>JAQPPZ010016912.1:2677500-5077500 GCA_028583015.1 Wollemia nobilis | reverse complement strand
CTGGAATCAAACGTTGAGTCCGCCACTTTGGATAGACCAAGAGCAACTTCCACCTGGAGACCCCATAGCCACATCAGTGCCGAAGGCAGACCCTGTCCTCTTATCCATGCATAGGGCCGATCCATTCATGCCAATCCCTCCAGAGCCAGATCCGATGCACAAAGATCATCAAGCTGGGGGTACCTCTATTCCCTGAAGAGCAAGTGGATTACACCAAATGCTCCAAAGGTGTCCATAAACCCTTTGGTCAACCCAAAAGCTCCAAGGATTATCGCAATCACTTGGTCAACCCAAAAGCTCCAAGGATTATCGCAATCACTTGGTCACCCTAAAAGCTCCAAGGATTATCGCAATCACTTGGTCACCCTAAAATCTCCAAGGATTATCGCAATCACTTGGTCACCCTAAAAGCTCCAAGGATTATCGCAATCACTTGGTCACCCTACAATCTCCAAGGATTATCGCAATCCCTTGGTCACCCAAAAGCTCCAAGGATTATCGTAATCGCTTGGTCATCCCAAAAAGCTCCAGGGATTATCACAATCACTTGGTCAACCCCAAAATGCCCCAAAGGTGTCCATAAATCCTTTGGTCAAACCAAATGCTCCAAGGGTTACCATAACCGCTTGGTCAAAACAAATATTCAAAAAACAAACAAAAACAATAAAATCATCAAAAATCACAAAAAATTTTGCATTTCAATTCTATGCATACTCATAAAATCATCAAAAATAACAAAAAAATTGCATTTCAATCTCATTCATACAAAAAAAAAATCACAATACAAAAATATAGGTTGCATTAGGCATCGCATCCATACATCGCATAGTTGCTGGTCATACAAGTCAAAAGCACCATAGACTGTCATTACTTGGCAATTCCATCAATTTCCACATCAAATCCATTTTCCAAATGCATACATCCAGAATAGCATCATCACCATTTTTTAAGTCAGTTGTCTCCTAATGTATATAGGGTTTTCGTTATTCAGCTGTCTTTAAATTTCTAGCCAAAAACTGTACAAAGTTAAACAGATTTTACCCGGGAAAGTTTTACTTGGATCACGCCTTGTTACGTAGCATCCCAACACAAATTAACACACATAAAATAATTCCTAAGTTGTGTGAACGTAAGAGAAACCTACAAAGCAGTCTAGGGTACCATAGGTGAAATATTAGCCTGTTCATCCCCCTGTGCGAATGGTTCCAGAATGCTGAGAATTGACAAAAGGACGAGCTCTTCCCTATCCATTCCCCATAATAAATAGTGGTTTTCACCACTTCCACAAATCCCAATCATAGTTGGTCCCCAAAGTTGTAAGGATTCGTACTACACGTCCCTGCCAAGGATGGGTAGTCATCCCCAAGACCTAAAAGGATCAACGCTATTCAAAAACAAAATTCCAACAAACCATCATCACAACCATCTCCATTCACCTTTGGTCTCAAAGTTGTAAGGATTCGTACTACACGCCCCTAACCAGGATGGGTAGTCATCCCCAAGGCCTAAAATATCAATGCCCTTACTTCATAATCTCCATTATCCCCTTGGTTCCCAAAGTCGTAAGGATTCGTACTACACGTCCCTGAACAGGATGGGTAGTCATCCCCAAGGCCAACAGGATCAAGGCCATTCACAAGCTCAAACTTACAAAGCTCAAAATACAAAATCAAATAACAGTGGTTATCACCACTATTCAAAATCCTTGCTCAAAAAGAAAAATAAATAGAAAAATAAACAGTGATTTTCATCACTATATAGACGAGCAAGTCTCCCAAATCATTGAGCCAACAAATAACCTGAACTTGAATCCCTGGAATTCTCAGCATTCAAAAACCATCTAGGTGATCCTCATTACAGGTTTGGTTGATAGCCTACCTGGCAATGGTGGTATCCTACCCGCATGACGATATGTCCGTCACATTAGCTTTGCGTGTGTGCAGACCAATATTTGCATGTGGATGAGCTAGCTTATGGTACCTTAGATTGTCACGTGGATTAATCTTGCTAAATACAACAATGGAGTTAGTGGAGCTAATTAGGTGATCCTCAGTACAGGTTTGGTTGATAGCCTATCTGGCACTGGCGGTATCCTGATAAATACCACATAAACGAACTCAATTGCACACACAGGGATGTAAAATAACTTGGTTAAATTCAAGTCGGATTTAGACCTTGTTCAAAAGTCTTGCGAGATAAATGTACAGTCTTGGCTAGTTAGTTAAAATATCTGCATCTCGAAAAAGCTTAACTACATTTTCAAACAACTGGTACATTTCATTCCGTACATCACCATCAAAATATATGCAAAATACAAAAACAAAGTTTTCACATGCAAAGTCATTTCACAAAGTCATCCCATTAGTACAGCAAGTCAGTCAAATCTTGTACAATCTATGGTGCATCGACAAGTCATCAACAACTCATTTCATTCATTCCATATGCATACATCATACAAATTAGACACATCGCATTCATAAAAGCATTTGCATACATCAATGTAAATACATATACATAAAAACAAAACAGCAAAAAAATGCACAAAAATGCACCAAAAAGAGCAATAAAAGTGTCCGATGAGAGTGCTTTTACACTTGACATTCCGGGCATGCAAAATAGATGTCGGGGTCACAAATCCTCACTATCCTATTCCCTAAGAAGGCTATCATAGCCGGACCGCTCCACGGGAAGACGGATTTTTGAGAATTTCATCCCCAAATGACATCACCAAAATGGGTCAAAACCCATCCAAAAATAGCAATAACATTGCCGAACGAAGGCGCTTTTGCGCCTGACATTCTTGGCATCCAAAATAGACATTGGGGTTACAAATTGTCACTATCCTACTCCCTAAGAAGGCTACCATAGCCGGACCGCTCCACGGGAGGACGGATTTTTGTCAATTTCAGCTCAAAAATGCGTCACAAAAAGGGTTAAAACCCACCAAAAATAGGTCAGAATGTTCGGAAACTGCTTTCGCATTCAATGGTAAAACAACTGAAGGCACCCTTACTTAAGTCATCTTGGGTCAAGCGACTCGTCGCTTTTCTCATGTCGGTCATTCCCTCATCGATTCGTCGCTTGAGGGGGTAGTCACACTTAGTCACCAATCAACAACAACATACCCAATTAAGGAAATGACACGCATTCAAAGGATCATTGACAAAGACAATCACGCCCCTGCTTGGGGCAGCAAACAAGCAACAATCACAAACTGATCAAACACTTGGCATTCATGAATCATGAACTCAAGGTTCCCACAGACAAAAGGTTGCGCCCTTTGCCTATTCATGACTGATCAATGTCCAAGCTCAAGTAACACCTCACTGAACAAGGTTAACACTTGACATTAGTTCCTTAGCTCGTCAAAAGCAAGGATTCAAGAATGCGTGCCCTTTCCATACTTGGGGCATCAAGAGTTGGTTAGGTTACTGAGAAACCCTAATCATTAGTGCTTTGGTTATCTATTTTTGCTCGACGTTGCGCCTTGCATAACGCTTCCCAAAAAGGGGCATCTGTAGACACCAAAATAACACCAATCCGATTATGTGACAACAAGCGCTGATCGCATTGACACAAACAGCCCCTAGGGCAGCCCCCAGAGGTCAAACAATGGTCCTAACCACTCCCAAAAGTAGTTTTGAGGGTCAAAAGTCAATTTTGCACCTTTTTGGCACCTTTTTCTCTATTCGTCCCACCTAGGGACGAATTCAGACTGGTATTCGTCCCACCCTAGGACGATTAAGCAATCGCTCCAGGGTGGGACGAATAGCAGGTTTGATTGGCAAAAATTCAAACCTCGACAAGTCCCCAGTTAACTGAAGCTACAGGTCATGCAATTGCGAGGAATGGCTCCAAATCAAGAAGAGAGACTTCAATCATGCATGTCTTTATTTTAGAGACCTCATGCAAAGAAGCTTTTTTATCAAGGAGTTAGCTTTTCTCTGAAAATAGGACAGTTAACTCAAGAGGCGCCCTCGCATGCGCAATTCAAACAAAGAGACCCTAGGTCTATAAATTGGTGGGTTTTACCACCCAAAAGATATACAGAGAAGGAGCATTTGAGCAACGAAGTGCTGCCAATTTCATACCTAACTGCGATTTGTGCTTTTACATCCTTAATCTCTCATTCGAAAGGGAGGTTATTGGGTGACTATTGGAGGCACAAATCCATACCCAAAACCCGATTTCTGACCACAACTATCCACCAAATTTGTCGACAACACCCCATAACCAGTTTTGGACCCATCCCAAGTGGATTGGTGCCGAAACAGTGCTTCAATCGGTGGGCGTCCTGCCCCTAGGCGCTCCCCAAACTATCACAGTGCTAATCGCCCCACCCCGGGATGATTAGAAATATGTGATAGATTTCTTTTTTTTTTCTTTTGCATCTGATTCTAGATAGGTTAAATAGGTTACAGTTCAAATTTCATGTCATTCTGATCATTTTTGACCAGGTTATTGTTGTTTCCCGCTTTCACTAACTTGCAGATGCCATCTTCAAAATATGGGTTCTAGAGGCAAAATTGGAGAAATATGAGCATCTGGGTCATCCCAAAATGCCCCCAATTAGCTAACCCCAAGTTTTTAGGTCTTTTGGAGCTTCCTAAGTAGGACATTGAATAGGGTGCTTTTTTGGCCAATTCTCATAGTCCTATTCGTCCCACCCTGGAGCGAGTACAGATCTGTGAGGAATTTTCAGACTGTTCTTTTTGCAATGGTCTTCTGATGATATTTTTATGCTTCTGTCAAAGTTTCAGGTCAATCAGAGTTTATTTGATAGTCGTTTTATTATTTTCATGCATACACTGACAATAGGCTGTGGGAAATACATGTTTCATTTGGTCTGCAGGTATTATTAATATTTTCTGTTTCTTTGAATGCAGGTTTCCGACAGCAGAGGAGCAGGAAAGAGCAAAGAATCACATACAACAGTGGCGACGATGTTTTGGTCCGCCCATCTTACATGTGGGCACGCGGAAGAAGGATTGTTAGCCATGGATCTTGTGACAAGAAACACATTTGACTCTCCTATCCCCTAAAAAGGAAGGAGATGTATTGTAACACAATTTGTAAAGCGTATCAATAAAAGAGATTACCATATTTCTATTGCTTTTATCTTGTGTCGATTTGCATACGTTATTTCTTGTTCTTGTGGCATATTCCTTTTTGTTTTCGTATCCTCGTGCTTTCAAGCACTGTTTCGGCACCAATCCACTTGGGATGGGTCCAAAACTGGTTATGGGGTGGGCGTCCTGCCCCCGGGCACTCCCCAAACTATCACATTGCTAATCGTCCCACCCCAAGATGATTAGAAATATGTGATAGATTTCTTGTTTTTTTCTTTTTCATCAGATTCTAGATAGGTTAAATAGGTTACATTTCAAATTTCATGTCATTCTGATCATTTTTTACCAGGTTATTGTTGTTTCCTGCTTTCACTAACTTGCAGATGCCATCTTAAAAATCTAGGTTCTAGAGGAAAAATTGGAGAAATCTGAGCATCTGGGTCGTCCCAAAATTCCCCCAATTAGCTAACCCCAAGTTTGCAGGTCTTTTGGAGCTTCCTAAGCAGGACATTGAATCGGGTGCTTTTTTGGCCAATTCTCACAGTCCTATTCGTCCCACCCTGGAGCGAATACAGATCTGTGAGGAATTTTTAGATTGTTCTTTTTGCAATGGTCTTCTGATGATATTTTTATGCTTTTTTCAAAGTTTTAGGTCAATCAGAGTTTATTTGATAGTCGTTTTATTATTTTCAAGCATACACTGACAATAGGCTATGGGAAATACATGTTTCATTTTGTCTGCAGGTATTATTAATATTTTCTGTTTCTTTGAACGCAGATTTCTGACAGCAGAGGAGCAATAAAGAGAAAATAATCACATACAACAGTGGCGACAACGTTTTGGTTCGCCCATCTTACATGTTGGCATGCGAAAGAAGGATTGTTAGCCATGGATCTTGTGACAAGAAACACATTTGAATCTCCTATCCCCTAAAAAGGAAGGAGATGTATTGTAACACAATTTGTAAAGTGTATCAATAAAAGAGATTACCATATTTCTATTGCTTTTATCTTGAGTCAATTTGCATACGTTATTTCTTGTTCTTGTGGCATATTCCTTTTTGTTTCCGTATCCTCGTGCTTTCAGGATGCAACCCTGCGGCTTGTTGTAAAGCTACCTTCACCACTACCATCACCTGTGGTGTCACCCATTACACCTCCATCTTCGGTCTCTCCAAGCAATGATAAATAGATGAAGGCAACCATAGATATTCTCATAGCTATCTCAAACATGTCACTAGAGGACTCTCTCACTCCTATTAAAGGGGAAAAACCTTTTGTGGATAGATCAGATTATACCATACCATATTCATCCACCATGGCACAGATCACAATTCATTTAGATGAAATTGAATCTAGAGAGCATATAGAGGCAAACACTACATTTATACCTATCATTGAGTGTATTGAGGATTTAGGTCAACCTCCTATCGAGTCGCTACCTGTTGATTCCATCCTTGATTCTTCACCTGAACATGAGGAAAATTTAGCTATCACAATTGAAGTATAACAACTTAAATAAGTTGAGGAGTCACCCACAACTCATCCAAATGCTAAATTGGCTTCACAGGAGTTTATGGGGATGGTTAACATTAAGTCAAAATACCGAGTGACTCTAAAGCAAATAAAATAATATATGGTGCAATCAGACATTGCTTCCACATCAAAGGTACTAAAACCATTGAAATTAGTCACACCTAACTCATATCTCATGGCACCTCCTCAAGAGCAAGAATAGGTGTTTCTCCCACATCATATTGGGTGTACTCAAGCTTGTAAGGTTCAACAATACAAAGTAAAATTAAAGTATGAACTAGATAACCAATTAGAGCAGATGGATGCCACTAACAAAGTGGATCATCATGAAGCATTCACATCGAATCAAATGAAGGATATGGGTGATTTATAGTTACCTGGTGGATATTTAGCACCCACTCTTTCACCTCCTTCAGTAGATAATGGTATTTCGAACCAATCGCTAGAAATACACATGAGAGCCTTATTAGTGTTGGAGCATATGCAAAATCACCTTTATAATATAGAGGTACAAATGGAGCAACAAAATGAGGCATTGCAATATATCTTGATCCATATTGAGAGCCAGGAAATACAAAAGCAACCCTCATCTAAGGCCAAAACACCTCCTGTGTAGCCACAGTAAAACCTCAACCAAGGTAAGTGCCAACTCGGATACCCCAACAACCTGGAAAGTATCCCTAGTTGCCTGAGCTTGCAATATTAATATTTAATCGATTATGTGCCACAAATACCATCACCTTACCTGAGGTTCTTTAGTTAAATCCAAATCATCCAAAACCCTAAGGGTGTGAGGAAGAGTTACACCATCTATACCATATACAAAATGGTCATGATATTCAATCATGTCAAGGTTTCAAATCCATAGTATACAACATGCTTAAAAAAAGCATCTTCAAATTCTCAACCAACAAGTGACCATAGTTAGTAATCCATCCCTTGCACTAAAAAAGCAAAATGAGCCCCCTAAGCTAGAAATTGACATACCTAGGGCTCAACTTGGTCATAAAACTAAACCAGTACAGGTGGAGTTCCCAAAGCAGCAACAACACATTTGGACTCCTTTAAACAAGTCTATTTATGATATTTTTTAGAAGCTATAGGAATCTAAGGTCATCACCTTACCAGACATAAATATTTTAGACCTAAATAGAGCTAAACTTAAGGGTTATAGGAAGGACCATTACTGTCTCTATCATTGAATAGAGATTCATGGAATTTACAATTGTTATGGATTCAAGAATATGGTTCCAGATCTCATAGATAGTGGAGATTTTCCCATAGATGATTCATCCATAATACCTCAGCTTTCCAAAATAGAGGCCACATCTTCGCATGTGCACCTCCCAGGTCAATTGTTGCCTCGTAGGTCCAAAAAGCTAGCTCATTGAGTACTTTCATTTCATATGACTATCGCAACCTTATTTCAAAAGCTTTACAATGCAAATGTATTCACATTACCAGAGGTAAAAAAAAAGTACATAAGCTTCGGTCACCTAGTGAAAGCCTCTATTGTGTTTACCATCGTATACATGGGCATGACATCCATGGCTACTATTCAATAAAGAAGGTGGTCCAAGATATGCTAGAACAAAATGATCTTTGCACAGACGGTTTGCTCGTTTTATCACACCAAGACATGGGCACCCTACAGAGGTTCGTGCTCCAATTGGAAGAGTTGATTTTTGTCACTCTTCCTACGTAATATGATTACAATGCAATGGATAACATGCATACTAGGAGTCCTAAAGGTAATGTACCTTCCCCACCATCCACATCATAATAAATGAGGCAAAGTGAGGATTATAAATGTATCCCATCTTCCTCCCTTCCATTGAGTGGCAGACACACTAGGGGTACCTGAGGTAGCATACCTTCATAAAAAAAAAAATCATAAAATTCCAAACAAATTAGAAAACATCAATAAAGGATCCAAAGGTATCATAAGCCCTTTGGTCAACTCACAAAAAATCCAAAGGTATCTTAAGCCCTTTGGTCAACTCAAAAAAATCCCCAATGGCATCATAAGCCCTTTGGTTAAATCACAAAAAGCTCCAAAGGTATCTTAAACCCTTTGGTCAACTCACAAAAATCCCCAAAGGCATCATAAGCCCTTCAGTCAACTCACAAAAGGCTCCAAAGGTACATTAAGCCCTTTGTTCAACTCACAAAAATCTCCAAATGTAACATAAGCCCTTCGGTCAACTCACAAAAGGCTCCAAAGGTATGTAAGCCCTTTGGTAGAAAATAAAACACAAAAACACAAAAGCAGTTGAAAATATTAAAATATAAAAATATTTACAATTTGCATTATGCATTTCATTTTGCACATGCATTCATTTAATTGCATTGCATTTAGGCATTTCCATCCATACCACTTGCATTAGGATAGGTTGTGTTTGTAATCTTACAAACGACACCATATTTGTATTTCAATCATGCATCTATGCATCATCATCATCCATCACCCCTGTGAGTAATTGTGTTTTTCAACACAACCCCTCATGTTGCTATAAGGAATATACTAGGGTTTTCCAATCATTCAACCATACCTAGTGATCTTCTCAGATTTTTTAGAAATTTATCTTTGCTTTTGTAGATGAGGTCTATTTTTGATAGCACCTAGCATATATCAAAATCCCATCACTAATTAAACACATTAACAATACTAATTAGGACAAAGAAATATGAACACTACAAAGTGATCCTAGTCACCTTAAGTGAAAGGTTTTTACTTGCTCATCTTGTGATGTGCATGGTCTAGAGTGTTGATCATTGGAAAAAATACAAGCTCCCCCATACAAAAATAAATCCCTTGCTTTCATACAAATAAGAAAAATCCCAAAATAAAAAGCAAATCCCTTTCTCAAAAAAAAAAACAAAAAAATCAAAAATGCAAAACAAATAGTGATTTTTATCACTATGCATGAGAAAGTATCCCAATAAAAGTGAATAAAATAAGGGGGTGAAGAGCTTGAATCCCTGGAGTGTTTAGTACTCAAAGCCATTGATTGATACCCAATACATAAATGGGCTGAATGAATCCCACTTGGCATTGGGGTAGTTCAAACCAATTTACAAATTAGCTATCTTTAGATGGCCTGTATTATCTAGTGGTCTAGTTCAACAGTGTCCAAACTTAGGATCATGATAAACATTTGGTGATCCTCATTACAGTAATGGGATGAATGAATATTTCCTAGCAATGAGGTAGGCTTATATCTCATCTAATATATTCATTTGCACACATAGGGATAATGAATATCTTGGTCTTCGTAACAAAAACTTTTATCTTCCATGAGTCGAGTATAGTCATTATACAACTTTTGATAAGTCAACTAAGGTTTTTGAATATCATGGAAAACCTCAAAAATTCCCTAATAGCAACAAAACATCTCATCTCATAAATAATTACATATATTTCAAACTCATCATTTCATATATGGATGTTAAAATAATCCTTTCTTATGATAAGATTTATCATTTTCATTCATGATTTTTATACATTTTGTGGTGTCATCCATTAGATTGTTAAACTCATATCACATTCATTCCTTATGGTTTAAGTGATTAAAGATTATAGGTTCATTTACATTAGATCATCATCATGTAAATAATGCATTACACACATTGCATTTACCATATCATAACATCATAAATTAGATGCATACAATTAAATCAAAATCAAACATGCATTTAACAATAAGCATTACATCTATATATGCATACGTAGTAGTGCACCTACACATTTAGATCATAGCATATATATTATATAGTTAGTGCATGTCATTAGTACATTGCATACATAAGTATAATCACATCATCATTTAGGCATTGCATACATCATTGCATCCATAACATAAAATCAAAATAAAAATATTTTCAAGCATCAACTAGGGCATTTTCACAATCATACCTCCTAAAAATTCTCCAAATATGCCTTAGTTCTTTTGTCAATCCCATAAATGCACCAATTTTATCACCACAAGGAGTTTCATAATGGAAATTAATGCATATCTATTGGTCCCAAATTTTTAATTTTTTTAAAACTAACAAAAAAATCACATAATTTAAAATTTCAAATGTGCCTTATATTTAGTTATTTACTCTACACACATGGAAGATGCAATGACTTGCGCTCCATGAAATATGGCAAGATGAGTAAATTACCATAAGGCCATTTGAACCAAATTATTCAAAATCAAATAACAACAAACTCTCAATTGAGCCTTGTATTCAGTTATTTATTCTATACACTTGGTGGTTGTAGTGACTTGCGCTCCATGTAATCCGACAAGATGAGTAAATTACCATAAGGTCATTTGAGTCAAATCATCAAAAATCATCAAAATTAACAAAAAAATCAAATAACATCAAAATTTCAAATGCACCTCATACCTAGTTATTTACCCTATACACTTGGTGGTTGCAGTGACTTGCGCTCCATGCAATTCAGCAAGATGAGTAAATTACCATAAGGAAATTTGAGCCAAATTAGTCATTGATGATTTGAAATATCTTCACTTCAATCCCAAAGAAGGCCATGGCGGCTAGACCACCCCATAGGAATGAGGTATTCATTTCATTTCATCCATGACATTTTTACCAAAGCATCGAGTGATTCAACAAAAGCTTCAAGGAATTGCTATCAGTTTGACTCCCAAGAATGCCATTACGACCGAACTGCTCTACGGGATAAAAATGTACAATAACTATTATTGGTTGAAATCACAACTATAATAGGACCTGCCATATAACAACAAAGCAAGCATCTTAAATTATCCAAATAAATCATCTTGGTCAATCGAATCGTCACTTTATTAATTTTCCTTTCCTTATCGACTTATCACTTGAGGGGGTAGTCATAATATCAAAATCATAATCAAAATTAACAAAGGATCACTCGATCATGTAAACTACATTCATCTTATGAATCATTGCCAACAACTATCATAAGCTTACCCTTTGTTGGGGAAAAAAGCAAATATGATAGTTCAAAGCTTGAAGCTCTCCACCTATCGGAATAATTGTAGCATTGATGCTACCCGATCACCACTAGACATGTGAAAGCTATGCAAATTTAAGCCTCCCATCCTGTTGGAATAAATGATTCTAATATGCATACCCTTTTCATGTTTGGGGTATCTAATATTGATCAGATCAATGATCATAATACACCCTACAATATGATGTTAGGTTATCTATTTTTTCTTAGCATTGTGTTTTTCCACAATGCATCCCAAAAAGGGGCATTTGTAGACACCTAAAACATGTCATGTTTAGGAGACTACTCATATGGGAACCTCTGTAGACCATATGATTGATCTTGGATATTTTAAAGATCTAGCAATGGTTCTAACTACTCACTAGAGGAAGTTATGACCTGTTTAGGTGCAACTGATATAGACCAGAGTAATTGCCATCACTGGCCGCTATCACTCAGAGCAGCCATGGCTTGTCATTGTTATGGACAATGACTAGCACTGAAATAAAATTAGCCATAAATGCAGGCCCAAATCATGTATGGTAATTGAACTTGCATTATATTTTAGTGGTTTTGGACATGAATCCCTTATAGTTCCTCCTAACTACTGCTCCCATGCAAGTCTAGAATTGGACCTTCCCCCATAACAACTAGTTTCATGCAGATCTGGATCTTGGCTTCTTCAAGAAGCCAAGATCTAGAATTTAGAAGGCCTACATATGCACCCTCCTAGAAATAAGTATGGATTTGAGGTTTTATGTAGTGAAGACCTGTTTGAGTGAGCAACGAGTTAACCCTTGAGGAGAGATGAAGTACTACACAATTGCAGATCATCGAGCTTGTGACCAACCATGGAGCTTCCAAAGGACTGAGAAGCATACATCACAAATTCACATCGATTTGGTGTGAATTCCTATGATTTTCATCACCAATATATCTATGGACATGAAGGCAACCCTTGAACATCAATTCATATGAGGAATTGAGTGTCCCAACACTTGGTTTTTGAGGTAGGTCATAGTTAGCAACAACTATCATTGACAACGACCTGTAGTCATGGTCGCTCTGAGCAACATCGACTAGGATTTGAGTCACCATTTCTTTATTTTTATAATATATTTCCTATTACTTCTACTTTGCCATATTGTATTAGAGTATATCTATATTTTCCATTTTATTTGTATGGTGATTTCTTAGTTATTCATGCATTTTTGCTTATCTTTGCACCTTTATGCTTTTATCATGCCTTCATGCCATTTTATGCAAAATATTTGAAACAAACCTCATCACGAGAGGTTGCATATGCTATTGATGTGTTTTATGGTTTCTTTGTGTGCAAGTGATAGGATCTACGAAGGGCAAAACCATATCCAAGGACCTTTCCTTCGGATAAGAGAGGAGGCACCAATAATAAGCCCTCAATCAATTTGTGTCGATCTAGGAGATATTTGAAGTGCACCAACCTCATTAGGGGCTTCCAAATATTGTAATAATTGTATCAAGAATTGGTATCCCTAAGAGGGACCTATATGTAATTAGATTTTTTCATGAATTAATAAATGAAGCTTCATATTCTTTTTAGTTCATTGTTATACATGCTTATTGCTTTTATCTTTTATATAATGACATCAATAGCTTAGATGTTTTTTTTCTAGCATCGTACAGTAGAAAGAACTATAAACTATTTCAAGAAATGAGGGAAGTTGATAATTAAACTTGAATTAGCACAAAGTTGAATTTTTATCAAATAAACAATCGTAAATGAGGTTTCACGATAGTACAATGTGTACATATAAACACAACCTTGACAGTTGGAAATGGTACATTAATGGATGGAACTTCTATAATAATATGTATGGGTGAACGTGTGCTTATCCAATGGAGCCTCTGAAAGGACAGTGATAAGACACTTTAAGGATGCATTAATGAGACACCCGTAAAGATGCAATATGATCATAAGCGTTTTGGTAAGGTGAATTATTATTTTTGGAACATTGGGATAGAAACTAGTTTGGGATAAATGATATAGTACATCTACATCGATTGAGACACGATCAAGAGTGGGTGTCAAATAGAATTTGAATAATAATGGTACTTACAATCAAATTTTTGATCAAAATATGTGTACTAAAATCTGAAAGCCAATTGAAAATTTTAGAGAATCGAAGATGCGCTACTCTGTAAGCATTTGGAAAGTGATATTTCTAAACATGGAATGTAGGATGATAGCACTTATGTTGGGATTGACATTTCTATTTATGGGTACAATGAGAGAAATCCCTATAGTTATCCCTATGATCGCACTCCTATTGCTTTTCGATCTATTGATTCACACTCTTTGAGGAAGAAGATGGCTTTCAAGGGTGCCAAAATAGTCCAAGAAAACAATGCAATTTTTGAAAAGGATATAGTGATGCAAGAAGTCTGTAGAACCATTGAAGGAACAACCAAGGCTATGGTCAGAGTAGAACTTCTTGAACAACTAGAGTAGACCCAAGAGAGTCTATGGGCCTAATAAAGAATAAGGTTAGAGGCTAAAAGGAATGCAACCATAGTAGAACAAGATAGGCTCAGGGTAGCAAAAGCACAAAGAAGTGATTGGAAAGCCAAGACCATGGTAGCTTTATATGTAGAAAATGCAAAACTACATCAAGAAACTGATGAATATAGGATGGTATTTCTAACTACCTATTATGGGGCACTAATAAGCCATGTATGAATCATCCCATCTCCACCAACAAAAAAAACACAACATGGGCAAGGGATAACCACCCAAGAATTTCAAATAATGACTTGGGATAGAGGTAGAGTAGCTGCTGGAATAGATACCCCACCACCTTCTCCAATTGAGGGTATAGGTCCAGCATAAGAATAGTGATAGGACCAAAGGATAGTAGTCTTAAGGGTTAAAAAAGTGGCTAAAAGCCACCCATTGTATATTGTAAGGATGATAATTGTAACCCAGGAGGGTTTTTGCTTATGTAATATAAAGCAATGTTTATCTAATGAGTAAATTAGATTATTATATTTGATTGCATTTCATTAAGAGTTGGACTGGATGGTCCCTAATACTTGAGTCTTCTTGTTTTTTATTCTAAGGAGTGACTCAAAAAATTCCAAATAGCAGGTAGATTTTGGAAGGTCTTAAGAAGACTAAGTATCCTATTCGACATGTTGATCGCTTGAATGCCATCTGCAGTGACTAGATATCAAGTGAAGAATATTTTAGAGGGTAAAGAAGAGGAAGTATTTCGAGATGCATCTTTATATGAGTTTAAAAAATTTTATGAAAGAGAATATTAATCTAGATAAGATTTAAAACTAACTTAAATAAGCAAGGTTAGAGATGGAAGTTTTAATATGGAAACACTCTTAGGAGGTATATATGGAGAATCTATCCTTAAATAAAAGTGTAGGATTCCCTCTTAACATAGAAGAAATCATGTTCTAATAATTGGTATGACATCTTACATGGGGTAAGTGTGGTCATAGGTACTATCGATGATAGTAAGATTGTTATGACACCTTACATGGCGTAAGTGTAGTCATAACAATAGTAGGGAGAGAAGAACTTGAAATCCTATATCATACTTACCTACAATGGCTGTGGTTGTTATGTTAGCTATTTAAAAATTGGTGAATCAAAGTGGAAGAGCTAAGTGAACCCTCCATGTTCTATGGGTATTAATAAGTGTACCTTAGGATATTTTGAGGAATGTACTAGACATTTGTGTCTCTTGAGATTTAAATATTACAATACACTAATCGAGAATGGGCACCAGGGAACATCAAGGGTGATGTACTGGTGGTAGAAAATGGGTTTGCCAAGGTGGTTTCAATATGTATGGGCATATTTAATGGATAATTAAGAATATTATATCTTTGAAAGGTTAAATCATATAAATTAGATATCAAGGCATGGTATGATACTCATTTGTGAGAGTCTTGATGCATTTAAATAGATAGACGAAGTCTAATTTATTATGAATTCATGATATTTCTGTGGAAATACTCTATAATTATTTTGTTGCAGTACTTTATTATCATTGACTATGCTATGATAGATGCTTTGATACCTTGTTTCATGATGAAAACTATATAGTGACGATGTTTTTAACCCTTAATAGTGATCTAATATGGATGTTTTATTGCTTTAGGGATAAGATACTAATAATAGTTTGCACTTTTACAGGTCTAGGTACTCTCGAGGATGGAATATGATGCTTACCATCAAGGCCAAGAAATTGGAAATAAGGAAAACGATGATTATTCTATCTCACTTTTAAAATACTAATGTTTATTTGATTGATTTTTACATTAACTAAACTAGGAACTAATGTGAAACACAAGGGATTGTGTTTAATCCAAGGGGGAAGTATGTCACAACCCACTATTTGGACTTCATAGAAGACATTAATTGATCCAAAGGATCAATTAATTTTGGAATTATAAATATTAACCAAACCCTATTAATGCTACCAAGAATTAATAAAAAAGGGGCCAATTAATAAATTTAGGGTGATGGTAGGTCTACCAAGTTAATTGGAAGGGTTTTGAATTTAATTGGGATTTTGGTAGGTCTTTGGGGAAGATAAAATAAAGCTTGTGCAAAGTATTAATTTGGGAAATTATATTTCTCAAAAAATACTTAATAAGATAAACCTTATACAATTAGGTGCACCCCAAAATCTATCCAATTTTGAAAAGACCCAAAAAAGGACAAAGTCGTATTTTAATAAACTAGAGGATGAACCATTCACCAAGGTCATATTTAAATATTAAAAGTATACATATTTGTCTAGTGGATAAAATATTACCCATTCCACATTAATAGTAATGTTGCAGGCAATACATGTGCTTGAGAGAAAATGGAAGACTAAAAGGAGGAAAGTACTCCACCTTACCTTCTCTTGTCTTTTTCATAATTTTAAAAATGATAAAAAAATAGAATCCTACTACTTAGGTGACCTCCAAGAAGGTTCCATTTAATATTTTACTAACAAATATACCCACTTGCTTATGAGAGAGGAAGAGTTGTGAAAATCCATAAAAGAGAGGCAAGCAATGAAAAGAGGAAGGAAAATCTTGGGCATAGGGAGTATGCTCTCTACCTTCTCGATAGATCAGAAACAAAAAGGCTTGAGGTGAGTACTTAGTAAAAAAAAGACATTTTGGGCCAAGATAAGTGAGGGTATGGAAATCATATCTAAAGGAAGGAAGGAGGCTTAATGAAGGCAACCTTGAAGCTTTTTGGAGTGAATTAATGGCTGTAAAGGAAGAACCCTAGGAAGGCAAGGTGGAAGTCTTCAGGTCAATATTCTATCCTTTTTATGCTTCAAACATTGAATCCTATTAATAATAATTATCTCCTTTTTTCATACACATTGGGTTCTATAACAAACCTATGGGAATGGTCATTAGTATTTTAATATTGGGTTTTATTAGAAACCTATGGGAATGATTATTATGCTCTCTGAAATGCTTAGAATAGCTCATATTTACTTTAGGGATTGATGGGAGGATGGTCTATTGATTGAAAATAATAGATGGTTAGGGCTAATTAACCTCGGGTAGGCTAAATATATTACTTTAAAAATTATTGGTCTTTGGAAGGCTTTCAAATATGAAAGTTTCCTTATTAAGTTGTGCCTTATCGACCTAGAATAACCACCACATGAGAGAATATAAGACCACCAGTGAAGTGGTTACCTCTTATTCAGTGCATAAACCATTCTATACTGCATCCTTGCCTTGGTGCAATGCAGGTGGGACAAATATTTATGTACAAATATAACCACTGTGCATTTCATGCCCTCACATTAAAGTAAAGCCAAGTTTAAAACATGAAGTGCGTAGGTGAGTTTTAAGGGCTCAAATACACGTAAATTTTATGGCTTTGTTAAATTATGACATGCTTTTTCTACACTAAAATCCTCCTTAGTTATTTGGTGATTGATCTTTAGATCTGCTTGATATACCAACGACACCACAAATTTTAGGAGGGAATATCCAATCCCACGCCTACGAAGAGGTAATGTTGTCTTTCTCTACAATCTATCTACATGGGTAGTTTCCATGAGATGGAGATATTACTAGTGCACTATTGGTACTAATGGAAAAAAATGGTTTCACCCTTTTCTTATTGAATTCAAAATGCAATCCTTGGTTAATTCACTCATGGTAGCAAATTTGTGTAGTGAAGTTTTGTGTATCCTATCAATGAGCTAGTAGCTCTATTGTAGAGATACTATATTCCTTGAGGGATGTCCTTTATAGAATAAGGGAGTCATTTACTTGTTAAATCAATGATAATCATCAATATTTTTAGAGGTGGATCAATTGATTCAAGTGCAGACCTATTCCAATCCTCTCTCACATGATTCATCCAGTGAGTTTCACGTGTTCACAATACCTCCTCTCCCTATCATTGATTCATTAAGTCATCTATAGGTGATAATTCATGTCTCAATACATGATCATGCAATACCTAGGAAACACCAATAGACCTACGTATTCTTGAAATCACCTGCACCTTGCCATTGCTCATCGATCTATGCCCTTTCTAGTGGAATAAGGTATACATCTACCTGTAACCATCTACTTTTTGTTTATCACTCAACCAAATATATTGAATGTGTAATATGCATGTTTGGTTTGACTAGCCCTACTGAAGATCTGCTCCTTAATAATGTTCAATGCCACACGATGAGTCGACTTTTAGAATCAGGGCCCCCAAATACCTTTACTACTCATGTGGATGACATATCCCATATACACTCTATGAAATCATGTGGGGACCTTTTTTATAAAGGATCCACACCATATAGTCTGACCATGGTTTGAAGCCAAAGATAGTGCACAATAGTCACCAAGTCATCTGGCTAGGAATCGATGGGTTGCTGATGGTGTTTGGTGGTATAGACTGTAAGAAGACTAGGCGGGTGGTTTGGTTAACTCGGTTTTGACTTGGATGTCTACCTTGTGGTTAGTTATATTAAAATTTCTTTACATACCAATAGAATATATGATAGCCTATCATCACAAATATGGCATGTGCGAATAATATAGATTATTATTAGCATGCCCATTTTAACGATATCTAGCTAGATTTTTTCCATTAGATGCTTTGGGGGCAAATATTTGTACCCAATCTAGGAAGGGGTCAAAGACTAAATATAAGGAGTAAATTTGATATTTATTGGTTAAATAAATGGTTTCCAATTGGATCAAATTTGATAAACTTGCTTTTCAAACCAACAATAAATGGAAACAAGAGAAAACTCATGGTACAAACTATGATTAAATTATGAAATCTTGTTCCATAGATTATGAGATGATTTTGTGTTAAGTTTTGTGGAGGTTCTAGTATAGTCTTATGGATTGATCATGAAACAAATTGATGACACAATGATGAGAATCATTAGGGATTCTAGTATATAACCATATGGATTGATCATGAAACAAATTGATGATCCAATGGTGAGAATAATAGGATGATTCTGTTAATGGATTATGAGAACTAAATTTTTGAGGGTAATCATACTTTGGGAGAGGAATATGATAATAATATTTGGGGGAAACTTTAATGTGTAGACAATCAATTGAATCTCCTTAAATATATACCCCTTGTTGTGAACTACTCCTAGTTTCACGCCCAAACTAGTAAGGTAAAATCATATCTAACCAGCATGAAGTCTTGATTATTAAAGAGTTTGTAACTAATGGGGCAACCTCAGGAGAGAGATTACAAGACAAATTTGATATGATATGAATTATGACCAATTTAGCAAGGGAATATAGCGTAATACAAGTTTGAATAAGTTTTTAAGGTGTAATCTTGTTGGATAGATTACAAGAATTAAATTGTGAATAAGGTGTAATCTTGTTGGATAAATTACAATGTTAATTTGTGATTTAAAGTTTAATCTTGTTTTATAGTTTACATGGTTAATTTGTGATTAAGGTGTAATCTTGTTGGATAGGTTACAAGGTTAAATTATGATTAAGGTGTAATATTGTTGGATAGATTACAAGGTTAATTTGTGATTAAGGTGTAATATTGTTGGATATATTACAAGGTTAAATTATGATTAAGGTGTAATATTGGTGGATAGATTACAAGATTAATTTGTGTAATCTTTGGTAAACTATTACAAAAGTGATTTGAGTTTAAAAATATAGTCTTGAGGGATATATTACAAGGATGAGTTGAGTTTAAAGAAGTAATTGTGTATGATAGATTCAAAGTAATTTTAAAGAAATAATAGATTACAAGGGTGATTTGTGATCTTGCTTGGGTAAAATTTGTAGGGATTTTAACATAGCCATATGAATGTTCCTGTTCATGTGTAATGAGAACTATAATAGGATATGGTGGGAGTTGTCTAAAGTGTGAAGTGAGAATGTGGAAGATCAGGTATGGATCTAATATTGGAGAGAGTATGGGATCTCTCCATGTGAGGTAAAAATTTAGAAAAATTATGTACTATATTGGGTTATAAAGAAATTTAGGTTGGAGAATGAACATAGGATTCATTCTCAAGGGAATTATGGAGTTCCCTCTTGGTAATTGATAAAATTTCTCTTTAATATGTAACTAATGATCTTTCATAAACATGTAGATATAATAATTTGTGAGATTCTTATTCATTGATGGCTTAGAGATAGGAAATGTGGCATTTACTTAATTGCATCATAATTATAATAAGGAACAAGTTGGTTATTTTTATTGCATAATAATTTAGGAAAGGATCTACGGGATAACTTTTCTATATTTTTATTTATGATAATTTAATTTTTAAGAAATGAGAGGATAAACATATTTTGAATGTTGGGTTTATTCCCCATGAGAATTCCCAGGGTATATGTTGTGTACTTCTATTTGTGGTTTGCAAATTGTGGATGATGTATTTAATTTCTAGTATGATGATGTCTAGATGGATCATGGATATTGCATATGATAAAAGTAGTAAATAATATTTTCTTTCTAATGAGATGAAGCTTTTAAATTAATATAATTTGTTTATTACAATTTTGTATGATGTAACATTTTGTTAACAAGCAATGTTCTATAATATATGATGCCCATGTGTTTTCCAATGAATGACTCTTTTATTATGATGGAATGGTTTTTTGTTATAATGAAATGGATTACATTTGAAATCAAGTGAAATTCGTGATATGGATAAAGTAATATCCATGTGTTTTTTATATGATACATGTATGATATTCCATTGCAAATTAATGAAATTAGGAGAATGGATTGAAATGACATTCATTTGTTTATGTAAATAAAACTCCTAATAATGAAGAGGTAGAAGTAGTTAAACCAAGGAATCATACATATAATTATGGGATGTAAGGTTGGATTGGAGTTACTCACTCCTTTCATGAGAGTTGACATTGACCATGTCATAATCCTCTCAGTTACTTCCTTCCCTGCATGGTGTTGATTCAAGATTGCTTGGTTGTACCTTGACATAATAGATATGATAAAAAAAATTCTATCTCAGGTTTGATTGGTAAAGTGGGCTATTACATCAATACAATATTTTATCTACTTTATGAATATATGGAAACACAAAAGAAACTATTGGAACCATAGTGAATTAGGATTCACAAGTTGTGATCTCTATGTATAAATAGGCTAACGAACCTCTTACAGAAGTACAATAGGCCATATTTTTTTATTAGAGATAGAAATGGGTAAGGATTTTAACCATGTGAAATACTCCAAGTTTAATTTAGAGGAACGTGATGATGTAGTCAAATCCTAGCTAAAGAAATTGAAAACCTTCTACAATATGAAGAATTACTCCATTGGGACCCAAACGTCTTATATCATCTTAAACTTCTATGGTGTTGGTTTGGATTGGTGGAAAACAATTAGTGGGGAATGTGGAATTAAGGTAGTACTTGATATAAAATAGGATGACTTTGTGGTAGCCTTTAAAGAGAGGTTACTCACAAAGCATTTTTATGCCAAGAAATTTGAAGAATTCACCAATATTTGATAGGGAAATAAGATGGTGGAGGCTTATTAATCCAAGGGGGTAGTATGTTAGAGCCCACCCATTGGACTTCATAGAAGACATCAATTGATCCAAAGGATCAATTAATTCTTGAATTATAAATATTAACCAAACCCTATTAATGCTACCAAGAATTAATAAAAAAAGGTTAATTAATAAATTTAGGGTGATGGTAGGTCTACCAAGTTAATTGGAAGGGTTTTTAATTTAATTGGGATTTTGGTAGGTCTTGGGGGAAGATAAAATAAATCTTGTGCAAAGTATTAATTTTGGAAATTATATTTCTCAAAAAATACTTATTAAGATAAACCTTATACAATTAGGTGCACCCCAAAATCTATCCAATTTTGAAAAGACCCGAAAAAGGACAAAGTCATATTTTAATAAAAAAATATATGTACATATTTGACTAGAGGATGAAACATTCACCAAGGTCATATTTAAATATTAAAAGTATACATATTTTTCTAGTGGATGAAATATTCGTCATTCCACATTAATAGTAATGTTGCATGTCCTTGAGACAATGCATGTCATTCCACATTAGGCAATGCATGTCCTTGAGACAAAAGGGAAGACTAAAAGGAGGAACGTACTCCACATTACCTTCTCTTGTCTTTTCATAATTTTAAAAAATATAAAAAAATGGAATCCTACTACTTAGGTGACCTCCAAGAAGGCTCCCTTTAATATTTTATTAACAAATATAACCACTTGCTTATGAGAGAGGAAGAGTTGGGAAAAATCCATAAAAAGAGAGGTAAGCAATGAAAAGAGGAAGCAAAATATTGGGCTTTGGGTGTATGCTCTCTACCTTCTTGGTAGATCAGAAAAAAAAGGCTTGAGGTGAGTACTCGGTAAAAAAAGACATTTTGGGCCAAGATAAGTGAGGGTATGGAAATATTATCTAAAGTAAGTAAGGAGGCTCAATGAAGGCAACCTTGAAGCTTTTTGGAGTGAATTAATTGATGTAGAGGAAAAACCCTAGGAAGGCAAGGTGGAAGTCTTCAATTCAATATTCTATCCTCGTTATGCTTCTAACATTGAATCATTTTAATACAGATTGTCTCTTATCTTCATACACATTGGGTTCTATAAGAAACCTATGGGAATGGTCATTAGTATTTTAATATTGGATTTTATTAGAAACCTATGGGAATGGTTATTATGCTCTCCGAAATCATTAGAATAGCTCACATTTACTTTAGGGCTCGATGGGAGGATTGTCTATGGATCAAAAATCATATATGGTGAGGGCTTACTAATCTCAGGTAGGCTAAATATATTATTTTAAAAATTATTGATCTTTGGAAGGCTTTCAAATATGAAAGTTTCCTTATTAAGTTGTGCCTTATCGACCTAGACTAACCACCACACGAGATAATCTAAGACCACTAGTGAAGTGGTTACCTCTTATTCGGTGTATAAACCATTCTATACTACATCCTTCCCTTGGTGCAATGCAGGTGGGATAAATATTTATGTACAAATATAACCACTGTGCATTTCATACCCTTACATTAAAGTAAAGACAAGTTTAAAACATGAAGTGCGTAGGTGAGTTTTAAGGGCTCAAATACACCTAAATTTTATGGCTTTGTTAAATTATGATATGCTTTGTCTACACTAAAATCCTTCTTAGTTATTTGGTGATTGATCTTCAGATCTACTTGATACACCAGAGATACCACAAATTTCATGAAGAAATATCCAATCCCATGCTTGCGAAGACGTAATGTTGTCTTGCCATGCAATCGATCTACACAGGTAGTTTCCATGATATGGAGATATTACTAGTGCACTATTGTTACTAATTATAAAAATGGTCTCACCCTTTTCTTATTGAATTCAAAATGCAATCCTTGGTTAACCTGCTCATGGTAGCAAATTTATGTAGTGAACTTTTTGGTATCCTATCAATGAGCTGGTAGATCTATTGTAGAGATACTCTATTCCTAAAGGGATGTCCTTTATAGAATAAGAGAGTCATTTACTTGTTAAATCAATGATAATCATCAATATTTCTAGAGGTGGATTGATTGATTCAAGTGCAGGCCTGTTCTAATCCTCTCCCCCATTACTATTCTAGTGACCTTCACATGTTCACAATACCTCCTCTACCTACCATCGATTCATTAAGTCATCTATAGGCGATAATTCATGTCTAAATACATGATCATGCAACACTTGGGAAGCACCAATAGACCTACATATTCTTGAAATCACCTACATCTTGTGATTGCTCATTGAGCTATACCTTGCTAGTGGAATAAGGTATACATCGACCTGTAACACTCTAATTTTTCATTGATCACTCAACCCAATATATCGAACATGTAATATGCATATTTTGGTTGGCTATCCCTACTAAAGATCTGTTCCTTAATAATGTTTAATGCCACACGATGACTCTTAGAATCAGGGCCCAAAAATGCCTTTACTACTCATGTGGATGACATATCTCATATACACTATATGAAAGCATATGGGGATATTTTTTAGAAAGGATCCACATCATATAGTCTGATCATGGTTTGAAGCCAAAGCTAGTGCACAATAGTCACCAAGTCACCTGGCTAGAAATCAATGGGTTGTTGATGGTGTTTGGTGGTATAGACTGTAAGAAGACTAGGCAGGTGGTTTGGTTAACTTGGTGTTGACTTGGATGTCTACCTTGTGGTTAATTATATTAAAATTTCTTTACATACCAATAGAATATTTGATAGCCTATCATCACAAATCAGACATGTGTGAATAATAGATATTATTATTAGCATGCCCATTTTAACGATATCTAGCTAGATTTTTTCCATTAGATTCTTTGGGGGCAAATATTTGTACCCAATATAGGAAGGGGTGAAAGACTAAATCTAAGGAGTAAATTTAATATTTATAAGTTAAATAAATGGTTTCCAATTGGATCAAATTTGATAAACTTGCTTTTCAAACCAACAGTAAATGGAAATGAGAGAAAACTCATTGTACAAACTATGATTAAATTATGAAATATTGTTCCATAGATTATGAGATGATTTTGTGTTAAGTTTTGTGGAGGTTCTAGTATAGTATCATGGATTGATCATGAAAAAAATTGATGACCCAATGATGAGAATTATTAGGGATTCTAGTATAACCATATGGATTGATCATGAAACAAATTGATGATCAAATGGCGAGAATCATAGGATGATCCTATTAATGGATTATGAGAACTATAGTTTGGATGGTAATCATACTTTGGGAGAGGAATATGATAATAATATTTGGGGGACACTTTAACGTGTAGAAAATCAATTGAATCTCCTTAAATATATACCCCTTGATGTGAACTACTCCTAGTTTTATGCCCAAACTAGTAAGGTAAAATCATATATAACCAGCATGAAGTCTTGATTATTAAAGAGTTTGTAACTAATGGGGCAACCTCGGGAGAGATATTACAAGAAAAATTTGATATGATATGAATTATGACCAATTTAGCAAGGGAATATAGAGTAACACAAGTTTGACTAAGTTTTAAAGGTTTAATATTGTTGGATAGATTACAAGAATTAAATTGTGAATAAGGTGTAATCTTGTTGGATAAATTACAAGGTTAATTTGTGATTAAAATTTTAATCTTGTTGGATAGGTTACATGGTTAATTTGTGACTAAGGTGTAATCTTGTTGGATATGTTATAGGGTTAAATTATTATTAAGGTGTAATATTTTTGGATAGATTACAAGGTTAATTTATGATTAAGGTGTAATCTTGTTGGATATATTACAAGGTTAAATTGTGATTAAGATGTAATCTTGGTGGATAGATTACAAGATTAATTTGTGTAATCTTGGGTAAACTATTACAAAAGTGATTTGAGTTTAAAAATGTCGTCTTGAGGGATATATTACAAGGATGAGTTGATTTTAAAGAAGTAATCGTGTGTGATAGATTCAAAGTAAATTTGAAAAAGTAATAGATTAAAAGGGTGATTTGTGATCTTTCTTGGGTAAAATTTGTAGGGATTTTAGCATAACCATATGAATGTTCCTATTCATGGATAATGAGAAATATAATAGGATATGGTGGGAGTTGTCTAAAGTGTGAAATGCGAATGTGGAAGATCAGGTATGGAGCTAATCTTAGAGAGAGTATGGGATCTATCCATGTGAGGTAAAACTTTAGAAAAATTTTGTACAATATTGGGTTGTAATAAAATTTAGGTTGGATAATGAACATAGGATTCATTCTCAAGGGAATTATGGGGTTCCCTCTTCATAATTGATAAAATTTCTCTTTAATATGTAACCTATGATCTTTCATAAAAATCTAGATATAAGAATTTGTGAGATTCTTATTCATTGATGGATTAGAGATAGGAAATATGGAATTTACTTAATTGCATCATAATTATAATAAGGAACAAGTTGGTTCTTTTTATTGCATAATAATTTAGGAAAGGATATACGAGATACATTTTCTATATTCGTATTTATGATAATTTAAAGTTTATGAAATGAGAGGATAAACATATTTTGAATGCTGGGTTTATTCCCCACGAGGATTCCCAGGGTATATGTTACGTACTTCTATTTGTGGTTTACAAATTGTGGATGATGTATTTACTTTCTAGTATGATGATGTCTAGATGGATCATGGATATTGCATATGATAAAATTAGTAAATAATATTTTATTTCTAATGAGATGAAGCTTTTACATTAATATAATATGTTTATTACAATGTTGTATGATGTAACATTACGTTAACAAGCAATGTTCTATAATTTATGATGCCCATGTGTTTTACAATGAATGACTCTTTTATTATGATGGAATGGTTTTTTATTGTAATGAAATGAATTACATTTGAAATCAAGTGAAAGTATTGATATGGATAAGGTAATATCCATGTGTTGTTTATATGATACATGTATGATATTCCGTTGTAAATTAATGAAATTAAGAGAATGGATTGAAATGATATTCATTTGTTTATGTAAATAAAACTCCTAATAATGAAGAGGTAGAAGTAGTTAAACCAAGGAATCATACATATAATTATGGGATGTAAGGTTGGATTGGAGTTGGTCACTCCTATCATGAGAGTTGACATTGACCATGTCATAATCCTCTCAGTTACTTCCTTCCCTGCATGGTGTTGATTCAAGATTGCTTGGTTGTAACTTGACATAATAAATATGATAAAAAAAAATTATATCTCAGGTTTGATTGGTAAAGTGGGCTATTACATCAATGCAATAGTTTATCTACTTTATGAATATATGGAAACACAAAAGCAACTATTGGAAACCATAGTGAATTAGGATTCACAAGTTGTGATATCTATGGCTAAATAGGCTAATGAACCTCTTACAGAAGTACAATAGGCCAAAATTTTGTTAGAGATAGAAATGGGTAAGGATTTTAACCATGTAAAATCCTCCAAGTTTAATGGAGAGGAACGTGATGATGTAGTCAAATCCTAGCTAAAGAAATTGGAACCCTTCTACAATATGAAGAATTAAACCATTGGGACCCAATTGTCTTATATCATCTTAAACTTATATGTTGTTGGTTTGGATTGGTGGAAAACATTTAGTGGGGAATGCAGAATTAAGGTAGTGCTTGATCTAAAATGGGAGGACTTTGTGGTAGACTTTAAAGATAGGTAACTCACAAAGAATTTTTATGCCAAGAAATTTGAATAATTCACTAATCTTCGATAGGGAAATAATATGGTGGAGGCTTATTAATCCAAGGGGGTAGTATGTCACAGCCCACCCATTGGACTTCATAGAATAAATAAAGTAATCCAAAGTATAAATTAATTCTTGAATTATAAATATTAACCAAACCCTATTAATGCTACCAAGAATTAATAAAAAATGGTCAATTAATAAATTTAGGGTGATGGTAGGTCTACCAAGAAAATTGAAAGGGTTTTGAATTTAATTGGGATTTTGGTAGGTCTTGGGGGAAGATAAAATAAATATTGTGCAAAGTATTAATTTGGGAAATTATATTTCTCAAAAAACACTTCTTAAGATAAACCTTTTAGGTGCACCCCAAAATCTATCCAATTTTGAAAATACCCAAAAAAGGACAAAGTCATATTTTAATAAAAAATATATATGTACATATTTGACTAGAGGATGAACCATTCACCAAGGTCATATTTAAATATTAAAAGTATACATATTTTTCTAGTGGATGAACTATTCCCCATTCCACATAATAGTAATGTTGCAGGAAATGCATGTGCTTGAGAGAAAAGGGAAGACTAAAATGAGGAAAGTACTCCACCTTAACTTCTCTTATCTTTTTCATAATTTTAAAAATGATAAAAAAATGGAATCCTACTACTTAGGTGACCTACAAGAAGGTTCCCTTTAATATTTTATTAACAAATATACCCACTTGCTTATGCGAGAGGAAGAGTTAGGAAAAATCCATAAAAAGAGAGGCAAACAATGAAAAGAGGAAGGAAAATCTTGGGCTTAGGGAGTATGCTCTCTACCTTCTTGGTAGATCAGAAAAAAAAAGGCTTGAGGTGAGTACTTTGTAAAAAAAGACATTTTGGGCCAAGATAAGTGAGGGTATGGAAATCATATCTAAAGGAAGTAAGTAGGATCAATGAAGGCAACCTTGAAGCTTTTTGGAGTGAATTAATTGATGTAGAGGAAGAACCCTAGGAAGGCAAGGTGAAAGTCTTCAGGTCAATATTCTATCCTTTTTATGCTTATAACATTGAATCCTTTTAATATAGATTATCTCTTTTTTTCATACACATTGGGTTCTATAAGAAACCTATGGGAATGGTCATTAGTATTTTAATATTGGATTTTATTAGAAACCTATGGAAATGGTTATTATGCTCTTCGAAATGATTAGAATAGCTCACATTTACTTTAGGGCTTGATGGAAGGATGGTCTATGGATCGACAATCATTGATGGTTAGGGATTATTAACCTCAGGTAGGCTAAATATATTACTTTAAAAATTAGTCTTTGGAAGGCTTTAAAATATGAAATTTTTCTTATTAAGTTGTGCCTTATCAACCTAGACTAACCACCACACGAGATAATCTAAGACTACCAGTGAAGTGGTTACCTCTTATTCGGTGTATAAACCATTCTATACTACATCCTTCACTTAGTGCAATGTAGGTGGGATAAATATTTACGTACAAATATAACCACTGTGCATTTCATGCCCTCACATTAAAGTAAAGCCAAGTTTAAAACACGAAGTGCGTAGGTGAGTTTTAAGGGCTAAAATATACCTAAATTTTATGGCTTTGTTAAATGATTATATGCTTTGTCTACAATAAAATCCTCCTTAGTTATTTGGTGATTGATCTCCAGATCTTCTTGATACACCAGCGATGCCATAAATTTCAGGAGGAAATAGCCAATCCCACACCTAAGAAGAGGTAATGTTGTCTTGCCTTGCAATATATCTACATGGGTAGTTTCCATGAGATTGAGATATTACTAGTGTACTATTGGTACTAATGCTAAAAAATGGTCTCACCCTTTTCTTATTGAATTCAAAATGCAATCCTTGGTTAACCCACTCATGGTAGCAAATTTGTGTAGTGAACTTTTGTGTATCCTATCAATGAGTTGGTAGCTCTATTGTAGAGATACTCTATTCCTCGAGGGATGTCCTCTATCGAATAAGGGTGTCATGTACTTGTTAAAAAAATGATAATCATAAATATTTCTAGATGTGGATCGATTGATTCAAGTGCAGACAAGTTCCAATATTCTCTCCCATGACTCGTCCAGTGAGCTTCACATATTCATAGTACCTCCTCTCCATACCATCGATTCATTAAGTCATTTATAAATGATAATTCATGTCCAAATACACGATCATGGAACACCTATAAAGCACCAATAGACCTACGTATTCTTGAAATCACCTACACCTTGCCATTGCTCATCGAGCTATGCCCTTTCTAGTGGAATAAGGTATACATCTACCTGTAACCCTCTACTTTTTGTTGATCACTCAACCCAATATATCAAATGTGTAATATGCATATTTTTGTTGACTATCCCTGTTGAAGATATGCTCCTTAATAATATTCAATGCCACATGATGAGTCGACTTTTAGAATCAGGGCCTCCAAATACCTTTACTACTCATGTGGATGACATATCCCATATACACTCTATGAAAGCATGTGGGGACATTTTTTAGGAAGGATCCACCCCATATAGTTTGACCATGGTTTGAAGCCAAAGCTAGTGCACAATAGTCACCAAGTCACCTGGCTAGGAATCGATGGGTTGCTTATGGTGTTTGGTGGTATGGACTATAAGAAGACTAGGCGGGTGGTTTGGTTAACTTGGTGTTGACTTGGATGTCTACCTTGTGGTTAATTATATTAAAATTTCTTTACATAAAAATATAATATTTGATAGCCTATCATCACAAATAAGGCATGTGTGAATAATAGATATTATTATTAGCATGCCCATTTTAACGATATCTAGCTAGATTTTTTCCATTAGATGCTTTGGGGGCAAATATTTATACCCAATCTAGGAAGGGGTCAAAGGCAAAATTTAAGGAGTAAATTTAATATTTATAGGTTAAATAAATGGTTTCCAATTGGATTAAATTTGATAAACTTGCTTTTCAAACCAACAGTAAATGGAAACGAGAGAAAACTCATGGTACAAACTATGATTAAATTATGAAATCTTGTTCCATAGATTATGAGATGATTTTGTGTTAAGTTTTGTGGAGGTTCTAGTATAGTCTTATGGATTTATCATGAAATAAATTGATGACCCAATGATGAGAATCATTAGGGATTCTAGTATAGCCATATGGATTGATCATGAAACAAATTGATGATCCAATGGTGAGAATCATAAGATGATTCTATTAATGGATTATGAGAACTATAGTTTTGAGGGTAATCATAATTTGGGAGAGGAAGATGATAATAATATTTGGGGGAAACTTTAATGTGTAGATAATCAATTGAATCTCCCTAAATATATACCCCTTGTTGTGAACTACTCCTAGTTTCATGCCCAAACTAGTAAGGTAAAATCATATCTAACCAACATGAAGTCTTGATTATTAAAGAGTTTGTAACTAATGGGGCAACCTCAGGAGAGATATTACAAGACAAATTTGATATGATATGAATTATGACTAATTTAGAAAGGGAATATAGCATAATACAAGTTTGACTAAGTTTTAAAGGTTTAATATTGTTGGATAGATTACAAGAATTAAATTGTGAATAAGGTGTAAGCTTGTTGGATAAATTACAAGGTTAATTTGTGATTAAAAGTTTAATCTTGTTGGATAGGTTACATGGTTAATTTGTGACTAAGGTGTAATCTTGTTGGATACGTTATATGGTTAAATTATGATTAAGGGGTAATATTTTTGGATAGATTACAAGGTTAATTTATGATTAAGGTGTAATCTTATTGGATATATTACAAGGTTAAATTGTGATTAAGGTGTAATCTTGGTGGATAGATTACAAAATTAATTTGTGTAATCTTGGGTAAACTATTACAAAAGTGATTTGAGTTTAAAAATGTAGTCTTGAGGGATATATTACAAGGATGAGTTGAGTTTAAAGAATTAATCGTGTGTGATAGATTCAAAGTAAATTTTAAGAAGTAATAGATTACAAGGGTGATTTGTGATCTTGGTTGGGTAAAATTTTTAGGGATTTTAGAATAACCATATGAATGTTCCTGTTCAAGGATAATGAGAACTGTAATAGGATATGGTGGGATTTTTATAAAGTGTGAAATGAGAATGTGGAAGATCAGGTATGGATCTAATCTTGGAGAGAGTATGGGATCTCTCCATGTGAGATAAAACTTTAGAAAATTTTTGTACTATATTGGGTTATAATGAAATTTAAGTTGGAGAACGAACATAGGATTCATTCTCAAGGGAATTATGGGGTTCCCTCTTGGTAATTGATAAAATTTATCTTTAATATGTAACCGATGATATTTCATAAACATGTAGATATAAGAATTTATGAGATTCTTATTTATTGATGGCCTAGAGATAGAAAATGTGGCATTTACTTAATTGCATCATAATTATAATAAGAAACAAGTTGGTTCTTTTTATGCATAATAATTTAGGAAAGGATATACGGGATACCTTTTCTATATTTGTATTTATGATAATTTAAAGTTTATGAAATGAGAGGATAAACATATTTCGAAGGCTAGGTTTATTCCCCATGAGGATTCCTAGGGTATATGTTGTGTACTTCTATTTGTGGTTTGTAAATTGTGGATGATGTATTTAATTTTTATTATGATGATGTCTAGATGGATCATGGATATTGCATATGATAAAAGTAGTAAATAATATTTTCTTTCTAATGATATTAAGCTTTTACATTAATATAATATGTTTATTAGAATTTTGTATGATGTAACATTTTGTTAAAAAGCAATGTTCTATAATATATTATGCCCATGTGTTTTCCAATGAATGACTATTTTATTATGATGGAATGGTTTTTTATTGTAATGAAACAGATTACATTTGAAATCAAGTGAAAGTCTTGATATGAATAAAGTAATATCCATGTGTTGTTTATATGATACATGTATGATATTTCATTGCAAATTAATGAAATTAGGAGAATGAATTGAAATGACATTCATTTGTTTATGTAAATAAAACTCCTAATAATGAAGAGGTAGAAGTAGTTAAACCAAGTAATCATACATATAATTATGGGATGTAACATTGGATTGGAGTTACTCACTCCTATCATGAGAGTTGACATTGACCATGTCATAATCCTCTCAGTTACTTCCTTCCCTACATGGTGTTGATTCGAGATTGCTTGGTTGTAACTTGACATAATAGATATGATCTAAAAAAAATTATATCTCAGGTTTGATTGGTAAAGTGGGCTATTACATCAATGCAATGGTTTATCTACTTTATGAATATATGTAAACACAAAAGCAACTATTGGTAACCATAGCGAATTAAGATTCACAAGTTGTGATCTCTATGGCTAAATAGGCTAACGAACATCTTACAAAAGTATAATAGGACAAAATTTTGTTAGAGATAGAAATGGGTAAGAATTTTAACCATGTAAAATCCTCTAAGTTTAATTGAGAGGAACGTGATGATGTAGTCAAATCCTAGCTAAAGAAATTGGAAACCTTCTACAATATGAAGAATTACTCCATTGGGACCCAAACGTCTTATATCATCTTAAACTTATATGGTGTTGGTTTGGATTGGTGGAAAAAATTTAGTGTGGAATGCAGAATTAAGGCAGTGCTTGATCTAAAATAGGAGGACTTTGTGGTAGCATTTAAAGAGATGTTACTCACAAAGCATTTTTATACCAAGAAATTTGAAGAATTCACTAATATTCGATAGGGAAATAAGATGGTCGAGGCTTATTAATCCAAGGAGGTAGTATGTCACAGCCCACCCATTGGACTTCATAGAAGACATCAATTGATCCAAAGGATCAATTAATTATTGAATTATAAATATTAACCAAACCCTATTAATGCTACCAAGAATTAATTAAAAAGTGGCCAATTAATAAATTTAGGGTGATGGTAGGTCTACCAAGTTAATTGGAAGGGTTTTGAATTTAATTGGGATTTTGGTAGGTCTTGGGGGAAGATAAAATAAATCTTGTGCAAAGTATTAATTTTGGAAATTATATTTCTCAAAAAAGACTTATTAAGATAAACCTTATACAATTAGATTCACCCCAAAATCTATCCAATTTTGAAAAGACCCAAAAAAGGACAAAGTCATATTTTAATAAAAAAATATATATGTACATATTTGACTAGAGGATGAACCATTCACCAAGGTCATATTTAAATATTAAAAGTATACATATTTGTCTAGTGGATGAACTATTCCCCATTCCACATTAATAGTAATGTTGCAGGCAATGCATGTGCTTGAGAGAAAGGGGGAGACTAAAAGGAGGAAAGTACTCCACCTTACCTTTTTCTTGTATTTTTCATAATTTTAAAAATGATAAAAAAATGGAATCCTACTACTTAGGTGACCTCCAAGAAGGTTTCCTTTAATATTTTATTAAAAAATATACGCACTTGCTTATGAATGAGGAATATTTGGGGAAAATCCATAAAAGGAGAGGCAAGCAATGAAAAGAGGATGGAAAATCTTGGGCTTAGGGAGTATGCTCTCTACCTTCTTGGTAGATCAGAAAAAAAAATGCTTGAGGTTAGTACTTAGTAAAAAAATACATTTTGGGCCAAAATAAGTGAGGGTATGGAAATCATATCTAAAGGAAGTAAGGAGGCTCAATGAAGGCAACCTTGAAGCTTTTTGGAGTGAATTAATTGATGTAGAGGAAGAAACCTAGGAAGGCAAGGTGGAAGTCTTTAGGTCAATATTCTATCCTCGTTATGCTTCTAACATTGAATCCTTTTAATATAGATTGTCTCTTTTTTTCATACACATTGGTTTCTATAAGAAACCTATGGGAATGGTCATTAGTATTTTAATATTGGGTTTTATTAGAAACCTATCAGAATGGTTATTATGCTCTCTGAAATCATTAGAATAGCTCACATTTACTTTAGGGCTTGATGGGAGGATGGTATATGGATCGACAGTCATATATGGTTAGGGAGTATTAACCTCAAGTAGGCTAAATATATTACTTTAAAAATCATTGGTCTTTGAAAGGCTTTCAAATATGAAAATTTTCTTAATAAGTTGTGCCTTATTGACCTAGACTAACCACCACACAAGATAATATAAGACCATCGGTGAAGTGGTTACCTCTTATTAGGTGTATAAACCATTCTATACTACATCCTTCCCTTGGTGCAATGCAGGTGGGATAAATATTTACGTACAAATATAACCACTGTGCATTTCATGCCCTCATATTAAAGTAAAGCCAAGTTTAAAACATGAAGTGCGTAGGTGAGTTTTAAGGGCTCAAATACACCTAAATTTTATGTCTTTGTTAAATTATGATATGCTTTGTCTACACTAAAATCCTCCTTAGTTATTTGGTGATTAATATTTAGATCTGCTTGATACACCAGCGATGCCACAAATTTTAGGAGGAAATATCTAATCCCACGCCTGCGAAGAGGTAATGTTGTCTTTCCCTACAATCGATCTACACAGGTAGTTTCAATGAGATGGAGATATTACTAGTGCACTATTGGTACTAATGCTAAAAAATGGTCTCACCCTTTTCTTATTGAATTCAAAATGCAATCCTTAGTTAACCCGCTCATGGTAGCAAATTTATGTAGTGAAATTTTGTGTATCCTATCAATGAGTTGGTATCTCTATTGTAGAGATACTCTATTCCTAAAGGGATTTCCTATATCGAATAAGGGAGTCATGTACTTGTTAAATCAATGATAATCATCAATATTTCTAGATGTGGATCGATTGATTCAAGTGCAGAGCTGTTCCAATCCTCTCTCCCATTACTCTTCCAGTGACCTTCACATGTTCACAGTACCTCCTCTCCCTACCATAGATTCATTAAGTCATCTATATGCAATAATTCATGTATAAATACATGATCATGCAACACCTGGAAAGCACCAATAGACCTACGTATTCTTGAAATCACCTATACCTTGCCATTGCTCATAGAGTTATGCCGTATTTTTCATTGATCACTCAACCCAATATATCAAACATGTAATATGCATATTTTGGTTGGCTATACCTACTGAAGATCTGCTCCTTAATAATGTTTAATGCCACATGATGACTCGACTTTTAGAATTAGGGCCCCAAAATGCCTTTACTACTCATGTGGATGACATATCCCATATAAACTCTATGAAAGCATGTGGGGAAATTTTTTAGAAAGGATCCACCTCATATAGTCTGACCATGGTTTGAAGCCAAATCTAGTGCACAATAGTCACCAAGTCACCTGGCTAGGAATCGATGGGTTGCTGACGGTGTTTGGTGGTATGGAATATAAGAAGACTAGGTGGGTGGTTTGGTTAACTTGGAGTTGACTTGGATGTCTACCTTGTGGTTAATTATATTAATTTTTCTTTACATACCAATAGAAAATCTGATAGCCTAGCATCACAAATAAGTCATGTGTGAATAATAGAGATTATTATTAGCATACCCATTTTAATGATATCTAGCTATATTTTTTCCATTAGATGCTTTGGGGGAAAATATTTGTACCCAATATAGGAAGGGGTCAAAGACTAAATATAATGAGTAAATTTAATATTTATTGGTTAAATAAATGGTTTCCAATTGGATCAAATTTGATAAACTTGCTTTTCAAACCAACAGTAAATGGAAACAAGAGAAAACTCATGGTACAAACTATGATTAAATTATGAAATCTTGTTCCATAGATTATGAGATGATTTTATGGTAAGTTTTGTGGAGGTTCTAGTATAGTCTTATGGATTGATCATGAAAAAAATTGATGACCCAATGATGATAATCATTAGGGATTCTAGTATAACCATATGGATTGATCATGAAACAAATTGATGATCAAATGATGAGAATCATAGGATGATTTTGTTAATGGGTTATGAGAAATATAGTATGGAATGTAATCATACTTTAGGAGAGGAATATGATAATAATATTTGGGAGACACTTTAATGTGTAGACAATCAATTGAATCTCCTTAAATATATACCCCTTGTTGTGAACTACTCCTAGTTTCACGCTCAAACTAGTAAGGAAAAATCATATCTAACCAGGATGAAGTCTTGATTATTAAAGAGTTTGTAACTAATGGGGCAACCTCGAGAGAGATATTACAAGACAAATTTGATATGATATGAATTATGACCAATTTAGCAAGGGAATATAGTGTAATATAAGTTGACTGAGTTTTAAAGGTGTAATATTGTTGGATAGATTACAAGGATTAAATTGTGAATAAGGTGTAATCTTGTTGGATAAATTTCAAGGTTAATTTTTGATTAAAAGTTTAATCTTGTTGGATAGGTTACATGGTTAATTTGTGACTAAGGTGTAATATTGTTGATTACGTTATAGGGTTAAATTATGATTAATGTGTAATATTTTTGGATAAATTACAAGGTTAATTTATGATTAAGGTGTAATCTTGTTGGATATATTACAAGGTTAAATTGTGATTAAGATGTAATCTTGGTGGATAGATTACAAAATTAATTTGTGTAATCTTGGGTAAACTATTACAAAAGTGATTTGAGTTTAAAAATATAGTCTTGAGGGATAGATTACAAGGATGATTTGAGTTTAAAGAAGTAATCATGTGTGATAGATTCAAAGTAAATTTTAAGAAGTAATAGATTACAAGGGTGATTTGTGATCTTTCTTGGGTAAAATTTGTAGGGATTCTAGCATAACCATATGAAATTTCCTATTCATGGATTATGAGAACTATAATAGGATATGGTGGGAGTTGTCTAAAGTGTGAAATGAGAATGTGGAAGATCAAGTATGGATCTAATATTGGAGAGAGTATGGGATCTCTCCATGTGAGGTAAAACTTTAGACAAATTCCGTACTATATTGGGTTATAATGACATTTAGGTTGGAGAATGAACATGGGATTCATTCTCAAGGGAATTATGTGGTTCTCTCGTAGTAATTGATAAAATTTCTCTTTAATATGTAACTGATGATCTTTCATAAACATGTAGATATAATATTTTGTGAGATTATTATTCATTGATGGCTTAGAGATAGGAAATGTGGCATTTACTTAATTGCATCATAATTATAATAAGGAACAAGTTGGTTCTTTTTATGCATAATAATTTAGGAAAGGATATACGGGATACCTTTTCTATATTTGTATTTATGATAATTTAATGTTTATGAAATGAGAGGATAAACAAATTTCGAAGGCTAGGTTTATTCCCCATGAGGATTCCTAGGGTATATGTTGTGTACTTCTATTTGTGGTTTGTAAATTGTGGATGATGTATTTATTTTTTATTATGATGATGTCTAGATGGATCATGGATATTGCATATGATAAAAGTAGTAAATAATATTTTCTTTCTAATGATATTAAGCTTTTACATTAATATAATATGTTTATTAGAATTTTGTATGATGTAACATTTTGTTAAAAAGCAATGTTCTATAATATATTATGCCCATGTGTTTTCCAATGAATGACTATTTTATTATGATGGAATGGTTTTTTATTGTAATGAAATGGATTACATTTGAAATCAAGTGAAAGTCTTGATATGAATAAAGTAATATCCATGTGTTGTTTATATGATACATGTATGATATTTCATTGCAAATTAATGAAATTAGGAGAATGGGTTGAAATGACATTCATTTGTTTATGTAAATAAAACTCCTAATGATGAAGAGGTAGAAGCAGTTAAACCAAGGAATCATACATATAATTATGGGATTTTAGGTTCGATAGGAGTTACTCACTCCTATCATGAGAGTTGACACTGACCATGTCATAATCCTCTTAGTTACTTCCTTCCATGCATGGTGTTGGTTCAAGATTTCTTGGTTGTAACTTGACATAATAGATATGATCAAAAAAATTATATCTCAGGTTTGATTGGTAAAGTGGGCTATTACATCAATGCAACAGTTGATCTACTTTATGAATATATGGAAACAAAAAAGCAACTATTGGAAACCATAGTGAATTAGGATTCACAAGTTGTGATATCTATGGCTAAATAGGCTAACGAACCTCTTACAGAAGTACAATAGGCAAAAATTTTGTTATAGATAGAAATGGGTAAGGATTTTAACCATGTAAAATCCTCTAAGTTTAATGGAGAGGAACGTGATGTTGTAGTAAAATCCTAGCTTAAGGTATTGGAAACCTTCTACAATATGAAGAATTACTCAATTGGGACCTAAACTTCTTATATCATCTTAAAATTATATGGTGTTGGTTTGGATTAGTAGAAAACCTTTAGTGTGGAATGAGGAATTAAGGCAGTTCTTGATCTAAAATAGGAGGACTTTGTGGTAGCCTTTAAATAGAGGTTCCTCACAAAGCATTTTTATGCTAAGAAATTTGAAGAATTCACCAATCTTCGATAGGGAAATAATATGGTGGAGGCTTATTACCAAAAATTTGTTAAGTTGTTAAAATATGTGCCTGTGTATATTAAGAATATGAAGATTAATAAATTTATACTAGGAGCATATCCCAGGATAGGATATGAAGTGAACATTTGAGAGCCTAATACTCTTCAAAAGACCTATGGCTTAGCTAGGAAAGCTAAGACTTATCTTAAGCCCTATTTTGATTATAAAAGAGTTTTTGAGCAAGACAAACATGCACTCAAGAAAATAAATAGTGTAGGTTTCATGAAATTGGAGAGACAATAGATAAATGAAAGTTTTCAAGGGTAGGATAAAAAAAATTTTATGAAGCACAAAAAGTTTAGGAAGACATTTTGGAAAAAAATTAACAATTGCAATAACAATAATGACAAGTCACCATCACAAGGGTAGCCTAACCTTCCACTAGTAGTGAAAGTAGAGGAACAAAAGTAGAAAATACATCCAAGCCCTAGTGGGGATGCTTTTACTATGTAGGTCCACATTATGCAAATAATTGCTTGCTCACAGAAAGACCAAGTTTGAAAGGAAAAGAATTCACTTACAAATAACCTGCATACAAGAAAACTACCCACAAGATCTATGCAACAATAGGAAATTAAAATATAAAAGGGAAAACCACTTCTTTACTTATAAAGGGTAAGATTTTTGGTAGAAATATTAAAATTTAGATACATAGTGGAGCTACAGATAGTTTTGTTTCTACTAATTTGATCAAGGATATACCAGAAAGGCCAAAAATCTTGGCACATGAGTGGAAGGCTGAGTATGGTTTAGGACAAACCTACTTTGTATATTAGTACTATCCTATGATTAAAATTACCTTACCTAGTGGTATGACCATTGGATGTCTTTATGTAGCACTACTACATGCTTTTGATGTTGTATTAGGAATGGATTGGTTACAAGCATGAAAGGATGTAATCAATTTATAGAATAGATGGATTGAGTATTCTTAGGATGGTAGGAAAATACAAAGGGTGTATAGACTACAAGGGAATTTTCAACCCTAGATCCTCTCAGTAATGCAACTTAAGATAGCCATCAAAAAATGAGGAACAATTTTCGTAGTTAAGTTAAATGAAATTGAAAAGGAAAAAAAGGAAGAGGTGTTTGAGAAACACCCAATACTTTAGTATTTATAGATGAATTTCTAGAGAATTTTCTTGGAATACCTCCAAAATGTGAATTTGATTTCATAATTGAGCTATAACCTAGAAAATAACATATTCATAGGACACCATATATAATGAATCCCATTGAGATGCAAGAACTAAAAGTACAACTACAATGGTTGATAGAGAAGGGATTAATTAGACCAATTGTGTCATCGTGGGGTGCACCTATGTTGTTTGTTAAAAATAATGATGGTTCCTTACGTTTGTACATAGATTATAGAATGCTATCTTATACCTAAAATTGAATATATTTTTTATCAGCTAAGATATGCTACTATATTTTCAAAGATCAATCTAAAGTTTAAATACCACCAATTAAGTATCTGTAAGGAGGATACCCATAAGATGGCATTTAAAACACAATATGGATATTATGAATTTAGAGTCTTTTCTTTTGTGCTAATGAATTCTCCCAATATTCATGAACTTAATTAATAGTGTTTTAAGAAGCTTCTAGATTGATTTGTTCTTATATTCTTGGATGGTATTTTTTTTTTATTTGTGGAAAACATCCCAAAAGGGATGCCACTTTTGGGTAAGACCCAAGGAGGCAGGGGTATCCATTCCGCCAAAAATGCCCAGGACTCGGACCTGGCCTACCACCTTTGACATACTCAAGGAGCAAACAAACACACAAAACCAAATTAAAAAAAGTAAATAACAACAAAAATAATAAAATAAAATAAAAAACATGCTCCTTGAGTGTGTCAAAACCAAAAGCACAACCAAACACGCACAATAAGATAAAAGAAACCACAACACAAACCACATAGAAAAACACAAGAACCACATAACAAAACACAAACAAGACAAAAACAACATAACACTACAAAGACATAACCCAAAAAAAACATGAAAAATAAACACAACCAAAACCTAAAAAATAAAATAAATAAAATAAAAATAAAAACAACCAACAACAGACAATAAACAAAAACAAAAAACATAGAAAACACTCACACATAAAAAATGAAATAACACAAACAAAGAGAAACCCAAGAACAAGAACGAAAAAAACACAAGAACAATAACAAAAACAAAAAAAAAAACAAACATAAAAAAAACATAAAAAAAACAACAAAAACACAAGAACAACAAAAAACAACACAAAGAACACAAAAACAAAACAAAACAAAAGAACCCACCCACCTTAAAAAACTAAACAAAAAAACAAAGAAGACAAAAGAAAAAAAATGAACAAAACAATGACCTATCTAGACCAAAAGACTATTAATGCAAGAATCAACAGAGGAAACAAAATAAAGAATAGAATGAGCTAGGGAACTAAAAAAACTGAATGAACCAAAGAGAAAAAAAAAAAACAAGAAGAAACTAGGTACCTTCAGAACTGGAGCCATCCAAAGAAATGATAGAAAGAAGAGCTTCCCTAATTTGAGAAGCCCACCATATAGGAGGGTGGCCATAACAAGTAAGATCACCTTTGTCCAAAGCCCAATTAGCTAAAGCATCAACACTCTTGTTTTGATCTCCGACCACATGATTGTAATCAACTTTTAAAAATCCCACCTGGATTAACTGAATCTTCTCAATAATTCTTTTTATTCTCCAATCCACCTTATGATTCTTAGAAGGAGTCTTCAAGAGATTAATCATAAGTTGAGAGTCAGACTCAACTAACACCTTTTCCCATCCAACCTTAGTAGCCTCCTGAAGGCCTCTAAGGATACCATACCCCTCAGCAAGGTTATTGGAAAGAATACCCAAATTCTCAACAAAAGTAAAAACCAGGGAGCCATCTGAAAGTCTACCAATTCCTCCCACACTGGCTTTTCCAGGGTTCCCTCTAGAGGCTCCATCAGTATTGACTTTTCCAAAATCCTTAGGAGGAGGTTGCCAATTTCTAGTCCTATCCATCTTACTAATACTCACATTCCCTTTAAGTTGGTTGCCCTTAGAAGGTTTAATCTTCAATCTTTGCATCACTTGATCCCATCTTTGGTGGGAGTTTTGGGGGTGATTAAGGAGTTGATGGACTGATTCAACTAAGTTGGCTATGGTCTTTTGCCAAATATAGTGAATATCCTTCCTATCTTGATTAAAAATTTGGTTGTTCCTTTCATTCCAAATATTCCAAAGAAGAATGGTAGAACCCATCCAAACTAACCGCCTAATAAAATGATCAACACCCTCTTGATTAGGCCAATCCCTCCAAAGTCTGTTCAAAAGTGAAAAAATTGGACCACTGTAAGCCAAGTAAAGTTGCCATTCTCCTCCATAGCTCAGAGGCTAAAGTACACTCAATAAAAATATGGTTGATATTTTCTACATTCTCTTCACACATTTCACATCTAAAAGGGCCATGAAAACCATGCTTCATAAGTTGCTCACCAAGTAAGCACCCTACGATGCAATAAAAGCCAATTAAAGAACCTCACCTTAGGCCAGAGATTTTGAGCCCACAATTGAGAAAATATGTCAAAAGAATGGTTGGGATTATTATGGCATAAGGTCAAATAACCTTGAGCAACTGAATACTCACCCTTAGTAGTGTTGTTCCATCCAAAACAATCTTTTTCATGGGACCAAGAGAGGGATCTCATATGAAGGATGCCTTGGATATCTTGTCTTTGCCTTTCTGGGATTTGAATAGGCCAGTCCTCAATAGGGATCCAATATCTACCAACCTTTGAATTACCAGTATGGTACCGATAGTAATTAGCCACCTTTATCCAATTAGCTCGATGAAGCTCCTCCATCCAAGGCCTCCAATCGGGAAACTGAGTTATCAAAGGCTTGTGACCATCCCAAGAATCTGTCCAAAAATTTGCATGTTGACCATTATGAATGATCCAAAATAATTTTTTCTTTATCAAATCCTCACCAGTCTTAAGAACTGCTAAAATGGGAGAACCTTTGGTAGGAAGTTGATAGCGAACAAGGTCTTCAGGACTTTTGTTCTCAACATATTTAGCACGGAGATTATTGGCCCAAAGAGCATTGGGGTTATGCAACATCCTCCAATATAATTTAGCAGCTAAAGCTTTGTTGTTATTAATTGAAGACCAGAATCCTAACCCCCCTTCACTCTTAGGAAGACATAAAGTATCCCATTTCACCAAGGCCCATTTTCTTTTCTCCTTAGTACCACTCCAAAGGAAACGATGACTGATTTGATCCAATTCTCGAAGAACAACCTTTGGGATATTCAAAATGGAAGAAACATAAATAGGAATAGCTTGAAGGACTGATTTTACCAAGGTGATTCTACCCCCGTAAGAAAGCCACTTGTTGGTCCACTTTCCAATTTTCTTCTTGACTTTGTCCAACAACCAATTCCAATATTTATTTTTCTGCCTTTGAATATTTATGGGAATACCTAAATAAGTGATTGGAAGAGAGGTCTTCTTATATCTTAATTTATCCAAGACCATGGATTCCTGTCTAGTAGAGTAGTGAAAGAAAATAACTTTAGATTTGTCTTCATTGATCAACTGCCCAGTAGCCTTAGAAAAACAACTAATGATTTGCTTAATATTAGAAGCTTCCTTAATTGTAGCTTTACCTAAAAGGGTAGAGTCATCCACAAATTGAAGATGAGAGATAGGTCTAGCTCCATGAGCAATGGTAACTCCCTCAAGGGTTTTGTTTTCCCTCTTTTTGGTTATAGTCCTACCCAAGCATTCAACAAGAATGATGAATAAATAAGGGGATAGCGGGTCACCTTGCCTAATACCTCTGGAAGCTAGGAAAGACTGAGAAGGCCTACCATTGATAAGAACTAAGTAGGAAACTAAAGAGATACATCCCATAATCCAATCCATCCAATCCTTAGAGAAACCAAATTGCCTCAAAACTTTGATAAGGAAGTGCCAATCCACTCTGTCATAAGCTTTGGATAAGTCTAACCGGATGAACATAGAAGGAGAATTTTGCATATCCATGGAATGGATGGCTTCCTGAACAAGAACTATCTCATCTACTATTTGACGTCCTTCTAGATATCCCCCTTGCTCGGGGAAATAATCTTATGCAAAAGAGGCTTCAACCTTTCTCGCCATGATTTTAGTAATAATTTTGAGAAGAACATTACATAAAGCAATAGGTCTAAAAGCTGAGATATGATCAACCTCTTGAGCTTTTGGAACAAGAGTAATATAAGTTTTATTGATAACCTTCAAAATTTCTTTGGATTTCCTGGCTTCTTCCACCACCTCTAATAAATCAACATGAAGGATATCCCGGAACTCTTGGTAGAACTCAATAGGAAAACCATCAAGACCTGGGGTTTTCCCTTTTTGCATTTTAAAAACTACTTGTTGAAGCTCATTGATAGTAATAGGAGCAGTCAAAATAGAGTTCTCCTCATAAGTGATAAGAGAAGGGATTGCTTGAAGAACATTTTGTTGTGAAGCTGAGTCAAGAGGAGTAGCAACAAAAATATTGGAAAAGTAATCAACAACAATAGAGTTCATGCCATCCCAAGTATAAACAACATCTCCAGAATCTGATTTTAAGGAAGAAATAAAGTTGTGAGATCTTCGAGCTAGAAGATATTTGTGGAAGAAATTTGTGTTTCGATCTCCTTCTTTGAGCCATTGAATTCTAGATTTTTGCTTCCATAAGATTTCTTCTCTTTTTTCCCATTCCTCTAACCGAGTTGTGAGTTTAATTTCATCTTGCACTTCTCTTCTCTGTGAGGCCATCTAAATGGATTTTCTTATTCAAATTTTCAATATGAGCAATAACTTCATGTTTTTTTTTATGAACATCCCCAAACTCTTTCCAGTTCCAAGTCTTGATTTTGGATTTAATGTATTGCAGTCTTTTGGCAAAACAGAACATCTTAGTCCCATGCCTAGGTTTACCTTCCTTCCACCATTGTTGCACACGAGGTCTGAAGGAAATGTCTCTAAGCCACATTAATTGAAAATGAAAAGGAGAGAAACTCACATTGGTTTTCCACATTTCCACCATGATCGGCCAATGATCCGAACCAACATTATTAAGAGTCTTCACTTTAGGAATGTGACCATGGATTAAGAAATTTTTAGAGAGCAAAAACCTATCCAATCTCTCCATTATACAAGCTAAGCCTTGCCTTCTATTAGACCAAGTCATAAGGCCATTATCTGGTTGGATATCCACAAGATGGAGGTTTGCAATATATTCGCTCATGAGGTCAGTACTTTTGTCCAAATTTCTATTTCCCCCCATTTTCTCATCCAGAGAGAGGATGGTATTGAAATATCCTCCGATCAAGATCCAAGCTTTAGGAAAATGAGAGATAATATGAGTAATATCCTTCCACTGTCTTCTTTTTTCCTCCAAAGAAGTCGAGGCATAAACAATAATGCAGAGCATAATCTGGTTGGAATGTCTACTTTGAATAGCTATAGCCAACAAACCCCAACTGCCAACCATATGGTGAATAACTACCTCTTTTGGGTCCCAAAGACAAGCAATGCCACCCGAAGTCCCTTGGGAACTGAGGGAAACCACTTTTCCAGTCGGCCAAATTTTATCGGCAATTAAGTCCATATCCTCCATTGACATCTTTGTTTCTTGAAGGAAAACAAGATGTGGATGATTTATTCGAATCATTCTTCTAATTTCATTTTGTTTTGAAAGACTCCCTTTGAGTCCTCTAATATTCCAAGTGATGATCTTCATTAATACCAGGGCTAAAAATGTTGGGAAGGGCATTAATCTTACCTTCCTCTACAAGCTTTTCACCTTCTTTTACCATATGATATTGATTGGTCTTGCGACCTACTTTTTGATTAGAATCCATCTTCAATTTTTTTTTCCTCGTTTCTTGACTTATTCCAATTGAATCTGAGATGGCTTCTAACCTTGAAGAATGCTCATACACAGCCAAAATTTTACTAGATGGTTCAATGGAGTCTATATTGGGACTCGCATTATTTGAAGTTTTGACATTTGAAATATTGTTTTTCTTGTGTAAATTTTCTCCTTTTTTTTCTGTTGAAAACCTTTGATTTGTTGGTTTGTCTCTGAGTTCTTTCCTTCATATTTAAATTGTGTTTCTAAGATTTCAGTTTCCATTATTTCCTCTTCCTCACTTGGGACATCATTTGTGGAAAGGATTTCAAACATATTAGCAAATGACTTTGATTGATCCTTCATTACTGGTTTTTTCTGAGTGTTCTTCTTCTTAGGTATTTGGAAACCTGCTGAGTTTATATCTTCTTTCTTTTGATCAGGAATTTTATTTGGGCAAGCATTGGCCAAATGACCATATTCATGGCAAATTCTACAACGAAAAGGAATGTTCTCATAGTCCACTACTTGCTCCCAAGTGTCTTCCCCAAATTGTAATGTGATCTTTTTAGGTAGGGGTTTGTCAAAATCCATTAAAACACAAATTCGAGCATAAATAATATGTTCAAAATTTTGAGTACAATCAGGAGTCATCATAAAAGTTCCTAAAGAGTTTCCAATTGAAGAAAAAATAGTAGGATTCCAAAATTCAATAGGGAGGCCAAAGAGTCTAACCCACATGGGAGCTATAGAAGGCATCTCTTCTTCGGCTTTAAATTTAGTATGCCAGGGCTTCATGAAAAGCCCCGCCCTTCCAAAAAACCAAGGACCCCCTTGAAAAGTTTTCTCTCTATCTTCATTATTAGCAAATAAAACAAGAAAATAACCATTTGGATAAATAGAGATTTGTAACTCACCTTTAGTTTTCCAGCTTTTTGCAGCCCAGACTTTGAAAGCAGATAGACTCGGACGAAAACCCACGAACCGACAAATTAGTCCTCTTTTTTCCAAATCTTCAATGCCAGTCTGAATGTTACCCATATCAAGCTTAACAATAGGAGTTCCATCAGTCGCTTTAAGACATCCTGACTCCATTTTCCTGGGATCAATCTTAGGCATTCTTAGAGGTTTATGAGAAGCCCTAATATTGATATTAGCATTGGGCTGAGGTTGTCCACCATGAAGGGCATCCCTAAAATTCATTTTTGGGACTGAGTCTTCAAAATTCTTACCCTTGATAGGGGTTTTCATAGTAGAATTATTTTGTGGGTGCACCTTAGCACCAGATTCACTTGAGATATGAGCCATTTTTTGATCAACTGCTTGAAACTTATTTTGTGGTCTCTTTAATCCTTGCCCTAGACATCGTGGAAAGGTATGGTTTTCACTTTTCTTTTGTGCAGCAAATTGGAAGCCGTTGTCACTCAAGTTCACAGTATGATCTGTTGAAAGACAAATTTCTAACCCATATTGTATCCCCTGCAACATTTCCTGCTAAAATATTGAGCATAAACCACAAAAATATTGGCCGCTAGGGCCCGAAGGCCCTAAAAACCAACCTCTGGAGCTGCTTGCACTCAACCCAGATGAAACCCTCGCATAGCCACTTGCCAAATATATCGTTCACACATAGGGATGCGCTAGGATCTGTGTTGCTCCAAATGATATGAAAATTGGTGGAGACATTCTAGGGTTTTTCAGGCATCTACCCTCAAAATTTTAGCTCAATCCGAGTTCGGATGAGTGAGATATGGCCAAAACGAGTTCGGCAGTTTGGGCAGTCCTACAAAAAATGTCCCTACCATTCAGCTCACATCTCTTAGATGGTATTTTGGTATATTCTTGAATAAGTTAGAATATGGCAATCATCTTAGAATCATACTAGAGTTGCTGAGGAAGAATAAACTATATGGAAATTTATCTAAGTGTGACTTTTATGTGTTGGAAGTATAGTACTTAGGACATATAATATTATTTGAAGGGATAGCAGTGGATCCCAAGAAAATAGAGGCTATACTAAATTGGCCAACAACTACAAATGTGACCAAAGTATCGAGCTTCATGGGTTTAACTAGATATTACAAACACTATATGAAAGACTACCCCAAGATAGCATATATAATAACTAACCTCCAAAGAAAGGGGAAGGATTTCAAGTGGACAGATAAATGTGAGGTAGCTTTTAATCTGATAAAAAAAAAACACACCATGACACATATTAAATATTCCAAACCCTTAGTGTAGTTTTTTGGTATGCATAGATGCATATTTGGAAGTATTAGATGAAGTGCTCTCTGATGAGCACCAGAAATGCTCATATTTTGTACATATTTCTTTGATCAATATGTGGTTGTATAATAAGGATTGCATACTTTTATGAATGATTATATAGATATTTGATATAATTATGCGTGTTATCTAATTTGTGTGCTTTTAGTATGTTTTGTGGAATTGCAGTTGATTTAGTTAGATTTGGAACGGTCGAGGTCTTTTGATGGACCTGGAACTTTATTTCATCGGGGGTTAATGAAGAGAATACGAGCGCCTCCCTATAGTCGAAAGGTGCCAACTAAATACAAGCGCCTCCCTGCAGTCGAAGGCACCAACTGAATACCAGTGCCTCCCTGCAGTCGAAAGGCACCAACTAAATACGAGCGCCTCCCTGTAGTCGAAATGCGCCAACTAAATATGAGCGCCTCCCTATAGTCGAAAGGTGCCAACTGAATACGAGCACCTCCCTACAGTCGGAAGGTACCAACCGAATACGAGCACCTCCCTACAATCGAAAGGCACCAACCAAAGACAAGCACCTCCCCACAGTCGGAAGGTGCTAGCAAAATGCAAGCACCTCCCCACAACTAGAAGGTGCCACTGATTCTTTGCCCATTGACCAGATTTGAACGACGTGGATAGTAGCGGCTGGTGCAGTTCTAGCTCTGCATCATGCAAAGCTAAATTGGAGATAGCACCAACATATCGAAACATCTTACTGATGCCAGGCAAAGCATGAACTGAACAACAAACACGCCGCCATCAGAACAGAATGCCAGATGTCGATTGCATTCACCAGACTGTTCTAATTTAGTCCGGGAAGAATCAATCTGTTGTAACCACTTCTGTAACGAAGTTCTATGGGCGTGTTATATAAACACACGCAGATCATTCTGAAAAATATATAGAAATAATTAATAAAGATCCATTTAGATTTATAAGAGATAGATTGTAGTGTGTTGATAAATATATTAAAGTTCCAGAAGTTCTAAGCGCGTGTTCGATCGAGAAGAAGCTGCTGGAGCCTGGGCCCACTCCAAGCCAGTATTTCTTCCCCATTTCCTTTTTATTTATTTATTTTAATTAGTTTATTGCTTTCATAAGAACGTTCATTAGTTTACTAGTTCCGAGATTTGTAGTAGATTTATTTTTAGGAACGCGTACATGATTTATTTTCTATAGATTTAATTTTGTTCTTCTTACGTAATTTATTGAGGAGTGCGGGAATGATTGACAAACCATTTCAAGAACACCCCCCAAAATGTAGGATTAGCATATTCACCTCCGGTGGTATTGTAGTAACCTAATTCGACTCTTCGCAAGTTTACGAAGCTCCTTGGGTTGATAATTAAATGCACGGGCATGTGACAAAAATAGGAAACCATTCACCTTGTTTGGCCCACAACATTTTGGCGCCATTGCCGGGGAAGCGTCTTAATTAGATTACTTACAATACCCTGAAACCTTCCATCTAACCTTGTATGAGTTCTTCGAGAAGAAGAGGACCTGACGGTCACTTTATAAGAACTAATCCATCAGGACCTAAGTCAGCCAAGCATTTTGGATTTGAGTTAGACTCGCCCGACCTACCAGCAGTCCATTGGAGTGAGGAACCGCACTTTGTGCAAAGTGTCGCCTCATCCCATCAACAAGGGGACGAAATAATCATCATAAATCCCTTGTTTAATAGGACTCCTCTAGAGGAAGCCCTATTGTGGAAGGCTATGGAGGATCAGACGATCTCGCCAGACAACCTTAGAGCATTGACTCAGAAAGTTTTAAATGATCGAAAGGCCATAAACATCGCATTAGAAACCACATCTCCCAAAAAAATGGCAGATAACGATGAAGTCTCATCTGGATTTAGTTTCCCAATAGAGGAGGGAGTAGGAGATACCAAAATGAAAAACATATCCCCTGATCACCTTCCGTCCTTCGAGAGGACACCCGACCGAGGACCCTGACCTGTTTTATTTAAGTTTGATGTTTTGTGCAGGTCTGTGGATTACAAATCAAACACGTAGAAGTTGAAATTATTTCCTTCTACATTAGATGATGCAGCTCTACGATGGTTCATCGGTCTAGGAGACAAACACATCACCACCTGGGACCAGATGAAGAAGCTCTTTCTAGAGAAATATCAAGATTTTGGGAGAGCAAGAGACTCTAGGGAGGAGGTCCTGAGCATGACACAAAGAGAATATGAGTCTCTCAAGGAGTATTGGGAGAGATTCAGCTTTAATCTTCAACGGTCCCCTCATTCGAAGCTATCTGATAAGTCCCTCAAAGGCATCTTCTTGAGGGGACTTACCAATGAGTCACTAGAGGCTCTCAACATGATCTCTGGAGGTGATGTCTATCAGCATGCTATGGATGACATTCGAAAATTATGTCGGAACTACTCGAGAAGGCGAGGCAAAATCACCACTAGGACCATGAAGGCGATTGCTTCAGTCACCAAAATAGAAATAGGCAACATGCTGGAGGATTTGAAGAGCGAAATGCTCTCATCTATAGCACTGTATATGGATATGCTACTGTTAGAAAAGAAGAAACAAGAAAATGACACAACATTAGCCTATTTTTGCCCAAAATGCAGAGGAAGGCATGCAAAGAATGCATTTCTAGAAAACAAGGTTAGAGTATGCACAGTTTGTAGGCTGAATCATAAAACTCGATTGTGCCCACAACTACCCAATAACCAGGAAGTAGCTGAGAGCACAGAGGCCTACTTCATAGGCAATAGGAAGAGTTGGCCATAGCCCCCCATGGGGAATATACCAACAGGAATGCCATCATATGGGGGAGGGCAATACATGCACCAAGGACCCCCTCAACCACCTAATATGGGGTGGTGGGGACCATCACCCTGGACTAATGCACCCCCAGTAGCATTTTCGAATCAGCAGCCATGGATGCCATATCCATATCTTGGGCGACAGTGGAGAGGCCACGATGCATGGAATCAGACTCCACAGAGTGCAACGCCTGCTCACATCCAACAGAACTTACCAGCATTTCCAATAGTGAGACCTGTGTAGCTACCAGCACAACCGACAGTAAACCCAAAAAATAGAGTAAATCAGCTGGCATACAACATAGAAGGTGAGATGTATCATATGTACAATATTCAACTTAGATCAGGTAGGCAATTAGGAGTAGAGACACCGCCTCTGGTAGAAGAGGAGGAAGAAATAGTAGAGACACCTCCACTAGTAGAAGAGGAGGAAGAAATAGAGGAGACACCTCTGGTAGAAGAGGGAAAAGCACTTGAGAGAGCGGAGGCTCCATTTCCTAGCCGGCTATAGGAACAAAGAAAAACAACACAGCTGAAATTTGACATCTTGTCGAGCTTGAAGAATCTCACGGTGATAATCCCATTATTTCAAGCAATTCGAGATGTCCCCATTTACACCAAGGCAATTAGAGAAATGTGTCTAAGGAGACCAGGATGAAAATCTACCCAGACTATCAATGTCATGGGTAAATTCGAAAATCTAATGATGGGTGGAACACATCATCCGAAGTATGCAAATCCAGGCAGCCCAGTGCTAACCGTAAAAATTGGAGGACATTCCCTGTCCAACACATTGGTTGACCTCGGGGCAGCCATCAATGTGATGCCTCAAGAGACCATGCAAAGGCTGCAGCTCATGAACCTAAAGCCAACCACGACAATGCTGTAGTTAGTCGATCGATCAACCATGTCGCTGGAAGGGATGCTGGAAGATGTGATCGTAACAGTCAGTGCATGGAAATATCCAATCGATTTTTAGTTTTACAAACCAAGACTAGGCTAGGTGGTTACCCACTCATTTTGGGGAGGCCATGGCTGGAAATAGCTGACACTTACATTAGCTATCGGGATGGGCTAATGACCATATCCAATGGGCAAAATGTCAAAAGGCTGACCATTTCATCGCCAGCTCAGTCTATGGACTCGACAGAAGAACCTAGGATCACTGAGCATGGAACTACAGAGTTTTCCATAATCCAGTCGGTGATGACCTTGAAGGAGGTGGCAGAAGAGGATGAGGATGGTGCCATCATGGAGTTTCTCCATGGAGAATCATCCACCCCCACACCTGGATCGCCGTTGACTGGCGCCCAAGATCAGCACATCCAACAAATACATGTTGGGCTAGGGAGGATATTAAAATTCAACAGCAGGTTGACGCCCACACAACTAGAAAAATTGGAAGAGCTTCTGGTAAAACACCAGCAAGCATTTTCATGGGACTACGTAGATATGCATGGCATCAGCCCAGAAATATGTACCCATCAGATTTATTTAGATGACCAGGAAACTCCTAGTCGGCAGCCATATAGAAGGATGAACCCAACAATGAAAGACATTGTCAGAGAAGAACTGCACAAACTTCTGGCTGCCAAATTCATATATCCAATTTTTGATAGTGAATTGGTATCACCATTAGTGGTGGTCCCCAAAAAGAATGGGAAATGGTGGATCTGCGTGGACTACCAAGTGTTGAACAAGGTGACTAAGAAAGACCACTTACCGCACCCGTTCATCGATCAGGTCTTGGACACACTCTCAGGAATAAAATACTTCTCCTTTCTGGATGGTTTCAGTGGTTACAACCAGATCTAGATAGGGGAAGAAGATCAAAATAAAACAACGTTCACCTATCCATGGGAATGTTTGCCTATAAGGAATTACCTTTTGGACTATGAAACACATCGGCCACCTTTCAAAGGGTGGTGCTTAGCATATTCTATGATATGATAGGAGACGGGGTGGAAGTATACATGGACAACTTCACCGCCTATGGAGAAACCTTCAAGGAGGCAATGACAAATCTAGAAAGAGTGCTCGACAGGAGCAAGGAAAATCATTTGTCCCTAAGTAATGAAATTTTTTTTATGATGATGCAAGAAGGCATCGTGTTGGGACACCACCTCTCTGCAGAAGGAATAAAAGTAGATAAGAGGAAGATCGAGGTCATCAAAGACCTACCTAGCCCCAGAATGCAGGAGGTAAGAAGTTTCCTTGAATCAGTCGGGTACTACCGATGATTTATCGCTGAATTTAGTAAGATTGCCAAACCACTACACACCCTACTTTCTAAGGACGTAGAGTTCAATTGGATGGGAGATTGCGAAGAAGCATTCCAATTTCTGAAAGAAGAATTGATATTTGCACCGGTCTTGAGAGGACCGAATTGGGCCATACCATTCCATATTTATTGTGATGCATCTAACGATGCGATCGGAGCAGTCCTCGGGCAGAAAGATGGCAAAAAATTTTACGAATTTGGCGGGAGCAGAGCTCAACTATACAGTGACAGAAAAATAATTCCTCACAGTTGTCCATGCAATAAACAAATTATGCCACTATATAACGGGATACAAGGTCTTCATCCATACGGACCACACGGCTATCAGGTATCTGATGAGCAAGCCGACCATTGGTGGCAGAATTATCAGATGGTTGTTGCTATTGTAGGAATTCAACATCACTATAGTAAAATTTTCTATCCAGATTGATACCAGCAGATCATCAAGTAGTGGAAGATCAGTTTTTGGATGAACATCTATTCGTTATTAGTGAACAAACTCTGTGGTATGCAGACATAGCCAATTACTTGGCCACCGGAAGGACCTCACCTACTCTCTCCTATCGAGAAAAGCAGGCGGTCGTAGAGAAAAGCGCATCATTCCTTTAGATGGATGGTCTCCTATTTAAAATAGGACGGGACCAAATTATAAGAAGATGCATAGCAGAACAGGAGTTTTCAAAAGTGCTCAAGGCATGTCACAATGAGCCATGTGGAGGACACTTTATAGGGAAACGAACTGCCTACAAAATCTTGCAGGATGGGTATTTTTGGCCCATTCTGTTCAAGGACATGACAACGTATACCAACAAGTGTGATGAGTGCCAGAGGATGGGTGGACCAACCCATTGAGATGAAATTCCCTTGCAGCCCTAGGTACACCTAGAACCTTTCGATAAATGGGGCATGGATTTCATGGGACCATTTAATCCACCTTCGATGGGAAGGAGGTTTATTCTGGTCTGCATGGATTACATCACCAAATGGGTGGAAGTGCAGGCATTAAGGGACTCAAAGGAAAGAACGGTCATCAATTTCTTATTTACCCATATTTTCACATGTTTTGGGGTTCCTCGGGAGATAAAAATAGACCAAGGGCCCCAATTCACCTCAAAATTGATTGAGGAGCTGATGGAGCAGTATAGAGTTCAACACAATAAAACCACGCCCTACCATCCATAGGTGAATGGGAAAGTAGAAGTGACAAACAGGGAGATAGAAAACATCCTAACAAAAACCGTGCAACAACACAAGAAATATTGGGCCACACGGTTGCTAGAGGCAGTTTGGGCATACAACACCAAATGGAAATCCACCATAGGATGCACCCCTTTCCAACTGGTCTATGGAAAAAATGCGATGATGCCCATTGAGTTCAAAATCAAAACTATAAGGATGGATTCAAAATTAAATTTGAGCTTGGACAAAGCTCAAAAATAGAGGATTCACCAGCTAGATCAGCTGGGTGAAATCCGACTGGATGCTTTACAGAGGACAAAGATTATACAAAAGCAGAGAAAGAAGTGGCATGATAACCACATCAAGCTAAAGAAGTTCCAGGTAGGGGAATGGGTACTGTTGTATGATTCTCGATTCCAAGAAAGGAAAGGCAAACTTATGTAGAGGTGGATGGGTCCGTATGAGGTGGCAAAGCTCATTAGGAATGGGGCGGTGTGCGTTAAGACAATTGATGGCAGCAACATCATGTTCATAGTCAATGGCCACCAACTACGCCCCTATAATACGTTCAAAACATTACAGGTGGAATCCAGAGTAGGCATGGGGGAGACCCCATATTTCTAGATCTGGACCGAACTCTCACAGGTGAAATGGTGGGCATGAAAGTGCTCACCCAAAAATTTTTAGTTAATATAGTTTTTTTTTGTAATGTGTGTTTTTGCAGGGACGACGCCCGCATGCAAGCTGCAGGTATCCTAATCCATGGCCTAACAGGCACGGAACGCGTCTAACTGCATTTATTTTCCTTTATTTTTCGGTTGCTTTTTGCAGGTGGAGGACCTAACAGCATGAGGGATAGGTATCTGGGAAACCAGGCCTGATTTGGCTTAGCATTTCGACACCGGCTCGTAGGTATAATTTGGGCAGTGTGAAAAACTAGGAAGGCTTGATCACCCTTTTTCTAGTCAAATCACCATCTAGAAGAAGGCACCTTACTGCATCTAGAAGAAGGTGCCAAGTCCATAAGAAGGCACCTTACTACACCTGAAATACGCCCATCTAGAAGAAGGCACCTTACTGCATCCGAAAGGTGCCAAATCAAAATACAACGCCTTCCATCCATTCAGACATACAAAAAATATATATATATATACATATGTAGGCGCCTTCCATGGCAGGAAGACACCAAGTCTTTAAAAAAAAAAAAAAGCCAGTCGAATACACCTTCCAACATCAAGAAGGCGCATTCATCCTACCAAGATGCCTTCCAACATCAATAAGGCGCATTCATCCAACCGAGATGCCTTCCAACATCAGGAAGGCACATTCATCCAGTCGAATATGCCTTCCAACATCAGGAAGGCACATTCATCAAGACGAACGCATTCCAACATCGAGAAGGCATGAACCAGAAGGAGGCGCTTCCCACATTGGGAAGACGCATGCAGGCAAAAGTGCCTCCCACCAATCAGAGGCACCTCGTAGCACCGGAAGCGCATTTGTTCGAAGAAGAGCATCGAAAACATCGAAAAGGTGCTACAAGGACATGATCCACATGGGAAAGGCACCAAAGAACGCCTCTCGCATGCAACATTTACATCTATCGGATGCCTCGAGTGGAATTAAGCATCGCACGAATGAGTGACATCAAAGGACCATACCCCTCCCTCATGTCACAAGTCAGCAAATCAGCGGCTACCACAACAACTGGAACGATGAATTAGGTACGTGCATACTAAATCAAATCGTTTATATAATTATTTATAAATATGCAGTACCAAAAGAGATACCATCATCATAAATATCGTATCCCCCCATAGCTGGAATCACGTGCCAATGATAGGGCATCTTCCATAACTGCTAGGGTTAGACATCTTTTCTATAAGAATGTGCCTTCCTAAAGAAGGAATGATAGAAAAAATATACAGCAGTAGAAGGCGCCATGGGAGGAAGGTCCAAGAACCACGCGATCAAGAATAATGAACCCAGTGATACTAATGGGATCAGAGGGGCAATGAAGACCCAATTCAAAGCCAAGGGGTGGCTCGAATACTACACCCTGGTCAGTCAGGTCTAGGACGTAGAGGCAGCTAGAGAATTTGCCATCTCTTTGAGGGGCGATGTGGCCCAAGTACGAGGGGTGGAATTTCTAGTCATCCCTGAGTTCATCTCACAGGCGACTGGATTGCCTCTCACAGGGGAATGTAATTACAAGGGCAAAGTGTTAAAACTATACGCCAAAATACTGCTGCCTGGAGGAAATGTGCAAATAGACAGTGAGGGGCTACTCAAAAATAGTCTCCCCATGAATATGTGGAAGATGTTCGAGCAGATTTTTCGATTTTTCACATGCACAAGAAAGTATACCCATCTGCACATTAATCATGTGCACTTCATCAATCACCTAGTGCATGGGAGGAAATTAAACATACTTTTCTACCTGGTGAATGCTCTGAAAGATGAAGCGGCTTGATACTAGAAAGGGGCACCATTTGCTTTAGCCCACCATGGGATGATATCGGCATTGGTCTGCCACACATAAGCACAAGGAAAAAACCACGACATAGAGGGAGATGGTGGCCAAATAGAGCAACACAATGTGGTTGCCGAATTAGGGCAAGACGAAGCATCCCCTATAGAGGAGATAACAAACATTAGGCAATTGGTGTTGCCCTATTTTCTAGGAGGAGCAGAGCAGTCATCGGTGCCTAAAGACATAGAGGACAGAGGGCATTCCCTAGTGCCCGAGTATGAGGAGGAAGGAGTGCCACTCGCTGGTGGTGATGACAAACCAATCCCTAGGAGGAAACGTCTGTGACGATTCCTCTCGATAGAGGAATGATAGAGTGACCCAGAGATAGATGTTGCCATCCAAACCCTCTGAGAATTAATGAACCAGAGCCCATGGAATGAAGGAACTTCTGGAAGTAACGACCAGATTGATGCGGCTTTGGAGGAGGCACTCGAATGGTAAACCGATTGCTGGATGGCACAACAGATTCTGGAAGATTGCCAAAACCAGCATAAAAGGGAATTGGAGGAAAGAGATAGGTGAATTGCTTAGCTCGAGTAGCTGGTCTGACAGTTGCAGGAGGAAAATCAAATGCTCCAAGACAGAGGAACAACGAGACAAGAGGCATCCACTTAGACTGATTAGGCGAAATAGGTGTCGACGAAATCTCCCACATCCGTCGAACGAGTATTCTCTTCGAGGGAGATTTGATCGGATGCCCGACAGAGCAGCCTGGAGGTAGGGGAGGATTCCTCTATTTTTAGGGGTGAAAAGAAAATAAGTCCTACCATTCCCCCTGTCATTGTCTTGAGTGACATAGAGCAGGATGAAGGTCTCCAGAAACAGATAAGACTAAAGGAAAAGGAGGACCTCCCCAGGCCTGAAGAAGGAGAAGAGCCTGAGGGGTCGACACCAGGTAGACAGGTGAATGAAGGATCACCCCCGGAGATAGCAGCACAACCGATCCTTCAGAGCAAGGAGAAGTCCCCGAAGAAGAAAGGAAAGACCCCTGTCCAAGTCGTCGCATTTTCTATAGAAGCCAAGGTGAAGAGGCCCAAGACAGCTCAACAAAATGCAAAAGTGACCTTTGCCGAATTTGAAGAGGACGAATGGGACATGTAGCCATTCTTTGAAATGTAAAAATATTTCGAGCAGCGGCACAACAAAATGAAAACAGCCAAGGAGGCCAGGAAGGCATCCTCGAGGGTAAAAGGAGATTCTGGCATCTATGTCAATCCGACAGAAGACAACCAATTTTGGGACATCTATGGTTCATCCCGAGGGTGGCCTTCCATGATGAGGAAGTACTTGGAACAGTGGGGAGTATATGGCCCACAATTGGAGGCCGCTACGATTGCAAAGGAGAATGCAGGGCTTACCCCTAAAGCGATCGGATTATACAAGGCCCAAGTAGTGCCTTCTAGAGGGGATAACTCGGATATCCCTCTAGCAATGGTCAGACCTCCAGACGTCGACCTCTGGCAAGCTGTCGAAGCTGCATTTCAATCGGTAGGAACAACGCTGGCTAGACCACCACTAGTAGCGACCAGAACAAGAAGAGGACAATTGACAGTCGTAGTTTCCCATAGGCAAAGGCAAACCACACCTTCAAATGCTAGCACAAAAAGATAGACTCGGGCCATAGGGGCAGCAGAATCCTCCAAGATATGGCGATGATGAAAAGTCAGAGGGCTACCTGCAACTTGGATGCCATGAGGGCGTGGCATATGTTAGGCGTGGGGGGATGATGAGCACCAAAAATGCTCATATTTTGTACATATTTCTTTGATCAATATGCGGTTGTATAATAAGGATTGCATACTTTTATGAATGATTATATAGATATTTGATATAATTATGCGTGTTATCTAATTTGTGTGTTTTTAGTATGTTTTGTGGAATTGCAGTTGATTTAGTTAGATTTGGAATGGTCGAGGTCCTTTTGATGGACCTAGCACTTTATTTCATCGAGGGTTAATGAAGAGAATACGAGTGCCTCCCTACAGTCAGAAGGCGCCAACTAAATACCAGAACCTCCCTGTAGTCATAAGGCACCAACTGAATACCAGTGCCTACCTGCAGTCGAAAGGCGCCAACTGAATACGAGTGCATCCTTACAGTAGAAAGGTGCCAACTGAATACAAGCACCTCCCTATAGTCAGAAGGCACCAACTGAATACGAGTGCCTCCTTGCAGTCAAAAGGTGCCAACTGAAGATGAGTGCCTCTTTGCAACTGGAAGGCGCCAACCAAAGACAAGTGCCTCCCCACAGTCAAAAGGCACTGGCAAAATGCAAGTAGCCCACAACCAGAAGGTGCCACTGATTCTTTGCCCGTTGACCAGATTTGAACGATGTGGATGGTAGTGGCTAGTGTAGTTCCAGCTCTGTGTCATTTAGAGCTAAATTGGAGATTGCACCAACGTATCAAAATGTCTTACTGATGCCAGGAAAAGCATGAACCAAACAACAAACATGTTGCCATTAGAACAGAACGCCAGATGTCGATTGCATTTACCAAACTGTCTTGATTTAGTCTAGGACAGATCAACTGTTGTAACTACTTCTATAATAAAAGTTTTGTGGGTGTGTTATATAAACACACACAGATCGTTCCGAGAAATATATAGGAATAAAATAAAGATCCATTTAGACGTACAGAGATAAATTGTAGTGTATTTACGAATATATTAAAGTTACAGAAGTTCTAAGCGTGTGTTCGATCGGGAAGAAGTTGTTGGAGCCTGGGCCCACTCCAAGCCAGTATTTCTTCCCCATTTCCTATTCGTTTATTAATTTTAATTAGTTTATTGCTTTCATAAGAACATTTGTTAGTTTATTAGTTCCAGCATTTGCAGTAGATTTATTTTTAGGAACGCATACATGATTTATTTTCTGTAGGTTTAATTTTGTTCTTCTTACGTAAATCATTGAGGAGTGCGGGAATGATTGACAAACCATTTCAAGAACACCCCCCAAAATGTAGGATTAGCAGATTCACCTCCAGTGGTATTGTAGTAACCTAATTCTGACTCTTCACAATTTTACGAAGCTCCCTAGGTTGATAATTAATTGCACGGGAAAGTGACAAAAATAGGAAACCATTCACCTTGTTTGACCCACAACACTCTTGTAGTATGGGGTAGTTGGACCTTGTGGATCAATAAATATCAAGAGGTGCAAGTTCAACTATGCTACTCAGGACTTAGAATTAGTATCAGTGGTTTATGCTATTAAATTTTAATGATATTATTTGGTAGGGAGACTCTTTGAATTAAAAATTGATCATCATAGTTTGAAGTATATATTTACTCAACCTTTGCTCAATGTGAGGCAAAGGAGATGGAGGGATTTCCCCATCAAGTACAACTTTAGAATCAAATACATAAGGAGAAAGGAAAATAAGGTCATGGATGCCTTAATTAGAAGAAGATAAATTGTTGCACTAACCCGTAACCATGTAAATATGATAGATCAATTAAAAGAAATACAATATCTAGTCAACATATTGATGAAGGTTATGCATTTTATACCCAAGAATACCAAACATGACACTGTGATTATGGCTAAAAAATGTGTCAAAGAAATATTTAGGCTTTAATGTTTTTCTGAGTTGATTATTTCAGATAGGGACTCTAGGTTCACATCCAAGTTTTGGTAAGCTCTTCACCATGCCATAGATACCAGTTTAAATATTAGTTCTACATATAATCCAAAAACTAATGGGTAAACTAAGAGGGTGAACCATGTGTTGGAGGACATGCTTTGCATGTATTGTATGGATTAGAAGTTGCGATGAGAATACTATCTATATTTGGTAGAATTCACGTACAATAATGGTCATAATTCAACCATAGGCATGGCTCATTTTGAATATTTTTATGGTAGGATGTGTAGGAAACCCTTTTCATGGGATAATATAGAGAATCAGATTATGCTTGGGCTATATATGGTTAGGTAAATTGGGAATCAATTAAGGATAATCAGGAAAAGTCTTAAGGAATTCATTGATTGGCAAAAAATTTATGTCAATATTAAAAGGCCATCAAGAGAGTTTTCAGTAGGTGACAGAGTGTTTCTAAGGGTGAGACCAAGGAAGAGTGCCATAAAGTCCATAAAATTTGATGCTCATTTTGTTGGACCATTCAAAATCATGGAAAGGATTATCCCTATGGTGTATAGATTAACCTTACCATCTAGCTTATCAAAGATTCATGACACCTTTCATATATCCTTACTTAGAAAATACATTGTTAACCCTGATCATGTTTGAAATTTTTCTAAATTGCAGATGGTGGACCCAAAGGTCATTGAGGTACACCCAATAAAGATACTTGAATTATGTTTCAAATTGATAAGGAAGGGGACACTACAAAAATTTAAGGTTCAATGGGACCACTACTCTAAAAGAAATGCTACTTGGAAGAAAGTTACAGATATGCAAAGATATTTCCCATTTTTGTGTGAAAATATTATGTAATTGTTGTTTTATGTTTGAACTATGATGAAACACAAAGGATTGTGTTAAGACTAAGGAGGGTAGGATGTCATGACCCTCCCTTGGAAAACTTTTTGTTGGATGGAATCATGTTTGTTTATGTGGTTTTTTTGATGGAATGACTAATTATTTCATGTATTAGTTTATGTAAGGCATATATTTTATGGAAAATATGATGTATTTTATAAGTGAAATAATTGACTATTTTATGTTTAATTTCTACAAAATAAATATTTCATGGAAGAATATGATGTTGCTAATAGATTTGCATTTTTTAAGGAATAAATTTTCTTGAGGGTGGAAGAAAGATGTAACCATCAAGAACTACATGCCATAATAAAGGGAAATGATAGGATGATTTAGTCATCAACAATGGAGCAACATTGATAAATGTTATTTTCATGTAGTTGCATATTATGATCTACATGAGAGGAATGAACCAAATTTTGCTTGATCTTATTTATTGAATGTTAATCTTCGTTAGATATGGTTATATTTTATATAACCTCCTTTATATGAAATATCATTTAAATATAGACTGAATCTTTGTAAAGAAAATCAATGTATTAATTTCATTATTTCTTCTTCTACTGGTAATATATATATATATATAGGGTTTATCTTATGTTTGGAACTATTATGAAAAGATTATTATTGATATTGTTATCAAAATTATTATTATTTTATGTCAATATTGGAAAGAAAAGTATTTATGAAAAAAATAATAGTTGAATGAGACTTACTATTCTAGGATTTTGATTATTGAGTTATTATTTTAATAGAAGGAGAGTTGATACTAAGTTGGAAATCAAAGGAAAAGGTGATATTCGAGTTTCTAGCTGTGACATAGATAAAAACCATGATGTTTCATCATTAAAATATTTTGTTGGTAACTCTTCATTATTTTTTGAATAGGAAGAAGTTGAGTTGAGTGCTTGTTCAGATATGCACCACCTAACTATACCCAACAAAACTAGGGATAATGGGAGAATAGGGGGACATATTGGAAAAAGGAAAAAAAATAGGAAAGAAAAGCAATAGCAGGATGGGAGAACAAAAGACTACCAGACAATCACTGTGTTACCAGTATAAATTATCGTATTCGATTGCAATTCCTAGGTAGATTTTTTTAAAACTCTTGCTTATAATTTTAAAGATTCTTGCTTACTTTGGAATAAACTGTAACTTGAAACAAACTTCCTAGTTTAAGAATCTGTTTCATTCATCTATAAGAGAGAAGAATGGGTCTATATTTCTACCTTTAGCAACCCGTAAGTAATTGGTTACAAATTTTGTTCTTGATATGAATACCATACATTATAATAAGAACCAATGTTTTTAATTTATTTGTCTGTAAACCACAATGTTGGAAGTTGAAAGACTAAGATTTGGTATCATAAATATTATACTGTGTGTGTGAATAGCTATGTGAGTCTATAAAATACCCTTTGAATGCAGTTTACAAGGTGGGAATCATTGAGGCTTACTACATGATATATTAAGGAAATATTATTATTTATGTACTACATTATAAGATATACCAAGGTTTGTGGTCATACCCAAATTGTCTAGACCAACTGTGTGTTATGTGTTATGGAAATTATGGATTATTTCTAGTCTATGTGTTGAAATATTTATTATTATAAATATGCCAAAACTTGGAAACATATCTTTTAAAGAAAATTATAATGATTCCTGTAGATATAAGATAGTTTGAAAATGTGTAACATTTTATAACAACCCCATATTACCAACCCAACTCGAGATAGATTTTTATTTTTTGCATACCATATCTATCATGTCATGTTTGCAACCAACATCAATTAGGATAGCAAGTACCCAAGAGAATTATGACATGGTCAGTCTCGACTCTCATGATAGGAGTGACCAACTCCTATCTAACCTCACATTCCATCATAAAATTTATCATTTCCTTTGTTTAATTATTTATATATCTCTTCTTTCATTAGGAAACTAATTGGATGTAATTTCAATCTTACTTCCTAATTCTTTTACAATGAAAACCATGCATATATCATTAAAAAATACATAAATATTGTTTTACTCCCTTCAAGGTTATTACTTTGAACAAAACACAAACCCTTGCCTTATATTAAGGAATCATTCCTTAGAATAGCAAAGGCACCATTCATTATTAGATCTAATAACCTTAAGTGCAATTATAAACCATTCTCACTTATGGAACATTGCTTGTTAACAAAATCATGCATCATATTACACTCTAGTGATAATTTTATAAGAATGTAAATGCATCATCTTATTTAGAGGTAAATAACATTTAAATTCCATTTCATTCAATTTCCATAATCTAACTAATTAACATCATAATAGAGACAGAAATATCATCCATGCATCACAATAATTGCAAACCACCAAATAGAGATACACAACATATGCCCTGGAATTATCATGGGGAATAAAAGCAACCTTAAAAATATGTTTCTTATCTCATTTTGTAACCTTATAGAAAGCATACACCTAACTAATGCATCGATTGACATCAAGTATTAAAGCAATCAAGAAATAGACAACAATGAATTTAACTAGAAATTGGGTTTCCTTTTATTAAATATTTATCAAATCTAAATTACATATATGTCCCTCTTAGGGATACTCAATTTTTGATACAATTGATATAATATTTAAGACCCTCTAAACAAGGGGATGGTGTAATTCGTAGGCTTTCTACAAAGATACAAACTTCTCAAGATCAATGGTGACCTTCTTCTCTTATGAAAGAGGTATTTGCTGCCTTGAATGCCTTGAAATGAATGGATCCTATAAACCCTATATTCAAGAAACAACAAGAAATTATTAAAAGCAAAGATAGCCTCTCTTGATGAGAATTTTAATGGAAACTTGCATTAAATTATGATAAAGACAATAAGAAGGCATGTAAATATATGAAAATTAGCATAAAATCATCAAATTACTATGAAGCATAGAAATAAAGCATGTAATCTAGGTAATAAGCAACCTAATTAGCCATTAGAAACTTGAATTACATGAAATAACCAGAAACTATGCTAAGTTGATAAATACAAGGAAATAGAAGCAAATCTACCACTAAATCCTAGAATTAACTGGTCAAATATCTGCTAAAAATATTAATCTATGCTAGACTAAAATAATTGCTCCACTGAAAATGTAAATATAATGCTAGAACAAAATAAATTAGGGATCAAATCCTAGCCACGGGTTTGAGTCACAATGGGCACTGTTAGTCGTGGATGACAGCCACAGCTAAGGCTTGAATGCTCTTGCTCTTGTACTCAGGGCTTAGATATTTGATTCCCTTAGTGGAATTTATGATCAAGGGTCACCTTTGTGTCCCAAGATGGATTGGCAATCAAATTTTATGATATTCACGTTTGATGGGCTTGATTGTACGAATGTGCTTCTTAGTCCTTTGGAAGATTCATTGATGACTTCATGCTTGTCACTCCATAATTGGGCAGTATTTCAACTCTCCTCAAGGTCTTATCAATTTGCTATCCATTTTGGCATAGCTTCACTATGTTCAAATGCAAAATTTCTCTAGATATCTCTCCAATTTGGAGGGAGGACTTATATGACTCCTAATATCTAATCTTAGCTTTCTTGGGAAGCCAAGATCAAGATCCAAGAGGTTGGATCAATTGGGAGGAAAACTCTCTAAGATTCCCCACCCAAAACCATTTAAATCTCCATTGCCCAGGTTGTTGAAACTAAATTTTGGCTCAGCCCATGATTCAAAATAATTTTGATGCTAACCATGGCTTTGAGGCATAGCTAGCTCTGTTAGCCATGGGTTTCAACTGCAACTAAGGCTAAGTTAGCCAACTCTGCCCAAATTGAGTGGTTAAAACCACTACTTCACCTTGGAGCTATCCAAGATCATTCATATGATTTATTAGCATGTCCCATATGAGTAGTCACCTCAACATGACATGTTTTAGGTGTCTATAGATGCCCATTTTGGGATGCATTATTAGAATGAATAATACTAATAAAAAATAGACCTAAAATGATGGCAAAGGTTGAATGATGATCATTGATCTGATCAACATTAGATGCTCAGTCTTGCCAAAGGGCATACATATTAGAATCATTTATTGCAACTGAGGGAAGGCTTAAATTTGAAAAAGCTTTTGCAAGCTCCAACGATGATCGGGTAGCTTCAGTGCTACAATAGTACGTATAGGTGGAGAGCTACTAACTTAATTTTTATAGTTGCTTTTTACCACAACAAATGGTAAGCTTATGATAGTCATTGTAAATGATTCGTAAGATGAACATAATTTGACAAGATCGAGTGATCTCCTATTGAATTTGATTATGATAATTGATATAATGACTACCCCCTAAAGAGATGAGTTGATGAGAGTAGGACAATTTAATGAAGCGATGAGTTGCTTGACCACAATGAGACCAATTTAAGGTTTTAGCACTTTGATATTTGGCAAGGCTAATTCAGCCATGATTGCAACTATTAATAGTAATTGTGCATTTCTATCCCGTGGAAAATTCTAGCCATTGTGGCCTTCTTAAGGAATCAATATGATAGAAATTTCAATTAGGCTTTGTTGAATCATAATGTTCGATGATATGCTGAAAATATCATGGAAGCATTCAGATGAATACCTCGTTCCCATGGAGCAGTCTGGTTGTCTAGGCCTTTTTAGGGATTTAAGTGAAGCATATCAATTAAACGATGACTAATTTATCCCAAATGGCTTTATGGTAATTTACTCATATTTCTGGATTTCATGGATCGTAATTCGCTATAACTGCCAAGTGTATAGGGTACAAAACTGTATACGAGGTGCAACTAAAATTTGAAATATTTGATTTTTTTTGTTATTTTGAAAATTTTGAGGGCTTTACACCATTAGATATTTATAATTTTACATTTTGAAGCCCCTCATGGTGAAATTTTATGGGCATATTTATCCAGATGCTAGTCGCATGTGTCAAATGTAGCTAGTTTTTGCAATTTTCTTAGCCGCAACTTCGACCCATGGTCGAAAAACCCTAATTCTGTGCCCGCAAGTGTCAGTCACGATCGAGGGAAAAATTAAAAATATAAAATAAAATATATAATTTTCAACATCATTATTTTCAACTACCAAATTGAAAATTTGATATCTCTGAGAGGTTATATTAAACATCCGATATGGAATGCTACCGCAAACCTCACGAAACACCCACATGACGGACCCAATGGATGCATCCACTAGTGGCGAGCTGATGCTGGAAAGGTAGCACTGCAACTCTCTTATTTGATTTACCCAAATAAAATGAACCTTATTAATTAATGGGTTAATTGAACCTCACTAAACTATTGGTAAAGAACCTCACCTTAGTTAGGGTTTAGCGTAGGCTAGTTTAAAGGGTGGGATTTAATTTTTTTTGGGGGGGTTTTTTTTTGGGGATGGGATGTGACCCCCAAAAATTCACCGCTCTTAGCCATGGGTGGCAACCACATTTTCCAATTGGTAAATTGGGGGCTACAACTATCATCCACGATGGGATTTAAATCCCAATGGTCAAAATTTTGACCGTTGCTGTCGGTCGTGGGTCCCAACCACGGTTATCCAAATTTAGAAATTTTTTCCAATTTTTTGGAGTTTTTGTATGATTTAAATGATTTTTTTGAATGTGTTGTATGCATTTGTGAATATTTTTATCTTTTTTAATATTTTTTGAATTTGTTTTACTTTATTAGGTTGTTTTTTTATGTGTTTGATTGATTTTGTATATTATTTATGTCTCTTCAAAATTTGACCGTGAGGGTGAGGGAATTATACATCCTTCATACCATTCACAATGACCTTAATGACACTGAGCAAGCTTGTTTTAGAGCCATTGTATTTGGCTACATGCTATGACTTCCATTGATTAGAGCCAGTCAAGTTTACATGAATGCTTTGGCCCATCGCTAGGATGTGAGGACCAACACCTTTCACCTACCTACAAGTGAGATTATTGTTACTTTGGAGGATGTCTACCATATCTTCTGGCTACTAATAAATGGAAAGACCATCACATATTCATCCATAGAGATGAATGATGTTGTATTCTAATAGATATTTGGCACCTGAAGTGTTGTGGCATAGACATATTTAGACCACGATGGGGTCCACATTGAGGACTGGTACCATTTATGAACCTAAAAAATGCTCATATTTTGCATGGGTTTCATCAATTATTATGTGGCAATATAATAGGAACTATGTACTTTTATGAATGATTATGTAATTGTTTAATATAATTGTGTGTGTTATCTAATTTATGTGTTTTAGTGTGTTTTTATGGAAATGTAGTTGATTTTGACATATTTGTATCAGTAGAGGTCTTTCATGGACCTGGCACTCTGTTTCTTTTGGGATTAAGGCATGATGAGTAGGCACCTTCCTCTTCAAGGAAGGCACAAAGAGAAGGTAGACACCTTCCTCTTCAAGGAAGGTGCCAAGAAAAGGGTAGGCACCTTCCTATTCAAGGAAGGCACCAATAGAAGGTAGGCGCATTTCGTATAAATAAGGCGTTCGACATACTTAGGCGTAGGAAGGTGCTCCATACAAGGTAAAGAACCTTCCATATAAAGAAGACGCCCACATAAGTAGGTGCCTTCTGTAGGAAGAAGGTGCTCAACATAAATATGCGCCTTCTGCATATGGAAGACACCTGTCAAAAGCACATGAGGAAGTCACCTCCCTCATAGAGAAGGCACCTCCATTCTTTGTTAGTTGACCAAGTAAAGCAGTGTGGGTAGAGTTGACCAGTGTCATTCCAGTTCCAAATCACACAAGATAATTCTAGGAGTTGCACCAACGAACGAGAATGTCTTACCTACGCCAGGTGAATTATGCACCAATCAACGAATGCGCTATCATTAGGAACAATGCCTATTTTAGTAGATGCTGATTACGTTTACTAGACTATCCCAGTTTAGTCTGGACTAAAATACTATTGTAACTTCTTTGTAATATAATATCTATGTGTGTGCTATATAAACACACACAAACCTCTCTGATAGATATCTAGAATCTAGATTGAGAATACATTTGTCATTCTAAGGAGGTAGAAGTGTTGTAATAATTATTTTGCAAATACAATAAAGTTTGAGAGTTCCTAACTGTGTGTTCAGCTGGAAGGGAGCTACTGGAGCCTAGGCCCACTCCAAGCTAGTATTCCTTCCCTTTTATTTATGCTTTCCTAGATTAGTTTCCTACTTTCATAGGTTTATTTTCTGCACTATTATTTTCACTTCTGTAGTAGGTTTATTTTCATTATGAACATATGAATATTTATTTTCTCAAGATTTAATTATTCATATATAAATTATTGGTGTGGATGAAAGATTGACAATCCTTTAAACTCCCCAATAGTAGAATTATTCGAACTCATCTCAAAGTGGGTATTGTGAATATCTGATACGAGATCCTTCTAAATTTTACGAAGCTCCCTAGGTTGACAATTTAAATGATTGGGCAACTGACAAAATAGGAGCAAAATTAACCTGTGTTTGGCCTGCAACATTTTGGTGCCGTTGTCGGGGAAGTGCCTCTATTAGATTTAATTACAATACCTAAAAATATTCTATCTGAATTTGTATGAGTTCTTCAAGAAGAATAGGACCTGACAGTCGGTTCATAAAACAAAGTCCCCAAAAATTTGAGATAGCCAAACATTCTGAGTTTGAATTAGATTCGCCCGACTCATCGCCAGTAGTCCATCGGAGTGAGAATCCTCACTTTGTGCACAGTGCTTCCTCATCCCATAAAGTGGGGTAAGAATGAACCATTGTAAACCCATTGTTTAAGAGAACACCCTCAGAGGAAGCTCTACTATGGAAAGCTATAGAAGATCGGACGATAACACCAGTCGATTTTAGAGCCCTGACTCAAAAATTTTTGAATGATCGTGAGGCCATAAAAACTGCATTAGAGACCACATTTTCTAAAAAAATGGCTGATGAATAGGCTTCATCTGGCTTTAGTTTCTTTATTGAGGAAGGAGTAGGAGAAACCAAAATGAAAAACATATCCCCTGATCACCTTCCTACCTTCAAAGGATACCTGACCGAGGACCTTGACATATTTTTATTTAAGTTTGATGTTCTATGCAGGCCCGTGGACTACAAATATGATACACAGAAGCTGAAGCTCTTTCCTTCCATATTAGATGATGCAGCTCTGCGATGGTTCATTGGTCTAGGAGACAAACACATTTCCACATGGGATCAAATGAACAGGCTCTTTTTAGAGCAATATCAAGACTCGAGAGAGCCAAATACTCCAGATAAGAGGTTCTAAGCATGATGTAGAAAGAAGACGAGTCTCTTGAGGAGTACTGGGAGAGATTCAATTTCAATCTTCAACGATCTCTTCACACGAAGCTAGCTGATAAGTCTCTTAAAAAAATATTCTTGAGAGGACTTAACAATGAATCATTAGAAGCTCTCAACATGATTTATGGAGGTGATTTCTACCAGCACACTATGAAAGATATCCAACAATTATGCTAGAACTACTCAAGAAGGAGAGGCAAGACCACTTTTAGGACCATGAAAGCAACTGCTTCGATCATAAAAAAAAAATAGGCAATATGTTGGAAGATTTGAAAAATGAGATGCTTTCATCTCTAGCATTACAAATGGACACACTATTTTTAGAGGAAAAAAAGTAATAAAATGAGGCAACATTAGCTTATTTCTTCCCAAAATGCAGAGGAAAGCATGCAAAGAATGCATGCCCAAAGAACAAAGTCAGAGTATGCACGGTCTGTAAGCTCAATCATACGATCCTATTGTGCTCAAAATTGCCCAATATCAAGGAGGATGCTGATGTTATAGAAGCTTATTTTATAGGCAATCAGAGGAGTTGGCCACAACCCCCTATAGGGAATACACCACCAGGAATGCCATCATATGGAGGAGGACCATACATGCCACAAGGCCAACCTCAACCACCTAACATGGGGTGGTGGGGACCATTGCCTTGGTCCAACGCACCCCCAGGAGAAATGTTTATGAACTAGAAACCTGGATGCCATATCAATACCTTGGGCAATAATGGAGGGTCCAGTATCAATGGAATATGGCTCCACAGAACGTAGCACTAGCTCACCCCCAGAAAAACCTGCCAACCTTACTTGTAATGAGACCTATGCAACTACCCATACAACCAACGGTAAATCCAAACAACAAAGTAAATCAGTTGGCATATAATGTTGAAGGTGAGATGTACCCGATGTATAATATTAGTTGTAATCCTATTAAAATTAGATCAGGTAGACAACTAGGAGTAGATACACCTCCCCTAGTAGAAGAGGACGCAGAAGTAGAAAAAAAACCTCTTATAGAAGAGGTGGAAGAAGAAGTGGCTGAGAGAAAAAAGGCTTTGTTTCCTAACTATCTGTAAGAACAAAGGGAATTAATGGAACCAAAGTTTGATATTATTTCTAGCTTGAAAAATCTCACAGTGACAATTCTACTTTTTCAAGCTATTCGAGACGTCCTGATATATTCTAAAGAAATAAAAGAGATGTGCCTAAGAAAGTTAGGCTAGAGAGTGACCCAGAATATTAATGTTATGGGCAATTTGGCCAATTTAATGATGGGTAAGATGTGTCACCCTAAGTACGTAGACCCAGGCAATCCGGTGTTGACAATAAAAATCAAGGAGTATTCCTTGACCAATATGTTGGTCAATATTGGTGTATCCATTAACGTAATGCCTCAGGAGACCATGCAGAGGATACAAATCATGGACCTAAGGCCAACCTCAATAGTTTTTTAGCTAGTTGATCGATCAACCGTAGCACCAAAAGGAATGTTGGAAGATATAATCATAACGATCGATGCATGGGAATATCTAGCTGATTCCTAGTGTTACAATCTAAAACCAGGATGGGTGGCTATCCACTTATCTTGGTAAGACCATGGTTGGTGACAACTGACACCTACATCAGCTATCGTGATGGGCATAATGTAAAAAGGTTGACTATTTCACCTCCTATGCAGTCTGTTGATTCGTTGGGAGGATCTACGTTGACCAAGCACAAAGTAGAAGAGCTATCCATCATCCAACTGGTGATGGCATTATACCAAATGGAGGAGGAAAAATATGAGAATGGCACTATCATAGAATTCCTCCAGGGAGAGTACTATGGTGTTACGCCTGAGTCACCATTAGCTGGTGCCTAAGACCACCACATCTGGGAGATAAACGTTGGGCCAAGAAAAAATTGAATATTAATAGTAGGTTGACCCCCACACAGCTAAGGAAGGTATAAGATGTAAGTCTCACAATGACACTGAGATGGGGGGTGAATTAGTGTAGCTCTTTAAAACTTAAATCTTCAAATCTTAAAGCCAAAATAATGAGAAATTAAAATCAAATAAAGCAAGTATAACAAGAGAGCATCACACAACACAAGATGTATCGAGGTTCACCAATTTGGCTACTCCTAAAAAATTGACTGTTTGGACTCCCATCCAAATCCATCCTTTGCAAAGCAACAACTTTACAATCAACTTACCAACACCCACTGGAAGGAGCACCAACCCTTGATTTATCTGTACCAATAGAAAGGAGCACCAACCCTTGATTTATCTGCACAAAAATAAAGGAGCACCAACCCCTGATTTACAAGAACTAACTAGAAGGAGCACCAACCCCTAATTTATCTACACAAAAAAAAAGGAGAACCAACCCCTGATTTACCAGCACCAACTAGAAGGAGCACAATCCCTAATTTATCTACACAAATAGAAAGGAGCACCAACCCCTGATTTACCAGCACCAACTGGAAGGAGCACCAACCCCTAATTTATCTACATAAATAGAAAGGATCACCAACCCCTAATTTACCAAAGACCAACTGGAAGGAGCACCAAACCCTGATGCCAAGCACCAACTTGGACTTCAATCTTGAAACTAGAATATTGACATAGAAATGCCTTCACTTTTATTAGACCCTGACTGGTCTATTGCTTACTCAACCTCTCTCACAATTCACCCAACACACACCCTTCTCACTCACCTGTTGCACACCTCTCACTCTCCTCACACTCTCTTCACACACACCAAAATTCTACAAGCAACACTCCTTTTATAACCATCCTATCTATTTGTAACTCCAATTGTAACTCCTTTCATATTTTCATGTGCCACTTGTCAATTGTAACTACTTCTTTATGTAACTCCTTTTGTATATATTTAGAAGGCATTTCGTCAAACATGTCACATGCAAATAATTGACACCATATTCTCCTACCATGACTATTCATTTTCTTGGTCATGACTGTTCATTTTCTCCTTCGATGACTGTTCATTTTCTCTTTGCATGTCTGTTCGTTTTCTCTTTGCATGTCTGTTTTTTTCTCTTTGCATGTCTGTTTGTTTTCTCTTTGCATGACTGTTCATTTTCTCCTTCGATGACTGTTCATTTTCTCCTTCATGACTGTTCATTTTCTTTTCCCTTGTGCATGCATGCATTTTGGTTTCTCAAATGGCTTTTCATTTCTATTTTAATGACTGTTCATTTTCTTCTTCCATGACTGTTTGTTTTCTCCACATGGGCATGCGTTTGCTTCTTTCCATGTGTAACATCCATCTTAAATGATTTCAAATCATTAAATATTCCTTATGGGTCCACGTCACTATGCAGTCTTCAGTTTCACCATCCTGGTCTTTAGTCACGAAAATGCGACTTGTCGCGATATCATGACACTTTTGTTTCTCTGCCTACCTGCCCTTTTTAAGTCACAAAAATGCAACATGTCATGATATCGTGACACTTTTGTTTCTTTTCCTGTCTGCCCTTTTTAAGTCACAAAAATACGACATGTCGCGATATCACGAAACTTTTGTTTCTCTGCCTGCCTACCCTTTTTAAGTCGTAAAAATGTGACAGGTCACGATATCGTGACACTTTTGTTTCTCTGCCTGCTTGCCCTTTTTGAGTCACGAAAATGTGAAATGTCGTGATATCGTGAAATTTTTTATTTCTCTTCCTGCCTGCCATTTTTGAGTCACGAAATGAGACATGTCATGATATCACGACACTTTTTCTTTCTCTTCATGCCTACCCTTTTTGAGTCATGAAAATGCAACATGTCGCAATATCGTGACACTTTTTCCTTCTTGCTCTTTCTCCTTGCTTTGGCCTGTGAAAATACATGTCGCGATATCGCGACACTTTTTCTCTTTGCTCTTTCTCTTTGCTTTGGCCCATGAAAATACAACATGTCACGATATCATGACACTTTTTCTCCTTGCTCTTTCTCTTTGCTTCGGCCAGCGAAAATACAACATGTCACGATATCGTGACACTTTTTCCTTCTTGCTCTTCTCTTTCCATCAGACCGCAAAAATACAACATGTCGTGATATCACGACACTTTTTCCTCTTTGCTTTTTTGCTTCTCTTTTGGCTACAAAAATGCAACATGTTGCGATATTGCAACACTTTTTCCTCCTTGCATTTTCTCTTTGCTTTGGCCATGAAAATGCAACATGTCACGATATCATGACACTTTTTTTCTCGATGCGGTGTTTTGCTTTTTCTTTGATCTTTAGCATATGGGCCACTTTGGTCTTCTTGGACAACCTGTAACAACTTCACCCAAACATCAAAAACATCCTCATAAGCATTTAACATCACTATACATAATCTGAGTAACCTCTGAACTCCTGTCCACTGTATCAACTGATCTATCTGACTGTGTTGACAATAATGACAATACTATCACTGCACCTTGCTCAACAATCTTCCCCTTTGGAATTTTTGGCAACACACATGCAATTTCCTGTAACTCTTCTTCCTCTTTGACAACAATATCAAAGGGTTGCTGCAAACTCCCCCTGAGTCCATGCACACCATTCTCAAGCAAAAAATTATTACACTTAGCAAAAATCACAAACATAAGCAAAAAGATAAACAAATACACAAATGCTCCCCTTGAGAATGTGGTCCCGATATCTAGTCAATTCTTGGGAAATGTGACCACTCCCAAGTTATTGCAAAGGTACTCAAAGACTTCCTTGGGAAACAGTTTTGTGAAGATATCCACTACTTGCTCTGTTGTTGGAACAAAATCCAACTTAACCTCACCTTCTGCAACTTTCTCCTTCAAAAAGTGATACCAGATAGAAATATGTTTTGTGCAAGAATGCATAACCGGATTCTTTGAGATGTTAATGGCACTGGTGTTATCACACTTAACTAAAATTGGCTCACTGAAGTTAATACCAAGATCTTTCAAAGTTTGTTTCATCTATAATACTTGCATACAACATGTTGTCGCTGTAATATATTATATCTCTTCTATGGATAAGGAGACTGACTCTTGTTTCTTATTGTGCCATGTGACCAACCTGTCTCCAAGATAGAATGTACCTCCACTGGTACTCTTTCTATCTTTCAATTTGCACATCTTCTCCGTGACTGATGACTTTGCCTTGCATCCGTTGTGCAGCTCAATGTCTCTGGTTTCTAATGGCTTCCATGAATGTTTTCATCGTCTGCGTAGGTATTGATAGTGGACCATTACATCTAGCGTTGGACCCTCAATCTTCGCGTAGCCATCAACACTCAATATTTTGCTTCTTGCTAGGGCTTATGTTAGTTCTACTCAATGTCTTAGGTGAACATTCCTCACGCGATTCTAGAGAGCATTTCTCCTCTCTACGATCAAGGGATTCCTCGGACAATATCTTGCATTTCTCAAATAATGCAAGACTTCCTTAGGTGCATGGGCATCTTGTCCTCCTTGGTGCTTCACCACCTAGGTGCTATTCTCTCAACGTCTCTGCCTTGCATGTGCCACTTGGAACTCTTGATGAACTGGGTGCTAGTGCCACTGTTTGCTTTGACTCTGGCATCTACAAAACTTTGGTTGCAAAGATAACAAGTCCTTCCACCAATGTTATGAACAACAATGTTGGTAGTAATTTTCATAACGATCATGAAGAGCTTTACCATAGTCCTCCCTCGATATTGGTAGATGAATTGAGACGTACTCACAACATGGATTCTATTTTATCTGCAAATTGGGAATGTTACAGGCTTCAAAACTAGCACCTACCAGCTTATGCTTCCATGACATGTTGACTTGTGTTGCATGTTCTATCTTAGATAATGCCTATCAGCTACTGCATTGAAAGCCTAGCTATTCATCATGTTGTTCTACTGAAGCACATCAGTTTGACACTATCTGCTATTGTAACTGCCATCACCAAAGAGATTTCACAATAATTAAAAAAATGGCTCTATCAAGCCAACGTCTCATGCTCCTACTTATTACCTCCACAAAAAACTACATGAACTGAAACACACTTTGAAAACTATACGATAACTCCCCCTGCCTACTTGCCTTTCATCCTTATATAACCAAACAAATACATAGGAGCATTAAAATAAACTTTAAGATTGCTCCCCCTGAGGATGTGCTACCTAGATTTTCTTAGTGCAATAGAGGAGTAGTCTCCTTCAGTCCAAGGAGACACGATTTCCTTTCCTCTTTATTTCTCCACTCTGGTTTGATTACAATTTTGGGATCTTGTTTTGACTTTTCTTTTTTAGTATCTTGTGCATGTTTTTCGAGAAATTTTCTATTTTTTCTCATTCCATTTGGTTGAAATTTTCTTTCCTGAAATTGATTTGATGCAAATGTACTTTGATAATTTATTGCAATGTGCCCAAAATTATGACAGTTATAACATTCTAATGCATAATCCATCAAAGGTGAAAAAACATTTCTACTGGGTGGTTGTCTCTTGTGCATCCTTGATGGATGATTATTTTTCTTTCTTTGATTCACATGATTTCTTCCCTGTCTGTGTTGCATTCTTTGCGTCGATGAAATCTACTGTCTTGCCTTAGATTAGATACAAAAGTTCTTGGACAAAACCTTGCTATGTGCCCATGACCATTACATTTAAAACATTGCACATGGTGTTCAACTGGAATAACAGATGTATTTCTACCACCATAACTCTTTGATCTATTATTCAATCCACAATAAATTGCCTTGTGACCATAATGGCTGCATCTAAAACAATAGCCATTAAAAGCATTATTATGAATAAAGTGAGAGTGATAGAACCTCTTTTGTTGTGGTTGCTTTGTTGTAGATCTCCTTTGAGATTTTCTTCCTTTTGAAGATTCAACTTCAATATTTTCTTGCTTTGATCCTTCAGCAGTGGACTTCTTCTTCTATACAGATTTAGAAGATGAATGTTGTTCAGCTTCACATCCAAGACCAAGCTTACACATGGGGCTTCCTTGTTGCCTTATCGTTTTATCTAGCAACTCTGTGCTCTTCTCAAATTTGAGATTTGTATTGGTCTCTTCTAGTTGTTTCCTCAATAAAACAATCTCCTCTTCTTGTTTGCAGCAAACAATCTCCATTGATCTGTGACCTGAGATTTTATTCAATCCTTTTGGACTCTTCTACTTGTAGCTTTAGATCATTAATAACTTTGTTAGATTCCTCTTCACGTTTGCTACATACATCACCTTTATCATCCAGGTGTGACCTCAAGGCTTCTTCTATTTTATTGGATTTATGAATTTGTAAGAAGATATCTTTAATATTATCCCCATATTCTTCCAACTTCTTGGACATTATTTTGTTCTTTTTCCTTTCTATACCCAAATCTTCAAGTGCAATGATCAACTCACCTTCTAGATATACTTCACCCTCAAGGTTTTCATCACATACTTCAGAATTCACTCCTATCTTTTCTAGTTCAATTTTCTCTTCCACAAGAACTGAAACTGACTGAGATGCATTATTGGACAAGGATCTATTATTCTTACCAATTGCATACTAATCCAAGATCAACCCTAGATGATTTAGCCTAATAAGGGAAACTGGCTCTGATACCAATTGTAAGTTTCATAATGACACTGAGAGGGGGGTGAATCAATGTAGCTCTTTAAATATTAAATCTTCAACTCTTAAATTCAAAACAATGAGAACTTAAAATCAAATAAAGCAAATATAACAAGAGAGCATCACACAACACAAGATGTACCAAGGTTCACTGATTTGGATACTCCTCAAAAATTGAATTTTTGGACTCCCATCCAAATCTAGCCTTTGTAAAGAAACAACTTTACAATCAATTTACCAGCACCCACTGGAAGGAGCACCAACCCCTGATTTATCTACACCAACAGAAAGGAGCACCAACCCCTGATTTATCTTCACAAACAAAAAGGAGCACCAGATTTACCAACACCAAATAGAAGGAGCACCAACCCCTAATTTATCTACATAAATAGAAAGGAGCACCAACCCCTGATTTATGAGTACCAACTAGAAGGAGCACCAACCCCTGATTTATCTACACAAACAGAAAGGAGCACCAACCCCTGATTTATGAGTACCAACTAGAAGGAGCACCAACCCCTGATTTATCTACACAAACAGAAAGGAGCACCAACCCCTGATTTATCAGCACCAACTAGAAGGAGCACCAACCCCTGATTTATCTGCACAAATAGAAAGGAGCACCAACCCCTAATTTACCAGCACCAACTAGAAGGAGCACCAACCCCTGATGCCAAGCACCAACTTGGACTTCAATATTGAAACTAGAAGATTGGCATATAAATGCCTCAACTTTTACAAGACCCTAATTGGTCTATTACTTACTCAACCTCTCTCACAATTCACCCAACACACACCCTTCTCGCTCACCTGTCATGTGCCTCTCACTCTACTCTCACTCTCTTCATGCACACCGAAATTCTCCAAGCAACACTCCTTTTATAACCATACTATCTCTTTCTAACTCTAGTTGTAACTCCTTATTTCATATTTTCATGCGCCACTTGTCAATTGTAACTACTTCTTTATGTAACTCCTTTTGTATATATTTAGAAGGCATTTCGTCAAACATGTCACATGCAAATAATTGACACCATATTATCCTACCATGACTGTTCATTTTCTCGATCATGACTGTTCATTTTCTCCTTCAATGACTGTTCATTTTCTCTTTGCATGTCTATTCGTTTTCTCTTTGCATGTCTATTTGTTTTCTCTTTGCATGTCTATTTGTTTTCTCTTTGCATGACTGTTTATTTTCTCCTTCGATGACTGTTCATTTTCTCCTTCATGACTGTTTATTTTCTTTTCCCTTGTGCATGCATGCATTTTGGTTTTCAAAATGACTTTTCGTTTCTATTTTAATGACTATTCGTTTTCTCCTTCCATGACTGTTCGTTTTCTCCACATGGGCATGTGTTGGCTTATTTCCACATGTAACATCCATATTAAATGATTTCAAATCATTAAATATTCCTTATGGATCCAAATCACTATGGAGTATTCAGTTTCACCATCCTGGTCTTCAGTCGTGAAAATGCGACATGTCACGATATCGCAAAATTTTTGTTTCTCTACCTGCCTGCCCTTTTTAAGTCACAAAAATGCAACATGTCGCGATATCGTGATACTTTTGTTTCTCTTCTTGCCTGCCATTTTTAAGTCACAAAAATGTGACATGTCGCGATATCACGACACTTTTGTTTCTCTGCCTGCCTGCCATTTTTGAGTCATGAAAATGCGACATGTCGCGATATCGTGACACTTTTTCTTTCTCTGCCTGCCTACCCTTTTTGAGTCATGAAAATTTGACATGTCGCGATATCGCGACACTTTTTACTTCTTGCTCTTTATCCTTGCTTTGGCCCATGAAAATACATGTCACGATATCACGACACTTTTTCTCCTTGCTCTTTCTATTTCCTTTGGCCCATGAAAATACATGTCACGATATCGCGAAACTTTTTCTCCTTGCTCTTTCTCTTTGCTTCGGCCAATGAAAATACATGTCACGACATCGTGACACTTTTTCCTTCTTGCTCTTCTCTTTGCATTGGACCGCAAAAATACATGTCGCGATATCGCGACACTTTTTCCTATTTGATTTTTTGCTTCTCTTTTGGCCACGAAAATGCAACATGTGATATCGTGACACTTTTTCCTCCTTGCATTTTCTCTTTGCTTTGGCCCTAAAAATACAACATGTCACGATATCGTGAAACTTTTTTCTCTCGATGCAATTTTGCTTTTTCTTTGATATTTAGCATATGGGCTACTTCGGTCTTCTTGGAAAACCTATAACAACTTCACCCAAACATCAAAAACATCCTCATAAGAATTTAACATCACTGTACATACTCTGAGTAACCTCTGAAATCCTGTCCATTGTATCAACCGATCTATCTGACTATTTTGGTAACAATGACAATACTGTCGCTGCACCTTGCTCAACATAAGAACTCCTGGTTAGACACCAATAGACATTCACATGGGATTACTTAGATATGAAAGGTATCAGCCCAAAAATCTACATGCATCGGATATACCTTGAAGAGCAGGTGACTCCAAGCAGGCAGCCATAAAGAAGAATGAATCCGACAATGAAGGACATTGCCAAGGCAGAATTGCAAAAAATATTGTCAACCGTATTCATATATCCAATTTCTAACATTGTGTGGGTATCACTTCTAGTGGTGGTCCCCAAGAAAAATGGGAAGTGGTAGATTTGTGTAGACTACAATACGTTGAACAAAGTGACCAAAAAGGATCACTTTCCACTCCCATTAATTGATCAGATCTTGGATACACTTTCGAGGTGAAAGTACTTCTCCTTCTTGGACTGATTCAGCAGATACAACAAGATTTAGATAGGAGAAGAATATCAAGATAAAACGACATTCACCTGCCCTTAAGGAATGTTTGCTTACCAGGTATTGCCTTTTGGGTTATGCAACTCACCTGCCACCTTCCAAAGGGTGGTGCTTAGTGTATTCTTAGATATGATAGGAGATGTGGTTGAAGTGTACATGGATGACTTCACCATTTATGAATAAACCTTTGACGAAGCAATGAAGAACTTGGAAAGAGTGCTCGAAAGAAGTGAGGAAAATAATTTTTACCTTAGTAATAAAAAATGCTTTATGATGATGCAAGAAGGCATCATATTGGGACATTATCTCTCCATGAAAGGAATAAAGGTTGAAAAAATGAAAATAGAGGTCATCAAGGACATACCTAGCCCTAGAACGTAGCGAGAGGTGAGAAGTTTCCTCAAATCTATCGGGTACTACCCTTGATTTATCATCAACTTTAGCAAAATTGCAAGACCACTACACACTTTATTGTCTAAGGACATGGAGTTCAACTAGATGGAAGACTATGAAAAAGTGTTTCAGTCGCTCAATTAAAAGTTGATATTTGCACCTATTCTGAGGGGACCAAATTGGGCTATACCCTTACACATCTATTGTGATGCCTCCAATAATGCAATTGGAGAAGTCCTCGGATAGAAGGATGACGAGGAATTTTATGCCATCTACTATGTTAGCAAAAATTTGGTAGGGACCAAGCTCAACTATACAATGATGGAGAAGGAATTACTTATGGTTGTGCACGCCATAAACAAATTCTACCATTATATTATCGGATACAATGTGTTCATCCACACGGACCATGCAGCTATAAGATATTTAATGAGCATACCCACTATTGGTAGAAGAGTTATAATATGGCTTCTACTACTACAATAGTTTGACATAACAATAGTTGACAAGTCGGGCAAGGACAATGTTGTAGCAGACTTCCTATCCAGACTGACACCAACAGACCATGCGGTAGTGGAAGACCAGTTTCTGGATGAACATTTGTTCACCATCAATGACCAAACACAATGGTATGTAGACATAGCCAATTACTTAGCCACCAGAAGAACCCCACCCACTCTCTCCTTACAAGAAAAGAAAGCAGTAGTAGAGAAGAGTGCCTCATTTTTATGGCTTTATGGTCTCCTATTCAAAATAGGACGTGATCAAATTATAAGGAGATGTGTAGCAGAGTAGGAATTCTCAGATATACTCAAATCTTGCCATGATGAACCATGTAGGGGACATTTTACGAGGAAGTGTACCACCTATAAAATCCTACAGGCTAGGTATTTTTGGCCCACTCTATTTAAATATGCAGTTGCCTATGATAGCAAGTGTGACGAGTACCAAAGAATGGGTAGACCCACCCATCAAGATGATATGCCCCTTCAACCGCAAGTGCATCTAGAGCCCTTTGATAAGTGGGACATGGATTTTGTGGGACTAATTAATCCACCCTCAATAGGAAGGGGATTTATTTTAGTCTATACATACTACGTCACCAAGTAGGTGGAGGTTCAAGCACTAAGGGATTCAAAGGAAAAATGGTAGCCAACTTCTTATTTGCTCAATTTTTTACATGATTTGTGATCTCCAGAGAAATAAAAATAGACCAAGGACCTCAATTTACCTTCAAGTTGATCGAGGATTTGATGAAGCAATATCATATTTGGCACAACAAGACTATGCCCTACCAACCGTAGGTAAACGAACAAGTGGAGGTGACGAATAGAGAAATAGAGAATATCCTAATGAAAATCATGTAGTAGCATAGAAAATATTGGTCTACATGGCTTTCGGAGGCAGTATGTGCATACAACACTACGTGGAAGTCGACCACCGACTTTACACCCTTCCATCTGGTCTATGGGAAAAATGTAATGATGCCCATTGAGTTTGAAATTAAGACACTAAGGACTGCTCTAGAATTAAATTTGAGCTTGGAAGAAGATCAAAAAGAGAGGATACAATAGTTGAACTAGCTAGATGAATTCAGAAGGGATGCACTACACAGAACAAAGATCATACAAAATCAACGAAAAAATTCGCATGATCAACACATAAAGTTGAAGCAGTTCCAAGAGGGAGATTAGGTGCTCATGTATGATTCTAGGTTCCAGGAAAGGAAGGGCAAATTAATGCAGAGATGGATGGAACCATATGAAGTGGTACAAATCATCAAGAATGGTGATGTTTGTGTTAAGACTATTGATAGTAGCAACATTGTATTGACAGTGAATGGCCACTGACTATGACCCTACAACATGTCTAAAAATTTACTAGTAGAGTCTAGAAAAGGCATAGTGGAAACCCCATCCTTGTAATCTAGACCAAAATCTTAGTAAGTGGAAAGTTGGACAGGGTGGTGTCAACCAAAATCAATTAGTTTAGGTTTGTTTTATTTCTTACAGTGTGTTTTGTAGGGATGATGCCTGCATGGAAGTTGCAGATATCCTAGTAGAGGGTCTTCTAGGAATGGAATGCATCTAAATACCTGTAGTTTTCTTTTATTTTTATTTGCTTTTGTAGGTGGAGGACCTGTCAACTTGAAAAATAGGTATATGGGAAACCAAGCCTGAACCGACTCAACACCTCGACACATATGCATGTAGCTTAGAAGTAGCATCTATCTAAGCTTGGATGAAGGCAATAAAACTCTCCTTTGGGGAAAAATAGCACGCCAGGCCTGACAGGAGGTTGCTACGATAGTATGAGGGAAGTCTAAGAAATCTTGATCACCCTTGCCCAGACGATCATGACATGCTACTGAGAAAAATACCTTGCAGAAGGTATTCCTCTTCAAATAAGATTCCCCACTTGAGAAACGTCTTCCTCCTTGTAGAAGGTGCCTAACAAAGGTCGATGGTGTTGCAGTAAGAAGGTATCAAGCTAGAGGTAAGGCACCTTCCTTATAAATAAGGCACCCAACTAGAAATAAGGCACCTTCCTTATAGATAAGGCACCCCATAGAAATAAGATGACGTCCTTATAGAGAAGGCACCCCATATAAATAAGGCACCTTCCTTATAAATAAGGCACCACAAAGAAAGTAGGCGCCTTACTTATAGAGAACACACCCAACTGAAAGAAGGCACCTTCCTCATAAAGAAGGCACCCGTGAGAGTTCCTAAAAAATAAAAAAATAAAAAAATAAAAAAATCAAAGCACCTTCCATTCCAAGAAGGCACATCCAATTGAAAGCACCTTCCACAATGGGAAGGTGCCATTCTTCAAAAAGTACCTTCCGAGGTAGGAAGGAACCACTATTCAAAGAAGCACCTTGTATAGCGGGAAGGTGCCATTCTTCAAAAAGGGCCTTTCATGGTAGGAAGGTGTCGCTATTCAAATAAGTGCCTTCCACAGTGGGAAGGCACCATTTTTCAAAAGCACCTTCTGCAACAAGAAGGCATCATTGTTCAAAAAGTACCTTCCATAGCGGGAAGGCGCCATCATTCAAAAGTGCCTTCCATAGCAAGAAGGAACTGTCAAGGTAGAAGCACCTTCCACAATAAGAAGGCACTGACTGGAAGAATCTCATTCCATCTAGGGAAGGCACCATTAATTTAAAGCACCTTCCACATCGAGAAGGCACCAAAAAACACCTTCTGCATACAACCCTCACATGCACCTCGATGCGAATGATTTCAACATGCAGTTGAGTAGTAGAATATTACCACCATCACTCCACATGATGGAAATCTACCCTAATTGAAAATTATGCAAAGTTACGAGGCGAGATCCTTGCACACGCCTCAATATTGATGGACAAATGGTTTTTCCAAAATTAATCAGGAGCTTTTCTATGGCATAGAACCTTAAACGATTCAACAACAAAGTCCAGAGTAATCCGCACATGTGAAATACCTATCCTCTGTGTCATAGGCTGAAAAATCACTACCCTTCACAACACATAAAGCATCCAATCAGGTACATGCATAATTTTTAATTAAATTTTTATATAATATTTTATAAATTATGCAATACCGAAAAATAGCACCGCCATAAAAATCATGCACCCCCCATGGCCGAAACATCATGCCAACGTTGTGGCTCGATAGGCATACCTTGCCAACCATAGAATTGAATGCTAGGGTTAGGCACCTTCCTTATAAGAAGGCACCTTCCTGAGGGTGTAAGGAAAAAATAGAAGAATAGTTAAGGCACCATGGGAGGATGATCGAAGAACCACACCGTCAAGAAAAATGAGTTGAGTGATACAGAGGGAATCAGGGGGACGGTGAGAACCCAATTCAAAGTTGAAGGGTAGCTTGACTACTGTATCTTGGTTTGTAAGAACTAGGATATGGAGTCAGCTAAGGAATTTGCTACCTCCTTAAGGGGAGATGCATCTCAGGTGTGCAGAAGGGAAATTCTAGTCACCCCGAAATACATCTCCCAAGTGAACGTCTTACCTCTCACAGGCGAGTGCACATACAAAGGTGGCATGTGGAAATAATGTGTCAATTTGTTTCTACCAAGAGAGAATGTATAGATAGAGGAGGTGCTACCAAAAATCCAACTTCCCATGAACCTACGGAAGTTGTTCAAGAAAATTGATCACTTTTTCACATGCATCGGGAAATATTCCCACCTGCACGTTAACCATGTGCATTTCTTAAATCATTTGGTGCATTGGAGGAAGATGAACATACCCTTCTACCTAGAAAATACCCTGAAGGAAGAAGTGACTCGATACTAGAGGGGTGCACCTTCCACCTTGGCCCACCACGGGCTAATATCGGTGCTGGTTCACCATGCAGACACACAAAGGGAAGACTCCCATGCAGAGGGAGATGGCAGATAGGAAGAGTAGGACTATTATGCCACCAGGGAAGAAAAAGATGAAGAGAGCCCCATAGTAGAGGTAGAAGGAATCAGGTAATTGTCATTGCCTAATTTTTTGGAAGAATGAGGGCACTCACCTTTGCCTAAATTTATAGAATAAGGGGTATGAATTACCATCAATAGAGCAAAATTACAACAACTGGAGCCAGTTGCTGAGAGGAAGTTCCTACGACATCTCATCCCATCATCAGAGGGAGAAGAAGAATATGTGGAGGCTAGTCTCACAGCCCAGACCCTCCAGGAGTTGAACAATCGAAGCCCATAGGACACTGGGACTTTTGCGGGCATTAAGAAGGAAGTTTACGCAGTTCTAGAAGAGGCCCTAGAATGACATATCGAGTGTTGGATGACCCAAAAAATATTGGAGGATTGCCAAATGATGCATCGATAGAAGTTGGAGGAGCGAGCACTAAGAATAGCTCAGCTCGAGTAGTTGGTCCAGTAGCTGTAGGAGGAGAATCAACAATTCTGGGCCAAGGAGATGAAGAAAAGGGATGTGTCGACTCATACCGATTGGGTGATTGAGGTCCCGACGAATTCCCCTACCTCATTGGAAAGAGTATACTCTTTGGGGGAATTCCACTCGGATGCCCAGTAGAGCAGTCTAGAAGTAGGGTAAAACTCCTCTGCTTTTGAAATCAATGAGAGAGGGAGCTCAACAGATCCCCCTATTATATATTTGAGTGACACAGAGCCTGGTGCAGACCAGTAACCACAAATTGTGCTTGGGGTAAAGGAATAATTCCCTAGACCTGAAGAAGGAGGGGCCAAAGGACCTACGGGGTCAGCACCATAATGACTAGAGAAATACGTGATAGCTCTAGGAATATCACAGCAAGTCCATCACAATGAGGAGACACCCACCGAGAAGGAGGAGAAACCCCCTATTTGAGCCATCACAATTTCTACTAAGGCCAAAGAAAAAGGGCCTAGGATAGCTCGAAAGAAGGCAAAGGTAACCTTCGCCAAACTGGTTGAGGATGAATGGGACATGTAGCCATTTGCAAAGAGACAAAAGTGGTTCCAATAGTTGCTATAAGACATGGAAACAACAAAGGAATCCAAGAAGTTAGCCTCTAGGGTCCAGGGAGAGCTGATATTTGTGTTAACCTGAAAAATGATGATCATTTCTTGGAGATTTGTGGGTCATCCTGAGGACGCCCCTCGATAATACATAGATATTTTGAGAGATGGGGGATATATGGGCCCAAATTAGAAGTTGTTATTGTAAGAGAAAATGGAGGGCTTACCCCTGAAGCAACCCAATTACACAAGGCCAAGGTAGTCTGACTCAGGAGGGATAATTCTAACATTCCTCTTGTAGTAGTCAAACCTCTAGATGCTGACCTATGGCAGGATATAGAAGTTGCATTCCAGGCAAAAGGGACTATGCTAGCTATACCGCCTCCAGGAGTAGTCGGGATGGGAACCTCGAATAGGCAGAACCAGAGGATTGAGTAGAGGCAGATAATAGTAGTTGGCTATCCCAACACCATAGCTCTACGTAGAAAAATAAATACTGCACCTCCTGATTTCGGTCCATAGAAGAAGCAGTAACAGGCCGCAGGTAAAACCAGATCCACTAGAAAATGATGATGATGAAGAAGTATGAAGAGGTACCTATAGTTTTTATGCCATGATGGCGTGGCATATGCTAGGCATGGGGGTATGATGAGCCTAAAAAATGCTCATATTTTGTATGGGTTTCATTGATTATTATGCAACAATATAATAGGAACTATGTACTTTTATGAATGATTATGTAATTATTTAATAGAATTGAGTGTGTTATATAATTTGTGTTTTAGTGTATTTTTGTGGAAATTTAGTTTATTTTGACGGATTTGGATCAGTCAAGGTTTTTCATGGACGTGGTACTCTATTTATTTTGGGATCAAGGCATGATGAGTAGGCACCTTCCTCTTCAAGGAAGGCACTAAGAGAAGGTAGGTGCCTTCCTCTTCAAGGAAGGTTCCAAGAAAAGGGTAGGCACCTTCCTCTTCAAGGAAGTCACCAATAGAAGGTAGGCACCTTCTGTATAAATAAGACGCCCGACATACTTAGGCACCTTCTGCATAGGGAACATATCCCATACAAGGAAAAGCACCTTTCGTATAAATAAGACACCCACATCAGTAGGTGCATTCTATAGGAAGAAGGTGCTCAACATCAATATGTGCCTTTCGCAAATGGAAGGTGCCTATCAAAAGCACATGAGGAAGGCACCTTCCTCATAGAGAACGCACCTCCATTCTTCGCCAGTTGACCAAGTAAAGCAATGTGGGTAGATTTAATTAGTGTCATTCTAGTTTCGAATCATGTAAGATAATTCTAGGAGTTACACAAATGGACGAGAACATATTACCTACACCAGGTGAAGCATGCACCAATCAGTGAATGTGCTACCGTTAGGAACAATGCTTGTTTTAGTAGATGTCGATTATGTTTATCAGACTGTCCTAGTTTAGTCTGGACTAAACTACTACTATAACTTCTTTGTAATAGAAGATTTGTGTGTGTTATATAAACACACATAGACCTCTATGATAGATATCCAGAATCTAGATTGAGAATACATTTGTCATTATGAGGAGGTAGAAGCATTGTAATAATTATTTTACAAATACAATAAAGTTCAAGAGTTTCTAACTATGTGTTCAGCTAGAAGGGAGCTGCTAGAGCCTAGGCCCACTCCAAGCTAGTATTCTTTTTATTTATTTATGATTTCCTAGATTAGTTTCCTGCTTTCATAGGTTTATTTTCTGCACTATTATTTTCCCTTCTGTAGTAGGTTTATTTTCATTATGAACGTATGAATATTTATTTTCTTAGGATTTAATTATTTATACATAAATTATTGGTGTGGATGAAATACTGACAATCATTTAAACCCCCCAATAGTACAATTAGTCATACCCATATCAAAGTGGGTATTGTGAATGATATGATATGAGACCCTTCTAAATTTTACGAAGCTCCTTGGGTTGACAATTTAAATGATCGGGCAAGTGACAAATTAGGATAAAAATTAACCTGTATTTGGCCTGCAACAACCATGAGAATGTATTCTCATAGTAGGAAACTGTACTCATGTACTTGTTAGTTTATATTGTGCTACCAGACACATCAATAGTAAGGTTCCCTTGGAACCTCTTGTCTAAGACACAGGATGTGCTAGCGAGCAGCACTAGAGAACCATTGATCATATCCTGGGGGAATTCTCTACTTACACAGCTCTATGATGAGTTGTATCAGATCACATGGAGGACCAGTTTTAGAGTTGGTTACAATCTATTATTGTAGATCTAGTTATGGTAGCACATCGTATTTGAGAATCCCATGCCACTACCCATATAAATTACTAATATTGCTGAGGAGATCCAGTGTTATGCTACTTGCTAGCCCAAGGAGGCTGAGGGGTTGAGGATCAAGACTCGAGTAGGAGACATGTAGTACTACATTGATCAGCTTGCATGACTACATCCTAGGCATATGATATGGAGGCCTTAAATGGATTGCTTAGCATGGTCGAAGGCATATAGGTACCTGAGGAGGATGTGGTATGATAAATGTCTTATCGGGTGCAAGCTCAAGATATAAGATTTCTTTTACTTCTTCCATGTGACTAGGAAGTTCAATATTTTCTAGGATATCTCTCCTACTCCCACTATCTACCACTACCTTAAGGTGGAGAGGGACTTAGAATGGCCTCAGGTTACTCCATTGGGGGATGAGGATGATGATTTCTAGGAGTCAAGAATAGAGGATGCATGGACTGCAATAGACTATGACACCTAGTGGACTACCAGGTTGTGTTGGGGTTATGGCCCACTAGGTAGACCTATAGATGGTGTGGTAGTAGCAGATGAAAAGGTGGCATATCTGAAGGGAGTGGACCCTCATGGGCACAGAGTTCACCAATAGATATAGGGTGGATGGGATGAGGCTACAACTGAGAAGGAGTCCCAAGAAGAGGAGGGCAAGGAGGAGCCTAATTATGAGGTGTCCTAGCTCAAGGCCTAGGTTGTGAGCTTATAGACATGTATGGGGATCCTCCAGATGCATATTTGAGAGAGGGACACATTTGTGATTACTCTATAGGTACAGCTGAGAGCCGCACAAGATCATCTAAAATAGAGACAAGAGTAGTCATGGAGCTACAAGGAGGAGAGGACTCTCCACCTAGCATATATTATGAGTTCCACTACAACTTTGGAGAAGATGACACTTGAGTGAGATCTTACATAGTCTCAGCTACAACTAAGGACTCATGAGAGGAATCTAGTACAAAGTGCATGAGGGGAGCCCTTGAATCCATCGACTGCTCTTGTAGCTCCAACTATAGGGATGCACATATTTAGATCTTGAAGTAGATATCAAGAGGATACAAGCTATGGTTCAACATCATCTTAGCCAACGAGCATCAGATGTTGCTCATATCTCTCACCTAGAGGGATAGATCGAGTTGCTTAGGGGTTAGGTTATTGAGAGGTCCATAGATCCAGGAATGCAAAGGACTTGTATCTATAATACATGGTAGTATTTATCTCATTCTAGCCATAGGACACCTAGGATAGAGAGGTCCACTGGTACCAGCTCTAAGCAGACTCACCGAGAGGGTGGAGGCGAAAGAGGAGCCTCATAGACTAGGGGTATAGGTTCTACCTAGCATGGATCTTATCAAATTTTTGTACCATTTTTTAGTGTAAGATCAAGGATCTACATAGTTGTAGCTTATGGGTATTTTGGACATATGCCTATATACTCTTTTTGACACACATATATATATGATATGATATGATATGACATTTATGAGATTCATTATATGTGTAGATTTATTTATTTTATGTTTATGGGATGCATATGGATGCAATGCTTATATTGTATGTTGATTTTATGCTATATGATGTGATGTATGGATGACATGCACTAGCTAGATGATGGATGTATGACTAGATATTGTGATCTAGATGTGTAGATGGACTACTATGATGTATGCATATGTGGATGCACTATTTGATGTTAAATGCATGTTTAAGTTGATTTGATTGTATGCATTCAATTTATGATGTTATGGTATGATGAATGCAATGGATGTAATGCATGATTTACATGATGATGCTCTAATATAAATGAACCTATATGCTTTAATCAATTAAAAAATAAGGAATTAATGCAATACGAGTTTAAAAATCTAATGTATGACACCACCGAATGTATAACAATCATGAAATGTAATTGATATATCTTATCATAATAATTAATCAATTAAACACCTATATGTGCTATTAAATGATGTATTGTCCATTCATAATCTTTTGTAAGTTAAAATAATATCCACAACACAGTCAAGTGGTCGTCTAAATATCATTATTTATATCCATCTGGTATCTAACCTATATTATGGACACTCCTTAACAAACACATTCTCATAAAAATAAACTAACAAATGATTTATTTGATGTGGTTGTTGCTATTTGAGAATTTTTGAGGTTTTCCATGAGACTCAAACTAAAGAACACAAGCTTATACTAAGAGGGGGGTGAATAGTATAAGAGTACTTTTTACTTTTATTTCAAATCAATATTATGCAATGTATATATAGCAGTATCAATAGAAATAATTAAAGCAATACACAAAACACCATACACAATAGAGACACCATAATTTTCGTGTTTCACCCAATGTGGGCTACTCCATGGAGAAAATATTTCACTAAAATTTTCTCAATCAATCTCTTGGTAATCCTTCCTAATTACAATGTTTATGGACCTCTATCCAAAGGAGATTTTGATCCCCTAAATCAAGTTTGTGGATCTCTATCCATAGGAGAACTCATTCTCCTCTGCTCTAGCTGGTGATCCTCTAGAAGATGACTGCCTCCACTCCACTGGCTTGTGGATATCTATCCACTAAATACTCTTGTACCCACTCAAAAATACCTATCCTAACTGCCCTAGCTTATGGATATCTATCCATAAGAGACTTTATCCTCTCTACTCTATCACCTCCAAATATCTATCTCAATTTTGTACTAAACACAGTCGAGTTGGTCTAGCACAACTCTGATCAATATTGCACTACACACATTTCATTCGGTCTAGCACAAGTCTGCTCAATAATATCAATTAAATCTACACTAAACACAGTCCATTTAGTCTAGCATAAATCTGCTCAACTCTTACACTAAATACAGTCTAGTCGGTCTAGCACAAGTCCACTCAAATCTACACTAAACACAATGTAGTTAGTCTAGCACAAATATGCTTAATAGTTCCACTCAAAAACTACTCAAATATTCTCAATATATCCACTCAGAACCTATCCAAATCTTCTCAACAGGTCCACACAGAAATTGTCGAAATCTTCTCAATAGGTCCACACAAAACCTATCCAAATCTGCTCAATAGGTCCACACAAAACCTACACAACTCTACTCAACAAGTCCACACAGAACCTACACAACTCTACTCAATAAGTTTGTTATTCTCACAATGACACTGAGAGGGGGGGTGAATCAGTGTGGCTCTTTTAAAACTTAAAAATTTCAACTCTTAAAGCCAAAACAATGAAAGCTTAAAACCACATAAAGCAAATATAACAAGAGAGCATCACACAACACAAGATGTAATGAGGTTCACCAGTTTTGGCTACTCCTCAAAAATGATTGCTTGGACTCCCATCCAAATCTAGCCTTTGCAAAGCAACAACTTTACAATCAATTTACCAGCACCAACTGGAAGGAGCACCAACCCCTGATTTATCTGCACCAACAAAAAGGAGCACCAACCCCTAATTTATCTACACCAATAGAAAGGAGCACCAACCCCTGATTTATCTGCACCAATAGAAAGGAGCACCAACCCTTGATTTATCTGCACCAACAGAAAGGAGCACCAACCCTTGATTTATCTGCACCAATAGAAAGGAGCACCAACCCCTGATTTATCTGCACCAACAGAAAGGAGCACCAACCCCTAATTCCAAGCACCAACTTGGTCTAAAAATATGAAGCTATAATATTGACATAAAAATGCCTTCACTTATACAAGACCCTGACTAGTCTATTGCTAACCCAACCTCTCTCGCTATTCACCAAAACACCACACACACTTAAGGCTATGCTTACTACACTTTTACATCTCTCACGGCTCTGCTCAACGCTCTCTTGCGGCACTCTTCTAGCCCTCTTCTTGCAACACTTTTTCTCTCTTTCAGCAGCACTTTAATTCTCCATGCAGACCTCCTTTTATAACAAAATTTTGATTCTATTTTTAACTTCCATATTTTCACATGCAGCTTATTAATAGAAAATTCTATATGTAACTTCCTTTATCTCACAGTATTCTTTCATGCATCCTATAAATAGTTACGGCTCAAGTTTGATCTTCGTCTGATGACTTTCAGTTTAACCATCGCTCGATGATTACACTTTGTAACTGGCCTTGTAACTGTCGTTCTGACTTCAGTTCACTGTTCTTATTTTAGCTACATGATTTTTCTTTGAAACTGCACCTGTAACTGTCGTATAACTTCAGTTAACTCTTCTTATTTTAGCTGCATGTTTTTCTTCTACAACGGCCCCTGTAACTACCATAGAACTTTAGTTAACTATCACATATCTTATTTCAGCTAGGTTCTCTTCTTGCTCATGCCAACGTGACCTATCGCGAAATCGTGACACTTCTACCTCTTTGTCCTCTTCTCGACTTTCGCCCATGAAAACACATGTCGCGATATCATGACACTTTCACCTCCTTGCTACACTTCTTGGCTTCCACCCGTGAAAACACATGTCACGATATCGTGACACTTTCGCCTCCTTGCTACTCTTCTCGGCTTCAACCCATGAAAACACAATGTCACGATATCATGACACTTTCGCCTCCTTGCTACTCTTCTCGGCTTCAACCAGCAAAAACACAATATGTCACGATATCGTGACACTTTCACCTCCTTGCTCTTCCTCTTTACTTTTGTCGTGATATCACGACACTTCTGCCTTCTTACTTTATCTCTCCTCCTTTAGTTACGAAAATGCGACATGTCACGATATCGCGACACTTTCTCTCCTTTGCTCTTTCTCTTGCCTTTGGGTCAAGAAAACCCAACATGTCATGATATCGCGACACTTTTTCTCCTTAGCTCTTTCTCTTGCCTTCGGGTCGCGAAAACCCGACATGTCGTGATATCACGACACTTTTTCTCCTTAGCTCTTTCTCTTGCCTTCGGGTCACGAAAACTCGACATGTCGCGATATCATGACACTTTTTCTCCTTAACTCTTTCTCTTGCCTTCGGGTCACAAAAACCCGACATGTCGTGATATCGCGACACTTTTTCTCTCGGACTCTCTCTCCTATAATATGTCACAAAATCGTGACACTTTTTCTTTTGGACTCTCTCTCCTGCAACATGTCGTGAAATCGTGACACTTTTTCTTTCGGACTCTCTCCTACAACATGTCACGAAATCGTGACACTTTTTCTCGTACAACCTTCCTTGCAATATGTCGCGAAATCATGACACTTTTTCATCCGTACAACCTTCCTTGCAATATGTCATGAAATCGTGACACTTTTTCGTCCGTACAACCTTCCTTGCAATATGTCACGAAATTGCGACACTTTTTCGTCTGTACAACCTTCCTTGCAATATGTCATGAAATCGTGACACTTTTTCTACTTGCCTTTCTCTCTTCCAACATGTCACGAAATCATGACACTTTTCTTCTTGCGCTCTCTCTCCTACAACATGTCACGAAATCGTGATAGTTTTGCTTGCTTGTGCTTTCTCTCCGAACTTGTCACAAAATTGTGACAGTTTTGCTTGCTTGCACTTTCTCTTCCAACATGTCATGAAATCATGACAGTTTTGCTTGCTTGCGCTTTCTCTCCAAACATGTCACGATATCACGACAGTTTTTCTTGCTTGCGCTTTCTCTCCAAACATGTCATGAAATCGCGATAGTTTTTCTTTCTTCTCCTCTCTCTTCCAACATGTCGCGAAATCGCGACAATTTTTCTTTCTTCTTCTCTCTCTTCCAACATGTCATGAAATCACGATAGTTTTTCCTTCTTGCTCAACATGTCGCGATATCACGACAGTTTTTCTTTTTGGCTCAACATGTCGCGATATCATGATAGTTTTCTTCCTTGTGATTTTCTTTTGATTTTTAGCATATGGGCCACTTCGGTCTTCTTAGACAACACTGCTCATACTCTGAGTAACCTCTGAACTCCTGTCCACTGCATCACTGAACTCCTGTCCACTGCATCAACCGATCTGTCTGACTGTGTTGACAACAATGACAATATTGTTCCTGCACCTTGCTCAACAATCTCCCCCTTTGGAATTGTTGGCAACACACATGCAATTTCCTATAATTCTTCTCCCCCTTTGACAATAATACCAAAGGGCTGCTACAGACTCCCCCTGAGTCCATGCACAACATTCTCAAGCACAAATTAATACAGTTAGCAAAAATTACAAACATGAGCAAAAAAGATAATCAAATATATAAATGCTCCCCCTGAGAATGTGGTCCCTCACTCAGATCTATCTTCAACTGTGTTGGCTACTGGATCTCTATCCATTGAGACTTTGTCCTCTGTACCCTATCAATAGGCTCACACAGAATCTATCCAATCTTATAGAATCATAAAGAGAATTGTTAGAGACTCAATATGTTCTATACTTAATGCTCAATCAATATATCAACTAAATCTCATAGAAGCATAAAGAGAATTGTTAGAGACTCAATATGTTCTATACTCAAATCCCAATCTCAACACAACTCAACCAATCACTTTTTACATTTTCAACTTGGTCTATGTTTTCTACAGTCACCACTGGTCACACCTTACTTTCAACTGTTCGAATCAGGAGACAACATTTTGTCAAACACTTCACGGCCAACTATAGTGCACCTTACTCAAACTCATACTTCTGGACCTCGGATAGGTATGATTCACAAAGCAAAGTTGCTCATCTTGATGATCTAAACATGAATCAATAATCAGACTTCAATATTTTTTCACCACAGTGTCATGATAGATCTAACAATCTTCACGTCAATGTGTAGTTCAAATACACACTGCTTTTATCGAAACACATATATGTGACTAGGGCAACATTCTTTCACTAACCAAATTATCTGAATTGTTATAATCCTTAACTTTGGATAGTGGCAGTAAGAACCATCACCAGTACAACAATGACATATAGCAATACTACCAATAATGACAACTCTCAATTTAATCACCACCCTTCACGGCACTACCACAAACAACTGCATGAACATAAAACACACTTTGACAGCTATACAACAACTCCCCGACTACTTTCCTTTCATCCTCAGATAACTACACAAATACATAGGAGCATTAAAATAAACTTTAACATTGCTCCCCCTGAGGATGTGCTACCTAGAGCTGCTTAGTGCAATAGAGGAGTAATCTCCTTCTGTCCAAGGAGACACGATTTCCTCTCTTCTTTCTTTCTCCAGTATTTCTTGAACTTAGGCTTAAGGTTTTCACTTGCATCCCCATTTTGAACCTTTTCGTGAACTTGAACATTTCTCTTGGGTGGTTGTCTCTTGTACATCCTTGATGGATGATTCTTTTCCTTTCTTTGATGCACATGATTTCTTCCCTGTCTGTGTTGCATTATTTGTGTCTAATGAAATCTACTGTCTTGCCTTAGATTTGGACAAGACCTTGCTATGTGCCCATGACCATTACATTTAAAACATTGCACATGGTGTTCAACCGGAATAATAGATGTATTTCTACTAGCATAACTCTTTGATCTATTATTCAGTCCACAATAAATTGCCTTGTGACCATAATGGTTGCATCTAAAACAATTGCCATTAAAAGCATTATTATGAATAAAGTGAGAGTGATAGAACCTCTTTTGTTGTGGTTGCTTTGTTGTAGATCTCCTTTGAGATTTTCTTCCTTTTGAGGATTCAGCTTCAAGGATTTTCTTGCTTTGATCCTTCAGCAGTGGATTTCTTCTTCTCTGCAGATTTAGAAGATGAAGGTTGTTCAGCTTCATATCCAAGACCAAGCTTGCACATAGGGCTTCTTTGTTGCCTTATCATTTTATCTAGCAACTCTATGCTCTTCTCAAATTTGAGATTTGTATTGGCCTCTTCTAGTTGTTTCCTCAATAACACAATCTCCTCTTCTTGTTTGTAGCAAACACTCTCTTTCTCATTGATCTGTGACTTCAAGGCTTCTTCTATTTTCTTGGATTTGTGAATTTGTAAGAAGAGATCTTCAATATTACCCTCATATTCTTCCAACTTCTTGGACAGTCTTTTGTTCTTTTTCCTTTCTAAACCCAACTCTTCAAGTGCAGAGATCAACTCACCTTCTAGATCTACTTCAGCCTCAAAGTTTTCACCACATACTTCAGAGTTCACTTCTTCTTCCTTTTCTGATTCTTCTTCTTCAAATGCCATGAAAAGAGCTTCACCTGTTTCCTCTTCAGAATCCTCACTGCAACTATCTTCTGATGAACTGACATTCTTGGAGATGAAACTTTTCTTCTTGAAGTTGCCTTTTCTAAAATTTGTTTTCTTCTTCCAATCACTTCTTTCTTGGTGCGATCCTTCATTACTTTCTTCCTTCTCATTAAGTGGACAGTTAGTCGCAAAATGCCCAACGCCTCCACAGTTGAAACATTTAAGCGGTAGCTTTCCTCTGTATTTTCCTTTTCCCTTTATTAGTTTTCGAACAAAGTTTGCTTCCATTTCATCTGATGTCTCTTCTTCCTCGGATTCTTGTTTTGCTTTTATATTTCTATGTGCTTTAAAAGTAGCTTCTCTGTTTGTGGGTTTAGTTTTTCTTATTCTCATATCATATGCAGTCAAAGAACCATGCATCTCATCCATACTAAAAGTATTTAGATCTTTAGCTTCTTCTATTGCTGAAACTTTAGAATCAAATCTTTGTGGAAGAGATCTTAGTACCTTTTTCACGATGACAACATCTTCCATTTCTTCACCGAGTCCTCTAATCGCATTAATGATTCCATTAACTCTTAGCATGTATGCCTCTATGTTCTCATCGTCATTCATATTTAATGCTTCGAATTGAGCTCGATGCGTTTGTAACTTGGCCTCCTTGATCTTGTCGTCTCCTTCATGAATGCTCCTTAGTTTGTCCCATATGTCTTTTGCCATTTTACAACTCATAATATTTATCAGTTCGTTGTCCACTAAACCGCACATGATAGCATTCTTTGCTTTAGAGTTATTCTCAAACAGTTTCTTATCGGTAGCATCGGTTGGAGGAGTGGTGGGTATTATGTATCCACTATTTATTGAATCCCAAATGTCATATCCCAAAGCACAAAGATATGTCTGCATCCTGAGTTTCCAAAATGAGTAATTAGTTTCGTCCAACAATGGTGCTTTGTTTGATGAGAAGCCTTCACCACCTGCCATTACGTACTAATCCAAGATCACCCTAGCTGGTTAAGCTTTGTTCAGGAACTTGGCTCTGATACCAATTGTTATTCTCACAATGACACTGAGAGGGGGGGTGAATCAGTGTGGCTCTTTAAAACTTAAAAACTTCAACTCTTAAAGCCAAAACAATGAAAGCTTAAAACCACATAAAGCAAATATAACAAGAGAGCATCACACAACACAAGATGTAACGAGGTTCACCAGTTTTGGCTACTCCTCAAAAATGACTGCTTGGACTCCCATCCAAATCCAGCCTTTGCAAAGCAACAACTTTACAATCAATTTACCAGCACCAACTGGAAGGAGCACCAACCCCTGATTTATCTGCACCAACAGAAAGGAGCACCAACCCCTAATTTATATGCACCAACAGAAAGGAGCACCAACCCCTGATTTATCTACACCAACGGAAAGGAGCACCAACCCCTGATTTATCTACACCCACAAAAAGGAGCACCAACCCCTAATTTATCTGCACCAACAGAAAGGAGCACCAACCCCTGATTTATCTACACCCACAAAAAGGAGCACCAACCCCTAATTCCAAGCACCAACTTGGACTTCAATTTTGAAACTATAATATTGACATAAAAATGCCTTCACTTATACAAGACCCTGACTGGTCTATTGCTAACCCAACCTCTCTCGCTATTCACCAAAACACCACACACACTTATGGCTCTACTTACTACACTTTTACGGCTCTCACGGCTCTGCTCAACTCTCTCTTGAGGCACTCTTCCAACCCTCTTCTTGTAGCACTTTTTCTTACTTTAAGCAGCACTTTAATTCTCCATGCAGACCTCCTTTTATAACAAAATTTTGATTCTATTTTTAACTTCCATATTTTCACATGCAGCTTATTAATAGAAAATTCTATATGTAACTTCCTTTATCTCATAGTATTCTTTCATGCATCCTATAAATAGTTACGACTCAAGTTTGATCTTCGTCTGATGACTTTCAGTTTAACCGCCGCTCGATGATTACACTCCGTAACTGGCCTTGTAACTGTCGTTCTGACTTCAGTTCACTGTTCTTATTTTAGCTGCATGATTTTTCTCTAAAACTGCACCTGTAACTGTCATATAACTTTAGTTAACTCTTCTTATTTTAGTTGCATGTTTTTCTTCTACAACGGCCCTTGTAACTGCCATAGAACTTCAGTTAACTATCACATATCTTATTTTGGTTGGGTTCTCTTCTTGCTCACGCCAACGTGACCTGTCATGAAATCGTGACACTTCTGCCTCTTTGTCCTCTTCTCGGCTTTCACCCATGAAAACACAACATGTCACGATATCACGACACTTTCGCCTTCTTGCTACTCTTCTTGGCTTCAACCCGTGAAAACACATGTCGCGATATCGTGACACTTTCGCCTCCTTGCTACTCTTCTCGGCTTCAACCAGTGAAAACACAACATGTCGCGATATCGCGACACTTTCACCTCCTTGCTACTCTTCTCGGCTTCAACCAGTGAAAACACAACATGTCACGATATCGTGACACTTTTGCCTCCTTGCTCTTCCTCTTTACTTTTGTCGTGATATCGCGACACTTCTGCCTTCTTACTTTCTCTCTCCTCCTTTAGTCGCGAAAATGCGACATGTCGCGATATCGTGACACTTTCTCTCCTTTGCTCTTTCTCTTGCCTTTGGGTCGCAAAAACCCGACATGTCATGATATCGCGACACTTTTTCTCCTTAGCTCTTTCTCTTGCCTTCGGGTCGCGAAAACTTGACATGTCGCGATATCGCGACACTTTTTCTCCTTAGCTCTTTCTCTTGCCTTTGGGTCGCAAAAACTCGACATGTCACGATATCGCGACACTTTTTCTCCTTACCTCTTTCTCTTGCCTTCGGGTCGCAAAAACCTGACATGTCGCGATATCGTGACACTTTTTCTCTCGAACTCTCTCTCTTGTAATATGTCATGAAATCGTGACACTTTTTCTTTCGGACTCTCTCTCTTGCAACATGTCATGAAATCGTGACTCTTTTTTCTTTCGGACTCTCTCTCCTGCAACATGTGAAATTGCGACACTTTTTCGTCCGTACAACCTTCCTTGCAATATGTCACGAAATCACGACACTTTTTCATCCGTACAACCTTCCTTGCAATATGTCACGAAATCGTGACACTTTTTCATCCGTACAACCTTCCTTGCAATATGTCATGAAATCGTGACACTTTTTTGTCCATACAACCTTCTTTGCAATATGTCGTGAAATCGCGACACTTTTTCTACTTGCCTTTCTCTCTTCCAACATGTCACGAAATTGTGACAGTTTTGCTTGCTTGCATTGTTTCTCCGAACATGTCATGAAATCATGATAGTTTTGCTTGCTTGCGCTTTCTCTCCAAACATGTCATGAAATCGTGACAATTTTGCTTGCTTGCACTTTCTCTCCAAACATGTCACGAAATCACGACAGTTTTGCTTGCTTGCGCTTTCTCTCCAAACATGTCGCGATATCGCGATAGTTTTTCTTGCTTGCGCTTTCTCTCCGAACATGTCATGAAATTGTGATAGTTTTTCTTTCTTCTCATCTCTCTTTCAACATGTCATGAAATTGTGATATTTTTTCTTTCTTCTTCTCTCTCTTCCAACATGTCACGAAATCACGACAGTTTTTCCTTCTTTCTCAACATGTCGCGATATCGTGACAGTTTTTCTTTTTGGCTCAACATGTCGTGATATCACGACAGTTTTCTTCCTTGTGATTTTCTTTTGATTTTTAGCATATGGGCCACTTCGGTCTTCTTAGACAACACTGCTCATACTCTCGGTAACCTCTAAACTCTTGTCCACTGCATCACTAAAATCCTGTCCACTACATCAACCGATCTGTCTGACTGTGTTGACAACAATGACAATACTATTCCTACACCTTGCTCAACAAAGTCCTCTCTAGGACTTGCTCAAATTTGTATTGTAAGCTTCCATAAAATCTCACACAAAATCAGTCCACAAGTCTTCTCAAAGACTTACCTCAAATCTGCTTAACAAGTCCACACAAAACTTGTTCAATCTCATAGAAACATAAAGAGAATTGTTAGAGACTCAATATGTTCTTTACTCAATGCTCAATCACTTTCTCAACTCAAATCAATCTCATAGAATCATAAAGAGAATTGTTAGAGACTCAATATGTTCTATACTCAAAACTCAATCACTTTCTCAACTCAATCTCATAGAAGCATAAAGAGAATTGTTAGAGACTCAATATGTTCTATTCTCAAAAACTCAATCACTTTCTCAACTCAATCTCATAGAAGCATAAAGAGAATTGTTAGAGACTCAATATGTTCTATTCTCAAAACTCAATCTCAACTCAAATCAGAATATAGAATAGTTTATTTTATGGAACTTGAACAATCACTTCATACATCCACTTGACTAGGCTCAATCAACTCTACTCAACCAATCACTTCAAGAAACAACTCTTGCTCACAAACCCTAGCCCAAGCATGTATCATCCAACTCAAAATATTTCCAACAATGCTCAACAACAAATCTCACATAACAATGATACTCATGATATTTTCAAACCCTAGTTCAAGTTCTTTGCATAACAACTCACTTCAACAACCATGCTCATCAAACAAGGTTTTAATCACAACTCTCAATTTTAGAAAACCTTGAAGCATCAACTCAAACACTTCACTCAACCAATGATCTCAACAACAATGCTAATAAAACAAGGTTTTAATCTCAACTCTCAAATCAGAAAACCTTGAAGCAATAACTCAACCACTTTTGAAAAGGAAACCCTAATCAAGTCCTTTTCACTCCAAACTTAATTTTCAATAAATCCAATCAACCAAGTCAACCAAAGAAGAATTTTCCCATACCTTTTGAATGTCAAGTAGTTGACCTCACAAATATGCCACACTCACAATTACTTCTTTGCCAATCTCAATAAGGGTTAGAGGATAATTTTCTTCAACAAAACATATCACAAAAATAATATCAAAATTACACCTTATCACTCCAACTTAAATAATAATCAATATCCTCACAATAGTCACAAAAACCCTTAAATCAAAATAACATATTACCCACAAAGTCTTAACCTTTCAATATTCCACAATAGCAATTTTAAGACTTAAAAATAAAAATAGAATTCTCCTTATAACTCCTAAAGGTAATTCTCAACTACCACAATTTTATCACAAAGCAACCTTTCCAAACTCAACCACTAAACAACCTTATACCTCCAACTTAGGCATTTAATTAAAAATAAAATAAAAAATATTACCTTTGCCTTTGGAGGGAATCAAACCCTCAACGTTGCCCCCTATGAGTGCCTTAACCATGGCCAAAGTCACCGCACGAGCCAAGTGCTCATTTAGATCAACGAAGCACCACGTGCTTCTTAACCTCCACTCTCTCCTTTCACCTTGGAAAAATAATGTGCATCGTAGGTGCTTCACTCAACACACCTCACGATGCACCCATCGTGATTCGAACATGAATTCCCTTGCAAGCCAACGCTTTCACGCTTTCCAAAATACCACTAGACCACGTTGTCTTATGCAAATTCGAAAATCGAAGCTTCCACTCTTCAACACTTTGCTGTCACATTTTTTGCATACACACACGAGCTCTTTCTTTTGCAATCCAATATTTTCACTTTAGAGCAAGGATAATAGATTTAAACTTTAGGCATAGTATTTATATGCTTCTTCCAATACTTTGAAAACATTGGTGCTTTCCTTGTTGTCTTCTATGACATCGATGGAGATCATAAAGGCTTCGAATGCCTTTGGTCTTAAACCCAACCTTTGGGTTTATTAAAATATCTTTAGACTTTATCAAACCCACTTTTGCCTTATAAAACATTATAATAAGAATTATAATTATTTTATTTGGGTTTTCACCATGGCACATTTAATATTATAATAACCACTATTATAATATTATACCTTTGATAAAGTACCTTTAATATTTATTTATAAAATTTAAATTCACATTGAATTTAAATAATTTATAAAATAAATATTATAACCCCTTTTTAACTTCTGTCTTTTGCACTATTTCACTTGATCTTTGGCCTTCTTCCTGGATATCAAATAACCATTTTTATCCCCTTTGTTTCCTACTGAAATATTTGGTATTAATGATGACTTCATCTGGTGACATCAATGACAACTTTGACTTAGGGACTCAAAATGTCCAACAATCTCCCCCTTTGTCATTGATGGCAACCCATACTCTTCTTACCAAAACCTGACCTTTCTTTTTCCTTCTTCTCCCCCTGGGACATTGCTCCCCCTGGCTCAATGCTCTCTCAAATATCAAATCTCTCCCCATATCAAATCTCTCCCCAATACACAAATCTCTCCCCTTTGACATCAATGGCAAAGGGTCACCTTTGGGGCTCGGGGCTAAGAATGAGCCTCTTAGCTTAGCCCCTCCCCCACCTCCTTTGAGGTGGTTAATTATGGGGTGGGAGTATTTCTACTCCCAAAAGGCATTGTTATTTGCCTTTATCCTCTTCCTTTATTTTTTGAATTTTTTGATTCTTCTGATTGTTTCTATCTGTGTCATCATTCCTATTCTTGTCATCATTCATGTTCCTATTTCTATTCCTATTCTCATCCATGTTCCTGTTCCTATTCATGTTCCTGTTCATGTTCCTATTCTTGTTCCTGTTCATACCTATTTTTGGAATATTTTCTCTACACCATTTTGTTGTGTGACCATCATTATTGCACTTATAACACTTAATGTTATTATTCCTTGGAGGTGCAATTGTCTTAGGATTTCTCCTAGTGAAGCCATATCCTCTTCTATCATGAATCCTACAATTCATTGCCTTGTGACCAAACTCATTGCATGAGTAGCAATACCCATGAAAAATTTATCCTTTCCCATATTCTTGTCTTTCATGTGTCCTGCATTGTGAAGCCATGTGCCCAAACCTGTGACATGAAAAACATCTTCCATTGAAGCTTCCTTGTCTTGACCTCATTGGTCTCTTGTTCTGATTGATGTTCCATTTGTATCTTTTCTGTGCATTTTTCCTATCTTTGTTGAACTCTTTATTGTCCAACTCATCCTCTGATGTCTCACTCCCTCTTACATTGTCTTCTTCTGATGTATCTTCATCTAAAGTTTCTTCTTCTTCAAGACTTGAAGTAGACTTTTCTTCCCATTTCTTTTGTACTTGTTTAAAACCAAGACCTGCCTTGTTTGTTGCTTTTCTTTGTATCTTGACTATTTTATCCACACTTTTTGCATTGTTTACATACTTGTATAGCTTATTCTTGGAGTCTTCTACATCTTCCTTTAGTAGAGCCACTTCTTGTGTTAACTTCTCACATTCCAAGATCTTTGCTTCTAACTTATCTTTGAACTTCTTTGCCTTAGCCTTTGATTTTTCTAAATCCTCTATGAGAAATAATATTTCTTCATCACATTCTTGAAACTGAATTTCAAGCTTAGAGTGTTGCTTTCTTACCTTCTTTACCATGTCAAGGGCATATATGAGTTCTCCCTTGAGATCATAACCATTCTTTGCTGAATAATCCTCTATTTGTTTACCTTTGTCCACATCATTACTTTATTTTGGCTTGTCTTCTATAGGATCACTCACTTCTTCTTCTAATGCCATTAGAAGATTTTCATCTGGTCTTTCAAGTGCATCTTCATAGTCATCATCACTAAAACTATAACCATCCCTTGTGCAATCATCTTCAAGATGTCCAAATCTACCACATCTAAAACACTTGAGAATAACTGGAGTCTTTTTCTTAACTAGTTCTTTCTCTTCAATCATAAATAGGACTTCATCTCTATCATTGTCTGAAAATCTAGCATCACTATCATTTGAGTACTTACTTGCATTATCCGCATAGTAGCTTCTCTTTTGTCTTTGGAAGAACTTCTTTCCTTGTCTGCTTTGTCCATCCTTGCTTTTATTTTGGTGCTTGTATCTTTCTGATTCCCTGTACTTGTGATCCTATTTTTCTTCACCATTGTTGTTCTTTGGCTCTTTACAATCTGTTGCAAAATATCCATAATTTCCACAATTGAAACACTTAACAGATCTTAGATCTATGGGTCTTTTGGAACCTTTATCTCTTCTACCATAATTAGCTTCTTCATCACTGGATGACTCACTGCTTGATTCTGACTTCTTACCCTTTATCTTCTTGTTCGCTTTGAATGCAACCTCTTTTGGAGGGATAGGATATTTTGTTCTTATCTCAAAAGTTGTAAGCATGCCAAGTAAATAATTTCTTGTCATACAATCACTATCAATTGATGTTTCTATAGCAGAAACCTTTTCATTGTACCTTTTTGGAAGAGTTCTCAAGATCTTATCACAAGCATCAGATTCATCGACCTTCATTCCAAGACCTCTCATCTCATGTACAAGTTCATCAATCTTACTAAGATAGTCACAAATATTTTCATCATCCTACATTATTAGGTTTTCAAATTCTCCTTTGATATTTATGATCTTAGCTTTCCTGACACCTTTATCTCCTTCATATATGTTATGTAGTAGTTCCCACATTTCTTTTGCTATTTTACAATCCATAACCTTCATAGATTCTGATCTACACAATCCTTTTATAATTGTATTCATAGCTCTTGAATTTGCATGCATTAGAAGATTACCTTCCTTATCTGTAGGAGGATTGATTGTTGAATCATATCCAAGTTCCACTGCATCCCAAACTTCATTACCAAGTGCCATCAGGTGAAATCTCATTAGCATACACCAATACAAGAAGTCACTTCCATCAAATATTGGTATTGTATTATTGATGGACCCATCCCTTTGATCCTTTTGATCCATTATGTTCTTGACCACTTTTCCTTCAAGCTGTCAAACTCTTTTGAAGGAACCTATATGATACCAATTGAAGAACACAAGCTTATACTGAGAGGGGGTGAACAATATAAGAGAACTTTTTACTTTTATTTCAAATCAATATTATGTAGTGTATAGATAGTAGTAATCAAAGCAATGCACAAAATACCATACATAATAGAGACACCACAATTTACGTGGTTCACCCAATGATGGCTACCTCTACGGAGAAAATATTTCACTAAAAATTTTCTCAATCAATCTCTTGGGAATCCTTCCCAATTACAATGTTTATGGACCTCTGTCCAAAGGAGATGTTGATCCCCTAAATCTGTTTGTGGATCTCTATCCATAGGAGAACTCCTTCTCCTCTGCTCTGGATGGTGATCCTCTAGAAGATGACTGCCTCCATTGCACTGGATTATGGATCTCTCTCCATTGAAGACTCTTGTCCCCAATCAGAAGACCTATCCTCACCACCCTAGCTGATGGATCTCTATCCACCAGAGACTTTTTCCTCTCTACTCTGTTACCTCCAAAGCTCTGTCTCAATTCTGTACTAAACATAATCCAATTGGTCTAGCACATCTCTGCTCAATATTGCACTAAACATAATTATTTCGGTCTAGCACAAGTCTTCTCAATAAGCTCACTCAAATCTACACTAAACATAGTCCATTTAGTCTAGCACAAATCTACTCAACTCTTGCACTAAACATAGTCCATTCGGTCTAGCACAAGTCCACTCAAATCTGCACTAAACACAGTCTAGTCGGTCTAGCACAAATCTTCTCAATAGGTCCACTCAGAACCTACTCAAATCTGCTCAATAGGTCCACTTAGAACCTATCCAAATCTGCTCAATAGGTCCACATATAACCTATCCAAATATATTCAATAGGTCCACATAGAACCTGCTCAAATCTGCTCAATAGGTCCACATAGAACCTGCACAACTCTGCTCAATAGGTCCACATAGAACCTATAGAACTCTGCTAAATAAGTTCCTCTCTAGGACTTGCTCAAATATGTATTGTAAGCTTCCACAAAATCTCACACAAAATTAGTCCACAAGTCTTCTCAAAGACTTACCTCAAATCTTCTTAACAAGTCCACATAGAACTTGTCCAATCTCATAGAAACATAAAGAGAATTGTTAGAGACTCAATATGTTCTTTACTCAATTCTCAATCACTTTCTCAACTCAAATCAATCTCATAGAATCATAAAGAGAATTGTTAGAGACTCAATATGTTCTATACTCAAAACTCAATCACTTTCTCAACTCAATATCATAGAAGCATAAAGATAATTGTTAGAGACTCAATATGTTCTATTCTCAAAAACTCAATCACTTTATCAAATCAATCTCATAGAAGCATAAAGAGAATTGTTAGAGACTCAATATGTTCTATTCTCAAAACTCAATCTCAACTCAAATAAGAATATAGAATAGTTTATTTTATGGAACTTGAACAATCACTTCATACATCCACTTGACTAGGCTCAATCAACTCTACTCAACCAATCACTTCAAGAAACAACTCTTGCTCACAAACCCTAGCCCAAGCATGTATCATCCAACTCAAAATATTTCCAACAATGCTCAACAACAAATCTCACATAACAATGATACTCATGATCATTTTCAAACCCTAGTTCAAGTTCTTTGCATAACAACTCACTTCAACAACCATGCTCATCAAACAAGGTTTTAATCACAACTCTCAATTTTAGAAAACCTTGAAGCATCAACTCAAACACTTCACTCAACCAATGATCTCAACAACAATGCTAATAAAACAAGGTTTTAATCTCAACTCTCAAATCAAAAAACCTTGAAGCAATAACTCAACCACTTTCGAAAAGGAAACCCTAATCAAGTCCTTTTCACTCCAAACTTAATTTTCAATAAAGCCAATCAACCAAGTCAACCAAAGAAGAATTTTCCCATACCTTTTGAATGTCAAGTAGTTGACCTCACAAATCTGCCACACTCACAATTACTTCTTTGCCAATCTCAATAAGGGTTAGAGGATAATTTTCTTCAACAAAACATATCACAAAAATAATATCAAAATTACACCTTATCACTCCAACTTAAATAATAATCAATATCCTCACAATAGTCACAAAAACCCTTAAATCAAAATAACATATTACCCACAAAGTCTTAACCTTTCAATATTCCACAATAGCAATTTTAAGACTTAAAAATAAAAACAAAATTCTCCTTATAACTCCTAAAGGTAATTCTCAACTACCACAATTTTATCACAAAGCAACCTTTCCAAACTCAACCACTAAACAACCTTATACCTCCAACTTAGGCATTTAATTAAAAATAAAATAAAAATATTACCTTTGCCTTTGGAGGGAATCGAACCCTCAACGTTGCCCCCTATGAGCACCTTAATCATGGCCAAAGTTGCCACATGAGCCAAGCACTCGTTTAGATCAATGAAGCACCACGTGCTTCTTAACCTCCACTCTCTCCTTCCACCTTGGCAAAAGAACGTGCGCCGTAGGTGCTTCACTCAACACACCTCACGATGCACCCATCGTGATTCAAACATGAATTCCCTTGCAATCTAGCACTTTCACGCTTTCCAAAATGCCACTAGACCACGTTGTCTTATGCAACTTCAAAAATCGAAGCTTCCACTCTTCAACACTTTGCTGTCATATTTCGCATACACACACGAGCTCTTTCTTTCGCAATCCAATATTTTCACTTTAGAGCAAGGATAATAGATTTAAACTTTAGGCATAGTATTTATATGCTTCTTCCAATACTTTGAAAATGTCGATGCTTTCCTTGTTGTCTTCTATGATGTCAACGGAGATCATAAAGGCTTTGAATGCCTTTGGTCTTAAACCCAACCTTTGGGTTTATTAAAATATCTTTAGACTTTATCAAACCCACTTTTGCCTTATAAAACATTATAATAAGAATTATAATTATTTTATTTGGGTTTTCACCATGGCACATTTAATATTATAATAACCACTATTATAATATTATACCTTTGATAAAGTACCTTTAATATTTATTTATAAAATTTAAATTCACACTGAATTTAAATAATTTATAAAATAAATATTATAACCCCTTTTTAACTTCTATCTTTTGCACTATTTCACTTGATCTTTGGCCTTCTTCCTGGATATCAAATAACCATTTTTATCCCCTTTGTTTCTTGCTGAAATATTTGGTATTAATGATGACTTCATCTAGTGACATCAATGACAACTTTGACTTAGGGACTCAAAATGTCCAACACAAACACCCTAGTTGACTTATCAAAAGTTGTATAATGACTATACTAGACTTTTGAAAATAATTTTTTTGCTATGAAAGACCAAGCTATTCATTACCCCTATGTGTTTAAATGAATATATTAGATGAGCCATAAGACTACCCTAGTTACAAGAGGGATTCATTTAGCCCATTGTTGTATTGGGGATCCTCAAATATCCACTCTATCCTAGGTTTAGATTTAGTTGGATTGGACCACTAGGCAATACAGGCCACCAAAAGCTAGCTCATTTGTAAACTTCTTAGACCTACCCTAGTGTTAGGCAGGATTCATTCAGACCATTTTTGTATTGGGGATGACCCTATGATTTTCGAGCATTGACCATTTCAGGGATTCAATCTCACCCCCTTCTTTTCTTCAATTTATTGGGATACTTGCTCATATATAGTGATAAAAATCACTCTTTATTTTGTATTTTGTTTTTCTTTTTTTTTAAGCAAGGGATTTGATTTTATTTTGGGATTTTTATCCTTTTTGTAAGCAAGGGATTTATTTGGGTAAGGGGTAAACTTGTCCTTTTAGCAATGGCCACTAATCTAGACCATTGCACCTCACAAAATGAGCAAGTAACAAAACCTTTTGCCTAAGTGACCTAGAACAATTTTGTAATGTTTGTCCTTCCTCTAATTAGGATTGTTAATGTATTGATTAGTTTTTATATGCTAAGTGCTATCAAAACTAGACCTCATCCTTGAAAGCAAAGTAAACTTTCTACTAAATCTGAGAAGATCACTAGGTATGGCTGAATGACCGAAAAAACCTAGTATATTCTTCGTAGCAATAGGATGGGTTGTGTTGAGAAACACAATTACTCACAAGGGTGATGGAATATGATGATGCATAGATGCATGATTGAAACACAAACATGGTATCGTTTGTAATATTGCAAACACAACCTATCCCTAATGCAAGTGCGATGGATGGAAATGACTAAATGCAATATAATTACATGAATGCAAGTACAAAATGAAATGCATGATGCAAATGACATGTAATGTTATTATATTTTATTACTTCTTAATTTTTATGGATTTTGAAATTTTCCATATTTTTAATTTTTGAATTATTATGTATGGAATGCCTTAAGATGGAGGATGTTGAGAGGTTTAGGCTCTTCAACATTTTCAAGTGATATCAAGTGATACATTCTAGGTCCAATATACTCTGAGTATATGTAAGGACCTAACTAGTTAGCCACAAATTTATCTTGCAAGTGCAACAACAGGTTTGAGTTTTTTGGTTCTCTTTCAACACAAGATCACCAACCATAAAGTCCCTCAAGTGGAATTTACTATTGTAAGCTCATTTTAAGTGCTCTTGGTAAACATAGAGATGCTCAAGGGCATTCATAAAGAAGCATCAATTGATCTAGGTGAGCTTGCCATGCAGTATCATAATCAATAAAATATTTCAATGTGATGCACAAAATTAGAATATCCAACTCTAGGGGTATAATGGCCTCAACGCCATACACCAGTTAAAATGGGGTTTCCCAAATTGGTGTCTAAATGTTAGTCCTATAAGCCTATAATACAAGGGGTAGCTAGATGTGCCAATATTTGTGGTTTTCTTGTACCATATTTTTCAATATGGCTATCATTATCTTGTTTGAAGCCTTAGCTTACCCATTTACCTAAAAATAGTATGGAGTTACAAAATTTTGTTGTATTTTACTTAGACATTAAAGCATTCACAATTTTTTTTAAATGAAGTTTCATTATCCAATATTATCTTGGATGGTATCCCAAAATGACTAATTATATTATGAAGTATAAACTCCACAATACGCACTCTAGTTGTCATTGTTAAAGGGATTGCTTCCACCCATTTTGTAAAATACTCAGTAGCCATTATAATAAATGAATGTTGGCTCTATGATGGGGGAGATATATTACTGATTATATCCAAATTCTATTGAGCAAATGGCCAAACTACTTGAATGGATTGTAATGCCTATGATGACAAGTGCATAATATTAGCATGATACTGATATTTGATGCATTTCTTGACATATGTGATGCAATCCTTCTCTATAGTGGGCCAATAATAACCCATTCAATTGATGTTCTTGACAATATCCATGCCGCTAAAATAGCCACTGCATGTACCATTGCGAGCTTACAACATTGCCCAAGCTAATTCTTGGGGATCAAGACAATGAAGGAGAATTCCATCATAGATTTTACGATACAAGATATCTCCTAGAAAGACATACCTTGTTTTTTTTCTGTCTAAATATACATTTTGCAGCATGTGAAAATACCTATGGTATTAAAACAAGCTTGAAGAAGCCATGTAACTATGACATCTATTCCTAATAAGCTTCTGCCCCGACTATTAAGGTGACTTATTCCCCTGATGTTTTACTGTGCGTAAACACAGACTAGGATAAAAACTTATGGTGAATGGTGGTGCCATTCCCCATAATATTCTGTAAGATCAAAGACCCCTAGGATGCCTTCTTGAGAAAGTATTTGGATTTATATAACCATTCATGGTTTGGTTATATATGAATCATGTTGACTGATTCCTTGTTATTGAAAGTCGCATGCTGCATTGTAACATGCGATAGAAACCTTACATGAATGGTAGTAAAGTCAGTAGACATATTCTAAGGGATTAGGGATACCAAATATGCCATAGTATTTGCAAATATATTTAAGAAACAAGGGATTGCCTCGATGTTGTACCACTTAGTTGGGCTAGATAAGTATCAAAAAGATCCTTGTAAGCTTTCAATATGGGACACCTACATTGAAAAAGTCTCTTCACTTGATTGAATATGAGAAGGGAATCACCAAAGATATTTAAAAATTTAATATTTATGGTGATAGCTATTTGGAGCCCCAATATTAGGGCTTCGTATTCAACATTTTTGTTATTATAGAGAAAATCCAACTTAAACGACAAGGGCATTGGAGAACCTTGTGGCATGAAGAAGATAATTCCTACACCATCCTCTTGCTCACACTTCAAACCATTAAAGAACATAGTCATATCAACTTTGTTATATTGTTCTTTGGGTTTAGGTTCTTCTTATTATGTGAATACCGCATCATCAAGAAGCTCTATTGTGAGGGACCTACTATTCTCGAGAGGTGCCTCTACCAGTTAATCAACTATGACTTATCTCTTGATGGACTTTTGGTTGATGAATTTCAAATAAAATTCTATGAATAACATGATCCACTTTGTAGTATGTGTATTATGATATGTCTTTCTCATCATATACTACAAAGGATTTTTTTTGGATATCACGTACATCTTGTGACTTAACATATAATGATGCAACTTCTTCATTACAAACAAAATTGCTAAACACAACTTCTCCACGTATGCATACCTGAGCTCATAATTCACCAAGGTGTGATTGATGTAATATATGGCTTACTCTTTGCATTGCATGTTATTTTGGGCTAGCATGGTTCCCAATGCAAAGTCGGTCATCAATATATATATAAGAAAATGTACATCTAGTCTAGGTGGAGCTAAAACTAGTGACGTTGCTAGGTAATGCCTGATTTTAGTGAAGGCTACTTGACAATCCTCATCCCAATTGAATGGGACCCCCTTGTGTAGCAATTGATTCATGGGTCAATATTTATTTGATAATTATACAATAAATTGCTTTATGGATGCTACTTTTTCCTGAAGGCTTATTAACTCTTTGATATTTATGGGAGGACATATTTCTAATATGGTCTTCACCTTCACTGGGTTGACTTCAATCCCTCATTTTGAAATGATGAATCCCAAGATATTTCTTGAAGTTACACCAAATACGCACTTCTTGGGATTCAATCTAATATTATGCTCTATCAAGCGATCGAAGACCTTCCTCAAGAACTCAACATGCTCTTATCATATCAATGGCTTTGCCAATAATTCATTGATATAATATTCTAAGATATTATGCATGTAGTCATGAAAAATATGTCATGGCTTGTTGATATGTGGCACTAGCATTTTTAAGGTTGAATGGCATAACTTTATAGAAAAATATTCCCCATGGTGTTGTAAATGTGGTTTTATGCTAGTCTTCAAATTTAATCCAAATCTGATTGTAACTAGAAAAACTGTCCATAAGAGAGAGCATCTATGTTGGGCAATGGGAATGAATCCTTTGGTTTTGCCTTGTTGAGGTCTCTAAAATCCATACAAATACGGATCCTTCCATTAGGTTTTCCTATAGGTACCATGTTTGATACCCATTCGGGATAGTCGATGGAGATAATGAACTCTACATTCAACAACTTTTGTAGCTCATATTTAACCATTAAAGGACTGTTGGATGCATCTTCCTGAGCTTCTACTTGATAGGTTTCTTAGTGGGATCTAGTGAAAGGTTATGAGTAACCAATTGTCTAATCCCAACATATCCTTGTATGTCCAAGCAAAAAGGTCAGGTCTCTCTTTCAGTAGAGGGATGAGTATGGCATGCTCATCAGGAGATAGACTCCCTCCAAATTTGACCTTCGTAGTATTAGTGGGATCGTTACTGATATCCAAATTGAAGGTCTCATCTACTGACATATGTGATCCCTCCTCAAGCTATAATTAAGTGTATTTCATAAGCTAGGTTTAAAGGTCCTACATTAGAATTTCCCTCAACATGATACACATCATGTGCACTGCTTGGCACAAAATGAAAAGGTTGCAATATTTATTTGTTAGGGAATAAATATTTAGGCTCTAGTCATGAATCTATGCAATACCAATCAATAGAATCTACATTCAAATACAATGGTTTGGATGGTTTAGCTAGATTATAAAGTGGAGTGGTCAAATCAATTGATATCATATTGATTGAATGGATTATATATCTAGGACCACGTATGTGACTCTACATTGATATGACTTACATCCACTAGATGTGGCTCTGGGGGTATGGGGATATCCAAATCCAGTCTATGAACAAACTCAAAAATATGATCACTTGGCTCAAGGAGCTCCATGTACATTGGTAGATTAGGGAAGACTATATGATAAATCATCTTCAAATTGAGTGATCTCCCTCTGAGGTGCAAGCCAGGATAGACTCATTTGTACATCTCATAAATTTCAACCGACTCATATCAATGGCGCAAATATTGAGATTCAATATAGGCTCTCTTGGTCTCATCCTCGTCATCACTATCGTATATGAGTCCTTCACCCCTACCCACTAGAATTGGATGATTCTAAATATTGGGCCCAAGGTAGGGCCACTCTGTTTCATCCTCATAGTCACTATCAACCATGAATTATTCTTTAGTCTCACCCATTTGCTCCATGGGTAATATATGACATATATTTAGAGGGTCTAAGTAGGCCAACTCAATTTCATCCTCATGTCCTTCCTTGTGTGAAGATAGCTCATCATCATCTATTCCAGAATCACAATCTGGTCCATCACTTTCGATAATGGAATTTGCTATGCCATATTTTGGATTTGCATACATGTATCATCGGTAGCTTCACAAATTTCATTATCCAAGTTGGCTCTTGGATTGTCTCCTTAATTTACCTCTACCATGATGTGCTCGTGATAGATCTTTGGTGGTTATTTTGAGGCATAGGTTACCAGCCTATTATCCCTTCATAGATAATAAGGGTTACGATGATAAGGATTCCAATCCACATAATCCCCAAAATTGAGGTTCATATGATCTAAATATGCTTCTAGGAGCTTGTCTCATCCTTGGATATGATAGCCTAACCCAAAACTATAAGTTGGTGGCTGATATTGTGGTTCTATGGGAACTTGGTGCCCCTAATCAAATAAGCCCAAGTTGTAACCATGCCAATGGTAATGTTTGAAGTAATACAAGGTGAATTCAGGGTTAGAAAGATAATGAACATTGACCATGAATGGTTCATCATCATCCTCATCTATGGTTGTGCGATTTGTTAGTTGATCTAGCACTCCATAAATAAAGTTTGTTTTTTTGGGCAACACCCCTAGTGGTACCACTATCCCCATGGGAAAACAATGGGCTTGAGTTTGGTCCATGTCCTATTTATTTTTAATAATTGGCATGAAAGTCATGTTCTGCATGATATATTATGCTAGTTTGAGGTTAACAAAATGTATGGTCACCTGTGGTGTAGATGACCGTACTGATGATGCAAGTGAGGAAGGATGAGGTGCCTCCTTAAATTTATTTTGGGCATCCTATTTTTCCATGAGACTAGGACCCTCGATAGTTACTTCTTTGGAATGTTTCTTTGACTCTTTATCACCCATAACTACCTTAAAATTCTTGTCATTATTAGGTATTTTTAATATTCTAGGTTTAGTTGAAGTTATTGTAGTGTGCTATGATAGATGTGGTGCTTTCGTGGAAGGTCCCACACATACTCCTTTGAGTTTGCCTTTTGGATGTTTAATAGGTGATGTCAGCCATATATCCATATGCATTTAGGGGAGGATGAAATCCCCCAAAAAATCTATTAAGTTCACATATTTGAACGACTCTTCATCAGAAGGTACCATGTGAATTTGTCCCTCATGTACATATTTTATACACTGATGTAATATTGAGGGAATGCAACATATTTCTCTAATCCAAGGCCTCCCAAAAAGGATGTTATATTTAATGTAACCTTCAATCACATGACATGTCATAGGGATGGTATTTAGTCCAACCTAAATCATAAGAACTATGGTACCTACCACTGAGCATAGCACATAATTGAATGCTCTCAAGGTGAAAGTGAAAGGTACAATATGTGACTTCGACAACTTTAGATATGTTAATGCATTGATAGTAATTATGTTGATTGATGACCTTGTATCAATAAAAACCCATTTGAATTGTGTGTGGTTAATACATGCAATTATATGTAGCGGTGGGTCCGCTATAGTAGTGGAGACCGTATTAATCTTGTGATCACTAAATTGAATGACCGGTTCACTGCACTATTGCACATGTCCCACAAAGTTTGTAAATGCTTTAAGATCCTAGGACTAAAATTTGATTGATATTAGAATATACATAAGTGTCTCCCTATGCTTAGGATATTATTGAATTAGTTAATATATTGACAACTTCATTGGAGTTATTTGCAGGCTTTAAACTAGCCTACTCCTAATGGTCACCACCGATATTGTGGGTGGGCCTGGCATATTTTGAGCTAGCATTTTTTGAGGCATTGCATGCACTCTAATGGGAGCTGGAGGTGGATTTTATCTTTCATACCTACCTTGTATCATGGAAACATTAACCATACTAACAAATCCTTGAGTTGAAAGTTCAACCCGCACTTGTTTCACATGGCCAACATTGTTCCTCTATGGATCATGATTTTTTAAGAGGTTCTTGAAGATCCCCATATTCTGGTTGTCTGGAGCCTAAGGGTTGTCCATAATTAGCTCACATATTTCAATCATATTTTTACTACATGTTTGAAACTCCAACGTCATTTGATGTCGTATCCTTTCACCCTATGGAGAGAGCAGTACAAATAATCCTTATACCCCTTTGGCTTGGGCTTATTAGGGTTTATTAACTTGATATTCGATAAGTTGAGAGCCTTGGCCTTGCAAAGTTGATGGAATATTGATGTCATAAATTTTGACAGTGGTGTGAACTGGTGAGGTGGACATTGTTCTTTATTATTACCCTTTTTGTTATTATTGTGTTGATTGTATCATGCAGGAGGAGTCTAGGCTTGATAATTTTATTGTTTCCCCTTATCCCCTTTCTATAGATTTAACACCACTTGGTTTACATGGGATGGCTTGGCCTATTCCTTTCGATTGTGGGTGTTATTTTTGTTCCTGAGTTTTAAGTTACCCTCCTATAACTTGATATCCTCTATTATCTTGGTTTGTGCCAAGGCTTCCTCGAATTTTTGGTACTGTTGTAAATTCAGCAATAATAAAATGTGCTTCACACAACTCTTGGTAAATATCCAAGTTAGTTCGGTGGTCAAAATAAAAAATGGTAACTTTTCCATATCTTTCTCCATATTTTACCATAATCCATGATTGGATCATCATCATGTTGCACTTAAGCAGCCAAATCAGATAGGTTCATCTTCTTATTGATGTTGAAGGAGAAGTTTTCAAGAAACACATTAGCTAACTGTTAAAATTTGGTTATGTTGTGCCTCTTAAGTTGATTAAACCACTCTCACATAGGGCCTAAAAGGGTTGTGATGAATATTCTCAGCAACTTTTTTTATTGCTTTCAATCTAAAATCACATGTCCATAAAGCTCATAATGTATTCCTGAGTGTCTTCCTCACCTTGAAACTTCTCCAACTTTGGCATATCAAAATGCTTGAGATATGTTGGAATCGGCACGGACGGGTCATAAAGGTTCATTATGAATCTTGTTTAATGTCAAATTTTAGTAAGTTGTCCCTTGCTTCTCTATAGCTCAAACCTTATATGCCAAGGTCTGATAGGCCTTAAAAGATAGAATTTCCTCTTCTCTGAGAGGCCTTTGCAAATCCTTTGGAGGTAAATTCTTCTTTGGATGAGGTGGGGGAATGGGATCATCCTCCATGTCTACTAGGGAGATCTCAAGATAATCATATTCTTGATCATCTCCCACTTCTTCTTCGTATTGTGTATGCCCATGATGTTTCAACATTTGGCACTACATCATATTTTGGGCCATGTGGAAAGTATGGTTCTCAATATGTTTAGGGCACAAATAAATCTATAAAGCAGCTTGTATATGAGCGCGTTACCTGTACTCACTATGAGGGGGCAAGTTGGAACAAGCTAATCGATCCTCTCACTCAGCATGCTCCTTTTTCTCAAGGATGCATTGCTTGAACATGCATTGCTTGAAAAGATGTTGCCTTAACAACATATGTCTCTAAGTATCCTCTTTTTTGAGGTGCTCACGCTCTTGGTGGACATCCTCCAATTGATATTGGAGAATTTTCTACCATTATTTCGACACCAATCCCTATGATCTATCTATAAGATCGGTCGTGTGCAGTCTATCCTAGAAGCTTTGTCAGTATGACCTCTGATGGACTTGTTTGCCATGCTTTTGCCCTTATATGTATATATGGCATTTACATTCTAGTGTTGTTTGTACTTTATGCCTGCATGGGTTAATGGGGTAATTATACTATGAGAACACTTGGAACATTCTCCTAGCTCTCTAATGGTCTGATGTGTTCTCTCACTACGATAACTTGTAGAATGAGAATGTGTAACTGAGGTTTTATACCTTATCTAACTTAAGACTCTATCTAAACCATCCAATTGACTAGTGCACCATGGTTCATGTGGTGGCATACCATTGACTCCAACCTTAGACATGCCAAATGTGAAATTGCCAAGTTGATTGTTGTTTGGAGTCCATGAGGGTCTATGCCTTGAAGCATCCCTCTCTTCCTACCCCTGAATAGGTGTATTTTCTACTTATTTATTCTAAACTAATGAGGGCCTTGAGCCTCCTTTATCTTGAGTATGTATGCACACTAACTTATTTATAGTTACTTCCTTGATGATATACTCTTTAGCGGACCTGGTGGATCCATGAGGTGTACAATCATGATATATAATCCCATGCTCAAAGGACCCATGTTGGTATCTTCCATATTTGGATCTATCTCATGAGGCATGTACATTGCCTTCTCTAGGTGGGGTATTCTGATGAGAATCCCCATACATAGAGTTATCCCATTTAATGCTCATTGAACATTATTTAGGAGGATCTTATGATTGAGGGTTCTCCACATTGTATTGTGCATTGGGTGGAGTTTCGACTTCAACCTCGGTTCTATTCTTGGGTCATCCTCTCCATGTTCTAACCATGATATTGTATTATCTCGTATGTATATTTTAATGCAAACAAAGCAAACAATGATGATTATCTCTTTTAAATTTTGTTTGTGAGCCCTAACTGGTTTGATGTGTTTTGAGATTTATTAAAAACTTAAACTACTCTCATCATGTTTGAAATGGTTGATGATATACTCAATAGTTTAAGGCTTTCACATGTATACTCACATCTCGACAACCTGGCAATGAAAGTATAGGCTATGTAATCAAACCTATAATATGTGGCAATGAATTCCACACATGGTTAGAGAGAATAGGCCCTCCCAGTCCTCATCCAATTCACCTGCAGTCAGTTATCTACCTCTCCAAAGAGAGATACATGCATATTTTCCATGGTATATGATAGTTATTGGAGTCGGTATTGGTCTAGTAATAGGGTTCAAGGGAGTTGGACCAACAGATGGAAATCACTACCATCATCATTAAACCCTACTAGTGGTTGGATATGACTTCCAACTCACTAGAGTTTAGATAGTGCGTGGTGTGTGTTTGTTCATTTTAGATTTTGCATGAAAGTAGAAATGCAACACCAAGCACGCAATGCTCTTTCCTAAATGTCTAATTATAAAAGTGTTTAATATTTAGAAATATGCATATGATTGATCTAAATGTTGTTTTAGAGAATGCACAGTAACATGTTCTAAAAGGCCTCTGATTGGGCCATAACAAGTAAACTTTACAAATAAAGTCTTATTGTTAGCCGTAGGACAGAGCCACAGGTAACAGTGTTGGCCGTAGGACAAATCCACAGGCCAAGATCTTAGCCATGGTTGATAGACATAGCTAACAGTGCTAGTCACAGCTGTCAGCCACAATTGATAGACAACATGATATTTTCATGGTTATTTTCATTTTACTATTTTCTATATGATTTTAATTAACTAAAAAATCCAAAAATACAACAAAAACAAAAAACAAAGAGGATCAAAATTACCTGGAGTCCTCGTTCGATGGAGAGGCAATCTACTTTCTGCCTATTTTTTGCTCTGATTCTAATTGTGGCTAACACCTGCAATAACAAAATAGAAAAAATCCATTAGTTACTATGGAATTTATAAGGTTTACATCATGATCACTATCTATAACCTTGTAGAAATTATACACCTAACTAATGCATCAATTGAAATCAAGTATTAAAGAAATAGACAATAAAGAATTTAACTAGAAATTGGGTTTCCTTTTATTAAAACTTTGTCAAATATAAATCATATATATGTCCCTCTTAGGGATACTCAATTTTTTATACAATTGATACAATATTTAAGACCCTCTAAATGAGGGTATGGTGTAATTCGTAGGCTTTCTACAAAGACACAAACTTCTCAAGATCAATGATGACCTTCTTATCTCATGAAAGAGGTATTTTCTACCTTGAATTCCTTTAAATGAATGGATCCTATAAACCCTGCAGTCAAGAAATAAAAATATAGGATTAAAAGAAAATATGGCCTCTCTTGATGAGGCTTTTAATGGAAACTTGCATTAAATGATGATAAAGACAATAAGAAAGCATGTAAATCTATGAATATTAGCATAAATCATCAAATTACTATGAAGTATAGAAAGAAAGCATGTAATTTAGGTAATAAGAAACCTAATCAGCCATTATAAACTTGAATTACATGAAATAACTAGAAACTATGCTAAATTTATAAATACAAGAAAATGGAAGAAAATCTACCACTAAATCCTATAATTAACTGACCAAATATCTATTAAAAATGTTAATCTATTCTAGACTAAAATACTTGCTCCACTAAAAATATAAATATAATGCTAAAACAAAAGAAATCATGTATCAAACCCTAGTCATGGGTCTGAGTCATGGTGGGCACCATTAAACATGGCTAACAATCATGGTTGATGCACGAATGATCTTACTCTTATAATCAGGGCTTAGATCTCTAATTCCCTCCATGTAATTGATGATCAAGGGTTGCCTCTATGTCCCAATATGGATTAGCAATAAAATTTAATGAGATTCACATTCTATGGGCTTGATTGTGTGATTGTGCTTCTTAGTCCTTTGGATGCTCCATTGACGAATTCATGCTTGTCACTCCATACTTGGGCAATATTTTGACTCTCCTCAAGGTGTTATCAATTTTCTATCCATTTTAGTAGAGCTTTGCTATGTTCAAATGCAAACTTTATCTAAACCTCTTCCCAATTTGGAGGGGAGTCTTATAGGACTCATAATCTCTAATCTTAGCTTTCTTGTGAATCCAAGATCAATATCCAAGAGATTGGATCAGTTGGGAGGAAAAATCTCAAAGCTTCCCTACCCAAAACTCTTTGAATCTCCATTGCCTAGGCCTTTGCAACCAAATTTTGGCTTGGCCCAAGATTCAAAATAGTTTTGATGCTAGTCGTGGCTCTGAGGCATGTCCAACTCTATTAGCCATAGGTTTCAACTGTGGTTAAGTTTGAGTTAGCCAACTTTTCCTAAATTGAGTGGTTAAAACTACTACTTCACCTTGGAGTTGTCCAATATTATTCATATGGTCTATTAGCATGTCCCATATGATTAGTCGCCTTGACATGACGTGTTTAGGTGTCTACACATTTCATAAATTTTAAGATGTCATATATACAAATATAGAAAGGCATCCCATAGATCATTTTCTAAATATACAATTATAGGAATCAATTTATTCCTTTTTTAAATCATGATGTAAATAAGGAAATTCCACTTTTCCTTTCTCTAATCCATCAACACAATACATAAGAAATTCATAAGTTCTTATATGTACATGTTAATGAATCATCATTAGATTCAGATTAAGGAGAAATCTCATCAATTATCAAAGAGGCAATCCCTTAATTCACTCGATAATGGACCCCACCTTCATTTTTCGAGGTTGATAAATGCTCAACCCTTAATGATATAAATTCTTCTATTTACATTAGAATATTTCATTAGGAAATTATACTCACATATATATTATATATAGGCATATAAAGAGGAAATCCATTCCTCAATATTATATATTTAATCAATATTGAGAAGCTTAAATATGACAATAAATTATCTATGTAAATGATACATATATAAATTTGATCCAAGAATAGGACCTTTCCTATCCCTATCCTTACCCATCCATCCTTCAAGGGTAATATCATACTAATTTCACCAACCCACATATCCTAAACATCAACACTAGCAAAGTGTCATATAGAAATATTAATTGTATGATCAAACATAGTGAGGAAACTCCATAATTTCCTCAAAGAATGAGTCCCTCACTCAATTATTTCCTTGACTATACCCTTTTCATAAAATAGTATTTCTAAATATCATTATATGTAAATCCAATTTATTTGATCTATTCACAAGATTGATTAAAATATTTACAATAGGATTATCTATAGATTTGTATTTCCTTCCTACAATTTGTAACTTGGATCATTATCAATTTTCTACCAAAAATTGATCTCGTATAATAATATTTTACCATCAATTCTAATGTATCTACTATTCAAATTTCTCCATGGAAATTTACTTTTAGATACTTTAATTGAATCACCAAATCCTTTACAAATGTCTCACAATTGAGTGTCAATTCTTCCAAAATTGGATCCAAGATTTAATACAGTTTTCCTCTCAAAAATTAACCAATTAATTTCCAAATTGATATATATATATATATATATATATATATATATATATATATATATATATATATATATATATATATATATATATATATATATATATATATAGTATATGTATATGTATGTATGTATGTATGTATTTTATATTTATATGTATATGTATGTATAGGTGGGAGTACCTTGTTCATTTTGGGCCTTCCCTTTTTCCTAGGGCAACTTACAAGGTCAACCTTATCATTATTTTGGAAGGAGTCATGTGGAAATGGAGAATAGTTCATCCACTAATAAGATATATATATATATATATATATATATATATATATATATATATATATATATATATATTATTAAATCATGACCTTGCTCTTTTTGGGTCCATTTAAAATTGGATAAATTTTGTGGACACCTAATTGTAATAAATTAGGTTTATTCTACTAAGTCACTTTTTGTAAAATATAAATTCCCAAATTAATCTTTCACAAAAGCCTTATTTTAATTTCTCCAAACCTTAAAAAATCCCAATTGCATTCCAAAACTCTCCAAATTAACCTGGTAGAGTGTAATTAGTTTTAATTAGGGATTTTATAGGATAATTAGGGTTTACCATCCTCTAGATTTATCAATTAGACCCTCTTATTAATGCTAGGTAGAATTAGTAAGGTTAGGTTAATATTAAAATTCGAGTATTAATTGATCCCTCAGATAAATTAATATCTTTTAAAAAATCCTAATGAGTGGGCTATGGCATACTCCATACTAGGATTAAACATAGTCTTATGTGTTTCTCATTAGTTTCTAGTTTGGTTAATGCAGAGAAATAACAAAACTAGCATTAGTTATTTATAAAACAATTAGATCCGTCATACTTTTCCTTATTTCTAGTGTCTCGTTCCTGATGGTAAGCAACATCTTCCATACACAAGAGTACTTGGACCTGCAAGTACATAAAATATTAGTAGTACCATGTCCTTAAAGCAATAAAATATCCATATTGCATAAAATATAAGTATTGAAAACATCATCAACACACAATTTTCATCATGAAATCAATGCATCAAAATATTTATCACTACATAGTCAATGACAATAGAGTACTACAACAATAGAACTGTAAAATATTTTCTATATATGACCTGAAATTATGTTTTCATCATAATTTAGACACAATCTATCTAATTAGATTCATAAAAAACTCTCACAAAGGAGTATCGCACTATGTCTTGATAGTCCTTTTTATGAGTTAATCTGATATAAATAGGTGTCATCAAAGACAAAGATATAATTTCATAAAATTTAACTTCAAGATACCCATATATCTTGAAATCACCTTGGAAAATATATTTACCACCACTAGTTCATCATCCTTGATAGCCCATGGTGAACATATTTAATCAGCCAATTGCAAGATTCATCTCTCAAGAGACACAAATATCAAGTGCAATTCTCAAAAGAGGCTAAGGTACACCACTTAAGACCCAAAAAATGTGGAGGTTTCACTTAGCTCTTTCACTTTGATTCACTAGTGACTCAATAGTGGGAGAAGACCGTCTTTGAGTATCAAAATCCATTAGCAATAGAAATGATCATCTTTACTATATGTAGGATACCATACTGATATCTATGGTCACACTTACCCCCTGTAAGGTGTCATTCACAAGTTTTATCATTGTAGTCACACTTACTTTTTGTAAGGTGCCAATTATACATATTATTATCCACAACATACTATCATCCACTGATAGTTTCTATGACCACACTTACTCCATGTAAGGTATCATTCTAGTCATACTATCATCCATTGATAGTAACTATGACCATACTTACTCCATGTAAGGTGTCATATTAGTCATACTATCATCCATTGATAGTAATTGTGACCATTATTACTCCATGTAAGGTGTCATATCTAACATATTATAATCTATCGATAATACCTATGACCACACCTACTCCGTGTAAGGTGTTATATATCATATATTATCATCCATTGATAATACCTATGACCATACTTACTCTGTGTAAGGTGTCATATTCGACATATTATCATCCATTGATAATACCTATGACCACACTTACTCCATGTAAGGTGGCATATCCAATATATTATCATCCACTGATAATACCTATGACCAAAATTACTCCATGTAAGGGGTCATACATGGTATTAGAACATTATTTCTTCATTTAATATAGGATCCCACACTCTTCTTTAAGGATAAATTCCCTATCTATACCTCTTAAGAGTGTTCCAATATCAACCAAAAATTGCATGCCTAATATTGCTAATTTAAGTTAATTTTACATCTTAACCAGAACAAGATTTTCTTTCATTGTATTTAAACATAGATGCATCCCAAAATCCCCCTTCTCACCATCCAAGGCATTCCTTACTAGTCATTGCAAATGATACTCAAGTGGTAGACATGCCTTATAGGATATTTAGTCCAAGCTTACCTACTTAGGACCTTCTAAAAGCTACCTGCTATTTGGAATCTTCTGAGCCACCACCCAAAACAAGAAGATTATAGCATAGGGATCATCTAGTCCAACTTCTAATGAAATCTAATCAAGAGTATTATTCTTAATAAAAGCATTCTTGTTTGGATAGATTATTAATGCTATAATAATCTAAACAAAGCAATGTATACAAATTTTCATTGTATTTTATAGTAAGAATACATATTTACATAAGAAAAAACCTCCTTTGGTTACAATTATCATCCTTATAATATACAATTGGTGGCTCTTAACTTTTTTTGTAGCCCTCAAGGCTATTACCTTTCGATCCTATCACTATTTTGTGTTGGATCTAAGCCTTCAACTAAAGAAGGTGTTGGGGTAGTTACTCTAGAGGTTATTCGACCTCTACCCTGGGTCGTTGTTCAAGTTGTGCATGTAGTTCTCCCTCACTTACATTGTGCTATAGCTATTGGATGGGATGGGATGATCAGTCCTTGGATCACTAGTATCCTAAAATAGGTATTCAAAAATGCAGTACTGTATTCATCCCTTGCCTGATGTAGTTGTACATTTTCTATGTATAGAACTATCATTGTTCTGGTCCTTTAGTCATTTCTTTGTGCTTCCACTATTCTGAGCATGTCTTGCTCTACTATGGTTATAAATCTCTTAGCATCTAGTCTCATTCTTTCTTGGGCCCATAAATATTCTTGGGCTTGCTCTCTTTGTACTATTTTTTTAGGATGCTCTTCTTTAACAATAGTTTTAGTTGTTCCTTCAACTGCTCTACCAACTTTCTATATAACCACATATTTTTATCCAGTTGCATTATCTCCTTGACTTATTTTTTCACCACTAGAAGCCATTTTATTTCTTCGTAAAGTATGTACCAATAGATTGAAAAGCACTAGGAGTATGATCATAAATATTACTATAGGGCTTGCTCCCATTATGCCTATAAATAACAATGTCAATCCCAACATAAGTGCTACCATATTTCATTCCATAGTTAGACATTTATCTTTACGAATGCCTACGAAATAAAGCATCTTTGATTCTCCCAAATGTTCAGCTAGTTGTTAGTTTATGGTTCATTGAGTTTGATCAAAAATATGATTGAAAGTACCTTAATTATTCAAATTCTATTCAACATCCATCGTCGATCATGTCTTGTTCTATGTGTATGTCCTATATCACAGATCCCCTCTTTAGTTTCCAAGGTAGTAATTTTTCCCTTATAAAACACTTGTGGTCATATATATTCTTTATAGGTGTCCCATTAATGCAACTTCAAGATGTATTATCATTGCCCTTTCAAAGGCTCCACTCGATGAGTGCACGTTTACCTATGCACCTTATTTTATAGGTTGTGACCATTATTATATTGTTTCTAGCTGTCTAGGTTGTGTTTAAACATACGTAGGGTACCATCACAAAACCTCGATCATGGTCATTTATTTGATAATAATTTAAATTTATGTTAAGTTGAGTTTAGTCATCAACTCATCTTATCACTTGACAGAGTTTATAGTAATTCCTAAATTATGCAAGAAAATACCTCTAAGTGTGCTTAATCCATTATCATTTATTAGATAATTTACTTAAGCTAGAGGTATGCTTGCTCCATGCAAGATGTTCTATGAGTTACTTGAATTCTAAGGTAACTTCTATCTCCAAGGAGGTATTCCTGTGATCTCATATTTTCTAATAGCTACTCTTTTACGGATTTTGTAAATTTACCCTGACTAGGTCCAATATTCCTGTAGTCATTTTTACAACATTACTACCTTGAATCTCTTAATTTGGAACTATCCTCTTATTTTTGAACTAATTCAAAGGGGTCTCTATGATTAAAAAACTATTGAAGTTCTGTTTCCCTAGGTTATCCCATGTGGATAATAATACCACATGCATCATATAGTGGGTAATTTTTTATTTAAATAGTGTACAACACATTATTAAACTTGACCACCACCCAGGTGGTCGGGTGGTATAATTTTCTATAGAGTCAAGATACTACTTGGTGGAGAAAAGATATGATCCCCATAAACTTTCTTCTGGTGAGTTCAGATATGAAGTTTCTCCATCCTTTCTCTCCTTTGCCATATCAGGGATGTCATCTTAGAATATGGTTCTGGTGATATTTGGATGATTTTCATGTTTAATTATGTTGATTTTCCAATGGTTGCACCATTTCCTACACCATAGCCTTTGATCAAAACCATGAGTGCATTGTAACATTGATAAAAAATGTAAATAAATAAAATATTCTTTTATTGATCTCAAGATCTTTTCTAGACTCCTACCTCATTATAAGGTAGTATTACCACTTACAATTCGAAGGGGATCTGATATTCATATTTTCCAAAAAGTACTCTATGGATTATCTCTCCATAGATAACTTTTAATACCCAATAGTTTTAGGGAATTTTTATAGCTAACATAGCTAAGTTTATGATCAAGGGGTTACTTTAGTAAAATCTCCATGTGGTTCTCTTAAATATGAATATCCAAGTAAGTCCAAGGCTACACTTCACATAAATCAACATGGTCAATATCTATCCTATGGATAGGAGTGACCAACCCTCCTATTAATACCCATGAGTAATAAAACATACCACGCTTTTAGGAATTCTCCCATCTATTTCAACAAGAACACCTTTTCCATTCTAACTTATGCTAGACTCATGTTAGGTCTTTTTCACCTCATACATTAGGCATATGCCTTGAATACGAAACATCCTACCATAAATATAGAACATCAATGCTTTGCAATGCTTAACTTTCTTACCATATCACACAATGGGATTTAATGGGGTTATCACATAAAACCTCATAGACACTTCATCTACCATTTCACCTTACTTGCTCTAATAAACTTTAATTTCCATGATATGAGATAAAATCTAAGTTTTCCCCCACTTGATCATTCTTAAACATGTTCCACAAATGATAATTTAGTAAGGAAGAGGCTTAGTTCCATACCATAGATGTCAAGTATCATTTCTCAATGATATCTTGGGTACTCCACAAGTTGTGGGAGATTCCCCTCACTCTTCCATTTGGATTCACTAGTGAATTTAGGTATGGGAGAAAAGACTTGCATATCAGTAGCCTCCAAGCACTTATTATTTACTTACTAAATATTTATCATTTTAGAGTTCATAAATAACAATTATAATTTTATTCCTAAATTTTGACAAAGCCTATATATTTGCTATTCTAGACCTAGCATTAGAGTCTATTAGCTAGCCTAGGCTCTGATACCAACTATAACAACCCCAAATTACCAACCCAACTCAAGATATAATTTATTTTTGTACATACCATATCTATCATGTCAAGTTTACAACCAACATCAATCAGGATAGTGAGTTTTTGAGAGAATTATGAGATGGTCAGTGTCAAATATTATGATAGGAGTGACCAAATCCTATCTAACCTCACATTCCATCATGACGTTTATTATTTCCTTTGTTTAATTATTTCTATCTCTCTTCCTTCATTAGGCAAATAATTGGATGTAATTTCAATCTTACTTCCTAATTATTGTGCAGCGAAAAACCATGTATATATCATTAAACAATACATAAAGATTGTTTTACTCCCTTCAAGATTAGTAATTTGAACAATGCATAAACCCTTGCCATATATTAAGGAATCATTCCTTAGAAAATCAAAAACACCATTCATTACCATTTCTAATAACCTTAAGTGCAATTATAAACCTTTGTCACTTATGGAACATTGCTTGTTAACAAAATCATGCGCCATATAACACTCTAGTGATCATATTATAAGAATGTAAACACATCATCTTATTGAGAGGTAAATAATATTTAAATTCCATATAATTCAATATCCACAATCTAACTAATTAACATCATAATAGAGAGTAAGTATAACATCCATGCATAACAATAATTACAAACCACAAAATAGAGATACACAACATATACCCTAGGAACCCTCATGGGGAATAAACCCAACCTCCAAAATATGTTTCTCCTCTCATTTCATAAACTTAATATGTCATACATACAAATATAGAAAGGCATCCCACAAATCCTTTTCTAAATCAAATATACAATTAAAGGAATCAATTTGTTCCTTTTTCAAATCATGATGCAAATAAGAAAATTATATATTTCCTTTCTATAAGACATCAACACAATACATAAGAAACTCATCAGTTCGTATATCCACATGTTTATTAATGATCATAGGATTCCTATTAAGGATAAATATCATCAATTATCAAAGAATAAACCCCATAATTCCCTCGATAATGAATCCCACATTCATTCTCCAAGGTTGATAAACACTCAACCCTCAATGAGATAAATTATTCTAGTTACATTAGAAGAGTTCAATAGGTAATCATGCTCACATATATATTATATATAGGCATATAAAGAGGAAATCCATTCCTCAATATTAGATCTTCAATCAATATTGAGAAGCTTAACCCAAATATGATAATAACTTATCCATGTAAACTATACATATAATTTTGATCCAAGAATAGAACCTTGCCTATCCTTGTCCTTACCCTTCCATCCTTCAAGGTTAATATCATACTAATTTCACCAACCCATATATCCTAGAAATCATCACTAGAAAAGGGTCATATAGAAATATTAATTGTATGATTGAACATAGTGAGGAAACCCCATAATTTCCTCAAAGAATGAGTCCCACACTCAATTCTTTCCTTGACTATACCCTTTTCATAAAATAGTATTTCTAAATATCATTATATGTAAATCCAATTTATTTGATCTATTCACAAGATTGATAAAATATTTACAGTAGGATTATCTTCAAATTTGTATTTCCTTCCTACAAATTTGTAACTTGGATCATTATCAATTTTTTACCAAAAATTGATCTCGTATAATAATATTTTACCATCAAATCTAATGTATCTACTATTAAAATTTCTCCATGGAAATTTACTTTTAGATACTTTAATTGAATCACCAAATCCTTTACAAATGTATCACAATTGAGTGTCACTTTTAATACAAATTTTCTCTCATAAATTAACCAATTAATTTCCAAATTATATATATATATATATATATATATATATGTATGTATGTATGTATGTATGTATGTATGTATGTATGTGTCTCGCACTTTAAATTCAATCAATTTGGTTCCATATTACTCTTTTCAAAAACTTAATATGTAGATCCCTCCAATTTAAGAGACTAGTAAAAGGAAATTGGGTGGTAATTATTCTTAAGGTACATTTATGTTTCTCCTTAATTAGCCAAGGCTCTATTCAATTAACCCTTTTATTACCCAATAAGGGGAAAAGTTAACCAAATTTAGTTTATTACTATGCATGGAGGGGAAATGATTAACCCAACAGTCAACCATATAGTAATCCGATGGATAATTTATTTAATAATCCAATGATCGGTCAACTTGTATACCAGCCCATCAATATATTTTTAACCTAAAAATCATGGAACCCTTTTAAGTCATAAAATTAGTGAAGTATTAAATTAGGTGCAGCCAAAATATTCAATCCCAATAAAGTTAAGTCAAACGATCAACAAAAAACATTGGTCAAACCACACTATCATCTATTTGCTAGTGCCTTGTCTCCTTGAGGCCTAGCATTTTTCCAACATGACCACTATAGTGTGGTTACTATAATAGGGGAGGCTTATCCTATTTTAATTTCATCCATGCTTCCATCATGCAAATATAAAATTAATTTCCCAAGTGGGGTAAAGAAAACAATTACCCCCAAATTCAACTAGGCGGTCAATAATCAATCGAAAGCAACCATATAGCAAGAATTGATAGGCAAAAAAATATGAGTTTACACATGTTAGGAGAGAGGCATAGACCACCAATTCAATAATATTATGTCCTTCAATTCATAGATATCTCATTATTCGGGTGAAATCCTTTTTGAAATCTTCTTTTATTCCTATGTATCCCATGTGGAATATTGGAAAATAGTTTGGGAGGACTCTCCTATTTGCAAAATTTTGAGTGTGGATACACTATTCGGAGGTGGCAATGAGGCAGATATTCCCAAATCAAATATTTTACCTAAGTTTAACCACAACCCTAATGAAATATTTGGTAGTGCAACTCTACTTAGTGGTGATAATAACAAGTGTTTGTAGCTGACTGGGATAGAATAAAACTTTACCAACAAACTCCAAGCAACATTGATAGGGTTGAAAATACTCATAACGAGCCCACCACCAGGTATTTATTGTCATATGGTGGATATTTTAAGTCTCTAGCACTTGCCAAGGGTGAAATTTACTCCTAATTGGATGTCTCTATTATTGGTTTGTATAGGATCCAGAAAGGGTTCTGTTAGAGTTAAAATCCATTATGATGTGATGAACAAAATATAGTAACTACAACTATGAAGTCACGACAAGGGTTGGATACACAAAATTTTCTATTGATATGGTCTAAGCTCCTCCATAATAATGGGATATAGTTTCCTGTTAAGCTTGGGGATAATAATAGGTGTGTGCAACTCTCATTTTATGCACTGCATACATCAGGCCTACAATCATCTACCTAGGCAGATGACACTGTTACATAGGTTGAATACCAAATAAACAATTTTTACACCATCATAAAAGAGAATACAATTATCCCACATGCACAACTTTGTAGGTAGAGTGCAATATAAAACCATTCTCATCCTATGGTGTTATTAACCACCAAGTGGTGGCCATAGGGGCATCATTGTTGATGGTAGCAATATTAGGCTAGTGATATATATATATATATATATACATATTGAAATTATTGAGCCATCATAGTATAATTAATTTTATAAAGTATAAATGTAAGGGATAAAAGTAGGCCCATTCATGGTTTCTAAGCCAGTATATTGGATCTGAATAGCATGGGATATTAATAACCTTTAATTAATAATATTAACATGCTCTCCCAAGAATTCTATTTAATATATTAAACAAGTATATCACTTCTTAAAACATCAATTATAATCAAGGCATCAAAAACATATTTAATGTAAAACATGAGTACCAAACAATTTCTTGTTGCAGAACATGAGTGTCAAAGGGTGGTTAATTAAGTCACGAGCATCCATTATGAGAAATCATATCAAATAATCATAAGTATGAGTTTTGACCTAAAGGAATTCTATCAAAGCTTACATCCCCCAAATTCCCATGTTTATCATGTGTGCCTTCCACCTCTTTTCTTGCCTCCTTAAATTACTCATCTTGGTCAAATTGCTTTTTAATTACAAATTGGTGCTCTCTTGAGGCTTTTTGGTTTTTTATCTACCAAGGTAGAGAGCATACTCCCTAGGCCCAAGATTTTTCTTTTCTCAAATTCTTATTTGTCCTTTTATAATTCTTCCTAGCTTCTCTTTCCTTCATGAGCAAGAAGGTGGGTTTATTATTAAAATATTGAAAAGAGCCTTTTTAGAGTCAACCCAAATAGTGAAATTCCTTTTTATTATTTAAAAATTATAGGAAGGGACAAGAGGAGATAAGGTGGGAGTACCTTGTTCATTTTGGGCCTTCCCTTTTTCCTAGAGAAACTCATAAGGTCAACCTTATCACTATTTGGAAGGAGTCATATGGAAATGGAGAATAGTTCATCCACTAATAAAATATATACATTTTTATTTTTTTGATCGGTTAAATAGATTAAAATTTATATATCAAGTGGGTTTTGACAGGGCCCCAAAACCTGTATACAAAAATCCATCCATGGCCAGAAGAATAGAGAAGAGCAAAAGGAATTAACCAAAGAAGAACAAGCAAAAAGGCTATCCTCAGCCAACACCAAAAACCAAAAATTTAGGAAAAACTGATACATGGAACAAAAAGCATCAAACTTTGAACAACAACCCTCCAAACTAGAGTGGGCGCCCTTAACCTTCAAGATCAGGATTGACCTCAGCATCTTGGATTCCAACATTTAGGGTGTCCATATCAGCAGTGTTGTCCTTGGCAGGGATGTCCTCAGTTTTAATAGTCACCTTCCTCAGATTTTTAGTAGGAACTTCTTCCACGCTTTTAGTAAAATACTTCTTAAAAAACCATAAGTTAAGGGCATTACACAAATCAACCAAATGGATAATGCAATTTGTTACAGACTGGATTATGAACATCTGCATGCAGTGATCAGGGTTGTCCTTGTCTTCATCATCAGACTCAATGACCAGTGACTCTTTCTACTTAGCTTTGTTCTTCAGTCATGCAGAGGAGCGTAAGGGTTTTTGTTTAGGCTCACTCTCAGGTTCAGGTGAAGCACTTCTTGGTCTCTTTCTTAATTCTCAAACATTTTCAACAATTTTTTGCTTTTTGGTGGATAACCTTGGAGTACAAGAATATTGAGGTGTGGTTTGGGATGAACTAGGTTTTAGAGGACTCTGTTTGGGTTTGGGGGGAGGAGTAACAACAATACCCTTAGGATAGTGAATTAGCCAATGTTTGAACAGAACATTGAAAAGGCCATGGTGGGTAGGAAGTTCTGACCCATTTTTCTCCCTACAATGTTCAATGGTGTAATTGATAGAATTAAAAATAAATTGAGGTATATTGACTGCACTTACATCACGGAAATGGTTGTAAAAGGAGAAGTGAAAACTACGTAGAGGCTTGTCAGGATCATCCACAGTCACATACTCCATGATCGGTTTGAGAACGCTCCCCCACGAAAAAGGTAACTCATCACATCGCATGCCAAGATGAGCCCTTCTACAGAGCTCCTTATCCTTGACGTCCTTCAATTCAGCATCCCAATTGTGCTTCTCTCTCTTAATTGATCTTCCTTTTGGTTGTTGTCCAATCAATTCAACAAGCATTTTGATATCAAGGACATAGGTCTTGTCTTGGATGGTAACCTTACCATTGTCCCATGTCTCCATGAATGCCAACGTAACTTCGGGGTCTTCACCTTCGAACTTGTGGAAGAATGGGAGGAACCCTTTACCAGCAAGGATTCCCTCAACAATGGAATCCAGACAAAGCTTAGAAGGTTTGATGAAATCCATGATGACCTCATAGATATGGGAAGGTTTTTGGATGAACAACTGAATGACAGACCAATGAAGGAAGTTTAAAACTTGGGCAATATAAAAGGAAACAACCGAGATAGTAAGAACAACAATGGACCGATGACAATCTCGGCATGAGTGCCGCCTAGGGTGTTGAAAAGAAAAATTGCACACTTCAAAGCCCTCTCGGTAGATGCTATAATTTTGATTGCTATAGGAGATCATGTGAGAATCTAAGTCAAAATCCCACAAATGGGTAATATCAAAGAGGTACATCAAAAAATGAGGAGAGACACGTGGAAGGATGATGACGTGGAAGGACAAGGTGGGAGGATGGACAGGGGTAATGACTATGGATTGGTGACATTTGAAATGAGTAAGGACAACAAAGGCAATGCTTTGGAGGAAGGATAATCGACATCCCTTTTCGAGATGAGGGAGGACACCAAAAACTTTTCTTTGAAAATTGTAAAACCGACATCCCAGGTTGACAAGACTAAAAATCACGTGAAGCCCATAGCCCAAAAATGCAAGGGAATGATTGGTAAGAAAATTAGGACACGCTGGCATGAGGATCATGAGGAGGATGGCCGACTTGCTCCACGTCAGCAGGAATGATGCCTGAAGTCAAATTTTCTTGATCAATGACTTGGGCCAAAAACTAAGGAATGTCAGTGGTCCAACTCATCAAGTCAGTGATTCGGGTTCCAAAATTTGCTAAAGCATCAGCAACTTTGTTATTCTCTCTGAATGTGTGTTGGAAAATGATATCTTGGAAATTTCTACTAAGATTTTTGGCTTCTTCAATGTAGTTCCTTATTTTCCATGAAGGAATTTTGGAATTTTTTAAGTAATTAATGATAGTAAGGGAGTCACCCTCGACAAGAATCCTATCAAAAATATCTTTGGCCAACACCAGACCATGCCATAGAGCCCGGGCTTCAATAGTTTGGTTTGACTGGATTCCTAAAAACTCAGCAAAAGCAAGGATTACCTTACCTTTATTGTCTCTAAGGATACCACCCGCTCCTGACCGACCAGGGTTACCCTTTGTAGCACCATAAAAATTCAATTTAATCCATCCTGGTGGAGGAGGGATCCAAGATGACTGAGCTCTATTGGAAGTAGGATGTGGACTAGAATTATTTACAATAGGGAACTTCAAAGCCTACCCTAAAGAGGCTTTAAAATTGGAAGTAGGCTGTGAAGGTAATGGGCAAAGGGCAGCATTTTCAATAGCAAATGAGAGGATCTTATTGAAGATAAAATCAAATTTTTGACTAATATTGGAAAACACTCTCTGGTTTCTCTCCAACCAAATCTGCCATAAGAAGTGATGAAGACAGAACTGCCATAACGTCTTGAGATGAGGATTCCTAAAAGGGTTGGGCCATTGAGTAAAAATATCAGATATAGAGCAAGGTTTAACCCAAGAAATGTGGAAGCAAGCAAAAAGGCTATTAAGGATGGAGGTAGCAAAAGGACAACCAATGAAAAGGTGATGAGGTGATTCCCAATCAGAACAACATAAAAAACATCTATTGGGAATAGGTAACCCTCTTTTCAATAAGTTATCAATAGTAAGGATTTTCTCCTGAATAGCCACCCAAGCAAAGGAGGCAATTTTAGGAATTAGCAGCTTGGTCCACACAAGATTGAAAGGAATTACGGATTCCTCAGGTGGTAAGAGAAGTTGGTAAGCAGATTTAATAGTAAAATCTCCAGAATCAGTAAGCTCCCACAATAGATGATCATTGGGATTCCCAGAGGGGATGATTGAGTTTTTTAGGAGAAACTACAATTCTCTGACTTCCTCGGGATGAGTAGGTATGAATAAATGCTTCCAAGATTTCTTGCCCTCCTGGGAATAGATGAAATCAGAGACTCTTGATCCACAAAGATTATCTGTATAGTTTTTGAGGATAGCCAATCTAGGAATGTTTATGAGTGGTTCATTGAGGAGCCATTTATCTTGCCAGAAGTCAATTTGATGCCCATCACCTAGTCTCCATCGAAGGCCCTATTTAACAAGGGTTCTGACTTGCAAAATGGATTTCCAAAAACAAGACCCTCTTGGGGACACACCAACACTGAAGAAGTCAGTACCCTGTAAGTATTTCTGATGGATAATTGTGATCCAATCAAGGCCATCCTTTGAAATTAACCTCCAAGCCTGCTTAGCAAGAAGGGCTAAATTGAAGAGGTGAATCCTTCTTAGGCCAACCCCACCAGATTGCTTTGGCCTACAAACTTTATCCCAAGCAACAAGGTGAAACCAATTTTTGTTTTCAGATCCTGACCATAGAAATTTTTTTTGAATCTGTTCTAGTTTATGACAAACCCCTGCTGGAACTTTAAAGATAGACATGAAGTAAATGGGAATACTTTGAAGTGAAGCCTGTGTCAGGGTAATTTTTCCAGCTTGAGACAAGAGATTGCCTTTCCAACCTACTAGTTTCTTTTGTAGCCTTTCAATCACACCACTCCACATTGAAGCATCAGGTTATCCCAAGAACAAAGGAAGTCCTAGGTACGTAGCAGGTAAAGGAGCACTTTGGCATTCAAGAATGGCAGAAATTTTATGTTGTCATTGGATGGGCGTATTTAGGAAATAGATTTTTCTCTTGCAAAAATTGATTTTTTGCCCAGCTGCTTCTTCATATAACAATAGGATGTGCTTGATAACTTTAGCTTCAAGGACAGACGCTTTAGATGAAATGATGGTGTCATCCACAAATTGTTGATGAGAAACAGGCCTAGTCTGAGAAGCAACTTTTATACCTGAGATGAGCTTGAGATTACAAGCTACTTTTATTGTTCTTCCCAAAGCTTCAATGACAATTATAAATAGTAGGGGAGATATGGGATCACCTTGATGGATGCCTCTATTGCTCAAAAAATAACCAGTAGTGGAACCATTGATAAGAACTGAGAACCATGGGGTGGAAATACACCCTTTAATTAAATCAACCCAGTCAGAGTGAAAACCAAATTTCAAGAGGATTGATACAAGGAAATCCCAGTTTAGTCTATCATAGGCTTTATTCATATCCAATTTCAGAACAAAGGCTAGTGTTTTTTATATTTGAATAGAATGAAGAGCTTCATGGATAGTTATGACTCCGTCAAGGATGGATCTACCACAAAAAAGCTTCCCTGGCAAGGGTCAATAATGGAAGGAAGGATGTCTCTCATTCTATTAGCAATGGCCTTTGTGAGGATTTTGTAGACCACATTACACAAACTAATAGGTCTAAAATCAGTCATAGATTTAGCATTTGAATTCTTTGGAATGAGGGCAATAAAGGTTGAGTTAAATCCATGAGGAATGGTTTTTGCAGATTGAAACTCTCTAATGGTAGAACAAATATCATTGCCCACTATATCCCAAAAGGTCTGAAAAAAATGAGGAGGAAATCCATCAGGGCCTAGGGGCTTTGTCAGGATGCATTGAAAATAGGGCTGAGTGGATCTCCTCATCAGAAAATGGGGCTAGCAGTTTGGAATTAGCATCAACAGAAACCAACTTAGGAATATGATAAAGCATAGAATCAAGAGCAATATTAGAGGGTATTCTGCTTTCCCCAAGAATATTTGTGAAATAAGAGACAACCTCATTCCTGATTTCCTAAATGTCAGAAGTAGTAGACCCATTTGTCTTTATCAGTTCTTTGATTCTATTGTGACTTCTGTTTCTCATGGTGGAAGCATGAAAAAACCTAGTGTTTAAATCTCCTTCTTTAAGCCACAAAGCTCTAGATTTTTGTTTCCAAAAAATTTCTTCATGAGCAAGAATGTTGTGATAATCAGCCAGGGTCTCCCTTTCTTCAGCACGTATTTGATCATCACAAAGACCTGCTTGAATTTTACTTTCAATGGAAATAAGTCTATCTTGAAGAGATTGTTTGAACTCAAACAAATTTCCAAACACCTCTTTGTTCCATATTTTGAGATTTTCCTTTACATGCTTTAATTTTTATGCTAGGCAAAAGGAAGGACAACCCTGGCCAACCTATTGCCACCATTGGGAGATCCTAAGTCTCAACTCAGGATGTTGAATCCACATTGATTCAAATATGAAAGGTCTTCTAAAAGGGTTATCCTTGGAAATATCCAAAAGGAGTGGACTGTGATCAGATCCAACTTTTGGGAGAGCAAGAAGGTTGGCATCCCCAAATATTTGGACAACTTCATGGGATAGGAAAATTCTATCTAGTTTTACTTGGATGAGTTGATTTCCTGATCTTCTATTGCTCCATGTGAATTTTGCATTTTTGAGCTTAACATCCATCAGATTGTTAGTGTTGACGAAGTCCAAGAAATCCTCCATACTCTTTTTAGGACACCTCGAACCCCCAAATTTATCTGAGGGGTAGAGAGGTGTGTTGAAATCTCCAGCAACAATCCATGGAGCATTATTGAAGGAGTCTTTAAGGCTACTGAGCATATCCCAGAAGAGGGCCCTCTCGGATACAGAATTTGGAGCATAGATATTTGATAGGATCCAGGAAATATTTGAATCTCGTTCTTGAAATATGACACTGATAATCCTTTCACTAGACTGAATCAACTCTCCATCCACCTTCCTTGGGTCCCACAAACAAATGAGTCCACCTGAAGCACCCTTGGTAGGATTAAAAACAAGTTTTCCTCTACTCCAAATTTTGAGAGCAACTGAAGTAGAGTTATTTGGATCAAGTTTTGTTTCTTGAAGGATTAAAATAGTAGGATTTATTTATTTTCTTAATGAGTTAACCACCCTCTACTTGGTTAACCCATTCAACCCTCTCACATTCCATGAGAGGAGCTTCATTTGGAAACCTTGGAAGATTTCTTGCCTCCCTTACCAGTCGGTTGGGGAGGTTTGGTGATTTTTGGTTCATCCTTAGCCTGAGACCCAACAAGGGGAAATAAAGTCTTTTGGATGCCATTATCAATGTCATCCTGAATTATATTTTTCCATTGTTCACTCATAGAAGGTCGTCCTCTTTTTTTATCACTTCCACAATCAATTGGTGATTTTTTGGAGCTACGAGTGTGCTTGGGACTAAATTTGGATGGGGCTATTTTCTCAACTACAGAGCCTGAGGACATTAAAATATTTGAGATTTTAGCAGGGCTAAAGGTCTCAGGAGGAGGAAGGGATGGTCCAAAATTTGTAGGAGAGTCAAGATTTTGAGGGAGTTGAATCTCATTATTTTGGATAACTTGTTGATTTTCTTGGTCAAACAAGTTGGAATCAGCCAGAATTTCAAACTTGTTGGGGCTCGGAGGAACATGACATACCTCATCACTTGAATCCAGAGATGGAGTTGGAGATGTGACTATTTGCTTACCCCTTCCAATAGCCTCCATAGAATCCGATGGGGGTTGAGAAATCTCCATTTCATGAAAGACAATGCCTTTATTACCTTGATGTTGCCCTTGCTTGGACTATCTGTAACTCTTTTTAGAACCAACAGTCTTCCACTCTTGGGTATTTTGACTTGGAACAATAGGTCCAGATTTCTTCCATCCCTGCACTTGATGAGGAGGGACTTCACGCTGCTTAGCTGATTCTTCTGACTATTTGTTTTTTAGCAGAGGATAATGAATCCTGAGATGTCCCTGAGTACAACACTCCATATAGAAAGCCAGCTTATTTTCATATTCAATAGCCTACTTTTGATAAAAACCACTATATTCAAGCTCCACAAAATTTGGAAGTTCAGAGTCAAGGTTGGCATTAACACATATTCTAGTTGTGGTCATCCGAGATCTGGCTAAGGTAGCATGATCAATAGCAACTAGGGTTCCAATAGTTTTGGCAATAGTAGCAAGAATATCTAGATACCAGCAGTGCCAAGGAATATTAGGCAACCTAACCTAGATGGGCATAAAATTTATACTTTGGGTCTCAGGATCAAATTCAGGATCCCATTTACATATAAAAAGACTCTTCCACCCTAGAAACCAAGGACCACCAGTAAGGATTCTACTGGCATCATCACGGTTACTCAAACGAATCCCAAAAAAGCCTTGGGTCAGGCCAAAGATCTCCATGGACCCAATAGTATTCCACTTGGAAAGAGCCCAACTATGGATGACTTCTAAATTAGGATGCCCTCCAATCACTTTCCCGACTAAATTAAAAGATTCATAAGACAAATATTTTTGGATCAAACTATCAAGAATTCTAACTTTTGACCCAATGGGCTCAAAAGTAGAGTGGGGCTCAGGTATGCACTATTGTCCTCCTCCAACAACCTTGGCAAAAGACACCTTTTCTGAGCTGGGGCCCTCAGAAGGAGGGGGCCCATGAGGATCACCTTTGTTGGGGGGTTCATCCCCCCAAAACCCTATTGGGTTATCATTAACAGGGTCATGGGCCTCCCCGTCCTCAGAGATTCTGCCAGTCTGGTTGCAGTCAAGGGTGTCCTGAGGTCCAAAAATTTGAATTTGGGCCTTCCCGCCCTCTAAATTTTGAATATTTTGTTTCCCGCATGCATAGTGGATGCAACCACTCATCATACACATAGTTTCCTAACTTAGCATGACATAATTCATAATATATACATTTTTATTATTACATCATGACCTTGCTATTTTTGGGTCCATTTAAAATTGGATAAATTTTACGGACACCTAATTGTAATAAATTAGGTTTATTCTACTAAGTCACTATTTGTGGAGAAAGCTATGATTATGGGTTATGAAGGTGTTGAGTGGTACTTTTACCCTATTGCAAAACCACACTCACAATTAGGATTTTGATACAAAACCCTCTCTTGTAAAGAAATCAAAATTTCTCCATGGTTCCTTTTACTCAATGTTGTTTGTGTACTTGCAAATATGTATTAGAATAAATTCTAGGAATACCTTAGTGATTTGCAAGAAACTATTAACAAGGGGTCTGTGCTGGTTTTACTTTGATTCTACCATACTTTTATTGTTCATTAATTAAAAGGGCTTGATTTCCCTTATGTACAAAATTAAAATGATGAGTGAATGTCTAAAATTGATCTTACTTCATTTTTCTTCTTATTGGTTAATATGATTTATAACTGAATCCCTTTTAGAAAAATATTTTTAACTTAAGATTTAATATGAAGTTGGAGTTATCATTTACTATTAGCAGATTATTTTTTATCTAAAATTTACTATAGATCAGAGTTAGTATTTGGCGTTAGAAGATTCATTTTAATTCCAATTAAAGCATGTTGTTAGCAAGTGCGGTGGAGGGCCACTTCCTTTTATATTTGCATTAATGTGAACTTTGGAGTTAGTAAAATCCCTTCCCCAAATGTAAAGTTGGTTTTATCTTGGTCCTTAGTGGATAAAAAAAAATGTTGTAAACTTTGTAAAATGTGGATTCTTTTTATTATGGAAAATATTTGAATGGAAAACTTTGTCCAAATAATTAAATATATGTCTTAAAAATAATTATTCGAATATTATTATACTACAAAACCCTAAAACTTTAATGCATAAAACTATGAGCTTGTTAGGATATTGATGCTTGATAACCGAAATAAAGTAAAATGAAATAATAAACAAAAAATAATAGCTAGCTTAGAGAAAATGATATTTTAAAAGAATTTGGAATATGGACTAGAATGTGAACAAAGACCAAAGAGAAAAAACTGAAAAGAAAAAAATTGGTCAAATCTATAGAAAAAGTTAGATCCTAAACACGAGAAACACAACTAGGTTAGACCTGCATACACACAATCTAAAATCTAGTTATGGTGAGATTCTAATGGGTATGAGCATGTATTAAAGGTATCTAAATGATGCTTCCAAATTCATGCATAAAATACCATTAACAATAACTCCAAATCATGAAGAAAGATATGCAATAAATTTTATTGTATTCAAAACAAAACCTTAGTTCTGCATACAAGGTAGGCACAGGGTGTTAACAGTAATTTAAAGGCCTTCCAATATTTCTCCAACACTTTTGCTCCAAAACATTTCTAGCCTCTATGTCGATGGCATGCATGGATATTTAAAATATTCAAAACTAACTTTTTGTTACCTCTTCACTTTATGAACTTACATAATTTTTTGCATTCATAACTAATCTCTTCATCAATTGATAGCCACCTAGAATGCAACCATGTGTATTAACCCCTTTATTAGCCATAAATATCTAATTGTATTTCTCATAAGCTACTTCAATATCATATATATTTGAATGATAGTCCATGCAATCCTTAAAACATCCCACTGTGGATTCTTATGGCCAGCAAAGTCAATCAACTAAACGATCCAGCCATGGATGCTCATAGTTGATGACATCATGAAGACTCATATTAAGCATGTCCAAATATCCATCATGGAGGAGTAATAAACCATGTCAAACTTATGCCCAACAAAACCTTTATCATGTGAGGGTGCTTCATCTCTATGCCATACTTCTATGCACTTCCCTTTTATTATACTACAATCATGCATATCAACAGATGCTCCCGATGGGAATTCACTCCCACGATGACTTTGGATGGACTTCCTTGTGATCTATAATGGGTTTTCAATCCCTTCAAAATTATTCACCTTCTCATTGCCACATTACTAGCCATATCTATAAATGTATGTTACATGAAGCCAATCTTTAATGTTGCACTATACTGCTCTATCGTGGGCCATTTCAACACCTTGCTTGGATATGGGCTACATCAGAGCACATGCTTTCTCTTCGAGTGTGCCATTAGGTGAGCAGTAGGCCCTCAACTCTTGATGCACTTATAGCATACCCTATAGACCCTGAACATTCCTTGTCATCATGCCAACAACATTGATTACGTAGCTTTCTTCTTCAAGTGACACATGCACGTGTATTGTATCCTTAATAACTCTGTATGAAAATGTCTCCTAGGTGTTTATTAATGTTGATGTTATGTTTGTAAAGAGTACCCACACTTCCTATCAACCCATCATCATTATACTCTACCATAAGACAATAAACATAAACTCTCATCTCTTATGTATACTCAGAGTTCAATAATGCATTAACAATAGGATTTGTAGTTTTGTGGAGGGGTCACAACAATCTTCCAATATCTAAAATTATGCTCTCAGGTTTCTTTGAATGCACCAGGACAAAATGGTAAATTAATATTGACACCTTGATTCCCCCTAACCACCGATGTTCATCAGAGAAAATCAGCCATAACTGCTCTTGTCAATAACCGCTTCGTGATTTACATCCCTGCATGCATCGTACATGAGTGTATCCATGTTGGATGCTTTACCATCCTCTTCAAAATTTATACCTACTATTCTCTGACATGTCACTTAGCAAGATGGTACAATATTATAAGGCCTCAAAAAACTCAAGTTGTGTGGCTTCCTCGAATCATTAAATATTGAATATATTTATCCACATCGCAATCATAGCAAAAATTGGTCATAGTTTAGACAAATAATGTGAACTACATTTAGATCCTTTGGATCTCAAAAATAATTCCATAATTACCTTATAGTTCACTAGCTCAACAGGTCACTCCATGGCATCCATATTGCTTTGAGATATTAATGGAGTTTAGAGATACTTTGATAGCTTCTTCTGTGGACATCTAACATGATAAGAAAGTAGTGTAGATTTCAACCAAATCATTAATGATTTTTAACCTTCAATGCATTTTCATCATAATAGAAACACCATTGTCATAAAATAAACTGTCTACCCAGTGATCCATTGGTTCTATTGATCTATCCCATGATAATATGTCCAAGTCTATCATCCCTACAATCACCACGTAGGCACCATCTAGAACATGTCCACAAAGTCACCACTTAGGTAACATCTAGATGTGTATACACCCATGTGGTCATCTATTCCTCTCTCGGGTTGTCTGTCAGTAAGTTTGACTCCATCGTCTGCGTAGCTATCCACACCCAAATACATTTCCTCCTCTTGTGGCCTACTTGCAAATGACATAAGGTTTCATTAAATTTAATGATAATGAACCTTTTAGGCTCATATTATAAACTCACAAATTTAAATTTACTTTATAAAGTGAGAAAAAAATAAGCATTGGCACTAAATATGGATTGCTTGACCCTTTATCATGTGTTTTATTATATTTTATTTATAAAATTCCTTTTTATTTTGTTTTATGAAATCCTTTTATTTTATTTTTTGCTTTATGTTTTTTTTTTTTAATTTAATTTGAAGGTTTAAATCAATTACTTTCAACTAACCTTAAAATTCAATAATTAAACCTAGGCAAACCTTATAATTAACCAACCAGCTAAACACCAAAACACAACCCACCCAAGACGCTTAACACTACTAAAGAATGCAATAAGACACTAACCAAAGTAACCAAGGCTTGAAACCCATCACAACTAACACTCAAAATAATACCAAAACATATCAAAAACCAAAATTTAAAAGGTGGGTCCCCAAGTTTGGGGCAAGTTGTGCAAAGGTCACAACAAATGGTGACTCTGCTGGGAAATGCTCCTGAGCATTTTGGATGAAGAACCCAATATGAAACCATGAAAACCAAAGATTAGAAAAATATACGTCACTTAGCAATATCTAGAGGAAATGGGGGTAAATAGCTTCAAATGAAAACAAATAAACCATTTGCCATTGCTCAGTGTGTGGGAAGTGATTCATTTTGTACTCTCAAAACAATCTAGATTCCATCATCTGTTTTGCATTTAGGCTATTAAGTATCGCTCATAAAATAATTTTATAGATAGAGCCCTACTACCAGTCAGGCATCTATAGCCCCGGTAGAGTTTATCTAAATCACCCTTGTGTTTAATTGATATTTTGCAAAGCCCTTTTTTTGAACAAGCTTTGTCTAGACAGAGCCCTACTGCTAGTCAAGCGTCTATAGCCCCGGTAGAGTTTATCTAAACTTGGTGACTAATTTTAGCATGTTTTACTTTGCTTGCTTTTTTCTTTTTTTTTAAATGGCTTTGCAAAATTTTATGCACCACATGGGTTAGAAAGTATTTGAAGCATGAAGCATGCTAGATTTTTGCCTTAATTTGCACAGCAGAATAATTTCATCCTTCAATATTTCAAGGAATACCCTTTAACATGTGAGTTATATGTGGAGCTTTAGTGAAATATTTCATTGTTCCACCCTCCACCATTTTGGTCCCAAAATCTAAGAATGATCACTAAGCAATTTCATCCCCCTTTTTCTCAATTTCACCTGTTTTCAAACTAGGTAGTCCAACCTACTTAACAAAGGACCAACTACCAACAAAGGAACCAGGAGTTAGTGTCCATTACCAACATCACCACAAACAAAGGGAGAAAACCAAAATGAGAAAATGAAAAGCAACACCCTATACTAAACAAATGAAAGTTGATGAGAAAGCAAGAAGCAAACTTGCAACACCATGCACAAAAGTGCCAAACCAAGACAATCATAAAAGCAAAAACACAAAACCCCAAATCTACATAATATACAAGCATTGTACAAATGATACAAGCATTATGTTGCCTCATGGGTGAAAGTAGTGCTTGAGAAATTTCCCATTCATAGGCAAGTGAACATCATCTCCATTCAAAGTTTTCAACCTAAAAGTATTTTCACCAAGGATTTCAGAAATTTGGTAAGGACCAAGCCACAAATAATCAAATTTATCATGGTCACCTTTTTTTCATGTGCCTTATCCCAAAGCAACACCAAATCAAAAATTCTAAAATATTTAATTTTAGCCCTTTTATCAAACCATATCTTAACAATATCTTGATGTTTGCTAAAATGAAGCAAGGCATCTTCTCACTTTTCATCTAGGTGCATGAGGTGAGTGAGATGAGCTTCAATTTTATCATCCGTTTCAAGATATTATTTCATGAATTGGAAGGTTTGCAATTTAATATTAATGGGGAAAATAGGATCTTGACCATACACCAAGTGATAGGGAGATGTACCAATGGATTCCTTTACTCTTATTCGATCCACCCACAATGCAAACTTTAATTTGTTGTGCCAATCCCTAGGATTATGTTCAAGCAGCTTTTTTATAATTGACAACAAGTTTTTATTAGAAGAATCAGCTAATCCATTACCTTGTGGATAGTAATTAGAAGAATGCTTTATGCTTACCTTGTTATCATAAGCCCATTCTAAAAAATGAATTGAAGTAAAAGCAGACCCATTATCGCAAACAATCGAATGTGGCATCCCAAACCTCGTTACAATATATTCCTCCAAGAATTGAATGACAACTTTGGTAGTACAATTTTTGGTGGGGATGGCTTCCATCCATCTAGTACAATAATCAGAAGCGGTGAGGATGTACTTATGAGAAGTGGAAGAGTTAGGGTTTATAACCCCTACAAAGTCTAAACCCCACTGGGAAAAAGGTCTCATTTCTACTATCGGCTATAATGGCATTGGTGCATGCCTCTCTCTATTGGCTGTAGTTTGACACACATGGCAAGATCACACATGGGAATGGGCATATTTAAAAATATGAGACCAATAGTAACCAAATCTTAAGATCTGGTGTGTAGTGGCATTTGCTGAACCATGCCCTATCCCATACTTACCATGGAATTCATTCAAGATGTGAGTAGATTCCTCCTTACTCAAACAACGAAGAAATATTCCTTCATGATTTTTTTGTACAATACCCCCGCATTAATCATAAAATTTGTAGATTTTAGATGAAGGGCTCTTCTTTGTGTGGCATTCAAGTGTGAAGGACACTTACCATTCAGTAGAAAATAAACAACATCGATATACCATTCATCTTGTGTGATGTCCTCTACGCTATAATGTTGACATGAAATTTGAGGGTCTATCTTCACAAGTGCCTTTGTCAAACCTTGGCCTCGCACTAGCTTCATCGGGTGGATCTCAAGATCGAATTCTTGTAAAGTAGACATCCACTTCCCACATATTTCTCCTAGCTCATTCTGCATTAACATGTTTTTTACAGTAGGGTCAGGCACAATAGCAAATACTCGACTATGCAAAATATAATGCCTAATTTTTTTAATAGTTTTAAATAATGCATATGCTTGTTTATCTAAAATAGTATACCTCAATTATGCATATTTTAATGGTGAACTCATAAAAGCAATGGGATTTTCAGAATTACCTTCGCTTTTCTGAGTTAGTACGCTTGCATATGAATGATCGGATGCAAAAGTGTAGATAAAGAATGGCTTTGTATAATCAGGACTTACCAAGATAGGTGCATTAGAAATAGCATCTTTCACACCCTAAAAAGCAGTCCTAGCATCAGATGTCCATTTAATATTAATATCCTTTTTCAACATGTCATTCAATGGTTTAACTATTTTGGCAAACCCAGAAATGAATTTCCTAACAAAATTTATTTTCCCAAAGAATGACCTGAGCTCCTTCTTACTACCCGAAAGGGGATTTTTGGATTGCTTCTATCCTCACAGGGTCTATAGAAATGCCTTCTTTCGATATTATATGTCCCAAAAATTTCCCTTCGGTTACCCCAAAGATGCATTTTTTTGGATTAAGTGAAATTCCATGTTCTCTACATCTTTGCAAAACCTTTCTCAAATCATTGATATGATATTTACGCTTCTTTGAGAATACAAGGATATCATCTACATACATGACTATGCATTTACCTATAAGGTCCCTAAACGCATAATCCATGGCCCATTGAAAAGTAGCACCTGCATTGAGCAAACCAAAAGGTATTCTTTTATAAGCAAATGTTCCCCATTTGGTGGTAAAAGCAGTCTTCATTCTATCTCTAGGGTCAATGAGAATCTGATTATAACCAGAATATCCATCAAGAAATGACATCATTTCAGATCCATTGACCATTTGTAAAATGCTATCAATAGAAGGAAGGGGGTAGTTGTCCTTTTGTGAAGCTTTATTGAGGTTTCTAAAATCAATACATAATATGATCTCACCAGTTTTCTTTCTAACATGAACTACATTAGCTACCCATGTGGAATGGTGAATAGGAAATATAATCTTAGCATCTAACAACTTCTTTACTTCCTTCTCTATAAGTGGTTCCAACAATGGGTTAACTATATTTTGCTTCTATCTAAAAGGTTTAGAGTCTGGCTTTAGAGGGATGGTATGCATGATTATGTTTTGATCATAGGTATTTAAATCCTCATAAGTCCATGCTATACAATCCATGTAATCTCTTAACACATGCATTATTCCTTCCTTTTCTTGAGGTGTACATGCTTTCCCAATGAGAACATTATGTGAATCTTCATTTCCAATATTGACTATATCATATGCATCATCCTCAAGTGGGATTTTTCCAGATTTCTTGCTTTGGTATTCAATATCAAAAATTTTCTCAAGTGCAATAGTGCCTTTTGGGATGGCATTAATATTTTTCATTGTCATATCTCCTTCGTCCTCATCCTCTTGTAATATTTGATCTTCATCTATCACCTGATTTTCAAAGACACCTGAATTAGTCACGAAATCAAAGAGGTGTCTGTCACTTTCAAAAACCTATAAGTTTTTAACGTTGTCAGGTATGGATGGACAAGGGACCAACTCAATTGAAAATATTTTTAGTTTCTTTTTATCCATGGGATTTAGTGTACTTGCAACAACTGCCAAAGAGTCAACGACCCGATTACTTTTTCTAGAGATTAGAGAAATATTAAATGCTTCAAATTCATCAATCAAATCTCTAACTCTAGTCTTGTAGTGGGTTAACCTTTCATCTCTACATGTGTATTCTCCTTTCACTTGCTTAAAAACTAGTGCTGAATCCCCTAAGACTTTCAAGCATTTAATATTCTTATTCAGTGCTAATCGTAATCCAAAAATCAAGGCTTCATACTCTGCTACATTACAAGTGCATGGAAATTGTAACCTAAATGCAACGAGAGAAGACTTCCCTTTAGGACTAATGAGCTCCACCCTAGCTCCACTACCTTGCTTGGATCTAGAGCCATCAAATTTTAGTGTCCAAACCAGATGGTCATCCTTAAGTGGACCACAATATAGAACTTCAACATCTACTTCATTAGCGACCCATTTGGTATCCAATGTGTAAACACCCAACTCAGTTTCATAATAAAGGGTCTCATTTGGCTTGTTATACTCTGTGATCATATATTTAAGCCTAGGCTCTCTTTCAACTTAAATTTTATTGGCTATCCCTTTCCAAGGTAGCCACATGTGTGAACAATCCATTGAAAAATAGCCATTCAAGTTTTTACTCCAATCCCTAGCTAGTAACATACCATAATTAGCAGGAATATTAACAACATGAATATCAATATGTTGTTGAATTCTAGGTTCTGATGCAACCTACACATGGATGTCATGAAGCATACCTACCACATTTACCTCAGATCTATCTAATTGTATCACCATTCTATTTGAAGGATGAGGTTTCAAGCCCAATCTCTTACAAATATCATAAGGCATTACATTACCCGATGCACCTGAATCTATCATACAATTGTGTAGATTCCTTTCGATGATTCTGATTGTTAGGAGAAAAGGAGGAACTTCTCCTCTCTCCTTTCGCAAGGTGTAATGTGATGCTGTAATTACCTTAGCATCATTTTTGTTTGATCCCCCCAAAGCCTCAATCAAAGCCTCCTTTTGACCTGGTATCATTGTCGTGACAAACATGTTGATATTAGATTTTGTTGTCTTTATATCCTCAACAATGTTATAAGTACCTTTATCAACACTCTGCTCCCTCTTAGGTGGTTTGGATGAATCCATCTGAGATGGAGGTGGTGGGTTGTTATTTTCCTTAGCATCAGGTGGAATAATGGAATTGTTTGGAGGAGTGGAAGAAGTATTTGGGAACTTACTTTTATTTCTCAAATGATAGTTGTGATTCCCCTTTTGGAAATGCCTAACGACCTAAACTTCTTCTATGGGCTCATCTTCCTCCTCTTCTTCACTTTTGAAGCCAAAATTTTCAATAACCAAAGCATACCCCTTTCCTCTACTTGAACTGGCTTGATGAGAGCAATCATCATTAGGTACTATTTCACACTCATCAATATCTTGTTGGAAAATATCTCTAGACTTTTGAAACATGGGGCATTCATTTTTGTTATGCTCGTCAGTGGAATGCCACCTACACCAATTGCTCCTAGAAAAATCTAAAATATTAATGGTAGCATGATATTGGCTAGGACCAACATTACTATGATTAGCAACTAGATTGGGTACCCCCCATTGTTAGGTCGCGTATTCCACTACTTCTTTTGAATACTAAAGTTCCTATTTTGTGGTGCCTTCTTTTGGGAATGGACCATATCACTACTTAACTTATGGACCAACCTCTTTAGGTCTTTTACCTTTGACTCAAGCTCATTGGGTTGGGTAGTAGAAGTGGTAGGATTAGTTGGATTCCAAAAACTTGGAATATTTTGATTTGGCACAACACTTGGATTTTGAACATTTGGATCTGAGAGTGGATTCACACTCTGTAAGGGTGTGGGCATGGTAAATGAGGTGAAGGCCTGAGCATTGGTTGTAGTGACTCCCTGAGTAGCCAATTGATTCTCTAGAAGCAAAGGAGTAGCTGAAGGAATGGATGTGTTCGGATAGGTGAGCATGGATGGATGAGTGGGCATAGATGGACAAGGCTGATTGTAAGGTAAGGTATTCAACATTGGCATCTATGGTGCCATAGCTTGGTTCATCATAGGAATCTGATTGTAAGGACCAAACTGCCCTACCATGGGTAATTAGGTTATCCCAACACCTTGTGGTATCATTTGCTGCTCAATGGTCATGGCCTCTGAGTAAGCTAGGGCAAGGGTAGTAACTTGAGGGTTCCTCCTAGAAAACATGGTAGTCATGGGATCTAATGCCCCAAAGTATAATTGAAGAGCCACATTGGCATCAACAGTGAAATGATGAGTCAATCTCATGTAGAGTTTTTGAAACCTGGAATTGAACATCCTGATTGGCTCATTAGGTCCCCTTTTACAAGTCACAAATTGGTTATATATAATGGTAGGATCTAAGGGTGACCTAAATTGATTAACAAAAGTAGCCTCTAATTGGGCCCAAGAGGTAATAGAACCAGCAAGTAGACTGATATACCAATCATACGTCATTTCATCTAGACTCAAAGGAAATAATCTACAAGCCACATCTTCATGTTCAACTCGTAATATGATCAAGACATCCTTATAAGCCTGGACGTGTTCTTTGGCTAATCTAGGACCATCATGCTTATACTTGGGCAAGAACCTTTCAATGTTTTTGGGTACATCATGGACATCCCTAGCTATGTTTAATGGAGTACTGTGTGCTCCATACCAAGCAATATTTTGAGCCATTGTATTCAGTGGTGGTGTCCCTAAAGAAACACTAGGGGCAATAGAGTCAATAGATGAAGACACACTAGGTGCACTAGAAAAAGAAGGTAAGCCAACTTCGAGCACACTAGGTGGGATAACAATAGTTTGACTCTCAGATTTTCTATTTCTATGAGTGGGAGATATACTTTGAAAAATAGTATCCCTAGTGGATTTGGATCTAGTAATGATATACTGAGGTGGATCCAACTTAACAATACCAACCACAAGTGTCTGTTAACAATGCATCAACATAAACCATCACATAAGAAATATTCTCACAAAATAGTTAGCATCAATGCATTATCAATAAAGCAAATCCCAATCAATGAATAGAATCACCTATCAACAAGACCATGTTAGTCTAAACCAAAATAGCCTTTCAAGAAAATAATGAACACGTTAGCTTTACAACTTCAAAGAAATAACCAATTCAGGCCCTCCTTCTAGCACTAAAATGTTGAGTGGTAATTTTACCCAATTGCAAAACCACACTCATAGTTAGGATTTTGATTAGAAACCCTCTCTTGCAAAGAAATCAAAATTTCTCCAAGGTTCCTTTTACTTAATGTTGCTTGTGTACCTGCAAAGATGTATCAGAATAAATTCTAGGAATACCTTAGTGATTTGCAAGCAACTGTTAACAAGGGGCCTATGTTGGTTTTACTTTGATTCTACCATGCTTTTATTGTTCATTGATTAAAAGGGCTTGATTTCCCTTATGTACAAAAATAAAATGATGAATGAATACCTAAAATTAATCCTACTCCATTTTATCTCTGATTGGTTAAAATGATTTATCCCTAAATCCCTATTAGCAAACTCTTTTTATCTTAAGCTTTAATGTGAAGTTGGAGTTAGCATTTGGTGTTAGAAGATTATTTTTTATCTAAAATTTTAGTGTAGATTGGAGTTAGTACTTGTTATTAGGTTCATTTTAATTCCAATTAAAGTATGTTGTTAGCAAGTGTTGTGGTAGACCACTTCCTTTTATCTTTGCATTAATGTGAACTTTGGAGTTAGTAAAATCCCTTCCCCAAATGCAAAGTTGATTTTATCTTGGTCCTTAGTGGATAAAAGAAAATGTTGAAAACTTTGTGAAATATGGATTCTCTTTATTATGGAAAAATACTTAAATGATTATCCAAATAATTATTCGGATATTATTGTACTATGAAACCCTAAAACTTTAATGCAAAAATCACTGAGCCTATTAGGATTTTGAGTGCTTGATAACTAAAATAAAGTAAAATGAAATGATAAACAAAAAGCAACAGCTAGGGTTAAAGAAAATAATTTTTTTAAAGAATCTAGAATATGGACCAAAATGTGAACAAAGACCAAAGAGAAACTACTAAAAAAAAACTAGCCAAATATGTAGAAAAAGTTAGATCTTGAACACGAGAAACACAACTAGGTTAGACCTGCATACACATAATATAAAATCTGGTTATGGCAAGAGTCTAAGGGGTACGAGCATGTATTAAATCTATCTAAATGATGCTACCGAATTCATGCATAAAACACCATTAACAATAACTCTAAAACATGAAGAAAGATATGCAATGAATATTTATTGTGTTCAAAAACAAAACCTCAATTCTACATACAAGGTAGGCACAAGGTGTTAACAATAGCTTAAAGACCTTCCAATATTTCTCCAACACTTTTCTCCAAAAAATTTCCAATCTCTATGTCGATGGATGCATGTATATTTAAAATATTCAAAACAAACTTTTCATTACCTCTTCGCTTTATGAGCTTACGTAACATTTTGCATTCGTAACTTATCTCTTCATCGATTGATAGCCACCTAGAATGTGACCATGTGTATTAACCTCTTTATTATCCATAAGTATCAAACCATATTTCTCATAAGTTGCTTCAGCATCATCCACGTTTAAATGATAGTCCACACAATTCTCAAAAAATCCCACTATGGATTCTTACGACCAATGGAGTCAATCAACTAGATGATTTGGCAATGGATGCTTGTGATTGACAACATCATGAACACTTATATTTAGCATTTCCAAATCCCCATAATGGAGGATTAATCAGCCATCTAAAACTTTCTCCCAAAAAAACCTTTTCCACGTGAGGGTGCTTCACCTCTGTGCCACAATTCTATGCAATTCCCTTTCATTATACTATGATTACGGGTATCCACGAATTCTCCCAATGAGAATTTGCACCCATGGTGACTTTGGATGGACTTTTGTGTGCTCTGTAATGGGTTTTTATTCCCTCCAATAATATTCACCTTCTCATTGCCACATTTCTAGCCATCTCTATACATGCATGTTACATGAAGCTAATCTTCAACGCTGCACTAAACTGCTCTACTGTGAGCCATTTCAACACCCTGCTTGGAGACAAGCTACATTAGAGTGCATGCTCTCTCTTCGAGTGTACCATTAGGTGAGTTGTGTACCCTCAACTTATGATGCACTGATATCATACCATGTAGATCCTGAACATTCCCTATCACCATACCAAAAATGTTAATTCAGTAGTTTTCTTCTTTGTATGAAGTGACACATGCACGTGCATTGTATTCTCAACAACTCTGTTATGACAACATTTTTGGGAATTTATTAATGTTGACATTATATTTGTAAAGAGTGCTCATGCTTCCTATCAACCCATCATCATCACACTCTACTATGAGCTAAGAAACATAAATACTCTTATCTCTTATGCATGATCAGAGCTCAATAATGCATTAACAATGGGATTTAGAGTTTTGTGGAGGGGTCACAAAAATCTCCCAGTGTCTAAAATTATACTCCCAATTTTATTTGAATGCACTAGGTCAAAATGGTAAATTAATTCTAACACCTTAATTCTCCCTAACCACCGGTGTTCATTAGATAAAATTAGACATAACCATTCTTATCAATAATAACTTCATGATTTACACCCCACATGCATCATCGTTGAGTGTATCCACATTGGATGCTCTGTCATCCTCTTAAAATTTTAAAACTACTATTCTCTGACATATCGGTTAGCAATATGGTACAAGATTATAAGGCCTCTAGTTACTCAAGATGCATGGCTTTCTTGAATCATTGACCATAAAATATCTTCATCCACATCACAATCATATTCCAAATTGGTCTTGGTTTAGAGAAATCCTATTAGCTACATTTAGATCCTCTAGATCTCAAAAATTGTGTTGTAATTATCTTACAGTTTGCTAGCTTGATAGGTCACTCCATGGAATCCATATTACTTTGATATATTGTCAGATATCGAAGATCCTTCATTAGCTTCTGCTATGGATCTAACATGATAAGAAAGTAGTGTATATTTTAACCAAATCATTCATGATTCCAAACCTTCAATGTATTTTTATCGGTAGACATGGGAGTCATAATAGCAACACCATCGTCATTGGATACCTTGTCTACCTAGTGATCCATTGATCATTTCGAGATATCCCAACAATAGTCTATCCAAGTCTTCCAATCCTATAGTTGCCACGTAGGCATCATCCATAACACATTTGTGAAGTCACTACATATGTACCATCTAAATGTATATACACCCACATGGTCATCTATTCATCTCTTGGGTCGTATATTGGTGAGTCTGACTCTATTGTCTACATGGCTATCCATACCCATCTACATTTCCCTCTCCTATGGATTATGTGCAAATGACACAAGGCTTCTTTAAATTTAATGACAATGAACCATTGATGCTCATATTTTAAACTCATAAATTTAAAGTTATTTTATAAATTGAGAAAAAAATAAGCATTTATACTAAATTGGGATTGCTTGACACTTTATCATATGGTTTATTATATTTTATCTATACATTCCCTTTTATTTTGTTTTATAAACTCCTTTAACACTGCTAAAATAATGCAAGATGACACTAACCAAAACAACCAACTCTTGAAACCCATCATAACTAACGCTCAAAAGAATACCAAAACATCTCAAAAACTTAAATTTAAAAGGTGGATCCCCAATTTTGGGGTAAATTGTGCAAAGGTCACAACATGAGACCAATGTATTCACAGGAGATTTAGGAAAACTCTCTTGTTTGTAAAAATATTATTTAAAAAAATATATTTTTGTGACTACTATTTATTGGAAAATACAATATAGAAAATATCCTAGATTACTCCAAGTATTGTTTGAATTGAAAAGAAATAATTACATTTAGGATCGCACTTACAGACTAGGAGATTGCCTCTGATCCCTTATTTGTACATCCCTTTCTCGATGAAATGAGGAAATAATGTTGAAAGGCGATGAAGTTCCATGAAATATATGTGAAAGAATAGAAAAAGGAGTTCATGTTGCTAATATCTTTAATTATGTGTTTGGAATGGACTATGCAACCTCCAATTTCTTCTTAATGAAATGTAATATTGTAATACCTTTGTATTTAATATTCTCTTGAGGAGAGAGAGACCTTTAGAATTTTTTTAATCTAAATGTATGGTTTATATGAATACCTTTGATTAACAATATTAAAATATCAAGATTCATTACTTATTTACTTACGTGCCTATGTGTGATGATGCTAATGAATTATGGGTTATTAGTTTTAATATTAAACAGTGGATAGAGTGGGTATTGATTTTGGAAGTGAAAAATATGTGAGATTATATAAGTATGTTGTGAATGATTTATCATTCATAAATAAGTGGTATAGTCAAAGGAAAAATATGAAATAATATTTTAGTGATTTTTACTGAGCATGGTATGTGAGTATACGTTAAGGTGTTAATATGGATTCACGTTAAATTTATGAAATATGAATTTAGATTTAATATAGTTATATGAATTAAATGCTTTAATTTTTATGAAATAAGCGAGTTTAGGTTAGATATGAACCTAAATATCCTTTAAGAGTAAACTTATGATAAAATTTTATATTGTATATTTGAATGCACAATCCCTTAGGAACTAAGCATTTTATACTCCCTGATGATGATGAAGTTGCCGAAAAACATCATTTGATAAAACAAAATATATAAAACATAGATTGCTCAAAATGCTGATTTTTATTCATGAAAGAATACTTTTAGGTTACAAAATGGATCTCCCTAATTTCTTCATGAACATGCAACATCTTGATGATGTCTTTTAGAACTCCTCAGTGAAGGTGGGCTTCTATGTACACAAGCCACCGATAGTCTACTGGTATGTGTTCTTTTGCACCTGTTTGGGGCCTACAAAATATTGTTAGTTCATTTGGGGGCCTACCTTAGTCAAGCCCCATGATTATGGAAGACAAATTTGCATAAATAAAACTATACTAAAAGATGATAAAAATTGCACAAAATACTGTAAAAACATGAAATGAAGGATACCTGTTAAATTTGCTAGTGTAGACCTATTGTATGGTCAATTTATAAGGTGGCCTATGAATTTGAACCCGGATTCACAGGGTGAGGGATGCATTGGTCTTTGAGTGGTCTCTATTGGATATCCTCTATCTGGATGGGCTCCAAAAGTGATGTTAAGTTGTTTGCACAGTGCCAAGTTGTCAAATGTAGTTTTGGTATGATTTTCTATAGAGATTTGGTAAGTTGACTAAAATAGGAGAGATAAAATGAGGAGAGGGAACCTTAAGAAAATATAAGGTTAGGAGGTGGTTAGATGAACCAGACCTTAGATTCAATTTCTAGTGAGGTTAGGTTAGGGTTTTGTGGAGGTGTCAAGTCTACATACCCTAAAAGAATATCTCATCCTCATACATGTGTAAGAAAGGGTTAGGGTTAGCTAGAATTAGCTATGTCCTAGGTTAGTTTGGGGTTTAGTTAGGGTTTCTAGAAATATCTTACTAACTTAGGGTGCACACATGTGTGAGGGTGTGCTTAGGGATAATTAGACCATTAACCCTAATTAACCCTTTATTAATGATAAAGTGCATGTTTAGTGAAAGTCACTTGCAAATTAGAATCTTGATTAGCCTAATTAGGAGTTTTAGTAGGGAATGGTCCCATGGGATCCTAATTAGGTGTAGGAAAGGGCTTAGGTGGTCTTAGGGAGCTATTAGGTGGATTCCTAGTGGGTAGAAGGTGTTTGGGGTACGTTTTACCTAGTTTTATAGGTTTGGAGCCTCTATATGACTAAGGTAGTGTACAAGTAACTACAATAGCCTATGATGGCCTATGTGAACCTACAAGTGTCTATGCAGATATGCAAGTGTACAAGAATGAGCATGTGCAAATTTTGGGTGTCTACATTTACGTATTTTTCTACTATGCTATGTGCAACATAGTTTAGTGCAAAAATAATGTGATGGTAGAAGGAGACGAGGCATTTGTAAAATGAGAAAGAAAGGGAATGAAAAGAATGGGATAAAATCAAAGGTATGTAGTTGCTCAAAGCATGACCATACAATATTGATTGATAGCCAATAGAAGAAATCAGGAAGATAGAGAGGAAGAGAAGAATGAGTCAATGTCAATGATGAAATCTAGGTGGGTGGATGCGAATGGAACATGATGGTGAAACTGATGATTTTGCCAATTTAGTACAATATTTGCCATACTGTACTTGTATATTTGTGAGGGCAACTTATGACTACTTTGATTTTGTGACCAATGCAAGATGGTTTGAAAAAACTAGAACAAATGCCTATTCAAATTGTTGCTTCTGATTTATTAATGAGTGCATGGTGACACATGCCAAACCATTTGAGCTGAGTGGCATGGATGAATCAAGCGTAACATTCAATATGTGGTTAGGGCTGATATACAGAATGAAATAAAGACATCTTCGATATTGTGCATGTCTCTCGTGACTTAACAAATGTATTATTTGGGATGGGGTTTATGTTGAGATAATATTCAACACAAATATTTGTAGACAGATACGATATCCGTGATTGGATGTTTGATTGTTTGGTTGCATGCAAAGTGGATTTGTATATAAATACCCCCTCAAACAAGGAATACCAAATGAGACAAGTGAAATGAGGTGATGATAGTGATGATTCGATTGATAGAGGAAATGGATGACAAAAAGGAGGGAAAATTTGGTAGACAAGAAGAAGGGAAAAGTTGTTGGAGTGAAAAACATGTGCATTTGGTGTATGGAGGTGTAATTCGCATGGTGACCTATGAATTGAACTTGAATTCACATGGTGACCTATGAATTGGACTGTGCTTCACATGGTGTCCTATGAATTGGGGTTTTTAGAAATTTAAAGCCATTTTTGCATGCATGTGAAGTCATTTTGCACGACGTGTGAGTTAGAGAGCGAGGAGCATGTGAAATTTTTTTATGCGAAGTGCTTGCAAAATTTAAAGGAGATACAAATATGATGAGGGGAAAAACTAGTATTGATGGTCATCACGGGGAGCCACCGGTAAGTACCCAAAGCATTATGGAGATGAAATTTTGAATTGTGTGATTGCTTTGGAATGCTATAGGGTTTATTTATTTTGTAATGTTTGTATGGGAGATGTGATTAGAATTTAAACACAAAGTGTTAAAGACACCAAATGGGTATCAGGATGTGTGATTAGATGTTAGTTTTGACCACTAATTATGTTAATTAGACTGCATGGTAGGAAATGCCTGTGATTGTTTTGACTTTGCATGTTGTGCAAAAATTATGTACTATTTTCAAGAACTGATGAAACTTTATTTATAAAAGTGGGAAATGGGTATCTAGAAATGTGATTGTTTTTACATTTCTATATGATCTGGTGATGCGTGTTAATGGTTGTCGATTGATGTAAGTGTGATGAATCGTGATTATGATTTTGTGATGAATGGTGTATCATTTTTGAAAATTATTTATTTTTCATCGTAAAAGGGAAAAATGGGTATTTAGAAATGTGTTTTATTTTATGTGTTGAAATAATTTGTTGATTGTTTTAATTGTATGCCATGATGAGTATGTGGATGAGTGTGAGGGTGGTTGTTGAAAGCTAGGTATGTACTATTTTTGAAATGCGTTTGCACTTTCACCATAAAAGGATGAAATGGGTATCCAAAAATGTGACTTTTAATATATTTTGGAATGTAGTTTGAATTTTGAATGCATGTATGTTTCAAAATAAGTGATGTAGAGAATGTGTGATTTTATGGATGTTAAATGTGATTGTATAAGTTTGTTTTTGTGTGTTTTTGAGTTATTTGCTATGAGTGAGGCCAAATGGAGCCCAAATGTGGCAATATGATAGAATTCATAGGTCAACCTATGAATCAGACCAAAATTTGTAGGGTGACCTATGAATTACGAATTGGGTCTGAGTCTTGATGTTGTTGTTATTTTTTTATTATTATTTTGGTTGTGTAAATGCATGTGATATACTATGGAAATGTTGTATGTAATTTAAAAAAAAATGTATGTATGTGAAACTAATCAAAATTTTATGTGATGTTTGAGTATGACAATTGGAGGGGTAACTATGGGAGAGTGGGGAGGGTTAGATGATAGACTTGGGGAAGTGGAGAGAGGAGTGCTATAATTGGGAGGAGATATTGATATCTATTGAGATAGTGATTGATGTTGAGAATAAGGAGTTAGAGATACAGTGTGTGAAAGTGCATGGGTGGATTTATGGGGAGGTAGCGAGGCACACTAAGGTTGTGGAGGATTTATGTCACCTAGTATCAAAGACTATGACTACTGAGGATGAATTTAAGGTAAATATGGTGAGGATGAAACAAGTGTTGGTGATCAAAAATATTGAGCAAGTGGCTCTTGTAGCGGAGGTGGATGATATGTGCATCAATATAGAGTGGCAGCGATAGGCATTAGAGGAGGCAAAATGGGCGAGGGTAGTGGAGAAGGACCCTACATATGTAGCTACTTTGAGAGCTGATATAGAGTATTTGTGAAAGGGTGGTGAGAATTTTGCAAAGATGCTAAGGGAGGAAGCAGTGATGCAACATGATTGTGAGATTGCTTTTACTATGCATAGGCTTCCACTTTTAGATTATGGTAGATCCCATTCGAGATCAAGATCATGATCGTGAGCACATATGTAATAACAATAGAGTCATCAGAGCACAATAATGATGGGGAAGAGGGAGGTGAGGACAGAGGCATCCATAATGTCATAGATAGGAGGTGTTATCCTATATTTGGATAGGATGGCAGTGCCTACAATGACATAGACATTAGGGGCAATAACTAAGTCGAGTAGGGTGGCAGTGGCATGTGAGGTAGATCAGGTGAGGGCATCTCATGAAGGGAGTGGGGAGACTACTGGTGATAAAAAATGCTAAGATTAGCCTATGGTAGAATGTATTTTTTGTATTCTATAGGTATATGTTATGATGAGTGGTGGAAATATTCCCATTTTGTAGCCTAATGGTATTTTGTATCATTATATATATAGATATCTATTTTATTGCAACTCTTATATATATGTGTTGTAATTTCTTATGTTTGCGTAATGTAAAATATTGATAAGTAAATGTACGATAGATGAATATATGCATGTGGTAGCATGTAGGAGAATGATGTCACTGTAATGTAGATACAATGTAGAATAGTGTAATGTAGATGAGTAGGTGCAATAATGTATGATGTAAGATAGATGTGATGATGCATAATGTAATATAAATAAATGCATGTAAGATAGATGTAAGGATGCATGTATGTGGAAGCTGAAATGCATAGAGAAAGCACTTGTATCATAGCATAACCGATGGTAATATGACCCATTTCATAAAATCATAGATGTAGGATAGTATAGGGTATATGCAACAATTTTGACAATCATAGTTGTAGCAATCAAACCTCATGAAGAAATGAATGAGATTTATTGACAACTCATAACTAACCTAGCCAGTTCAAAGTCTATCAAGGACCAATGTGTACAGATAAGTGATATTCATTTATCCATTTTGAGGGAGGTAGAACTAACCCATTGTAAACATAGCCAACGTAGCTAGCTCATCCAAAAGCACATAGTGATATATACAAAATAAGGTCACTAATGTGATAAATATGTTGTCACTTGTAAGACTATTCCACTGGTAGCCAAGTTCTTAGGGCCTATAGTTGGTGCTAGAAATCATCCCATCATGTTATATTAAACCTAAGGACCAAAGGTGATGAAGCATAAAAATTGTGTTTCTTGGAGCTTTTTTCTTTTGTTTTCTTCCCCTCATTTATTGCTTATCTTTTTACCCATTTTTTTACCCATTTTATTGATTTTATTTTTTACCAATTTTTTTGATATTTTCTTATACTTATCCATTTTTTTATCCCTAGGTTGTATGTTGACCATGCAAATGATAGGATGACCAGGGTAAATTGTTTGCTAGATGATGATATCTATGCAAGGTGTTATCTTCCCTAGACTTTTTTTTTTTTAAATATAACCTATGTGAGTGGTCCCTGAAAGAAGTTGAACCAACCAAAGAAGACTATAAGGAGTGTATAACCTGTCACCTAGAGGTGACATTTGATTGACATAACTAGTGAATGATCAAGAAAATACAAGACACCATATACTCTGTAATCCCGAGAAAGGGAGTGGACATCCAAGTGGTAATGCTAACAAGTGCATATCTTATTTTTGCTAAGGGTGCATTTCCATAGAGGAAATATATAAATATGAATGAAATAATAGAAGAAATATGGATATATGTAATGAATGTAGTGCGGGATATAGTATGCAATAAAAACATCTACAAGAGGAAATTTATGAAATATAACTAGATGATATTAGAAACTATGTCTAAATATGGATGTATGGGGTGATGATGATGAGAATGGAGAGTCATGATAGCGGTTTCCCCAGCGTGTGGAGAGATGTAGCAAACAGGATAAAAGTATATAACTGGGAGAATACATGTGATAATGAGGAAATTCGAGAGTGAGAATAGATGTAGGAGAACATGAAGGTGAAGAAACATGACAAAGAAAAGGGAGTGAAGCAACGATGTAAGTAAAATGAAAAATAAAAAAATAAGAAGAGGGGAGAATTAGCATAGGAATGTATCCACACAAAGCATGACCATTCAACAATTCTAAAGAGGAAGGATAAGAGGAGATGTAATGGAAGAAAATAAAGAACTAATAAAAAAGTAAAAACTTATGCAAAATGATGTGAATCGGATCATGAGTGATTGGGTGAAGTGACAAGGCAACTAGTATTTTTATAATTGGTATAGTTAGATAACTATTAAAAGTAACGAGGTCTGGAGGTGAATGAATCACATGATGGGGTGGAGCGAGGTACTAGCCATCATGGAGGGCTTTGTAGTCAAGTAGGTGAGGGAGATTGTTTAGGATGTGAAAGAGGTTTATCAAAAAACATATCCTGAACAATGGTCTCAAATGTATGACACACATTGATGTCATGCCTTGGTTGATGATGATAGAAATAAAATTGGTTTTCTTTGTAATCTCATAGCTTAGGGTGGAAAGGATTGACAGGATAAATATCGGGTAGTATAAGGAGGTCTTGGTGGAGTAGTTTATGAAATGTTTGAGATATTGGTGTTGACTGAACTAGCATAGGATAGATATATGGATTGGATGGTATGTTCATTAAGGAGGTGGTGTAGGAATGAGTGTTCAGGTTGGAATGCAGGATTTTGGTGTAGGTCATATCTAAGAGCAAGGAGTAGACTTGGAAGAAGGTGATGTGGGTTGGACCATGGTAGAATGGCATGGATGAGAGTGGAAGCGACAATGGCTCAAGTGTAACTCAAGGTTATTGAGGTGAGAGATGATATGCTAGATATCAATGTGGGGGTGATGGAATTGAGGTAGGTGGGGATCAAGATCGAGTGGGTAAATGGGATTGGGGTATGGGTGTGAATAAGGGAATGAACAGGAGGAATAAGGGGGAGAGTGGAAATTTTATGATGGTGGTATGGCAAGCTGAAGCAAGAAGCCACAAAGTGGATATGGTTGTGTTTGAAGGATAGGTGGTGCAAGAGACAACTGCATATAGTGATGCAAACAATATGGGGAAATGCGAGAGGAGGTGGTATGGGTAGCATATTGGCATAAGGATAAGTCATAGGGTGATATACCGATTGGTAGGTATGGAGGTAGTCCTACAAAATATGCATGAATAGGTGTAGTTCCTCTATTAAGGGGACAATATAATGGTGAAGATTGATGAGCTAAGGAAGATGGTAGGTATGGATCTCTCAAATCAACTAGGTGAGGTGGGGATGATTCCCATGTGTGAGGGTCTGGCAAATGATAATGTTCTTTATTATCCACAAAGGATTGCAAGGAAATATGGTTGTCTCTTGAGCGAGGGGAGTAGGAAGAATTCCTGTGGTGGGATGAGCGATGGTGGGGTGAAGTGTGGTGATCAAAATGTGATGATGTGGAAGGGTGATGCACATGAACTAGTTCAGGTGCCATGGCAAGATCAATCGAAATGATTGGTACCAAAGGTAGTATTGGGAGGTCTTGCATGATAAGTACATAGAGTTATGGAGGTGGTGACCTAGAAAAAATGTATCTCCATGGCAGATGTCATAGTTGGTTATAAGATATCTGCAAAAACCAAGATACCAATAGTATATAAATGGCATAAAAAGCATAAATATTTCTATTTTGTAATAGAAAGTGAAAACTATGTGTAGTATGATGTAGATTGTGAGTGATGTGTACCTATACGGTATTATAATGAGACTGTAAAAATATGCAGTGATGCATACATAGATAGGCTAGGCATTTAATGTGTGAAGATGAGTAAAGTGGATAGATTTAGTTTCAGTGAGTCCTTTCAGATTTTTCAATCAATAGGCACCAGAACTGTGTTTGTGTGTGACAATATATGGGCCTATCCAATTAGGAGTGAATTTATATCACTATTGATGGGGTTGGATTGTGATCTATTGGTTCTCTTTGATAACTAGATTGCCAATCTAAAATTTGCACTGATGTGCCTTGCTATTGTAGGCATAACAAAGGTGATATTATTAGGATCCCATCCTAACCCTTAATATAATAACTTCCATGATGTAATAATTCCTAAATAACATGGGTAGTACCCATGATTAATATTTTGTAATGTTCTAAGTTTTAGCTTATATAGTGCCTATGACAAATGGCACCTTTTTTATGTAACACATGGTAGATAGTTTATGTAAGGTGGCCTTGTGCATGTAATTTGAGTGGCATTGTGAATGTAATTCGAGTGGCACTATGCATGTAATTCGGGTGGCATTATGCATGTAATCCAGGTGGCATTTGCATGTAAGCCAACCATGGAAGGGAACTCTTTAAATACTCAAGAAGTCACCAATATATTCATCTTTTCACAAATTAATGAAGTGTTGAAGGAGGTTGCCCCCTCGAAGAGGCCTGCAATTCTATCTTATTGTGAGATTGTTCCTTTATGCAAATTTCTGTTATAATGTGTATTTTGTTCTAAATATTAATATGATGTTTATGTGATTTTATTTCCAAGCAATTGTGTGAGAGTGTGTTTATTTGAGTTTATTTTATAGTAGGATCCTAAAAAGTGGTATTAGAGTGCTTTCCAGGGCCAATTTCTATTGCAACAGTAATGATTCTTACCTGTTAGGTATAATCCTCTGTTATTTTTGTGTATTTTTTTTTTATTATTATCAAAAAATAAAAAAACAAAGACCAGTAAAAAAAATAAAAATAAAAATATATATAGTCCTTTTTAGTTGAGTATGTAGAAACCCTGTGTTGGGGGTTTTAAAATATCACGAAGGATCTGTCATTATTGGCTAAGCTAGATAGCCCATACAACATCTAGTGAAGTGAGGGGCGATCAGGCTCCAATACCCAGGCCTTAGACAGAACTCATGCACGAACTTGAGCTCCCATGCATCTTTGGGTGTATCGGGAGACCATTCTAGGGTTAAAAAAATTTATCTAGTAGGAAGCTTATCGGACTTGTATCATCCATAGTCCATGGGAAACAACATCCTAGATGATTACCCTCCCGTACTTTCGAGAGGCAGATAGTGTGCTCAAGGGTATGTGTGGAATCCTCCTTGGGTAGTGGCCTAAAATATTGGTCCGAGCACTATTGTTCATCACTACGATATAAAAGAGGGCCTATGGGTGTTACATACTCCTTTACTTAGCATACCCTAGTTATGTTAAAACTTCAACCTACAATAAAATCACAAACCAAAACTCCTTGTTTGTAAACCTGCATTCCAAATTCCCAAAAGTGAGCATATGAGAAAGGAATCCTCTACCAAAAAAATAACATACATTGCATGGATTCAGGATAGAATATGAGGGTGACAGTTAAGTTGACAGTTTGGAGAATAACAATCAAATTTACAGTGGTAGTAATAGTGAGGTCAGGCAGGTCAGCACAGTCAGGTCAGAGACTGCAGTTTTCAGTGTCATAATAGAACTATCATAACAGTAACCTACACAATATAGAGAATCTTCATACTAGTGAGGTAAGTAGTGTCAGAGAGACTATATAGGTTGAGAAAAATAGTGAGCGAGTGACCAGAGACCAATTATAGATAGTGCTCCAATACCCAAATTTTGCATTGTAGTTCAAAATAAAAAACTGTAAACACCGTTAGACTCGACAAAATAGGAGATAAAAAAAAAGTCTAGGGTGCCCAAAAGTAGTGTTTTGGGATATAGCTCATTGTGACCACCTCTTCGATCTGATTATTTTGATATATAGCACCCAAGCACTTTTTTGGACACTTACTAAAAATAGTAAGTTCTAAAACCCAATTCTAATTTTAGTAACTAGTCACAAAAGGTTCCAAAATGGCTCAGGGTACCCGTGGACATCAAAAAGAGCTAGAACATATGGACTTCTTAACCAAAGCCATTGAGAATTTGAACTTGAAAATTTTCTCCATAAGGGAAGAGGTCCAAGGTCTTCGTCTAGATCATGAAGCCACTCGCGCTTGCTTAGAAGAAACACTAATAAATATGGGTAGCAAGTTACATAAGGGACCACTCAAAACATAACACCAGGCTAAAAAGTCTACAAGGATGACCATGAACCATCCTTTAAAATGCCAAAATTGGATTTCCATCGATTTAATGGGAAGTATGTTGATGGGTGGTTATGTAGGGTTGATCAATTCTTTAGACTTCATAATGTTCCCATATATCATCGAGTTCATATGGCTTCCTTCAATTTGGAATCTGAGGCTCTACACTAGTTCTAGTGGTTACATAATTCCAACCCAAATCTCTCTTGGGAGGAATTTTAGTCCCAACTACTGAACCAATTTGGGCCTAGTGAGTATGAGGACTTCATAGGGACCTTGACAAAACTACAAAAAACATCATCAGTCCGTGATTACCAAACTCAATTTGAAAATTTGGCCAATAAGACAAGAGGATTGATGGAAGGGTTCTTCATGAGTTGTTTTATCAGTGGGTTAAAAGGGGATATCCAAACTGAAGTAAAGATTTTGAAAACACATTCCATGATGGAAGCTATCAGTTTGGCCCATCTGGACAAATCTAAACTCTCAAACCAAATGCGCCCCCCATGGTTTCCTCCAAACCTACCTTCATTTCCTTTTCAAACCCAAAATTTAGTGGATAGTAAACCTACTACACCCAAGCGACTGACTATAGAGGAGATGGATGCCCATCATGCCCAAGTATTATGTTATAGTTGTGATGAAAAGTTTTTTAAAGGACATAAGTGTGCAAAGAAAAGACTATTCTTGATAGATGTTGAGGAACCTACTAACACTGACCAGAGTGATGAGGATGAGGACCCCCCTAAAACACCTGCTCCATAGGAAGAAGATACAAAAGGGTCTGAGGTAGAGATTTTAGTCCATGCTCTTGCATGCATTACCACTCCATAAACCATGAAAGTTGTGGGATTTTTCCAGGGCCAACGGTATTACCATCCTTATTTATTCACCCAACACACACAACTTCATTGATCATAGAGTTTCTAAGTAGGCAAATTGCTATAGCCACACTTGTAATTCATTCGAGGTCATGGTAGCCAATGGGGGAACATTACCTTGTAAAGGAAAATGCCGCAATGTCAAGATCAGGATAGGGTACTATGAACTCAACCAGGATATGTTTACCCTTCATTTGGGAGGATGTGATATGGTTTTGGGATCTCAATGGTTGAGTACGTTGGGCACTATCAGTTGGAACTTTGTAGAACTCTAGATGCAATTCTACCAAAATGGACAAACACACTTAATCAAGGGCTCCCCTACAGGAACACCTCACCTTATTAGTTCCAATCATATGGATAAAGTGCTAAAGAAATCAAAACATGGGGTCATTGCACAACTCTTCTCCATCCAACCAACCACTTCACTAATGGCTAAAATTCCATCAGACCTACAACTAGTTCTACACAAACATGATGTTGTCTTTGCAGAACCAACTACACTACCACCGTGTCGCTCTCATGACCATGCTATCCCATTTCTCCCGGGTAGTGCACCACCAAATATCAGGCCATATAGGTACCCTCATGCCCTAAAATTAGAACTAGAAAAAATGGTACAGGAATTACTTAAGGCTAGTATTATCTAGCCTAGTACTAGCCCCTACTCCTCACATGTCCTACTTGTTCCCAAGAAAGATGGCTCATGGTGCCTATGTATTGACTACCGGGAACTCAACAAGACTACGGTCAAGGATAAATTTCCTATTCTAGTGGTTGATGAATTACTCGATGAACTACATGGGACCATGTATTTCACCAAGATTGATCTCCACTCTGTCTACCATCAGATCCGGCTCAAGGATGAGGACATCCCCAAAAATACCTTTCGCACTCATGAAGGTCATTATGAATTCTTGGTAATGCCATTTGGTCTCACAAATGCTCCTTCTACATTCCAAAGTCTTATGAACAACATCTTCCAGACCTTTCTGTGGAAGTTCATCCTTGTGTTCTTCGATGACATCTTGATTTACAACCACACATGGGAAGAGCACCTCAATCATGTGGATCAAAATTTACAGTTGTTGGTCATCCATCACATTTTTGCCAAAAGGTCCAAGTGTTCCTTTGGCCTTATTGAAGTAGAGTATCTGGGACACATTGTCTCACAAGATGGCATCAAGGTTGACCCTAAGAAGATCCAAGTAGTTCAAGAGTGGCCGAAACCTCGTACCCTCAAGGGACTTTGAGGATTTTTAGGGCTTACAGACTATTATAGCAGATTTATCTACAATTATGGGAAGATAGCTGCCCCCATCACCTCCATGTTGAAAAAATATTCCTTCACTTGGAAAGGGCCTGCTGACCAAGCCTTCATTGAACTCAAGCATGCTATGACCACCACTCCTGTCTTAGCCATGCCAAATTTCTTTAAACCATTTGTCATTGAAAGTGATGCTTCTGTTTATGGTATTTGGGCAGTATTGATGCAAGAAGGATGACCTATGGATTTTACTAGCAAGGCACTCTATGATCATAATATGGGGAAATCCACATATGCTAAGGAAATGTTAGCCATATTGCATGTAGTCACACATTGGTGACCTTACCTCATTAGGCATCACTTATCCATAAAAACCGACCATCAAAGTCTCAAATATTTTTTTGAACAAAGAGTTGCCACACCTGACCAACAAAAGTGGGTGTCTAAACTCATGGGCTATGATTATGATATCACCTACAAAAATGGAAAGGATAATATTGTGGCTGATGGTCTTTCTTGCCAAATGGAGACCGTAAGTATGTTGTGTGCCATCTCAGAACCACTTCCCCAATGGATTGATTCCTTGCATCAAGAAGCACATCAAGATGCAGATTTGCAAGCTTTTATAGCCTCACTAATGTATTATCTAGATTATGCACTAGGATATAATTGGAATAGCCATGATCTATGCTACCATAAATGCCTAGTTCTACCTCATAAGTCCCCACTTTGAGAGCTCCTCATGAAGGAATTGCATGCCACTCCCTCTGCAGGCCATTCAGGGTTCCTTAAAACATATGAGCGACTCAAACGTACCTTCTTTTGGAAAGGTATGAAATGGGACATCCGCTCTTTTATTGCTGCCTGTAACACATGTCAAAGGATGAAATGTGAAACAGTGCACTCTCTGGGTTCTCTTCAGCCATTGCCTATCCCAGATCAGGTTTGGACCAAAATTTGCATGGACTTTATAGAAGGGCTCCCTAAATCTGGAGGCAAGTCAGTTATTTTCATGGTAGTAGGCCGCCTTTCAAAATATGCTCACTTTTGTGCCCTTGCCCATACTTATACAACATCCATTATTGCACAAATTTTTCTTAACTCCATATTTCACCTTCATGGCATGCCCACATCTATTGTATCTGATCGTGATCCCACCTTCACTAGTCATTTCTGGCAAGAGTTGTTTAAGTTGTAGGGGACTCAGCTCAAAATGAGTTCAGCCTACCATCCACAAACGGATGGTCAAACAAAAGTTGTTAATAAATGCTTGGAAACCTACCTTCGCTACTTTGTCTCAGATCATCCCACTCAATGGGCCAAATGGCTATCCTTGGCCGAATGGTGGTACAACACTTCCTATCATACTGCAACCAAAATAACACCATTTGAAATAGTCTATGGGTGCCTTCCATATATGCCTTCCTCTTACATTTTTGATAGCTCCAAGGTCCAGGCCATCAACAACACTCTGAGTCAACACACCGAGGTCCTTTGCCAACTTAAGTAAAATTTGAACATGGCCCAGAATTGGATGTGCCAACAAGCTGATCAACATCATTCTAAGCGTAGTTTTGATGTAGGTGATATGGTCTTCCTTTGCTTGCAACCGTACAAATAATTATCCCTACAAATTTGTAAGTGCCATAAGCTTACAAAAAAATTCTATGGTCCTTACCAGGTTCTACAAGGGATTGGCCCCACAGCTTACAAATTGGCGCTCCACCTACTTCGAAACTTCATCCAGTTTTTCATGTTTTCGCTCTCAAGAAAGTTATGGGCACACAGGTACAAGTTCAATCCACACTTCCTAAATTGGATGAAGAAGGATCCATATTACTTGAACCTAAGTAGATGTTGGATTGTCAAATGTGCACTCTTCACAACTATACAATTATAGAGATCCTGGTTCAGTGGCGTGGGCTTCAACCTAAAGATGCTACATAGGAATATTTCCACCAACTCCAGCAATAGTTTCCTCATTTTAGCTTTGAGGACAAAGCTTCTTCAAGGGGAAGGACATGTTAGGATCCCATCCTAACCCTTAATGTAATAACTTCCATGATGTAATAATTCCTAAATAACGTGGGTAGTACCCATGATTAATATTTTGTAATGTTCTAAGTTTTAGCTTATATAGTACCTGTGACAAATGGCACCCTTTTTATATAACACATGGTAGATAGGTTATGTAAGGTGGCATTGTGCATGTAATTCAAGTGGCATTGTGCATGTAATTCAAGTAGCACTATGAATGTAATTCGGGTGGCATTATGCATGTAATCCAGGTGGCATTTTGCATGTAAGCCAACCATGGAAGGGAACTATTTAAATACCTAAGAAGGCACCAATGTATTCATATTTTTGCAAATTAATTAAGTGTTGAAGGAGTTTGCCCCCTCGAAGAGGCCTGTAATTCTATCTTATTGTGAGATTGTTCCTTTATGCAAATTTATGTTATAATGTGTATTTTGTTCCGAATATTAATATGATGTGTATGTGAGTTTATTTCAAAGAAATTGTGTGAGAGTGTGTTTATTTGAGTTTATTTTATAGTAGAATCCTAATAGATATTGATAGACACATGTGTGCTCGATGGTGTGGATGTAGTGCTCGTCCAAGAGTGTTAATTGTTCAAGGTGGGCTTGATGAGAAGTGTTGTTACGAGTAAAGTATTTCATAGAGACTTGTAAGGAAGGTATATCGAGATCGAGAGGCATAATGGCTTCAACACCATATAACAATGAGAAAGGTATTGCCCTAGTGGGTGTATGAATGCTCATACGATAGACCCATAAGGCTAAAGGCATATGATTGTGCCAATTATAGTGGGATTCTACAACTATCTTATGAAGGATAGAGAAAATGGTTTTGTTAGTAGCCTTAGCCTAGCCATTATCCTGTGGGTATTATAGGGTTGAGAAGCTATGGTGGATATTAAATTTGACACATAGGGCATGGATAGTTTTTTTTTAAGGGTGTGCCATTGTTAGAGATTATTAGGGAAGGAATTCTAAAGTGACATATGATACTGATAAATACCATAATATTGGCTCCCATGGTTTGGATAAATGGGATGGCTTCAACCCACTTTGTGAAGCATTTTGTGGTAGAGATGATAAATTTGTGATTGCTTTATGAAGCAGGTGAGATATTCTTAATGAGATCTAGGCCCCATTATGAGAAAGGCCACATAGATTAAATTTATTAGAGAGCTTGTAAAGGTAGGTGTATGAGGTTAGCATATTGTTGGTATTTGATACATCACTTGACATACTCAAAATAATCATGTTCCATTTTGGGCCAGTAGTAGCCCATGCAAAAGATGTATTTTTGTGATAGCCATGCCACCAAAGTGACCATCACAAGTATCATCATGGGTTTCTTGTACTAACCACTGATATTCATGTGGTTCAAGACAACACAAAAGAATACCATCATAACTACGGTGATACAAGATGTCCCCCAATAGTGTGTAACAAATGGTCCATTGTTTGAATGATTGGTTATGAGCATGTGGTAAATCATAAAGTAGGAAGACTAATTTGATATAATCCTTAATTTATGAAAACCAAGGATCATGTGGTTTAGTGTGGACAACATGAATGCCATCATCATCTATAGGAGGTGAATATGAGATAGTTGATTGTGTGAGTGTATGAATGGACATGTGTGTTGTATCTAAGAGGGAATTTTGTGGTATTAATGATCCTAAGGAAGCCATTGTATTTGTGAAATGATTGGATGAGCGTAGGGTGGCTATGATATCATACCACTTGAATTGGATGAGGAGTTGTTGGGTGATTTTATTGTATTACTAAATTACAAGGCAACAACATTTCCAAATCTCTTGAACTTAGTTGATAATGAGGAGATAATATCCTATGATGTGAAGACATATTTTTTTTTGTAGATAATATACTATAGCATTAATACCAGGTTTTACAAGTTGACCCAAAACCTTTTATAAAAATCAACCCAGGGTTGTTGATGAACATGTCCTTACTAAGGATCCTATATATATAAAATCTACATGCCACCAAAGCCATTACATCCGGTAAGGCACATAGCTTGTTATCAAAAATAAACTTCCCATACAACATTTTGGATATACCCCAAGAAAACACACCTGCATCATAATAACAAAAAAATAAATAGACACAGATCCCTTTCTTGAAACAATGGAGAAACAAAAAGTTGCAGATACACATAGCAGAGTACTAAAAAATCCTCCCACAAGCTCTGTATTGACACTTACTCTTAATAATTCTTTGGTAATTGTTTTCTTCCGTATATGACACACTTTGGGACCACATCCTGTCTTGGCCAATCAACCGTGGAGAAGTGAACTTGCTAGCTATATTTATGATGTGAAGACATATAATTTGTATGGAATGTGCTTTCTTTAGACCAAGAATGAGGGTTTCATAGTCTACATTATTTTTTGTGCATAGAAACCATAATTTGAATGAAAATGGGAAAGGCTCCTCATTTTGTGTGAAAAATACAATGCCTGGATCCCAAACATGTGTGTAGCAAAAACCATTTAAGAAGGGTGTTAGTTCAGTTGGTATTTATAGTTTGAAATATTCCTCAACTTCTATGATATTGAGTATGGAATCATTAGGGAGCTAGATGAGGAGAAGTTGATCATTGGATAATGGAGTCTCAATGAATTGGTTTGCGATGGCCTGTTCTTTCATGGATTTTTGTGAAATAAATTCTAGATTGAATTCAATGAGGAGCATAATCATTTTGGTAGTACGAGAGTTATGATAACTCTTATTCGACATATACCAAAGTAATGGCATAGTTTTTGGATAGTAAACACAACGACCAAACATAGCCTTTCCATATATACATAATGGGTTTCATAGCTGACTAGCGTACAACTAATTCAGTATATATCTTGCTCATGATTGAGTGCATTCTTTTGGGCTAATAGCATACCGAGTGCAAAATCTATAGCAAAAATATATATGTTAAATGATAGTTGTGGGTATGGGAGAGATAACACCAGTGAAGAAGTGAGGTAGGATTTGATGAAATAAAAGGATTATTGATAGTTTCATCCCATTTTAAGGTGACCCCCTTTTGTAAGAGGTGATTAAATGACTTACACTTATCTAAAAGTTGGGTGATAAAACAACGCATGGACTGAATCTTGCCTTCCAAGTTGCGTAGTTGTTCGAGGTTTGTGGGTGGAGGCATATCGATGATGGATTTGACTTTATTAGGATCTAATTCAATGCATCATTGAGAGACAATGAACCCTAGGATTTTTCCTGAAGTGAAACCAAAGACACATTTATTTGGGTTAAGGCAAACATTGTGTTCTAGGAGATGATTGAATATTTTATGTAGATCAACAAGGTGTTGTGACCGTTCTTTGAATTTTGCAATGAGATCATCAACATAATATTCTATGATTTTGTACATATAATCATGAAATATGTAATTCATTGCATGTTGGTATGTTTCCATAGCATTTTTAAGACCAAAATAAATGACCTTATAGTAGAAGGTCCCCCAGAGGGTTGTGAAAGAAGTCTTATGTTGGTCAACAAGATTGATTTTGATTTGATTGTAGCCAAAAAATCCATCCATAAGGGATATAATTTTATGGCCTACAATGGAATCAATGAGTGATTCGATGTTTGGTAGGGGAAATTTATCTTTGGGATAAGCTTTTTTTAAGTCATGAAAATTAGTACATACGTGAACCTCACCATAGGGTTTAGTAATTGTTGTGGCCATTACACAACTATCCCCAAAACTTGGGGACCCCTTTAAAATTTGTAAATATTGAGATAATGGGATAAGATTGAGCAATTGGGTTCTATTTTTTGTTCTTTATGGATCCCTCTATCTTGCTTGGATATGTTATTATTGAGGGCCATTTTGCTAGCAGGGCATGGTTTCGAGTTTACAAATTGCTATGACTAGCAATTTTTTTTTTTAACATTGCTCGATATTTAGATGTTAGTTTCATTAATTTTTATTATTAGGGTTTAGTGTTTCAGGTTTATACTTTTTATTCTAGAAGTCCTTAGTTAATGTATTTTATTTTATTTTAGATTCTAGGTTAGTTTTATTTTATTTTAGGGTCTAGGTTATTTGGTCCTTTTTGTGTTTTTATCTATGTTATTTTATTGTAAGTTTAGGTTAGTATTTTGTTTTATTGGATGATTCTTAGATTTGTGTTGATGTTCGAGTATTGATGTTAGAATTAGATTTAATTTCATGAGGTTTTATTTTATTATGTGCATCTTTCTATGACCTAATGATCAAAATGTGTGTACAATGGAATCTATGGAAGCACAAACACCACGTTAGCCCAGGGCGATAGTGGGATCAAAAACAATGAGTGAAGTCAAGGTAGAGTTAAAGCAATCACAGATTATAGACATGGCAACCTACCACATGGATGGGTGACCAATGGAAGGGACCACAATAGTAAGAAGTGCATGGGAAAGACCACCTGAAGGTAGTCAACAATTCATAAGCGACCCCTGAGTTATAAAATGCTCAAAGGATAACAACAAGAAGCATGTGGGATAAGTTTATTTTCCACATGATACAATTCCACTGATGTACACGTGGCACATCCAATGATTACAACTACAAGGTAATTTACATTGTTTGGACAGTGATGTTAGGGCAGGGTAATAACGTTATTCACAAGTGTATTTTGGTGAGAATATGGGACAACGTCCGTCACCAAACTATTGCCAAGAAATAGTGAGTGGAAGGTGTAGATACACCACTAGACCTGACAGTTGCAGGTGAGATAAAAGGGGACTTGTAGTGCCCCTGCCAATGCACCCTAATGCCAAGCTTCATGCATCCTCAAGTGTTCATTAGAGATCCCATTCGATAAATATAATATGAATTTTAGAAGATACATCGCATGCCTTATGTGGACCCAAACGTATTGATACGTGAAAGATCAAGTTATGTTGTGTCCATATGGAGGAGCATCGTAGGGAGAAGAGCCATGCAGGATAAGTGCATCATAGAGAAGAGTCATACTGGAGGAACATCACAGGAGGAGCACTGCGTAGGAATTGAGGTAACAAGCATACCACAAGACTTGGTTCTCAGCCCAAGCTTAGGCATAGTGGTATGGGGTAAGACAAGGAGGGATTGTGCCCCATCAACTCATGGTGGAGTCATGTCGGCATCGCTCGAAGGTTGATAAGGGAAGTTTTATTGAATATATTTTTTTTATTATTATTATACATGAAAATGTCATGTGCCCCTAAGTGTAATATGGTATAGGCATGGATATGGGTAGCCATGATGACCCATGATTCTAACCCACATTTTGTTTTTTGTAAGGGTGAGATATGATTTTTAGGCCTTTATCATTACTATGGATTAGCATTGATAAGAAGGACCAAAGGGTAAACTCAAATGGAAGGAGATATAAGGAAAGAGATGAGCTTTGGCATTTGTTTTTATTATTATTTTCTTTTGTAATATTTAAAATATTGGAAGTCATTTCATATTACACTTCCTTTTATTTTGGAGAAAGATGAAACAAAAGGATCCCCTGAAAGTTCAAATATTCATGTAAGCCCATGTGAAAGGGGCTAGAATTTTTGTAGCACAAGATACATTTTGACCATTTTAATGCATATAGATTTGGAAACTTGCACCTTGTGAGCAAAACTAGAGGAGATTTTTTTCTAAGGGTTATTTTTTTTAATGTTTTATTCATTTACTACATGCTTTTAAATTTATATCTAGTGTTAAATGCTCTTAGGAGGTTACACTAGGTGAAGGTTTATTTTGATGCAGATTTTATTCTTTCCTTGGAGTCTAGCACTCGATCTAATATGATTGTGTTTATGTAGGTTTGCTTGGATTGAGTTACCCTTAGAGTTTCTCACAATATTTGGTTTTGCAGGGTAGGGGAGCATGACACCATATTATGTGTGCACCTATGTTCCAGCTTTAGTTTAGTCCAATTGTAGTTCATTTTTTGCAATTTTTGTTTTATATTTTAGCAAATCACCCCTTTCTTTCGGTTTGTTTTCATTTAGATTCTTTGTCTATATTTTCTATAATTTTATTTCAGTTTGTTTTCATTCTAGTATTTTGTCAAGAATTTTTATCATTTTCTTTCAGTTTGTTTTCATTTTGTCCCTTTGTCCAGAATTTCTATAATTTTATTTTAGTTTGTTTTCATTCTGGTCCTTTGTCCAAAATTTCTATAATTTTATTTCAGTTTATTTTCATTCTAGTCCTTTGTCTAGAATTTTTATTATTGTTGTTTTAGTTTGTTTGCATTCTAGTCCTTATCCATAATTTTTGCACTTTCAACTTTGCATAAAGTAGTTCAAAACTTTTACTTCATCAACTAAAGCTCAAGATAAAATCAATCTAGGAGGAAGGGTACTGACCTATATTTAACATTAAGTGCAGATAAAAAAAATGAATGCTAACTTTCTAATTGGCTAATATTCTAGCTATATAACATCACAATTAGTAGAGCATTAATTTTGAAGATAAAAATGAACCTACTAACTACAAAATGAGTCTGACATTAAAGGCATGGAGTTTAAAATGAAGTGGACAATTCCACACACTTTTTCATTTTTATATTTTAATCTAAAGATAAAATGGACCTACTAATCGGGATTTAGGGTAAGACAAATTAATGCAAATATTATCAAAAGAGCCACATTTCATTTGACAAAATTTGCATAAAGGCACTTTCATTTCAAGTTAAGGAAATCAATCACTAAGCATATATGAATTAGACCATCAAGGTCCCTTGTTAACTATCACTTGCAGGTCATTGAGTTATTTCTAACATGTGTTATTCAGGATTATCTTATCTTCAAATACAAATGCAAAATGCTTATATACCAAAACCTTCGAGAAGTTGTTTTTGTAATTAAATTCTTTGCAAGAGAGATTTTCAAATTAATACTCTGATTGTGGTGAACATTTTACAATGGGAAAAAATATTCACTAAAAATTTTGGCTCTAGAAGGAGGGCCTTATTTTCATATCTTTGTGATTCATTTGATCAACATCATTTTTTTTTTATAGCTAATGTGTGCAGTTTTAGTTCCACTATGTTTTGTTGTAGGGACTTTGTTTTGCAGGTTTTTGTGTTGACATTGTTTATTGTCTGAGTTATTGTGACTTGTGAGAAGTATTGTAGAACAAGTGTCTTCCAAAGCTGGCCCAACCTGAGTATATTTCTACTAGGTCTAAAACCACTCGAGAAACCATATTTCAAAGTCTTTCTCCTAATTCTAGGAAACCATGGAAAAAGACTCAAGAGGATGAAATCTCACCTAGTATACTTGATCTAGGGTTATCTCTGGTGTCAAGTATATCTAGTGGGCCTACACATGTTGTCTCTATTGCTATGGGTACATCAAGTGTATTTGTACCCATTATATCAACTATCTCTACTACTCCCATAGGGCCACCACTATTGAACAACATGGCCCAACCACCAGTTCCCTAGTACAGAGTGTGTAATATTCCCTTGAACATAGTCGGGTATGTCCATGAAATACCCAATAAGGTCAAGAAATTGCTTCCTAATTTTAAGCACGATGGTCCTATTATAATTGAAGAGCATATCTAGAATTACAAGGATGTTCTGGTTAGACTATCATTAGATCATGAAGATGTCACTTGTAGGCTCTTCCCCATGAGTTTGAATAGAATATCCTATGAATGGTATATGAGTCTTCCTGCTAGGTCCATCACCTCTTGGGCAAAATTAAAGGAAGAATTAATTAATAATTTTAGGTCACTTTAAGATCCTACCATCACATATAACCAATTTATGACTTGTAAGAGGGGACCCAATGACCCAATCAGGATATTTAATTCTAGATTCCATAAACACTACATGAGCATAACCTATCATTTTGTGATTGATGTCGTTGTGTATCTTCAATTATAATTTGAAGTTCTAGATCCCATGATAGCCATGTTTGTTAGGAGAAACCCTTGGATTATAACTCTTGCCCTAGCATATGCAGAGGCCATGACTATTGAGCAACAAATGATGTCGCAAGGTGTGGGGATACCCCAATTGCCCATGGTAGGATAGTTTGGTCCTTATAGTTAGTTTTCTATGATGAATCAATTCATGGCACATATTAGAATTAAATTCACCTTATGTTATAATTTGTGTCCAAGACTTCGTCAAAATTGAAATACCAGACTAAAACTGAGGTTTGCCTAGTTCAGTATCTAGAGAAGGCTGGTTCATTGTTTTTTATAGGAAAATGGGAGAGAGAAAGGAATGCTTAAAGAAGAGAAATGTAGCCAATGCTATAAGATTAAAATTGGTACAAATTAATCTTCTTGTTGTGGTGTAGTGGTAAATGCCCTGGGTGCTGGTAGAGGCCGACCCAGGTTCCATTCCCCTTGTCTCCATCCTCTGAGATATATGGTATAGTTAGGAATGTCCTATGTGCTGGTCGAGGTCGACAAAGCTCCATTCCTCCTATGCCCAACCTGTTGAAAGTGGCACCTCAAAAGGGGTGTTTTCCACTATAAATTAGTTTTAACCCAGGTGTTGTAGGTGAGTTGGAGAGGAGAGGGAAATCCTCCAAGAGAGGTCCCAGGTTCAAATCTCCACCCTCCCAAAAAGATGAATTGGGTATCCAAAATCCAATTGATAATGTTTGTGCAGGCAGGGTCGAGTGCAACTCCCGAGTGACTTTGATGGTGTACAACCCCCTGTTCATGGTCTCTCAGACCAAGGCGGCCCCACAAGGGGTTTTTCGCTTTAAAAAGAAAAAAAAAGTTGGTACATATTAAGTAACAAAACAATGCTAATCCAACCTTTTGCATAAAGCATAATAAAACTCAATGCACCATAAACTAAGATCACTCAGTAAATATTTGTTGGCAATTTTGGGTACCTTGGGTACATTGCTTTTGCTAAAGTGTAGAAGTTGTCATTGATGTCAAGAAGCTCTTGAAGGAATTTGATTTAATGTCAGATTATTCAGAGCATGGACAGTGAGTTTCCAAGAAGATCATAGTAGCTCTTTTGCTAAAGATCAAAGAAAAAGACAAGTTAGAAAAAGTATGCAGCAGGCTGGAAATACTGTCGCGATTTCACATGTTAGAGGAGAGAGAAAGTGTTGGAAAAACTGTCGCGATTTCATGACATGTTGGTAGAGAAGGAGAGCAAGGTGGAAAGTGTCGCGATTTCATGACATGTCACATTTTTGTGACTTGAAAAGAGCAGGAAGTCCGAGAAGGAAAAGCGTCACGATTTCGTGACATATTGAAAGGAATATTGTACGGATGAAAAAGTGTCATGATTTTGTGACATGTTGTAGGAGAGGAAGTCTGAAAGAAAAAGTGTCACGATTTCGTGACATGTTGCCAGAGAGGGAGTCCAAAAGAAAAAGTGTCACGATTTCACGACATAATGCAGAAGAGAGAGTCCGAAATGTGAGTTGTCACGATTTCATGACAAGTTCGAAGAGAGAGAAAGTAGCAAGATAAAGTGTTGCAATTTTGCGACATGCTGCAAAAGACGAAGTGAGGACTGTAGCAATTTCGTGACATGCTATAGAACTCGAAATGAGAACTGTCCCAATTTCATGACATATAGCAAAGGGAAGAGTTTGAAATGAGAAGCATCACAATTTTGCGATGGGTTGCAAAGAAAGCGTTCGAAAGCTGAAAGCATCGCGATTTTGTGATAGGATGAAAGAAAAGTGTACGAATGCAAAAAGTGTGATGATTTCATGACAGGGAGAAGTGAAGAAGCTAGCGGATGAAGATGTCACAATTTTGTGACATGTCATAGTGTCGCGACCAGAAGGCAAGTGAAGACACCAGTAGAGGAAGATGTCATGATTTTGTGACATGTCACAGTTTCATGACCAGAAGGAAAGTGAAGGTGCCAGCGGAGGAAGATGTCGTGATATCATGACATGTCACAGTTTCGTGACTCAAAGAGCAAAGAGAATGTACAGCATCAAAAATGTCACGATATCACGATAAAAACAAAAAGGAAGTCTAAATAAGCAAAAGTGTCACGATATCACGACAATAGGTAAAAGAAAGTGTACGACTGCAAAGGTGTCATGATATCGTGACATGTTGTAGTTTCACAGGAAAAGCTACAGAACTAGAGGTGGTTGAAGCTGACAGAGTTAACTTTGAGTCGACGAAGTTCAGGGTTGTGCAGCCGACGGAGTTTAGGGTAACAGCTCACTATAGTTTAAGTTTTGGTCTTGAAATTTATACTATAAAAGGAGGGTTGTTTCAAGATTGAAAGGATTGAATAAGTATCAAACTTGTGCAAGTTAATTTCGTGGTGCACAGAGAGCGAGTCGTGTCAAATCGAGCGAAGTGTGTGAGATGCAGCCATAACAACATAGATAGCGTAGAAGTGGTGAGTTGATGCGTAAAGTGAGAAGTTTGATCGCCAAGAGCTGAGTGTTGTTGTGTTTGATGCAGATCAAAGAAAAATAAATTGAGGACATTTATGCTAGACCGAAGGACTGTGTTTAGTGCAAATTTGAGGACCAGCTTTGAGGTGATAGAGTTGAGGACAGAGGTCTCTAGCCAGATTAGGGAAGATAGGTGTCTTCTGTGGATCGAGTTCCATTTGCTAAGTGCAGCTGAGGCAGAGGTCTTCTAGAGGATCACCAGTCAGAGCAAAGTTAGGGGAACGTATCTCATTTGAGCCAAGGCTCATAAACTTTGTAATTGGGAAGGTTTCCCAAATAATTTGAGATAAACTTTTAGAGAAAAGTTTTGTGGATGTAGCCCAGCTCTTCTGGGTGAACCACGTTAAAAATGGGTCTTCAATGTGTGATGTTTTCTATCTTGTTTAATGTTGTGTTGATGCCACTGCTATCTAAAATTAAAATTATTAAATGGTTAAGTCTTATACTGTTCACCCCCCCCTCTCAGTATAAGTTCATGTTATTCAATTGGTATCAGAGCGGGTTTCTCCAAAAAAATCCTAATAGCTTGGAGAAGGATCTATCAGAGGAACATACATATTCAGAAAGAAATGAAGAGGTTGGGTTCAATCTCAAAGGTGAATTCTTCTTGGTTTTAAAAAGGCTTGAGAAATTTAGGGAAGAAAATTTTGTTCTCAAGCATCAAATTCAGGAAGAAGAGATTGCAAGATCAAGATTATCTCAAAGAGTTATAAACTTCAAAATTCTAGCTGAAGAAGGAAAGAAGGTTGAATTGGTTCTGATAGAGGCTTTAAAAGGAAAGGAAAATGATTGCGAGAAACTAGAAGAAGAGGTTATGTCTCTTAGAATGAAGCTAGAAAAATTGTATCTCAGAAAGAATACTTTGTATGACAAGCAAAAGAAGGATGGTATCACTATTCATGAAATAGGGTCTTCAAGCAAGACCATTCTTCATCCTGAAGAGTGGTGGATTCCAGTTGGTCACAAGAAGGACAATCATCCAAGGCATCAAAACAGGTTACAAAATACTTTCCATGGCTATTGTTTTTCTTACAAGAATTTTGGTCACAAAGCTATGCATTGCAATAAATCCTTGAATAGCCATAGTAAGGAAAATGTTAACTCATTTGGACCTCTTATGAATAAAAATTTCATGTGTGTCAAGTGCAAGAATTTTGGGCATACAACAAGGATGTGCAGTTTGGATAGATCTAGCCTTGAGTTCACTAAAAAGAAAAATGAGATCAAATCTAAGTCAATGATAGTTCAAACTACCTTTCATGCTCAAGACAAAGTAGAAAAATGGTATCTTGATAGTGGTTGTTCAAAAAATATGACTGGTGAAAAGGAAAAATTTTTGGTCTTAAAACAAAAAAATCGAGGAACAATCAGTTTTGGAGATAATAGGTCAACTAAAATCTGTGGTAAAGGGACTCTTAGTTTGGATGGGAAATCCAAAATAGAAAATGTGCTCTATGTAGAAGGCCTAAGACATAATATTCTTAGTGTGAGTCAACTTTGTGATCAAGGGCACATAGTATCTTTCTTTTAAGATAGATGTGAGATAAGTAAAGAAAAAAATGGAAAACTCATTGCTAGTGCTACAAGGACTCCAAACAATATTTACATGCTAAGTGAGATAAAAAGGGAAAAGTGTTTTCTAACTCAAGAAGATGAGAGTTGGTAATGACATAAAATATTGGGGCATTTGAGATTTGATAATCTTGTCAATATTAGTAACAAGGAAGCAGTTAGAGACTTGCCCAAAATAAAAAGGCCCCATAACATCATTTGCGGTCCTTGTCAACATGGAAAACAGACCAAAACCAGTTTTAAATCAAAAGGGTATACATCTTCAAAACCATTGGATCTTATTCATACTGATTTGTGTGGCCCTACCAAAACTCAGAGCATTCAGAGAGAAAGCTACTTCATGCTGTTTATAGATGATTATTCTAGAATGAATTGGGTTACTTTTCTCAAAGAAAAATCTGAAGCTTTTGAAAAATTTAAAGCTTTTAAAGAAATGATTGAAAATGAGACTGACAAGAGAATCGAATGCTTAAGATCAGATAGAGGAGGAGAGTTCACTTCAAATGAATTTGTGGAATACTATGAGCAAAATAGAATCAAAAGAGAATATTCAGCAGCAAGAACTCCTCAACAAAATGGAGTAGTTGAAAGGAAAAACAGAACTATTGAAAATATGGCTAGAGCAATGTTAAATGAGTCAAAACTTTCAGATGGCTTTTGGAGAGAAGCAGTCAGTATAGCAGTCTACATCATCACCAGGGCTCAACTTAGAGTCAATCACCATAAAACTCCCTATGAGTTGTGGAAAGGAAGACCAACTACAGTAAAATACTTCAAAGTGTTCGGGAGTAAGTGCTTCATCAGAAGGGAAGATTAGAATTTGGGTAAGTTTGATCCTAGGTGTGATGAGGGAATTTTTCTTGGATATTCCGGCAGAAGCAAGGCCTACATATGCTTCAACAAAAAAACACATACAGTTGTAGAAAGCATAAATGTAACAGTAGATGAAAATACAGGGATAAGAGAACCAGTCAAGGAACTCAGTGATGAAATCTATCAAGAAGAATTTAGAGAGGTTTCAGATGAAGAAGAGGAAAGACAAAAATTGCTTCCCAAAACTCCTTCATGGTATGTTCAGAAACATCATCCCAAATATTTGATCATTGGTGATCCAAATAGCAGGCAAACAAGAAGAAGAGTCATTCCTTCACATGATTCTACGAATATTTCATTATTATCTCAGATTGAGCCAAAATATTTCAATGAAGCATGTACAGATAAGTTTTGGGTAAAAGCAATGGATGAAGAGCTAAATCAAATAGAGAAAAGTGAAACCTGGGATTTGGTTCCAAGACCTAAGGACAAGAATGTCATTGGCACAAAATGGATATTCAAAAATAAACTCAATGAGGATGGAAAGATTATCAGAAACAAAGCTAGTTAGTCTGTAAAGGTTATGCTCAAGTAGAAGGTGTTGATTTCAAAGAGATGTTTGCGCCTGTTGCTCGTCTTGAAGCTATCAGGATGTTTTTGGCACTTTCAAGCTTCAAATAATTCAAGGTATATCAAATGGATGTAAAGTCGGCTTTTCTAAATGGGGTGTTGGTAGAAGAAGTCTACATAGAACAGCCAGAAGGAGTGTCTCTCATAGAACAGCCAGAAGTATTGGTAGAAGACGCCAGTGGAGGAAGATGTGATATCATGAAATGTCATAGTTTCGTGACTCAAATAGGAGAGAGAATGTATGGAGTCAAAATTGTCATGATATCGCGACAAAAACAAAAAGGAAGTCTAAAGAAGCAAAAGTGTTGCAATATCACGACAACAGGCAAAAGAAAGTGTATGGTTACAAAGGTGTCGTGATATCATGACATGTTGTAGTTTTGTGGGAAAAGCTATAGAACTAGAGGCGATTGAAGCCGACAGAGTTAACTTTGAGCCGATGAAGTTTAGGGTTGTGCAATCGACGAAGTTTAGGGTAACAGTCGACTATAGTTTAAGTTTTGGTCTTGAAATTTATACTATAAAAGGAGGGTTGTTTTGATATTGAAAGGATTGAATAAGTATCAAACTTGCACAAGTTAATTCCATGGTGCACAGAGATCGAGTCGTGTCAAATCGAGCGAAGTGTGTGAGATGCAGCCATAATAGCGCAGATAGTGTAGAAGTGGCGAGTTGATGCACAAAGTGAGAAGTTCAATCACCGAGAGCTGAGTGCTGCTATGTTTGGTGCAAATCAGAGAAAGAGAAATCGAGGATATTTGTGCTAGACTGAAGGACTGTGTTTAGTGCAAATTCAAGGACTAGTTTTGATGTGATAGAGTTGAGGACAGAGGTCTCCAGCCAGAGCAGGGAAGACAAGTGTCTTCTGTGGATCGCGTTCCATTTGCTAAGGGCATCTGAGGCAGAGGTCTTCTAGAGGATCACCAATCAGAGTAGAGTTAGGGGAAGGTATATCCTTTGAGTCAAGGCTCATAAAATTTGTAATTGGGAAGGTTTCCCAAAGAATTTGAGATAAACTTTTAGAGAAAAGTTTTGTGGACGTAGCCCAACTCTTCTGGGTGAACCACGTTAAAAATGGGTCTTCAATGTGTGATGTTTTCTGTCTTGTTTAATGTTGTGTTGATGCCACTGCTATCTGAAATTAAAATTATTAAATGGTTAAGTCTTATACTGTTCACCCCCCCCTCTCAGTATAAGTTCATGTTCTTCAATATTTAACTCCTAAGCAGTTTATTAATGAAGTAAATTATAGATCTACTAGAACATTTAACACAGAAATTTAGTTTAAGAATTAATGTATGGTATATTCAATATAGATTCAACTTTAAAAATAAATGATCACATACATACTTGCACACCAAATGAGCTCAGAACCAGGGCGGATGATCTCTATTGATTTTTTAGAAGTCTGAATACATAGCCTTGTAAAAACCTAAGAGCTGACCTTTTTCTTTTGTCGCTCATTCTTTATATAAAGTTTTACATAAAAAACTAATGAAAGTTATTACAACAGAATGCCCGAAGGCTTATCCTAACAACAGAGTGGTTAGATATTGAGATCTCTATTTTTACATAGATATATTTTGAGTGATGGAAATTTTAACCAAAAAGGTTAAGATATTCTTGTTACAGAGATCTCCTCCACTTGCTTTTATATATGTTGGTTCCTCCTCTTCAAAACATCGCACTATCATGACTTTTTCTCCTTCGCTTGGTCCTCCTTGGAAAAACATCATGCTATCACGACCTTTTCTCCTTCGCTTGGTCCTCATCTTCAAAATTCCATGCTATCACAATTTTTTCTCCTTCGCTTGGTCCTCTTCAAAACATCACACTATCACAACTTTTTCTCCTTCGCTTGGTCCTCCTTGGAAAAACATCATGCTACCATGAATTTTTCTCCTTTTCTTGTTCAAAAATAAGGAAAGTACCTTTATTTACCTGGGTGTTGTCATTTTAACCAACATTCTTGGTGCCTCTTAGGGTAATTCTGTTAACTGAATGTCAGAACTTAGAGCCTTTATCCATTGGGCAACTGAGTCAAAAATCAAAAAAGAAAATAAAGAAAAGAGAGCAAAGAAATGGAATGATACCAAGCTCAAAAAAAAAAAATCAAGCCTAGGAGGGAGGATTATTCTTCCATGGACTCTTCTTCAGACTGCTTTGCTCCTTCTTAACCTGGAAATGTTGTACTACTTAATGCGGCCTTCTGGGATTTTTCTTGTTTTTCCTTATCCCACTTGTATCTATATTGAAAAACTTCATTATAAGTGGTACACACTTTCTTCTAGGTCTCTTCATATGTATCTGCCTTTTCTTTGAAATTTGCATATAAGTACTCCAATTCTTCTACCTTATCATAAGATAGACTTTTAGACTTAAGGTACAACTCATTCAAGCTGGAATTTATTTGAGTGATATCTTGCACCATACTGAAAATTTGATCTTCCTATACTGGCTCTTCCCAACTATCAATTTTTGATGTATCATCAAATAAAGTCTACCAAATAACTTTTGTCTCATCCTTTGACAATAGTTTGGAATGTTAGTCCCAAAAACTAGGTATACTGTTAGTATAACAATGGCACAGAGAGGGAGGGGGGTGAATCTGTGCAATTTAAAACTTTAATTTCCAATTTGAAATCTTATTTAAAACAAAAATAAACTCATGTATAGCAGCAACATATATGCAAGAGAAACAACCCACAACACATGATATGCCGGAGGAAAACCACAAGGGTAAAAAACCTCCCAAAGAGAATTGCTTGCTATGACTGCTGCATAGAACAAGCCTCAAAATGAAATACACTAAAGTTTCTATGCCACAACAGAATGAGGGCTTCAACCCACCTATATCAGATCAAAATAATAATAATATGATGAACAATAAAGCATAAAAATGCTTCTAGTAAAAGCAAGCTCTAACAAGCCTGCAAGCTCAAAACCAACAACACTGCTGCAAACCAACTGTGCACCCAACCACTGCAAAATTATTTTTCTGTCAAATATGATCCAACACCTGCAATAAACATATCAAAAATATTCTCTCTCCATCCACAATAGGTTCCCAAACCTGCATTCTAAAATCTATACACTTATGTCTTCTAAAGAAATTTTGGCAGCATTCTGGTAGCACCCTGTTACTCTAAAAAAAAACTCCATAATTCTACCATCTCAAACACTGAATTTATATATAAATGATATGGAGATAAACCATAAATTTTTTCCAAAACCATGAGTAGAAAATCACTCAAAAAATCACGTCCAAGTTGAGGAAATTTCTAATTTTCCAAAAAAGAAATTGTTGCCATCACCACTACACACACTCACCAGCTACCAATCAAAGTGGAGATGCTCTTACACAACAAAAATAATATTCCAAAGTGTCTAAACACTAATTTTGCAATTATCACGTCCCATATCTCCAAAATCCCACAAAAATAGGGCAGCAAAATATTATTTCCTTACACCACTATGACGGGTGTCATAAAGTGAGTTCCACACCAAGTTGAACACCCCAATTAGCATATTTCCATTTTTGCACCACAAAATAAATTCTAATAAATATTGGAAATAATTCCTAACCTTTATGATGCATTATTAAATAATTAAAATCAATTTTCCCTCCATTCCTAAGTCTTGGAACACATTCCAAGGAACTTGGAGATGACATAGTGGAAATAAATAAATGTTGAATGTTACAATATAGCACCAAGGCGCATAGAAAATACAAATGCAACCTTATATCACCTTTACATAAATAAATGTGCCATAAACATAGAACCAAGAGAAATAATATATGCAATAACCACAAATTATACCTCCAAAGTCTCCGTAAAAGGTGTGTTCAAATACACACAACATTTTGCAACATTGCCCAAACTACAACATAATCAACATGATGAATAGGATGCCAATTAGGAGAAAAGTAGAAGTGTTGACAATAATGACAACACCTCAAATTCTCAACAATATCCCCCTTTGGCATTGTTGGCAACACCAAATAATCTACAAATAAACTACAACAACCAAGACCATGAAATAGGCAACAAGAAGGTCCTGTAAAGCCTATAAAGCACAAACCAAGAAGTGCAACATTCTTCAACATATCTCACACCTGAAACAACATCAAATTTCTCCCCCTAACACCAACCATATAGATCTGAAATCAAAGAGCACAAGAAGCAGATTATCCAACTCTCTCCCCCTTTGACAATCAATGACAAAGGGCAACCAGTGCATTTGAAAACATGATAAACATTACAACTCTCCCTAAAAAAAAGCACCAAGACACTTTAAAATGATTTGAATATGAAATAACAGAGTGTAGTGATGAAAACATCAATGGGAAATATTACAAGATACCCCAAAGAAGTTCTACACAAGATACAGTGCCACTAGCTCGCACAACACTACAACCAGGTACCATAGAATGCATCAAACAATACTAAACCTTGCTGTTGTGAAAAGAACTGATATATATATATCTGATATGAACTGATATTCAACATGAAAGTATAGTAGCTACAACAGCAAAGAGATACCCAACAAAATCTCATCAAATTGCAAGAAGTTACCAAGCAACTAGGCAACAACCGAACAACCCGAACAACACCAAAATTTGCAACCATCATCCTCAAGCATACATCAGAAAATATGAACTTGAAATATCAGAAATAGGAGCATAAAATAAGACCGTAAGAAGCTCCCCCTGAGGATGTGCACCAACAAAAAAATCTAGTGAGATGGAGAAGAAACAACTCCCAAGAGTTGTCTCAAATGCTCAAATGTCTCCATAGGCAATGTCTTAGTGAATATATCAGCAACTTGTTGCTTTTTAGGCACAAAATCCAAAGCAACCAGACCATTAGAAACCTTCTCCTTCAAGAAATGATACTTTATATCTATGTGCTTAGTCTTTGAATGCAAAACTGGGTTCTTGGAAATATTAATAGCACTAGTATTGTCACAAAGAAGAGAGATAGGCTCACCAATCTGAATACCCAAGTCTACAAGCATTTGTTTCATCCAAATCACTTGAGTACAACATGAGGCAGCAACAATATACTCAGCTTTAGTAGTAGAGAGTGATACTGAGTCTTGCTTCTTGCTATGCCAAGAAACAAGCATGTCACCAAGATAGAAAGCACCACCACTAGTGCTTTTTCGATCATCAACACATCCTGCCCAATCTGTGTCTGTGTAGGCTCTAAGTGTGAAGTATTTTCCTCTTGGATACCATAATCCAAATTCCATAGTCCCCTTGAGATATCTGAAAATCCTCTTAACATTTTTCATGTGTTTCTTTGGGTGCACTCTAAAATCTAGCAACCATACAAACAACTTGCAAAATATCAGGCCTAGAAGCAGTTAGATATAGTAAAGTTCCAATAATAGACCTATAGAGTGTTTGATAAACAAGAGGAGACTCATCATCCTTACTTAGCTTACATTCGGTTACCATAGGTGTACTCACAGGTTGAGAATCCTCCATGTTAAACTTTTTCAATATTTCCTTGACATATTTTGATTGTGAAGTGAAAATGCCTCTATCAAGTTGAGCAATTTGTAGACCAAGAAAATAAGACAACTCTCCAATCATGGACATCTCAAACTTGCTTTGCTTAGCAGTAGCAAAATTATGACACATACTATCTTTGCTTCCACCAAAAATAATATCATCAACATAAACAACAATCACTAGCTGATGGGAATCAACAACTTTGAAGTACAAGTTGCTATCAACCTTACCCTTTTGGAAGCCTTGCTGCAAAATATACTTATCCAACCTTGCATACCATGCTATTGGGGCTTGCTTGAGCCCATACAAAGCCTTATTTAACCTACAAACATAGTTCTCATCCCCAAGCTGAAATCCTTTAGGTTGCTCCATATAAACTTCCTCTTCCAAATTGCCATTAAGAAAAACAAATTTCACATCCATTTGATAAACCTTAAAGTTCTTATGAACATAAAAAGAAAGAAACATTCGGATGGCTTCTAATCTAGCAACAGGAGCAAAAGTTTCATAAAAATCAATACCTTCAACTTGAGAATACCCCTTGCACACTAATCTTGCCTTATTTCGAACTTTGCCATCCTCATTGAGCTTGTTTCTAAACACCCACTTGGCTCCAATTACATTTTTGTTCATTGGTCTTGGAACCAATTCCCAAGTGTTGTTATTTTCAATTTGATTAATCTCCTCTTCCATAGCATGAGTCCAACTATTATCCTTAGAAGCTTCAATAAAATATTTAGGCTCAACTTGTGATAACAATGAAAAGTGACTTTGCTCATTTGGTCTTACCAATTTTCTCCTTGTTTGCACAACTTGTGTTGGATCACCTATGATTTGATCCATTGGATGATTCTTCTTGATGTATTTTGGAGGTGACTTGGTAGCTTCACTTTGTTCTTCTCCTTCTGAAACTTGCTTGTTTTCATCTTACACTTCTTCTTCCTCATATGGTTCAAACTGTGATGGTGAAGACTCCTCAAGATCAAATTTGGGAACATGTCCTTCATCAACCCTCACATTTGCACTTTCTACCACTTTTCCAAGTTTCTTGTTGAAGCATCTTGTTGAGTGGTATTTTCACCCGATTGTGAAAACACACTCTCCGATAGGATTTGGGTTCTAAATCCTCTCTTGCAAAGAAATTTAATAAACAATTTCTCCAAGGTTCCGCTATGTTAGCATTTTGTATATGTGTATCAATAATCTCAAATAAAGATATTCAATTAAAATGCTTGGAACACCTTAGTGGTTGCAAGTAACTGAAAACAAGGGGCAATGTTGGTTTATTTTATTGTGAAACTTTAATGATTGTTCATTGAACCCGAATAAAGCAAATGTGATTTGGTCTTCATATGACCATGCTGTAACTTCAAAATGGAAATTGATGAAATGTCATAAAACATAACCCCTTCAATGAAATTGGAATTTTATGAAGGGAATATCATCATCTGCTCATGAATGAAAAACAAAACTAAAAAATGAAATTTTGGCCTTGAAATGGAAATTTTCTATTTTCAGATTTTGGAAATTTTAGTTTTTTTATTTTTTTATTTTAATGCTTGTAAATGAAAATAAAGTGCAAAAAAAATAAAAATAAAATGTGAAAGAAAAATAAAAAGTGCATTCAGGGTGATACAATCCTATTCTGACAAAACCGAAGCTAATGAGGTTTTCTGCATACAACCTAACCTATTGAACCTGCAAAACACGCACAATCCAGATAAGTTAAGTGTTGGTCTCTGGGGTTTTACTGTGATTTTTCAGATTTAGACATTCGCATGAAGCAACCAAGAGAACTTGCATTAAACTTCACCTATAAGCCTAGAAATCTGAAAAGGGGAAAGATAAACATTCAATCCTGCATGCAGAAAATAACTCCTTCTTTCTTGCCAATGAGGTGCAACTCTCTGAATTTTTTGTATTAAAAATTGGTCATTATACAAAAATAGAATCTCTGGTTTCCCAAACCCAGTCTATGGAAGAAAAATAGCCTCAAAGCAGGCCCAGAATGGCCCTCTGGCCTTCAGCACTGCAACTCTACTTACAACAATTTCCTACCTAGTCCAATGTAAAGGAAATATCTAGACAAAGTGGAAGAAAAACACCACAAAAGCAGGCCCAGAATGGCTTATTGCCCTTGGCTCTGCAACTCTGCCCGTAGTGGTTTTCTGACCCCTGTATCAATTTGTGCCTCTGCTTTTATACTTTCTGGTGCGGTTCTCTGCTTCGCTCCGTGACGCTTCGTTTCATTTCCCAGACTGCATCGCTTCGTCTTCCATGCCTCTTCGTTGTCTTTGACTTTTTGTTCTACGTCAAAACGTTTAATATTTTCTATGAACTGTAATGCCTCTGTAACCCTTACACCTTTATGCCACGTGTTCCGTGCTTTTCTGCATGTTTCGTAACTGCCCCCTATGAATCGCGACAAAAAAAATAGCATGTCACGATATCGCGACGTTTTTCTGCATGCAGCTTTGCTTTTCTACCTGCATCGTGAAAACAAGACGTGTCGCGAAATCATGACATTTTTGGCCAACAGCCTTGTCCGCCACCATGCACAGCGAAAATGATACATGTCGCGAAATCGTGACATTTTCATGCTATCGGGCCGTGTGGATGCAACCTATCATGAAAACGTGACGCCTTTTCATTTCTCTGTGTTTTGGCTATCCCTGGCCACGAAAACGCGACATGTCACGAAATCGTGACACTTTTCATTTGGCACCCTCTCACTGCTTTATGTCACGAAATCGTGACTCTTTTTCGTTTGGCACCATCTCACTACTTTCTGTCGTGAAATCGCTACATTTCTTTATTCGACATCATCTTACTGCTTTCTATCATGAAATCGCGACACCCTTTCACTTCGTACACCTTGGCTACTTTCTATCACGAAATCGTGACGCTTTTCTCCTTCGGACTGCTCCTGTTGCTCTTAGCCGCGAAAATGCGACCTGTCGCGATATCGCGACGTTTTTCTTCTACGTTCATTTTTGTTGCTCTCGATCATGAAAACATGACATGTCGCGATATCACGACAGATTCTTTCATTTACTCCTTCCATTGCTTTGCAGTCGCGAAAACGTGACATGTCGCGATATCGCGACAACTTTAGTGCCTTGCCCTGTTTGACTGGTTTGACCACGATTTTGTGACATGTCGCGATATCGCGACAATTCTGGCGCCTCATCTTCTCTCTCCTCCATGAACCGCGATTTCATGACATGTCGCGATATCGCGACGGTTTTTGATCAACACCTCTTCCTGCTTGCTTTGACCACGATTTTATGACATGTCGCGATATCGCGACAATTTTTACTTTTAATTTCTGAGCAGTGATAGAGCAACATGTCGCGAAATCATGACAATTTTCATTTCTGAGCGACAGAGCAACATGTCATGAAATCATGACAACTTTCATTTCTGAGCAGTGACAGAGCAACACGTCGCGAAATCGTGACAACTTTCATTTCTGAGCAGCAACAAAGCAACACGTCGTGAAATCGTGACAATTTTCATTTTTGAGCAGCGACAGAGCAACACGTCATGAAATCATGACAACTTTCATTTCTGAGCAGCGACAGAGCAACACGTCACGAAATCGTGACAACTTTCATTTTTGAGCAGCGATAGAGCAACATGTCACGAAATCGTGACAATTTTCTTTTCTTGCTGTATTTTGCTCTTCCTTTGATTTTTTTAGCATCTGGGCCACTACAGTTTTCTTTGAAAGCATGCAAAAAAGGTGGGTCCCCAATTTTGGGGTGTGTTGTGGATCAGCCACAACAAATGGCGACTCTGCTGTCAAATGCTCCTAAGCATTTTGGTGAGAACCCAACCTGGAAGTATACAAACTCAGAAACAGGCATTAGCACATAAGAAATATAAACAAATGCCCATAGATCAAAAATACATGAATCATCAGAATCATTAAGTATCAGCTCGGTGTGTGCAATGTGTTTCATTCCCTATCGTTTGAAATTGATCAACATTCCATCGTCAGTTTTATATGAATGCATATGTGGGATTGTGAATGATTTGTGTAACCTAATAAATATGCTTAGAGATTTTGCTTTTATAAAGGCATAGACCTTCTAGTATCATACACAAACATTCAAGATTATCAAACCCTCTTAGGATCAACTATATGTATAATGAATTGCTTTATTAGATCCCAAAGTTGGTTATGAGTCACTACTATCTTGAACCCATGTGCGAGTGAAAGTGAAATCAGAGCTTTGGGAAATCAGACTCCCAACCTAATCGAGATGAGAGTTTAACCCTATTCTTACTACTCTGATTTGGAATTCATTACCTCACTTTGAGCAAAATAATTTAACCAATTATGGAAGAAATGGTCATGCTAGCCTAACCCTTCGAACAGTCAGTGGTCTTGTTTTTTAGACAAGACATGCTGCCATGCATGGGCATACTTAACCCCATAATCCATAATTTGGCCTCATTCATTCTTTTTATTTTATTTCTTGGACCTTTGGGATGACTACCCATCCTTGCTAGGGACATGTAGTACGATCCTTCCAATCCAATATTGAGATGAAATGGGAAATATTAGTTTTTTTTACTTCTTAGACCTTGGGGATGACTACCCATCCTTGCTAGGGACATGTAGTACGATCCTTCCAATCCAAGATTTAGATGAAAATGGGAAATATTAATTTTATTTCTTGGACCTTGGGGATGACTACCCATCCTTTGCAGAGGACATGTAGTACGATCCTTCCAATCCAATATTTACGATGAAATGAGACATAGGAGTTTTGGGGAATCAGATTCTCAACCTAAGCGAGATGAGAATTATGCCCTATCCTTACTACTCCATGTAGGTCAAATCAGAGCTTTGGGGAGTTGGATCCTCAACCTAAGTTCGATGAGGATTTAACCCTATCCTTACTACTCTGATTTTAGGCTTTAAGCTTTATGGAAGTGGTAAAAACCACTGTTTTAAGGATCATGTTGCATAATAGGATAGACATGAAATATTCTTTTCGCCTGACCTTTTCTTCCAAGCAAGGTTTTGATCATTTTACTCAAGATCCTTTTTAATGTGTATAAAATGTGCTTGGTTCTAGATATCTCGAGACTTAGTTCCCAACCTTAGGATTTTCTTCTTATTTATGTTATAGCATAACCCTAAGAGGATTTGACACACTTTAATGATTTGTATTTGAAATGCATATGCAACTAAGATGACATGTATATGCAAAGTGGAATGTAGTATGAATGCATTGTATTTTGAATTGCAGATGAAATATTGCCATATAAAACTAACTACTTCATGCATCACAAGTTTCAAACGATACTATTTAAATGTTTGTGTTACTTGTGGAGCTTCTACAACACAATTCCAATGTTTCATATTTCCCTGATCTAGAACATAAGTTAGCATCTCAAAAAATTTTTTTTTTTTTTATATATATATATAAAAACAAACTAAACATGTCAAATGAAATCAAACACACGACTTAAATCATGATTAAACTAACAATCCAAAAAAATGAAACTTGAAAAACACAAACCAAAACCAAAACCCAAAAACAATCCCAAAAACAAAAACTTGAAAGCCCACACCAAAAAACCAAAAATTATATACACTATTGTACAAGATGATGCCAAGCTTGGACCATTACTTTCCTGGATCCCAAACATGATTAGAACATATCAAAAAACATATGACACAATACACATGCCAAATTTTGTAGGAATCCAACAATAATAAGATCAAACCAAGCAATGCAACAAATTTCAACTTGCCATGCTCACCATACCAATTTGATTTAGTTCTATTACCAACATCATAGGTGAGATTCAAATCAAATTGATTAGACAATGGTTGGTATTCAATTTTATCTTGTCTATTCTTTAAAGTGCAAGTTTCATCATTCCATTCATGATTTAGAAGTAGGCTTTCCTTTTCAAATGTGAGATGTTGCAAACAAGAGCCTATTTCTAAAAGTCTTGAATTCAAATCATTTTCCAGGATTTTAAAGCAATCAAAATCATTCAAAACTTGACAAGCATCAACAAAATTTGGCATTTCCTCATTAATGATGTTAGCATCCAAAGGGACATCATGTAACCTATCACTTGAAATTTTTGTAGCTACTACCAAAGGTAAAGATTTCACCTTGTCATCCATACTCAACCCATCATGGTTAGAATTTACCACAACTTGATGAGTGTTAGTAGCTTTTTCTTTTTTCTCATTGTCTTCTTCATCGTCCAATACCTGTTCAAAAACACCAAAGTTAGGCACCCAATCAAACATGCGTCCATATTTTTCAAAACAAGAGCCTAGTTTTTCAAGATATGTGTCGCGTGACACCTTTCCATGATCAATGGCTTGAGTTGCCTCAAAATCCATATTTTCATTAGGATCATCAATAGTATCAAACCCACACCACTTAGGTTTCGTAATTTCCTCATTTTGAGATGGCATAGACATTGTAGAAACAATAGGTGGATCAAGATTTTCGATTTCTTGCCCCTCAAGGGGAACAAAAACAATTGATTCTCCTTCTTCATCCATGGTAGTAGAATCATTATCCTTCTCCAACCTTTGATGAGATTCCAACCCTTCTTCCAAAACATTCTCAGATTGTACAGGACTTGTAATATCCTCATATGAAAGGGCAATTGTATTATCCTGCATATCAATAGGCACACAAATTTCATCAAAAGGTTTGGAGTGAGCATACTCTTCCCAAGAATCATAATGATCATCTTTCAAAATCAAATTGTGATGCTCAACTATTTCTTCATCATATTTTAATTCATCAACATGTTTCTCATCAAATTTATCTTCTCCTTCCTTAGATGGTTCAATTACTTCCAAAATTGGGTTATTGCTTGTATTCAAATTGATAAGGTTATCATAATCCACATGTGTAACCCATGATTCACGTTTAACATAATTTGGAAGGTGTGAATTTTCTGGGCCATTACTTTCAACAATGTCATCCAATGTGTCATCCGAATCAGATTCATCCTCATAGAATTCATCTTTTGGTGAGTCAAGGGTTTCCAATCTGTCACATGTTTCCATACTAGTTGGATCTAGTACTCCTCCCTTGCCTAAAATCATATTCTTATGAAAATCATTGAAATTGATTTTAGAAACATCTTTTGAATCAAGATGAGTATTTTGAAGTTGATTCATACTTAAGAAAGATGGTTGATCTTGCATAGTAGGTTGAGGATTTTGAAATTGATTGAAGCTTGGGAATGATTGTTGATTCTGAAATTGATTCACACTTGAACTTGGTTGAGGTGGATAAATCATTGGGTGGGTAAAGGAGGTATTAAATGATTGAAGATTACATGATCCAAAACCCACACCATAATTTTGACAACTCAATTGTTGCTCAATTGCCATTGCTTGAGTATAGGCTTGTGACAAAGATGTAATTTGAGGCATCCCTCGCAAATATGTGGAAATGAGTGGGTCAAGAGCATTGATGTATATTTGGAGAGCCACTTCTTCTTGAAGAACATAAAATGTCACTAATTGAGTATATAATCCAAAGAACCTTTCAGAAAATGACTTCACATTTTCACTTGGTCCTTTTCTAATATAGACCAACTGATTGTACATGAGGATTGGGTCAACTCGCTTTTTGTTGAATTGATTAAGAAATGTTGCCTCTAGTTGAGCCCAAGAAGTGATAGACCCTAAAGGCAGACTTGTAAACCAATCATATGCCACTTTGTCCAAGGTGTAAGGGAACATTTTACAAACAACATCATCATACCAAATTGTTAAGTGATTCACAACAAATTTGAATGCTTGAATGTGTTCTTCTACAGTATTTGTCCCATTAGACAAAAATTGAGGAAGACATCTCTCAAAACCAACGGGAAAATAATGTTGAACTCCTGGTATGTTCAATGGGCTACCTGTCATCCACGGTGTAAACATAGCCATTAGTGAATCTTAAAGAATATAACTTTAATACCCAAAAATTCCTTTTTTTTTTTTTAAATCAAATCAAATCATATTATTCCTGTATGAACAATCAAAGCGTTAAGAACAGTGCATAGCAATTCCTGTAGCACTTAAATCACACTGAAATAAACCAATTCAGCCCTCCTTCTAGCGCCAATTTTGAGTGGTGTTAGGGGGCCGAAGATGCTAATCAAATGGACTTGAAATATTTAGCAATGTAAAGCTCTTAAACAATTATAAACCTGTAGCATCTAAAATCACGATAAAATAAACCTTTTCATGCCCTCCTTCTAGCGCCAATCTATTGAGTGGTGTTAGAAGACTAAAGATAACAATCAATAGGGCATGAAATATACAAAAATTTTAAATCTCACTAAAATAAACCCATCCAGCCCTCCTTCTAGCGCCAATCTGTTGAGTGGTATTTTCACCCGATTGTGAAAACACACTCTCCGATAGGATTTGGGTTCTAAATCCTCTCTTGCAAAGAAATTTAATAAACAATTTCTCCAAGGTTCCGCTATGTTAGCATTTTGTATATGTGTATCAATAATCTCAAATAAAGATATTCAATTAAAATGCTTGGAACACCTTAGTGGTTGCAAGTAACTGAAAACAAGGGGCAATGTTGGTTTATTTTACTATGAAACTTTAAATGATTGTTCATTGAACCCGAATAAAGCAAATGTGATTTGGTTCTTATGTGACCATGCTATAACGTCAAAATGGAAATTTGATGAAATGTCATAAAATATAACCCCTTCAATGAAATTGGAATTTTATGAAGGGAATATCATCATCTGCTCATGAATGAAAAACAAAACTGAAAAATGAAATTCTGGCCTTGAAATGGAAATTTTCTATTTTTAGATTTTGGAATTTTTAGTTTTTTTATTTTTTTATTTTAATGCCTGTAAATGAAAATAAAGTGCAGAAAAAATAAAAATAAAATGTGAAAGAAAAATAAAATGTGAAAGAAAAATAAAAAGTGCATTCAGGTGATGCTATCCTATTCTGACAAAACCGAAGCTAATGAGGTTTTCATGCATGCAACCTAACCTATTGAACCTGCAAAACACGCACAATCCAGATAAGTTAAGTGCTGGTCTCTGGGGTTTTACTGTGATTTTTTAGATTTAGACATTCGCATGAAGCAACCAAGAGAACTTGCATTAAACTTCACCTATAAGCCTAGAAATCTGAAAAGGGGAAAGATAAACATTCAATCCTGCATGCAGAAAATAACTCCTTCTTTCTTGCCAATGAGGTGCAACTCTCTAAATTTTTTGTATTAAAAATTGGTCATTATACAACAATAGAATCTCTCGGTTTCCCAAACCTAGTCTATGGAAGAAAATCAACCTCAAAGCGAGGCCCAGAATGGCCCTCTGGCCTTCAGAACTGCAACTCTGCTTACAACAATTTCCTACCTAGTCCAATGTAAAGGAAATATCCAGACAAAGTGGAAGAAAAACACCACAAAAGCAGGCCCATAATGGCTTATTGCCTTTGGCTCTGCAACTCTGCCCGTAGTGGTTTTTCGACCCCTGTATCAATCTATGCCTCTACTTTTATACTTTCTGGTGCGGTTCTCTGCTTCACTCTGTGACGCTTCGCTTCATTTCCCAGACTGCATCGCTTCATCTTCCATGCCTCTTCGTTGTCTTTGACTTTCTGTTCTACGTCGAAACGTTTAATATTTTTTGTGAACTGTAACGCCTCTGTAACCCTTACACCTTTATGCCACGTGTTTCGTGCTTTTTTGCATGTTTCATAACTGCCCCCTGTGAATCGTGACAAAAAAAATAGCATGTCGCGATATCACGACATTTTTCTGCATGCAGCTTTGCTTTTCTACCTGCACCGCGAAAATAAGACGTGTCGCGAAATCGTGACATTTTTGGCCAACAGCCTTGTCCGCCACCATGCACAGTGAAAATGATACATGTCACGAAATCGTGACATTTTCATGCTATCGGGCCGTGTGGATGCAACCTGTCGTGAAAACGCGACGCCTTTTCATTTCTCTGTGTTTTGGCTATCCCTGGCCATGAAAATGCGACATGTCGCGAAATCATGACACTTCTCGTTTGGCACCCTCTCACTGCTTTATGTCCCAAAATTTTGACCCTTTTTCGTTTGGCACCATCTCACTGCTTTCTGTCGTGAAATCGCTACATTTCTTTATTTGACATCATCTTACTGCTTTTTGTCACGAAATCGCGACACCCTTTCACTCCGTACACCTTGGCTACTTTCTGTCATGAAATCGTGACGCTTTTCTCCTTCGGACTGCTCCTGCTGCTCTTAGCCGTGAAAACGCGACCTGTCGCGATATCGCGACGTTTTTCTTCTACGTTCATTTTGGTTGCTCTCGGTCGTGAAAACGTGACATGTCGTGATATCGCGACAGATTCTTTCATTTACTCCTTCCATTGCTTTGCAGCCATGAAAATGCGACATGTCACGATATCGTGACAACTTTAGTGCCTTGCCTTGTTTGACTGGTTTGACCATGATTTTGTGACATGTCGCGATATCGCGACAATTTTGGCGCCTCATCTTCTCTCTCCTCCATGAACCGTGATTTCGTGACATGTCGCGATATCACGACGGTTTTCGATCAACACCTCTTCCTGCTTGCTTTGACCATGATTTTATGACATGTCGCGATATCGCGACAATTTTCATTTGTGCATCTGTTGTTTAGCGACAAAAGCGACACGTCGCGAAATCGTGACAATTTTCATTTTCGAGCAGCGATAGAGCAACACGTCACGAAATCGTGACAACTTTTCATTTCTGAGCAGCGACAGAGCAACACGTCGCGAAATCATGACAACTTTCATTTCTGAGCAGCGATAGAGCAACACGTCGTGAAATCGTGACAACTTTCATTTTTGAGCAGCGATAGAGCAACACGTCGCGAAATCGTGACAACTTTCATTTCTGAGTAGCGACAGAGCAACACGTCGCGAAATCATGACAACTTTCATTTTTGAGCAGTGACAGAGCAACACGTCGTGAAATCACGACAAATTTCATTTCTAAGCAGCGACAGAGCAACATGTCGTGAAATCGCGACAACTTGCATTTTCTTGCTGTATTTTTCTCTTCCTTTGATTTTTTTAGCATCTAGGCCACTACGGTTTTCTTTGAAAGCATGCAAAAAAGGTGGGTCCCCAATTTTGGGGTGTGTTGTGGATCAGCCACAACACATCTATAAGCCTTGCTTTTGGTGGAGTAGCCAAGGAAAATCCCCTCATCTGCTCTATCTTCAAACTTGCCAAGATTGTACTTATCTCTCCTTATGTACCACTTGGACCCAAATACTATGAAATGCTTAACTGAAGCTTTATTTATTGTCCATAGTTCATAGGGTGTCATATGGCTATGAACTCTAAGCATGCACCTATTTTGTATGTATACTGCTGTATGCACTGCTTTCTTCCAAAATCTAGTTGCAACCTATGAATCATTAAGCATTTTTCTAGTCATTTCTTGTACTATTATGTTCTTTCTCTCAACCCCCCCATTTTGTTGAGGTGTTCTTGTTGTTGAAAGTTGTCTTCTAATACCATGCTCATGACAAAAATTATCAAACTCACTAGAAGTGAACTCACCACCTCTATCGGATCTCAAGCATTTGATCCTCTTTCCTGTATCATTCTCAACCATAGCCTTAAACACTTTGAAACAAATAAAAGCCTTTGATTTCTCCTTCATGAAAGATACCCATGTTAGTCTAGAATAATCATCAATAAAAAAAATGAAATACCTCTCACCATTAGTTCCTTTAGTCCTCATAGGACCACACAAGTGATGGGGAGCCAATTTTAATTAACACAGAAAAGATGCAATTTTATTTTGAAGCATGGAAAGCTTTACAATTCGTAACTATGGAAGATTACACAGTACAAAAAATGCCCAAAAGAAGTCGTAGCCTTCGTCTCTCTAGCCTCCGCAATCCTTCAAAAAATTCCTTTTTATCATCATAGGATCTTGCTGCAACCGCCGTTCGCAACCGTCCCTGTAACCGCTGCAACGGTTCCCTGGAACTGCCTTAACGGCTTCTGGAACTGCCAACTGTCGTTCTGCAATAGTCCACGAAAAAGTAACATGTCACGTTTTCGTGACACCTTTGCATCTCGCTCTTCTCTCTCCTAGCCGGGTCGCGAAAACGCGACACTTTTTCCTCCATGTCCATCCGTCGCGATATCGCGACACTTTTTTGGCTTTTGGCTTTGTTTGCCAATGTGTCGCGATATCGTGACACTTTTGGTTTGCCTTTCTCTGTTGTTCCGACTTTTGGTTTGCTCCAACTTTGCTCTAAGTCCGTCGCGATATCGCGACACTTTTGGTTTGCTCCAACTTTGCTCTAAGTCCATCGCGATATCGCGACAACACTTGCCATTTGCGCCCGCCGTTGTTTCTGAGTTGTCACGATATTGCGACAACTTTTGTGTCGCGATATCGCGACACTTGCCATTTGCGCCCGTCGTTGGTTCTGAGTTGTCGCGATATCGTGACAACTTTGGTGTCGCGATATCGTGACACTTGCGATTTGCGCCCGCCGTTGGTTCTGAGTTGTCGCGATATCGCGACAACTTTTGTGTCGCGATATCGCGACACTTGCGATTGCGCCCGCCATTGGTTCTGAGTTGTCGCGATATCGTGACAACTTTTATGTCACGATATCGCGACACTTGTGATTTGTGCCCACCATTATTCTGAGTTGTCGCGATATCGCGACAACTTTTATGTCGCGATATCGCGACACATTCAACACTTAGACTATTTTTCATACTTAGAACTTTTTTTGCTTGTTTCTTTTGTTTTTCTCTTTTTTTTGTTTTTGGTGATGCAAGATTGTTGTGCTGCTCCTGGATGCTCCTGCATCAGACACCCGGGGTAGATTTTTAGAAGTGATCCTCACTTCTGGACGGTCAGAGGAAAACCCAGACGATCAACCTCCGATTTGGACAACCATGTGGCATCTTCGACAGGTCGGTTCTTCCACTTGACCAAATACTCTGAATATTGCCTATTTTGGGTACTTCTACCTTCACGAGTGTCGAGTATGTCTTCAATTTCTTCTTTGTCTGGAGTGGATGCTAGGAATGTTCCACAGATCCGGACTGGGTGGTTCGCTACAACTTCCTGCATGATATTCAACCAAGTCTAAAATATTGAAGATGGGTGAAATATTCATCTCACTCGGTAGATCTACTTCATAGGCATTGCCTGAATCTCGTTTACCTATGATCCGACATGGTCCAAACTTCTTCATTTTTAGCTTATTGTAGGTTTTGGTAGGAAAACGTTCCTTGCGCAAATGAACCATGACTTCATCTCCTATCTGGAATTCCTTGAAACGTCGCTTCTGATCTGCTCGGGCTTTGTAAGTAGCATTCATTTTACTGATATGTTGTTGTACCTCTTCATGCAAATTCTTCATGTGTGCTGCAAAGTCTTCAGCTTCAGCACTGCGCTTGTCACCCTTATCCATCGGCCTCAACTCAGAAGCGTTTCTCGGGCTGTTCCCATGCACTATCTGGAATGGGGATTTACCAGTACTGCGATTGACAGAATTATTGTAAGCAAACTCTGCCTGTGGTAAAATCAGATCCCATCCCTTGGGTTTATCTCCTACCAGACATCGTAGAAGATTACCCAAACTTCTGTTGACTACTTCGGTCTGTCCATCAGTCTGCGGGTGGTACGCAGAACTGAATTTCAATTCTATTTTCAGCTTCTTCCACAGGGTCCTCCAGAAATAACCCACAAATTTGGTATCTCTGTCCGAGACAATGCTTTGGGGTAGACCATGAAGGCGCACAACCTCCCTGAAAAACAAGCCTACAATATGAACAACATCACTTGTCTTCTGACATGGAATAAAATGAGCCATCTTCGAAAACCTGTCAACAACAACAAAAATGGCGTCATTTCCACGTTGTGTCCTTGGCAAACCAAGAACAAAATCCATACTGATGTCCTCCCACGGTCTCTCTGGTACAGGCAATGGCTGGTACATTCCTGTATTCTGGCTGACTCCTTTTGCCATCTGGCACACTCTGCAACCCTGCACAAATTTGGTCACATCCGGCTGCAACTGCGGCCAATGGTAATTCTCACTAACGAGAGCAATGGTCTTATCTCGACCAAAATGCCCTGCTAGTCCTCCGCTATGTTTCTCTTTGATCAAATTTTCCCTCATGGAACTGCGTGGAATGCACAACTGGTTCTGCCAAAACAGCATCCCATCTTGGATCATAAAATCCAACCACTTAGTACGATCCACAGTAGTAGGAGACACACATGCCGTCCATGCCTCTGCAAAATCTGGATCTGCTGGGTATAAACTCTTGAGTTCATCAAACCCAACAACCTGCACTCTCATTTCCATCAACAAATTATGCCTTCTACTCAAGGCATCTGCAACTCTATTAGATTTGCCACTTCTATGCTTCAGTACAAAGGTATAACTCTGCAAGAATTCAACCCACTTCAAATGCCGCTGGTTAAGTTTACCTTGACTATTTATATACTTGCAAAGCTTGATGGTCAGTATATAAAACAAACTCTTTGGTTAGCAAATAATGTCTCCATTTCTTAAGAGCCTGAATTATAGCATAGAATTCTTGATCATAAACAGAGTATTTCTTGCGAGCATCATTCAATTTTTCACTAAAGTATGCAACAGGTTTACCTTCTTGGCTCAATACAGCTCCAATGGCGCTGCCACTGGCATCACAGTCAACCTGAAACACTTTATTAAAATCTGGAAGTGCCAGAATGGGCTGTTCTATCACTTTCTTTTTCAATATGTCCATACTGGTACCTGCCTTGGCAGTCCACTTAAATTCTCTCTTATCCCCTCTCATAGTTTATGTTAGGGGCGCACAAATACTGCTAAAGTCTCTAATAAATTTTTGATAGAAACTTGCAAGACCATGAAATGATCTTACCTCTGTTACATTTCGTGGGGCAGGCCATTCAATGATAGCCTTCACCTTTTCAGGATCCATTTTTAGACCCTCCTCTGAGATGACAAATCCCAGGTAAATCAACTCTTTCTGTACAAAACTGCACTTCTGTATATTAATCAATAACTGCTCCTCACGCAGTTTTTCAAAAACTGTTCGAACATGCATCAAATGCTCTTCTAATGTTTTACTGAAAATTAAAATATCATCCAAATAAACTATCACGAACTTTTCCAGGAAGTCACGCAATACCTCATTCATCAGCCTCATAAACGTACTGGGTGCATTAGTCAATCCAAATGGCATAACTAACCACTCATACAAACCCTCTCTGGTTTTAAAGGTTGTCTTCCATTCGTCACCCTCTCTAACACGTATCTGGTGATATCCGCTCTTCAAATCAATCTTAGTGAAGTATTTAGCTCCACTCAAGCAGTCCATTATATCGTCCATTCTGGGTAATGGAAAGCGATATTTAATGGTAATTTTATTAATGGCTCGGGAATCAGTGCACATTCGCCATTCGCCATTCTTCTTTGGTGCAAGTACTGCTGGCACTGCACAAGGGCTCAAACTTGCTCGAATCAAACCCTTCCTCAACAATTCCTGAACCTGGCGGTTCAACTCTTCATTCTCTACAGGAGACATTCTATGGGCAGCCTTATTGGGTAAGCTAGATCCTGGCATTAAGTCAATCTGATGACTAATCTTCCTCATTGGCGGCAAACCCTCAGGCACATTGTCTGATATAATATCAAGAAATTCTGCTAACAACTGGGTAACTTCTGCTGGAATGTCAGTAGTTTCTTTTCTCTTTACAACAGGAATTAATGCATAACACATTGAATCCCTCTTTAGACCATCCAAAATTTTTTTGCCATCTACTAAACAAATTCTAGCATTATTGCATACCTTTTCCTCAACCTCCTTCAATGGCTTCAGTTTGTGGCGTACTCCGTCTTTTGTCAGGGAATAGGTATTTGCATGCCCATCATGCGCTGCACGTCTATCAAATTGCCATGGTCTGCCCAGCAACAAATGGCAAGCATCCATCGGCAAAATATCACACAGGACCTCATCCTGGTATCTTCCAATTTGGAACTTGACCAAGCATTGTTCACTGACCAATGCTCTATGATCCTTCTGCAACCACGCAATCCGGTATGGATGCGGGTGTTGTCTTCTCTCTAGCTTTAACTTAGCTACCATTTCCTCAGAAACCAAATTATCTATACTACCATTATCAATAATAATATTACAGATTTTACCTGAACATTTGCACCTTGTGCGAAACAGGATTTTCCATTGATCTGGTTCCTTCTCTTCGTTCAACAAGGTTCTCCTTGTGATCATCACTTCTCCATGCTCTGCTTCTTCAGAATGCTCAGATTCAACACCATCCTCAACAACTGCAGCTCTGGCATTACCTTCAGGCCTTCTGTTCGGTGTTTCTTGGTGTTTGGGACACTCATATGATCGATGCCCCTCTTCTCCGCAATTGAAACAGGTTCCACGAAATCTGCCTCTTCCATATCCACGTCCACCTCTACCTCGTCCCCTTTGATAATCATTGTTCTGATTACGGGGTCGGTAAGCATTCTCCTCCTTCTATTCTTGGTGATTGTTGGTTTCACCAGTCTGCTTTTGGTCATCATATTTACCTCCACTGGTTCTTCCACCAGTTCTTCCACCACGACCTCTTCCTCTTTGCTTACTATCAAATCTACGGTTCAGTTTCTCTTCCACTTTCAGAGCAAACTGGTAAGCATCTTCAATGGTGCTCATTCGGACCAAACTCAATTCTTCTTGCATGCTGGTTCTTAACCCATTAATGTAACGGGCTACTCTCTCTTTATTTGCTTCTGTATGGCCGGTTCTGATAGAAATTTTAAAAAATTCCTCTGTATATTCTTTAACAGACTTGCTGGACTGGCGCAAACTCTGCATTTTTCTCAGCAGATCTAATTCGTAATCTGCCAAAATAAACTGCGTTTTAGTTTTTCAACCATTCGATCCCACCTGGTGATCTTTTCTTTTCCTCTCCGATTTCTTTCCAGTTGCACTCCTTTCCACCATATGCCAGCATGGCCTTTCAACTTTGTTCTAGCAAATTTAATTCGATTTGGATCTTCAACTTCCTCATATTCGAAATATTCCTCCATGTCATTAATCCAGTCAATTAATTCTTCTGGATTTAAATTTCTAGAATATGTGGATACATCAATCTTCGGCCTTTTCCCAATTTGAGAAATAGCTTTAATCATCCGAGACTCTGCAGCACTCATTGCTTCTTCTTCTTCTTCAGATGGGTCTTCAACTCCGCAAGCTTCATCATCACTTTGGTCTTCTCCTCTTGGCTCTACTCCTCTACGCAATTCTTCCTGCAGGGCCTGCACTTGCCTCTGCAATGCTCGGAAGTCTCCTTCAGGAACCACGTTCCTTCCAGCACCATGATTTCTTCGTGGTGGCATTCTGCTTCACTATTTCTCAGAACCCGTAACCCCAGATCCTGGTGCAAGCTGCCTCACGTTCGGCGCTCTGCTCACACACTCAAAATCTTACTGCTCTGATACCACTTGATGGGGAGCCAATTTTAATTAACACAGAAAAGACGCAATTTTATTTCGAAGCATGGAAAGCTTTACAATTCGTAACTATGGAAGATTACACAGTACAGAAAATGCCCAAAAGAAGCCATAGCCTTCGTCTCTCCAGCCTCCGCAATCCTTCAAAAAATTCCTTTTTATCATCATAGGATCTTGCTGCAACCGTCGTTCGCAACCGTCCCTGTAACCGCTGCAACGGTTCCCTGGAACTGCCTTAACGGCTTCTAGAACTGCCAACTGTCGTTCTGCAACAGTCCACAAAAAAGTAACATGTCACGTTTTCACGACACCTCTGCATCTCGCTCTTCTCTCTCCTAGCCGGGTCACGAAAATGTGACACTTTTTCCTCCATGTCCATCCGTCGCGATATCGCGACACTTTTTCGGCTTTTGGCTTTGTTTGCCAATGTGTCGCGATATCGCGACACTTTTGGTTTGCTCCAACTTTGCTCTAAGTCCGTCGCGATATCGCGACACTTTTGGTTTGCTCCAACTTTGCTCTAAGTCCGTCACGATATCGCGACACTTTTGGTTTGCTCCAACTTTGCTCTAAGTTCGTCGCGATATCGCGACAACACTTGCCATTTGCGCCCGCCATTGTTTTTGAGTTGTCGCGATATCGCGACAACTTTTGTGTCACGATATCATGACACTTGCCATTTGCGCCCACCGTTGGTTCTGAGTTGTCACGATATCGCGACAACTTTGGTGTCGCGATATCGCGACACTTGCGATTTGCGCCCGCCGTTGGTTCTGAGTTGTCGCGATATCGCGACAACTTTTGTGTCGCGATATCGCGACACTTGCGATTGCGCCCGCCATTGGTTCTGAGTTGTCGCGATATCGCGACAACTTTTATGTCACGATATCGCGACACTTGCGATTTGCGCCCACCATTATTCTGAGTTGTCGCGATATCGCGACAGCTTTTATGTCGCGATATCGCGACACATTCAACACTCAGACTATTTTTCATACTTAGAACTTTTTTTGCTTGTTTCTTTTGTTTTTCTCTTTTTTTTGTTTTTGGTGATGCAAGATTGCTGTGCTGCTCCTGGATGCTCCTGCATCAACAAGCTCCAAAGGCCTTGTTGTAGAATATTCCTTAGTTTTGAAGTGCGATTTGGTTTGCTTGCCTTGTTGACATGATGCGCATATGCTATTGTTTGGCTTAGTCAACTTTGGAAGATGTCTTATTGAATTCTTGGAGCTGATCTTAACCAAACTATCAAAGTTAATATGGCCAAGCCTCTTGTGCCATAACCAACTATCATCAACTTGTCCAATGAAGCATGTTTTCTCATTTGCACTACAAAGATTGTACAAATTTCCTGAAGTTCTTGTAGCCTTTGCCAATATTTTACCACTCATAGCACATCTAATCTCACAACCATCTGATTTAAAAATCACATCTTTGCCACTATCACACATTTGGCTAACACTTAAAAGATTATGCTTGAGGCCATCAACAAAAATAACATCATGAGAAGTGATTTTACCATTGTTGATGTTGACCATACCTTTACCCACAATCTTTGCATTGTTATTGTTTCCAAAATTTACCGAACCACCATCATAATCTTGCATTCTTGTAAGTTTCCTTCTACCTCCAGTCATGTGACTAGAGCATCCACTATCAATGATCCAAGATGTAGCCTTTCTTTGTGCCTTTAAAGTGGTTTGAACAATCAATGAATCATTCTTAGTAATGTCTTCCTGTTTTGACTTTCCCTTCTCAACCCATGTCATCTTGGGCTTGTTTTCTGATTTCTTATCTTCCTCATACCTCACGGCCTTATTGGGAAAATGGTATTTATGAATCATGTATTTCTTGTTTTGCACCTTTGGAGGCTTGTTGCTACTTCTATCCTGCATTTGATTAGTCACAAAAACAGTTTTGCAATCTCTAGTAATGTGACCAAAGTTATTACACTTGTAACACTCAACATGAAAATCAATGAGAGGAGCAAATGAGTTGTGAATAACAAATATCTTAGGCCTAAAATTAAGCCTACAATCCATCATCTTGTGACCATAAGTATTGCACTTAAAACAATAACCAGAAAAGGAAGGAGTATACTTGTATTGAACTTGATGCCATGAATTGAAACTCCTTCTAGGTGCTCTTCCCATTTGATGTTTTACCTTTTGAAACTCATCATTGCTAACATTTATGGTATGATAAGGCATATTTCTGTTTTTGGTCTGATTTGAGACCTTTTCTTCTTTCTTTTTATCTCCTTGGGGTTTCTCTACAATGGGTTCCTCATTCTTCAACCTTTCACCAACTGATTTTGCATCTTTGACAACATATGAACTTTCACCTTCATCAAACCCCAACCCAAACTTGATTTTGGTGTATCTTTGACTACCAATAAGCTCATCAATCTGATTAGAACTTTTCTGAAATTTAAAATTAGTGCTCAAATCCAAATTAGCCTTTTCAAGTTGCTTTCTCAAAGTAACAATCTCCTCTTTTAGTTTGCAACACAAATCAGATTTTTCACATACCTGATTCTTAAGATCATCTATTATTTTCTTGGACTCTTCAACTTGAACTTTTAAGTCTTGTATCATTTTTGTAGCCACATTATTGGACTCCTCTAAATCTGAAATATTTTGGTCAGAAAATCTTTTTGACTCTTCATGTTGCATCAACAAGTCTTCATTGAGTTTTTTTAGCTCCTTGATATTTTCATTCATCCTTTTGTTTCTCTTTCTCTCAATTTCATATTGTTCCAATGCTATTGCAAGATCTTCCTCAAAATCAATTTCAGATTCATCATCCTCTTTGTTTGCATTTATATTGGATTTGTCTTCAATAGACATAAAGAGGACTTCAGTAGCCTCTTCATCTGAATCATCTATGCTCTCATATGAAAAATCACTATCTTCATGTGTCATCAAAACCTTTCTCCTTGAGAATATCTTGCTAAATCTTGAAGCTTTCTTTTTGTACTCCTTGTTCTTGTGACTCTCACCATCATAATCTAAGTGCTGCTTGTAAGGAAATTTTGAAGCAAAATGCCCAATATGCCCACACTCAAAACATTTCAATGGCAACTTTCCATTGTATTTCCCTTTTCCTCTTTTCAATTTTTGAACAAAGTTTGCTTGCTCTTCATCTGAGAATCTCTCTTCATCGGATTGTGGATTCAATTTCATGTTTTTGAATGCTTTGAAAGAACTTTCCTTTTTAGTAGACTTGCTGCAACCAAATCTCATCTCATATGCAATAAGAGAGCCATGTAGTTCATCTAGTGGGAGATTGTTTAAGTCCTTTGCTTCTTCAATTGCAGAAACCTTTGAATCAAACTTTGAAGTCAAAGAATGAAGAACCTTCTTCACAACAATACTATCTGTGATAGTCTCTCCTAAACCTCTAAGAGAAGTGATCACCTCACTCACATGAAGCATGTAGGCAAAAATATCCTCATTCTCATCCATTCGAAGACTCTCAAATTGAGCTCTAAAAATTTGAATTTTAGCTTCCTTAACTTTGTCATTACCTTCATGAATATCTTGCAACTTATCCCATAATTCTTTTGTTGTTTGCAAACCCATAACCTTCACCAATTCACTTGGTGCAAGAGCATTTGTGATAGTAGATTTGGCCTTCATATTGTTTTCATATTCTTTGATTGCATCAGGATCTGTAGGAATTGTAGCAGGAAAAGCATAACCATTCTTAACTGAAAGATACACACAAATACCAAGAGAACCCAAATAGTCCATCATATTGTAACTCCAAAATGCATAATAACTCCCATCAAAGTATGGCACCTTACCAGTGTTGACAACCCTATTAGCCATTGTGAACCAGGAATCAATCCGAGTTGATTAAGCTGCTAAAAGGACAACTAGGCTCTGATACCAATTGTTAGTATAACAATGGCACAGAGAGGGGGGGTGAATCTATGCAATTTAAAACTTTAATTTCCAATTTTAAATCTTATTTAAAATAGAAATAAACTCATGTATAGCAACAACATATATGCAAGAGAAACAACCCACAACACATGATATGCCGAAGGAAAACCACAAGGGTAAAAAACCTCCCAAAGAGATTTGCTTGCTATGATTGCTGCATAGAACAAGCCTCAAAATGAAATACATTAAATTTTCTCTACCAAAATAGAAGGATGGATGCAACCCACCTATATCAGATCAAAATAATAATAATATGATGAAAAATAAAGCATAAAAATGCTTCCATTAAAAGCAAGCTCTAACAAGCCTGCAAGCTCAAAACCAACAACACTGCTACAAACCAACTGTGCACCCAACCACTGCAAAATGATTTTTCTGTCAAATATGATCCAACAACTGCAATAAAAATATCAAAATGATTCTATCTCCATCCACAATAGGTTCCCAAACCTGCATGCTAAAATCTATACACTTATGTCTTCTACAGAAATTATGGCAGCATTCCGGTAGCACCCTGTTACTCTCAACAAAAACTCCATAATTCCACCATCTCAAACACTAAATTTATATATAAATGATATGGAGAGAAACCATAAATGGTTTCCAAAACCATGAGTAGAAAATCACTCAAAAAATCATGCCCAAGTTGAGGAAATTTCTAATTTTCCAAAAAAGAAATTGTTGCCATCACCACTACACACTCATCAGCTGCCAATCAAACTGGAGATGCTCTTACACAACAAAAATAATATTCCAAAGTGTCTAAACACTAATTTGGAAATTATCACATCCCATATATCCAAAATCCCACAAAAATAGGGCAGCAAAATATTCTTTCCTTACACCACTATGACGGATGTCATAAAGTGAGTCCCACACCAAGTTGAACACCCCAATTAGCATATTTCCATTTTTGCACCACAAAATAAATTCCAATAAATATTGGAAATAATTCCTAACCCTTATGATGCATTATGAAATAATTAAAATCAATTTTCCTTCCATTCCTAAGTCTTGGAACACATTCCAAGGAACTTGAAGATGACATAGTGGAAATAAATAAATGTTGAATGTTACAATATAGCACCAAGGCACATAGAAAATACAAATGCAACCTTATATCACCTTTACATAAATAAATGTGCCATAAAAATATAACCAAGAGAAATAATATATGCAATAACCACAAATTATACCTCCAAAGTCTCCGTAAAAGATGTGTTCAAATACACACAACATTTTGCAACATTGCCCAAACTGTAGCATAATCACCATGATGAATAGGATGCCAACTAGGAGAAAAAGTAGAAGTGTTGACAACAATGACAACACCTCAAATGCTCAACATATACCACAATCTTCAGCCATATTAGCGTGTTTTGAAATTGACTTCGCTTCTGCTCTTAATTCTTGTATAATTTTTATAGTAGTTGTCACCATTTTATGCCATTTGAAGAAGTCCCTAGCAACTGATTTAGCTCGAGACCAGTTTTCATCTTCAGTTTTGTATCCAACTATTGTTTGTGTACTACTCGCTAGGACCTTGATATTTTTGGCTATAGATACTCTATGTGTCAAGAGTTAAATCGAAGCTTCAAAATCTTTCTCTACCTGATTTAGCACATTGTTTACCTTAGATAAGTAGACCAGAGTTGGTCTATCTTTCGAGATCAATTTTCTTAACCTTGCAAACTTTTCTTTCCAAACTACTATTGCTTTTTCCTTAGAGAACCCTTGAGGCTTGTCTGGGACTATTGACAACTACTGTTTCAACTCTTCTATCTACTGTTGCAAGATATGAACCTGTTATTTTGCTTTTGCTACCTTTTCTTGGAAATATGTGGCTTCACAAAACCTTTTTTCCCATTTCTTGGCTTCATTTTTAAGAGCTTTCTCAATGATATTTTGTTGATTGAAATCTTCTTCTAGCCGCTTGTGAGCTTGTTCTTCTCTAAGGAATTTTTATTTGAAGTGCTCTACATTAAGATAAATCATCCCCATGTGATTCTGAGCCTTGCTCCACTCTTCTTCCATTGGTAGCTGAGTCATGTATTCTATGATGATTTTAGCTTGATAATCATCTAGAATCATTTGTTTCTCAGGATTTTGTACTAAAGGAGTCATCTTCATAGTAGAGCATTGCATACTGATTGGGTCAAGGACTATCCCTTCTCATATATAGGCCATATCAATGGCACTTGGAGAACTTCATGTCTTCAGCCAGGTGGCAAAATTTATTGTAGATTTCTTTAGCTTTCAAATTTTAGCAACAATGGGATTATTGGAAGAAGAGGTACTCTATAGGGACTGTAGGCTCAATAGATTCATGGAAAGCAGAAAAGGAGTGGGTGGTAATGAGGATTCCATGCTATTTGGTTGAGAGGGAGATCTTGTTGGTGTACAATGAGGTGAAACATAGGGGATTGAGGAGGTGATGATGGCTTTGAAGTATTCTTATATTTTTGAAAAGGAGAGGAAATCCTCTATGAATGAGGGGAAGAAGAAGGGGTATCAAGATTGATTGGAGACATTTCTCATTCCTTCTATGGGTTAGAGCCTCCCATTTCTTGTGATTGTTTTGTGTAAGCTTCTGCTATATGCTTTAGACATGAAATATTTGCACCATCTGTCACTAGCGGTGGAGTCTGCTCTTAGCTCAGTGGGTGGCTCTTCGGCATTTTTAGCCACTTGTTCTTCTTCACTATCCCCTATTTTTTTGTGTTCCTCTATTTCTCCCAAATTTACTTATTCCTCTTCCTTTGATTCTTCAGGAGAGGATTCTTGAATTTTTCTTCTTTTTTGGCCACCTCCCTGCTCTTTCTTTGCTTTCCCCTTATTTTGCTCAGTTTCCATATTTCTATGTTCTAGATAAGCACTATCATCAGAGTCTGTATTTGATCCTAAACATGGGATATATATCCGACGTCTCTTTTTTGTGGTTTTTGCTTGTGAAGCTACTACTTATTTCCCCTTTTTATTTTTAGTATATTTCTTAGATTTCTTTTGGGAAACACCGCCAACTCCAATCGAGACCTTATTGACCAATGTTTTGGACTAGATCTGATAATGCTCATCATATTTGGCATAGAACTTAGTTTCCATCTTGAGCCCATACCTTGTGAAAGTTTTGATGTGGCACCGCATTTGCCACCAGGCTAAGATTTTGACCTCATTCTAGTCATCTCCCTTCTTCTTCATTTTTTTGAAGGTCTTGGTGGGGATTTTGTGTGATGGGAAAGAATATAGGCTGTAATCTATCAGATTTTTATATAAATAATGCCATAGATCTAGTGGTTGCATTTTCTCAACATGCCATTCCAGAGGATGATCTTCACTATTATTTCTACTTTGCTCGATGTCTCTCCTAAAGACGTGGAACTATTGGAAAGGAGCCTTGTTCAGAGTGGCCTGCCTTTTTGCAAATATATCCTCAGGATCATATTTCCACCTCTGTGTAAGTTCTACCAGCCCCATACCTCTTAGTACTTGAGTAATCTTCTGATGGTCTCCCTTTTTTGAAACAGTCACCCCTTCAAAATTGAAAGACATAAGGTAAGTATAGGTTTTCTAAGCGTCTGTCCTAAATGTGAAATTTATGAATTCTTGATGTCTTACATATTCTAAGACAAATATCCATTTGATGACATAGTATGACAACAAGAAAGGCTTCTCTATGAAGCCAAAAATCCTTATAACCACTCCTTGAATTAAGATGAAAAAAACTCCTTCTTCTGCATGAGGGCGCCTCAGGGTCTCTTCTACTTCCTTAGGAATCCTCGGCATGGGTCCTAACACAATATGTATAGCGAGGCCCAAGAATTCCATGGTGAACTAGTAATACAAACTCGCTTTTGAGAGAAGCGGAGTCCATTCATACACAAATAGATTTTCTCCCTTTTCGTTCTTTTGCGTTACGGATATAGACTTCAAATTTTTTGATTGAAAAAAGAAGAAAAGCTAAATCAAATAGGAGGAGTACCTAAAAGAATTTGGGGCTTCTATGTGAAGCTTTGAAAGCCCTACATATAGTTGTTGAGCTATGTAGGATGGTCAGTCGAAGAAAAGTGGGACTTTATTTGGATCCAAGCGTGCTTTATCATTTGTAAATTGAAATGCATTGTGCCATAATAACTTACCATCCATTCACCTGAGTATCATCTTCCATACCCGCTACCATGGCTAACATAGAGAAAATATTCTTGTTCTTGAATTTGGACAAGGGTATGGGAGATTGGGGAATAGAACCCTTCGAGAGTTCATTCTCAAGATTTTGTTGTAGGAAGGCTCTTATGTTTGGGGTGTTGAGATAGAACTTTGTAGAGTTGGTTGGTTCAAATAAAATAGGAGGTACTAGGGGCTTACATCCCTGAGCAAACACAACTTTGATTGTTTTGGGATCTATTGTAAAAAGAGTCTCACCTTTGTAATTTTTTACACTTTTGCTCTTGACATCGTACAACTTTGTCATTGCTCTAACCAATTCTGGACAGGGGTGGACCTGAGGACATACGAACTAGTAGAACATAGAGTAGTAGGTGAAATTACTTGGGTTTGATGGAGAGGCATTTGTATTTAGTCTGGTGACTATTTCCTTATGGATTTGTCTCGGATCCTTCCATGTTAGCTTCATGTCTATAATGTGGCTATTAGGGTCGATGAAGCTGTCTACTTTGGTGCTTGAACTCATTTTATTTTTGGGAGGTGCAGACGTAGAACCTAGGGTTGGAGAGACAAACATTGTGATACTATTGTAATTTTAGATATTCAAGAGATTGCAAAACTCTCAGGGTGATTGTTAAAAATTCGATAACCAGATAATCAAGAAAATAAGAGATAAACTGATAAAAGTTGTTTATTTAAATGGATATGTATGCTCATGCCCCAACTATTCAAGTAACATGGAGTAATTATGGTTGGAGGTACACATCCCAATACTAATTTAGAATGTTGGTGGGAGTCTCGACCTGTGTGCCAGCTTTTAATGATACCAACTACCTCGAGTTGCCATTTTTAATAAAAACCAATGGGAGGCTTCTGCTATGGTACCGAGCCAATGGGATGACGTCTTCTTCTGGTCTTGTCAAAAAAAATGATCTTGATTAAAATAGTGGTGCTTTTCATACTTCCTAAGATACCTGATTATTCTGGCATGGTGTACAACTATACAACAGACCCTTGATGTGGTGCTTTGATGTTTGAGGCATCAGGTCTGACATGGTGCGCTGATGGGGTTCTTTATTTCAAAAGAGAAAACAACACTCTCTTTGCTCGAATGTCATGAAATCATGACATTTTTCCTGAAGGATGCCATGAGTGCTCAAAAAGTCATGAAATCATGACATTTTTCCTAAAGGATGCCATGAGTGCTCAAAAAGTCATGAAATCATGATATTTCTCCTAAAACGGATCAGCTTGCAAAAAATAACATATGTACAAGATTTCTTATATTCATAAAACAAATATATACAAGGATAGGACATAATACATTACTTATAGTATAGCTTTAGAAGCCATTTATAGGAATGGGTAGGACATGGCCCTATTTATGCTTTAGCTGGAAAGAATTATGTTGCTTTTCTTCAATGATTTCTAGGGGACCATCCTAGAATATGTCAAACTTATCATGGTTCCCTAGTTTTGACCTCTTTTCATTCCACTTTAGAACTAGGTCTCCTACCTTGAAATTCCTTAAAGTGGCTTTCTTGTCAAACCATCCTTTGGTAACAACTACATGTTTTTGGTAATGATCATAGACCCGTTTCTTAAGTTCTTCTAGTTGTAGGAGTTGGATCAACCTGTTTTCCATGGGTTTTGCCTCTTTAGTCCCAATAAAATCCAATAGTTTCAGAGCTGGTCTCTCTATGTGTATTGGGAGCACAACCTCTTACCATAAACCAGAGAATAGGGAGAGGTATTGATAGATTTTTTAATTGTGATCCTGTCAGCCCAAAGTGCCTAGTTTATCAAAGAATGCCAATTTATTTTATTATCCTTGAGGGTCCTTTTCAAAATTTTGAGTAAATTTTTATTGATGGACTCAACCAATACATTACCCTGGGGATAATAGTTTGAATATGTTTTCAAGTATATCCCATACTTACTTGCAAATTCGATCATATTTGCTCTCACAAAATATGAACCATTGTCTATGACCAAGGCCTCTGGGATGCCAAACCTTGTGATCAGGCTTTCCACAAACTTGATAACCACATATTGATCATCTATTTTGGTGGGTATAACTTTCGACCATTTTGTAAAGTAGTCAGTGGCTGTGAGAATGTATTTACTCCCTATAGATGAATTTGGTTCTATGATTCCTATGAAGTCTAAACCCCATTGTTGGAAAGGTTCTTCAACCTGAATGGTCTTGAGGGGTAACAAGGTATTCCTATTTCTTCCCACATATTTTTGACATTCATCACAATTTCTTATGATCTTAAAAGCATCTATAAAAACCATTGGCTAATAACACCAGTTCTGAATATTTTCAATGTTGTAGTTCTCCTAGAGTAATGTCCTCCTGATAGGCCACCATGAAATTCTTTTAAAATATTTTGTTTCTGCTCTTCTGACACACATCGAAGGAGAAATCCATCCAAGTTTTTTTTGTATAATCCTTCGAGAAATAAAGTGTATTTAAGATCTTGTATCCTATATCTTCTCCTCTGTGAAGTGTTCAAGCCTTCTAGACATATCCCAGTCTAAAAATACCTCATCAATTCATCTGCCCAAACGAGCTGCTCTGAAGGTTGTTATTCATCTGATACAAATGTTAGAGCCTGACAAGCCACATGCCCTGTAGATGTTTGTTTCGCAAGTTCCGAGCACAAATCTCTACCCCTAACTAGTTTTTCTGTGTGTATCTCTACATCATATTCTTGTATTTTAGTTACCCAACCTAATCTAGTATCATCGAGTTCTCCTTGTGTAATGAAGCTTTGTACATTTGGGTCTATTGTATATATAATAACATTGCTTTGCGATAAGAAGTGGGAGAAATTTTTTAGGGATTTCATGATGGCATACATTTTTTTTTCAATAAAATTGTACTTGTTCTCATGTGAAGACGATGGGCCTTTCTTCATTATCAGTCCCTTTCTATGTGAGCACAACGGCGTAGCTTCCTTGTTCTCCTATCGCGCATAAGATAAAATCTTTGCAGTAGTTTGGATTTACCAGGATGGGAGCTTGAGCTATCTTATCTTTGATATGTTGAAAAACCTATTTTCTTACATTAGTCCATTTAAAAATGGTGTCCTTCTTCAACAATTTTTTCATAGGTTTAACAATTTGTGCAAAATCTGATATGAACTTGCATACAAAATTGATCTGACAAAAAAATGACTATAACCCCTTTTTGTTTAAAGGGAAGGGAAGTTCCAACAAGTCTTTTACTCAGATGGGATCTATGGCTAGACCTAATTTTGAAACCACATGGCCAAGTAAAATTCCCTCTTTGACGGTGAAAATAGACTTTTTAGGTTTATGGATATACCAAACTCTCGATATTTTTCCAGTACTCTCTTGAGGTGAGTTATATGATCTTCTTTCCTATGAGATAAAATAGTCATGTCATCTAGGTATATCATTATTATTTTGTTCACTGGTTCTCCAAATGCTACATCCATGGCTCTTTGAAATGTCGCTCCAGCATTTTATAATCCGAAGGGCATCCTTTGATAATCAAATGTTCCCCATTTGGTTGTGAACGTTGTTTTGAATTGGTCTTCATCCTTGACCCATACCTGATTATACCTAGATAAATCATATAATAGAGAAAATATTTCAGCCCTAGCCATTGTGTGCAATATCTGAGGGCTAATGATCCTTAAGTGAAGCTTTGTTCAGATTATGAAAATCCACACAGTCGAATATCCCCATTTTTATTTTTCACTAGTACTAAATTAGCAACCCACGTCGAGTGCTTGATTGGATATACAATCTTAGCCTCTAGTAGTTTTAACAATTCTTGTTTCATCAAAGCTTCTATTTTTAGATTTCCTAGTCTCTACTTTTGACGGAAAGGCTTGGTGCCTTCTTGAAGCTCAATTGTATGTTGGATTGTTTCCTTTGAGTATACCTTTAGATCACCATAGGTCCAGGCAATTGTATCTAGAAATTATTTGATCTCATCCAATTCCTTGTTCATAGTTTTCATACGTACTTTGATGGCCTTGTTAGGTCCTATTGTAGCTTCCTTATACCTGTGTTTTTCAACTTTCATCTTAAACCATCTATTTCAAATTTGAATTTTGGGGGCAACTTGCCAAGGTCACAATTTCGCACTCGTTGACCCGATTGACTATTACAACATATTTTTGGAAAGGGCACGAAATGAACTAAGTGGGGTAACCTTGGCTCTTTGCACCAAGGCCTGCATCTAGCTGAAAATCCTCAAATTCAACCTCTAAGACCTTCAAAAATCTCCTGCAAGTTAAACTAGTTTTACTAGTTTTACAAAATTAAACAATTACAATTTTTTTGGGTGATGCAAGATCACTCTTACACCACTGGATGCTCCTGCATCAGACACCCAGGGTAATTTTGAGAAGTGACCTTCACTTCTCTATTGTTGGAAGAAAACCAAGGCGTTCAACCTCAGCCTTCGACAACCAAGATGAATCTTCAACAGGTCTGCCCTTCCACTTAACCAGATATTCTGCATACTGCCTATTTTTGGTACTTTTGCCGATGTGGGTATCCAGGATCTCTTCTATCTCTTCCGTCTCTGGAGTAGATGTTGGAATATTCCACAATTCTGCTATTGGTCCCTCATCATTGTCTCCTTCATGGTATTCTACCAAATCTGAAATGTTAAAAATAGGTGATATGTTAAGCCCACTTGGCAATTCCACTTCATATGCATTTCCTGAATCCCATTTTTCTATGATTCTGCATGGTCCAAACTTCTTCATTTTTAGCTTGTTATAGGTTTTAGCAGGAAACCTTTCTTTTCTTAGATGGACCATAACTTCATCTCCCACTTCAAATTCCTTAAACCGTCGCTTCTGGTCTACCCTTGTCTTGTACTGAGTATTCATCTTAGTAATATGCTTCTTCACTTCTTCATGCAAGCTCTTCAGATGCTCTGCAAAGTCCTCAGCCTCAACACTGCACTTTTCCCCTGTATCCATCTTCCTCAACTCAAAAGCATTTCTTGGACTACTCCCATATATTATCTGGAATGGAGATTTGTTAGTACTCCTATTGACAGAATTGTTGTATGCAAATTCTGCCTGTGGCAAAACCAAATCCCATCCCTTGGGCTTATCTCCTACCAAGCATCTCAGTAGATTACCCAAACTTCTATTCACCACCTCTGTTTGTCCATCAGTCTGTGGGTGGTATGCAGAACTAAATTTCAAATCTGTCTTCAATTTCTTCCATAAGGTTCTCCAGAAATACCCAACAAACTTGGTATCTCTGTCAGAAACTATACTCTTTGGTAGACCATGAAGTCGTACCACCTCTTTGAAAAACAACCCTACAACATGAACTACATCATTAGTTTTCTGATAGGGAATAAAATGTGCCATCTTTGAGAATCTGTCAACCACCACAAATATGGAGTCATTTCCCCTCTGTGTCCTTGGTAGGCCAAGAACAAAATCCATGTTGATGTCCTCCCATGGTCTCTCTGGTATAGGTAATGGCTGATATAATCCAGTGTTCTATCTCACACCCTTGGCCATCTGGCATACTCTACAACTTTGCACAAATCTCTTCACATCTTGCTACAACTGTGGCCAATAGTAGTTCTCACTAACGAGGGCAATGGTCTTATCTCAACCAAAGTGTCCATCCAACCCTCCACTGTGCTTCTCCTTGACCAGATTCTCCCTCATTGAACTCCTTGGAATGCATAATTGGTTTCCTCTGAACAACATTCCATCTTGGATTAGAAAATCCAACCACTTAGTCCTATCCAAAGTAACAGGTGCTAAGCAAGCTCTCCAAGCCTCTACAAAATCAGGATCTTCAGGATACAAACCCTTAAGTTCATCAAACCCTACAACTTCCACCTTCATTTCTATCAATAAACACTACCTTCTACTTAAGGCATCTGCAACTCTATTTGATTTTCCACTCCTGTGCTTCAACACAAAGGTATAACTCTGTAGAAACTCAACCCACTTCAAGTGCCTCTGATTTAGCTTCCCTTGGCTATTAATATATTGTAAGGCCTGATGATCAGTATATAGAACAAACTCTTTTGGCAACAAATAATGCCTCCACTTCTTCAGATCTTGAACTATAGCATAAAACTCTTGATCATAAACTGAATACTTCTTCCTAGCATCATTGAGTTTCTCACTAAAATAAGCAACAGGTTTACCTTCTTGACTCAATACAGCTCCTATGGCACTACCACTAGCATCACAATCTACCTGAAATACCTTATTAAAATTTGGAAGTGCCAAAATAGGTTGCTCTATGACCTTCTTCTTCAACATATCAAAGCTCTTATCTGCTCCTAAGGTCCACTTAAATTCTTTCTTATCCCCTCTCATTGTTTCTGTAAGGGGTGCACAAATATTGCTAAAATTTCTAATGAATTTTTTGTAAAAACTTGCTAGACCATGAAATGATCTTACCTCAGTTATGCTCCTTGGAGTAGGCCATTCAATGATAGCCCTCACCTTTTTTGGGTCCATTTTTAGACCTTCGGCTGAGATGACAAATCCTAGATACACTAACTCCTTCTTCACAAAATTGCACTTCTTCAAATTAATTAGCAACTGCTCCTCCCTCAACTTCTCAAAAACCCTTCTGATATGCATCATGTGCTCTTCCAGGGTCTTGCTAAATATTAAAATGTCATCCAAATAGACAATGACAAATTTTCCTAAAAACTCCTTCAATACCTCATTCATCAGCCGCATGAATGTGCTTGGTGCATTGGTTAGCCCAAATGGCATGACCAACCACTCATACAAACCCTCTCTGGTCTTGAAGGTTGTCTTCCACTCATCTCCTTCTCTGACATGAATCTGATGGTACCCACTCTTCAGGTCAATATTTGTGAAGTACTTGGCTCCACTCAAACAGTCCATAATGTCATCCATCCTTGGCAATGGAAATCTATATTTTATGGTGATCTTGTTAATAGCTCGGGAGTCTGTACACATTCTCCACTCTCCATATTTCTTTGGTGCTAGTACTGTAGGTACTGCACATGGACTCGAGCTCTCCCGAATCAGTCCCTTTTTTAGCAACTCTTGGACTTCTCTGTTTAGCTCCTCACTTTCTACAGGAGTCATTCTATGGGCTGCCTTATTGGGTAAACTAGATCCTGGTACCAAATCTATATGGTGACTGATCTTCCTCACTGGTGGCAAACCCTCAGGCACATTATCTGATATAATATCTAGAAATTCTTCTAACAGACCTAAGACTTCTACTGGGGTATCTTTGCATTCTTCTTCCCTAACTCTAGGAATTAATGCATAGCACATATGCTCATGCTTCAAACCATCCAAAAACTTTCTACCTTCAACTAAATAGATTCTGGCACTGCTACATACCTTTTCGTCCACCTCCTTCAGGGGCTTCAGCTTATGGTGCACTCCATTCTTTGTCAGGGAGTAAGTGTTGGCATGACCATCATGCATTGCACACCGATCAAACTGCCATGGCCTTCCCAATAGCAAATGGCAAGCATCCATAGGTAGGATGTCACACAGGACCTCATCACGGTAATTCCCAATATTAAATTTTACCAAGCATTGCTCATTGACCAAAGCCCTATGGTCCTTCTGCAACCACGCAATCTGATATGGATGCGGGTGTCTCTTCCTCTCTAATTGCAATTTGGTAACCATTCCTTCTGAAACTAGGTTATCTGTGCTACCATTGTCTATGATAATATTACAGACCTTACCTGCACATTTACACCTTGTGCGAAATAAGCTCTTCCTCTGATCTGGGTCTCTCTCCTCATTCAACAAGGCTCTCCTTGTGATCAACACTTCTCCTCTTTCTACTTCTTTAGAGTGCTCAGATTCAGCATCTTCATCAACAATAGCAGCTCGGGCATTACCTTCGGGTCTCTTATTTGTCCTCTCTTGGTGTTGTGGACACTCGTATGCTCGATGTCCTTCTTCCCCATAGTGGAAATAGGTTCCATGAAATCCTCCTCTTCCAAACCCTCATCCAGACCTTCCTCTTCCTCTCTGGTAACCATTGTTCTGATCACGAGGGTGGTAAGCATTATCTCCCTTTTGGTCCTGACTACTATTGGCTTCTCCATTCTTCTTATGATCTTCATTTCATCCTCCATTTGTTCTTCCACCAGTTCTTCCACCATGACCTCTTCCTCTTTGCTTGCTCTCAAACCTTCTGTTCAGCTTCTCTTCAACCCTCAGGGCAAACTGGTAAGCATCCTCTATGGTGGTCATCTTGACCAGACTTAACTCCTCTTGAATACTTGCTCTTAACCCATTAATATAATGGGCTACCTTCTCCTTGTTGGCCTCAGAATGGCCTGTTCTGATTAAAATTTTATAAAACTCCTCTGTGTATTCTTTGACAGACTTACTTGACTACCTCAAACCTTGCATTTTCTTTAGCAGATCCAACTCGTAGTCAGCTGGAATGAACTGCCTCTTCAACTTCTCCAACATCCGCTCCCATTTTGTTATCCTTTCTTTTCCTCTTTTGTTTCTGTCTAGCTGCACTCCCTTCCACCATATGCTGGCATGACCCTTCAGCTTGGTCTTAGAAAACTTGACCCTATCAGGATCTTCAACCTCCTCATACTCAAAGTATTCTTCCAAATCATTGATCCAGTCAATCAACTCCTCTGGATCAAGATTTCTAGAATACGTAGAAACCTCCATCTTCGGTCTCTTTCCAATATGAGATATGGCTCTGTATAACCTGGCTTGTGTAGGATCTACTACCTCTTCTTCTTCCTCGAACTGGTCCTCTTCTTCTTCAACTTCATCTTCACTGCCATCTTCTCTCCTTGGCTCAAACCCTCTACGTAGCTCCTCTTGCAGAGCCTGAACTTGCCTCTACAAAGCTCTAAAATCTTCTTCTGGCACCATATTTCTCCCACCACCATGGTTTCTTCATGGAGGCATTCTTCTCACTTCTCTCACAAACCCTAACCACAGATCCTGGTGTAAACTGCCTCACGTTCGATGCTCTATTTACACACTCAGGAACTCCCGCTCTGATACCACTTGGTGAAGATCAAACAACACAAACAAATGATACACAGGTGTTATTCCTTTGTTCCTGTAAGAGAACCAAACATTTCATTACTTTCATCCCAAAATGAGGATACCAAAAGAAAAAGCCCTTTTACAATTTTGAAAATTCCCTCAAATACCCTGTTTTCCCCTTTTCCCGCCTAAAACCATCTATTTCAAATTTGAATTTTGGGGGCAACTTGCCAAGGTCACAACTTCGCGCTCGTTGACCCGATTGACTATTACAACATATTTTTGAAAAGGGCACGAAATGAACTAAGCGAGGGCAAGCCTTGGCTCTTCGCGCCAAGGCCTATGTCTAGCTGAAAATCCTCAAATTCAACCTCTAAGACCTTCAAAAATCTCTTGCAAGTTAAACTAGTTTTACTAGTTTTACAAAATTAAACAATTACAATTTTTTTTTGGGTGATGCAAGATCACTCTTACACCACTGGATGCTCCTGCATCATGATGTTGGGGTAAGGTAATAATGTTAGTCAAAAGTGTATTATGGTGATAATATGGGACAAAATCCCTCACCAAAATGTTGCCAAGAGACAGTGAGTGGAATATGATAGATACGCCAGTGGCCATGATAGTTTCAAGTGAGATAGAGGGGACTTTTAGCACCCCTGCCAGTGAACGCTAAATCCAAGCTTCATGCATCTTAAAGTTCTCATCAGATAGCCCATTCGATGAATATAATATGAATTTTTTGGAGATACATCGAGTGCCTTATTTAGATCTGAACAGATTGATAATTGAAAGTTCAAGTTATGTTGTGTTCGTATGGAGGAGAATCATAGTGAGAAGAGCCACGCAAGAGAAGCACATCATAGAGAAGAGTGACATTGGAGGAATGCTGTAGGAGGAGCACCACATAGTAAGTGAGGTAACATGTAGGTCGTGGGACTTGGTTCTTAGCCCAAGCTCAGTGTAGTGGTATGGGGCAAGCCAAGTAGGGCTTGCACCCCATTGACTCAGGTTTTAGTCATGTTGATGTCACCTGAAGGTTGATAAGGGAAGTTTTATTGAATATTTTTATTATTATTATTATTATGCATGAAAACGTTACGTGCCCCTAAATGTAATATGGTATAGGCATGGATTTGGGTATCCATGATGGCCCATAATTCTAACCCATATTTTATTTTTATGTAAGGGTTAGACATGATTTTAGGGCCTTTATCATTACTATGGTTTAGCATTGGGAAGAAGGACCAAAGGGTAATCTCAAATGGAAGGAGATATAAGGAAAGAGATGAGCTTTGGCCTTTGTTTTTATTGTTATTTTATTTGTAATATTTAAAATATTGGAAGTCGTTTCATATTACACTTCCATTTGTTTTGAAGAAATATGAAACAAAAGGGTCCTCTGAATGTTTAAATATCCATGTAAGCCCATGTGAAAGGGGCTAGAATTTTTGTAGCACAAGATACATTTTGATAATTTTAATGCATACATATTTGGAAAGTTGCACCTTGTGAGCAAAACTGGAGGAGATTTCTTTCTGAGGGTTATTTGTTTTAATGTTTTATTCATTTACTGCATGCTTTTAAATTTATATCTAGTGTTAAATGCTCTTAGGAGGTTACACTAGGTGAAGGTTTATTTTGATGCAGGTTTTATTCTTTCCTTTGAGTCTAGCACTTGATCTAATCCGATTGTGTTTATGCAGGTTTGTTTAGATTGAGTTACCCTTAGAGTTTCTCACAATCTTTGGTTTTGCAGGGTAGGGGAGCACTTCACCATATAATGTGTGCACTTATATTCCAAATTTAGTTTAGTCCAATAGTAGTTCATTTTCTACAATTTTCCTTTTGTATTTTAGAAAATCATCTTTTCTTTTCAGTTTATTTTCATTCTGGTCCTTTGTCCAAAATTTCAGTAATTTTATTTTAGTTTATTTTCATTCTGGTCCTTTGTCCAAAATTTCTATCATTTTCTTTCAGTTTGTTTTCATTCTGGGCCTTTGTCCATAATTTATATAATTTTATTTCAGTTTGTTTTCATTATAGTCCTTTGTCCAAAATTTTGTCATTTTATTATAATTTCATTTTCATTCTGGTCCTTTGTCCAAAATTTCTATTATTGTTGTTTTAGTTTGTTTGCATTCTGGTCCTTATCCAGAATTTTTGCACTTTCAAATTTGCATAAAGTAGTTCAACACTTTTACTTCATCAACTAAAGCTCAAGATAAAATCAATCTAGGAGGGAGGGTACTGACCACTATTTTACATTAAGTGCAGATAAAGCAAATGAATGCTAACTTGCTAAATGGCTAACATTCTAGCTATCTGACATCACAATTAGTAGAGCATTAATTTTGAAGATAAAAATGAACCTACTAACTATAAAATGAGTCTCACATTAAAGGCATGGTGCTTAAAATGAAGTGGAAAATTCCATACACTTTTTAATTTTAACATTTTTATCTAAATATAAAATGGACCTACTAACCAGGATTCAAGGTAAGACAGATTAATGCAAATATTATCAAAAGAGCCACATTTCATTTGAGAAAATTTGCATAAAGGCACTTTCATTTCAAGTTAAGGAAATCAATCACTAAGCATATATGAATTAGACCATAAAGGTCCCTTGTTAACTATCACTTGTAGGTCATTGAGTTATTTCTAGCATGTGTTATTTTGGATTATCTTATCTTCAAATACATATGTGAAATGCTTATATAGCGAAACCTTGGAGAAGTTGTGTTCGTAATTAACTTCTTTGCAAGAGAGATTTTTTCAAATTAATACTCTGATTGTGGTGAATATTTTTCAATGGGGAAAAATATTTACTCAATAGGTACTGGTACCATGTTAGACACCCATTCGGGATAATCGATGGGTTGGATGAAATCTACATCGAGGAGCTTTTGGAGCTCAGACTTTACTAGCAATGCAATGGTAGGATGCATGCATCAAAATTTTTGTCAAACAGATTTGGCATATTTATCTCAAATGAGATTGTGGACTACAAGGGTAGTATCGAGGCATGGCATGTCCTTGTAGGACCAAGTGAAGACTCTAATATACGCCTTGAGGAAGGTAGTGAAAAAGGTGTGCTCTTCTTATGAGAGGCTAGCGACGAGCTTGAAAATATGCATATTAGTGGGGTCATCACTAATATCAACATCATTTTTTTCTTCCACATGCATGTGGCAACTATCATGGAGCTAATTCGGGATGGGATAATATGGAGCTCATAAATAGCCTCAGGTAACTCAAAATTTTCATCTAAGTAAAAGTCAGTTGTGATGAACCCACAGGATGTGAGGTGGGGTATACAAAGATGGAGTATTTTTAGCACACAAAATGAGAGGTAATAGCAAAAAGTCTTATGGTGTAGGTTTTGGTGAAATGTGAGTGAAGTCAATGAAATTAGGGTTAGGTGTGTCATTGCAACTCATGGGAGATGTCGAAGTGGTTATAATATATCCACATTGACCATGTTAATAGAAATCATAGAGGTCATGGAATATGATGAGTTTGATGACAAAAATTTATAAGCATTTGATAGTCATGGGAGGTTTAATGGTGGATGTAATACCAAAGGTGGATAACGATATCACATTGTAGATTGATGGGCAATTGTATGGCTGAATATAGAGGCAGTGAAGGATGAGGTGAAATATTATACCTTTTATTAGGATATGCAAGGGATAAGGTAGAAAATTGGTTAACTAGTGTGTCAATACAATAAGCAGATGTTGTGTCATTAAGAGACATGTCTTGGAATAAGGTGCATATAATGGTGATGATAGAGTGAGGAGATGTGCTCTCATATGGGATATCCATGTTAATGTACTCTTGCAATGTGTGTATAGGGATTGGTGTGGGCTAAAGAGAGATATATTGGAGCTTGTCCTCAAGTGTATGTATGGTAATAGGATGATAATCTATGCTAGATTTGTTTGTGGATGACTGAACATGGGGGTTGATAGGTATGCATAGCTCTTGTTCGTAGCATCCTAGTCCAAATTTGTGCTAATGGAAATATCAAAGGTAACATAATACATTGAGTGTTTGACATGTGGTCTAGAGTGCCATAGAAGCTGGATTGGGATGGCAGTTGTACAATGGCTGGAAAACATGAATCTATGCATGCGTAAATAAAATTGGTATGATTATCAGGAGAACCAAGTTACACTATGGTATCAATGGTTAATATTGAAGCTAAGGGATGATCAAAATCATGTGTGAATTGTATTATTGGTGGTAGAACATGAGTATCCTAAATGTTATAGTCACAAGGACAAAAATTTGCCATGAAAATTGACACTCGGGGTGTCAAACATACTGGGGATTAGGATGGTAAATTAGAATTTGAGGAGGATGATGCCAGCTAGGAATCAAAAATTATGAAAGGAGAGGAATTGAGTAACTGAGTGTCTAAGTGAGAGACTCACTGCTCCCAATCATGATATTCAGTTGCAGTGGAAGGCATGTGATATTTTGCATGTGGGAATTGAGTGGTAGGGGGATAAGGTGTAGGTTTCTATCTATGAGAATATGCAAAGGATTATGGCCATAAAAAAAGGGGAAGTGGGGGTGTTTGAGTAGTGGGAAGGAGAGAAGGTTCAGTAGAGGAGGATGGATGAGATGGTATAGGAGGGCACAATGATGGTGGAGAAAATGGCACAAGCACAAAATATGGATCTATGAAAGAGGATGGCTAAGAAGGAGGGAGAGACCTTGAGGAAGGTGGTGAGAAATTTATGGAATTAGAATGAAGTGTGGTGCTAAGTGATGATTGATGTAATGTTGAAGGATATTATGATGCTCCTGATGATTGATGAGAAGGAATAGGAAGAACTTGAGTAGAGGATGATGAGGGTCCTGGTGGGAGGTCTATGATGTTGTAGAATTTGAAGGGGTCCCCATAGGTAGGAACACAATGAATGATTTTATCATAGAAATATTTGAGACATCATGGGAACAAATTGCATGTATCTAATCTAGGGATGGTCGAGTAAGATATTATACTACATCTCACCCTAAATAACATGGAAAAATATGGAAATGGTTCAAACACCAATGCGAATGGGGACAAAAATAGAGCCTATAGTGGGTTGCATGGAATCATAAAATGCTCTGATGTCGATCGATGGTGTGGTAAAGTGAGTTGGTGGAATGTGAATATGATGTAGGGTGGCTACAAAGATGATGCTAATGGATGAGTCAATATCAACAAGGACACACTTGTAGGTGATGTTGTTGATGGTTGCTTGTATGTGGAGAGAAGGATCAACCCCTTTGCCTATGAGTTTTATAATATTGTGGTCATGAAAACTAATTGAGGGCTGAAGGTAGTGAGGGATGTTCTCAATGAAATTTATGAAAGAATTTGTATCATGGGTCTCAAGGTTGATGGATCAAAGGATATTATATAATGCCTTATGATGGGGTTGAGATTGTTTTAAGAGATTGAATATGGATAGACTAGCTGGGGTATTACATAACTTATGGATAATACTACTATGGATGGTGATAATATTCTATGGCAGGTGTGGTGGGGCTTGCGCTATTATAGAAGGTTATGGAGAAGTGAATGGCATTGGAGGAGAAACTACTAGCATATCCTATCATGGTGGATAACATTGGGTATGGATGCTAAGGTTGATCATGCCAATGACACCACATAAGGGTAGGTCTCATTGGATATTTTTAACCTATCTAGATTACCCTTGGGGATTGAATTGAGGTCCTTGGAAATTTTTCCCTGGGTGTTCAGGTAGTGGGTTTTGTTAAATGCTTAAGTTTTATTTTTTAGGTGCAAGGGGGTTTGAGACCTGAATGGTACTTCGATTAATGAGGTTCTGGACAAGACCATAAAAGGATGACAAGACTTGATATCATGGCTACATTTTTGATGGTATGCACAGAAGACCTGCTCGATATATCCATGAGACTTGGGTTGATTTGGATCAAGATGTTGAATGCCAGGTAAGGTAATGTGACCTACATTATATAATCACTAAAATAAAGCTAGTAAAGGCTCATATAGTAAGGTCAAATTTTGTTGTGGAATTCACAAGTGAATATCACAAGGTTGTGGCGATCATGGGGTAAGAGGTGCGCTAGTCTGGAATAACTACTACTATGGAGGAAGAGGTTGTGATATGGATGAAGAAGTTGGAGAAGTTGCTACCACTTGGTTGGTTTATGGTAGTCTAGTATAGGGTTGTTTTTTAGTATTTCTATTGAATTAAAAGTTGGAATTGTAATAGGGCTTTTTTCTAAGCTTGATCTTACTAGATTGGACATTGATATCCTCAATGACCTTAGCTTGCACAATGGCTTCCTCAAAGGTGTGGCTTTGATGAAGCTATAAGGATGTGGAGATATGTTTGTGATAACTCTTTAAGAAGAGTACGACTAATTTAGTGGATGGAAGGGTATGAGTGAGTTCATGTATGACCGATCTTCATCATGAAAATAAACTCAATAATGGGTTCATTGTCAGCATGTCGCAAGGCATAGACATCTAAAAAAATGTTTTTCTTCTTGATGTTAATTGAGAAATTTTCCAAGAATTAATTAGATATCTTCTTGAAGGTGTACAAGCTATGGCATGGGAGCATGTTATACCAATCTAGGGTTTGTCCCCCGAGTGAGAGAGAAAATATACATAACATGAGGGGGTTGCTACTATGAAGCTAACAGTAAGCTGAGTGATAATTGTTAATGTATTCACAAGGATCCTCTTTACCTTTGTATTTATCAAACTTCAGGATCTTGAAGTGATAAGGATAAGAAGGAATATGAATGGAATGGTGGACTGGATCATTGTAGATTTTGTCATATGTGGGTTTTGTGGCCTATAACCAGTTGTATGAAGGTTTAGCATCTTAACTTCATCTTGTAGAAGTTGAAGTTCGGGTGCTAAAGGTGTAGAGGACTATGTGGGGGTAAGTGGAGCATGAGAATGTGGTGGATATTGTAGCTATTATTCCTCCCAATATGGGGATGGAATGTATGGTGATTGTACCTATAGGTGATGTTGCTAGATAGCGTAGGATGATGAAGCTAGTAGGACACCCTACTATGGAGCAAGAATCTACTAGGAGTAGTAATATTACGATTATAAGATTTGTGGTTGTTGAATCGAGATCTACTGAGAGGGACCTATTGTAATGTTTGGACCATAGGATACAATGACCAAGAATGAGGTGTCATAAATAAAGTATGATCAGTAGGTTGTGGTGGAGGAAGTGATTTTTGGATGAATGGTACCAGTGGTGGATGAGATGAGGTATTAAAATATGGTACCTACATCATGCTAGGAGTGCGATGAGTAGAGAAACCAAGAGGTGTAGGATAGATTTGAATATTTTTAGGATAAGACATAGGTCATGGATCATAGATATGAAAGAAACTAGGATACGAGGCTCAAAATGGAGGTAGTGGAGGGATATAAAATATGGAGGGTGGATTAGGATAATACGAGTGGGAAAGAAATGGAAAATCTTCATTGGATGAAGTGGGAGTCTCATTATGAGACATAGTGTATATGTGAGATAAATTTGCATCTATAAGGAGGTCTACTATGAGTGGTAATATCTCTTGTAATGGGAGGGGAGAAGTAGGCTGACTAGAAGTAACGAAAGAAGCCTCCTCCTTGAGACATGTTTTCTCGTGCACTTGGCTATGGGTGAACACAATCATGATATTGTGTTTCATGAATGTGTGTTCTAAACTACACAAAAACAAAAATTTGAGGTTTTGGGTATGATATGTGTGATATTTTTGGATAAACCAATGAAATTTAAGTAGTTTTTGTGCTTGTAAATAAGATTCATAGGTCACTATGCAAATTGAGATCTGGTTCACAGATTGATCTATGAATTGAAATCAAACTATGAATTTGATTGAAAAAATAGAAGTGACAGGTTGTATACAACCAATAGATGTTTTCCTAATAAGTGAATGTGCTGAAACCAGTTCTATGAGCATGCAAACAATGTTTAACTGGAATCAGTTCTATATGCAAGAAATAAAAATGTTTTTTTTGTTTTGTGTGTTTTGATGTTGAAACTTACTTCTAGAAAATAATATAGAAAGTGGGGTAAAATTCTATATAAAATAGAAATGTTGTAGGTATGGAACCTCCTGCAACACCCGAGGGTACACATAATAGAACCGTGTCTCAATGGGCAAGTGGTAACCAATGTGTATACCATGTGAGTGTGTGTAGGTGTGTTTGTTACCGCTAATGTGAAATAAAAACAACTAACTAAATGCTTTTTTGAAATGAAACTAGCCCTAAGTGCGCTTTTGAAAATAAAATTTGATTCTAAGTGCCTTTTGAAAATAAAACTAGGTCTAGATGCCTTTTTGGAAAAATAAAAGTACTCTAGAAAGCATGGAAACAAGCAAGCCAAAGTGTGCATGAAAAAATAAATTTTAAAATTTAACTAAGTGTGCTAGAAAGAGATTAAAACTCTAGTTTAAGTGCTTGAAAGAGATTGAAATTGATTGTACAAAAAATAAATTGAATGCTATGCTAAAAGATGCGAAAAGGAATTAAAAACTTAGTATAAGAGCATTAAAGAAATGGAAATTGATTTGTGCAAAAAAATATGTATATGAAATGCTAAAAGATGCTTAAAGGGAATAAAACCCTAATCTAAGAGCATGAAAGGAATGGAAATTGATTTTGTAAAAAGAGATGTAAATCCTAGTGTAAATGATACAAAAAGGAATTGAAATGATTAACCTAAATGTAAATTTGGAAAAGAAATTGAAATGAATTTAAAAGGGATTAGAAAATGATATGAAATAGACAAGGAAATCTAATCCTAAATGTAAATTTGGAAAAGAAATTGAAATGACTTTTGAAAGAGATTTGAAAATGACATGAAAGAAACAAGGAAATCTAATCCTAAATGCAAATTTGGAAAAGAAATTGAAATGAATTTTGAAAGAGATTTGAAAATGACATGAAAGAAACAAGGAAATCTAATCCTAAATGCAAATTTGGAAAATAAATTGAAATGAATTTTGAAAGAGATTTGAAAATGACATGAAAGAAATAAGGAAATCTAATCCTAAATGTAAATTTGGAAAATAAATCAAATATCCTAATCTAAGTGCATTAAAAAAAGTGATTTGAAAAAGGAACTTGAAATTGATATGGAAGTTATTACAAAAAAATCTACTCTAATTTTATTTGAAAAGGAAATTTACTGATCTTAGAGTAATTTGAAACCCTAATTTGACTTGTTGGAAAGGAGATTTCACAAAAATAACTCATTGTATTTGTGAGTGAAACTACTTTGTAAAGAAACAACAAAATATGAAGTCCTGAGGAGAATACCTAGTTTCTGAAGGGCTATCTAAGCTTCTTGATGTCTCTGTTGTGATACCCTGCTATCTTATGATTTTTTTGAGACAATCTAACAGGATTCATAGGGTGACCTATGAATTGGATGTTGAATTCATAGGCTAGGGGTGAATTGAATGTAGGAGATTGAAACTCCTGTTATACTGAATTGCAATGTTTGTCAAGCATTTTTGGGTTCTATTCTACTTTTTAGGGTACCTAAAAAAACAACAAAAAACCAAAAATTGCATTATATTTGTGAGAAACTATTATAATAAAAATTTTGTGGGGCCCCATGGGGCATGCCAGAATGAAGCTTCCAAAAAACATCATTTGATCAAACAAAATATATAAAACATAAATTTCTCAGAATAATAATTTTTATTCATGAAATAATACTTTTAGGTTACAAAATGGATCTCCCTAATTTCTTCATGAACATGCAACATCCTGATGATGTCTTTCAGAACTCCTTAGTGAAGGTGGGCTTCTATGTACGTGGGCCACCGGTAGTCTGCTGGTATGTGTTCTTATGCACCTATTTGGGCCTACAAAATATCATTAGTTCATTTGGGGGCCTGCCTTAGTCAAGCCCCATGATTATGGAAGACAAATTTGCATAAATAAAACTATATTAAAAGATGATAAAAACTACATAAAACACTGTAAAAACATGAAATAAAGGATACCTGTTAAATTTGTTGATGTGGACCTGCTATATGGTCAATTCATAGGGTGACCTATGAATTTGAATCCAGATTCATAGGGTGAGGGGTAAATTGGTATGTGAGTGGACTCTACTAGAGACCCTCTATCTTAATAGGCTCCAGAAGTGATGTTAAGTTGTTTGTGCAGTGCCAAGTTGTTAGATTTAGTTCTGGTATGACTTTTGTAGATTTTTGTTAAGTTGACTAAAAGGGGAGAGAGAGCTAAAATGAGGGGAGAGACCCTCTATTTATAGGAAATCCAAGGTCATGGGGGTGGTTAGATGAACCATACCTTAGAGTCAATTCCTAGTGAGGTTAGGTTAGGGTTTTGGGGAGGTGTCAAGCCCACATGCCCTAAAATAATATCTCATCCTCACACATGTGTGAGGAAGGGTTAGGGTTAGTTAAGTCCTAGGTTAGGTTGGGGTTTAGTTAGGGTTTCTAGAAATATCCTAACTTAGGGTGCACACATGTGTGAGGGTGTGGTAGGAACCTAGGGTTCCTAGCACATAAAATGATAAATAAATAATAAATAACCTAAATCTAAAAGAATTGCCTTTTGATATTGTCGAGAAGTCCCTTCAATAAATTATATTATATTTTATATTCATGGATATTTCAAATGATAGAAGTGTATAGGGTTTTATACCCACTCTAGGGTTATAGGTGAAAGGTTGCAATGCTTCCTAACCCTAATATTATAATAATATAATAATTAATATAATTAATTATTATTTTATTATTATTATATTATTTTATTATTATAACCTTAGGATAAAATATATTATTATTATTAATTAATTAATGTTAGGATAGGATCCTAACATGCCACCCCTCCTATAAATAGCTTTGTCCTCAAAGCTGGAAAAGATTGTAAAATATGCTTTGGTTTCTATATAGTATTGGTTTCATGGAGGTCTCAACAACATCGACTATTTCCTCTCTATTTGAATATTATTGTGCTTGCACTCTTACATACGCACACTCTTTACCAATTTCAATTGGAGGAGGAATAGGTTGAAGGAGATATGCTAGAAGCAATGCAATTACAATTGAAGTGTAACAATCACGCAGATAACGCCATATTCTTTGTTGCGATGATTGGATGCACTAGATACCTTACTGTGTTGGTGCTCCATTAAACCTAGGTCTATGACCTTGGTTTTACCCAATAGAAGACAGACAAATACTATTGAGTTGGAATTAATTTCTTAGGTGATCTAATCTACATATTCGTCGAACAAAGTACAATAGTATATTTATTATATGCCAAGTATACCCAAACATATTCTTTCTTTGTGTGTCTTCCTTCTGTAATGGTTCATACAACTATCTTGCAAGCATTCTTATTAAGGCCTTGTGTTCGATATGTTTTTAGAGTATCACCTTTCTGAGTTTTCTTCTAATAAATATTACTTTGAGATAAAGTAAAAATATACTTGTGATACTTGTAATTAATACCTAGTCATGGATGTGACATAGAAAGTAACTTTCCCATGAGTACATTTGATTAGATCCAACATTTTTCTTCATGAATAGACATCACATCCAAAAGTAAAAATGCTTAATTTAATATTGCAACGATCATGTTCTTCAACTTTTATTTAAACGATACTATAGGCTTCACTCAGATGATGTTGTAACTTTTATTTGAACAATACTCTTATTTTTACAGGAATGGTCATTCAATTGGTGCATACATATCAGCTTAACAAAATCAGCCAAGTCACCAATTATTTCTGCAGAAGTTCTTTTTGCAGGTTTTACTGGGCTTGTTTTCTGCTTGGTTTCATAGGGGTCTTTTAAAACATTTACTTGGGCGCTCATGATTTTTAATGCAGTTCATGTTGCATGCACTTATTGACTCAAGGTGGATAATCCAACCAAACATTGAACGTGACCTACAAATGGTCGTCAATTGTTTTGACTTGTTTGGAATTATTAAAATTGATTGACAGGTGAATGTTAAAAGAGACCCGTCATAAAAGCAGGCCATCACCATGGAAACTATGGAGAAAAATGATAGACGATAAGTATATGCACGTGATAAAGTGCCCCTAATCAATGGCTCGATGTTGCTAAATTGCAATGATGTATTTGACATCCAAGCGAAGAAACACTTTTAACGAAAAACACTCACTTCACCAACCAGTAGTTTATCAAAGTCTCTATTTGTCATCCCATCTGCTTAAACTTAGGTCATGCTTTTGGCATCACATTATTGATATTCTTAAACTTCAATTTTAATTAATGCTGCCTCTGTCAAGATATATTTTAGATATGATAGATATTTATTACATTCAGTATATCTTTGGGTAGTGTACAATAATTGTAATCACTTATTGAGGTGCATCGTATTTTAGATAGTCGTTTCACAGCAAGTTGTAGGAGAATCATTATCCAAAAATATTAACGGTCAAACCTTATCAAGCATAATGGTTGAAACGGGTGTTTAAGCTCCCTGTCATGTTATGTGATATTGTAGTGTTGTGAGAGCTGACAGCTAGAAGCCTGGCGAGTACTCCAACTAGTTAAATAAATCAATTCATATATTTGGTTCAGTGGTGTAGTGTTTGACCTGGGTGATCTTCCCACATATATCCTCCAAAAAAAACTCTCACTATGCTATCTTTGATGAATCTTTGATAATGTCTCATTTGTTATCGGTTTGACCTGGTATCTTTTTATTTTTAGTGAATGGGTAGTGTCACTTCAGAACACATAATAAAAATTTAATGCTGGTGGATTAGATATGCCCTCATAAGCATATTTATCTATCTTGATTTGATTCTACATAATTTAAACAATAGACATATGTGTACAACTCTTCTGGTTTGTCAAAAAGGAACCAAAGCGATAGAATATTTTGGCGGTATATGCTAGCAGAAGCCTGCTTGCATTGTGTATCCTGCATCGGTGGATGACATAGTGCAAGTCTGATGGCCTCACTTTAGTGTAGTTGCAGTTATCTAGGAGGCTAACCATGGGTAGCTCTCGGACCATTTAAATATCAAATTTACCAGTATTCCATGATCGTGAAGGCTTGGTTGTGATGCTGGAGTATTCCATTGTTTGTGGAATTTTATCCTTCGAGGTAACTCACTGCTTCGTACTCAAAGGTTACACATAAATGGTGAAGGCAATACCTATGGTGGTCATTGTTTACCAGAATTGACGAGTCAAGCGTATAGTTAGTTTGGATTTCATACTTGTTTTTTGAGGGGGGGAGTGGCCGGTAACAATTAGTTTCAAAGGGCATTGTTCACTTAGATGCTCACCACATTTGTTTTGGTTCTCTATTTTCATCGAACACCTGCAACACAAACTTGAAAGAAGTGAAACAGGAGCACAAGATGAATTATTGCAATTCTGCTATATTGATGTTGTGGATTCTGACTTCCTAACTGATTTGATCCTCCTGCCAACACTGACATAAACATGCTGGATGAAAACTCCTTTATATTTACAAGCTTTCGACAAGTTGGACGGCCATCTGGTAACTCCACGTTTAAAGCCAGCAAAGCTAGTGTGGTGGAATTTGCCAAGGAAACATTGATCTATGAACATTTTTTGCATTTTTTTTTCTCCATCCATAGAACATGAGATCTAATTTTATGGATGGTACTTCAGTACAAGAATATCCAGATAAAAATTTGATCTTTCCAGATCCAATTTCTATTATCAAAATGATATATGGTGTATTCTACGACAACAACGATATGGTTTGCAATTTTACTGTGCACTTATCCATTATCTACTGTGCACTTCTCTATTATCTTCTGGATTTTAAGCGGCCTATGCATAGGGGTAAGAAAGAATAGTGTAAAATTTCTGCCAAGACCTACTCCTTTGCCCAACATTGGAAATTTCCATCTATTGGAAAACTTTCCTCATCGTAGTCTCCATGACCTTGCTATGAAATATGGTCCTATTATGTTTATCAAACTCGATCTATTCATGAAAATGGTGCTTTTAGTCCATCATGGGTGAGCGAAAGAGGAGGTGGCCATGGAGGCGGTCTTGTAGAAGATAGGAAATAATCTCTTAATTTAAATGAGGCGAATAGGATACTTTTTTTATGTCTCATTTCGAATTGACAAGAGTGTGCAGATCTAGAATTTGATCCTGCTTGATTAGGTAAAACGTTCCCAGTTCCACTAGAATGTGTATGGGATAAACAATATTTCTCATGGGATGATCTAAAATAATTATTTTTATGTAACCTTTTGTAGTGATGCTGGCCAGTTTCTAAAGAGAAAGCTCTTGGGTGATTTTTTGAATTTGATTTGGATTTATTTGCAGATTTTGAAAATGTTTTTGGAGCAGCACAATAATTCCATGCAAAATGTATATTGTTGTTGGAAAAAATATTTACATTTCTAGAAATATTTTCTGTGGGAAAGCTATCATTCTCTTCTTCATGTGTTTTTAAAAAATATATATTTTTAAGGTTTGAAATATTTTTCTCTGTATTGGGGAGTGCAATGGGTACCACCCGGGATTCGTCGGCTATGGGTTCTTCCTCCACCTGGGATTCCATGGCTATGGGTTCTTCCTCCTCTACCAAATATTCCATGGCTAGGGTCTCCTCCTCTTGCATTTCCATTAAATATTGTATAATACGATCATAACATTCCATTTGTTTTTTTGTTTTTGTTCAATCATTCTTCTAATTTCTGCAATGTCATTTTTTATTTCCTTGACCAATATGGTTGGATCCATAAGGCTCTGATACCAGATGGTAGGAACCTAGGGTTCCTAGCACATAAAATGATAAATAAATAATAAATAACCTAAATCTAAAAGAATCGCCTTTTGATATTGTCGGGAAGTCCCTTCAATAAATTATATTATATTTTATATTCATGGATATTTCAAATGATAGAAGTGTATAGGGTTTTATACCCACTCTAGGGTTATAGGTGAAAGGTTGCAATGCTTCCTAACCCTAACCTTATAATAATATAATAATTAATATAATTAATTATTATTTTATTATTATAATATTATTTTATTATTATAATATTATTTTATTATTATAACCTTAGGATAAAATATATTATTATTATTAATTAATTAATGTTAGGATAGGATCCTAACAGGGTGTGCTTAGGGATAATTAGACCATTAACCCTAATTAACCCTTTATTAATGATAAAGTGCATGTTTAGTGAAAGTCACTTGCAAATTAGAATCTTGATTAGCCTAATTAGGATTTTTAGTAGGGAATGGTCCCATGGGGTCCTAATTAGGTGTAGGAAAGGTCTTAGGTGGCCTTAGGGAGCTAGTATATGGATTCCTAGTGGGTAGAAGGCATCTGGGGTGTGTTCTACCTAGTTTTGTAGGTTTGGAGCCTACAAATGACTAAGGTAGCCTACAAATGACTATAGCGGCCTACGATGGCCTATGCAAACCTACAAGTGTCTATGTAGATCTGCAAGTGTACACGAATGAGCATGTGTAACTTTTGGGTGTCTACGGATGAATCATGGAAGGTTAATTTAAGAATGGTAGATCCTTAAAAAATAAAAGGGAATGGAACAACTAAGGCCCTGTACATCTAGAATATTATTACAAAAATAAAATACTTAGGATTTAGGGGAATTTACCTCCCACAACAAATACTTTATGTTAATTTTATGTGAAAGAATTAATGAATGCATATCTTATTTAAATAGATTCTTTTGGAAGAGACTTTGTTTTTTTATAAAGAGACTTATATACTTAAAATTTCCTATCTATGGTAAAGTGAGAGACAAATCAACATATGGTCTACCTCATCGTGGAGATGATATGGAGAGTCGAATCTCTACACGCTTAATACATCTGTACAAATGGACTTATGTAGGGTGTATTGATTAGCCTATCCTTTTTGATAGAATGAAAGGGTGTAATCTAGCTCATTGTAAAATGAGAATGATCACTTGAAATTGGCTTTATACACAATACACTTGCAAAGAAAGAATTCTAAGTTCTAAGGATGGGTGTACCATGAGATGGGTCTAGGAGAAAAAAGACACACATAATGTTGTGTTGGATAAATAACTTATTTGAGAATCAAATTCTATAAAACATAGATATTATGAAAAAATAGATGGAAAATATGGGCTATGACAATAAAATCTACATTAATATATGATACCATTTTAACTAGTGGGAAACATCAACATATTTTGAAGAATCATTGTGAAATATAGTCTAAATATTTGATTTTAAAGTACAAATATACTTCATAAGAAAAGTATATAATCCAATGCGAACACCATAAAATAAAATATATTCAAATAAATATTTAACTAAACCAAAATTTACTTCCTATTCAATAGCCAAAAATTTCAAAGAGATGAGAAAATGTATAGTATGTATAAAATAACACCCTATCCACATAATCTCTAATATTTTCTCCATTGTATAATGTAACATGAACGTAAAGGGGGTTTACACAAGGATTAAATTAAAAATTGTCTTCACTATCCATTAAAAATAAATTTACATATAAATATTACCTTGAATAGAATGATTATTTATATTTCTATTATTTATTGCAAGAATGTAAAATATAGTAGTTTTTGTTTCATATGCAAGAATATCACTCGTTAAAGCAATATGAATATTTTATTCATGAATCAAGGAGGTAATTTTAACATCTTTCTTTATATATGGCCATAAGTAACTATTTATAAAATAACACTCGAGTTCATTTCCCTTAATTGTAACTGCATCTTATTAAACAATCCAATATAAGAGAATCAAGTTAATCAAGGAATCAAAAGCTTAATATTCATAGGTATCATGGTGGAGAACTAAGTACTCAAATAAAAGGTAAAATTCTAAAAGGCTATATATAAAAATTCTTGTCTAAGATAATTTTAGATCTAAAGATAGCCTACCGCATATAAATGTTATTTATAATAGTATTTTATAATCCCAAGAGAGATATTAGCACATTTTTCAAAAGGCATCCCATACATTAAATATATAATATGTTGAGGTGAAGTCATTGTCATGACAAAGGCCAACAAGAATATACAAAGATCAAAAAATAAAAGAAAGGCACATGCTTGAAAAATAATATCTACAAAACATTTGCTAAAATAATGATGTTATTATATTTCTTTATGCTTTTGACCCTAATTTTTAGACCATGTGCATAACCAAGCCTTACACTTAGGTTAGATAAGTTAATCCTAGGTCCATATATTATGAATACAAATTAAATTGGTGCATAATGTAACAAAGGAAGTGTAATATATTTTTCACAATATAAAATTTGCACTCCATTGTACAAATGAAATCAAGATAGCCATAAAAATGCATTCGGATAGTTAATCTATGCAATATCCAAACTAAATGTTGACTCCATAAACATTTTCAAAAGACATGTTTTTTATTTTAATTAGCAATGCATCATATGTCATTATTATATATGTTTATATTTGCATATTTAAGATTATTTATTAAACACTAACATTTTTTCTAAGCACAAACTAAGATCATTAGAGAGTAAAAATCTATAAGCCAACCAATATTGGATAAAATAAGAGTATCCAATCTTATACATAGTGAATAAATCATTTTATATATGTAATATAGATTGTAAGAAAATAATCGAATATAAGATCTTTAAAAAATATATAGCAAATAGAAAATATCATGCCTTGGTTTTATACCTCGATGTAAAATAAAAATAACATACCTAGGTTTTGCACCTAAAATAATTCAATAGTGCTTTTAGTTGGACCTTCTAATCTTGTGTGCTGACAAAAAATAAATTTAGAAAATTAAGTGACTACATTGAATCTAATAATCAAATATTAATTGTATATTGTATAACAACTCATTCATTCAAGTGCATTGTAATTTAGCCTTGGTATATGTATAATCCTTTATGACATTAAAATTGTTTAAGATTTTCATGGTCCTTGACAATAATCTAACTGCACTTTTTTTCATTAAATATAGTATAAGTAAATATTTGAAAAAAAAAGGAGTTCAATCATTTCCATTATTTGAAAGAATAAAAATTAAATAATTTATGTTTGACCAACATCTACATATTTCTTCTTGTTCATTGTGATTTTATTTGGTAGCAACACAAGCTATAATATACTTGATATTAAAATTATTAAGGTTTTCATATTATTTATTACATGTGATTATTAGGTGAAGTGAAAAGTTAAGTTTGATAATAAAGTAAATATAAAATGAAAATGTACAAACTATCATTTTAAAATCAAATGAAAAATATTATCATTGCTAAAATTCTATAAAAATTCCTCAAACATAATATACAAAGGATCATTAAAATTAAAAATTAAATGCTTTTTAAAATATGGTTTCAATTTCCACCTCAAACCTTTTTGCAATAGAAACTTTAAGATGATTTATATTTCTCATATGAATAACTTCTTATATAAATCCATATATTATCTAGGCATGTGATTTGTTTTGGGCTTCGTTTTTTCCCAAAAATCAATTTTTTTATCTTAATTACATTGATAGGGGAATAACATTATGTTCAAGACTCCAATTTAATCCATTTAAGAAGTACTAGATATATTAGAGGGAGACTAGTAAAATTACTAGGTAACTCTTTGTAAAAAAATATAATCTAAAATCCCTAAAAAATGTAAAATAAAATACTTACTAAAAGTAGCATTTTTTTACTTTTAGATTTGTATAGCTAAAATACAATTTTTTTGGTAAGCTAATTGATATCTAAAATACATTTTTATATACATTGAGACTTTTGTTTTTTATTGATTGGAGGAAGGAATTTTGAAAGGGTCCTTGAAAATTTACAAAATGAGAAGATATCAAAAGAAGATCTTACAACACAAGCTCCCAAAGGGGAGAAGATCAATAAAAGAGGAAACTAAAAATAGAAAGGAAACCTAAAGTAGAGAAAAATCCCAACATGAAGAAAATAAGAGTATATCTGAGACAAACCATAGAAAACCAAAAACCATGATGATAAAACTAGGCACCAATAGAAGAAGAGGGCCTAAAACAAAATTAATAAATATCCATAGTAGCAAGGGAGTCCATTAGTTCCTTAGGATCATCTTTGCCAAGTTATTTTTTAATTCATCGATGAGGGTGGTGGCTTGTTGTACAACGATTGTGCTCATACTGGTAGCTCTGGACAAGGTTCCAAGCATGTCATCCATATTTTGGATGTGACCCTTCTTATTAATGATTAGAAAACATGATATATGATGAGAATGTTTTGATGACACATGAAAACCACTCAGGATGAACACCTTTTTAGATGGAGGATAATGAGGAGTAATGCTTATCTTAGATCTCTAAAACAAAGAGAGAGAGTCAATCACTATATTTAATAGTTGGTTAGGATCAATTGGATCAAGGAAAGTTTTCAAATATAAATAGATAATCTCCAGGCCTCATATTTAGACTTGGGAGTGTCATCTTCCATATTGGGCTCAAGAATAAGAAAATGATTGAATTTCTAAGTATAAGGTCTTGCTTCTTCCTCAATAGATATCTCAAGAAGGGAATTTTCTAACTAAGCTAGAAAAAATTGAGGAGAAAGTTGATAGTCATCACAAGGCGATTAGAAACAACGTTCAATACTCTTAGCTGAGCTTGTCTCTAGAGGATGTGATTGTAAATTGTTAAGAGTAAACCTTGGTGAATAGGGAAGGAGGAGCACCCTTTCTACACATTGAAGATAGAATTTTACATAGATCTAAAATGATACTCCAAGATGCTAACATACTTCGTACCATGAATATGGTGGAGAAATGCTAGGTGGAAGCTTCTTAGGATGTTGGTCTACCCATCCATAGTGAAATAGTTTATTATGGACAACATCACCTTATAACAAGGCTTAGGGAGATAATATATTACAATTTTTCATGAGTGAATGTTTCTCACATTGAACAATTATATCATTGTCTAGGAACCTAAATATTTTAGCAATGAGATCAAGATTAATTATGCAGGTCGAGCCTTTAAATGACACTACAATTGACCCAACTATAGGCAAGTTACTTGGAGAGATCCATATACTGCACATTTAATTTCTTGAGAAATAAGAGAAAGCCTACATCATACATAATTTCTTCCATGAGGATGTCATTTGGAGCAACACAGATCCTAGCGCATCCCTATGTGTGAACGACATATTTGGAAAGTGGCTATGCGAGGGTTTCATCTGGGTTGAGTGCAAGCAGCTCCAGAGGTTGGTTTTTAGGGCCTTCGGGCCCTAGCGACCAATATTTTTGTGGTTTATTCTCAATATTTTAGCAGGAAATGTTGCAGGGGATACAAGATGGGTTAGAAATTTATCTTTCAACGAGATCATACTATGAACTTGAGTGACAACGGCTTCCAATTTGCTGCACAAAAGAAAAGTGAAAACCATACCTTTCCACGGCGTCTAGGGCAAGGATTAAAGAGATCACGAAACAAGTTTCAAGCGGTTGATCAAAAAATGGCTCATATCTCAAGTGAATCTGGTGCTAAGGTGCACCCACAAAATAATTCTCTTGTGAAAACCCCTATCAAGGGTAAGAATTTTGAAGACTCGGTCCCAAAAATGAATTTTAGGGATGCCCTTCGTGGTGGACAGCCTCGGCCCAATGCTAATATCAATATTAGGGCTTCCCATAAACCTCTAAGAATGCCTAAGATTGATCCCAAGAAAATGGAGTCAGGATGTCTTAAAGCAGCTGATGGAACTCCTATTGTTAAGCTTGATATGGATAACATTCAGAATGGCATTGAAGATTTGGAAAAAAGAGGACTAATTTGTCGGTTCATGGGTTTTCGTCTAAGTCTATCTGCTTTCAAAGTCTGGGCTACAAAAAGCTGGAAAACTAAAGGTGAGTTACAAATCTCTATTTATCCAAATGGTTATTTTCTTGTTTTATTTTCTAATAATGAAGATAGAGAGAAAACTTTTCAAGGGGGTCCTTGGTTTTTTGGAAGGGCAGGGCTTTTCATGAAGCCATGGCATACTAAATTTAAATCCAAAGAAGAGATGCCTTCTATTGCTCCCGTGTGGGTTAGACTCTTTGGCCTCCCTATTGAATTTTGGAATCCTACTATTTTTTCTTCAATTGGAAACTCTTTAGGAACTTTTATGATGACTGCTGATTGTACTCAAAATTTTGAACATATTATTTATGCTCGGATTTGTGTTTTAATGGATTTTGACAAACCCCTACCTAAAAAGATCACATTACAATTTGGGGAAGACACTTGGGAGCAAGTAGTGGACTATGAGAACATTCCTTTTCGTTGTAGAATTTGCCATGAATATGGTCATTTGGCCAGTGCTTGCCCAAATAAAATTCCTGATCAAAAGAAAGAAGATATAAACTTAGCGAGGTTTCCAAATACCTAAGAAGAAGAACACTCAGAAAAAACCGGTTATGAAGGATCAATCAAAGTCATCTGCTAATATGTTTGAAATCCTTTCCACAAATGATGTCCCAAGTGAGGAAGAGGAAATAATGGAAACTGAAATCTTAGAAACACAATTTAAATATGAAGGGAAGAACTCAGAGACAAACCAACAAATCAAAGGTTTTCAAGAGAAAAAAAAAGGAGAAAATTTACACAAGAAAAACAATATTTCAAATGTCAAAACTTCAAATAATGCGGGTCCCAATATAGACTCTGTTGAACCATCTAGTAAAATTTTGGTTGTGTACGAGCATTCTTCAAGGTTAGAAGCCATCTCGGATTCAATTGGAATAAGTCAAGAAATAGGGAAAAAAAATTGAAGATGGATTCTAATCAAAAAGTAGGTCGCAAGACCAATCAATATCATATGGTAAAAGAAGGTGAAAAGCTTGTAGAGGAAGGTAATATTAATGCCCTTCCCAACTTTTTTAGCCCTAGTATTAATGAAGATCATCACTTGGAATATTAGAGGACTCAAAGGGAGTCTTTCAAAACAAAATGAAATTAGAAGAATGATTCAGGTAAATCATCCACATCTTGTTTTCCTTCAAGAAACTAAGATGTCAATGGAGGATATGGACTTAATTGCCAGTAAAATTTGGCCAGTTGGAAAAGTGGTTTCCCTCAGTTCCCAAGGGACTTCGGGTGGCATTGCTTGTCTTTGGGATCCAAAAGAGGTAGTTATTCACCATATGGTTGGCAGTTGGGGTTTGTTGGCTATAGCTATTCAAAGTAGACATTCCAACCAGATTATGCTCTGCATTACTTGTTTATGCTCCGACTTCTTTGGAGGAAAAAAGAAGACAGTGGAAGGATATTACTCATATTATCTCTCATTTTCCTAAAGCTTGGATCTTGATCGGAGGAGATTTCAATACCATCCTCTCTCTGGATGAGAAAAGGGGGGAAATAGAAATTTGGACAAAAGCACCGACCTCATGAGCGAATATATTGCAAACCTCCATCTTGTGGATATCCAACCGAGATAATGGCCTTATGACTTGGTCTAATAGAAGGCAAGGCTTAGCTTGTATAATGGAGAGATTGGATAGGTTTTTGCTCTCTAAAAATTTCTTAATCCATGGTCACATTCCTAAAGTGAAGACTCTTAATAATGTTGGTTCGGATCATTGGCCGGTCATGGTGGAAATGTGGAAAACCAATGTGAGTTTCTCTCCTTTTTGTTTTCAATTAATGTGGCTTAGAGACATTTCCTTCGGACCTCATGTGCAACAATGGTGGAAGGAAGGTAAACCTAGGCATGGGACTAAGATGTTCTGTTTTGTCAAAAGAGCGCAATACATTAAATCCAAAATCAAGACTTGGAGCTGGAAAGAGTTTGGGGATGTTCATAAAAAAAAACATGAAGTTATTGCTCATCTTGAAAATTTGAATAAGAAAATCCGTTTAGATGGCCTCACGAGAGAAGAGAAGTGCAGATGAAATTAAACTCACAACTCAGTTAGAGGAATGGGAAAAAAGAGAAGAAATCTTATGGAAGCAAAAATCTAGAATTCAATGGCTCAAAGAAGGAGATCGAAACACAATTTTTTTCCACAAATCTCTTCTAGCTCGAAGATCTCACAACTTTATTTCTTCCTTAAAATCAGATTTTGGAGATGTTGTTTATACTTGGGATGGCATGAACTCTATTGTTGTTGATTACTTTTCCAATATTTTTGTTGCTACTCCCCTTGACTCAACTTCACAATATAATGTTCTTCAAGCAATCCCTTCTCTTATCACTTTTGAGGAGAACTCTATTTTGATTGCTCCTATTACTATCAATGAGCTTCAACAAGTAGTTTTTAAAATGCAAAAAGGGAAAACCCTAGGTCCTGATGGTTTTCCTATTGAGTTCTACCAAGAGTTATGGGATATCCTTCATGTTGATTTATTAGAGGTGGTGGAAGAAGCCAGGAAAGCCAAAGAAATTTTGAAGGTTATCAATAAAACTTATATTACTCTTGTTCCAAAAGCTCAAGAGGTTGATCATATCTCAGCTTTTAGACCTATTGCTTTATGTAATGTTCTTCTCAAAATCATTACTAAAATCATGGCGAGAAAGGTTGAAGCCTCTTTTGCATAAGATTATTTCCCCAGAGCAAGGGGGTTATGTGGAAGGACGTCAAATAGTAGATGAGATAGTTCTTGCTCAGGAAGCCATCCATTCCATGGATATGCAAAATTCTCCTTCCATGTTCATTCGGTTAGACTTATCCAAAGCTTATGACAGAGTGGATTGGCACTTCCTTATCAAAGTTTTGAGGCAATTTGGTTTCTCTAAGGATTGGATGGATTGGATTATGGGATGTATCTCTTCAGTTTCCTACTTAGTTCTTATCAATGGCAGGCCTTCTCGGTCTTTCCCAGCTTCCAGAGGTATTAGGCAAGGTGACCCGCTATCCCCTTATTTATTCATCATTCTTGTTGAATGCTTGGGTAGGACTATAACCAAAAAGAGGGAAAACAAAACCCTTGAGGGAGTTACCATTGCTCATGGAGCTAGACCTATCTCTCATCTTCAATTTGTGGATGACTCTACTATTTTAGGTAAAGCTACGGTTAAGGAAGCTTCTAATATTAAGCAAATCATTAGCTATTTTTCTAAGGCTACTGGGCAGTTGATCAATGAAGACAAATCTAAAGTTATTTTCTTTCATTGCTCTTCTAGACAGGAATCCATGGTCTTGGATAAGCTAAGATATAAGAAGACCTCTCTTCCAATCACTTATTTAGGTATTCCCATAAATATTCAAAGGCAAAAAAATAAAGATTGGAATTGGTTGTTGGACAAAGTCAAGAAGAAAATTGGAAAGTGGACCAACAAGTGGCTTTCTTATGGGGGTAGAATCACCTTGGTAAAATCAGTCCTTCAAGCTATTCCTATTTATGTTTCTTCCATTTTGAATATTCCAAAGGTTGTTCTTCGAGAATTGGATCAAATCAAGTCATCGTTTCCTTTGGAGTGGTACTAAGGAGAAAAGAAAATGGGCCTTGGTGAAATGGGATACTTTATGTCTTCCTAAGAGTGAAGGGGGGTTAGGTTTACGGTCTTCAATTAATAACAACAAAGCTTTAGCTGCTAAATTATATTGGAGGATGTTGCATAACCCCAATGCTCTTTGGGCCAATAATCTCCGTGCTAAATATGCTTGAGAACAAAAGTCTTGAAGACCTTGTTCGCTATCAACTTCCTACCAAAGGTTCTCCCATTTTAGCAGTTCTTAAGGCTGGTGAGGATTTGATAAAGAAAAAATTATTTTGGATCATTCATAATGGTCAACATGCAAATTTTTGGATAGATTCTTGGGATGGTCACAAGCCTTTGATAACTCAGTTTCCCGATTGGAGGCCTTGGATGGAGGAGCTTCACCGAGCTAATTGGATAAAGGTGGCTAATTATTGTCGGTACCATACTGGTAATTCAAAGGTTGGTAGATATTGGATCCCTATTGAGGACTGGCCTATTCAAATCCCAGAAAGGCAAAGACAAGATATCCAAGGCATCCTTCATATGAGATCCCTCTCTTGGTCCCATGAAAAAGATTGTTTTGGATGGAACAACACTACTAAGGGTGAGTATTCAGTTGCTCAAGGTTATTTGACCTTATGCCATAATAATCCCAACCATTCTTCTGACATATTTTCTCAATTGTGGGCTCAAAAGCTCTGGCCTAAGGTGAGGTTCTTTAATTGGCTTTTATTGCATCGTAGGGTGCTTACTGGTGAGCAACTTATGAAGCATGGTTTTCATGGCCCTTTTAGATGTGAAATGTGTGAAGAGAATGTAGAAAATATCAACCATATTTTTATTGAGTGTACTTTAGCCTCTGAGCTGTGGAGGAGAATGGCCACTTTACTTGGCTTACAGTGGTCCAATTTTTTTACTTTTGAACAGCTTTGGAGGGATTGGCCTAATCAAGAGGGTGTTGATCATTTTATTAGGCAGTTAGTTTGGATGGGTTCTACCATTCTTCTTTGGAATATTTGGAATGAAAGGAACAACCAAATTTTTAATCAAGATAGGAAGGATATTCACTATATTTGGCAAAAGACCATAGCCAACTTAGTTGAATCAGTCCATCATCTCCTTAATCACCCCCAAAACTCCCACCAAATATGGGATCAAGTGATGCAAAGATTGAAGATTAAACCTTCTAAGGGCAACCATCTTAAAGGGAATGTGAGTATTAGTAAATTGGATAGGAATAGAAATTGGCAACCTCCTCCTAAGGATTTTGGAAAAGTCAATACTGATGGAGCCTCTAGAGGGAACCCTGGAAAAGCCAGTGTGGGAGGAATTGGTAGACTTTCGAGATGGCTCCCTGGTTTTTACTTTTGCTGAGAATTTGGGTATTCTTTCCAATAACCTTGCTGAGGGGTATGGTATCCTCGGGAGGTCTTCAGGGAGGCTACTAAGGTTGGATGGGAAAAGGTGTTAGTTGAGTCGACTCTCAACTTATGATTAATCTCTTGAAGAATCCTTCTAAGAATCATAAGGTGGATTGGAGAATAAAAATAATTATTGAGAAGATTCGGTTAATCCAGGATGGGATTTTTGAAAGTTGATTACAATCATGTGGTCAGAGATCAAAACAAGAGTGCTGATGCTTTAGCTAATTGGGCTTTGGACAAAGGTGATCTTACTTGTTATGGCCACCCTCCTATATGGTGGGCTTCTCAAATTAGGGAAGCTCTTCTTTCTATCATTTCTTTGGATGGCTCCAGTTCTGAAGGTACCTAGTTTCTTCTTGTTTTTTTTTGCTTCTCTTTGGTTCATTCAGTTTTTTTTAGTTCCCTAGCTCATTCTATTCTTTATTTTGTTTCCTCTGTTGATTCTTGCCTTAATAGTCTTCTGGTCTAGATAGGTCTTTGTTTTGTTCATTTTTTATTTCTTTTTTCCTTTTTGTTTTTTTGGTTTAGTTTTTTAAGGTGGGTGGGTTTTTTTATTTTGTTTTGTTTTTGTGTTCTTTGTGTTGTTTTTTGTTGTTCTTGTGTTTTTGTTGTTTTGTTTTTTTTTAATGTTTTTTGTTATTGTTCTTGTGTTTTTTTTCGTTCTTGTTCTTGGGTTTCTCTTTGTTTGTGTTATTTCGTGTTTTTATGGGTGAGTGTTTTCTATATTTTTTGTTTTTTTTTATTGTCTATTGTTGGTTGTTTTTTATTTTTATTTTTGTTTTATTTTTTAATTTTTTAGGTTTTGGTTGTGTTTATTTTTCTTGTTTTTTTTTGGGTTATGTCTTTGTAGTGTTCTATTGTTTTTGTCTTGTTTGTGTTTTGTTATGTGTTTCTTGTGTTTTTCTATGTGGTTTGTGTTGTGGTTTCTTTTATCTTATTGTGCGTGTTTGGTTGTGCTTTTGTTTTTGACACACTCAAGGAGCATGTTTTTTATTTTATTTTATTATTTTTGTTGTTATTTGCTTATTTTTAATTGGGTTTGTGTGTTTGTTTGCTCCTTGAGTGTGTCAAAGGTGGTAGGCCAGGCCGAGTCCTGGGCATTTTTGGTGGAATGGATACCCTTGCCTCCTTGGGTCTTACCCGAAAGTGGCATCCCTTTTGGGATGTTTTCCACAAAAAAAAAAAAAAATTCTTCCATGAGCTTGTTTGATTGAAGCACCTTAAGCTTGATTTAGAATCACCTTCATCCATTATCTATAAACTGGTGGCATGAACCAAGAGGACAAGAAAAGGGTAGCGAAAATAGGGGGGTTAGTCATACTAAAATAGATGAGGAGTAGTGCAAAGAGGGTCAAAAGGAAGAAAAACAAGGCAACCAAGATACGTTCAAGAGCAACAAATTGGAAGACAAGTTGCATATAAATGAAAGGTGCTTGCTCTAAAAATATTTGAAAATATATTGGTAAACCTAAATTATTATTTTGAGAAGATAACACACTCAACATGAGGAAAATAAAATCCATGATAATAAATCCTCCTTGGGATTAGCACCACCCTTAAATATGAGGAATAAATAATAACCTTAAGATGGTTAATAATTAGGCATTTAGAGAGTTCCAAGCCATTCACTAGTAGGTGGTGATTGGAGGGAACATAATTAACATGACAAAGACACACCAAGGGATTAAGTATTTGAAATTGAGAATCATCACCAACATCAAAAAAGATAAAAAATATTGATTGTGGAACTTAAAAGACACCCACAAGATAGGGTAGTAGGACTCAATGGTAGTGTGGCTGAGATTCACAATGGGATGAGAGATTACAAGGATAGTGGCTCTCATGCACAAACATGAAGGGGATAAATTATGAGCACTTGATAATGAGGAAATATATTGAGATATTAGTAGCATTGGAATTTTACAATATTTTTTATAAATATTTTGAAATATTAATTCACCATAATTCTATTCCAAAAGGAATAAAAGGAAACTAAAAGATAGGAATAGAAAATTATGAAAAACAAATGAAGGGAGAGGAAAAGAAATATAATATTGTTTCCCATAGGCACCACAACATATCACATATTATTCACACTTATAATATGAATTGATTCTCATTAAGGAGTATTTATCTTGATACCAAATCCTCAATGAGAGGTTAACCTCTATTGGATTATATTACATTATTTAGTACATGCTCATGTACCCCCATGGTACCTTAATGGTACATTTGTATATAGTAGATTAGGGTTGAGTCATAGTTTAGAGTGTGAATTATATTTCCTTTTCTATGTAAGTGTGAATGTGCAGAAAATGCAAAAGTGTCATGTGAGTTAGTGTGCAAGTGTAAGTCGATTCTATGTGTACAAGTTCCTTATATGTATGAGAATAAATATGTAATATAAATATGTGCATAATTGTCTTAGATTATAGTGTGCAAAAATAAGTGTAAGAGTCATGTTTAGTTGTGCAATTGTCATAGTGTCAAGTATTCATCAAGTATGCAAGTGGTAAGAAGATAATCCAATACTCATAAGAATTGGTATATGGAAAGGAATATTCAAGCATACAAAAAGTTACACTACTATGGCTATTCTATGGAGGCAATACTCCATAACCATATATCACAAGAAAGGAGAACATTAGTATTATATTTGTAAGATAAAGTGAAGCAATAAATATTGTATACATTTTGAGGAATTAAAATTGTAAGTTATATTTCATACATAATATGTGAATTATTAAGGCTATTTACATTCATACTTTTGTATATTATTTTATTTTTTATAAGCCTTTATTTACATATTAATTTGCTCATATTATTCTACTCTTATTGTTATTTTTAACTTATTATATTATGGCTATATTATATTCGATCTTGTGAGATATTATGGAAGTATTAATGCTTAAAAATATAATAGTGGTATCAGATATACCCCCAAACTTCTTTCATGTTGACAAGAGTTCATTTTAGCCACTATTATAAATTGATTTTATCCAGTTTTATAAAGTCAATTAATATTTTGTCTATTTTGAAGCTAGTGAGACTCGAACTCTATTTTAAGACCATATTGAGTAGAAAGGCTCAGGTCAAATAACTATGTTGAAGGAAAACTAGTTAAGAATAATACCTAGATATATTGAAAGAGAACCAACTCATAAGAAAGTTGGTCATTTAGAAAAGAGATATCCTAACATTAATATTGATATTGGATTCTCTAGTAAGGAGGAGAATCATATTGTGTTCTTAGGCTAAACGTAAGACACTATTTAGTTGAAAAAAATAATTGTAGTAGAGATTATGCAGTGGAAGTGTAAGAAACTTACTACAAAACATATAGAAGAGTTTCAACTACTAAGAAAGCATAAGAAGAAAGAAACAAGACAATATAGTAATGGATTGAGAAGCATTTAGAGTTTTATAAGAGAAAATAAAAAAATCAAAATAGAAGAAAAAATACTGATATATCAATCTTGAAGAAATATAAATAAGCACCTAGCTTAATTTATATTGCTTCAAGCATTGGATTAGAATATATAGTTGATAAGGGATGCAATCCAATATAGAAGAAAATAAAAGAGACCCTTATAGAGAAAAGAAATGAGGACCTTATAGATAACAAAGAGACCCTTTATAGAATAAAAGAGAGGCTCATATAAAGAATAAATAGAGGCCTTTAAAGAGTAAGAAAGGAAACCCAATAGAATATAGAGAATAAAAATAGAGGTCATTACAAAAAATGAATACAAATGCTCTATATAGAATGGAAAATAAGCCTAGATTTTTATAATATAGAGGAATAGAAGACAACAAAAAATATAGCAACAATACATTGTCTAGTCTCTTAAAAGGAGAACATAAAGTACCATCAAGAATAGAGGGCAACAACATGCTATCATAGACAACAACAATATAAGGTCATAGTGTAGGATTAAAGGAGAAGGCCATCAGGCTGATGTTCACAGAAATAGAGACCTTCAAGCCATCAATATAACTAATGCAAAAAATAAAGCTATCATATCAATGTATGTAGAGGAATAGGTAGTCAAGGAATCGTATAAAGAAGATAAATCCAACAAACCAAAGCACAAAAAAAATAGGATAGGTGCATAGAAAAAAAATATTCAACAAGGTTTAAGAGATAGTATCATGCACCAATTTTAGCATCAATTTGTAGTGCAATCATATTTTGGATCCTAAACCTATAATACAATAAGTACTGTAAGTATGATAAAATAGAAGCTAGAGCAACAATAACTATAATAAATAACTACATTGAACACAACAATAGTAGAACCCAAGCAAGTATTTCAATGTTGAAGCTAGATCATCTAGAATTCAAAGCAACAATTTTGTGAAGAAGACAAAGCCAAGGGAAGAGTTTGAGGTAGTTAGAATAGTCTTGAAGTGCCAAATAATGCCAAAGAGCCATTTCACCTAGAGTAATATTTGAATGTTCAAGTGCAATTTGGAAAATTATGTAATTATTTGAATGCTATTTGGAATGTCGTCTGGAGTGCTACATCTAGAGTGCAACATTTGTATGAGATGAAAATTTTCACCATGCAAATTTCCACATATAAATTGCTAAGTGTTTTTTAAAATCTATTCACACAGGTATCAAAGAAGAAGCATTATAGAACATATATGTGTGAAAATTCAAAGTGGGAGTTAAAGCTAAGATTCTAAAGTTAATTTTTTAATTTTTAGTGTTTTTTGAAGCTAAGGTTTTATGTTACTTTGACTTGGGAGTTATAAGCATTAACTTAAATATTTTTGAAGTTATTTATTTATTTATTTATTATAAATTTGGAGCCATAAGTTGATTAGGGATACTAAGATTTTTAAAGTTCTTTAAACTTTTACATTAGGTTAGAGTGATGAGGAATTCAACTAGTTTATTTGTCTTAATGAATATATATATATATATATATATATATATATATATATATATATATATATATATATATATATATATATATATATATAAAGTATAAGTTTGAAGACCTTTGGAAGAATTTTTTGAATTGGGTTTTATTTTTGAGAAAAATAAAACATTAAAAAATTCTTAAATTTTTGCAAATTTAAATATTTGGGAGATAAACATTTTTCAGCATCGAAGGATTTAGAAAGACAAATATTTGTAAAATTAATTTTTAGTTTCTAAACTAGGGATACATAATGATTACTACTCCATATGAATTTCATTAGAAGCTTTGAATTTTTTAAATGTAGGAGATATAAGGTTGTCTATTTGAAAGGATTTCAAAAAATATTTATGAGTACACTTATGTCTAACAATAAGTTATTCCTTTCTAAGTAACAAATTCTAAAATGACCAAATTTTGCATCATGGAAAAATAAAACAAAATATATATTCATAGTAGAAAATATTTGGAACATAGTTAGTGGAACAATAACTAAACCCAATGAGGATGTAAAATAAATACAAATATTTGAAGAAGGTGATGCAAAAATACTTATGTTATAAAATTTAGAATAATTGATGAAATACAACCATATTCAAGTGGAGCAATAACATCTAGAGAAGCATGGACTACTCTATGCAAAATATTTGAAGAGAAAAACAAAGATACTTCAATCTTCAATCTCAATTATACTCCTTAAAATTTAGTAGAGGTGAAAGTATTCAAGTATTTCTTCATAAGGTAGTAGATATAAAAGCAAAGATATTAACTCCGGGATATAAAGTAGAAGATAAATTTCTTGTTCAAGTAATATTAAGAGCACTTCTAGAAAGCTACAAATATTTAGTCACATTTTTGCAAGTTTTAAGCAAGGAAACTACATTTGATGATTTAGTCAATATTCTTCAAGAATATAAAGTAAAAAAATAGTCCAATATGAAATGACCAAAAATTAATTGGTATCAAAAGATAAGGTGTGCAAACCCAAAATTCAAGGTGGATTAGGACTCAGGAGGATTCACGCCCTCAACACTGTGATGATTACCAAAAAAGCCTAGAGGCTGGTTTCTGGAGACAACAATGCTTGGATCACCATCATAAAAAGAAAATATCTCCAAAATGATGATTTCTTCAATGAAGGCATCCCAAATAGAGGGTCTGCTTTCTGGAACTCTATCTATGGTACTAAGTACCTCATCATAAAAGTACTAATATGGATGTTGGGAGATGGAAGAAGAATTAATTTTGGAGTGATAATTGGATCACCCGAGGACCCCTCCTCAATGATCCCATTTTGTCCAAAATCAAACCTTTTAATTATGACATAATAGGCCACAAAGTCTCTGACTTTTTCACTCTGAGTATACCTCCAAACTAGATTCCCATTGCTCACCTTGATCTACCTGTCGAATCCAATCTGTTAAATTCCCTCTTGTCTTCCACTATCATCCCTTCTTCCATGCTACCTAATCATCTCATATGGGAACATATTGAAAGTGAAAATTACTCTGTCAAATCGAAATATCTTCTCCTCATTAATTTTGAGGATATTTTGCATCCAGTTGACAAATTTTTGTTCAAGCACCTCATCCCAAAGATCTTTTTTTTTTTCATGGCTAGATATTCAAGAGAAAATCCTCACAATTGATAATATCATCAGAAAAGGCATGCCCATTCCTAACAGATGTTATCTTTGCCTTAATTACTAGGAATCCACCAGCCACCTCTTTCTCCACTGCCCCTTTTCCACTTCCATTTTTTATTCTATATTCCATCACTTCCATATACAGTGGGCTCAATCGTGATTTATAGGAGATCTCTTCCATCAGTGGCCTGCCCCTTTCCACGACCCCTGTCTTCAATTTTTTTGGAAGATATCCCTCCACTACTTCCTTTTGCAAGTATGGCTTAAAATAAATAATAGAGTTTTCTCCCTCAAGCCAAAATCCCCAAAGCTTGTTTTAGCTAAAAGTTTGGCATTCACATTATAGAACACCTTCCTCATCCCCCCTTCATCCAAACTTGCTTCCAAGGCTGAATCGGACCTAGGAAAGGAGTTGGGATTGTATTTAGAGGATGTTCGTCCTCCCTCCTTCATTCGACCAGAGACTGTTTGGACTCCTCCCCTAGTTGGTTGGCTCAAAAAAAATGTTGATGGAGCTACCAAAGGCAATCCTAGGAATGTTGGAGCTGGAGGTATCATGAGGGATCATCAAGGAAACTCTTTACTTGCTTTTTCTGAAGTATTAGGTGAACATACAAATCATGTGGCAAAATCCAAAAGTATGTGGAGAGGCTTAAGTCTAGAAAAATATTTCACCACCAATTTGATAGTGGAAGGAGAATCTCTCAATATTATCAATTATCTCAAGAATATTAATTCCAACCCTTCTTGGAAATTCAAAAACTATATTGAGGAAGCTAGGTCTCTCATCCACAATAGGTAGGAAGTCATCTTCCAGCACACATTCAAAGAATCCAATAAGGCAGTTGATAATTTAGCTAATATTAGGGTCAGCATGGTTAATCTCCAAATTTGGCATACAAATATCCTCGAGGAAGTCCAGAGAGTGGTGAACCAAGAGAAGCATCATAGAAGCCTTCCTCAATAGGAAGCCCATCCCTAGGTCATCCCTCCTGATCCTCATGAATAAAACTAGAAATAAATGTTGTCATATGTCACCTCGCCACATGATGAGCAAATGTCATTCTCGGCCCAATCCCCATGCGTTACCCCACCTTTACCATCTTTCCAATCAGAAAATTCATGTCTTTCCATTATATTTCATTCATGTTTGCTCCTGATCCATGCACCATGTGTCTCTCACTACATCTATTCTCGATCCCTTTTCCATCCACCAATAACTTGTCATCACCACCATCCTTCCACCATGTCCTTACCTTTGGGTAAATTTTTGTTGCCCGTTCTCTAATGATCATGGAAATCAATATTTTTATCTGTCCCACTTGTGCAATTCTTGGTGTGCAGATTTCAATGATGATAGCATGAATTTTTATTATTATCTCCAATGCACCACCTCCTGAAAACTGATTCAAAGGCTTGTTTCCTTGGTTAGCGGGGTGTTCATCCCAATGCTCAAACTTTGTCTAAGGTCCATGCTAAGATTAACATCCACGTAAACAAGCTCCATGCATGGTAGTCGTTAGGTGTGCAAATCATTGTCAAGATCCTTAAACACCTAGACATTCGGCCAAGAAAGATGTGGAAAGTTTGGTTCTACCTTGGAACTCCTATTCTTTTGTGTGATGATTTCCTAGCCCATCGCATGGTTCCAAAAATTTATTTAGACCTTGGTGATTGACCCTCCTTGGTTAGGCTGCCCTTCCCCACGTGTGAGCCATATTTCTTCCACTTGTCCCCTTTTCATTGCTTCCACCTTGTTCACTTCTTTTTTCATTTCAAATCACCATCCCCTACACTCCATTTTTTTTCAACCTCCCCCTTCCTTTTCCATTTTAAATTTCACCCATTTTTCCTACACCTTCCTCCCTCTGATTGACCTATCTCTTTCTAGTTCTATCACCAATCACCCGATTGTCCCAACCATGTCGAGTGATTATGTCGAGGCCAATGCCTGTGTGTGCAACCCTCTTGCTGACCCCATCATTTAGGACATATATTTTTACCTTTCCTTCACCTCTTATATGGTTATGAGATTGAGATAACTGTGGCTTTCCTAGAAACCTAGGATAATGGTGTTGTGTCTGTCCAGGGGAGATATTTCATCATATATGCTCACCTTATTGCTTACATCACTGACCAATTTAATGAAGGTGGCCAGTCCATCCATCGCCACAAGCACAATTAGGAAGTTGAGTTGGAACATTTCAAAGAAAATGAAAAAATAATTAAGAAATTCAAGAGGTCAGGCCTTTTCAGAAGTGACCTGTCCATACCCTAGAATGCTATCATGAAACCCATTATGGAGTTCATTTGCATCGACGACCCTGATAAAACCATGAAAACCTACCATTTGGCCTTCATAAACCATTTGAGAGAATTAAACCCCTTAAGCATCCCTTTGTTCTTCCTAAACTCCATGAACCACTCAATTTCCTCCTACAGAGACAAGAAGAACCACAATCTTCCTTGGCATCAAGGTATGTTTAAGGTTATTTACACTTATATCATGGCCAACAGTCCTAAGGCTAACCTAGACCTTAGAAGCCCTGCCAAAAATAATTCCCCTGTCGAATGCCTTTCCAAAGCGAAAAAGAAGAAAAAGGCAACTGAAGCCCTTTCCAAATTGAAGGTGAGGAAAAGCATTATGTTTGATAGCAGTGAGGAACCAGTGATAAAGTCAGCATGAATTCAGAACCTGGCTGGCAATAGTAAGGTGATTGATATCAAATATGACAATGAGAAGAACAAGAAGCTTAAGGATTACATTATTGCCTCTACTATAGAAATGATGAACTGCATGATGAATTGTACTATAGAAATCAGGGAGGGGCTCCACAAGCTATTCTACACTGATTAGATTACTCAAGTTGACATTGTTTCTACTAAACCGACCTTTGCAACTATCAAGAGTGAACCCAAGGATGGTGAACCTAAGGAAATTGCTGAAGAGGACAATAAGGAAGAAGAAAAATTTGAGGCTAAGGAATGACCTCCTTTGTCTCACATTGTTCCCTTTGTTCCTTTTTGTTTACGTTTTTTGTCCTCATTGCTTCCCTGCGTGGAGCCTAAGTTTTACTGGTCTTTAGGTTTTTCTTGTTAATGTTTGTCCTGCGTTTATGTATTTTATTATTTTAGACTTATCCTTCTATCAAAGTTTGGGTTTTGGTTTCGAATTATGGTATGAGGCTGCATCCTTTCTTTTGGGTCTATAGATTTGTCTCTAGTACGTCTAAGGCTGAGGTTGCATCCTCTTCCATGACCTTCTATTTTTTGGTCTTCTACTGGGGTCCTCAGTCATCCTTCCAACATGGCACTGCTTTTTTGATGCTTATGTAAATAGGTTCAGGGATCCTTAAAATCCTTTTTTTGCAATATAAACCTTTTACCTTGCAATATATATATATATATATATATATATATATATATATATATATATATATATATATAATACACAAGACAATACTGGTTAAACTTCAAGATACAAATCTAAGTGTAATCCAAGATACTATCAAATATGTAAGAAAAAGGGTCATCGCATAAACTTTTGTAAATACAATTAAAGAAATCAGTATGAAGGAAATCATATGATTATGAGTCAAAGTGGTCAAAAAAACAAGTCAGTACAAATTAGTTAATATCAATCTCAATATCAATACAAAATTTAATGATAACAACAATTTCAGCCTCAACACCTTCAATGTTAGTGTCATTATGAATATCAGTATGGTCATCAATAAAAATGTCAGTTACAATATAGAGAGTGAAACCACAAAGGAAATATAGCTGAAGAAATTCATGAAATTCAAGAATTAGAAGAAACTATTGAAGAAAATGAATTCAAAGCTCTCTCAACAAAATTGATAATCAATAAATATGTATTTTTCTCAAAGAGTTATGAAGGTACTAATTTTGAAGTTTCTATAGAATATCAGGATACACAAAGGCAACATGATAAGACCAAGATAGAAAAGAACGGAATAAACAAGTAGAAGAAGAAAACTAGAAAAAAATAGAAAGAAAAAAGAGAACGAAGTAAGCATAGGTTCCAAGATCACTTGAAGATTGAACACAAATATAAAGACCATGTTCAAAGAAAAAATAATGTAATACTAGAGGGTGTTGAAGTATATTGCATTATTTGGTACATGCTAATGTAACCACATGGTATCTTCATGGTACATTTATAAATAGTAGATAAGGGTTGAGTCATACTTTAGAGCATCAATTATATTTCTCCTTTTATGTAAGTGTGGATGTGTAGGAAATGCAAAAGTGTCATGTGAGTTATTTTACAATTAAAAGTTAAGACTATGTGCACAAGTGTCTTGTATGTATGATAACAAATATGTAGGGCAAATATGTGCACACGTGTATTATATTATAGTGCACAAGTAGAAGTGTAAGAATCAATATTAGGTGTACAAGTGTTATAGTGTCAAGTGTTCATCAAATATGCAAGTGGCAAGTAAGCCAAGAGTCATGAGGCTTGGAAAATTTTATTATCCTAATTACATTTATAGGGGCATAATTTTATCCACAAGACTCCATTTTAATACATTTAAAAAGCATTGGATATACTATATGGATACCAATAAATTTACAAGGTAACTATTGGTAAAAAAACTCTAAAATCCCTAAAAATGCAAAATACAATACTTACTAAAAATAGTAATTTTTACTTTTATATTTTCATAGCTAAAATTTATTTTTAAATTCATTGAGACTTATTTCTACTGATTGGAGGAAGGGTTTTTGAAAGGATCCTTAAAAAATTATAAATTGAGAAGATCTCAAAATAGGATCTTACAACACGAGCTCCCAATGGGGAGAAGAGCAATAGAAGAGGAAACTAAAAATAGAAAGGAAACCTAACATAGAGAAAAACTCCAACATGAGCAAAATAGGGGGATATCTTAGAAAAACCATAGAAAACTAAAATCTAAGATGAGATAACTAGGCACCAAAAGCAAGAGAAGGCCCAAATATAAATTAATCAATGTCCATAGTGGCAAGGGAGTCCATAAGTTCCTTAGGATCATCTTTACCAAGATTTTTCTTTAGTTCATTGAGGAGGGTGGTGGATTGTAGCACAATAGTTGTGCTCATATTGGTAGATCTGGAAAGGGTTCCAAGAATATCATCTATCCCTTATATGTGACCCTTCTTAATGATGATTAGAAAGCAAGAGATATAAAGAGAAGACATTGAAGACACATGAAAACCACTCAGGATGAACACATTTCAGGATGGAGTACAACGATGAGTAATTCTTATCTTAGATTTCTAATATAAAGAGAGATATCCCACCACTACATTCGATATTTGGTTAAACTCAACGCAAGCAAGATAATTTTTTCTTTTTCAACTTTTAATACAAATAGATTGTCTCTAGACCTAATATTTAGATATTCTAATGATTGACTTTATAATAACAAGATAATGATTGACTTCCAAAGTAGAGGGTCTTGCTTCTTCCCTGATAGCTATTTTAAGAAGGAATTTTCCAACTAAGCTGGACCAAACTAAGGAGAAATTTGGTAGTCATTCACAAGGTTATTAGGAACAACATTTAAGGCTGCCAACTGAGTTTATCTTTAATGGATGTTATTGTAAATAATTAAGTGTAAAAATTGGTGAACAAGGAAGGAGGAGGACCATTTCTACACATTGAAGACATAATTTTTTTATGGATATAAAAGATAGTCCAAGATGTTAACATACTTCTTACACTGAATATGGTGGAGAAAGGCTAGGTGGAATCTTCTTAGGATGTTGGTCTATCCATCCATAATGAAATAGTTGATGATAGGAAACATCACATTATTCCAAGGCTTAGAGAGATAATATCTTATAATTTTCCCTTTATCTTTGCTTAGTATCTTCCCCTTGTCCTTCAATATAAGTAGTTCAGTCATGAGAAAACATTTCTCACATTGAACAATTATACCATTGGATAGGAACCTAAATATTTTAGCACTGAGCTCAAGATTAATTATGGAGGTCAAAACTTTAATCATAACTCTACCATTTATCCAACTACAGGTAAGTTACATAGAGAGCTCCACATCATGCCCATTGAATTTATTGAGAAATACGAGAAAGCCTACATCATCCATAATTTCTTCCATGAGCTTGTCTAATTGAAACACCTTGGGCTTGAATTTAGAATTACATTCATCCATTATCTACAAATTGGTGGCATGAACCAAGAGGACAAGAAAAGTATAGTGAAAGAAGGGGTCCCAGACATACTCATAGATATGAGGAATGGTGTAAATAGGGTCAAAATGGGGGACTATAGGGCAATCAATATGCATTCAAGAGAAAATAAAGGAAAATTTCTTGCTCTAAAAATATTTAGAAATATATTGGTCAATCGAAACTATCATTTTGGGAAGATAACATACTTAGCATGAGAAAAATAAAATACATGCTAATAAATCCTCCTTGGGATTCGAACCACCCTTCAAGATGAGGAATAAAGAACAACCTTCAAATGTTGGTTGATAATTAGGTGTTTAAGGAGCACCAAGCCATTCACTAGTAGGTGGTGATTGGAGGGAACACAATCAACATAAAAATACACACCAAGGGATTAAGTATTTGAAGTTGAGAATCATGATCAACATCAAACAAGATAAAAAAACGTTGATTGTGGAACCTAAAAGACACCCACAATATAGGGTAGTAGGACTCAATGGTAGCATAGCTGAGATTCACAATTGGATGAGATATTTGAAGTTGGAAACCATGACTAAAATATCTTACCAACACATGATTATGAGGAGAGTGGCTCTCACGCACCAACATGAAGGATATAAATTTTGAGCACTTGATAATGAGGGGATATGTTTAGACATTAGTAGCATTTAAATTTTGCAATATTTTTTAGAAATATTTCAAAACATGTATTCACCATAATTGTATTCCAAAAGGAAAAAAATATTTAAAATAAAGGAATAGTTAATGATGAAAATAAATGAAAGGAGAGGAAAAAAATATAAGGTGGGTTCCCATATGCACCACACCATATCACATATTATTCACACTTATAATATGAATGGATTCTCATTAAGGATTATTTATATTGATACCAAATTCCCAATGAGAGGTTAACCTTTATTGGAGTATATTACATTATTTTGTACATGCTAATGTACCCCCATGGTACCTTCATGGTACATTTGTAAATAGTAGAATATGGTTGAGTCATATTTTAGAGTGTGAATTATATTTCCCTTTTTATGCAAGTGTGAATGTGTCAAAAATAAAAAATGGTCATGTGAGTTAGTGTGCAAGTGTATGTTGAGTCTATGTGTACAAGTTTCATGTATGTATGAGAATAAATATGTATTATCAAGATGTGCATAAGTGTCTTAGATAAAAGTGTACAAAAAGAAGTGTAACGATCATGTTTAGGTGTGAAAGTGTTATAGTGTCAAGTATTCATCAAGTATGTAAGTGTCAAGTAGATAAGCCAAGATTCATGAGACTTGGCATATGGAAAGGAATATTCAAGTATCCAAAGAGTCACACTACTATGGCTATATTATGGATATAATACTCCATAACCATATATCACAAGAAAAGAGCACATTACTACCATATTTGCAAGAGAAAGTAAAGCAATCAATATTGTATACATTTTAAGCAATTAATATTGTAAGTTATATTTCATACATAGTACATGAATAATTAAGGTCATTTACATTCATATATTTAAATTTTTTTTTATTTATTATAAGCCCTTATTTACATATTAATTTTCTCATATTATTCTACTCGTATCATTATTTTTAACTTATTAAATTATGGCCATATTATATTTGATCATGTGAGATATTGTTTGCTCATATGAATTTAACTTTACTAGCTAAGCAGGTGTGGCACCTCATTTCTGGAAAAGAAAATGAATGGACAACTATCATAAAATGAAAGTATCTTCAAAATATGGAATTTCTAAGTGACTCAGTTCCAATTAGAGGTTCTACTTTTTGGAAAGCAATTCTCAATTGTAAGGAAATCATCAAAAAAGGTTTAAGATGGGTTTTAGGCAATGGTGAGAGGATAAATTGTTGGAATGACAGGTGGGCTAAGGATGAACCACTGACGCAATATCCTAAATTAGACCAAATCATAGATATCATGGAAGAACTCATTGTCAGAAAAGTCTCCGATTATATGGTTGAGGATAGAGGCAGAATGAAGTGGAAATAAATAAGGATTCAGGGATTTCAAGCGGAATCAAATGATCTTTGTAACATTCTCGGGCAACAGTTTATCCCCATGATACCCAAGGAAGATCAAGTGACCTAGGATCCTACATAAAATTGGTAATTCACTATTAAATAATCTTACAAGATTATGCTCGATGACAAGGATTTTGTCCTCCAAAAGGACTTAGTTTGGATTAAAAAATTAATTCCAAAAATTGTAGTCGTTTCATGGCTGGTTATCCAAGGAAGAATTCTCACCATTGATAATAGGATGAATAAAGGGATTTGTATCACTAATCGATGTTATCTATGCAAGGCTAATTGGTAGACCATTTATCACATTTTCCTTAAGTGCCATTTTTCTTTGACTGTCCTAAGTGGGGTTTTTTAGGCCTTCAATATTTCCTGGGTTAAACCAGCCACCGTAATTGATTTTTTCATCTAGTGGCCTTGCCCCTTTTCAAGCCAAAGACTTAGATACATGTCAAAAATTTATCTCAATCACTATATTTGGCAGGTGTGGTTAGAAAGGAACCATAGAATATTTAATGAGTTTATCCATGATCATCAAACTATCATTGCTAGGATCCTATCCTTTGCCAACGATAATTTTAACCTTATCCATTTTGACAGTCGTAAACCTCATCTACAGGAGACCACGATTGCTCAATATTTAAGCTTAACCTTGTTAGATGATTATGTGCCTAGGGTAGTCAATCCCAGAGCCAATTTTAAGTGGTCACCACCTCCTACTGGTTGGTTTAAGCTTAATTTTGATGGAGCGGCTAAGGAAAATCTTGGCAGAGCAAGCACTGGCAGTATTGTGTGAGATCATAATTGGAATATGATGCTTGTGTTTTCCAAATATTTGGGAATAAGGACGAACAATGAAGCTAAAGCTAGAGTTATGTGGAGAGGCCTTTAAATGACTCAAGACTTATAAGGCAATTTGATCATAGAAGGAGACTCTATGCATGTTATAAATATCCTCAATAATTGGAAAACACCTCCTTGAAGGATTAAATAAATTGCTTAAGATGCTATGATCCTTTTCCAGTGAAGACAGGATAGAAAATCCCAACATGTATTTCGGGAAGCTAACAAAGTTGCTAATAAGCTGACCAATTTGAGTGTCGATGGTGACATACTTTTCAAATGGGAACACGATATCCCAAGAAAAGTAGAGGAGATTATTCAACAAGAATTCCAAGAATGATAGTCAAATTTACCAACAGGGAAGACATTATAATTTCAAATGCTATGAGTATTCTCGTCTCTTTTTTGAAATGGACTCACAATAAAAATTATTCGAGTTGTTAGTCTTGGTGGATGTTGCTTGGAAATACCACAAAGACTAATGGGGACAGTCACATGTCAAATAACATGGCTCCTAGTCATATTAGTAATTTGAGGTTGGTTTATAATCACAAGACAGGAAAGAAATGACAATATAAGACTTCGAACCAGAGCCACATGGACCACTAGATAGCCACCACCATAAATATAGCCAACAGGTTCACTTCTCCAAGGCTGATTGGCCAAGATGGGATATGGTCCTAAAGCATGTCATATACGGAAGAAAGAAATTACCAAATAATTATTAAGAGTAACTATCAATACAAAGCTTGTGGGAGTTTTTACAGTACTTTGCTATGTGTGTCTGCAACTTTTTGTTTCTCCACTATTTCAAGGAAGGGATCTGTGTCTGTTTATTTTTTCGTAATTATGATGCAAGTGTATTTTATCGGGGTATACCCAACATGTTGTATGGGAAGATTCTTTTTTATAATAGGATATGTGCCTTACTGGATGTAATGGCTTTGGTGGCATGTAGATTTTACATATATATGATCCTTAGTAAGGACATGTTCATCAACAACCCTGGGATTTTTTTTTGTAAAAGGTTTTGGGTCAACCTGTAAAACCCGGTATTAATGCTATAGTATCTTATCTACCAAAAAAATGTGAGATATTGTGGTAGTATTAATGCTTAAAAACCCATTAGTGGTATCACATCTACCACCATACTTTGTTCATATTGACAAGAGTTTATTTTAGCCCCTATTATAAATTGATTTTGTCTAGTTTTATAAATTCAATTAAGATTTTATCTATTTTGAAGCTAGTGAGACTCGGACTCTATTTTAATATCATATCGAGTAGAAAGTATAGGGTCATTTGACTATGTTGAAGGAAAACTAGTGAATAATAAGACTTAGCTATATTAAAAGAGAACCAACTCATAATATGGTTATTTAGAAAATAGATATCCTAACATTAATATTGATATTGGATTCTCTAGTAAGGAGGAGAATCATATTGAGTTCTTAGGTTAGACCTAAGGCATTATTTAGTTGAAAAATAATTGTAGCAGAGATTAAGTAGTGGAAGTGTGAGAAGATTTCTACAATACATAGAGAAGAGTTTCAAATGCTAAGAAAGTATAAGAAGAAAGAAACAAGACAAGATAGTAGTGGATTGAGAAACATTTCAAAAATTTTAAGAGAAAATAAAGAAAGAAAAATATAAGAAATAATACTGGTATATCAATCTTGAAGAAATATAACGAAGCACCTACCTTACTTTATATTACTTCAAGCATTGTATTAGAATCTACAGTTGATAAGAGCCACAAGCTAGTATCGAAGAAAATAAAAGAGACCCTTATAGAGAACATAAAAGAGGACCTTATAGAGAATAGAGAGAATCCATTTATAGAATAAAAAATAGGCTTCTATAAAGAACAAATAGAGGCCCTTAAAGAGTAAGAAAAGAGGACCAATAGAATATAGAGAAGAAAAATAGAGGTCATTACAAAAAAGGAATACAAAGGCTATATATAGAATGGAAAATAAGCATAGATTTCTATAATATAGAGGACAAGAATACAACAACAAAGATAGCAACTAGACGTTGTCTAGTCTCATAAAAGAACAACATAAAGTGCCATCTAGAATAGAGGACAACAACATGCTATCATAGAGAACAACATAATATCATAGTGTAGAGTTAAATGAGAAGTTTATCAGGCTAATATTCACAAAAATAGAGACCTTCAATCCAACATATGTAAAGGATAAGAACATCAAGTCAAATCATCCAAAAAATAAAGCTATCAGATCAACTGAAGTAGAGGAATAAGTAGTCAAGTTATGGTATAAAGAAGTGAAATACAATAAACCAAAGCACAAAAAAAAAATGATAGATGCATAAGAAAAATATATTCAACAAGGTGTAAGAGATAGCATCAAGAACCAATGCTAGCATCAATTTGTAGTGCAGTCATATTTTGGAGTCTGAACCTACAATACAATAAGAAATGTATTCAAGGTAAAATAGAAGCAAGAGTGACAATAACTACAGTAAAAAACTACATTGAACACAATAATATAGTGAGCAAGATCAATATATCATCACACACAATAGAACCTAAGCAAGTCTTTTAATGTAGAAGCTAGATCATCTGGAAGTCAAAGTAATAATTTTGTGATGAAAACAAAGCCAAGGGAAGAGTTTGAGGCAGTTAGAATAGTCTTTAAGTTCTCAACAATGCCAAATAGCCATTTCACCTAGAGTAATGTTTGAATATTTGAGTGCTACTTGGAACAATATGTAATTTTTGGATGATTTTTTTAATGCTATTTGGAATGCCATTTGGAGTTCTACATCTAGAGTGCAAAATTTGGAGGAGATGAAATATCTCACCATGTAATTTTCCACATAGTAATTGTGAAGCGTTTATTAGAAGCTATTCTCATGGGCATCAAAGAAGAATCATTATAGAACATAGATGTGCAAAAAGTCAAAGTTGAAGTTAAAGTTAAGATTCCAACATTAATTTTTTTATTTTTAGTTTTTTTTAAAGCCAAGGTTTTATGTTACTTTGAATTAGGAGTTATAAGTGTTAATTTAAAATATTTTTGAAGTTTTTGATTTACTGATTTATTATAATTTTGGAGCCATAAGATGTTTAGGGATACTAATATTTTTAAAGTTGTTTAAACTTTTACGTTAGGTTGGAATGATGAGGAATTCAACTAGTTTATTTGTCTTAATGAATATATATATATATATAATTATAATTTTGAAGACCTCTGGAAGAATTTTTTGAATTGGATTTTATTTTTGAGAAAAATAAAACATTAAAAAATTCTCAAATTTTTGCAAATTTAAATATTTGGGAGATAAAATGTTTTCAACATTGAAGGATTTAGAAAAATAAAAATTTGCAAAATTAATTTTTAGTTTTTAAACTAGGGATACATAAGGATTACTACTCCATAGGAGTTACACTAGAAGCTTTGAATTTTTTAATTGTAGAGATATAAGGTTATCTACTTCAAAGGATTTCAAAATATTTTTTATGAGTACACTTATGGCTTACAATAAATTGTTCCTTTCTAAGTAACAACTTCTAAAATGACCAAATTTTGCATCATGGAAAAATAAAACAAAATCTATCTTCACAGTAGAAAATATTTGGAACATGGTTAGTAGAACAAGTACTAAACCCAATGACGATGTAAAATAAATACAAATATTTGAAGAAGGTGATGCAAAAACACTTATGTTAATAAAAATTAGAATAATTGATGAAATACAACCTTATTCAAGTGGAGCAATAACTTCTAGAGAAGCATGGAATAATCTATGCAAAATATTTTAAGGGAAAAACAAAGATACTATTTTCAATATTCAATCTCAATAATACTCCTTAAAAGTTAGTAGAGGTGAAAGTATTCAAGTATTTCTTCATAAAGTAGTATATATAAAAGAAAAGCTATTAAATCTAGGAGAGAAAGTAGAAGATAAATTTCTTGTTCAAGTAATATTAAGAGCACTTCCAGAAAGTTACAAACATTTAGTCACATCTTTGCAAGTTTTAAGCAAAGAAACTACATTTGATGATTTAGTCAATATTATTCAAGAATATGAAGTAGAAAACTTAGTCAAATATGAAATGACTAACAATTCCTTGGTATCAAAATATAATACACAAGGTAATCTTGCTTCAAATTCAAGATACAAATCTAAATGGAATCCAAGATACTATCAAATATGTAAGAAAAAGGGTCATAGCATAAAATTTTGTAAATACAATCAAAGAAATAAGTATCAATAAAATCATATGAATATGAATCAAAGTGGTCAAACAAACAAGTTAGTACAAATAAGGTAATATCAATATCAATATAAATACAACATTTAATGATAACAACAATTTCAGTCTCAACACCGTCAATGTTAGTTTAATTCTCAATATCAGTATGGTCATCAACAAAACATCAACTACAATATTTTTTTTTGGTAGATAAGATACTATATCATTAATACCAGGTTTTATAGGTTGACCCAAAACCTTTTACAAAAATTAGCCCAGGGCTATTGATGAACATGTCCTTACTAAGGATCCTATATATGTAAAATTTACATGCCGCCAAAGCCATTACATCCGGTAAGGCACATAGCTTGTTATCAAAAAGAAACTTCCCATACAACATTTTGGGTATACTTCGATAAAACACACCTGAATCATAATTACAAAAAAATAAATAGACATAGATCCCTTCCTTGAAATAGTGGAGAAACAAAAAGCTGCAGACACACATAGCAGAGTACTAAAAAAACTCCCACAAGCTCTATATTGATAGTTACTCTTAATAATTCTTTGGTAATTGCTTTCTTCCATATATGACATGCTTTGGGACCACATCTTGTCTTTGGTAATCAGCCTTGGAGAAGTGAACCTCCTGGCTAGATTTATGATGATGGTTATCTGGTGGTCCATGTGGCTCTGGTTCAAAGTCTTATATTGTCATTTCTTTCCTGCCCTATGATTATCAACAAACCTCAAATTACTAAGACGACTAGGAGCCATGTTATCTAACATGTGACTGTCCCCATTAGTCTTTGTGGTATTTCCAAGTAGCATCCACCAAGACTGATAGCTCGGATAATTTTTATTGTGAGTCCATTTCAAAAAATATACGGGAATACTCATAGCCTCCAAACTTACTATGCCTTCCCTATTGGTAAATTTGACTATCATCTTGGCATTCTTGTTGAATAAACTCCTCTACTTTACTCGAGAAACCGTGTTCCCATTTGAAAAGTCTGTCACCATCGACACCCAAATTGGCTAGCTTATCAGCAACTTTGTTAGCTTCCCGAAAGATATGTTGGGTTTTCTGTCTTATCTTCCTTGGAAAAGGATCCTAGCCTCTTCAACAATTGTTTTAATTCTCCAAGGAGGTATTTTCCAATTATTGAGGAGATTTATAACATGCATATATTCTCCTTCTATGATCAAATTGCCTTCTAAGTCTTGAGTAATTTGAAGGCATCTCCACATAGCTCTAGCTTCAGCTTCATTGTTTGTCCTTGTTCGCAAATATTCGGTAAACACAAGCATAATATTCCCATTATGATTTCATACAATGCCATCAACGTCTACTCTGCTAGGATTGTCCTTAGCTGCTCCATCAAAATTAAGCTTAAACCAACCTGTAGGAGGTGGGGACCACTTAACATTGGCTCTGGGGTTGAATACCCTAGGCATAAACTCATCTAACAAGGTTAAGCTTAAATATTGAGCAATCGTGGTCTCCTGTAGATGAGATTTACGAATATCAAAAGGGATAAGGTTCACATTCTCATTGGGAAAGGATATGATCCTAGCAATGATAGTTTGATGATCATGGATAGACTCATTAAAGACTCTATGGTTCCTTTCTAACCACACCTGAAAAGATAGTGATTGAGACAAATTTTTGACATGTATCTAAGTATTTGGCTTGAAAAGAGGCAAGGCCACTAGAAAAACAAATCAAGTACGATGGATGGTTTAAACCAATAAATATTGAAGGCCTAAAAAACCCCACTTAGTACAGTCAAGGAAAAAGGATACTCAAGGAAAATGTGATAAATGGTCTCCCAATTAGCCCTGCATAGATAACAACAATTAGTGATACAAATACCTTTACGCATCATATTATCAATGGTTAGAATTCTTCCTTGGATAACCAGCCATGAAAAGACTCCAATTTTTGGAATTAATTTTTTTATCCAAACTAAGTCCTTTTGGAGGACAAAATCCTTGTCATCTGATTTAACAGTGAATTACCCGTTTTATGTAGGACCCTAGGTCACTTGATCTTCCTTGGGTCTCATGGGGATAAAATGTTTCCCGAGAATGTTACAAAGATCATTTGATTCCGCTTGAAATCCCTAAATCCTTATTTATTTCCACTTCATTCTACCTCTATTCTCAACCATATAATCAGAGACTTTTTTGCCAATGAGTTCTTTCGTGATATCTCTGATTTGGGCTACGTTAGGATATTATGTCAATGGTTCGTCCTTAGCCCACCTGTCATTCCAACAATTTATCCTCTCACCATTGCCTAAAACCCATCTTAAACCTTTTTTGATGATTTCCTTACAATTGAGAATTGCTTTCCAAAAAGTAGAACCTCTAATTGGAACTGAGTCACTTAGAAATTCCATATTTTGAAGATACTTTCGTTTGACGATAGTTGTCCATTCATTTTCTTTGCCAGAAATGAGGTGCCAAACTTGCTTAGCTAGTAAAGCTAAATTCGTATGAGCAATTCTCCTCAAAACTAAGCCCCCATTTTCCCTGGGTCTGCACACTTTGGTCCATCCTACAAGGTGTATCCTTTTTTTTTCCTCTAATCCAGTCCATAAAAATTATTTTAGAGTTTCTCAATTTTTTGGAAAACCTTCACAGGGGCTTTGAAAATAGAGAGGAAATAGACTGGAATGATCTAAAGAGAGGCCTTAGTGAGGGTCAACTTTCTTTCTTGAGATAGAAGATGACCTTTCCATCCAACAAGTTTTTTTAAATTCTTTCAATAACCCTGTCCCACATTGACTCTCTCAGAGAACTAATGAAAAGAGGGAGACCAAGATACGAAGTGGGGAGGTTTGCTATATCACACCCTAAAATTTCTATAATCCTTCCTTACCTCTGAAAGGGGGTGTTCAAGAAAAATAACTTGCTTTTACTGAAATTAATTTTCTAACCAGTAGCGTCCTCGTAGAGTTGCAGGATGTATTTAATTATTTTGGCCTCAACCACCAATGCCTTAGTTAATAGAAGAGTATCATCGGCGAATTATTGGTGATAAACAGCCCTAGTGAGAGATGTTTCATTGATTCTTGATATTAGCCTTGAACTACAAGCATTTTTTATGGTTCTGCCTAAAGCTTCTGCCACAATGATGAATAACATGGGGCTGATAAGGTCTCCATGTCGAATTCCTCTACAACTTTGAAAGTAACCAGTAGTTGTTCCATTAACCATAATTGAGAACCATGCTTTATAAATCCATTATTTGATCAAATTAACCCATTGGTGGTGAAAACGAAACTTAAGGAGGACAAAAATCATAAAGTCCTAATTTATCCTATCAAATGCTTTGTTCATATCAAGCTTGAGGGCAAAAATGGACATGTTAGTCTTATGAGCAGAGTGTAGAGCTTCATGAACTATGATAACTCCATCCAAGATTGACCTACCCTGGATAGAGATTTCCTGGCATGGATCTATGATGTGGGATAGAACATCTATCATTCTATTTGCAATGTCTTTAGTTAGGATCTTGTAAGAAATATTGCACAGACTGATTGGCCTGAAGTCAGCCATAGATTCAAGGGTTTGCTTCTTAGGAATTAGAGAAATAAAAGTAGAGTTGAGACCTTTTGGGATATGATTTCTTGCTTGGAATTCTATGACAATAGAAATTACATCCTCACTTACGATTTCCTAAAAAGCTTGATAGAAACAAGGGGGAAAGCCATCGGGTCCCGGGGCTTTTTCTGGCTCCATGCTAAACAAGGCTTCCTTAATTTCCTCATCAAAAAAGGGAGCTATAATATTAAGGTTTATATCCTCATTTATTATGCTAGGAATGGATTTCAAGAGAATATCTTTGGCCTCCTCATTGCACTGCAATTCCTGACCAAATATAGAATTGAAATAAGTTACTGTATCCTTTCTGATTTCTATTAAGTCCTGAGTAATAGAACCATCTGCTTTTAAAAAAAAAAATATCTTGTTATTGCTGTTATTTCTAAGTGTGGTGATGTGAAAAAACTTGGAATTTGAATCTCCATATTTCAACCAAAGAGCCCTTGATTTTTGCCTCCAATATATTTCCTCACAGGTCAAAATGTTATGAAACTCTGCTAGTTTTATCTGTTCCTCCTACCTAGTAGTTTCATCAGCATCACCATGTTGAATCCTCTGATAAATTATATTCAAACTTTCAAAAACCTATTTTTTATTTTCAAAGAGGTTCCCAAAGACCTATTTGTTCCAATTTTGAAGCTTTTCCTTAACAAAATTTAATTTGCCAGCAATTTTAAAATTTGCACTACCCCTGACAGGCTACTGCCACCACTAAATTAAGTTATCTCTAAAATTGGAATGTTTGATCCATATAGATTGAAATATGAAAGGTTTCTTGAAGGATAGAGAGTTAGGGATCTCCAAAAAAATGGGATTATGATCAGAGGTAATTTTAGGAAGGGATTGTAGGGTAGAATCACCGAACATATTTGTAGCCTCCTTTGATAGAAAAAACCTGTCAAGCCTTTCTTGAATGAGATGACACCCTATCCGCCAATTGCTCTAGGTATAATTTGTTCCTCTATGTTTTACATCCATAAACATGTTGGATTTCACAAAGTCATTGAACGCATCCATGCTCCTGATAGGTGGTCTATTTTCACTCATTTTGTCTTAAGGGTAAAGAGGAGTGTTAAAATACCCAGCCAAAATCTAGAGGACATTATGGAAGATTTCACTCAGATTGCCTAAGTACTCCTACAATAGAGCTCTCCCTTGAATTAAAGTCGAGGCATAAATATTTGAAAGGATACACGACCTATTGTTGTTTATTTCCTTAAATAAAACACTAAGAACCATGTTATCTTTCTAAATAATGGTGCCTTTTACTATCCAAGGATCCCACAAAGTCATAAGACCTCTAGACTCTCCTCTGGATGATTTGAAAACCTTATCCCCTTGATTCCATATTTTTTTTGCTACTTTTTTTGACTGAATCTCATTAGTTTTTATTTCTTACAACATGATAATAGTTGGATTCACTTGATTTCTTATTGCACTGACTTCCTTGTGTTTGGGCAGGCCATTGAGGCCTCTCATGTTCCATGAGAGGAACTTCATTTAGATTGTTTGGGATTTATTCCTCTCCCCCTCCCTTTATGGGGTTTTCCTAATTTGTTGTCTTCATAACCCAAAATAACTTGTTGAAACAAGGTTCTTTGTTTTCCATTGGCAATGTCATTATCAGTTTTAATTTTTTGATTCTCAACATTTGATATTCTCCCTCTTATTTTTTCACTACCAAAATATATAGGAGACTTCATAGTGCTCTTGGTTTTTTTAGGACTAAACTAGGGGGAGGTAATTTGTTGCAGAACCGAACTGCCATATTCCTCAGTCTAAAGAGTTTCACATATCTCCACCCCTACATCCAAATTTTCTCCTTTTTTCTTGTATTTCCCTAGCCTGCGGGACGACACCTCAGTAGGATTCACCTGGCTACTAGTGATGATGTTAGGGATATGAGATTTTTTATTTTCCAATGCCTCAAATTTCTTCCTAAGTTCTTCAGCAATAGGGTTTGGCTTTGGGATGCTCACTGGGCTTGAAGTATTTTCAGCATTGGGGTTTAAGGATCCCGACTTGGATGGGGATTCTAGAGATCGGGCATTAGGGTTTGTCTTTGTGATGCCCACGGGGCTTACAATAATTTTAGCATTAGGGTTTGAGGATTATGACTTGTATGGGGATTCTAGACAATCGGAAAGGTTAGCTTGAAGGTTCTGGGCTTCCATGTCTTTCGATAATCCTCCTACTCCCATATTGGATAAAATTGAAAATTTATTTGAAACTAGAGGATTGGAACTTACCTGAGTATTTTGGTTGCCAACAACCTATTTTTTTCCTTTGTATTGTTGGGACCCTGCACCCTCTCTTTTAATTTTTTGGTAGACAGTTTACCTGATTAAAATCGCCTCTACCAGTGAAACTCATCAAATTTCCTCTGTCTAGCATTCAATGCTTCTGCTTTTCTCTATTCATTGTCAGGTTAGGGCACTGATTTCATAGATGTTCTTGATTTTTGCATTTTGCATAGAATATCGATTTATTCTCGTATTCTATCAACTATTTTTGATAGTATTCTCCATACTCTAGCTCCACAAACATTGGTAATTCATTATCCAAATTAGCATTTACATAGATTTGTGCATGAGTCATCCTTTTCCTGGCCAAGGTCGCATGGTCAATGGATATGATATTCTCACAATGACACTGAGAGGGGGGGGGGTGAATCAGTGTAGCAATTTAAATATAGATCTACAGCTCTTTAAATCTTACGCAAAGAGAACTTAAAAACAGATAAAGCAAATAAACAAGAGAGCAATCCACAACACACGATTTAACGAGGTTCACCAGATTTGGCTACTCCTCAAAAATTAGACTGCTTGGACACCCATCCAAATCCAGCCTTTGCAAAGCACCAACTTTACAAACAATTTATCTGCACCAACAAAAAGGAGCACCAACCCCCTAATGCCAAGCACCAACTTGGACTTCAGTTCTAAAAATATTTTATGACATAAAAATGCCTTCTCTGCAACAAGACCCTCACTGGTCTAATTCCTTTTTAACAAACACTGCATATTCTTACAGCTCTGCTATTCTCCCTTACAACACTTTCTTCTGTCTCTTTTTATAGCACACTACTCTCTGTATATTTCTCAGTACAATACTCTTTGTACTTTTTACAACACAATACTCTCTGTATATTTCTCAGCACAATACTCTCTGTACTTTTTTAGCACAATACTCTCTGTATTTTTTTTTCACTTTTAACCGGCAAATCACAACACTCTTGCCACGTGCAGAGTTCAACCCTAACCCTAACTTCTTGCACATGAAAACATTCTTTCGGCTCTACTTACTACGCTGTTAATAGCCTTAAAAGCTTACTTACGTCTCTGACAGACTTATCTGCCCACTTTATGACTCTGACAGCCTTTTCAATGCTTTGTAAGTAAATTTGCTATTCTGATAGATTTATATTTCTATTTATGACTCTGATCGTCTTACCTGCCTTTTTACGGCTCTAAAAATCTTACCTACGTATTTATAGTTCTGATAGTCGAACCTACTTATTTACAGCTCTGACAGCCGAACTACCACTCTACCAGCAGAACTGCCGCTCTGACACCTTTTTGTCTTCTTCTCGGCATGCAAGCACAAAAACACAACATGTCACAAAATCGTGACACTTTTCGCCTTCATTCACTCTACTTGGCATGCACCCGCGAAAATGGAACATGTCGCAAAATCGTGACACTTTTCGGCATGCACCAGTGAAAATGGAACATGTCGCAAAATCGTGACACTTTTCGGCATGCACCAGCGAAATCGAAACATGTCACGAAATCGTGACACTTTTCGGCATGCACCAGCGAAATCGGAACATGTCACGAAATCGTGACACTTTTCGCTACCTTCCACTTCTCTTTGCATGCACCCGCGAAAATGGAACATGTCACGAAATCGCGACATCTTTTTCTCTCTCCTCTTTCCTTCACTTTCGCCCGCAAAAATGGAACATGTCACAAAATCATGACATCTTTTTCTCTCTCCTCTTTCCTTCGCTTTCGCTTGCAAAAATGAAACATGTCATGAAATCACGACATCTTTTTCTCTCTCCTCTTTCCTTCGCTTTCGCCCGCGAAAATGGAACATGTCACGAAATCACGACATCTTTTTCTCTCTCCTCTTTCCTTCGCTTTCACCCGAAAAATGAAACATGTCACGAAATCGCGACATCTTTTTCTCTCTCCTCTTTCCTTCGCTTTCACCCGCGAAAATGAAACATGTCACAAAATCGTGACATCTTTTTCTCTCTCCTCTTTCCTTCGCTTTCACTCGTGAAAATGAAACATGTTGCAAAATCGTGACATCTTTTTCTCTCTCCTCTTTCCTTCGCTTTGGATCGTGAAAACTCGACATGTCGCGATATCGCGACATCTTTTTTCCTTAGCGCTTTTTCTTCCCTTCGGGTCGCGAAAACCCGACATGTCGCGATATCGTGACACTTTTCCTTGCAAGCTCCTTTCCTCCATTCATGTCATGAAATCGTGATAGTTTTTCTTGCGCTTTCTCTCTCCTCCGTTATGTCACGAAATCGCGACAGAAAACATGTCGCGATATCGCGACAGTTTTCCAGCTTTTTCTCTCTCCTCCGTTATGTCGCGAAATCACGACAGAAAACATGTCGCGATATCGCGACAGTTTTCTTACTTGTCTTTTTCTTTGATTTTTTGAATCCGGGCCACTTTTGTCTTCTTGGAAATTCACTGTACCTGTTCTGATTGACCTCTGAACATCTTTCCACTGCATCATCAATTGATCTATCTATCTGAGTTGACAACAATGACAATACTATTTCTGCACCTTGCTCAACAATCTCCCCCTTTGGAATTGTTGGCAACACATGTGCAATTTCCAGAAATTCTTCTCCCCCTTTGACAATAATACCCCCCCTTTGACAATAATACCAAAGGGCTGCTGCAGACTCCCCCTGAGTCCATGCACAACATTCTCAGGCACACACTATTATAGTTAGCAAAAAATACAAACAAGAGCAAACAAATATATATCAAAGGGTTGAGAATCAAATATATAAATGCTCCCCCTGAGAATGTGTTCCCGAAAGCTAGTCAGTTCTTGGGTAGTGTGACCACTCCCAACTTACTACGGAGATATTCAAAAACTTCCTTGGGCAATGGTTTGGTGAAGATATCTGCTACTTGCTCTGTAGTTGGAACAAAATCCAATTTAACCTCACCTTCTACAACTTTATCCTTCAAAAAGTGATACCGGATTGCAATATGTTTTGTTCTTGAATGCATAACCGGATTCTTTGAGATGTTAATAGCACTGGTATTATCACATTTAACAGAAATTGGCTCTTTGAAGTTAATACCAAGATCTTTCAGGGTTTGTCTCATCCATAAAATCTGTGTACAACATGTTGTTGCAGCAATGTATTCTGCCTCTGCTGTGGATAGAGAGACTGATTCTTGTTTCTTGTTGTGCCATGCTACCAACCTGTCTCCAAGATAGAATGCACCACCACTGGTACTCTTTCTGTCATCTATACACCCTGCCCAATCTACATCAGAATATGCAAAAAGAGTGAAGTCCTTACCTTTTGGGTACCATAACCCATACTCCATAGTACCCTTGAGGTACCTAAAGATCCTCTTCATAGCTATCACATGAGTCTCTTTGGGACTAGCCTAAAATCTTGCTACCATGCATACTACTTGTAAGATATCTGGTCTTGTGGCTGTTAAATACAACAGGCTTCCAATCATAGATCTGTACATGGTTTGATCTACATCTGGAGATTTGTCATCCTTGCTCAATTTGCAACCTATTGTCATGGGAGTGCTTACAGGTTTACTATCCTCCATTGTGAACTTTTTCAGCATTTCTTTCACATATTTAACTTGAGAAATAAAAATGCCCTTTTCACTTTGGTTTTGCCACCGAGGAAATATGAAAGTTCACCAATCATAGACATTTCAAATTCTTTTTGCATTTTATTTGCTATGTCTGTACATGACTCATCATTGCTGCTGCCAAAAATTATATCATCAACATAAACAACAAGGACAATAAGTTGGCCATTGTCTATTTTGACATACAAGTTACTATCCACCATACCTTTCTTGAACCCTTGTTTAGTGAGATAGTTGTCTAGTCTTGCATACCATGCTCTAGGTGCCTGTTTCAAGCCATACAAAGCTTTCTTCAACTTGCAAACAAAGTTGGGATTATCACCGAGTTGAAAACCATCTGGTTGCTCAATATAAACTTCTTCTTCAAGATTTCCATTCAAAAATGTTGATTTCACGTCCATCTGATAAACTTTGAAATTCCTGTGGACTGCTAAAGCCAGAAACATTCTGATTGCCTCAAGTCTGGCCACTGGTGCAAAAGTTTCCTCAAAATCAATACCTTCAACTTGAGCATAGCCTTTATAGACCAATCTTGCTTTATTCCTTACAACCTGTCCGTCTTCATTCAATTTGTTTCTAAAAATCCATTTAGTACCGATTATGTTTTTATTTACAGGTCGTGGTACTAACTCCCAAGTTTTGTTTTTCTCAATCTGATCTAGTTCTTCATTTATTGCCTTCATCCAACTTTCATCTGTGCTTGCTTCAGCAATATTTTTGGGCTCAATGCTGGATAATAGGGAGTAGTTACTTACTACTCTTCTTCTTGTCTTAACACCAACTGTGGGGTCCCCTATAATTTGTTCTCTGGGATGATTTTTCTACCAGCTTCCTGTTTTAAATTTATTGTTTTCTTCTACTTCTAAATCAATACTTAAATCATCTGGGTCAATTTTTTGATTCTCTTTTGTTTCCTTTTCTTCATCTCCGTCAATAACTTCTTCATAAATAGGGTAGTTTTCTTCACAGCTGATAGCTTGTCTCCTATCTTCATCAAATTTAACATCGACACTGTCTACAATTTTCTTTAGCCTTTTGTTGTAGCATTTGTAAGCTTTGCTTTTTGATGAATAGCCAACAAAAATACCTTCATCAGCTCTATCTTCAAACTTACCAAGATTATCTTCAGTCTTTTGATATAACATTTTCTGCCAAAGACTTTGAAGTATTTTGTTGTTGCCTTCTTGCCAAACCAAAGCTCATAAGGGGTTTTGCTTTCATGTGTCCTCAACATGCACCTGTTTTGGATATAAACTGCAGTATGGACTGCCTCTTTCCAAAATCTGTCTACAATTTTGCTTTCAGTCAACATTGTCCATGCCATTTCTTGCATAATTCTGTTCTTTCTTTCTACAACACCATTCTGCTGAGGTGTCCTTGCTGCTAAAAACTGTCTTCTGATCCCATATTTTTGATAGTATTCTGCAAACTCCTCTGAGATGAACTCTCCTCCTCTATCTGATCTTAAGCATTTGATCCTATTTCTTGTTTCATTCTCAACTTGGTTTTTGAAAGTCTTGAACATTTCAAAAGCTTCAGATTTTTGCTTCAAAAAGAATATCCAGGTCATTCTGGAATAGTCATCTATGCAAAGCATAAAGTATTTGTCACCATTTATACTTTGAGTTCTCATAGGTCCACATAAATCAGTATGAATTAGTTCTAAGGGTTTGCTGGTAAAGTACTCCTTTGATTTAAATGTGGCTCTAGTTTGCTTCCCCTTTTGACATGAAGCACAAATACTATTTAGTGGTTTGCCAATGGAAGGTATATCTCTTACTGCCCTTTTTGAACTTATTTTAACCAAATTGTCAAAGCTGATATGACCGAGCCTTTTGTGCCACAACCAATTTTCATCTTCTTGTCCAATCAAGCATGCTCCTTCTGAGGTCTCTGAGAGAGTATACAGATTTCCAGAAGTCCTTGATCCAGTAGCAATTAACTTCCCACTGTTAGCTTTTCTCACTTCATAGCCCTACTTCTTAAAAACTACTTCATGACCTCTGTCACAGATTTGACTTACACTAAGCAAGTTATGTTTCAGACCAATCACAAACAAGACTTCTTTTGATTTGATCTTTTCATCACTGATCTTGACTGATCCTTTGCCAACTATCTTTGCTCCATCATTATTTCCAAATTTCACCGAACCACCTTCATAATTCTGTAACTTCTCAAATTTTTGCTTGTCACCTGTCATGTGACTGGAGCATCCACTATCAAGTATCCATGGTGCAAATTTGTTCTATGCTTTAAAAGCAATCTGAACAATCAAAGATTCCTTTTCTTTCCATTCTGGTTTGATAGCAGATTTGGCTACTTGTTTTGCCTTTCCCCTTTCATTAGCATGTGCCTGTTTTTTAGGAAATTTCTTGTTTTGTTTCAACCCATTTGGTTGAGATTTTCTACCCTGATAATTATTTGCTGCAAAAGTGCTTCTACATTTTCTTGCAAAATGTCCAAAATTATGACAGTTATAACATTCAATTGCATAATCCATCAATGGAGAAAAAACATTTCTACTGGTGAAATTCCTTTGTGCTACATTATAACTACAATCTGAAATCTTATGACCATAAACATTGCATTTAAAACAGTAACCAAAAAATGAATGATTAAACCTGGGTGCAAGTCTTTGCCAGTTTGAAGTAGGAGCCATGAATCTTCTCCTTCTTGGATGTGTGACTTTTGTGAATCCATCTTTGTCAGTACTCTTCTTGAGTCTGGCATTATTGCTTTCTTTGGCATGATTTGTTTTTTCTTGATCAACCCTGATCTTTTCTTCTTTCTTTATGGGTTCTACATTTAAGGCCTTTGAACCCTTTGATGATTCTCCTTCATCGAAGCCCAAACCAAATTTGATGTCGAAAGGCCTTTGGTTATTTAAAATTTTATCCAGCTTTACAAGACTTTCTTCAAACTTATGATAACAACTCAATTTCCTATTCATCTCCTCTAGCTGCATCCTTAACTTAACAATGTCTTCTTCTAGCTTGCTGCAATCATCTGTCTTTACAGTTAATTGTACTTCGAGAACTTCAGAAATTTTCTTAAATTCGTCTGTCTGTATTTTATTATTTCATTGGCATATTCAAGCTTTCTTGAGACCTTTTTATTCTTTTTCCTTTCTATGCTCAGTTCTTTAAGTGTAGCAACTAACTCACCTTCCAGATAAACTTCAACCTCATCCTCAAGTTATTGATTACATTCCAATTTTTCCTCTGTTATTCTTTCTTCAAATGCCATGAATAAAGCTTCACCTGCTTCTTCTTTAAAATCCTCACCGGAGCAGTCTTCAGAAGAGCTAACATTCTTGGAAATGAAACTTTTCTTCTTGAAGTTGCTTTTTCTGAACTGTGGTTTCTTCTTCCAGTCACTTCTTTCTTGGTGTGACCCTTCATCATTTTTGTTTTTCTCATTCATTGGACATTTAGCAGCAAAGTGCCCGACTCCTCCATAGTTGAAGCACTTAAACGGTAACTTACCTCTGTACTTTCCTTTTCCCTTTATTAGTTTCCTAACAAAGTTTGCTTATGTTTCATCTAAAGACTCTTCTTCTGCAGATTCTTGATTAGCTTTTATATTTTTGTGTGCTTTAAAAGTAGCTTCTCTGTCTGAGGGCTTAGTTTGTCCTATTCTCATTTCATATGCAGTTAAAGAACCATGCATTTCATCCATGCTAAAAGAATTTAGATCTTTAGCTTCTTCTATAGCAAAAACTTTAGAATCAAATCTTTTGTGAAGAGTTCTTAATACCTTTTTCATGATGACCGCATCTTCTATTTCCTCACCGAGTCCTCTAATTGCATTAATGATTCCATTGACTCTCAGAATATAGGCCTCTATGTTCTCATCATCATTCATTTTTAATGCCTCAAACTGAGCTCGATGTGTTTGAAGCTTGGCTTCCTTGATCTTGCTATCTCCTTCATGAATGCTCTGCAGTTTGTCCCACATGTCTTTTGCTATTTTATAGCTCATGATCCTTATCAGTTCACTGTCTACTAACCCACACATTATAGCATTCTTTGCCTTAGAGTTATTCTCAAACTTTTTCTTCTCAGCAACATCAGATGGAGGAGTAGAGGATATTGTGTACCCACTTTCTATTGACTCCCAAATGTCATAACCCAAAGCACATAGATAATTCTGCATCCTGAGTCTCCAGAAAGAGTAATTAGTTCCATCGAACAAAGGAGCTTTGTTGGATGAAAATCCTTCACCACCGGCCATTGTGATTCTTCCAAGATCACCTTAGCTGATTAAGCTAGTTCAGGAACCTTGCTCTGATACCAATTGATATTCTCACAATGACACTAAGAGGGGGGGGTGAATCAGTGTAGCAATTTAAATACAGATCTACAACTCTTTAAATCTTAAGCAGAGAGAACTTAAAAATAGATAAAGCAAATAAACAAGAGAGCAATCCACAACACACGATTTAACGAGGTTCACCATATTTGGCTACTCCTCAAAAATTAGACTACTTGGACACCCATCCAAATCCAGCCTTTGCAAAGCACCAACTTTACAAACAATTTATCTGCACCAACAGAAAGGAGCACCAACCCCCTAATGCCAAGCACCAACTTGGACTTTAGTTCTGAATAGATTTTATGACATAAAAATGCCTTCTCTGCAACAAGACCCTCACTGGTCTAATTCCTTTTTAACAAAAACTGCATATTCTTACAGCTCTGCTACTCTCCCTTACAACACTTTCTTCTATCTCTTTTTACAGCACACTGATCTTTGTATATTTCTTAGTACAATACTCTCTATACTTTTCATAGCACAATACTCTTTGTATATTTCTCAATATAATACTCTCTGTACTTTTCATAGCACAATACTCTGTATTTTTTTTTTCACTTTTAACCGACAAATCACAACACTCTTGCCACGTGCAGAGTTCAACCCTAACCCTAACTTCCTACACATGAAAACATTCTTTCGGCTCTGCTTACTATGCTGTTAATAGCCTTAAAATCTTACTTACGTCTCTGACAGACTTATCTGCCCACTTTACGGCTCTGACAGCCTTTTCGATGCTTTGTAAGTAAATCCGCTGTTCTGACAGATTTATCTTTCTATTTACGACTCTGACCGTCTTACCTGCCTTTTTATGGCTCTGACAATCTTACCTACGTATTTACAGTTTTGATAGCCGAACCTGCTTATTTACAGCTCTGACAACCGAACTGTCGCTCTAACAGCAGAACTGCCGCTCTGATAGCTTTTTGTCTTCTTCTCGGCATGCAAGCGCGAAAACACATGTCACGAAATCATGACACTTTTCGCCTTCGTTCACTCTACTTGGCATGCACCCGCGAAAATGGAACATGTCATGAAATCGTGACACTTTTCGGCATGCACCAGCGAAAATGGAACATGTCACAAAATCGCGACACTTTTCGGCATGCACCAGCAAAAATGGAACATGTCACGAAATCGCGACACTTTTTGGCATGCACCAGCGAAATCGAAACATGTCACGAAATCGTGACACTTTTCGCTGCCTTGCACTTCTCTTTGCATGCACCCACAAAAATGGAACATGTCACGAAATCACGACATCTTTTTCTCTCTCCTCATTCCTTCGCTTTCGCCCGTGAAAATGGAACATGTCACGAAATCACGACATCTTTTTCTCTCTCCTCTTTCCTTCACTTTCGCCCGCAAAAATGAAACATGTCACGAAATCGCGACATCTTTTTCTCTCTCCTCTTTCCTTCGCTTTCGCCCGCAAAAATGGAACATGTCACGAAATCGTGACATCTTTTTCTCTCTCCTCTTTCCTTCGCTTTCGCCCGCGAAAATGAAACATGTCACGAAATCGCGACATCTTTTTCTCTCTCCTCTTTCCTTCGCTTTTGCCCGTGAAAATGAAACATGTCACGAAATCGTGACATCTTTTTCTCTCTCCTCTTTCCTTCGCTTTCGCCCGCAAAAATGAAACATGTCACGAAATCGTGACATCTTTTTCTCTCTCCTCTTTCCTTCGCTTTGGACCACGAAAACTCGACATGTCGCGATATCACGACATCTTTTTTCCTTAGCGCTTTTTCTTCCCTTCGGGTCGCGAAAACTCGACATGTCGCGATATCGTGACACTTTTCCTTGCAAGCTCCTTTCCTCCATTCATGTCGCGAAATCGTGACAATTTTTCTTGTGCTTTCTCTCTCCTCCGTTATGTCACAAAATCACGACAGAAAACATGTCGCGATATCGCGACAGTTTTCCAGCTTTTTCTCTCTCCTCCGTTATGTCACGAAATCGTGACAAAAAACATGTCGCGATATCGCGACAATTTTCTTACTTGTCTTTTTCTTTGATTTTTTGAATCTGGGCCACTTCTGTCTTCTTGGAAATTCACTGTACCTGTTTTGACTGACCTCTGAACATCTGTCCACTGCATCATCAATTGATCTATCTGTTTGAGTTGACAACAATGACAATACTATTTTTGCACCTTGCTCAACAGGATATCAGGTCCCCTATAGTTCTGGTTATGCCATGTAGCCAATATTCATTGAATAACTATGTAGGTAGACATAGGAGACTAACCCAATTAAGGATAATGTTAATATTTTGCTTTTTAGGGTTGAAATATTCACCCCATCGTTTGAGAAAAAGGCTCCTTTTGCCCAAAAACCAAGGACCTCCTATTAAAATGTGGTTAGCATCCTCCATATTGTTAAAATAGATAATGAAGAACCCTCGAGTTAGAGCTACCAACTCCAAGCTACCTATCGGTCACCATTTACCCATTGCCCAAGCCCTGATAGTCTCCATGTATGACCTACCTCCCAAAAACTTGCCTACCAAGGAGAATTCTTCCATTGAAAGAAAAGGTCTCATGGAACTTATCGGGGCTGAAATTTTATTATTTACTGGAACTATGGGTGGAAGAGAGAGAAACTCATTTCTTTTTCCTCTAAGAGTCTCAGCAAAAGACAACCACTTCTTGGGCCCTGCATTGTCCTTTGTATATTTTTTGTTGGGGTCTTTCTAAGGAGGGTCGAGCCCCCGCATGATGCCCGCCTCCAAATCTGTCATAGCCTGATTGCCTTCCTCTAGATCCTTTCTTGATCCATGCTCGAGGTTCCCACCTGCCCCTTCTGTACCTGCTCTACCTCTACCACCTTGGCTGAGATTCCTACCTAGAAAATTTAAACCCTCACTCCCGTCGCACCCACTAAACCTCAACTCACTCATTCCTGATGAATTGCACCGATTAGCTATTTTGTTCATAGGATCCTACATCAACTACAATATAGAAAGTGAAACCAAAAAGGAAATTTAGCACAAGAAATTCATGAAATTCAAGAATTAGAAGAAAACTATTTAAGAAAATGAATTAAAACCTCTCTCAACGAAATTGATAATCAATAAAGATGTATTTTTTCAGAGTTATGAAGGTAAAAATTTGGCAGTTTCTTTAAAACATTACGATACACAAAGGTAACATGATAAGACCAAGATAGAAAAGAATGAAATATACAAGTAGTAGAAAAAAACTAGGAAAATTTAGAAGGAAAAAAGAGAACAAAGCAAGCACAGGTTCCAATATCACTTGAAGATTTAACACAAATATGAAGACCATGTCCAAAGAACAAATAATGTAATACTAGGGGGTGTTAGAGTATATTGCATCATTTACTACATACTAATGTATCCCCATGGTATCTTTATGGTACATTTGTAAATAGTAGATTAGGGTTGAGTCATAGTTTAGAGTTTCAATTATATTTCTTCTTTTATGTAAGTGTGGATGTGTAGGAAATGCACAAGTGTTATGTTAGTTAGTCTATAATTAAAAGTTAAGTCTATGTGCACAAGTGTCTTGTATGTATAAGAAAAAATATGTAATGTAAATATGTGCACAAGTGTCTTAGATTAGAGTGCACAAGTAGAAGTGTCAATGTTATTCATAGTGGTGAATTTTCGCAAATTGGGTGAATATTAGGAATTCTAAAATTTGAAATTGGTGAATATGAGGACCCTTGATGTCAGCTCATTCGCCTAAAAATTTTTAGGACCAATTTTTTCTTAAGGTCAATTCACCATAATATATATCCAAACATAGACATATTTGTACTCATTGGAAAGTGATTTTTGAGCGTGATCTAATAGTAATGTCTTTATGAAGTTATAAATTGATTTAGTAGGACAAAATTCACTCTAAATATGACCTTAATTTGTAGGGCTTCAAATTCCCCAAATTTTGGTGTGAAGATGATTGATTTGATTTTCTTAAGATTCACCTTGATTTCTATTAGGATTCACTATTTTTTACATGTACATTTCAAGTCTAACCCCTTATGCATAACCCTAAGTGTAAGAATCAATATGAGGTGTTTAAGTGTTATAGAGTCAAGTTTTCATCAAGTATACAAGTTACAAGTAGATAATCCAAGAGTCATGAGGCTTGGCATATTTTTTATCCTAATTACATTGATAGGGGCATAACGTAATTCTCAAGACTCCATTTTAATCCATTTAAGAAACATTGGATATACTAGAGGGAGACTAGAAAATTAACCCGGTAACTCTTTGTAAAAAATATACTCTAAAATACCTAAATTTTTTAAAATAATATACTTACTAAAAATAGCATTTTTTACTTTTAAATTTTCATAGCTAAAATACATTTTTAGCTACATTGAGACTTTTTTATTGATTGGAGGAAGGAGTCTTGAAATGGTCCTTGAAAATTTACAAAATGATAAGATCTCAAAAGAGGATATTATAACACAAGCTCCCAACAGGGAGACGAAAAATAGAAGAGGAAACTAAAAATAGAAAAGAAACCTAAAATAGAGAAAAACTCCAACATGAACAAAATAGGGGGATATATGAGATAAAACATAGAAAACCAAAATCCAAGATGAGGTAACTAGATACTAACAACAAGAGAGGACCTAAATGCAAATTAATCAATGTCCATATTCGTAATGGAGTCCATGAGTTCCATAGGATCATCTTTACCAAGATTTTTCTTTAATTTATTAAGCAGTGTGGTGGATTTTTGCACAATGGTTGTGCTCATATTGGTAGCTCTAGATAGGTATCCAAGAATATCATCCATCCCTTAGATGTGGCCCTTCTTATTGATGATTAGAAAGAAAGAATATGAATAGAAGAATTTTATGACACATGAAAATCACTCAAGGTGAACACCTTTATGGATGGAGGATAATTAGGAGTAATTCTTATATTGGATATCTAACATAAAGGGAGAGAGTCCACCACTACATTCGAGAGTTTTTTAGGCTCAATGCAAGGAAGGGAAGTTTTCCTTTTTCTAGCTTTGGATTTAATACAAATATATCATCTCTATACCTAATATTTAGACTTGGGAGTGTCATATTCCATCTTGACCTCAAACACGAGAGAATGATTGAATTTCTAAGTAGAGGGTCTTGATTCTTCCTTAATAGCTATCTCAAGAAGGGCATTTTCCAAATAAGCTGGAACAATATGAGGAGAAAGTTAGTAGTCATTCACAATGCTATTAGGAATAACATTCAATGCTACCAGCTAAGCTTATCTCTAGAGGATGTACCTATAAATGATTAAGTGTAGACCTTGGTGAACAGGTAAGGAGGAGGACCATTTATACACATTGAAGATAGACTTTTATATGGGTATAAAAATATAGTCCAATATGTTAATATACTTCTTACCATGAATATGGTGGATAAAGGATAGGTAGAATATTCTTAGGATGTTGGTCTACCCATCCACAATGAAATAGTTGATGGGTAACATCACCTTATCCCATGGCTTAGGGAGATAATCTCTCAAAATTCATCCTTTTTATTTGCTTAGGCTTCCCCCCCTTGTCTGTAAATATAAGTAATTCACTCACAAGTAAATTTTTATCACATTGAGCAATTTTACCAATGTATAGGAACCTAAATATTTTAGAAATGAGCTCAAGATTAGTTATAGATATTGAATGTTTAATCATGAATCTACCATTGACCCAACTATAGACAAGTTACTTGGAGAGCTACATATCATACCCATTTAATTTCTTGAAAAATAATAGAAAGTCTACATCATACATAATTTCTTCCATGAGCTTGTCTGATTGAAGCACCTCAGGCTCTAATTTAGAATTACCTTCATCCATTGTCTACAAATTGGTGGCATGAACCAAGAGGAAAAGAAAAGGGTAGTGAAAAGAGGGGTCCCAGGAATACTCATAGAGATGAGTAATGGTGCAAACATGATCAAAATAGGGAACAATAGGACAAACAAGATATGTTCAAGAGCAACAAATGGGAAGATAAGTTGCACATAAAGGAAAACTGCTTGCTCTAAAAACATTTAAAAATATATTGGTAAACCAAAACTAGCATTTTGGGAAATACATACTAATAAATCATCCTTGGGATTAGTACCATCCTTAAAGATGAGAAATAAAGAACAACCTTCAAATATTTTTGATAATTAGGTTTTTAGGGAGTGCCAATCCATTAGCTAGTAGGTGGTGATTGGAGGAAATACAATCAACATGGCAAAGACACACCAAGGGATTAAGGCTTTGAAGGTGAGAATCATGACCAACATCAAAAAATATAAAAAAATATTTATTATGGAACATAAAAGACATCCAAAATATAGGGTAGTAGAAATCAAAGGTAGCATAGCTGAGATTCACAATGGGATGAGAGATTTGAGGTTGGAAACCATGACTAAAATATCATACCGACACATAATTACAAGGATAGTGGCTCTCATGCACCAACATGAAGGGGATAAATTCTAAGCATTTTATAATGATGAGATATATTGAGACATTAGTAGCATTTGAAATTTGGAATATTTTTTAGAAATCTTTCAAAACATGCATTCACGATAATTGTATTCCAAAAGGAAGAAAACCAATTATAATATAGGAATAGTAAAAAATTAAAAATAAATTAAGGGAGAGGATAAGAACTATAAGGTGGGCTTCCATAGGCACCGCAACATATCATATATTATTAAAAATTATAATATGAATGAATTCTAATTAAAGAGTATTTATCTTTATACCAAATTGCCAATGAAATGTTAACCTCTATTAAAGTATATTACATTTTTTGGTACATGCTAATGTACCCCCATGGTACCTTCATGGTACATTTATAAATAGTATATTAGGGTTGAGTCATAGTTTAAAGTGTGAATTATATTTCTCTTTTTATGTAAGCATGAATGTGCAAGAAATGCACAAATATCATGTGTTTTAGTGTATACAAGTTTTTTTAGTGTTAGTATCATGTGTGTTAGTGTAAGTTGAGTCTATGTATACAAGTATCTTGTATGTATGAGAAAAAATATGTAATGTCAAGTTGTGCACAAGTGTATTAGAGTAGAGTGTGCAAGAAAAAGTGTAAGAGTCTAGTTTCAGTGTGAAAGTGTTATAGTGTCAAGTATTCATTAAGTATGAAAGTGGCAAGAAGATAATCCAAAACTCAAGAGACTTGGCATATAGAAAGGAATATACAAGTATCCAAAGAGTCACACTACCATGGCTATATTATGGAGGTAATACTCCATAACCATATATCACAATAAAGGAGAACATTACTACCATATTTGTAAAAAGTGAAGCAATAAAGATTGTATACATTTTGAGCAATTATTATTGTAAGTTATATTTCATACATAGTATGCGAATTATTAAGGCTATTTACATTCATATTTCTAGATATTATTTTATTTATTATAAGACTTTATTTACATAATAATTTGCTCATATTATTCTACTCTTATCATTATTTCTACCTTATTATATTATGGCTATATTATATTCGATCATGTGAGATATTGTGGTAGTATTAATGCTTAAAAATCCATTAGTGGTATAATATCTACCACTAGAATTTGTTCATATTGACAAGATTTTATTTTAGCCACTATTATAAATCAATTTTATCTAGTTTGATAAGGTCAATTAAGATTTTATCTATTTAGAAGCTAGTGAGACATGTACTCTATTTTAAGGTCATATTGAATAGAAAGGCTAGGGTCATTTCACTATGTTGAAGGAAAACTAGTGAAGAATAATCATAGCAGAGATTAAGTAGTGGAAGTGTGAGTAGACCTAAGGAATTATTTAGTTGCAAAAATAATTGTAGCAGAGATTAAGAAGTGGAAGTGTGAGAAGATTTATAGAATATATAGAGAAGAGTTTTAACTACTAAGAAAGCATAAGAAGAAAGAAACAAGACAAGATAGCAGTGAATTGAGAAGCATTTAGAGTTCTCTAAGAAAAATAAAGAAATAAAAATAGAATAAATAAGATTGATATATCAATATTAAAGAAATATAAATAAGCACCTATCTTAATTTATATTTCTTCAAGCATTATATTAGAATCTACAGTTTCTATGAGCCACCGATCAATATAGAATTACAAAAAAGAGACCCTTATAGAGAAAAGAAAATATGACCTTATAGAGAATAGAGAGAAACACTTTATAGAATAGAAAAGAGGATCATATAAAGAACAACTAGAGGCCCTTAAAGAGTTAAAAAAAAAAGGTGCAATAGGATATATAGAAGGATATAGGTCATTACAAAGAAGGAATACAAAGGCTTTAAGAATCCTAGTTTTTTATAATATAAAGGAAGATAATCCAATAAAAAAGATAAAAAAATATGTTGTTTAGTCTCATAAAATAAGAACATAAAGTGCCATCAATAATAGAGGACAACAACATGCTATCATAGAGAACAACATAATTTCATAGTTTAGCGTTAAAGGAGAATGTCATCAAGCTGATATTCACATAAATAGATACCTTCAAGACAACGTATGTAAAGGAGAATACCATCAAGTCGACTCATGCAAAAAATAAATCTATCAAATCAACTTAAGTAGAGGAATAGGTAGTCAGGGCATCGTATGCTGAAGAGAAATCCAACAAACCAAAGTACATAAAAAATAGGATAAGTGCATAAGAAAAAGCTATTCAACAATATGTAAGAGACTATATCAAGCACCAATGCTAGCTTCAATTTGTAGTGCAACCATATTTTGGAGCCTAAAACCTACAATACAATAAGTAATGTAAGCAATATAAAATATAAGTAGGAGCAGGAATAACTACAGTAAGCAACTAGACTAAACACAACAATATAGTAAGAAAACTTAGTATATCATCATACATAGTACAACCTAAGTAAGTATTTCAACGTAGAAGATAGTTCATCTGGAAGTCAAAGAAATAATTTTATGATGAAGACAAAGCTAAGGGAAGTGGTTAAGGTAGTTAGAATAGTCTTGAAGTTTTAAACATTGCCAAAGAGACATTTCACCTAGAGTAATGTTCGAATGATCGAGTGCTATTTGGAAAATTATTTATTTTTTTGAATGCTATTTGGAATACCATTTGGAGTGCTACATCTGGAGTGTAACAACTGGAGGAGATGAAATGTTTCACCATGCAAATTTCCACATAGCGATTCCCAAGTATTTATTAGAATCTATTCTCACAAGCAGTAGATAAGAAGCATTATAGAACATAGACGTGTGAAAAGTTAAAGTAAGAATTAAAGCTAATATTATAAGTTTAAATTTTTAATTTTTAGTGTTTTTTGAAGCTAAGGTTTTATGTTACTTTGAATTAGGATTTATAAGCATTAATTATAATATTTTTGAATTTTTTGAGTTATTTATTTATTATAAAGTTTTAGTGATAAGTTGTTTACGGATAATCAGGTTTTTAAAGTTCTTTAAGGGTTTTTATTAGGTTTGAGTGATTAGAAATTCAACTAGTCTATTTGCTTTAAAACAAATTATATGTTTTTAAAGTTTGAAGACTTTTTGAAGAATTTTTAGATTTGGGTTTCATTTTTTAGAAAAATAAAACATTGAATTTTTTTGAAAATTTGCAAATTTAAATAATTAGGAGATAAAATATATTTAACATCGAAGGATTTAGAAAAATAAAAATTTGTAAAATTGTTTTTTAGCTTCTAAACTTGGGATACATAAGAATTTAAACTTCATAGGAATTTATTTAGAAACTTTGAATTGTTTAAACCTAGGAGATATAAGGTTGTCTACTCGAGAGGATTTCAAACTACTTTTTATGAGTACACTTATCTATAAAAATAAATTCTTCCTTTTTGAGTCATAACTTCTAAAAGGATCAAATTTTTTTTTCATGACCCTCCCTTGGCAAACTTTTTATAGGATGACTCACGGATGGCTATGATATTTTATGGACGGAATGATTGACTATTTCATGATTGATTTAGGCAAGACATATATTTTATGTAAAATATGATGTATCTTGTCAATATAATGATTGATTATTTCATGTTTAGTTTATGCAAAATATATATTTTATGGAAGAATATGATGCTACTAATAGATTTGCACTCTTCAAGGAATATGTTTTCTTGTGGTTGGAAGAAAGGATTAACCACTAAGAGTGAGATGTCAGAAAGAGAAATGATGAGTGCTCTTAAAGGCAATAGCTCTGAGGAAGATAAAATTTCATCTCATGTAGTTTCATATCATGTGTTGCATGTGGAAATAAATATTTGGTAGTGAGGTTGTTTTAAAAGAAAATAACGGATTCAATGGAATGCTTTGTTTGGCATATGTTTACTTGGTTTACTAATGTGCAATCAATTAGTTGTTTCTTTGCTTTTATTTTATTTTAAAGTGTTTTATTTCTTATGTTAAAAATAAAATAAAATACTTCTTGGGATATTTTCCATTATATAGAGCAATGAAGCTTGCAATTTTATGGTAAACACATTTTAAAATACCTTGGTTTACCTTGGAAAATAAATTAAAACAAGATTTTCTTCAAAATAAAATATGTGAAAGACTTAATGTTGATTAAAGTTAGAGTCTTGGCTATTAGCTAATAATAGTTTGAGACACTACCTCTTAGCCAAGCAATAGTATTTCCATGCACATAATGGAATATCGATGATTTATTTTAAAAATATTATTGCTTATAGTGGGTACTGCCTAGTTTCATGGTTGTAAGGGGCATAAGCTTCTTATTTTTAAACATGGCATGGAAGTGCACTGGGAAAATCATATCATAGACAACTAGGTAATTTAGGGGCCATTTAGTAAAAAAGGAAGATGAGGAAATTCGTTAGGGAGAAGAAGGAAGAATAGGAGAAAGGGAATATGAAGACCAAGATTCAGAGAAATTGATCAACACTATTGGAAATCATAGAAACTCTAACAAAGAGTTTAGGTTGATTTTATTGCTCCACTATAGGAGAATTTTAACCTATAAGTAGATGTTTATTATGCTTTAAGACTGCGTTATTGAACTGACTCATGTTTTATGGGCTTAAATCGACTATTTCCAAATTGAAATCATTTTCTTACCTTATGCTTACTGTTTTGCTAATCATTTTTATCGATCTAGTTGCCTTCGTGTGCCTAAAATATGTAAAGTAACACTAGAATAATATTTTATATCTTTGTTTGGGCTACTGTAGAATGATTCCTTTGTCTGCATTGTCTAGTTGTTAGAGAATGCTAAAGTGAAAAGTGTTATAGGTTCTTGAATTGGCTTATTGTTGTGAGGATAAAATGATAGGAATATTTTATTACTTCATAGCTTTGCTTTAACCAAAATCGATTGGATGACTTTTTTAGCATTATTCATTTATTTGGAATATTTCTTGAGGATTAGTTTTCTGATAAATAATTATTTATATTTTTATATTGATGAGTTTATCTTGTGAAAACTTGGATATTTAAGTGCTATGTTATTGAAATCTGGTATGGGTGAGCCTTATATTTTTGATGAAATGTCTTCTTGAGAAAGTGTATTTCATTATTGAATTACGGTGCATCTAAGGCATTATTTAGGATTGTATTGAATAATTGTGAACATATATCAGGCTGTAGAGGTTCAATTTGGTGTTACGTATTTCAGTAGAAGTGAAGTGAAATTTGTGAGGTTTTTCATGTGCATGTTGTGCTGGTAAGAAGTGTTATACTATTATCCTCCTGTATAGTTAGAGAAAACCTATAACATTAATGAAATATTTGGAAAATGATGGTTTTGAATGAATGATAGCACAATGGTGTAACTATGTTCTTAATTAAAATTGATTTTGACATATAGAGAATGAAACCTCTTTTATTACTTAAAGGTTAAGGTAATTTATGGGTTATATTTTGTACAAATATAAAAATTAAAACAAATTGTACACTCTTGTGGTATATCGTGTTCCATCCTATCATGTTGAGAATGCGAGTTTGAACTGAGCTGAGATGCTATCCAGGGTTAGTGTCTCAAAATCATAAATAGGGCTCACATAGGTGATTACGAGGTCACTTTGGAAGGTGAACCACATATAGAAGCTAGTAGCGTGTGTGAGAATGCAATTCTAGATTGCTATTTATGTTTGTATTCTTTTGTGGTTTATTATGAGCTAATTGAACATTGAAAGAAGGACGATTTTTGTATTTATTCTAAAGTAATGAATGATGACATGGATGTGGAAATTAAATTTAAAAAAAAAACTTGATTGATTAATTTTTTGATTTCTATTGTTGCGTGATTGCAATGAAAAAGAAATTTTTTACATGCATAAAGAATTGTAATAACATGGTTTGTTATTGAATTTATTAAATGATTACTAAGGAAGAGCTATTTGACTAAGTTTCACTGAAGTATTTAGCTAGTTTTTTTGCATTTAGAATTTCTATCATACACTAGGGATTGCATTGTCATTGTGAAGTTTATGAACTAAAAAGTTGCAAAAACTTTTTTTACTTGAACCAAAATTTATGAAAACAGTCAATAAACGGAGGGCTTAAACTTGTGCAAATAAGCTGAAATTTTGTGAGTATATTCTAGACATCCATACCTATCCAACGATTTAAATATTTTACTAATTGGAGATGTAAATCAAAAGTTACACACTCTGCAAGTTGACTAATTTTTCCCGATCTGCACACACGTTTTTGAGAGAGAAGGAGATGAACCAAAGTTGTTAAAATTTTTAAACAAACCCAAAACACTTTCAAAGTTTTTATTCAGCTTCTTCTCAAGTTTTTACACTTGATTATATGTACCATACAAAAAATAACATGTTTTATCTATCTATAACCCTTGGAATGACTTTCCATGTAACCCAATAGTCATGGAACATCAAAAGACTCTCTAATATTTTTCTTATACCAAAAAATTTATGGCACACACTTTAAGATATAATATTTACGTTACAATAATATATTAATGCTTAGCATCAATATCTTATAGTTATTAGTAGGGATTTTTCTAGATCCCTATTGACATTTGCTTCTCATTGGTTTGTGGAGACTTCAATCACTGGAAGTAAACAATGAATATTCAACCAATACAAATTACATAGAGCATATTTTGATTTTAATAATATAAAATAACCATTGATGTAATATGGCATTGGAAGCTTTGTTAATGTAACCTTCATTTTATTCATGAAAAAAATAGTCAAAGAACTTAGAAAGGGAAAAAAAACCTTTGACTTTATATGATGTATGAATATAGTTTAAGTAAAGTCTTTTCCATTTTATTGTATTCTAAGGATGAATGAAAAGTAACAAAAATATTAGTCGTATTGTCTATCAAGTGTTTATATTTTAATGCTTTTAAATGGGAAATGATCATTTAATTATGTTTTTCCATTATGTTGGATACTCTTATTGTTAAGATATTTGTGTAAAGTATGTTGTGATTATGAATAATTTTGTTAAAGGAGAGAAATGATATTTAGAATAGAATTACTTGGATTAACTTCCTTTCAGAGGGAGATGTATAGTTTTAAAAAAATATTATAATGAATGACTACTTGGGGATTTACGAGGCTGGAACTCAAGGATGGAATTTATTATGTGTTACTTTTAGTGAAGTTCAAGTTGGGATAAAGAAAATACTAACTTTAAAATATCAGCTAGAATTTTTGAAATATAATGACCTTAAGTAATTTTGGAATATAAAAGACCCTAGTCAAAATGGATCACGAGGAATATGAGATCTAACATAATGTTCCACACAATAAGTTTTGAAAAGAGGTCTATCAATGATATGGCTAGCTCATCATAGAGATGAGAAGGATATTTGATATCCTATATGCTTAGAGCACCTACATAGATAGACATATGTAGCATGTGGTGGATAAGCATGCTTACTTTAAAAATATGAAGAGGAAAAGCTATCTCAATGGGGATAATAATAAATGTAGCTTGAGAACTAGTTATTACACCTAGTACACTTACATAGTCAGATATATATATAAGATGTTGTAATGGGTGTTCCTCCAGAGGAGTCTAAGTAAAAATCCATTATAGTGATCAGCGTACAACTCAACTAAGAGGTCCTAATATATGTTGTTGGATTTTAGGGTAATTCCTTGTCAAAGGAATTAAGTCTAACCCTCAACAAGTTAGGATCTCAAAAAAATGCTTCGGATAGGAAAGGAAAAATTGGGATGTGATATTTGGTATCAGAGCCATGATCGTAGGACTATAGGATTCCTTATGTAAGACCTAGGTATAAATAGACTAGATGAAAAAGTAATTTTCTAGGGATACACTTATCAAAAGGATTTTAACTCATGAGGGTATGGTAATTGTTGGTGCTCTATTCTATTAAAGGGCTAAAATTAACTAAAATATTAGTTAGCAGTAAGAGTTACAACTTGGAGAAGTAATCATGACCTAACATCTACTATCTTTCCTATGTGTGGTCAGGGATAATATTGCCAAAGAGGAGGAGAGTGAGTTTTGTCCCATCAATGAGGTAGATATGATGAACTAATATTGAGTTCAGGACCCTATATGTAGGTATAAACAATACTAATAATGAGAGGGAAGACCTTACTACAATAGTTGCTATAATTTGGGAATAGATGGAAATAGATAAGCAACTATTGGAAACCATAGCAAATTAGGATTCACAGACTGGGAGCTCTAGAGTTAGATAGACTAATGAACCTCTTATAGAAGCACAATAGGCTGGAATTCAATTAGAGATAGAAATGGGTAAGGATTTTAAGCATGTAAAATCCTTCAAGTTTAATGGAGAGGAAGGTGGTGATGCAGCCAAATTCTGGCTAAAGAAATTGGAAATCTTCTATAATATGAAGAATTACTCCACTCAGACCCAAACGTCCTATGCCACCTTACATTTACAAGGTATTGGTTTAGATTGGTAGGAAAATTTTAGTGGATAATGGGAAATTGAGGTAGTGGTTGATCTAAAATGGGAGGACTGTGTGGTAGCCTTTAAAGAGAGGTTCCTCATGGAGCATTTTATGCCAAGAAATTTGAGGAATTCACCAATTTATAGTAAGGAAATAAGATGATGGAGGTTTATTACCGTAAATTTGTTAAATTTTAAAAATATATACCTGCATATAATAAGAAGATGAAGATTCATAAATTCATAGTATACATAAGAGATGAAGATGAATATGAATATGAAGATGAAGATGATAGGATATGAAGTGAACATGTGATAGCCTAATACTCTTTAAAAGGCCTATGACTTAGCTAGGAAAGTTGAGACTTCTCTTAAGCCCTACTTTGGTTATGAATGATCTTTTGAGCAAGATAAAAATGCACTTAAGAAAATAAATAGTGCAAGTTTCATGAAATTGGAGAGAGAACAAACACATAAAAGTTTCCAATGGTAGGAAAAAAGGAATATCAAGGAACAAGGAAAGTTTAGGAAGAAATTCTAGGGAATGTATAACAACCATAACAACAATAATGATAAGTCACCACCATAATCACAACCTAGCCCTCCACTAGCAATGAAAGTAGAGGGATAGAAACATAAAATACATCTAGTCCCTAAGGAATAATGCTTTGATTTTTGAGGTTCATTGCCCACTCAGAGCAGGATTGATTTCTAAGAGAAATGAACCTTCTTACAAAGAAGTTGTGTGCAAGAAACCTATTCACAACATCTACGCAAGGATAGGAAGTCAAAATTTGGAAGGGAAAGCCACTCCTTTGCTTATAAAGAGTAAGATTTTTGGTAGAAATATTAAAATTTTGATAGATAGTAGAGCTATAGATAATTTTTTTTTCTACCAATTAGATTAAGGATATATCAAAAATGCCATGAATCTTGGCACATGGGTGGAAGGTCGAGTACGGTTCAGGATAAACCTACTCTATGAATCAATGCTATATTATGACTAAAATTACTTACCCAATGGAACGACCATTGGATGCCTTTATGTAACATCACTACATGGTTTTTATGTAGTCTTATAAATGGATTGGTTAGAAGCATGTAAGGTTATGATCAGTTTCTAGGATAAATGGATTTATTATTCTAAATATGGTAGGAAAATACAAAGGGTGTATAGCCTACAAGGGTCTTTTCAACCCCGAATCCTCTCGACAATGCAAATTAAGAAAGCCATTAAAAAGGGAGGAATAGTTTATGTAGTTAGGTTAAATAAAATTGAAAAGGAAAAGAAGGAATAGGTGTTTGGGAAACACCCAATACTTAAAGAATATAGAGATGTATTTCTAGTTGATTTACCTTGACTACATCCTAAACATGAATTATCTTTTATAGTTGAGCTTAAACCTAGGATAGAGCCTATTCATAGGACCTTATAGAATGAATCCCATTGAGATGCAAGAGCTAAAGGTACAACTACAAGGGTTACTAGAGAAGGGATTGATTAGGTTGAGTGTGTCACCATGGGGTGCACCAATGTTGTTTATTAAGAAAAATGATGGTTTCTTGTGATTGGGCATAGATTACAGGATGGTCAATAAGGCAAACATTAAAAATAGATATCCTCTACCCAAAACTAAAGATCTTTATGATTAGCTAAGGGATGTTACCATCTTCTCAAAGATTGATATAAAATTTGAATATCATTAACTAAGAATATGTGAAGTGGATACCCATTAGATAATATTTAAAACTTGGTATGTACACTATGAATTTATAGTTCTACCTTTTGGACTGGTGAATGCTTTAGCAACATTCATGAACTAGGAAGCATATAGATCAATTTATCCTTATATTTTTGGATGGCATTTTGATTTATTCCGTAAATAGGTCAGAGAATTACTGTAATATCCCCTTTCTAAGTAGTTAGTTAGTTGTGGTAATTTAGCCTATTATTGGGTTCCCATAGGCTAAAATGAGGTGATTGGGAACCCTATTTGAGTTGTTCCCTGGTTATTAGTGCTTCGCTAGATTCCTTCCGCTTATTTTTGGATGCGTTATGGAGCTTTCTTCCACCACTTACTATTTTTAAAAACTTACTATTTTTAGTAAGTCGGAGCTGAGACGTTCAGTGGTGATGAATTTTATGGGTTTTTGTTCATAGTAGTTCTAAGGAATTCTGAGTCCTTCCGAGGGCTCTGTTGGGTGATTCGAATGGAGTTACTATTTATAGTAACTACTAATTTTGGTAGTGTTAGCTTTGTTCTGCTTCATTCCACATTTGAAATGTTCGGGTTACCTTATTTGATGAATTTATTCAGTTGCTAAGGTTGGACAAAATATTTGGAAGTTATTAAAGTTACTTTTTAATTAAAAAGGACCAAATGAAAAAAAATGTAACTTTATGTTTTTTTAAAAACAACGTTGTCCTACTAGGCCAAGGAGGGGCGTAGGAGTTCTTAAGGCAATAAAATAATATTATTTTATTATGTGTTTGGAGCCAAATAACCTAAAATGAGGCATGGGATTTATATTGGAGTTTTTGGAGCTCATTTGCAACATCTTCTTTCTGGCAACATAGCAGAACTCTATCAAATTTGCTTTAGCAATTGCAGACTCTGACTTTTGGAGATGAAAACCTCCATTGGTATCACTGGTTTCAGGGGTTAAAGGTCCTCCCTAGTCAGTTCTAGGTGTTTCTACTTCAGGGGACATATATTTGAGCTTGATTTATAGCGGTAGGGTTTGTGATTTTGGCAACTTCAGTGGGTGTTTGAGGACATCTTCTGGGTCTTCTATTTTTTGGTCATTTTCATTGGGTGTGCTTCAGTTTAGTATTTTATGGTGTGATTTTAGGGTTCTTGGAGTTGGTCTTACCATTTAGGAGTGCATTGGAGAATGTCTAAAGCATTCATATCTTAATCTAGGAAGTTTCTCATTTTGGATTTCCTAGCATATGTTTTCCAAGTTTGAACAATGAGAATGGAGTCATTTTGATGAAGGTTTGAAGCTGAAGTGAATTTATTTTGCTAGTTGTACCCTTTCCAGCAGGATATACCATTACCTTGGGAAGTGTGAAATAAATTTAGTCAATATTTGGGTGTGTCTATTGTCCATACATTGGAACCTAGCTTGTACAATATTGTTGCATTTTACGGCATGTCATTCGGAGCCCGTTTGATGAAGTTATGAGCATTTTTGTGTGTTCAACTATGTATGGTTTATTTCCAAAATTTTGTATCAGACCTGTACTTGAATTTCTAGGTCAAAATTTTGAATAATATAATGTTGTTTGGTGTTGGGTTTCAGTTTGTTTCATTCCATTTTATGTTTATGCAATTTAGAGTTTTTATTTATGCATATGTTCACACATTATAAAGAAAAAAAATCCTAAAACAATTGCATATAATACCTATCAACAAAACATCAGAAAAAGTACAAAAAAAAATAAGACATTACAAAAAATAGAAACAAAGAAAAACCCTTAGTTATTTCAAAGCAGCAAATAGGGGTGTCTATTACAGTGGTATCAGAGCACATCTTGGTCTTGCCAGCCTATTGGGTAACTCATGCATACACATCAATATTATGTGAGGAGGAATAAATCTAATCCAGTCTTTGTTCACCATGAGATATTCTTAGATCAGGAACAGGTACAAGGGTATTTATCTAGCAGGTCTAGTAATAACAATGCTATAGAGGATACTCCTAATTTGTCTAGTCTACATAAAGATATGGGAGATAGGCAGAAGGGTAGATAGGGCTCAATTAGTCCTAACACTAGAGGTGAGAGAAAATTTACAACGATGATGAATATGATGTCACAACTACTTTCTAAGTTTTAAAAAGGGATACTAGTGTAGACATAGGGTAATACAAAGCATACTGAAGCTCACATAGTTGAGTCTAGTCATGCTAACCAACACACTAGTCATGGTCCCATAGTCTCTTTATTAAGACCATTACAACTAAATTTTTCTCCTCATGTTGAGGCACCATTGATATAGAAGCCTACACTTACTCTAAAATATGAGTACAAGCAAGCCTATGCAGAGTATGAGACCTTGCCAGATGAGATTAAGGCCCTTACCACACTTAATGATTTTGCACATGAGAGGAGGGTGAGGGAAAATTCACATAGGCATGATCAGCATGGACCACCAGCCCAGTGGGAGATGCATCATGCTTTGGTTAAGGTAACATTACACCATTTTGATGGCAGTGGGAAGACCACAGTGATGGCATGCATTGAGAAATTGAATAATTTTGTTACACTTCGATCTATCCCAGAGGACGAGGCGATTAAGCTCACTACATTGCATTTGGATGGCATAGCACATGATTGGTGGTATCATGGGATCCATACATTGGGACAAAAGTTCATTACATCCTATGCTAAGTTCATGGAGAAGCTCATAGATAGGTTCGACAAGAAGAATCCTGAGTTGTATTTCAAAGAACTTGCTCAATTGAGATAGTATGAGTCTTTGGAGACTTACATATTAGAGTTTCAGCATTTTTCAATGATGGTATTAGACATTTTTGAGAGGAGGTTGACGATTATGTTCATGGAGGGACTCATCGAGCCTATTCGTGGTTGGGTCAAGGTATTTGATCCACTGTCTCTTCAGGATGCTATGAAGAAGGTGAGAAACCTAGAGTTGGCTGCCCCTAAAGCAAAATTTTAGTCAAAGCCTTTTTCAAGCAAGGATAATAAAAAACCATTCCTTAATAATTTTGATCAGTAGAAGAAAGAGACCCTAAGAGGAGATAGAGAGTCCTTGAAAGACTTAAGAAAGAGGAATTTATGTTACTCTTGCAAAGAGACTTCGGCCCTAGGGCATAAGTGTGTTGATAAGAGAAAAAATAAATAACTTGAGGCCTATTCACATGATGAATCAGAATTAGAAGATCCTGATCAACAAACTAAAAATTCTAATTTGGATGTAGAAGAGCATGAGGAGACACCTGAGGATGAGCCTAAAGGTGAGGCAAAGGGAGAGATAAAAGGGGTGATGATTGTGGCACTTTTTGCATAGCTTCCAAAGGAATATTTCCTTAAGGATACGTGGTGTTCTTAAGGGACAACGTGTTACCACTTTGATTAACATGGGAGATATACACAATTTTATTGATGAAGGTTTGGTTGCTCGTAGAGGCCTTCAAATAGAGGAGATAAGTGAATTCAAGGTTATGGTTGTAGATGGATTCACTATTGGATGCACTAGGAAGATCTCCTAGTTATCATTTCAGTTGGGTAATTATGAAGTCAAGGATAACTTCTATGTAGTGAGTATGGTGACAATCGGATATGAGCAGATAGATTTATATTCATCCTTGGCTTGTGAGTAGTAGGGTGTGGGAAATTCTTCAAGCATCAGGTAGTTGATTTTATGTCCTACATGGTTGTATTGTGACCACTGTAGTTTAGCTATGATGTTGGTAGTTATCTTTTCAAAATATGCTTTGATGATTGCAATTGACTTTGGTATTGGGGATCACCTAATTTTTATCGTGAGGATGAGTGCTGAGATAATATTGTTAGTTCACATTTCTAGAGATGATTTGGTAGTTACCTATGTTTATGTTTTCACTGATATTACTTAGCAAGAGGTATTCCATTTTAGTTTTGTTCGGTATTTCAGTTTCAGACTGGAGGGTGATCTTATCATGATGTTGCAATTGAGACTTGTGTAGTTCTGGCATAGTGTTTTCTTTGTTGTGATAAGATTGATGTAGCATCAGCATGGTGGAATTTTCTTGAGGATGTTATGGTATCCTAGTATCACTTGTGACTATAGCCAAGAGCTGACAGATAACTGGAGTATGATTTGGTATTGCTTGAGGACAAGCAATCTTTGGGAAGGGTAGACTGTAATGTCCCCTTTTCGAGTAGTCAATCAGTTGTGGTAATTTAACCTATTCCTAGGTTCCCATAGGCTAAACTAAGGTAATTAGGAAACCTATTTGAGTTATTCCCTGGTGATCAGTGCTTCGCCAACTTCCTTCTGCTTCTTTTTGGAGGTGTTACGGAGCTTTCTCCACCACATACTATTTTTAGAAACTTACAATTTTTAGTAAGTCGGAGCTGAGACGTTCAGTGGTGATGAATTTTATGGGTTTTTGTTTAGAGTAGTGCTAAGGAGTTCCGAGTCCTTCCAAGGGCTCTGTTAGGTGATTCATATGGAGTTACTATTTATAGTAACTATTAATTTTGGTAGTGTTAGCTTTGGTCTGCTTCATTCTACATTTGCAGTGTTTGGGTTACCTTATTTGATGAATTTATTTAGTTGCTAAGGTTGGACAAAATATTTGGAAGTTATTAAAGTTACTTTTAATTAAAAAATACCAAATGAAAAAAAAGTAACTTTATATTTTTTTTAAAACAATGTTGTCCTACTAGGCCAAGGAGGGGCATAGGAGTTCTTAATAAAATAAAATAATATGATTTTATTATGTGTTTGGAGCCAAATAACCTAAAATGAGGCATGGGGCTTATATTGGAGTTTTTGGAGCTCATTTGCAACATCTTCTTTCTGGAAATATAATAGAACTCTATCAAATTTGCTTCAACAATTACATATTTTGGCTTTTAGAGATGAAAACCTCCATTGGTATCACTAGTTTCAGGGGTTAAAGTTCCTCTCTAGTCAGTTTTGGGTGTTTCTAATTCAGGGGACACATATTTGAGCTTTATTTGCAGTGGTAGGGTTTGTGATTTCAACAAATTTAGTGGGTTTTTGAGGAAATCTTCTAGGTCTTCTAGTTTTTGGTCATTTTCATCTAGGTGTGCTTCAACTTAGTGTTTTGTGGTGTAATTTGAGAGTTCTTGGAGCTGGCCATACCATTTAGGAGTGCATTGGAGAACATGTAAAGCATTCATATCTTAATTCGAGAAGTTTCTCATTTTGTGTTTTCTAGCATATGTTTTCCAAGTTTGGGCAATGAGAATGGAGGCATTTTGATGAGGGTTTGGAGCTGGAGTGAATTTATTTTGCTGGTCATACCCTTTCTAGCAGGCTATACCATTACCTTGGGAAGTATGCAATAAATTTAGTCAATTTTTAGATGTGTCTGTTGTCCATACTTTGACGCCTAGCTTGTACAATATTGTTGCATTTTACGACATGTCATTTGGAGCCCGTTTGATGAAGTTATGAGCATTTTGGTATGTTTAGTTGTGTATGGTTTATTTCCAAAATTTTGTATTAGACCTGTACTTGCATTTCTAGGTCAAAAATTTGAATAATATAATATTTTTTGGTGTTGGGTTTCAATTTGTTTCATTCCAATTTATGTTTATGCAATTTCAAGTTTTTCTTTATGCATATGTTCACACATTATAAAACACAAAAATCTCAAAATAATTGCATGTAATACATATCAGCAAAACATCAAAAAAAGCACAAAAAAAATCAGACATTACAAAAAATAGAAACAAATAAAAAACCCTCAGTTATTTTAGAGTAGAAAAAAGGGGTGTCTATTACAATGACAAGCATCTTAGAATCATACTAGAGCTACTAAGGAAAAAATATTTGTATGGAAATATATCTAAGTATGACTTTTATGTGTCAAAAATACAGTACTTAGAACATATAATATCAACAGAAGACATCACAATGGATCCTAAAATATAGAGGTGATATTGAATTAGTCAGCCCCCACAAATGTGACTAAAGTATGGAGCTTCAAGGGTTTAACTGTATATTATAGGTGTTATGTGAAGAACTGTGCCAAGATAGCCTCTATAATAAACAACCTTCAAAGAAAATGAAAGGAATTTAGGTGGACTATTAAGTGTGAGGTAACTTTTACATTGCTCAAGAAATATCTCACCACAAAACCCATCATAAATATTCTAGATCCTCATGGTAATTTTTTGGTATGTACGAATGCATCCTTAGAACGTTTGGGTGGAGTACTTTCACAAGATAGGGAAGTTATAGATTATGGTTCAAGGAAACTAAAGAGGTATGAAGTAAATTATACCACACATGATCTATAATTGGTAGTAGTTGTATACACTCTCAAAATTTGGTGATATTATTAGGTAGGAAGACCCTTCAAATTGAGGACTAAACAATAGAGTTTGAAGTATATATTTACTCAACCTTTGCTCAATGTCATGCAATGAAGATGGGTGGATTTTATTGCCAAATATGATTTTGGGATCTAATACATCAATGGAAAGTAAATAAAAGTTGCCAATGCTCTAAGTAAGAGAAGACACATTGTGGCTCTGACTCACATCCATGTAGACTTGATGGATCAAGTCAAAGAAATGCAAAATTAGAACATGTAATACAACCAAATTTGGGAAAATATAGGAAGAAAATATGAGGAAATAAGGATTTTGGTATTAAGGATGGTTTGTTATGCTTCAAGAATTAAGTAATAATTCTTTAGGTAGGTGACCTAAGAAAAATGATAATGAATTAAGCACGTAGATCCCATTATTTCACTCACCCATGGGGAGCCAAGGTGAGGGAATACATGAAGAAAATATTTTACTAGCCAGGAATGAAGAAGGACATCACTGAATTTGTTGCGTAGTGCATGGAATGCCAAAAGGTTAAGGTTGAACATAGAAACTCTACATGACTATTGTATCCACATGATATACCTATGCAAAAATGGTAGGTGATTTCAATGGATTTCATTGTAGGTTTACCTAAAACCAAGTTTCAACATGATGTAATCCTAGTTGTGGTCGATAGATTGACCAAGGTTGTGCATTTTATACCTAATAATACCAAGGATGATATTGTGGATGTGGCTAATAGATTTGCCAAGAAGATATTTAGGCTTCATGGTTTTCCATAAGTGATTATTTTAGATAGAGACTCAAGGTTTACATATGATTTTTGTGAAGCTTTACATCATGCCACAGGTACCAGACTAAATATTAGTTCTGCATATCACCCAAAAATTGATGGGTAAACTAAAATGATAAACTAGGTGTTGAAGGACATGCTTCACATGTATTGTATGGATCTAAAGACTTTATGGGAAGACTATATACACCTGGTAGAATTTTCTTACAATAATGGTCACCATTCGATCTTAGGCATGGCTCCTTTCGAAGTTCTATATAGTAGGAAGTGTAGAATATTGTTGTCTTGGGATAATGTAGAGGATCGGGTTGTACTTGGGCCAGACATGGTTGAGAAAATGGATAAAGAATAAAATATGATAAAAGATAGGCTAAAGGAAGCCATGAATAGTCAAAAATGTTATGTCAATCTTAAGAGGCCACCAAGATAGTTTTCAATAGGTGAGAAAGTATTTCTCAAGGTGAAACCAAAGAAGAGTGTCATAAAGTACATAAAACTAGATAATTGTTTTTTTCAACTCTTTAAAATTATAGAAAATATTAGTCCTATGGCATATAGAATCACCTTACCACCTAGTTTTTTGAAGAGTTTATGAAACCTTTCATATATCCTTGCTTAGAAAATACATTGCTAACCTTGATCATCTATGTTATTTTTCTAAATTATAGATGGAAAAATCAAAATCCATTGAGGTGCATCCAATGAAGGTCCTTGATCTCCATTCCAAATTGATGAGGAAGGGGACTTTGGAGCAATATAAAGTCTAGTGGGATCACTATTTCGAAATGCTACTTGGAAGGAAGTGGTAGACATGCAAAGATTTTGTGTTCTTGTTTGAAACTGATATATAATAAATATTTTATGTTTGAACTTTGATGAAACATAGAGGACTATGTTAATCCTAAGGGGGGTAGGATGTCATGACCCTCCCTTGGCAAAATTTTTATAGGATGGACTCATGGATGGCTATGATATTTTATGGATGGAATGATTGACTATTTCATGATTGGTTTAGGCAAGACATATGTTTATGAAAAATATGATGTATCTTGTCGGTAGGATGATTGATTATTTCATGTTTCATTTTTTTAAAATATACATTTTATAGAATAATATGATGTTGCTAATATATTTGTACTCTTGTAGGAATAAGTTGTCTCATGGTTGGAAGAAAGGATTAACCACTAAGAGTGATATGCTAGAAAGGGAAATGATGAATGCTCTTAAAGGTGATAACTCTTAGGAATATAGACTTTCCTCTCATGTAGTTGCATATCATGTGTTGCATGTGGAAATAAATCTTCGATAGTGAGGTTGTTTTAAAATAAAATAACGAAGTCAATGGAATGCTTTGTTTGACATATGTTTACTTGGTTTACTAATGTGCAGTCAATGAGTTGCTGCTTTGCTTTTATTTTATATGAAAGTGTTTTATTTCTTATGTTAAAAAAAAAAAAAAAATACTTCTTGGTATATTTTCCATTATATAGAGCAATAGTGATTGCAATTTTTTGGAAAATACCTTTCAAAATACCTTGGTTTACCTTCCAAAAAAAAAGAGAATTTAAAACAAGAATTTCTTTAAAACAAAATATATTTAGTGTAAATACTTAAAGTTAATTAAATTTTGAGTCTTTGCTATTATCAAATAATAGTTTGAGACACTACATCTTAGCCAAGCAATAGTATTGCCATGCAAATATTGGAATATCAATGATTTATTTTCAAAAAATTATTGCTTGTAGTGGGTACTACCTAGTTTCATGGTTGTATTGGGGATAAGCTTCTTGTTTTTAATGTGGTATGGGAAGTGCATCAAAAAATATGTATCATGGACAACTAGGTAATTTTGAGACCTTTGAGTAAAAGAGGAAGATCAAGAAATTAATTAGGAGAATAAGGAATAATAGGAGAAAGGAAAGATGAAGATCGAGAACCAAAGAAATTTATCAATATTGTTGAAAATCATAGAAACTCTAACAAAGCGTTTAGGCTGGTTTCATTGCTCCATTATAAGAGAATTTTAACTTATAAAGTATATGCTTTTATGATTTGATACTGCATGATTGAACCATCTCATGTTGGATGGGCTAAAATATGTTATTTCCAAATTGAAATCCTATTCACACCTTATACTTATTGTTTTGCTAATAATTTTTGACTGGGCTAGTTGCCTTTGTGTGTCTGAAAGACATAAATTAGAACTGGAATAATATTTTATATATTTTCTTGGGATACTATAGAATGCTTCCCTTGTCTACATTATCTTGTTATTAGATAATGCTAAAGTGAAAAGCATTATAGGTTCTTGAATTGGCTTGTTGCTATGAGCATAAAATGAAAGGAATATTTTGTTCCTTCATAGCTTTGCTTTAACTAGAATGGATTGGATGACTATTTTAGCATTCTTGATTTATTTGGAAGATTTCTTGAGCATTAGTTTTTTAATAAATAATTATTTGTATTTTATATTGCTAATTTTTACCTGCTAACACTTATAGACATAATTGTTATGTTATTGAACTATGGTATGGGTGAGCCTTAGATTATTGATGAAATATCTTCTTGAGTAAGTATGTTCTATTATTGAATTCATAATGTAGCCAAGGTATTATTTGGGATTTTATTGAATCACTATGAACATATGTCAGGCTATAGAGGTCCAGTTTGGTTTTATGTATTCTAATAGGAGTGAAGTAAAGTTTATGAAGTTTTTCATGTGCATGTTGTGCTGGTAAGATGTATTATACTATTATCCTCCTAGCTGGTTATAGAAAACCTATAATATTAACACAATATTTGTAAAATTATGGATTCATATGGTTGTGAATGAATTATAGCACAATGGTATAACTACATATTTAATTAAACTTGGTTTTGACATATAGAGAATGGATATCCTTTTAATATTTAAAGGTTAAGGTAATTTATGGATTAAATCTAGTACAAAATAAAAAATAAAAAATAAACTCTACATTCTTATGGTATATTGTGATCCATTATATCATGTTGATGATGTGACTTTATAATGATCTAATAAACTATATATGGTTAATGTATTAAAAACAAAAATTAGACTCGCATAGGTGATTACAAGGTCACTTTGGAAGGTGAATCGTGGATAGAAGCTAGTAGAGTATGTGAAAAACATAATTTTAGGTTGTTATTTGTGTTTGCATGCTTCTATGGTTTATTATGATCTAATTGAACATTAAAATAAGTGGGATGATTTTTGTATTGATTCTAAAGTAATGAATGATGACATGGATGTGGAAATTCAAATTGTTTATGAAAACTTGATTGATTAAGTTTTTTATTTTTTTGGTTGTGTGATTGTAATGAAAAAGAAAGACCTTACATGAATAAATAATTGCAATATAATGGTTTATTATTGAATTTATTAAATTTTTGCTAAGGAAGAGCTATTTGATTGAGTTTCACTAAAGTCTTTGGCTGGTTGTTTACGTTTAGAATTTCTATCATGCACTAGGGATTGCATTGTCATTAGTAGAGAGTTGTCCAGATACCTATTGGCATCCACTTTTCTTTGGTTCTTAGATACTTTGAATATTGGAAGTAAATAATGAATATTAACCTTTTATGTAATATGGCACTGAAATATTTGTAAATGTACCCTTCATTTGATTCATAGAAAAAATAGTCAAAGAACTTAAAAAGGGAAAGAAACCTTTGTATTTATATGATGTACAAATATAATTTAAGTAAAGTATTTTCCATTTTATTGTATCTTGAGAATGAATGAAAAGTAACAAAAATATTAGTAGTATTTTCTATGAAGTGTTTATATTTTAATGTTTTTAAATGATAAATTATCATTTAGTTATGTTTTTCCATTATGTTGGATACTCTTATTGTTAAGATATTTGTGGAAAGTAAGTTGTGATTATGAATAATTTTGTCAAAGGAGAGAAATGATATTTAGAATAAAATTACTTGGATTAACTTCCTTTCAGAGGGAGATATATAGTTTTAACAAAACCTTATAATGAGTCACTACTTGGGAATTTACGAGGCTAGAATTTATTATGTGGTACTTTTAATAAATGTCAAGTTGGGAAAAATAAAATACTAAATTCAAAATATTAACTAAAATTTTGTAAATATAATGATCTTAAGTAATTTTGGAATATAAAAGACCTTAGTCATAATGGATCTCATTAGAGGAAGATGGGATCTAACATAATGTTTCGATATAATAAGTTTTTGAAATATGCCTATCAATAATATGACTAGCTCATTGCAGAGATGAGAAGGATAATCAATTCTCTATACATTTAGAACACCTACATAGATATACTTATGCAACGTGTGGTGGATAAATTTTCTCTATTCAACAGGATGAAGGGGGAAAGCTAGATCAATGGGGATAATGAGAAAGATAGTTTGAAAACTAGTTATTACACCTAGTACACTTACATAGTTGGATATATGTAAGGTGTTGGGATGGGTGTACCTCGAGATGAGTCTAAGTGGAAATCCATTATAGTAATGAGCATACAACTCAACTAAGATATCCTAGGATATGTTGTTGGAGTTTAGGATAGTTCCATGACAAAGGAATTAGTCTAACTCTAAACTAGTTAGGATCTAAAATAAAAATACTCATAATAAGGAAGGAAATTTTGGTATGTGATATTTGCATCATCGAAAAACAAAATAAAATCTATCTTCATAGTAGAAAATCTTTGTGACATAGTTAGTGGAACAAGAACTAAACTTAATGAGGATGTAAAAGAAATACAAATATTTGAAGAAGGTGATGCAAAAACACTTATGTTAATAAAATTTAGAAAATTTGATGAAATACAACCTTATTCAAGTGGATTAGTAGCTTCTACAAAAGCATGGAATCCTCTATGCAAAATATTTGAAGGGAAAAAACAGGCTACTATTCTCAATATTCAAAATGTTATTTATACTCCTTAAAATTTAGTATAGGTGAAAGCATTGAACTATTTCTTCATAAGGTAGTAGATATAAAAGCAAAGCTATTAACTATGGGAGAGAAATTAGGAGATGAAATTCTTGTTCAAGTAATATTAGGACCACTTTGATAAAGCTACAAATATTTGATTGCTTTTTTGTAAGTTTTAAGGAAGGAAACTACAATTGATGATTTCATCAATATTCTTAAAGAATATGAAGTAGAAAACTTAGTCAAATATGAAATGAATTACAATTCCTTGGTATCTAAATATAATACACAAGGTAATCTTTCTTAAACTTCAAGATTAAAATCTAAATGGAATCCAATATACTATAAAGTATGTAAGAAAAAATATCATAACATACATTTATGTAAATACAATCAAAGAAATTAGTATCAAGGAAATCATATGAATATGAATAAAAGTGGTAAAACAAATAAGTCAATACAAATAAGGCAATATCAACATCAATATCAATACAACATTTAGTGATAACAACAATTTCAGCCTCAACACCTTCAATGTTAGTATCATTATCAATATCAATATGTTCATCAATAAAAACGTTAATTACAATATAGAGAGTTAAATAAAAAAAGGACATTTAGCTCAATAAATTCATATAATTCAAAAATTAGAAGAAAATATTGAAGAAAATTAATTCAAACCTCTTTTAGAAAAGCTAATAATCAACAAAGATGTATTTTTCTCAAAGATTTATGAAGGTACTAATTTGGTAGTTTCTATAGAACATTAGGATACACAAAGGCAAAGTAATAAGACCAATATAGAAAAGAACAGAAAAAATAAGTAGAAGAATACTAGGAAAATTTAGAAGGAAAAAAGAGAATGAAGCAAGCACATGCCCCAATATCACTTGAATATTAAAGATAAATTAAAATACCATGTTCAAAGAACAAATAATGTAATACTAGAAGTTTTTGAAGTATATTACATTATTTGGTACATTCTAATGTACCCACATGGTATATTCATGGTTTATTTGTAAATAGTAGATCAGGATTGAGTCATAGTTTAGAGTGTCAATTATGTTTCTCCTTTTATGTAAGTGTGGATGTGTAGGGAATAAACAAGTGATATGTAAAGTTCTAATGTGTAGGAAATGCAAAAGTGTCATGTGAGTTAGTCTACAATTAAAATTTAAGTCTATGTGCACAAGTGTTTTGTATGTATGAGAACAAGTATGTAATTCAAATATGTGCACATGTGTTTTAGATTAGAGTGCATAAGTAGAAATGTTAGAATCATGTTTAGGTGTACAAGTGTTATAGTATCAATTGTTCATCAAGTATGCAAATGGTAATTAGATAATCCAAGAGTCATGAGAATTGGCATATGGAAAGGAATAATCAAATACCCGTAATCATACTACTATGGCTATATTATAGAGGTAATATTCCATAAAAATATATTGTAAGAAAGGAGAATATTACTATCATATTTGTAAGAGAGAGTGGAGCAATAAAGTTTGTATACATTTTGAGCAATTAATATTGTAAGTTATATTTCATGCATATTACATGAATTATTAAGGCTATTTACATTAATATTTCTACATATTATGGAATTTTATTTTATTTATTATAAGCATTTATTTACATATTAATTTTCTCTTATTATTCTACTCTTATTATTATGACCTTATTATATTATGGTTATATTATATTCAATACTATGAGATATAACCTATGATATTTTATGGTAGTATTAAGGCTAAAAATCCATCAACCTTAGGCCGACATAAAATTAACTTTGACGTTAACCTTATAATAAAATAATGATAAATTACGCTTTAAATTTAAGGTTATACATAAATGTGGATTAACTAATATAATTAAGGATAAAATAAGAAAAGGGTCCTTCAGCTTGCTTGAGTGTGCCTGTAGGCTTACATAATTAGATGCCCATAGGCTACATAAATGGTTCTTGTAAGAACTTCTTCACACTTTTGGGATTGGCCTAAATAAGATCATATTAATCAAATTTCAACAAGTATAAGTTAAAACACAAGGGATAAGTCATATGCATGTGTTTTTTATTTAATATATAGATTGTAACTCATGGAAGGTGAATCACCATATTTTCATATGGGTGACCTTCAAACTCATGAAAGGTGAACCACCATATTTCCATATGGGTTACCTTCCATATTCAAAAAAATAGATTACCAATACACTAATTAATGCATATAAGGATATGTACTCTTAACTATAAAAAGGTATATATAATGGATGCAATGTTATATCCTACCTTCTCTTATTAGATATTGCTTACATTAAATATATTTTTAATAATAAAATAATTATATTGTTTAGATGTGCTTTTGTGTTCTACTTGTCATGCTATATTATTTTTCAATTGCACTCATTCATGATATTCCTTAACTTTAAATTCTAAGTTTCATATCAATGGTATCATAGTGGTCTATATTTTGAGTCTATATCAATAACCACAAGATCAGGATATTGAATGTTTGGGTATTAGATGTGAGATCCCATTTATTACCTCACTTGTCATTCCAAATTATCTCAGGTGATAACTATAATGGATAAAATTGAGATAGTTAATTCTTTCAAGAATATGTTGAATAAAACTCTCATAAAATAGAGGAATGATATGATGAATCAATTTACTCAAATAATTTGGTGGCTCCCTACTACAAATTCTATAACCTCCTCTACAAAACCTCTCACTACTCTAGCACAATTTAGTTCTCCAACATATTTTGAGGTATAGGTGAAAGAAAACATTATTATTGATTCTCTAGAAATTTGGTTGGATCACTTATCATCATAATTTTTTGTAAATAAATTCAACAATAGTGAGAAAATAATGTTTGCATTCTTGAAAGCGTAATTACTTGTTTGAAGTTGGTGGGAAGCATATTATAATAGGATTATGAAAGGGAATTAATATGAAGTATCATTCACATAAAATTAATTCATGGAGTGTATAAAGAAAGAATATTATCTTTTGAGAGACTATGAAGACTAATAAATGTGATGGAATCAATTGCAACAAGGCAAAAACTAGTCTAATAAATATTATATTAATGCTTTCCATTCCATGGAATCAAAACTATTCAAGCTATTGAAAGGCATCAAGTCCTCCAGCACCATATTTTTATGTGATGGTACATTCCAAAGTACATGAGTACCCTTGAATTCAAGACATTGGAAGAGGTATACAAACTTTTAAAATAAAAGAAAAAGCATAAAAAATATAAAATAATGAGCAAATAATAATAATCAAAACACAAAGTACTAGCCAAATTAAGAAAATAACTACTCTCTAAAGAATAAAAAATGGGATCATCCCTAAATTTAGAATTGTAAGTAGAGAAAGGAATCTCAAATAAATAATACCCTGAAGGCCATGACTAGAAAATTATGTGATTATCACAAGAGAAATTGACATTTAATAGAGGAGTGTCAAATAGCAACCCTTTGCATCCACTACAACACCATATATAAATCCTTAAGCTAAGGATATATGGAAGTAAATACTATAATTTGAACCAAATGTGATCACTACTACACCAAAGGAATCACAAGAAGATTCATAAGAGGAGGAATCACTATTTTACTCATAAATTTGGGTCAAGAGGAAGCCATTACATTTTCTTATTAATAGTGGGAGCCAAAAAAATCTAATTTTTACTCAGATAGTGAATCATTCACAAATATTTATCACACCACACCCATAACCATATAATATAGGATGGTTACATTAGGGAAATATTCATGTAACTGAAAAATATCTCCTATCTTATACCATCAAACGCTTCTAAGATGAATTTTTGTGCAATGTTATACCTTTATATGTTTATGACGTGATTTTAGGACAACCATTTATATGGAAGAGGAATATTATTTATAATTCTAGGTCCTAAAGTGCAATCATCACTTTTAAAGGTCAAAGCTTCAAGATACTAGAAGTATCTACTCCTACATCTATTTCCTTAATTAATGCCAAAAATACAAAAATATGATAACCAAAATAAGGAAATTCATTTTTTATATGATCAAACCACATAGCATAAAGAAATAGTTCCTACATATATCATAGGTTCTACACAATAAAAGCAAATGGACCAAATAATAGTAGTATATAATGACTCACTCAAGTCACTAACTAGGGTTTCAATTCATTGTGAGATTAATTATTCCATTGATATAATTCCTAGGTCTCCTTTTTTCTAATTCACCTAATTATCATAGATTAAACCATGAAAATAATGAAATTAAGAGATAAATTCAAGAATTAATTTAAAATAGGAACATCAATCAAATTGCTTCACCATGCAGTAATCGAATTATCTTGGTTCCAAAGGAATATGGAACATGGAGACTTTGTATTGAGTATAGATATTTGAATAAAATCACTAAGAATAATTGTTTTCAATTCTCTATGATAGATGACTTGTTGCTAATTTTGTGGTGCAAAGTTCTTCATAAAAACTAATCCCAAATCCATCTATCATCAAAGACCCATAAATCCAACTACATATGAAAGTCTACATTCAAATTGAATGAACGTTTATTTGAGTGGGTGGTTATGCCTTTTGGCTTGACCAATGCACCTGCCACATTCATGAGTATGATGGATAACATTGCATCCCTAAACTAGCTCATTTATGGTAGTCTAATTAGATGATATTATCATATATAGTAATACATAAGAGGTATATCTATAACATCTTTGACAGGTACTTCAGATACTACGAAGACACAAGCTAAATTCTAATTTGAAAAATTATTCCTTTGGCATGATGAAGATTTAGTACCTTGGGTATATTATTGAAAAATAGAGAGTCAATATTAATCTTGATAATATTTAGGTAATTAGAGATTGGCCTACCACAAAGACTCTAACAAAGCTTCACAACTATCTGCATCTTACCAATTTCTATAAAATATTTGTATTACGATTCTCACACATTATTTGGAAAATATACCAAGTGACTAAAGTAAGTTCAAATCCATTTTACATTGGGGATATACACAATAGATGTCATTTGAAAGTTTGAAGAACCAATTATGTTTAGCTCCCATAGTTCTCCTACCTATTTGATAGAAATTTTTTTAGATAATGATTGATGCATTACAAAATTGGGTGTTCAATTGCTTACCATAAGGAAACATTCAATGAAGTAGGGTTTCAGCTCATTATGAGATAAATTATTCCATTGATATAGTTCCTAGGTCTCATTTTTCTAATTCACCTAATTATCATAGATTAAGCCATGAAAATAATGAAAATAAGAGGTAGATTCAATAATTAATTTAAAATAGGAACATCAAACAAATTGCTTTACCATGCAGTAATCGAATTATCTTGGTTACAAAGGAATATGGAACATGGAGACTTTGTATTGAGTATAGATATTTGAATAAAATCATTAAGAAGAATTATTTTCCATCCTCTGAGATAAATGACTTGTTGCTAATTTTGTGGTGCAAAGTTATTCATAAAAACTAATCCCAAATCCATCTATCATCAAAGACCCATAAAGCCAACTACATATGAAAGGCTACATTCAAATTGAATGAAGGTTTATTTGATTGGGTGGTTATGCCTTTTGGCTAGACCAATGCACCTGTCACATTCATGAGGATGATGGATAACATCTTGCATCCCTAAACTAGCTCATTTATGGTAGTCTACTTAGATGATATTATCATATATAGTAATACATAAGAGGTATATCTATAACATATTTGATAGGTACTTCAGATACTACGAAGATACAAACTAAATGCTAATTTGAAAAATTGCTCCTTTGGCATGATGAAGATTTAGTACCTAGGGTATATTATTGAAAAAGAGAGATTCAATATTAATCTTGATAAAATTTAGGTAATTAGAGATTGGCCTACCCCAAAGACTCTAACAAAGCTTCACAACTATCTAGATCTTATCAATTTCTATCAAATATTTGTATTATAATTCTCACACATTATTTGGTAAATATACCAAGTGACTAAAGCAAGTGCAAATCCAATTTTCCATTTGGGAGATACACAGTAGATTTCATTTTAAAGGTTGAAGAATCAATTATGTTTAGCTCTCACATTTTCCCTACCTATTTGACAATAAATTTTTGAGATAATGATTGATGCATTACAAAACATGGGTGTTCAATTGCTTACCATAGGGAAAAATTCAATGAAGTAGGTTGAAAATAATAGAAATAATACATATTGGATAAGAAAAACTTCATCCATACAAATCATAAAACTTTAGACTCCATTCAAACATAGAGTAATCTATGAAATGGAAAACATAAAAAGTGGTCCATATATTTGTAGTAGTTTCATCTAATCATCAAACACAAGAAAGGGAATACTAATTTAGTAGTATATTGTTTGATTTGATCTCCAATCATAACATTCACTATTATTTTTTATTCTTGTGGGAATGATACTCCCAATTGTCCATGTTGTATGATGCAATTCAAATTTTATAAATGCATACTAAGATCTTCATGTGGTTAAGCATATTTATTATTTTTATTTGTAATATAACCTCTATCATATGGTACATATTTGTGTACTAGGTAGTGAGAATTTAGAGATGAGCTGGAAATCATGCTTAAGTAAATTAGCAGGTCACTTTAATATGTAAAATGTATTGGTAGTTATTTAAAAGTACTTATATTGGTCCAAAAGGAGAAATGATGTTGAGAGGTACATCAATTCAATTATCCCATGTGTTGTTACCAAACCAACCAACAAGAAGCAAATATTATATACACCATTATTGTTGCCATCCAAGCCTTAGGAATCTATCTCCATGCTTTTCCTCTAAATTTTTTCCATATCTAACCATGGTAATGATTGGGCTTTTTGTAATAGTTGATTATTTTTCAAAAATGGCTATCATGATTCCTTCTATAAAATTATTTTTATTTGAGAAGACTGCTAAGCTCTATTTTAGTCATAGGTGATTTTGGTTTATCAGAATATATTGTATTTGATAGGGATAAAATAATTTTATAAATATTTTGTTCTAACCTATGGAGCATTATGGACATCAACATGGCCATGTTCACAGTATTTCATCCTCAAACGTATGACCAAATAGAATTTGTTAATCTATTGATTGTACATTTTCTTTGAATGTATAATTTTATGCATCCATGCATGTGAGGCAAGATCATCTCCTATATTCAACATGGATATAATAAATATTTGTATAACTCTACCAATCACAACCTATTTTATATCTGTTTTAGGTTCTAACCCTTCACGCCCAATAATGTAGGTCTCACTATGCTACCCATATAGTACTTTTCTCATGGACAAAAATAAGTAGAAAGAGAAATAAGTTTTGTGGAATTTATTCAAGATATCATATAAAAGGTCCATCATCTCTTAAAAAACAAATAATAAATAAATTCAACAAAATAAACATCAGGTCCCATATTAATGTAATATTAGAGATAAAATATGGTTATGTATGTAGAAAGAGAGACTTGAAGGACGACATAATAAGATGATACCTCTTTTTTGTATAGCATACAACATAACCAAGAAGGTGGAAGATATTACCTTTGAATTGAAACATCCATCTTATCTTAGTTTGCATCCAATATTCATTGTTGAACTTCTCAAACCCTATCACTACCTCTATTGGACACTTCTATAATAGCAAAATAATTGCACTTGAAAAACTCAATCTAGATAGTTTAACACTAGCAAAGGAGCATCAAATTGTTTACACATGAACTAATATCACTAAATGTAGTCCATTTAGATGTCTAGAGTAGCCAAGGGAGGACAACATGGTCACTGAGGGGAATGGCTCACAAAAAATGAAATAAAGAAGCAATGTCCATACCTAATGTTAAAATTTAATGTAATGGAGATCATTTTTTCAATGGTGGAGAATTTTATAGGCATGTAACTTTTTTGGGCTTGGATTTAAGCTAAAGTACCTTAAAATCTATTTTGAATCCTAACTACACTATCAGGGGCATAAATTTGTGCTTGGGATTTTGTTTTGATACATTCAAGAAGCATTGGAAATATTAAAGTGAGTATTACAGGTTTAACACTGATGCAGGAGCATCCGGTGAGGAAAAAGCAATCTTGCATCTTCCAAATATTTTTAGTTTCCTTTCTAAGTTCTTTGCACTTAGATCTATTATTTTCAAGTACTGTGAAAGGTTTGTGAAGCAAGTTTTGGTTTGGAAGGTTTTGAGAGGCAAGGAAGGGAGGGGTCGCGAAATCGTGACCCCAACGCAGCGTTGCAACTTTGGTGAAGTTTTGTCGCGATATCGCGACAGTAATGAAAGGAGGAGGCGAGAAGTCTTCAAACGTCGTGATATCGCGACGTCGCGATATCGCGACGGTAATGAAAAGAAAGAGAGGAAGGGCTTCAGACGTCGCGATATCGCGACGTCGCGATATCACGACGGTAATGCAAAGAAAAGAGGAAGGGCTTCAGACGTCACGATATCGCGACCCGTCGTGATATCACGGAAAAGAGGAAGGGCTTCGGACGTCACGATATCACGACGTCGTGATATCACGACGTCGCGATATCACGACGGGTCGTGATATCGTGGCCAGTTAAAGGCCGACACATGGTCGGTATTCCGATAGTGGTGAAAGTTAAAAAGAGATAGAGAACGAGACCAGGGGTGATTAGCGAACAGCCGGGCTAGACCAAACCGAACACGTGGCAGTTGTGAAGGACACGTGGGTCGAGTATGTTGCAACAAGGAGAAAGATTGGATGGATGTACATGCAGCCGACCACGTGTATGCAAATTAATTTGGGGGTCTCTTAAGCTGTTAAGGAAGGTGTCGACCGCGCTCTTTCCGTCTTAGCTTTACTGGCATCGAAGCATTTACAGGTGATGGTTTAATGGAAGGGACAACAGTGCAAAGGACGGTCATAATGATGCGGCCGATGCAGAGAGGCCATCAATGCCGGTATCTTGATAGATTGGGCAGATCGACATTTAATACTGGAATTTCAAAAACACAGGAAGGGGGAAATTTGAATTTGAAATTTTTATTTGGTGGAGGCATTGAATGCCTGGAGGAGCGAGGCCTCGTTAAAAACTCGGGGGGATATCTTTGAAAAGGAGGAATGGGTGGAGTTCGGGATTGGAGGAAAGGAGGACAGGGGAGAACAGAGCCGAAGCCGAGACCGGCCATTGTAAGCCTGCGGGCTATTTTTATTTTAATGCATGTAAATATTTGAAATTGGAATGAGAATGCAGAGTTTGTAAGGTCCCTATTTTTCCCGTCTCCGTCAGTGGTATCAGAGCCCGTAGCTCCTGAGCGTACAACAGACCATCGAAAGAGAGAGGCAGTTGTACCAGGATGTGTGGGAGGGCTTGAGTTCAGGTGAAGATGCCTCCGAGAAGAAACCCGATGGGTGGAAGAGGCATGGCAGCGGAAGATTTTCGGGCATTACAGCGGCAAGTCCAGGCCCTGCAAGAAGAGCTACGTAGAGGACGTGAGCCGAGAAGGGATGCAGACAGTGAGGATGAAGTGGAAGAGGAGAATGAGTTTGAAGAAGAGGAGGAAGATGTAGACCCGGCACAGGCCCGGCTATACAAGGCCATATCCCAGATCGGGAAGAGGCCGAAGTTAGAGGTTCCCACGTATTCCGGGAACTTGAACCCAGAGGAATTGATAGACTGGGTGAATGAATTAGAAGAATACTTCGAATACGAAGAAGTTGAAGACCCTAACCGGGTCAGATTTGCTAAGACCCGACTGAAGGGTCATGCTAGCATCTGGTGGAAGGGGGTGCAGCTGGAGAGAAACCGAAGAGGAAAGGAGAGAATAACGAGGTGGGACAGAATGGTGGAGAAGTTAAAAAGATAGTTTATCCCCGTTGACTATGAACTGGATCTACTACGAAAAATGCAAAGCTTGAGGCAGATGAACAGGACAGTTCAAGAATACACGGAGGAATTCTATAAAATCTCCATCAGAACCGGGCATTTGGAAGCAAGCAAGGAAAAAGTGGCCCGTTACATTAATGGGTTGAGACCGAGTGTGCAGGAGGAGTTGAGCTTGGTTCGGGTAAGCACCATCGAAGATGCTTACCAGTTTGCTTTAAAGGTGGAAGAAAAGCTGAACCGAAGGTTTGACAGCAAGCAAAAAGTGAAAGGACCGGGAGGAAAGAACGGTGGAAAGAAAGAAGGAAAGGAAGAGAAGAAGGAAGAAGAGAGCAGCATCCGGGATCAGAGAGAAGAGGAAGACCCAAAACCGCAAGTTCAGAATGATAACTACCCGAGAGGAAGGGGTAGATCTGGATGCGGGAATGAAAGGGGAGTATTTCGTGGAACATGTTTCCATTGTGGAGAAGAAGGACACCGGGCATTTGAGTGCCCACAACACCGAGAAAGGACAAACAAGAGGCCAGTGGGTCCTGCCAGAGCAGTTGTGGCAGTTGAGGATGCTGACTCAGAACATTCTGAAGAAGCTGAAAAAGGGGAAGCCATGATTGTGAGAAGGACCATGCTGGTGGATGAAGACCAGTCTGAGCAGAGGAGAAGTTTGTTCCGCACCCGGTGCAAAAGTGCGGGCAAGGTCTGTAATGTCATTATAGACAATGGGAGTACAGACAACTTAGTTTTCGAGGAGATGGTTACTAAGTTGCGGTTGGAAAGAAGGAGGCACCCGCATCCATATCGGATTGCGTGGTTGCGGAAGGACCACAGAGCTTGGGTCCGGGAACAGTGTTTAGTCACGTTCCAGATTGGGAGATACCAGGATGAAGTCCTATGTGATGTATTCCCTATGGATGCATGCCATTTGCTATTGGGAAGGCCATGGCAGTTTGATCGGAGTGCAGTGCATGATGGCCGTGCAAATACTTATTCCTTGGTGAAAGATGGAATGCGGCACAAGTTGAAGCCATTGCAGACCAAAGATGAGAAGGTGTGCAGTAATGCCAGAATTTGCCTGGTAGAGGGCAGAAAACTTTGCCAAGAAGCAGGATTTGAGCCGGATATAAAGGTTGATGAATGTTCGGAGATATTGCAAGGGACGCAGCCCGAACAACGTAGAAGTGAAGGTCACTTCTCCTTCTTACCCGGGGTGTCTGATGCAGGAGCATCCGGTGAGGGAAAAGCAATCTTGCATCTTCCAAATATTTTTAGTTTCCTTTCTAAGTTCTTTGCACTTAGATCTATTATTTTCAAGTACTGTGAAAGGTTTGTGAAGCAAGTTTTGGTTTGGAAGGTTTTGAGAGGCAAGGAAGGGAGGGGTCGCGAAATCACGACATGTCGCGATTTTGCAACATGTCACGAAATCGTGACCCCAACGCAGCGTTGCATCTTTGGTGAAGTTTTGTCATGATATCGCGACAGTAATGAAAGGAGGAGGCGAGAAGTCTTCAAACGTCGCGATATCGCGACGTCGCGATATCGCGACGGTAATGAAAAGAAAGAGCGAGGGTCTTCAAACGTCGCGATATCGCGACGTCGCGATATCGCGACGGTAATGCAAAGAAAAGAGGAAGGGCTTCAGACGTCGTGATATCGCGACGTCGCGATATCACGACGGTCGCGATATCGTGACTGTCGCGATATCGTGTCCAGTTAAAGGCCGACACGTGGCCGGTATTCCGATAGTGGTGAAAGTTAAAGAGAGATAGAGAACGAGACCAGGGGTGATTAGCGAACGGCCGGGCTAGACCAAACCGAACACGTGGCAGTTGTGAAGGACACGTGGGTCGAGTATGTTGCGACAAGGAGAAAGATTGGATGGATGTACACGCAGCCGACCACGTGTATGCAAATTAATTTGGGGGTCTCTTAAGCTGTTAAGGAAGGTGTCGACCGCGCTCTTTCCGTCTTGGCTTTACTGGCATCGAAGCATTTACAGGTGATGGTTTAATGGAAGGGACAACAGTGCAAAGGACGGTCAGAATGATGCGGCCGATGCAGAGAGGCCATCAATGCCGGTATCTTGATAGATTGGGCAGATCGACATTTAATATTGGAATTTCAAAAACACAGGAAGGAGGGAAATTTGAATTTGAAATTTTTATTAGGTGGAGGCATTGAATGCCTGGAGGATCGAGGCCTCGTTAAAAACTCGGGGGGATATCTTTGGGGAGGATGGTGGAGTTCGGGATTGGAGGAAGGAGGACAGGGGAGAACAGAGCCGAAGCCGAGACCGGCCATTGTAAGCCTGCGGGCTATTTTATTTTAATGCATGTAAATATTTAAAATTGGAATGAGAATGCAGAGTTTGTAAGGTCCTTGTTTTTCCCGTCTCTGTAAAACACGTAACTCTTGGTGTGAAAGAATGCTTAGAGGCCCTAAAAACTACAAAAATAAAATACTTACTAAAAATAGTAATTTTCTTTTTTTAGATGTTTATAGTCAAAATGCATCCATAACTATGTTGACACATCAATAGAAGACAAACACACAAAAAGACAAGTCATATGTATGTAATTCTTATTTATTATGCACTTTGTAACTCATGGAAGGTGAATCACTACACATCCATATGGTTGACATTCTAACTCATGGAAGGTGAACCACCACATTTCTATATGGGTGACCTCTTATTTTCAACACAATGGATTTCTAATACACCAATTATTGTATAAATAGAGATGTACCCCTGACTATAAAAATATATGAGTAGTGGATGTAATGTCATAGCCTTGCATCTCTTCTTAGAGGTTGTTTGTATTGTACTTTGTTTTTGAGTAATAAAATTATCATCTATTTTGCATATGCATTTTTATATTCTTGTATTGTACTTTGTTTTCTAAGCAATAAAATCAAGTTATTTTGCATATGTACTTTTGTGTTATGGCTTGTTATACTTTGTTATTTCTAAAATGTGCTCTTTCATAATCTTCCTTAACTCAAAATTTTGATTTTTTGATCACTCTTGGACTAAAAGAAAGAAGTTGAAATTATTTACAATATAAGTTCTTAATAATTAATTGCACATAATATTGTTTTTATAGATATTATGATAGTTACAATAATAAGATATTTATAGTTAATTATTTTTATGAAAAAATATTTTTTTATTTTTCCATTAAAAAATAATTATAATTTTAATTAAATATTTTCTAATTATCTAATAATAAACTTTAACCTTAGCTAACATATTCTACAAAATAAACCTTTAAAAATTAATTAATCTATTTATATCATTTTAGAAATTATATAGATGTTTATATACTAATTAAAATAATCATATATTTTATTTGAATGAAATCCTTTAGAGGTAGCAATAGAATACATATACATTGGTTTATATTTTCAAAGCAAATTTAATCGAGGAATATGTAGGATGAAACAATTGTAAGTAAGAATTATGGCATTCTACTTATTTCTAAATAGGGGTAAAAAAACAAAGTTGTGGGATTGGAAAACCATTAGGGTCCTTTTTAGGTTATTAGTCATTGTAATGGTGTTATATGGGTGTGAGGTTTAAGCTTGTAATACAATATATTTTACATGAAGACAAAAAGAAAGATCACAAAACTAACTTTTATAAATAATTTTATTTCTAAATTATCAATTCCATATAAGATTTTATTTACTAAAATAAGGAATTTTCCACTAGAAGCACAAGCTATGATAAGGCTATTGGGGAACCTAAAGAAAGTACAATGAATGGAAGATAGTAGATTGTCCACATATGTGATAAAAAATATTAAATAGAATAAAAGAATTTTAGATGAAAAAAAAAATGGATGGAAAAATGGAGCATTAAATCTCATGAGGTCCAAAATTTCGACAAAGAAAAAAAATAGTATGTGAGGGAAAAATTCAAACTTCTTATGTGGACTAAAAATTTAGAAAGGAAAAAATAATTATACAACAATGAGTTTAACTTAAACTATGAATACAACCAAAAAAAGTAAATGGATGTAAATACCAAATGGAAGGAAAAAATAATGATTGCCCAACCAAGATGTAGTTCACACCATCTTAGATGCAGAACTGGAATATGGAAAATTTCTCAAGAGGTATGGTCAGAATAAATATACGTCTTTTTCATATTAAGAGTAATGAAGACTAAAAATTATTTTATCATGGAATGTGAAGCCTACAAGGACATTAGGATTGCATATGAGGACACTCTAAAAGTAAACTTGTTAATAAATTTTTAGAATAATTGAGACTAGAAAAAAAGAGAAACTTCTTATCAAAATCAACAATAGAAGAACACACTCCAAAATATGATAAGAGGATGTTGATATTTTTGACTTTGTTGAAAAAATTTCTTTCATAGATGTTAAACTTTAAAACTTTGAATAGGGGGTCCAAGGTTTGAATTCAAAATGGAGTAGGGTTGTACACCATACCCCATCTTGTATTAAAGCTCTTGGTCTCATAGACTATATTGATCTCATGGATATATTAAAATTAATTTATTTTATTTCAAAATATAATTACTAATACAATAAATAGCATTAGCTCAACCAATTAGCTTTATCAACTTTCAAAGAGATCCTCTATAACCATATCTATCCATTATTATGATAGAGTTATTAGGAAGGAACATGAAGAAGGCATACACAAATGGGATAATAAGTGGACTTAAGGCTAGTAATAACATCAACAACATCAACCATAAAAATTTGTATAGATGATACAACCCTTTTTCAAAAGGAAGGGATAAACAAGGTCAATTATTTAAATAACATAGTAAAGGAATATTAAATAGTATTAGGGTAGAAATTTAATAGGACAAAATCCAAAATTTACTTCCTAAACACTCTAGCTAGAATCAAAGCAGGGATATGCATGTTACTTCAAATACAGGAGGTAAATTTACCAACAACATATGAAGGGATACCCTTATTTGAGGCAAGAATGAGGATAGAATTATGGAATATAGTTATAATTTCATAATAAACTACCATCATGGAAAGGTAGATAGTTATCATTAGCAAGAAGAGTGCAACTAATTAAATCAATATTACAAGCTATTCCAACATATTATATGTCCTTGTATATTATGTTAAAATTTGTAGAAAAGCGTTTAATCTATATTATGAGATTATTTTTGTGGTCAACATTAAATGATAAAAGGAACTTCCCTTTGGTGAAATGGAGCAAGTTGTGTGTTGATAAAAATAGTGAAAGTCTCGATTTAAGAGTTCTTACATTGAGAAACATAACTTTAAGGAAAACATAATTTGGATATTATACAAAGAGAGTCAAAGACAATGGGAAAGAATTCTTCTAATTACATTGAGCCCAATACCTCGAGATTAATATTTATTGTATTATCACTGTAAAATAATTTTGCACTATGGAATGGTTAAAAATAATCAATTGATTTAGTGACTAAAAGTCTAAGATGGGTGGTTACAACTAGAGGAAAATTTTCTATTTGGATGGATACATGGCATGATAAAAAACCACTCAGTATAGATCTAATTTTAAAACCATAGATGAAGTTGATTCAAGATAAATATAATGATAGGGTTTCAAATATTATATATAAGGATCAGGAAGGAAGATACAAACAAAAAGAATATTTTTCACAATTGTATCAGATATTGTTACCATAAGATAGTTGAGTAGAAATATAATAGCAATGATTATCCTAAGGGGAGCAAATGATAATTTTATTTGGAGTTGAATAGCTCAAAATAATATAGAGTAAGAAGTAGATATAATGTAAAGTATCAACAAAATGGTAATACCATAAAAATATGGAAAGATATTTAGGATAGCTCAAGCATCCTAAAATTCAAAAAAATATATGGCTAGTAGGTCATAGAAAATTTGTATCCTCATATAACCTAATGAGAAGTGGTTTTCATGGTCCCTCATAATGTGTTCTATGTAAAAATGAGGAGAGTATAGACCATATTTTAGAAAATTGTTCAATAGTCTAGGTATTATGGAAATGGATTATTATTATGTTTGGTAAAATCATGGTGATGAAGAGTATAATTGAAGAATGGTTAAAGAAATGGTTAGTAAATTTAAAAGTGAGGTGTTACAAAAAATTTGGGATATATTGAAAGACATAATACCTTTGATTGTTTGGTCGGAAAGGAATAGAAGAATTTTTAAAGAAAATGAGAGTAGTTTAGAGGTAATGAAAAGAAAGATTTATTTTTTGATAGAGGAGTCTAAACCAAACCTATAATCTCACCCAATTCTTAATCATGAAGTATAAAGCCTTTATAGATGGATTCAAGTCATAAAATGGAATTATGATATTAGATACAAGAGAAACAAAATAAAGGAAAATAATATCAAGTGGAAACCATCAAAAGTGGAGCTAGTCAAATCGAATTTTGATGAAACATCTAAAAGAAATCCAAGACTAATAGGAGGATGAATAAATAGAAATATTAGGGATGATATTTTGTCACATTATCCTTTCAAAAGTGGATTTATGACAAATAATTATGTTGAAGCTTGGGAGGCTTTGGAAGGGTTAAAATTATGTAGAAAAATTAAATGGAACAAAATATGGATAGAAGGTGACTCACTAATAATAATAAATACAATTTTAATGATAGCAAAGGCTCCATAGAACATATAAGAGATCGTTGTGAAAATATAAAATATTTCTACAAAGTTTGAAAAAATCAAATTTACATATACGATAAGGGGAAAGGAACAAATGTGTAAATAGGCTACCAATAAATGGGTTTTAATAGAAGATTATGAAGTTGAATTATCTTTTCTGTGGTTGGAGGAAGTAGTAAGTTTAAGCAAAGTTGACAAGAAAATGTTGTTTGCCTTGATCAAATAATGATTAATATTTACTTTAATGTTTTCCATTGGTAATATTTGCTATATTTATAATTTTTTTGTGTTTTCATATAAACTATTTATCACAATTATTATGGTTGCACTTATACTTTAGGAAGGAAACTAATAGTATAGATCTGGTAAAGTGGACTATGATTATAACAACCTAAGTTTTTCCCACTTGGTTTTCCAAACACCCCAAGTCTACCCACTTGGTTGTCCAATTTTAAGAGGTCATAGTAAGAGAAAATTTTTCTTTTCTTTAATATTTTCTAATTTATTTTCTAGTATGAGCATGTTAGAACCATATTCATGAGTGCCATTCCACTGTAGTCAAAATACTCATGAGATCGAGATTAGCCAAATCCCATATAGTTACCTATTTTGGACTTCACTCTCCACCCGAGATTCCAAGTTCTGGAAGGGGGTTTCTTTTCCTCTAGGGCCCATAACACCTAGAGGTGTGACGCATAATTTCCCCATGTCTAAACATGAACTCAAGAACTTATATCATGTAAGACCTAGTGCATACATGCTTGAGCTAAATGATCAACCATATTCCTTGGAGCATCGTATAGGGTCTACCAATACCCTGGTAGCTACCAATATTTTGTGTTGATTAACCAATATGATATCCCATACCATCGTGCTATCAATATTACCAAGTCAAGCATAATTCACCACTCAATACTAGCAGGGATAACCTAGAAGAGATGCCCATACAATCCTTCATTACCTCTTGTTCTAAACTTTACCATCAAGAGTGTAGTTAGAGCTCTGGATCATGATGATTGCCCTCCTGCAAGCACCATTAATAGTTGTCTCACAATATTATCCTTCCCATAATCTTGAAATAATAACAAGGTTGTCCTACACACAACCTTAGATTACGAGTCAAGATTGTTTTTCCCACAATCTTAGAATTTCTTAAACCAAGGTTTAACTAGGTTTTAAATGTTTAGAAAATTTTAACTATGCAAAGGTTTGCAAACTATATGGGTACTTGCATGCTCATCATTAAGAAAGAATAAAATAAGAGAAATTTTTAGACACCTAAAATACGTCATGTCGAGGTGACTACTCATATGGGCATGCTAATAGACCATATGAATGATCTTGGACAACTCCAAGGTGAAGTAGTGGTTTTAACCACTCAATTTAGGTAGAGTTGGCCTAATCAGCCTTAGCCACGGCTGACACCCATGGCTAACAGAGCTAGCCATGCCTCAGAGCCATGACTAGCATCAAAACTATTTTGAATCTCGAGCCGAGCCAAATTTGGTTACAACGGTCTGGGCAATGAGAATTCAAATGGTTTTGGGTGGGGAAGCTTCGAGAGTTTTCCTCCCAACTGATCCAACCTCTTGGATCTTGATCTTGGCTTCCCAAGCAAGCCAATATTAGAGATTAGGAAGGCTATAAGACCCCCCTCCAAATTGGGGAGAAGTCTAGAACAATATTGAGTTGAAACGTAGCGAAGCTCTACCAAAATGGATAGTGAATTGACAACCCCTTGAGGAGAGTCGAAATGCTACCCAATTGTGGAGTGACAAGCATGAATCCATCAATGGAGCTTCCAAAGGACTAGGAAGCATCAATCACAAAATCAAGCCAATCGAATGTGAATCTCATCAAATTCAACCACCAATCCATCTTGGGACATAGAGGTGACCCTTGATCATCAATTCCATGGAGGGAATTAGAGATCCAAGCCCTGATTACAAGAGCAAGAACATTTTCAGCTCAAACATGGCTAATAGTGCCAGCTGCACCTCAGACCCACGATGAGGGTTTGATCTTTAATTTCCTTTGTTTTAGTAGTATATTTCCATTTCTAGTTATGCAATTAGCTTAATCTAGCATAGATTAACATTTTAGCAGACATTTGACCGGTTAATTTAGGATTTAGAGGTAGATTTGCTTCCATTTTCCTTGCAATTATCAATTTAGACTAGTTTCATGCTTTTCAAGTTCTAATGGCTAATTAGGCTTCCTAATTGCTAGATTTCATGCTTTCTTTACATGCTTTATAGTAATTTGATGATTTCTTGCATATATTCATATATTTACATGCTTTCTTTTTCTTTATCATCAATTTATGCAATTATCTCAAAAGCCTCATCAAGAGAGGCCTCCTTTGTCATTAACCCCTTTCATGTTGTTTCTTGAATGCAGGGTTTATAGGACCTAATCATTTTCAAGGCATTCAAGGCAGCATATACCTCCAACCAAAGGAGAAGAAGGCTATCTTTGGCCTTAAGCAGTTCGTGTACCTTCTGAAAAGTCTACGGATTACACCACCCCCTCGTTTAGAGGGTCTTCAATATTGTATCAATTGTATCAAAAATTGAGTATCCCTAAGAGGGACGTATATGTAATTTGGATTTGACAAAGTTTTAATAAAAGGAAACCCTATTTTCTTGTTAAATTCATTGTTGTCTATTCTTTATTGCTTTAATACTTGATTTCAATTGATGCACTAGTTAGGTGTATGCTTTTTAGATCATTACAGATGGCGATCATGGAGGAAACCCCACAAATTCTGCAAGAACTGATGGATTTTTGAATTTTTTTGTTGCAGGTGTCAGCCATGCTTGACAGCCATGATGCATAGTCTCCACCATGCTTGATAGCCATGGCTAGCAGAAGATCAAAAAGTAGATAGATATTAGATGATCTCTCCATCAGATGAGGAATCTAGGTAACCTTGATCCTCTGTAATTTTTCTATTTTACTATTTTTACTACTTTAGGTAATTAAATCACCTAGATAAATAGTAAAGTGAAGAATTTCTATGCAAATTTCCATGTTGTCTATTTTTTTGTTATCTAGTTTCTATTAATTTTGTTTTATCCTAGTCATGGTTAAAGTGTTATTTGTAGAGTTTGCTTGTTGTGGCCCAATCAGAGGCCTATTAGAATATTTAATGTGCATTCTCTGAAACAACATATAGATTATTTAGATGCATCTTTCTGAATATTAAACATCTTTATCATTAGGCATTTAGGAAAGAGCATTGAGTGCTTGGTGTTGCATTTTTACTTTCATGCAAAATTTAAAATGAACAAACACACACCACGCACTATTTAAATGCTAGTGAGTTGGAAGTCATATCCAACCACTAGTAGGGTTCAATGATGGTGGCAGTGATTTCCATCCATTGGCCCAACTCCCTCGAACCTTGTACTATTGGCCAATACCAACTCCAAGATCTATCCTAACCATGCAAAATAGCATGCATTCCTCTTCGGAGGGGTGTATCATTGTGCATGGGGTGTTGGGTGAGGATCGGTAGGACTTATGCTCCCTACTTGGGTGTGGATTTCATCTCCACATTTTGGGGGGTTTACGTGACCATGACTTTCATTGTCGATTGTCGAGCTATGAGCATACAGGTGAAAACCCTTAAACTATTGAGCATTACATCAACAATTTCAAACATGATGAGAGTAGTTTAAGTTTTCAACAAATTTCAAAACACATCAAACTAGTGTAGGGCTCACAAATAAAATTTAAAAGAGATAATCATTCTTGTTTTCTTTGTTTGCTTTAAAATATACATACGAGATAATACACATCATGGTTAGAACATGGAGAGGCTGATCTCGATGTAGAACCAAGGTCGAAGTCGAAGCTCCACCCAATGCACAACACAATGTGTCAAACCCTCAATCACAAGATCCTCTCGAATGATGTTCGATGAGCATTAGAGGGGATAACTCTACATGCGAGGGTTCTCATCAGAATACCCCACCTAGAGGAGGCAATGTACATGCCTCATGAGATAGATCTGAGTATGGAAGATCCCAACATGGGGCCTTCGAGCATGGGAGCATATATCATGATCGTACACCTCATGGATCCACTGGATCCACTGAAGAGTACATCATTGAGGAAGGAACTATAACTAAGTTGGTGCCCATCCATACTCGAGCTAAGGGAGGCTCAAGGCCCCCATTAGTTCAAAATAGACAAGTAGAAAATCCACCCATTCAGGGGTAGGAAGAGAGGGCTGCTTCAAAGCATAGGCCTACATAGACTCCAAACAACAATGAACTTGGTAAGTTCACATTTGATATGTCTAAGGTTGGAGTCAATGGTACGCCACCACATGAGTCATGGTGCACTAGACAATTGGATGGTCTGGATAGAGTCTTAGGGTAGCTAGGGTATAAACCCTCGGTTGCGCACTCTCATTCTATGAGTTCTCATAGTGAGAGCACACGTAGGACCATCAGAGAACTAGGAGAATGCTCTAAGCATTCTCGTAGTATACTTGCCCCATCGACCCATATGGGCATAGAGCACAAACAACACCAGAATGTGAATGCCATCTACACAGACAAAGGCAAGAGCATGGCAAACAAGTCTATTGGAGGTCATACCGACAAAGTTGCTCGGATAGAATAGATACACTAGAGACCACATATGACTGATCTTATAGATCGATCATAAAAATTGGTGTCAAAACAATGATAATAGATCTTCCAAGATCAATTGGAAGATGTCCATGTAGAGCGTGAGCACCTCAAAAATGAGGATACTCAAAGATAGAGGTTGCTAAGGTAACATATTTTTGAGAAACACATGCATGAGCAATGCATCCTTGATCAAAAGGAGTATGTTGAGTGAGAGGATCGATTAGCTCACACCAATTTACCCCCTCGTAGTGAATACAAGGAGCACACTCATAGATGAGCTACTTCATAGCCCGATTTACACCTTGAGCATATTGAAACTCGTACTCACCACATGGCCCAAAACATGATGTAGCACCAAGCGCTAGAACATCATGGGTGTACATAGTATGAAGAAGTAGTAGGAGATGAACAAGAATAGGAATATCTTGAGATCTCCTTAGTAGACGTGGAGGATGAGCCTAGTCCTCCACCTTGATCAAAGAAGAATTTACCTCCAAAGGCTCCCCAACGACCTCTTAGAGAAGAGGAAATTCTATCTTCGAAGGCCTATCAGGCCTTGGCAGACAAGGTTCGAGCTATAGAGAAATAAGGGATGACTTATCAAAAGCCGACCTTGAACAAGATTCATAATGAGCCTTTATGCCCTTCAGTGCCCATTCCAACGTATCTCGAGCACTTCGAGATGCCAAAGCTAGAGAAGTTTCAAGGAGAGGAGGATGCTCAGGAACATGTTATGAGCTTTATGGATATGTGCTTTCAGATAGAAAGCAATGATGCTCTATTATTGAGAACCTTCATCACAACCCTTTCAGGCCCTACCCGAGAGTGGTTCAATCAACTTAAGAGGCACAACATAACCAACTTTGAATAGCTGGCTAATGCATTTCTTGAATGCTTCTCCTTCGGCATCAAGAAGAAGGTAAACCTATCCGATCTGGCTACTTTAATGCAACATGATGATGAGTCGATCATGGATTATGGGAAAATATGGAGAAAGATAATGGTAAAGTTACCATTTTCCATTCTGACCATAGAACTAACTTGGATGTTTACCAAGAGTTGTGTGAAGCACATCTCGTTACTATTATAGTTGCAATAGTATCAAACATTTGAGGAGGCCTTGGTGCAAGCCAAGGTAATAGAGGACATCAAGTTATAGGAGGGTAACTTGAAGCTCTAGAACAAGAAGGAATGGAACAAGAAGAACACCCACAATCAAAGGAATAGGCCAAGCTGGCCCATGTAAACCAAGTGGTGTTAAACCTCTAGAAAGGGGATAAGGGGCAACAATAGAATTATCAAGCCCAACCTCCTCCTATGCGATATGATCAATGCAATAATAACAAGAAGGGTAAGAATAAAGAACAATGCCCACCTCACCAGTTCACACCTTTTTTGAAATCAATGACATCGATATTCCATCAACTGTGTGAGGCCAAGGCCCTCAACTTACTAGAGATCAAGTTAATAGACCCTAATCAACCCAAGCCAAAGGGGTATAGGGATGATCTGTATTGCACTTTCCATAGGATGAAAGGACATGACATCGAAGGATGTTGGAGTTTTAAACATGTAGTACAAAATATGATTAAAAGAGGAGAGCTAATTGTGGACAACCCTCAGGCTCCAGACAACCAAAATATGGGGATCTTCAAGAACCCCTTACCGAATCATGAGCCACCGAGGAACAATGTTGGTCATGTGAATCAAGTGCGGGTGGAACCGCCAACTCAAGGATTCATCGGCATGGTCAATGTTGTCACAAGACAAGGGAGGTATGAGTGACCAAATCCACCTCCAGCTCCAATTAGGGTGCACGTTGCACCTTAGCAAAGGCCAATGTAAAATGTTCTAGGCCCACCAACTAGACCGATGGTGACAATCAGGAGTAGGCTAGTTCAAAGCCTACAGACAACTCCAATGAAGTTGTCAATCTATGAACTGATTCAGTAGTCTCCTAAGCATAGGGAGATGCTCATGGACATCCTAAGGTCTATCAAAGTTTAGTCCTAGGACCCTAAAGCATTTACGAACTTCGTGGGACATGTGCAGCAGTGTAGTGAACCAGTGATTCAATTCAATGATCATGAGATTAAGATGGTCTCCACTGCTATAGCGGACCCACCACTACATATAATTGCATGTGTTAATCACACACCATTCAAATGGGTTTTTATTGATATAGGGTCATCAATCAACATTATTACTACCAAGGCATTGACACATCTAAAGTTGCCAAAGTCACATATTGTACCTTCTACTTTCACCTTGAGAGCATTCAACGATGCGCTATGCTCAACGGTAGGTACTATAGTTCTTTCGATTCAGGTTGGACTGAAGACCATCCCTATGATGTGTCATGTGATCGAAGGTGCCATGCAGTATAACATCCTCTTGGGGAGGCCTTGGATTAGAGAAATGCATTGCGTTCCCTCGATTTTACATCAATGTATTAAATATATACATGAGGGACAAGTTCACATGGTTCCTTCTGATGAAGAGCCATTCAAATATGTGAACTTAACAGATTTATCGAGAGATTTCATTCTCCCCTCAATGCATCTGGATATATGATCGACATCACCAATCAAACATCTAGAAGGTAAATTAAAAGGAGTGTGTGTAGGACCTTCCATGGTAGCACCATAACTATCAGAGCACACAACAATAGCTTCAACAAAGCCTACGACATCCAAAATGCTTAGGAATGATAAGAAGCTTAAGGTAGTTATGGGTAAAAAGAGTCAAAGCAAGCACCCAAGGTAGCAACTATCGAGGTTCCTAGTCCCATGGATGAAGGGGATGCTCAAAATCAAGTCGAGGAGGCACCTCAGCCTGCCTCACCTACTTCTTCAGTAGGGTCATCTACACCGTAGGTGACCGTACATTTGGTTAATCCTAGATTAGTAGAATATATCATGTAGAACATGACATTCATACCATTTATCGAAACTACATAGGATATGGGCCGACCTCAAGCCCATCACTTTCCCATGGGAATGGTGGTACCACTAGGGGTGCCACCCAACCAAACAAACTTTATTTATGGAGGGCTTGATCAACTCACAAATCGCACACCCATAGATGAGGATGATGATGAACCATTCATGGTGAATGTTCATTATTTGTCTAACCTTAAATTCACCTTGTACTATTTTGAATATTACCATTGGCATGGTTATAATTTAGGCTTATTCGAGCAAGGGTATCGAGTTCCCATCGAACCATAGTATCAACTACCAACTGATAGGTTTGGGTTAGGCTACCATATAAGAGGATAGGATGAGCTCTTAGTAGCATCTTTAGATCATCTGAACCTCAGTTTGGGGGATGATGTGGATTGGAATCCTTATCACCCTAACCCTTCTCACATACGAAGGGGTAATAGGTTGGTAACCTACATCTCTATTGAGCCACCTGAGATCTATCATGACAACATCATGGTAGAGGTCAATCCAAGAGACAATCCAAGAGCTAACTTGGACATTGAAAGTCATGAAGCTATCGATGACACTGGTATGCAGATCTAGAATTTGGGTATAGCAATCGACACTGAATCAGAAGTTGCTTCTGAGGAAGTGCAAGCAGAGTCCATTGTCGAAAGTGATGGACCCGATTGTGATTCTAGAATAGATGATAATGAGAAATCCTCAAGCAATGAATAATATGAGGATGGGACTGAGTTGGCTTACTTAGGTCCTCTACATTTATATCATCTGTTGCCCATGGAGATAATGGGTGAGAATGAGGGATCCCTCATTGATGATAGTGACTATGAAGAGTGGGCCTACCTTGGGCCTCATCTTGCTAATCACTCGATTCCTATCGGTAGGGATGAAGGACTCATATATGATAGTGATGATGAGGATGAGATCGAGAGAGCCTATCTCGGGCCTCACTATTTGTGCCATCATCATGAGCTGATTGACATCGATGAGATGTATCGGAGAGTCTATCTTGGCCATGCCTTAGAGGGAGACCACCCAATTTGGATATGATTTATCATATAGTCTTCCCTGATCCATCGACATACATGCAGCTCCTTGAGCCAAGCGATCCTACTTTCGAGTCTATTCATAGACTAGATCCAGAGATCCCCATACCCCTAGAGCCACATCTTGGGTATGTGAATAACATAGATAACTTAGAATTACACACACATGGTCCTGGAGATCTAATCCATTCCATCAATATGATCTCCATTGATTTGACCACTCCACTTCACAATCCAGTCGATCCTTCCAAACCATTGTATCTTAATGTAGATGCTATTGATTGGGATCATGTTGATTCACCACTAGAGCCTGAAGATTTCTTCCCTAATGAAGAAATGTTGCAACCTTTCCATTTTGTACTAGGCTGTGCACATGATGTTTATCACATTAAGGGAAATTTTGATGTAGGACCTTTAAACCTAGTTGATGACATCCACTTGATTCCTACACCTCACCAGCTTGAGGAGGGATCACATATGTCAGTAGAGGAAACCTTCGATGTGGATATCAGTGATGATCCCACTAATCCTAAGAAGGTTAAGTTTGGAGAGAGTCTATCTCCTGATGAGCATGCCAACCTCATCCCTCTACTGAAAGAGAGACCTGATCTCTTTGCTTGGACATACAAGGATATGTCGAGACTAGATCCAAAAATGGTTACTCATAACCTTTCTCTAGATCCCTCCAAAAGACCTGTCAAGTAGAAGCTCAGGAAGATGCATCCAATAGTCGCTTTAATGGTTAAATATGAGCTATAGAAGTTGTTGGATGTAGAGTTCATTATCTCCATCGACTATCCAGAATGGGTATCAAACATGGTACCTATAGGAAAACTTGATGGAAGGATCCATATCTGTATGGATTTTAGAGACCTCAACAAGGCAACACCAAAGGATTCATTCTCATTGCCCAACATAGATGCTCTTGTAGATGCAACTGTAGGTCATGAGATGCTCTCCCTTATGGATGGTTTTTCTGGTTACAATCAAATTCGGATTAAAGTTCAAAGACCAACACAAAACCATGTTCACAATGCCATGGGGAACATTCTATTATAAAGTTATGCCATTCGGCCTTAAAAATGTTGGTGCCACATATCAACGAGCCATGACATATATTTTCCATGACTACATGCACAAAATATTAGAAGATTATATCGATGACTTATTGGCAAAGTCATTGCTACGTTCTAAGCATGCAGAGGTCCTGAGGAAGGTCTTCGATCACCTGATAGAGCATAATGTCAGGTTGAATCCCAAGAAGTGCGTATTTGGCGTAACTTCAGGAAAGCTCTTGGGATTCATCATTTCAAAATGAGGGATCAAAGTTGACCCAGTGAAGGTCAAGGCCATATTAGAAATGCATCCTCCCACAAATATCAAAGATTTAAGAAGCCTATAGGGCAAAGTAGCATCCATAAAGTGATTTATCACACAATTATCGATAAATATTGACCCATGAATCGACTGCTACACAAGGGGGTCCCATTCAATTGGGATGAGGACTGTCAAGCGACCTTCACTAAAATTAAGCAATACCTAGCAACACTACCAGTGCTAGCTCCACCAAGATCGGATGTGCCTTTCTTGCTATATATATCAGCTACTAACTTTGCATTGGGAACTATGTTAGCCCAAAAGAATGTGCAAGACAAAGAGCAAGCGATATATTACATCAGTCGCACCTTGGTGAGTTATGAGCTCGGGTATGCATACGTGGAGAAGTTGTGTTTAGTAGTGGTGTTTGCAATGAAGAAGTTGCATCATTACATGTTAAGTCATACGATGTATGTGATATCCAAACAAAATCCTTTGTAGTATATGATGAGCAAGACATATCATAATACACGTACTGCAAAGTGGATCATGCTATTGATAGAATTTGATTTGGAATTCATCAGCCAAAATTCCATCAAGGGATAGGTCATAGTTGATCAGCTGGTAGAGGCACCTCTCAAGAATAGTAGACCTCTCACCATAGAGCTTCCTGATGATGCAGTCTTTGCATTATCAGAATCTCCCAAACTCGAAGAACTAGATAACAAAGTTGACATGACTTTGTTCTTCGATGGTTCAAAGTGTGAGCAAGGGGGTGGTGCAGGAATTATCTTCTTCATGCCACAAGGTGCTCCAATACCCTTGTCATTTAAGCTAGACTTTCCTTGTACCAATAACAATGTTGAATATGAAGCCCTAATCTTGGGCCTCCAAACAACTATCACCATGAAGATTAAATGATTAAATATCTTTGGTGATTCCCTTCTCATAGTCAATCAAGTGAAGGGACTTTTTCAATGTAGGTGTCCTATCCTGAAAGCTTATAAGGATCTTGCTGACACTTATCTAGCCCATCTAGAGTGGTACGACATCGAGGCAATCCCTCATACATCGAACAGATTTGTAGACACTATGGCATATTTGGGATCTTTAATCCCTCAGAATCCATCTACCAATTTTACTACCATTCATGTAAAGATGCTATCACATGCCACGATGCAGCATGAGGCTTTTGATAACAAGGAATCAGTCAACATGATTCATATAGAACCAAACCATGAGTGGTTCTATAAATCCAGAGACTTTCTCAAGAAGGTGCCCTAGGGGTCTTTGATCTCATAGGGTCCTATGGGGAATGGCACCACCATTCACCACAAGGTTGTGTCCTAGTCTACATTCATGCATAATAAAATTCTAAGGGAACAAGTCATCTTGTCAATGAGGAGAGTGGATGTCACAATTACATGACTTCCTTAAGCTTGGTTTAATCCCTCAGGGATTATCACATGCCGCGAAGCGCACATTCAGATAGAAAGTGACAAAGTATGTCTTGCTAGGAGACATCTTGTATCGTCGAAGCTATGATGGAATTCTCCTTCGTTGTCTTGAGCCCCAAGAATCAGCTTGGGCAATTTTGCAAGCTCATGATGGTACATGCGGTGGCCATTTTAGTGGCATGGCCATTGTCAAGCGCATCCTTCGAATGGGTTATTATTGGCCCACTATGGAGAAGGATTGCACCATGTATGTCAAGAAATGCGTTAAATGTCAGCATCATGCTAATCTTATGCACTTGCCATCACAGGCCTTACAACCCATTCAAGCGGCTTGGCCATTTTCTCAGTGGGGTTTAGATCTAATCGGTAATATCTCTCCCCCATCATCGGGCCGACATACATTTATTATAATGGCTACTAAGTATTTTACAAAGTGGGTGGAAGCAATCCCTTTAACAATGATAACTAGAGCATGTATTATGGAGTTTATACTTCACAATATCATTAGTCATTTTGGGATACCATCCAAGATAATCTCGGATAATGGAACGTCATTCAAGAACAAAATTGTAAGGGCTTTGACATCCAAGTACAATATACAACACAGTTTTGTGACTCCATACTATCCATAGGAAAATGGGTAAGTTGAGGCTTCAAACAAGATAGTGGTAGCCATCTTGAAAAATATGGTACAAGAAAACCACAAATATTGGCACATCCAGCTACCCCTTGCATTATGGGCTTACAGGACTAGCATACGGATGCCCACTAGGGCAACCCCATTTTTGCTAGTATATGGCATTGAGGCCATTATGCCCTTAGAGTTGGAGATTCCAATTTTGCACATCGCATTGAAAGAGTTCATCGATGATGACACTGCATGGCAAGCTCACCTTGATCAATTGATGCTTCTTGATGAACATCACATGAATGCCCTTGAGCATCTCCATGTTTATCAAGAGCACTTAAAATGAGCTTACAATAATAAAGTCCATCTGAGAGACTTTAAAGTTGGTGATCTTGTGCTGAAAGAGAACCAATAGAACTCAAACCTACCGCCGCACTTGTGAGATAAATTTATGGCTAACTGGTTAGGTCCTTATATCATCTCAGAGCATATTGGACCTAGAACGTATCGCCTGACATCGCTTGAAGGTGTTGAAGAGCCTGAACCTCTCAACATCCTTCATCTTAAGGCATTCCACACATAATAATTCAAAAATTTCAAAAATATGGAAAAATTTAAAAATCCATAAAAATAAAAAAGCAATAAAAGCTAAAAATATTGCAAAATATTCAAAACTTCAAAAACATTTGCATCATGCATTTCATTTTGCACATGCATTTCATTTAATTGCATTGCATTTAGGCATTTCCATCCATCGCACCTTGCATTAGGATAGGTTGTGTTTGCAATCTTACAAACGACACCACGTTTGTATTTCAATCATGCATCTATGCATCATCATCATCCATCACCCTTGTGAGTAATTGTGTTTCTCAACACAACCCCTCCTATTGCTATGAAGAATATACTAGGGTTTTTTGGTCATTCAACCATACCTAGTGGTCTTCTCAAAATTTTGTAGAAAGCTTGCTTTGCTTTTGTAGATGAGGTCTAGTTTTGATAGCACTTAGCATATCAGAATCCCATCACTAATCAAACACATTAACAATCCTAATTAGGGTAAGGAAGGATGAACACTACAAAAGTGGTCTGGGTCACCTTAAGCGAAAGGTTTTGTTACTTGCTCATTTGTGAGGTGCAATGGTCTAGAGTAGAGGTCATTGGAAAAAGGACAAGTTCCCCCCTACCCGAAGAAATCCCTTACATCAAAAGAAGCAAAATCCTAAAATCAAATCAAATCCCTTGCTCAAAACTAATAATAAAATAAAAATACAAAATAAATAGTGATTTTTATCACTATATATGAGCAAGTATCCCAATAAATTGAAGAAAATAAGGGGGTGAACTTGAATCCCTAGAATGGTCAATACTCAAAAATCATGGAGTGATCCCCAATACAATAATGGGCTGAATGAATCCCGCCTGACATTGGGGTAGGTCTAGCAAGTTACAAATGAGCTAGCTTTAGGTGGCTTGTATTGTCTAGTGGTCTAGTCCAACTGAGTCCAAACCTAGGATCAGGTGGGCATTTGAGGATCCCCAATATAATAATGGGCTGAATGAATCCCACTTGGCACTGGGGAATGCTTATGTCTCATATAATATATTTATTTGCACACATAGGGGTAATGAATAGCTTGTGTAAGCAAAAGAAGACAACACCTTGCAAGTAAAATAATGAAAACAAGCAATTGCAGAATTAAAGGATTTTGTATTGAATTTTATTGGAGCCTTAGTCTCCTTTTTACAAGTGATTTGCCCCAAGTGCATAGGGGTATGATTACAATAAGTGAATGCTTGCTTTCACATGATAGAATGAGCACAAAGAGGGAAAAGAAACCCCTTTGGCTAATCAAATTATTGGTGGTGTCTTTGGTCTTCTTTCGCTCCAATCCAATTGGTGAGTGGGCTTGAGTATCCAATGATGGGCCACTCCTAGCTTCAATAGCTCTTCAAATACCTATATCCTACACACATGAAATTCAAACAAGAGTCAGTAGCACCTGTATACATGATTAAAAACAAGTACAAATAAAAACCCTTGAAGGAATGCTTGCAAAAAACATAGAAATAGTAATTAAAAATGCCTTGCTAAAAAATGAATAACTTACTAATATCTGCTACTCCAAATGGCCTAAAAATTGGTGGAGATGTTCTAGGGGATGTCAGGAACCTACCCTCAAAATTTCAGCTCGATCCGAGTCCGGATGAGGGAGATATGGCCAAAACAAGTTTGGTAGTTTCTATAGAACCGTGGGTCCATGGTTGTGACTATGTAACCATGGGTTTGCGGTTTAGAAACCATGGGATTGCGGTTGTGACTGTGTAACCATGGGTATGTGGTTTAGAAAATGTGGGCCTATGGTTGGGACTATGTAACCGTGGATGCACGGTTGTGCAGAGATGGTAGAAAACCTCGAAAACTCAGATCCGGGACCTCGATGTCTCGAACTCCATGATCGTTGGTGATTCCCTGCAATGATTTTGACAGCGTAACGACGTATTTTCCAGCCCCCTTGCTTGATGGAATGGTGTTGCTTTTATAGGTAATTTTGGGTTTTGGAGGGAAATGAGAGGTGGCAAGCCAGGGCTGCCAAGTGGCAATCTTGGGCTGCCAAATGGAGGGGGGCAGTTAGAGTGAGTCACCCAGGGTGTCTCACTTAACTGGGGTGATGTGGGTGCAAGTGGAGTGAGGTGTAAGGGTTGTTCCATGTGAAGGGACAAAGGGGACAAGGGTGTGTGAGATGTGGCAAGGTGGGGTGGTGAGGTGGCTAGGACACATGTCTAGTGGGTAGGCAGGGTATCCTAGGGGGATTTTCTAGATTTATTAAAATCTAGAAAATAGGATAATGTGCAGGATTTTTATGCCTAAGTTTAGACTTAGGCATATATTATTATGCAGAATTGTGGTGTGCAATGTGGGTGAAGTGTACATGAATTAATATACCTAAGTTTATACCTAGGCATATATTTTATTATGCAGAATTATGTGGTGAGTTGTAAATGCCTAGATTTTGGTGTCTACAGATGCCCCTTTTTGTACCGTGTTGTGTAAAGCACAATGCGGTGCAAAAACAAATGACACCTGTCTTTATTGGATGCATGGACTCAAATCTTCTCGACACACAAGAATGGATGATTATTTTTCATTTTGATTTTTTTTTTTTTGCTTACCCCCTCAATTGGAGAATGGGTAAAGGATGAAACCCACGAGCCGATTGACCAAATGTGGATGATGAAAGGATGTGGTTGATTGAATGATGTGGATGTGATGCAAATGTATGTCATTTTGACCAACTTGATGCCCCAAGTTTGGGATTTTGTGTGTTCTTGCAAATTTGCCTTTGGTTTCGTTGATGTGCAAAATATATGGTAAAATATTTAACCACATTTGGAGTTCTTGTTCCACTTTGACTTTAGCAATTCCTTCCAAATGATGGGTTCAAGGAACCAGTCATTCGAGAATTTGATACTCGAGTGATTTCTGATTATTACCAAGTTGTTTTTGGTTGTTTTCCACTTTTGACCCAACGGAAGGGGTTGAAGGATAACCTTGTGCAAATCTATTTTAAACACATCTAAGCTCAAATATTTAGGGATCTAGCTGATTTAATGTCATAGTGATTTGATGTTGAATGTTTGAATGAGTTTCCTTATGGTGAGCTACCCATCCGATCGGATTGCATGGATTGCTAGTCGCTGCAACCGCTAGGTGTATAGGGTAATCCACTAGATACAAGGTTCACTTGAGATGATGATGATGCGAGATGATGATTTGGTGGGGTTTGCAATATTTTTGTAGCCATTTGCATTTGAAGGGGAGTTGTGTAAGATGGTCATAAATAAAATTCAACTTGTGTTACCCCAATCATAGAAAAGATGCTCATTTTAATGAGCGTAATTTGCTTAATTGAGTATTTTGAGTGTTGACTTTGATTATGAAACTCAAATTTGTTGATTTTGTCTATCTCTTTAAGCGATGAGTCGATGTAGAAGATATGAAATGATGAACGCAATGAAACAAATGATGATGGTTGGAATGAAATAAATGTTTTTGTTTTTGTTTCAACTATGATTTTGACCTTTGTTGATAATTGTGCACTTCTATCCCTTGGAGCAGTCCAGCCATATGGCTTTTTTAGGGAATTGAGATGATAACAATTCAATTTTTGCATGAGGTGAATCACTTTTCAAGGGCCTTATGGTAACCTATCCATCCTACCGAATTGCATGGATTGCTAGTCGCTACAACCGCCAGGTATATAGGATAAGTTACTATATACAAGGATCACTTGAGGCTAAGTGGAAGAAGGAAATGTACACCTCTATCCCTTGGAGCAGTCCAGCCGTATGGCCTTCTTAGGGAGTTGAGATGAGGGCACTTCTATTCTTTCAGAAGCTTGTTGAATTTGTTTTTGAACAAAGGAATTGAGGTACCTTTGGATTTTTCTTTTTTTTTTTTTTTTTTTTTTTTTGGTGAATGCATGATTGTTTTGTGTTTTGTGTTTTTTTTTTTTTTAAGACAAAAGGTGCATGGAAATATTTTTGGTGTTTTATGTTTTTGTATGACAAAATATTCATGGCAATGTTTTTGGTGTTTTATGTTTTTGAAATGGAAAGAATGTAGAGGTTTTTTTTTTTTTTTTTTTTTATCAAAGGAATTTCAATTTGGGTATCTTTGAAGCTTTTTGGATTGATTTGACCAAAGGGTAGGTACCTTTGGAGCCTTTTGAATTGAATTGACCAAAGGAGTTTGTTTCTCTTGGATTTATTTATTTTATTTTATTGAGTTTGACCAAAGGGTTTGATTCCTTTGGAGCTTTTTGAATTGAATGTGACCAAAGGAGTTTGATTCCTTTGGAGCTTTTGAATTAATTTGAATGTGACCAAAGGAGTTTGATTCCTTTGGAGCTTTTTGAATTGAATGTGACCAAAGGACTTTGTTTCCTTTGGAGCCTTTTGGTTTGATTGTGACCAAAGGAGTTTTGGTTCCTTTGGGGCCTTTTGAATTAAAATCTTGACCAAAGGGTATGGGTTCCTTTGGATCCTTTTGAATTGACGTAATTGCAAGTGTCCTTATGGTAATCTACTCATCCTACCGGATTGCATGGATAACCGTCTGCAACCGCTAGTTGACTAGAGTATATCACTAGATACGAGGTTCACTTGGGGATCTAAGCTAGTGAATTGAATTGTTGAATGCATGAAACTGAATTGAATTGGATGTGTTGTGTTCATGAATGGGAGGCAAAGGGTGCAACCTTTGACAAAAGGGTGCAACCTTTTGAACCTAACATATGATTTGAAATGTGAATGTTTAATGTGATTGTTAGGGTAGCTTGATTGATTGTTTGATGTTATTGATGGGGAAGGTGTAAGACCTTGAACTCCCCAAGTTGCTTGATTGATTGTTTGATGTTTTTGATGGGGAAGGTGTAAGACCTTGAACTCTCCCTAGTTGGTGTTTTTGTTATTGTTTATGTACATGTGTAATGATGGTTTGTTCAATTTTTTTTTTAGTGCATGTGATGAAATGAGTGTGTTATGAATGAATGTGTTATGAATGAATGTGTTATGAATGAATGCAATTGATGGTGATGTATGCAAATGAATGAATGGTTTTGCCTTATTAATTGTCATGCAAATAAGTTATGGACCATTGTTAAGCAAACTTTACCTTTATTGCTTAATCAGGGGCACCAATACGATACTATGGTTTGACCACAATTTGTAGGATGAAATGGACTATGATATATGTGTGGCAATATGATGGTGGTATGGAATGGAAACTTGCTTATGAATTTGTTTGCCTTAAGGATAAAGGATCTAGAATTGTTTTGCAAAGACTCAAACATCCTAGTATATCAAACAAACTCTCTCAAATTATCTAATTCTTCTAGGACCAAATGTGTGTGCAGTGAATTCATTTACCGAATCAAGAGCATGGTAATGACTCTAAACCATAAAGAACCAAGTGTGTGTGTAATTGAGTTCATTAACTCATCTTGAGTAAATTGGGTAGACCTGTTATGGTTGGAACCAAGAAGCTAGCTTGTCCGTATGAGCGGTCAGAGGTCTCTTTTAAAAGAGACATGTCGCCATGCATGAGCGTACTCCACTGCCAGTCAAGCGTCTATAGCTCCGGTGGAGGCTAACTCCATAGTCCATGATTTTTATTTTTGATTTCTTGAATTTTGGGGATGACTACTTAACCGTCTGACTGGAAATGTAGTACGATCCTTACAACCCATTTAATCAGTGGTGTGTGATGTAAAAGTTTTAGAGCTTTGGGGAATCGGATTCTCAACCTAAGTGTGATGAGAATTGTACCTTATCCTTACTACTCTACCTTTTGAATTTAGAAGCAATTGTGATAGTAGTGAAAACCACTGTTGTCATGGACTATGTTGCATAATGGGACAAGCAAGGATGCCCCTCTTCACCTCAAGGTTCCTACCAAGTATGGTGTTATCCCTATTTGACACAAGATGTTTTTAAGATGTGAAGTTGTGTTTGGTTCAAGAATGTTTTTGAAATCAATTCCCATTACTCAAGATTTGCTTAGTGTATATATGTGCAATGGTCCTAAAAGAATTCAAAATATTTTTTGGAGGTTGCTTAAATCACTAGGAGTGGTTGAGTGATCGAAAACCCCTAGAGATTCCTCAAAATAGAGACCACCAAAGAAATAAATTGCTATGGGGTTTTATTGCAGCTATTTAATTTTTTTTTTTTTCTATTTTGACATGGTTTTAGATGGCAAAATTGGACTAATGCTAGACCGTAGGTGCCCCTAATTAAGACAACAAGACTTAGTGAATGAACAATTATCTAACCTGAGTGGATGACAATTAATATGGTAAGCGACATGAATGGATGTAAACGATACAAATGTGCAAATGCAATGAAAGTGGAACGTGTGAATGCAATGAAAGTGGAAGTGTGAATGCAATGAAAGTGGGATTTTGAATGCGATGTATTAAAAATGCAATGTGTATGAACATATTTTTGTGTTTTGTATTTATTATTATTTTTTTATATTTATTATTTGTTTTTTTTTTTTAGGTGTTTTTGAACTAAAAATGTGACCAAAGGGGTTTGGTTCCTTTGGAGCCTTTTGAATTGTATGTGACCAAAGGAGTGCCTCCCTTGGAGCATTTTGAGATGAGTTTTGACCAAAGGGGTTAGGTTCCTTTGGGGCCTTTTGAATGGAGTTGACCAAAGGGATACCCCTTTGGAGTTTTTTTTTTCTTTTGATTTGACCAAAGGGGTGTCCCCTTTGGGGCCTTGTGGATTGAATTGACCAAAGGGATTTGGTTCCTTTGGAGATTTTTTTTTTATTTTATTTGACCAAAGGGGTGTCCCCTTTGGGGATTTTTGATTGAATTGACCAAAGGGATTTGGTTCCTTTGGAGATTTTTTTTTTTTGAATGGGGAAGATGTGATACCTTAATCATCCCCAAATTGTTTGGTGACTGGTGAGCATGGAGAAGGTGTGATACCTTGAGTATCCCCACAATGTTTTATGCTTGGTGAGCATGGGGAAGGTGTGATGCTTTGAGTATCCCCACAATGTTTTGTGCCTGGTGAGCATGGGGAAGGTGTGATGCCTTGAGTATCCCCATAATGTTTTGTGCTTGGTGAGCATGGGGAAGGTGTGATGCCTTGAGTATCCCCATAATGTTTTATGCCTGGTGAGCATGGGGAAGGTGTGATGCCTTGAGTATCCCCACAATGGTTCTGTTGACTATCAGGGTTTTGATTAGATACGATGAGTGGACTTTCGATGGAAAATACCCCCTTGTCGATAAGATCTTGGACCACATTTTTAAAGGCTTTGCAATCATTGATGTCATGGCCCACTTGTCGATGATAGAGACAATAACGATCTTCCCTATATGACCTAGGTTTATGTATTTTGGTATCTGTAGGACGTATGTCAGGTAAAATGATTGTTTTTGCATCCTACAACTTTTGAAAGATGATTGACATGGGCTCGGATAGAGGGGTCCAAGTACGGGGTTGATGATTTGGACGAGATTGGCCATGTGGACGAGGTTGATGAGGTTGTTGAGGTGGGTGATTTTGATGAAGTTGATGATGACTCAATTGTAGCTCAATGCTTGTGAGGCGGTTCAAGATTTGTTGTAAAATGAGCATAGTGCATTGGTGAAATGGTAGTTGTTGATGAGGAGATGGTGGAATGATGGTGTGTTGTGTTGATGAAGCACCATACATGTGATTGATTGGATGTGTAGGTATGGTTATAGTTGGGGGGTGCAACACCCAAGATGGATCTTGGGTGAAGAAGGTGGGGGGTTGATGGGATGTTGATGGTGGGTAAGTGGAAGATTGCATTGCTACTGAAGGAGGGGGGTTATGGACCATGGTGCTTATGGGTGCTATGGATGGAATGGGCATAGGGATTTGTGAAGCAACACTAATGGGTGCTTCATAAAGGGGGTTGGTGCAAATGACTTGTTGATTTGGTATGATGATGGGAGGTTGATTAGATGATGATGAATGAGTATGGGCTATGGTGGTAGCAGTGTGCTCAAAAAGTGGATTCGCAAAGGCTTGGCTAGACTGTTGTGGGTGTGGGAAGGTGACTTCCTGATGGAATGATGGGATGGTATGGGGTGGAATGGTAAGCGGTGGTAGCAATGGAAAAACCATTCTAGCTGCACTCAGGTACATCCTAACTACATCCACGTCTACAAGTGTGACATGATCATCAGTTATGGTAGGTGATTCACTCCTAGGAGTCTCAGGAATAGCGGTGTGAGTAGCCCTATGCATAATATCTATGTTTGAAATGGGGGCACCACTAGAGGGTCCTACATTTAGGCTTTGGGACATAGTAGAGGGCATGTTGACTTGCCCTAGCACCGAAGTGTTAGGGGCCTCACTAGACTGGGTTGCCATGGAGGAGGACCACTGACTCTGGATCAATGCTAATTTTCTTGCTTGACTATGAGTTACTACCATACGCTAATATGCAATCTATGTGAATGAAAAAGAAAGTACAATGCAATACAACATGCCAAGCAAATAAACATACAAAGTGTTTGACCCTAGTTTGCACTAAGTTTTTGAATTTTTTTTTTGTTGTGTTTTTGTGTGTGTTTTTTTTTGAAGTTTTTGAAGAGATTTTGTTCTTTTTGGAATAGAATAATAGAACTCAATGAATATGGTGATTAAGAACACTAGCACCAAGCATGATTTCTCAAAAGAGGCTAGGGTACACCACTTAAATCCCAGTGGGGGGTTCGCCTAGCTCTTCCACTCTAATTCAACAATCGTTCCAATAGTGGGAGACAACTTGAACACCAATGACTTATACCAGCTTAAAGAGTGCTTTTATCCTATCTAAGGATGATCTAGGGGGCAAGCCGATGGAAGGAGATGAATTCCAATGTCACCAATCTGAATTGGGGGTTGGTGATGAAATCCAACCGGACCAATGTTTTAATTATACGTGTGTGTGTGAAGGTTTTGTTTTCTATTGTGCGATGCAAATATAACATGCAATTATGCTTTTATGCCTAATGCAAAAAGTAGGAAAGACATAGAATAGCAGACAAAATCATATCAGGGGTAAAATTGCAAATTCAGGTAAGACTCAACCAAATTCTATTTAACAGGGCTAACCGCGGGTGAGCGGTTAGTTCTGGTAAACCATGGGTACGTGGTTTGCCAACCGCACATGCGCGTTTGGGGAAATCCCAATCATGGGTGTGTGGGTCCTTTCTATCAATAGAATAAAGCCGAATACAGGCCCAAACCCCAAAAAAGAAATACCTAGGTTATTTCTAACCTGGTATATGCAAGATGATTGTTCCCTACTATGCATATGCCAATTCTCATTTTATTTCCCTTTATTATTTCGTATATGAATGCAATATTTAAGTAAGTTTTTCTATTCCTAAGACCTAAATGCAAACAAAGGCATACAGGACTAAGACTCTTAATCTACTTAAATGCAACCTAAAACTAGCATTAAAGAAAAATTTTAAAATATGGCATAGGGTATAGACCTGTGTTCCTTTTGCTGCTCCTTCTAGCTTTCAACCGTCGGTCCACGTTTCAATAGTGTAGCAACCATGAATGAGCGTTTCCTCATAAGGTAAACCATGGATGCGTGGTTCCATAGTAACAGGTTAAATAATTCAAAATCAAATTCTCGTGTGTTTCAAATCCTTAGCACTTGTACATGCAAACAAAGATTAGTAAGATTAAAATAAAGCAAGGCAAAATAAAATGGAACCCTTGGGAGGTCCCACCGTGATCACCATTTTGTAAGCAAAATAAGACAACACCTTGCAAGTAAAATAATGAAAACAAGCAATTGTAGAATTAAAGGATTTTGTATTGAATTTTATTGGAGCCTTAGTCTCCTTTTTACAAGTGATTTGCCCCAAGTGCATAGGGGTATGATTACAATAAGTGAATGCTTGCTTTCACATGATAGAATGAGCACAAAGAGGGGAAAAACCCCTTTGGCTAATCAAATTATTGGTGGTGTCTTTGGTCTTCTTTCGCTCCAATCCAATTGGTGAGTGGGCTTTAGTATCCAATGATGGGACCACTCCTAGCTTCAATAGCTCTTCAAATACCTATATCCTACACACATGAAAGTCAAACAAGAGTCAGTAGCACCTGTATACATGATTAGAAACAAGTACAAATAAAAACCCTTGAAGGAATGCTTGCAGAAAACATAGAAATAGTAATTAAAAATGCCTTGCTAAAAAATGAATAACTTACTAATATCTGCTACTCCAAATGGCCTAAAAATTGGTGGAGATGTTCTAGGGGATGTCAGGAACCTACCCTCAAAATTTTAGCTCGATCCGAGTCCGGATGAGGGAGATATGGCCAAAACAAGTTTGGTAGTTTTTGCAGAACCGCGGGTCCATGGTTGTGACTGTGTAACCATGGGTTTACGGTTTAGAAACCGTGGGATTGCGGTTGTGACTATGTAACCATGGGTATGCGGTTTAGAAAATATGGGCCTGTGGTTGGGACTATGTAACCATGGATGCACGGTTGTGTAGATATGGTAGAAACCCTCAAAACTCAGATCCGGGACCTCGATGTCTCGAACTCCATGATCGTTGGTGATTCCCTGCAATGATTTTGATAGCGTAATGACGTATTTTCCAGCCCCCTTGCTTGATGGAATGGTGTTGCTTTTATAGGTAATTTTGGGTTTTGGAGGGAAATGAGAGGTGGCAAGCCAAGGCTACCAAGTGGTAATCCTGGGCTGCCAAATGGAGGGGTAGTTAGAGTGAGTCACCCAAGGTGTCTCACTTAACTGGGGTGATGTGGGTGCAAGTGGAGTGAGGTGTAAGGGTTGTCCCATGTGAAGGGACAAAGGGGACAAGGGTGTGTGAGATGTGGCAAGGTGGGGTGGTGAGGTGGCTAGGACACATGTCTAGTGGGTAGGCAAGGTATCCTAGGGGGATTTTCCAGATTTATTAAAATCTAGAAAATAGGATAATGTGCAGGATTTTTATGCCTAAGTTTAGACTTAGGCATATATTATTATGCAGAATTGTGGTGTGCAATGTGGGTGAAGTGTACATGAATTAATATACCTAAGTTTATACCTAGGCATATATTTTATTATGCAGAATTATGTGGTGAGTTGTACATGCCTAGATTTTGGTGTCTACAGCTTGATATTTCGTAGCAAAAACTTTATCTTTTAGTATTCTAGTATACTCAGTATACAAATTTTGATAAGTCAAATAGGGTGTCCGAGTCTCATGGAAAACCTCAAAAATTCCCAAATAGCAACAACTTGTTTCAATCAATAAATCATCTTCTTTTTGTAAGAGTTTTTTTGTTAAGGGGTATTCATAATATAGGTTAGATATCGGATGGATATCAACAATGATATTTAGACAACCACTGACCATGTTGTGCATATTATTTTAACTTACAATAACTTATGAATAGAAACAATACATCATTTCATCTTACATATGGATGTCTAATTGATTAATTCTTATGACAAAATATATTAATTACAATTCATGATGGTTATACATTTTGTGGTTTTATCCATTAGATTGTTAACTCGTATTGCCTTCATTTTTTATGTTTTAAGTGATTAAAGCATACAGGTTTATTTACATTATATCATCATCATGTAAATATTGCATTACATATATTGCATTTATCATACCATACTATCATAAATTAAATGCATACAAGTAAATCAAATTAAACATGCATTTAACATCTAACATTGCATCCATATGCATACATCATAGTAGTCCATCTACACATTTAGATCACAATATCTAGTCATACATCCATCATCTAGCTAGTGCATGTCATCCATACATCACATCATATAGCATCAGATAAACATCATATATAAGCATCACATCCATATGCATCTCATAAACATAAAGTAAAAAAATGTACACATATAATGAGTCTCATAAATATCAAATAATATATATATATATATAGATATATATGTCTCAAAAAGTACATAGGTGTGTCCAAAATACCTATAGGCTACAATGTGTAGGTCCTTAGACCTTAAACTAAAAAATGATACAATATGCCCAATGCATGATCATGACTGGCTTGTGCCCCTTGTCTGTGAGGCTCCTCCATCGCCTCCACCCTCTCAATGATTCCATCTGGATATGGTAGTGGTGGACCTCTCAAACCTATGATTCTTGTGTCTAGGCCAAGATAAGGACTGCCCTGTCTCCCGTGTCTGAGTCCTCTGGGTCCTTGGATCTATATATCTCTCTGGAATCTCACCATCGTAGAGCTCAACCTCTCCCTCCAAGAGAGCGATGTGAGCAGCATCTGATGCACGCTACTTGATATGGGTCTGGATGATAGGCTACAATCACCTAATATTTGTAGAAGGATCTAAACCTATGGGTCCCTTTACAACTCAAGCCATAGGAATAGTCTATGGAGTTGAGGGATCACCTTATGCACTCCTTGATAGATCCCTCTCCTAAGTCCTGAGGTTGAACTAAGACTATAGAAGATCCCATTGAAGCACCATATTCTCTAGAGCTATAGTGGCACTCTTAATATATACCAAGTGAAGAGTCATCTCCTCTTGGTATGCCCACCACTACTTCTATTCCTATGTCAGCTGATATTGCTCTAACTTGTGCCTATAGAGTAGCAATGGAGGTATACCTCCCCAGGATCTGCATCTGAGTAGTCCCCAACTATGACTACAGACTAGCAACCTAGGCTCTAAGCTATGAAGTCTCATTGTCTAGCCTCTCCTCACCCTCCTCCTTTACCTAGGGCTCCTCCTCGATAGCTGCATCATCATCCCATCCATCCTCTATCTTTTGGTGCACTATGTGCCCATGAGGATCTGCAACCTGAACTACCTTAGCTATCTCTACTCTTATTTCTCCATCTCCAGCTCTACCTAGTGGGCTGCCACCTCGCCATATCCTAGTAGTCCACCAGGCATCATAGTCAGCTATGGATCCTACGTTGGCTAGTCCCAAATCCTACTAGTCATCATCCTCCTAACCTAATGGAGTCATAGTAGGCCAAGTCAAATCCTTCTCCACCTTAATGCAATGATAGATGATGGAAACTAATGGAATATCATGGTAGATACCAAAATACCTCATGACACGTGAGAAGTGGAAGAACTCATGCATGTCGAGCTTACACTCAATGAGCCACCTATATCAGTGTACCTACCTCATATACCTATGTATCTCCTACCATGCAGGATAGTCTATGTAAGGCCACCATATAACATGCTCTAGCCATAGTCAAGTCAACGGGTCTAAATAGTGTTGCAGATTCCTACCCGAGACCTGCTCTTGAACCCCTCGGTCTCTATGGGACATAAATCACCATAGCACTAACAAGCCTCTATAATTTTGCCAATATGACATGGAAGTCCCCCTGGGCAGTCAATGGTGATGTGCTACCATACCCATATCTAGAGCAACAGGCTACAGGCAACTCCAATGTGGCCTCGTTGAGTGATCCTGTACAACTCATCGTAGAGTTGTGCTAGCAGCACACTACCCAAGAGAAAATCAATGTATGCTCTCTAGTACTACCTAGAAGGTCCTTCATCCTAGAGAGGAGGTTCCAAGGGAACCTCGTGCTAGATGTATCTATAATTAGGATGTGAATGTACATGTACTTCAATATGGCTTGTCGCTCTATGAAGACATGCACCCTATACCAGCACTCAATGGGCACACCCATATGGTCAATGTCCTGTTGAGTGGTATTTTCACCCAATTGTGAAATTACACTCTTCCTTAGGATTTGGGTTCCAAATCCCCTCTTGCAAAGAAGTTAAACAAGTAACTTCTCCAAGGTTCGTGTTATGTTAGCATTTTGCATGTGTATTAGTAATCTCAAATAAATATATTCATTTGAAATGCTTGGAACACCTTAATGATTGCAAGTAACTGTAAACAAGGGGCAATGTTGGTTTATTTTACCATGAAACTTTAGTGATTGTTCATTGAACCAAAATAAAGCAAATGTGAGTTGGCCCTCATATGACCACGATGTAGTGCCTTTATTCCTTTTATCTTGAGAGTTTTAAGGTAGATTTTATCTTCTTTATTAAGTCCAAATATGGCTTCTTACCATGAAGATAAAGATAGCTTTCAATATGATCGATAAACTATCCCTCTTTGGTGAAATGAATTTTCACAAAGAAGCAATAATTTATGGCCTTAGATAAAGGGCTTTAAATGTCACTTTAACTTATCCCTCTTAAATGAAATCAAATTTTCATCAAGATGAACAATTAAGTGCTTTGAGGAAAATACCTTCAATGTAATACTCAAATTACCCCTCTTTCGTAAAATTAGAATTTTTATAAAGAGATGGTAATTTTAGGCACAAAATGGAAATTTGTGAAAATGCCATAAAACATAACTCCTTCAATGAAACTAGAATTTTCATGAAGGGGATGTCATCATAGTCTCATTAGTGCAAAACAAAACTGAAAAAATGAAATTTGACCTTAAAATGGAAATTTTCTATTTTCGAATTTTTAAATCTGTAACAAAACAGCAACTTCGATGAATTTTAAAAATACTAAACAACTCCGAAAATGAAATTTCAAAGTGCGTATTGGAATTCTGAAGTATAACCTACGCAATGGTGAAATTATTTTTAGATTTTGAAATTTTTTAAATGTTTATTTTAATGCCTGAAAATAAGAAAAAATTCTGAAATTAAAATTTTTGAAAATAGAAAATTAAAAATTTGCATCAAAATAATTGCTGAAAATGCAGCAATGCAAAAGCTCCTTCAGTTTGATAGCACCCCATCCTGCAAAACCGAATATGTGAGAACTTCGTACATGCAACCTAGCCTATTTGACCTGCGAAACAAACACAATCAAAGTAAACTAGGTGCTGGCTCCTAGGGTTTAAAATAATTTCCAGATTGCAGACATTCACATGAAATAACCCAAAACAATGGCATAAATTTCACATACAAATCTGAAATTTGAAAGGAGAAACATAGAACAATTAAAATGAAGCATGCAAAAAATTTCTCATCCTTTCTTGCTAACAAGGCCTGAAATTTCTGAAGAGAAGCTTTAGCATTCAAATTATATTCCAAGTTTACATATCAAAATCTGCCGCCATTTGGCCATGCCAAAAGTTCCAGTCCCCTTCCTCCATCTTTGAAAAGCGTATTTAACATTTTCTCTGAAACTCTTTGTTTCCTGTTTTCCATTCGCTTCGTTGAGTAACCATTCGTTTTACCTCCCATTCTAAGGCTCTCTGTCCATTCGTATTGTAACCGCAAACTTCCATTATTTTCATTAACATAGCAGTTTTTTGTAACGGACACTTTCAATTGATTTTACATTGGCCTTTCCCTTCTTTATAAAACATCCTTCTTTAAACATGGGGTGGAATTGGAATCTGCTTGTGAGATTCCCCCTTTTTAACTTACTAAAATCTTAAAAGAAAAAAGTTTGTCTTTTATATACCACCATAGGCTATACCAAAATTAGGGCGCGTGGTTTTACCATGACCCGTGGCCCATTCGAATGGAAATATGCCATCTCACACGCCTCGCTTCATTCGACGACCGCGGTCATCTTCGTCGACCGTACCTCGGTGGCTATCGTCTCGTTGGAAATACCTTCACCTATTCTCTACCCAGTCGACTGCTGTTAAAACGTTTTGGACTTGTGCCATCGTCGATGAAGGTGCCACGTTCGAAACGTTTTGGATCTGACGCTCTAAATATGAAAATTTACCTGTGTATTGTTGTATGCCGATGTTACAGACCCAATGAATCTGCCCTGCATGGCGAATGTCGTCGCTCGACCCGCTGCCGTAAGTTCCTGTGGGCTACTACGTTCTCTTTAGAACCTAGTACACATATAACATTGTAACTTCGCCCGAAACTGCTCCATGTCCACATCTTTCGCTGTCATGTTGGAGACAAAAACCCTGCACACAAAACAAATCACCTATTAAATTGGAATCAAATTTATTAGTGCACCACCAAATCCTTTACTATATTATGTAATATATTAAATATATATTTTTTATTGAGTAAATACTTCTTATACATATACGTATCCGTCGTGGGGTGAACTCGGGTCACATCATCGAAAATGCAAGTGGTGCCCTTGTCGGTAGACCACAACACTATACATGTATGTGTGAGATGTATATACTTAAATTCATTTGTTATTTTCATCTTCTATTCTTTGACCCAAACAAATGAAATAAAACCTAACAACTGGACATCAAACTTTCAAATGATAACACTGACAAAACAAACTTGTCGACACACAAACTGACGATAAAACGGAAACGTCGACGAGAAAATGACCACAAAGTCGTTAACAAGAAAATGACGACAAAAGTCATCGACAAGAAAAAGTTGTCGACAAGAAAATATTGTCAACAAGAAAAAGTTGTCGACAATAAAATATCATCGACAAGAAAAAGTTATCGACAAGAAAATATTGTCGACAAGAAAAAGTTGTCGACAATAAAATATCGTCGACAAGAAAATGATGACAATAAAATATCATCGACAAGAAAATACTGCCAACAAGAACCGACAACAATTGCAAAACCTACGACAAAACGAAGGATTAGACACTAAAAATGAAATGCAAACACCCGGATATCAAAACGAAAAGGTGGGTCCCCAATTTTGGGGTATGTTGTGGAATAGCCACAACATGTCCTCCAGTGCCTCAGTGCTCCGAGCATCAAATATCCACTAGAAAAATCTAGCCTTCACTGTGGTAGGCAAAGAGGTGATGGCCTTACCATCAATAGGGATGCAAAAGATGTGGTAGGCATCCTCCAAGGTGATCGTGATATCTACGATCGAAAAGTGATACATATTGGTTTGCGTATCCCAAAAATGGACCAAAGTAGTCATATAGGCCTGGTTGACCTTGATGGATGGTAGTCATATGATGTAACCAAGTCCTATAGTGGCTAACCACTCCTAGTCAGCATCGCTAATCCTATGGAGGAGGTCCCAAAAGAGCTCGGACTCCCTCGCTCGAGCAATCATCTAGAAGGGAAAATAATAATACATCAACATCAAACAAAAACATCAAAAATAAACATCAAAAGTAAAAAAAAATCAAAATATATTCAAAAAAAATAAAAATTCATAAAAGCACAAGAAAATTAAAAAAAAAATCAATTAAACCAGTCAAATTTCAAAAAAATCAAAAAAATTGAAAAATTTGCATAAAGTTTCTCAACCGTGGCTAGGATCCGTAGCCGACGACAACGGTAAAATTTTTGACCATTGGGATTTGAATCCTATCACGGCTAACATCCACGACCCCCAATTTGTCAATTGGGAGCCACATCTACCACCCGTGGCTAAGAGAAGCACCCCTTTCAAGGTCACTTTCCATCCCGAGCAACAAAAAAAAAAATTTAAAACCTTCCCATATAAGCTAACCTAGACTAATTCTAACTAGGTGAGGTTCATTAACAGTAGTTTAATTTGGTTCATTTAACCCATTAATTAATGAGGTTCATTTTAAGTTGGTAATAAAATAAGAGAGATGTGATGCTACCTTCGTGGCATCGGCTCCGCCATTGGAAGATGTCTCTGCTTGGTCAGGCATGAGTGTGAGTTTTTAGTTTGATAGCATTCTGGGTCAATTTATTAATCTCACCTCTCATAGATCTCTTGAAAGTGATATCAAATTAGAAACTAATTAATTGAAAATGACATATTTTTATTTTATATTTCCAATTTGGCTGTCGATCACACCTGGAAACTACGAGCACAAAATTAGGGTTTATCGATCACGGGTCAGAGGCGCAGCTAAGAAAATTATAAAAATTGGCTACGTCTGACAAGCACGGCTGACATCCAGACATAGATACCTTCAAAATTTCACCATGAGGAGATTTCAAATGCAAAATCAAAGATATCTAATGGGCCAAAACCCTCAAAATTTTCAAAAATAACAAAAATTTACATTTTTCAAAATTCAAATGTGCCTCGTATCTAGTTATTTACCCTATACACTTGGTGGTTGCAATGAATTGTGATCCATGCAATCTAGCAAGATGATTAAATTACCATAAGGCCATTTGGGGTAAATTAGTCATCATTGAATTGATATGCTTCACTTCAATCCCTAAGAAGGCCATAGTGGTTAGACTGCCCCATAGGAATGAAGATTCATCTTAATTCTTCTATGGCATTTTTTATAAGATCATCGAACATTATGATTCAACATAAACCTAATTGGAATTGATATCATCTCGATTTCCTAAGAAGGCCATTACGATCAGACTGCTCCATGGGATAGAGATGTACAATTACTATTAACACTTGTAATCATGACTGAAGTAGGACTTGCCAAGTAATGTAATAGTGCTACAATCTTCAATTTTTTAAATCAATCATGTTGGTCAAGTGACTCGTCACTTCATTCAATGTCCTACTCTCATCGACTCGTTCCTTGAGGGGGTAGTCATAATATCAAATATCATAATCAAATTCAATTGGAGATCACTCAATCTTGTCAAAATTGTGTTCGTCTTACGAATCATTACCAACAACTATCATAAGCTTACCCTTTGTTGGGTCAAAAAGCAAATATGATAGTTAAGTTAGTAGCTCTCCACCTATCGGTACTATTATAGCATTGAAGCTACATGATCGTCATTGGAGCTTGCAAAATCTTTGTAAATTTAAGTCTTCCCTTAGTTGGAAGCAATGATTCTAAGATGTGCATCCTTTTACAAAAATGGGCATCTAATATTGATAAGATCATTGATCATCATTCAACCTACAACATGGTTTTAGAAGGTCTATTATGCTCAATGTTGTTTTTTCTCACAACACATCTCAAAAGGGATATCTGTAGACACCTAAAACATGTCATGTCGAGGTGACTACTCATATGGGTATGCTAATAGACCATATGAATGATCTTTGAAAAATACAAGGTGAAATAGTGGTTTTAACCACTCAATTTAGATAGTATTTGCCTAATCAATATTAGTCGTGGCTAACACAAGTGGCTAACAGAGCTGGACATGCCTCAGACCTGTGGTTAGAATCAAAACTATTTTGAATCTCGAGGTGAGCCAATTTTGGTTACAATAGTGTAGGCAACAAGAATTAAAACTATTTTTGGCAGGGAAGCTTCGAGAGTTATCCTCCCAACTAATCCAACCTCCTGGAACTTGATCTTGGCATCCCAAGAAAGCCAAGATTAGAGATTAGAAAGGCTATAAGACCCCCCTCCAAATTGAGGAGAAGTCTAGAATAATTTTGAGTTGAAACATAGTGAAGCTCTGCCAAAATGGACAATGAATTGAGAAGAGTTGAAATACTGCCCAATTATGGAGTGATAAGCATGAATCCATCAATGGAGCTTCCAAAGGACTAAGAAGCATCAATCACAAAATCAAGCCAATCGAACACGGATCTCATCAAATTCTATCAACAATCCATCTGGGGACATAAAGGTGACCCTTGATCATCAATTCCATGGAGGGAATCAAATATCCAAGCCCTGATTATAAGAGCAAGAACACTTTCGGCTCAGTCGTAGCTGTCTGTCACGACTAACAGTGCTAGCTACGCCTTAGACCTGCGACAAGGGTTTGATCCTTAATTTTATTTATTTTAGCAGTAGATTTCCATTTTCAGTTATGCAATTAGCATAATATAGCATAGATTACTATTTTAGTAGACATTTGACCAGTTAATTTAGGATTTAGAGGTATATTTGTTTCCATTTGCCTTGCAATGTCAAACTAGACTAGTTTCATGTTTTTCAAGTTCTAATGGCTAATTATGCTTTCTAATTGCTATATTTCATGCTTTCTTTACATGCTTTACAATAATTTGGTGATTTCTTGCATATCTTCATATGTTTACATGCTTTCTTGCTTTCTTTATCATCGATTTATATAATTGTCCATCAAAAGCCTCATCAAGAGAGACCTCCTTTGTCATTAACCTCTTTCATATTGTTTCTTGAATGTAGGGTTTACATGACCTATTCATTTTAAAGGCATTCAAGGTAGCATATGCCTCCAACGAAAGGAAAAGAAGGCTATCATTGGCCTTAAGCAGTTCGTGTACCTTCTAAAATTTTTGTAGATTATACCTCCCCCTCTTTTAGAGGGTCTTCAATATTGTATAAATTGTATCAAAATTGAGTATCCCTAAGAGGGACATACATGTAATTTAGATTTGACAAAGTTTTAATAAAAAAAGAAACTCCATTTTCTTGTTGAATTCATTGTTTTCTATTCCTTATTGCTTTAATACTTGATTTCAATTTATTCACTAGTTAGGTGTATGCTTTTTAGATAGTTATAAAATTATGAAAAAGTTATAATCGAAACTAAAGAATCTTAAAACTCACAATAATAATTTTAATTTATTTTCTTTTTATTAAATATCTATTGGACTAAGTGCTACTCTAAACTTCATTCATAAATCACTTCCTCTTCCTACATTTACACTATAAAATTTTACTACAATAGCCATGATATAGAGTGGACAACTCTTATAAGTTTAAGTAATATTGTAACTACTCTAATGTTTTAATTCTAATATAGAATTTAAATGAGTTTTAAAGGATTTTTGATTCACCCTATTTTAACTAAGGTAAGTAATACCACTTGGATATTTCATATAAAGCAACCTCAATCCAAATTACCTATTACCTCCTTATTACATTGTCATGCACTCTTATTTTAAGTAATCCCATTAACATACTAACGAATGAAAACAACTTACGATTTAGTCACCATTCCTTTATATCTCTTTCAACTTATACACAAGAGAATATAATATTAAGCAATTCTTCTAAGTATTCTAGTTTTGTTTTTGATTTTATGCCGACTCTTCCATCCTTTGATTTGGAAACAATACTGTCATTATTTGATTAACAATAAATTTCCCATTAATCTCCCCACAATTTCCAATGCACCTATCTCTAAAACATAGGCTCGGTTTATAGGCTAAAATCAAATATAAATATATCTTATATTATATTATGTTTTCATATCCAAAATATCACCATGTGGACAAATAGTTTTCTCATGTCACCATAATTAATCAAAACTATTCAGTTTACCCTCACTAATACTTTGAACAACCATACCACACTAGTTCATATAGGAATACCTTATTGGTAAGATAATAACCCATATCCAACTGCTCTTAACAATATTGAATACATGCAAAATTTTAAAAGCATAAAGAAATAGACGACCATCATATTGTAATGAAAAACATAAAATAATAATTTTAATTCACAAACTAGTCTCCATATCAAATTGATATATCCTTTAAAGACAACGTGTATATGAAATGCAAGTTTCTCCCTGAACGCATGTCTATTCCTCATCATTTTTAAAAGTAAACAATTAAATGGGTTTCTTAATAACAAAAGATTCACAGAGTATTGTCATGCAATTCTTTCGAGTCTGCATATTTCAAAATACAAATACAAAATATTGACATTTGTTTTGTTCTTCTAATAACCCATATTTCATCATTCCATTGAGTAAAATTCACAAGAATCTACAAATTGTAATAAATATTTTCTAGTTTAAATTCAGTTCTTGATGCTAGAACATAGACAAATCATCCAATAAATAGCAAGTAAAAGTCTTTGGTTGTGTTTCTCCACAGTGCTCCAGTTTTTTTAAATGAATTTTTGGTGACTTCTCAAGGGTCAGAGTGGTCAATCTATCATGACATGCAGCTAGTCCTATCTTGCATACAATAATTACACTCCCAACACAGCATGTAGAATATCATAAGCTTCCCAACACATCATAAGCTTCCCAACACATTATAAGCTTCCCATAATAGCATGCAAGTATCACAAGATTTCCCAACACAACATGCAAAATAAAACAAGTTTCAAGACGTGATTTATTCATCTCAGGTTCACAATCAACCATTAATTCTTTTTATTTTCCAACAATCCCTTCGAACACATGCATCACATTTCAAAATTTTCCACATATGCACTGGAAAGATTTCAATTCCTCTTTAGTTTGCAATGCAATTATCAATCTATATTCACACGCATAACAAAACATACAATGCATTTGAACAATCCATTTTCATATTATCCCATTTAACTTATCTTATAGATTTTACCAAAATAGACTTATTGATAAACGCTGATTTCTTTCCTCACTTCCAAAGCCCTTCTCCCTTCTTCGCTCTCGCCTCGTTTTTCCAAAACAATGTAGACCATAATGCCTTCTCCATCTTCCCTTCTCCAATTTAGAAGATAGGTCCTATTTTCCAGCTTGCAACTAGCGTTCATTTTAAGATTCCTTCTATCCAAAGTATGCCATGTGGAATCCACTTCCATCCACGTTCAACAAACCCAAGTTTTATAATAATTTTCCAAATGCCGACTGTTTCCAAATTGTCCCTTTTTAAATAATGCAAGGCAATAACTCTTTAATATTTATTTTATTATTATATATTTTAATATATTATTGTTTATAATATTTTTTTTACCTTATTTTAAAACAAACAATTATTATTTGTTCTTAATACATTTATATATATATATATATATATATATATATATATATATATATATATATATATATAATTTTGGCCTTTTAAAAAAATAAATAAATTCCTCAAACACACATTAATATATATAAATATAAATATTAATTATCTTACTTTACCCCTTTTTCTTATATTTCCTTTTAGCTCTTAGAACAATAATAATCATATCATTACTTCACATTTAACCCATTATTTAAACTATGGCTCCCATGCATTTAAGCATTTTTATTGCCAACCAAACATCATAAATTCACAATTTGACAAACATCAAACATTCCTACAAATGCAACTACATGATATGCATTTATATGGACCATTGGCGGATGCATTGCCTATAGGGTTCTTTGCCCCTATCAATCGGTGAATACTCCACCGCTCATGATTTCCCTTGACTTACCTTACACCGGATAATTCTTTTACCCATTGAGGAGACATCCTTCCTTTGAATTATCCCCGCCAGTAACAATACATGTCCCCTGCATCCACAGATACATTAGCAGTATCTCATCCTTGCAGAAAAATTAGGTATATAATAAAGTAGATTTTTGGAGGGTTATTACATACTTCCCCTCTAATATTAAACACAATCCCTGTGTTTTCATTTCCCATTGAAACGTAAAAACAATATTACCATGGATAAAATAAAATCAATACAATACACCAACAAATTTACATGTTCCAAAACTGAATTATCATTTATTGTTAAAATACTATGCATGCACAAACAACATATATATATATATATATATATCATACTTCACAAACCAAGATATGATTATATCACTGTTCAAACAAAATGGAACTATGACATGATGATATCACTATTCAAACAAAAATGGAAACTATCTTTTCATGATGGCCACATCCTCCCACGTGGCACTATTTTCAGAAAACTGGTCCCATTGGACCTTGCACTATTCAATATTCTATTTTCTTAATTATTTTGTTCTATAACCAAGGATCTTAACTAGTCGCACTTCAATGCATAGGGGATCATCCATCTACAAATGATCAACATTCCAAACATGTGAGGGGTCAAAAACATATTTCTTGAGAAGGGACACATGGAATGTATCATGGATTTTTGACAAATTGGGTGGTAAGTCTAATTTGTAGGCTACTGGGTTTAGTTTATCAATAATTACAAAAGGCCCTACAAATCGTGGACTAAGCTTAGAGGATTTGATAGAACTTTTGGTAGGTTTAACTCTTAGGAATACTCTGTCTCCCATAGTGAATTCCCTTGGTGTTCTCTTAAGATCCGCATAACTCTTTTGTCGATCTGAAGCTTCTTTGAGCCTTTGACAAATTTCATTGAGTTGGTCTTCCATTTCTTTGACCATATCTAGCTCGATCATCACCCGATCCTTCGGATTACTCCATGATAATGGTGTTCTGCACCTCCTCCCGTACAGAGCCTCAAATGGAGCCATACCTAGAGAAGTATGGTAACTATTATTATAAGCAAATTCTACTAGAAAAAGGTAATCTTCCCATTTCGTTTGATGATCCATACAATACATTTGGAGCATATCCTCTAAGACTTGATTTACCCTTTCAGTTTGTCCATCTGTCTCAGGATGATAAGCAGTACTAATATTGAGTTTTGTTCCCCATGCCTGATGCAATGTCTACCAAAACTTGGATGTGAATCGAGAATCCCTGTCTGATATAATTATTTTAGGAAATCCATGTAACCGTACCACTTCCCTAGAAAATTTGTGGGCTACAACGGGAGCTCCATATTTAATATTTCTAGGTAGAAAATGTGCCACTTTAGTCAATTTATCAACTACTACCAGAATGACATCATGCTGAAAATGATTTTTAGGCAATCCAACAATGAAATCCATAGTCACAACCTACCATTTGTATATTGGAATGTCATGCAAAAATAAGCGTCCAGCTGGATGAAGATGTTCCACTTTCACCTTTTGACATTCTAAACATCTAGCCACAAATTCAGCAATATCCTTTTTCATTCCTGGCCAATAATAATATTTTCTCATATTTTCATACATCTTTACATAGCCCGGATGAGCGGAATATGGAGCACTATGTGCTTCTTGCAGTAACATATTTCTCAAGTCTTGATCATTAGGCACTACCATTCTATTTTTGAAAAATAATGTATCTTCCCAGATTCTAAATTCCTTTGCTTTATCAGAATCTTGCTGAACTAGTTCCCGATACTTCTGAGAATATTCATCTTGAATTTATAGTTTTCTTATTTGATCAATTATAGCAGATTGATAGTGTGACATAGCATTGATATGCTTTCTTCTACTTAAAGCATCTACTAATTTATTTTCTTTTCCCTTTATATACTCTATGCCAAAATCATATTCTACTAGAAATTCCATCCATCGCCTTTGTCTAGCATTGAGCATTGGTTGAGTAAAGATATATCTTAAGATTTGATGGTCTGTTCTAAGCTCAAAATATTTACCAAGTAGGTAATGATACCATATTTTAAGAGCATGCACTACTGCAACCAACTCTAAATCATGTGTGGTGTAGTTTAATTCATGTTTCTTAAGTTTTCGTGACTCATAAGTGATAATATCATCCTCTTGCATGAGGATCCCACCTAATCCTTCCATGGAGGCATCAGTACATACAATAAATGGTTGTTTGGGATATGCTATTCTAAGAATAGGTGATGTTGTTAGTTTTTCTTTAAGAGTTTTGAAAGCTTCTTCACACCGTTCTGTCCATTTAAAAGCTTTTCCTTTCTTTTGGAGATTGGTTATTGGATAGACTACCTTAGAGAAATTATAGATAAAATGGTGATAATATCCAACCATCCCCATAAAACTTCACACTTCAAAAATATTTGTTGGAGCAGGCCAATCAATAATAGCCTCAATTTTCTTTGGATCAAGAGACACCCCTTCAACAAAAATTACATGACCCAAATACTGTACCTAGGTTGCATAAAACTCACACTTGGACATTTTTCCATATAATTGATTCTTTCTAAGTATTTCAAGAACAATTCTCATATGAAGATCATGCTCTTCTTTGATTTTGGAGTAGATCAGTATATCATCTAGGAATATCAATACAAACCGATCTAGTTGCTCTCAAAACACACTATTCATCAGATTCATAAAAGTTGTTGGAGCATTGGTCAATCCAAAAGGCAACACTATAAATTCATAGTGGCCATATCTAGTTTGAAAAGTAGTTTTATGGGTATCTTCTTCTCGAATCCTCAACTTATGATAACCAGATCTGAGATCAATTTTGGAGAAAATTGTGGTTCCTTTTAGTTGATCAAACAAATCATCTATTCTGGGTAGAGAGTACTTATTCTTAATAGTCATCTTGTTTAGCATTATGTAGTCAATACATAGCCTTAGTGTTTCATCCTTCTTTTTCACAAATAAAACTGGTGCACCCCACGGTGAAACACTAGGTTTAATATGTCATTTTTCTAATAGTTCCTGAAGTTGAGTCTTGAGCTCTTGCAACTCTATTGTAGTCATCCTATATGGTGCTCGAGCTATAGGAGTTGCTCCTGGTAAGAGTTCTATAGTGAAATCAAATTCCCTTTGGGGTGGAAGACCTAGTAGATCCTCAAGAAAGACATCCCGAAAATCATTCAACATCGGATAAGTTTGAAAAATACTTGCTCCAGACTTGGTTTCTTCCTTTTTATTAAGTTTGACCACAAAGACTCTACTACCCTTTCTCAATGCTCATTTAACTTGCATTGTTGTCAAAATATGTGGTTCCACTGATTCACGTCTACAATAAATCCAAATCCTTTTCTTAGTGTCATCAGTGAATTCCATCCATATTTCCTCAAAATTTAACAATGCTTTATGTGCCTTGAGCCAATCAATGCCTAAAATTATGTCGAAGGCATGTAATGGAGCTACATATAAATACCAACGGGTTTGTCCTTGTGGTAGCATTATTTGAGGGTCAAATAGACATTGATTAATAGTATAGGTTTGCCTAGACCCATACTCAACCTTCCACCCATTAGCCATAAATCCAGGTTCTTACGGTATGTCCCTCAAAATATTTGGTGAAATAAAACTATCAGTTGCTCCAAAATCAACCAAAATACAAACATTTCTATTATAAATTTTACCTTTCAATAGGAAAGGTGTTGCTTGACCATTGAGTTTGGAATTACTTGTTGTTGCATATATCTTATGAGCAGGTTCCACAGGTTATTTTCTCTTATCGTCTTGCAAAGGACATTTATCAGCATAATGAGGTTCTTGACAAATCCAACAACCAGTTCGTGGTGCCCTCTCTTTCCTAATTTCCTCATTATCTTCCTGAGTACCAAATCTTGGTGCATTAGCTCTTTGATCATACCTATCCTTGAAATTTCTTTTGTCTTGGCCACCCCGATAGTTTTGGTTTCCCCTATTTCCTTGGTACCTATTCTTATTCTTGTCAAACTTGTTTCTATTTCCATTACCACGATTCTTGTTCCAATTTTTGTATCCTTTTGTTGGACCCATATTTTTCTTTTTTTGTGGCTCTTCCTTTTTAGAGGATTGTTGATAATAAGCCTTCTTGGCCTTAAAGTTGTCCTCTTCCTATCGAGCCAAGTCATAGGAAGCAATTAGGGTAGCAGGTTTCAACATAAGAATCAAGTGTCCAATTTTTGGATGTAACCCTAGGAGAAATTTCTGAATTTTGATTTCATTTCATTGCTCATATTTGGGCATATATTTGAGCAGTTGCACAAATCACTGATAGTACTCAATTACGGACATACTACCTTACGTTAACCTTGAAAATTCTATGGTTCTTTCAAGGTAAAATTATGGTGTTAGAAACCTATATTTAAATGCTTGCACAAATGTATCCCAATAAACATTTGTAGCTTCCACATTGTGAGTTTTCCTATAGGTATCTCACCAATCAGCAATTGCACCAGTCAAACAAAATACTACCCACGAAGTTTTTGATTTAGATGAAAGGGTCCTAACTACAAAGTATGCCTCCACACTATTCAACCATCTTTCAGCCTCTTCCCCATCACCTTTACCATCAAATTTGGCTATATCAAGCCTTCGCATATCCTTGTCCAATTCAGACCCTACTTGCTTTCTCTCGGGGTCAACAGATGTTTCCTCTACAACTATGACTGGTTCCTTTCCTTTGGATAAGTTTTCTATTATTTTTTGTTGTTGAGAAATCATCTCTTGTTGTTGAGCCAGCTGAGCTTTTTGTTGTTCCATGTGTTCTAACATTTGGGTGTTTTGTTGAGTGATGTGCTCAACCATTTGAGCACTCTATTGCTTCATTTGCTCTTGCAATAATCACACCATATAGACCATTTTATCCTCTTTTACATCTGGTTCTTTTTATTTCCTCCTTTCTCGAGGAAGTTCTGCGGCTTCCTTTGTAGCCCCGAATCTCATAACCTTTTGGATGATCCTTTAGGATTTTTGATCAGCCCTTCCCGTTGAACCATCGTAGATCTCTTTGAAGAACTAGCTTTTTGTCCAGATGCCATTGCCTGTCCAACAAAAGAAAGAGCCTTATCAATTTTAGGTTTAGATGCTCAAATTATCAACATAAATTATGTTTAACACAGGGTTTTATAAGGTTTTATAGCCTAGGGGTTCATGACCTAGGCTCTAATACCAAATGTAACAACCCAAGTTCTGCCCACTTGGTTGTCCAAACACCCCAAGTCTACCCACTTGGTTGTCCAATTTTAAGAGGTCACAGTAAGAGAAAAAATTTCTTTCTTTATAAGGTTTGCCTCTTTCAATAGAGGTCAAATCATTGAAGTTGCCTCTATAACCCCTTCTCAAGGTTTTGGTCTCCCAACAAATCAAATAATTGAAGCTGCCTCTATAACTTTGGTGGCTCAAACTTGGTACCACACTAATCAAATTGTGGCTCGAACTTAAGTCAAGCTACTATTTTACCTTTTTCTTTTATTAAAAGAGAAAAAATAAATTATGATATATTAACTTAATAATTGACTCATCCATGAACCTCTTAGAAATGAATAAAGAAAAACTTATATATAAAGGTTGAGCGGAGTAAGCGAGACCTCAACCGATATAAAGAAACTTATAAGGGTTGAGTGCTTATCCTTATCCTTATCCGCGGGGGCGGGGCTATCTCTTTTTCCTTTTGTAAGGTTTTCCTCGCGCTGCGCATTCCCATTAAAATTCCTTCCCCATGCCCCCCATGTTTGAAAAAGGCAAAACATGGGGGCCCTTTCCCTTTGCCTTTCCAGATTCCTTTTTTAGTTAACCGTCACTTCTTCCTCTTTCTCCCTCGTATGTACACAAATAGACATGCAGCGCAATGCAGATGAAGAAGAAATGGTGCACGGCCAGGTGAAGTATTGTTGGCTTGCTTGCTCAACATGGAATGCTTTCAACAAAATCCTGCTCTACAGTGCACGGCCTATAGGACACTACACTTGGCCTTTGGACATATCGAGGAGTGCTCACAGCGACCAGTGCTACTATTTATTGACCAGCAAAGTACAAGGTCAGAGATAATTACCTCCGTCTCTCGACATATTCTAATATTCTAATGCCCGCTTTTATTCCTGTGCTCGATTGGTGGGCATTCGCCATCAACCCATTAATGAAAGCACGAGCCCAGGCAAGTGGAGTTGGATGTATAAGATCATAGAAGTGTGCAAAGCAGGGATCTTTTCATGTCACCCAACACATACATAACATAACTTAGATATATATATAAACAACCTTTCAAACATTCCCAACCTGTTTTTTATTTTCCAGAATTTCTCCCAAAGTCACATAACCCTCACTCAAATGTTGGGCGCATGTGGTAAGATAGAGGTATTGTACCTAATAACGCCCTTCTGGGCTAATGAGTAGTTTAACTTTTAACCTACCTAACCCCGTTAAAAGTTGAAATGATTATGAAGAAATGAAGATAAATACCGTGTATGTCGGTTTCAGAGCTTTACACTCTCACCTCTGAAGGATGTCTAACTACCACACCTCATATAAATGAAGATTTGATTTGAATGTTTTTCTGGTAAATTTTAATTAAAAAAAAAAAACAATAAAAAAAAATATATAATATCTTTATAAATAATTTAAGAAATAATTTTATAAATTTTATAAAAACATTTTAACCGTCAGTGGTTGGTATTTCATTTGCATGATTTTTAAATGACAGAAAATATGGATCGGTTCATATTACTTTAAAAAAATATATGTGACTTTGCTATTAAACAATTTTTTATTTTTTAGGAGAATTATTATAAATTACATCAACAACCACCCTCAAAGGGTTTTGAACACAAGACCACTTAAAAAACAACCACCATCTTAGTTACCACCATCTTAATTACTAGAACAACTGCCTGCCGACACAAATTTACTTTTTATAAACCTTTGATCCTATATTAAAGTTATGCCAGTATTTTTTTAATGTTACGTGCGGGGAGACTCTTATTTGTACTCCCGCAATGATTTTACAATGTGTATACCTTGGCTAAAGTACAATACAACAAAGTGGTATGAGAGGACGTCTATGAATATAAAGTGGACATCAAAGTCTAAATTACAGGACAAATACTGACACTACATATAGCTAGATAAGGAAGATCGTTAATTTACTAATGCAAATATGCAGTACGAATTAAATTCTATTCTTCAAGATTGGGCCAGAAAATTATGAGATTTCGTTGAGATTGCGTTGAAATTGAAGTCCAAGAGGTTGACAAAAATGTCACGCCCATCTATCAAAGCAGCTTTTGTTCCATGTGTGTTTAATTTTAATTAATTTAACTTTCATTCCATGTCTGTTTCATACCCGTACATCCCCACATACCTCGTGCCAACTGTTCTGGCAGAGGTTAGGAATCGAACACATTACCTTGTACTCAACTGCGATAGAGAGGCGACTGCGATTGAAAGATTGGGAGAGCAAATGGAGAAGATTGGGAGAACATTGAGCTCTAGCAGCTCCATTTTATTTGGAAGTGAGTCGTCGAGACGAAGATCCGAAGAGGAGGAAGCCTTGGTGTGGGCTGCTATAGAGAAGCTCCCCACCTATGACCGCCTGAGAACTTCCATACTTAGACAAGTTACAGAAGAACAAATAGACGGAACAGCAGCGGCACAACCACAAGAATCCTCATCCTCTCAGGGCCAAATTGACGTTAGGAATATCCACCCTGAAATTCGGAAACAATTGATAGACAGAATCATAAAAGTAGCAGACCAAGACAACGAACGCTTTCTTCAGAAAGTCCGTCAGAGGCTAGACAGGTTCGGAATTTTTCTTTGAATTCTTGGTTCGAAAATTTTCTTTGAATTATATGCTTAAATTTATCGATTGTGATTTTGTTTTGTTGGGAATGTAGAGTTGGCATCGTCTTGCCCGAGGTCGAAATCCGTTTCGAAGAATTGAATGTTTCTGCCAACGTCTACGTGGGACGTCGGGCATTGCCCACACTATTAAATTGGACCGTTAACATTGCAGAGGTGAGAATTAAGATTATGTCTATCTCTGTCCCCATTAGCGTCTGAACAAAGCATAAGACTGAATACAATTCTCATCGTTAGGATGCGTTGGTTAGACTTGGTGTGATTCGGAGTAAAAAGAAGACGTTGAGGATTCTTCGGAATGTGAGCGGTGTAATCAAACCAGGAAGGTAAACAATAAATATTTCAAAACCTTTAATTTGCTTAAGCGATTAATCTGATTGCTGGTCTCATATTTTTGCTTTTGCTTTTGCTTTTGCTTTTGCGTGTGGTACAACGAAGGATGACGCTTCTGCTTGGCCCCCCTGCCTCGGGCAAAACTACTCTGTTGTTGGCCCTTGCAGGAAAACTAGACAAGAGCCTCAAAGTAAGTCACATTTTCAACTGAATCAGATATACATGTTATTGATTTGTTATCACCGTTAAAATATAACAATGGAATTCAGACATTTCTCTTATTTCTTTCTTTTCTGTTGCAGGTTCAAGGAAGAGTTACGTATAACGGACATTCAATGAGCGAGTTCGTGCCGCAAAGGACTTCCGTTTATATTGGCCAGCAGGATTTGCATATGGGAGAAATGACTGTGAGAGAAACCTTGGACTTCTCCTCTCGTTGTCAAGGCGTTGGTTCAAGATATGGTATATATTTCTGTTTTCATTTTATTCTAGTTCTATTCTACTTGATTTATTATCCAGAAAACGGATTAATAATCCGAGGATGAGGCTGCAGATGTGTTGAGTGAACTTTCTAGACGAGAGAAGCAGCTCGGCCTGAAACCAGATCCAGATATTGATCTGTTTATGAAGGTAGATATCCAAAATTTCTAAGCGATTGGAGCAAGTTTTATGTGAGCACAATCTATTAGGAAAATAAAGCTGTTAGTAGCAGTAGTAAGGAATATTAGAGCTATTAATAACAAGGAATATTTTATGCATATAAAAGTATGATTTACGAGGTTAAGCGAGACGTTATGGTTATTGCATTACTCATGGTGGAAGGATGTTTTATTCTTATTGACAGCGTAGAGGCAGGAATTGTTTAAATTCCAAGTTTAATCGCTTATTCGAGTTAAACAAGCTAAAAACGTAAATATTTAAAGTTTTCCGAAATGAACACCTGCCAGAAATCGAGAGGTGCATGAATCGGTAGATAATAATAATTTGGGTTTGAATTTAATAAAATGACGGAGCAGTGCTTTTATTATCAGCTTTTGTATTTATCTTAAGAAATTTTATTTAATTCTTGGAAAATTTATTTAGTTAGGGTTTTGAGTTTTTTTGAAATGGTTTCAATTAATGAAACTAGTGCAAACAGTCTGCCCGTATTCTTTCATTTTAATAGGAGCGCTATATAAGATCTTTAACTATTTTCACTCAATTTGCAGGCAACATCATTAGAGGGACAGAGATCCAACTTGATGACGGACTATGTCCTAAAGGTAAAGTGTCAACAAACTCTGTATGCAGAATCTTCGATTACATATGACTAGGAAGTAAAATTATTATTGTTGGTGGCGGTGGTGGTGGAGCAGATTTTGGGTTTAGAGAGATGCGCGGATACGCTGGTAGGAGATAACATGCGCAGAGGGATTTCGGGAGGTGAGAAAAAAAGAGTGACAACAGGGGAGATGATTGTCGGGGGTGCGAAAGTTTTTCTGATGGATGAAATTTCGACGGGTCTGGACAGCTCGACGACATATCAGATTGTGCAATGCCTGGGGCAGCACGTTCACGTTATGGAGGCAAGCATGGTCATTGCTCTTCTGCAGCCTGCGCCGGAAGTGTTCCATCTCTTCGACGATGTCATTCTCATATCCGAAGGTTATCTGGTTTACCATGGACCTCGAGAATACGTTGTTGAGTTCTTTGAATCCATGGGATTTAAATGCCCCGAAAGAAAAGGTGTTGCGGATTTCCTGCAAGAGGTAAATAGCTCATAGCTCATTTCGGACTCATCGCAAAAAAATGTAACTGTTTTTTAATTTTAACTAACTTTAATTGCTCATTTTTTATTGATCCGTCAGGTAACCTCGCGTAAAGACCAAGAGCAATACTGGTGGAACAGGAGTCAGCCATACCGATATGTATCAGTGAAGGAGTTTTCAGAAGCGTTTCAAAATTTTCATGTAGGAGCCACACTCAGACAAACATTATCAGTGCCATTCGATAAGAGAGAATGCCATCCGGCTGCTCTCACCACCAAAAAATACGGTTTACCCCAAAGAGAGCTCTTTAAAGCATGTTTCGACAGACAAGTTTTACTCATGAAGAGGAACTCCTTTGTCCATATATTTAAATTCTTCCAGGTTTAAAGAATTCGGACATAAGAAATCGATTTATTTTGACTTTAAATTTGCTTTATTTTTGCATTTTAATTTTAATATACGAATAATAATTGCACCATCTTTTTTCAGATAACTACGGTAGCTCTTCTGGCCCTGTCGGTTTTCTTTCGTACAAAAATGCATCATAGAACTGTGGAGGATGCATCCGTCTATATTGGAGCTCTCTTTCTGGCTCTGGTTCTTAATATGTTCAACGGGATTTCAGCAATGGTAGCCACGATTGAAAAGCTTCCTGTATTTTACAAACAGAGAGATTTAATGTTCTATCCTGCCTGGGCCTACTCGACCCCAATCTTCGTTACGGAGATTCCTATTTCCTTAATAGAGTCTATCACATGGATCGCTATTACTTACTATACCATTGGTTTTGCCCCAAATCCAAACAGGTAAAAACGATATTCGTCTGGGTAGCTATTTATTTGCCTATTTCCAGGGCACATCTAAATCAAGATCTTCTGTCTTTTTAATATATATAGGAGGGCAAACCCTTCTGAATTTCGTAGTGGGTGCAGAGCTCTTTCATCATTTTATTACATTTGCTTGATGTCCCCTGGATATCGAACCACGCCCCCCCATCTAAATCACGCTTGCTTCCTCTAATTTGTGCAGGTTCTTCCGACAATTTTTACTCTTGGTCCTCGTCCATCAGGTGGGCTTGGGACTGTTTCGTTTCCTAGCTTCTCTGACACGGAATCTGATAATGGGAAATACCGTTGGCGTTTTCGTTCTTATGGTAATTTTTGTCCTAGGCGGATTCATCGTATCAAGAGGTATATATTTCAGTTTGAGAATTGATTGCCACTTATTATATTAAAAAAAAAATCTGAATCAAAGTATAGTGATTGTACAACTGTGTTTACTACTACACAGAGGATATAAAAGGATGGTGGATATGGGGCTACTGGATATCCCCTCTCATGTACGCTCAGAATGCTATTGCAGTAAATGAGTTTTTGGCAACGACGTGGAAAAAGGTTTGTATATGACTAACTAAAGCCTGGATTCTTGATAAAATAGAAATGGCTTTATGACAAAACATGCTTCTACTGGTTATGTTTTTGCTTTCAGCCAAATGAAAATATTGGCGTCGAATTGCTGAAATCTCGTGGGATCTTCCCCCATGACTACTGGTATTGGCTTGGTGTGGGAGGGCTCATAGGCTTCATCATTCTATGTAATTGTGTCTTTACACTAGCATTGCAATACCTGAACCGTAAGTACAACTTTGCTTTGTTTATATTGTGTTTTTTTATTCAAACTATTTTAACTACTGCTTATAATAATAACTTTGTAAGATTTCAATTGATGCCCACTTTGATCTAGTACCTTTTTTTCCCAAGCTGATGGACCTCGATGTATAATTTTGGGTGTACACATCAGCTGTTGGAAAACCCCAGGCAATAGTTGCCGAAGATGATCTGGAAAAGGAGAAAAGTTACGAAATGGAAAGGCTTTCGTTTAGAAGATCTGCACCCAGTGAAATACAGACAACAGGTAGGCTGAAACTGTTTTCTTGCGTTTCATATTTTAGATTTAATCAGAAAGAAGTTTAACATTTTGTTGGAATTTGGTTGATATTTAAAGTCGGAAAATGAGAAATGAAATTCGTTGAAAACTTTTTACAGATGGAACATCACGGGAGGGAAGTAGCAACGTCTCAACAGCAGGAAAAAAGGGAATGATTTTACCTTTCAAGCCGTTGTCGTTGACGTTTCACCACGTCAACTATTACGTTGATATGCCTGCGGTATGTTGTTTGTAGTCTTCGATATATATGTGTGTGTTTGGTAGATTGCAATTGCAATGAGATCATCTAATACAAACATTCATGCAAAGCAGGAAATGAAGAGAAGAGGAGTTGTAGAAGACAGGCTTCAGTTATTGCGCGATGTGAGCGGATCATTCAGGCCGGGAGTACTAACGGCTTTAGTAGGAGTGAGCGGGGCTGGAAAGACTACATTGATGGATGTTCTTGCAGGGAGGAAGACTGGCGGCCATATTGAAGGCTCAATCACCATCTCTGGTTATCCCAAGAAACAAGAAACTTTTGCACGCATTTCCGGTTACTGCGAACAAAATGATATTCATTCTCCCAATCTTACAGTATACGAATCCCTGGTTTACTCCGCTTGGCTCCGTCTTGCCGAAGAGGTTAATCCTGAAACAAGAAAGGTATGTATTTACCGACTGCTGTGTCTTGCTTCCTGTCTTGTGTGTGAACTGATCATTTTATTTGAACACTTCATTTGAAACAACCATGGTGCTTCTTCCCGTAGACGTTCGTGAAGGAAGTAATGGAACTTATAGAGCTGGATAACCTAAGGGACGGTCTGGTGGGTCTTCCTGGAGTGAACGGTCTGTCTACAGAGCAAAGAAAGAGATTGACCATAGGAGTTGAGCTGGTGGCCAATCCTTCAATAATATTTATGGATGAGCCCACCTCTGGCCTCGACGCACGAGCTGCCGCGATTGTGATGAGAACAGTTCGGAACACTGTAGACACTGGACGAACTGTTGTTTGCACCATCCATCAACCCAGCATAGATATCTTTGAAGCCTTCGACGAGGTACACACTCTCACTTAACATATCCCTGTGTTTTAAAAAAAAATTGGTAACTTTTGGCGAGCATTACTTAAATACTTGTATTTTCATGAGCTATAAAGCTGATAGTAATTTTTATTTGGACCATCTGTCATGATTAATTTTATAGGTTTATTATATAAAAATAAAAGGTAAATTAATTTTTTAAGTTATGATTATACGTCTGAGATTATTTTTATTAATATTTTTTTAAAAATTTATTTATTTATTTAGATCAACCATGCACATACTTATGTTATGGTTAAATTTGAGTCTTTCTAAAGAGATTTCAAGGCTTTAACAATTGTTTTAACTTGGATTTCATAGATGATATTGTTTACCTTATGTATAGTTATCTAAAAATCATATAATTAAATCTTTAGATGATGTTGCTTATCTAACTTACAATCATTTATAAATCCTATATAACATGACCTATCCATAAATCATGTAATTAGACACTCACATGATGTTGTTTATCTAACTTATAGTTATTCATAGGAGTATGACATAAACCTTGTGAAAAATATTGTTAATTATATCTAATAATTATTCAATTATATTTTATTATTGAAACATATATTTTCAAACTTTAAAATTTTTATTTTTTTTTTTTAAAATTTTAAAATATTTATAATTAAATTTAATATAAAAATTATTTTTAGTATACTATTTATTATGGCTTTGATATGAACATTATACTTCTTAACAAACCAATTCAATTTCTTTAAAATTAACACCTAATTTTAGTGAAAAAGTAATTATTATGCCTTTGATATCAACATTATACTTCTTAACAAAGCAATTCAATTTCTTTAAAATTAACACCTAATTTTAGTGGGAAAAATGATCTATTCCAATCCTTTAGAAATCATTCCACCCGTTCTTATTTTCATATGACTAGTTCCTTAAAAAAATAGTTTTATATTTGATTTTTTTACATTTAATTTAACAACATTTAATTACTTTTTAAAACTATCTTCAAAAATCGAAGTTTTATTTTGCTGATCTATAAGGCATTCCAACTATCATTAATTAAAATAATCACTCTAATCCATGTACTAACAACGATCCCTTTCACCATCAATCGAACTAAATAAAACACGATTCATGCCTTACGAGTGTGTGACCACGGTCCCAAGAATTCACAATACTTAAAGATATACTTGTTTATCCATGGGCCTCGTGTTTGCAGTGCTAATATATACTTATTTAATGAAATGAAATGCAGCTGGTGTTGATGAAGCGCGGAGGACAACTCGTCTACGTAGGGCCTCTTGGTTGCAGATCGGAAAGATTAATCGAGTATCTGGAGGCGATTCCAGGCATCCCCAAAATCACACCTGGATACAACCCTGCGACCTGGATGTTGGAAGTAACCTCCACCGCTGCAGAGACGCGTCTCGGAATTGATTTTGCACAAGTTTATAAAAATTCATCCCTATACCTGTAAGTCCCTTCTATCCACCTTTGTCATCGTCCATCATCATAATAATAATAATATTCTGTTTCCCGTGTTTTATTAAAATTTTATGATTTTATGATATACAGGCGAAATGAAACTATGATCGAGGAACTGAGCAAGCCTACCGAAGGCTCCACAGATTTATATTTCAAAAGAAAATTTTCTCAATCCTACGCAGTTCAAGTATTGGCATGTTTGTGGAAGCAACATTGGTCTTATTGGCGAAATCCTCAGTACAACGCTGTTCGACTCCTATTCACCTTAGGCTGTGCTATGCTTTTCGGCACCATATTCTGGAGAAAGGGACACAAAACGTGAGACTTCGATTTATTCGCTAGAAATGAACATAAAAATTTCGATAAAAATGATCACGTAGCAGTTTCTCTGCAACCAAGTTCTGATACCACACATACAATTAGTATTTGCTCTCGTCAGGATATATTGTTCTGATACCGAATAACTCTCAAATCAAACACTTGGGAAATATATAGATTCTTTCACACTTTCATCATTTTTGTGATTCATGTTATATATATATATATATATATATATATGGATGTTTTGCATTAAAAAATGAAGAATGTATATTGATGGACATGAACAAACTGCAATTTCTTTCCAACCTTATTCTGATACCACACTTAGGATTGATATTTGTTCTTACGACGGCTCTATTGCTCTGATAACAAATGTAAAATAACAATGTTTTCAGTTTTACGATTTTCTTAGCATGAAGTGTGGTGTGATATGGAATGTTATGTTGCAGGGAAAAGCAGCAAGATCTTTTTAATGCGGTGGGATCCATGTTTGCGGCGGTTCTGTTTCTGGGCTATAGCAATACAATTTCTGTTCTGCCCGTAGTCGACATTGAAAGAACAGTCTTTTATAGAGAAAGGGCAGCGGGGATGTATTCCGCTTTGGCTTATGCGTTTGCTCAAGTAGGTGTTCACAACGCTTCACAACATTTCCTGTTAAACTAATCTAACCTAACCGATTGTGATTTGATTATGTACATTGCTGTGCAGATTATGATAGAAGTGCCATACATATTTGTTCAAGCGGTAGTGTATGGGACGATCGTTTATGCAATGATGGATTTCAGATGGAGTACAGCCAAATTCTTTTGGTTTTTTTTCTGCCTCCTCTCTTCTCTGCTCTGCTACACCTACTATGGAATGGCTACGGTGGCCCTCACTCCCAATGCCAGCGTCGCTTCCATTCTCTCCACCGGTTTCATTGCCATCTGGATGCTTTTCGCGGGCTTCATGATTCCACGCCTGGTGAGCAGAACTCAGAGCTGCTTACTTTTAACGAATTCCTTTTCAAGGCCTAAAAGCATAATACATATTACATCACCGGATATTGTTTTGGGTTTAGTTAATTCTCCTATGTCCAATTGTGTGTGGAGAAAATCTGCGTTTTGTGGTCCTTTTGTTCCATATGTGTAGGAGAAGACTATCTGTGTTTGTTGGTCCTTGTGTTGCCTTACCCCTATGTTATTTTCTTTGTGTTTGATACTCCTATGTATGTTATTTTCTTTCTATTTGAAACCTTGAAACTTTTATATATAATATCCAAGTCTTCATTGTCAAGCCAGTTTCATAGTGGTCTATATGGATTGATACGAACAAATGAATAGATTGGTTATGATTCATATGTTATATTTTTGGTTGCAGAGAATTTCCGTTGGTTATAATGCATGTGTTTTATTTTTGGTTGCAGAGAATTCCAGTGTGGTGGAGATGGTATTACTGGGCATCACCAATGGCATGGAGTCTATATGGAATGGTGGCGTCTCAGTATGGGGAAATTTCAGATGAAATGCTCTTGGCAGATGGCCGCAAGCAACAACTCCATGAATTTTTAAGGAGCTATTTTGGTTATCGTCATGAGTTTTTGGGACGCGTTGCAGCCGCCTTAATTGCATTTCCAATCTTGTTTGCGTTGGTCTTTGTCTTCAGCATTAAGTATCTCAATTTTCAAACCAGATAGATATTTCCTGATGTCCATTACTTAGCTATCTATTCACTACCTTTAGCTATCTATTACCTGTATCCATATGCCCTGAAGGAACTCAGTTTGGTTTCTTTTAGTTTAGAGATTAAAGATTATAAAAGATTTTTACTTATAAAAATAATATTTTTCTCGCAAATTATTCAACCGATCTTCTCGGATTTTATATTATATTCTAGTTTAATGTTGAAAATGCAAATAAACTTAACGGTTTAGGAACATGTGTCTTGACTGCACTTTTTCTCTGCTTTAATCCATTGGCTAAACAAATCTGTTATGGTTACACCCAAATTGGATGGTTTAATTTTTATGTTTCAGCTTTCAAATAATATCATAAAATACATTTTTGAAGGGTGATGAAACTGATTTTCTGTTTTAATATTATTATTTTCAAAATAATATTTTGAAAAAGTTTATTATCAATGAAAAAATTAGTTCCAACTTTAAATTATAACCAACATATGTAGGACAACTATTTATGTAAATTGGGTCATTAGCCTTTTTATGACTTTAATCATGGCTGCACTTTCCTGAGTATGTAGAACATCTGTTTATGTAAATTGGGTCATTAGCCTTTTAATGACTTTGGCTGCACTTTCCCAAACACTGAGGATCCCTTATTTTATTTAGCTTTTGCAGGGAATCAATATAAAATAGGGCATTTACCTTTTAATGATTTGAACTATGGTTGCATTCTAGTGAGCATTAAGTTGTTTTATATTAAATTACTAAAAGATGATAATTTGATTGATCCTAAATATTAACTTTAGGAAACCAAACACTACATATTTTTAGACATACATATTTGTCGCGTGCTTTAAAATAAATAATTCTTTTACTTATATTCTTATAGTAAAAAGTAAAGAACTAAAGATTAAATCAAAAGTAATAAATAATTTTTGAATTAGAAGTAAAATTTGAACTTATTTTAATAATTATTTGAATTAAAGAAATAATAAAGCATAAACTTTTATTTTATATCATTTTGATGGAAGTATGTATTCAAACTCTTGATTATAAATTTTATTTTTATTTAAAATATAAATATAATATATATTGACTTACTTAGGTGTTGTAGGTGAGGGGGGGGGGGGGGGAGGGGGTTGAAAAAAAAAGTAATATATATTGACTTTGAAAAATGGAAAGAACATGTTTTTATATTAGAATTTTACATAATGATTTTTTTTTATTTTTTATTGTAGAATTCAAATTTAAATACCTTTTCAATAATTGTTGTAGTATAAAAGATATTTGAAATAGTATTGTTGAGTGGAAAATTGTCTAACTTATTATGTGCCTCACAAATTCATCAAAAAATTTGGAAGAAGGGAGATCATGTCCCATCAACCTTTGTATTTAGATCAAATCCCTATTATATTTGCTATTCTAAACTAATCTAATCAACTTATAGAAAATAATTGTAAAATTTAAATATGTATAAGTTAATTCTTAGAAGGTAAATGTATGAGAGAATAAAACAAATTACATAAAATTGATTATATTCATGGACATAACAAGGAGAGTGAATAATCAGTTAACATATGTAAAAAATGAATAACAATAGTGTCTTCTCATGCATGTAAAATAAAATAATAAGGAATGAAAAGAAAGCAAAAGGGTAATGCCACAATCACCATGCATCCCATAATATAAAAGAAAAATGCAATAATTGGAAAGTAAAAATTCCTACACAATTCTTATTATATCTAGAATTAGAGAAATTACTATGTAGGTCTCATAGAGTCTAAGCTCTAATTTTTTCAAGGTCAAAATGTGTTTACAATGGAGTCCACAAATCCTATTTATAATAAGAATTAACCTAAGATTTTCTTGGTGAGAGAAATTTCTACTCTTATTAATTCTACCAATTTGGAGGAATATTTTGTAAAATGATGAACCTCAAAATATTACCTTACTCTAAATGCATTAGCAACTAGATTAGAATCCTTCTAGATGAATTATGGAGCCACAAAAAAGTTATTTTCCCAAATATCTTCCTTAGAATTCATGCACACATGTTCCATTTTATCTATTAATGAGTGATTTTCTCCAACTATAGCTAGAAATTTGCTTCTATTAAGTGAATCATAACTTTGGATTGGATCATATCTCTAAAATCTACTTTACAAAACAAATTCTTTATAGACTCTAATTGCTCAGTTTCTTAGTTTTGTAAACATTTTAAGTATTGGTAACCCTAATATAGTGATCATGTTTTTACATTTCTAGCAAATCTATGAGGTACCAAAATCAATGTTGGAATTTACAAATTTTTTTAGAAATGAAAAAAAGTAAATCATTTAGTCAAATCTTAAAAAAATCATAAAATAACAAAAGGAATAAAAATCAAGACACAAAGATGGGTGGTGCCCAATCATAAATAACCATTGTATTATTCGTCGTTAAGAGTCACAACACTAATATTTAAATAAGGAGTGGTGGGAGTATTTATACTAACACTAAAATCACAAATACATAGATGAATCTACCCTTAAGATGACATAACAAGAAAGGCTTTAAGGCTAATTATAAATTTATAAGGTGGGTTTAACCAATGATGAGGTTCACTATGGACCATGGGGATTACTTAATAAAAAATTACAAAAAATCAAATGAATTGCACATTAAATTCCCTTAGGTCCATCCAAGATTACATCATACAATATCAGCCTTAGCCATGAATCAACTTACACTTTTAACACACCTTATAAATTGAACTAAGGGGCCAAGGAGAGATGATATTAATGACAATGCTATATTTCCACCAATAATGGATGCCCTAGTGGATATCTATATTTGAGGTAGATCTTTTATAATCCCCCTCATCATCTAGAATATTTCCAACTATTTATAGAAATTATCTTCAATCCTTTGCAAATTTAGTAAGCAATTCTTCATTGGATATCCTTATATTTTACAGTATCTACAAATCATCTTTGATTTTTTTATTCTAGCCCTTAGAACCCTAGGTCTTATACTTAATTTTTAATTCCTTTGCATTAGCCTATATTTATGAAGTACCACCACAATTCCTCATTGTCACCTCAAAGTGAACTAAGAGAGAAAACTATTCATCAAGAGTATAAGCTTTTTGAGATTACAAGAACATAGAAATAATATGACCATGAGCTTTAGTAGCTAAAAATAATATGAGATATTAGCGAGCATAATATTCATACATTTTCCATTATATTTCTTTTTACCTCTAGAAGATGCAATATTTACTCTCAATGCCTTAAATATCACATTATAGTCCTCAAAAACTCAACCAATTGGAGAGAGAAAATCTCTAATTCCAAGCAACTTTCTTTAGTAGTTTTAAATTTTCCAAATAAGTCATGCAATTTTTACCATACTTTAATAGGTTCACCTCTTTGATGTGGAAAAGTAATTCTAGTTCAATCAACAAGTAAAGTAGGTCTATATCTTTTTCTTCTATTTGGTGGTGAGTTCTTCATCAAAGGCTACGACTTTATCTTCTTCAAAGATGTACCAGAGATTATTACTCCATAATAGGCTAGTCATTTGGTATGAAAAAATAATAAATTTATTCTATTGAGATGAATAATTAGGGTTTGATGATCCACCTTACATTATTTCCTAAAACTACTATAACTTTTTAAATTGACGTCACCAATGCTTAGATTTTAAAAAATTGTACGATTTAAAAATTGGGCTTAGGATGGTTATATCTCCAAAAGTTATGACCTCCAAAATATTTTCTCTAATGGATATCAAAAATGAATCTTAAAGCCCCTAACCTTAGAAATATAAGATCTAATTGCTTCTTACCACCTAATATTCTACAATTCATTGGTGCTTTCCACTTGTATCTTTTCACTTCAACACTTATATTCTAATATGATTGTGATGATTGATGCATTTTTATTGGTTCAAATGTTTACATACCTAAAAAAATAGGTAGACATGGTGCCAAGAGGGTCCACATTGGATTTATTGTGAACAAGTTTAAAAAGTATATGGGGGAATTGAACCCTAGTCTCTCTTGCACCAAATATGATGTGTTAATCATCATACCATGGTAGTGGATGATAAGTGATTGACAAAAAATATATTTACCCCTACTCCTTGCATTTAAGATATATAAAAATTACTAACAACATATTTGAAGATAGAAACTTACTCCCATAGAATCCACCTAGTAATAAATCTACTACTATAAGCAAACATAAAAAAGCTAAGATTCCTCTATAGGAAACATGTTGAAAAAACTTTTGTGATAGCTAAAAAAAAAGGTATGTTCTATTTGAACATGTGACCTCCTACTTTCAACCATAAGATCTAATTGTCATGTTGTTGCTATAATAAAAAAAAGCATGGATTCTTCATATTGAAGCATCCTAATATTGGAAGAGGAAGAACCTTTTATATATTTTAAAATTAGTACATGGTGAATTGAACCCATGCATTTCATCATGGTATGCCTTAGAATTTCATTTCCTAGTTGCAATAATGTTTTTTACACTTGTACTTTATCCATAGAGAAGCACTTTGTATGCCCTGTATCGTACCAAGCCAAAGTAAGATAAATGCATCAATACATACCCCTTTTTAAATTCAAAATTTCTCACCAATTTTTTGATCCATTCATCATTTTTCAATTCCTTCATTTATCCATATGAGATCAGTTTTAATTAGTGACATGAGACCAAAATCTAAAAATTTGAAATGATTCTTTGAGGATGCAAGATATTTTTCCTCTAGTGCTTTTGAAAAAATGGATATGAAAAAGGGTAAAATAACCTTTTGACCTCTTGTGCAAAAAAAATTTATGAGGCATTGAGTGAAGAATCATCCAAGAGTTTGAAATAAATATCAAAGCATCGAATTACATTTCTATGTGACCAAGTGTGATAGCTCCATACCCATTTTGATACCATGTCGGAATTCATAATATTTTCAAGAAATAAATAGAAGTAAACCATTAACTCAAATCTTAAATAGAAAGAATAAAAGGAAAAAAGAAATAAAAATTAAGAGACACAAAAACTAGGTGTTCTCTTGAGCATCATAAAAATATTGTATATCTATGGATAAGGATCATAATACTCTAGTAAATAAATGAGAATTTTTGGGTGTGTATATAACCATATCAAAACCCCAAATACATAAATTAATTTAACCATAATATGACATAATAATAAAGGCTTTAAGGTTGATTACATTTTAATAAGGTGGAATTAAACATAATAAGGTGAACCATGACCCATAGTGATTACATAATAAAATATTGCAATAAATTCAATACATTGTACAATGAATGCCCTTAGGCCTATTTAATAATATTACATCATGCAATGCCAACCTTTTCCATGAATCAAATTACACTTTCAACACTTAATTTGTTATAGATCCTAGTTCCATATTTTATCCTTGGACATGGAGTCTATAAATTTAGGATTACTCTATGACAAAATTAAAAAATTGGTTTCCCTTAATTTGTTGTAGCAATATGTTTAACATAACCGACTATATATATTTTTCACACAGCTTCAAGTCCATTAGAATCTTGGTCTCCCCTCTAAGATATTCATATGGATTATCTTATATCCCTTCCTAATGCTCCACTAGTTTCTATATTTTATCCATCAATGACTTCCACTTTTCTTTCAATTCAAGTGAGATATTATTCTTAGCTTTGGCCTTCTCCTCTTCAAATATTTTCTATAATTCATCTTTACTATGAATTATTTTCTAATTAACAAAGATATTTGGTAGTCCAACATTTTCCAAAACCTAAATTTTAGCTATTATATCCTAGATGTGAGTTGCAAGGGCAACATGATATCCTTGAAAATTTGGAGATATTATTCAACATCTAGAATCACCTTTAGTTGTTTGGTTATATTGTTCTTGTTTATCACCCTAAGGCTTTTTTCTTGTGCTATCAACATTATTTATATTTATTTTATGACCTCTTAATATCCCACATCCTACCGTTACAACATATTGATCCTCTTCTTATTGAACAATCTTGGTAGTTTGAACTAGGATGGCCTTTGTCCCAAGAACAAAGTCAAAATACCTTTTAGAAAATAGAGCCTCAATATTAATTTGGTCCTATAGAGACTTTCACTTGTTTTATATCCAAGGTGTATATTTTCTCTTGCATTATCCCCTTCGTCAACTCCTTGTTCTCCTTCTAAAGTTAGATAATTTTTTATGTTTCACTCCAAATGTTTCTTGCACTTTTTTCACTCATACATCTAAATCTCTTTTATTTTGTTCTAGTTGTTATCTTAGTTGAATTTTGATCTTGGGAAATTTATATTCAAAGATCCTCTTACTATTTCCTTTGCTTATCACTTTTTACAACATTATTCTATATCATCCTTGTTTTCTATAGTGTGATCCATTGCCTACATATTTCTTTAGGATTTTGTTATCTTCTTGAAGGTGTTACTTCTATTGCTCCATTTGAGTCACCATTTATATATTTTCTATATTTATTTTATAGTGGTTTAATTCTTCATAACCACTTTGTTATATTTCAATATGATCCTAAGGTACAATTGACCCATTAATTATAGCATCAAGTAAGGATCAAAGCAAGTTAAATCTAACATAGATATTTTTGTGATGAATATTATCGAAGTTATGTAGGCCCTAGTAGGTTTCTTCTTGAGTGTATTTGCACTCATAATATTACTACCAAACTTTGTTATTTATGTTTGTAGGGTATCTAGTACTCTAGGTTTTTTATTCTTCATTCATTGGAATTCATTCTACCCTTTATCCCTACTATTACATCCATTCAAACACCTCATTGGTGTCCCAAATCCTTAGTACATTGGTGAGTTGTAAGTTGAATGTCTATCTAGTATTTGAAATTATATGTTATTCCTAGGTGGTATAGATGGATTCCAGTTAAGAAAATAAATGTCAACAATATCATTGTCTCCCTAAGATATTTTGAGGCTATAAAACTTGGTGGAAAAGATGGGTAATTTGACATGGTTGGAGGAATAAATTGAATAGAAATTGATGGAAAGATATATGTGGATATTGATATTTCAAAATTTTATATCAACATGGTTGATAGTAGTGACACTAATAGAAATGAATGAAAGTGTAATGTATGAGATCAAAGACGAGTGGTGGTAACTTCCAATGTAGGTATATGAATGACATGATAGGTGTAGTGGATATACTAGAGATATGATCATAGGTTGGAGGTGGTGTACCTTCTAGATAACCAATGTCTACATTACATAAGAGAAAGGGAGTGCAGTAAAAGGTGGGAATTTAGAGGTTAGAACAAAATGAGTTATTGGGAAAATAAAAGTGTGAAGAGAAGAAGGGAAAGGGGCAATTCCTCATGAGAAGGACCATAAAGGAGATTATAAAATTTAGTTGGTACCATTTTTTATGGTTCTATTTAGTTTATCCTTTTTATTTCTAGCATCACCAATGACCTCTTTATTGGCTTTGTCCCAATGCCTAAGTTCTATGTCATTTTTGTTGGCAATAATGATATAAATTTTTCCCATTATTATTTGGTGATATACTAGGATGAGCTCATTTTGATGTAACTTATCCTTCTTTGAGAACCATTGTACCTTAATTATACAATATACCTATTTCTATTTCTACCATTGTGGATAACTTTTCAAAATTTAATCCATGTTGGTCTTTTTGCCCTATTTTCATGCATTGCCTAGTCATTCTTGTACTACACTATTGATCATTGCTAATGTGGATTGGGTAGCTAACAAAGTGATATGTGGATAAACAAGAGACTCTTCAACTATTATTTCCCACTTTATTGCCTTTTTATGCCTTCCATCCTAAATACTTGAAAATTGATGATGAAAAGGCCCATGGTGGAAAGGAACTTTTAGATTTTCTATCTCATACCTCATCATTTGCCATACAAGGATATTTAACTTAGTATAAAAATGTGTCTCCAAGGCACTTTTTGTTTGGTTATTTATCTTGTAATTCAAGTTAAGGTCATCCTTTACCTTCACATCAATATATAAGGTAAACCATTTTGGAGGGTGTTCATGTCACTATTGAATCTCATACTTATGTCTGTGTGGTTCCTCCAACTTGGTCAATGCTAGTTATTTTATCAAATTTACATCCTTCTCCACTCTATACATTCACTGATGCACATGGAAGGTATTAAAAACCCTAAGAATTTGTTTATCTCTTGAGATATCTCTTGGGATCATATGGTAAAAAATCATTTAGCTGCACCAATCCTATATTTTTTAAATTTTCATAAATCATTTTGATAGAAGCCTCATGACTTTAGGCTTCATGACTTTATAGTGATGGCTATGATATTCTTCTTAGAAATATAAAATTATTATTTATTTTTACCCTTAAAATATTTTAGATCCACATAATCCATCTATGCACCTACTAAATCTTGAATAGGTGGTTAAGAAAAAACATGGGTAGCTCAAATGACATCATACTAAATAGGAATAATCAAAGGAAATATTTGTGTTTGCTAAGATAAAATTATCCATTGATCAACTAATTAGAATTTATCAAAATATGAGCTTCATATGATATTTGCAATACCTTATATTTCATCCCCCTCATGATTGGATGGTACACTATATCATAGAATTCATAGGAAGTTTTTCCTTCATATTAATAGGGTAATTTTATGCATTCTATTATTAGCATGGGCTTATTATTGAGAATGATTTGGTTTAGCTATAGTATGGGAAATTGATTCTTCTTTTGGTTCAATATCAATGATAATAAGCATGAGGTGTTGAAATATATTATATTATTTGGTACATGCTAATGTACCACCTTGGGTACATCATTAGATTAGGTGACTATCATAGATTAGAGGGTGAGTATTTGTTTTATGCAATGTAATAAATGCACAAGTGTGCAAAGTATTTTGGTAATGTAAATGTGCATAATAGTCCATGTGCACATGAGTCCATAGAATAGGAAGATGAAGAGTCTCTAGAAGAGTGAAGGATCCAGGGGGTGCACCAAATTAAGAGTCACATTCCATTATATATGGTACTATGTGGGTGTGTGTGTGGAAAATAGAGAGAGAGAAATACATATATGGTAGATGAGAGTGTTTGTAAGTATGGGTACTTGAGATCTTTATTCAATGGAGATAAATTTTTTATGAGCATTTGTTAATGGTAATTATATGAGTTATTGTTGAAGTTATTTATGAGTTTTATACATTTAGAATATTACCATTATCTTATATTTCATATTGTAACTTTATTTTGGATCTTGAAGTTATTTTATCTTTAGTATTTAGCTTCAAAAGCTAACATTGGTATTAGAGCCACAATAAGATTTTGACTTGCACAGGTTTTAAAGTTGCAAAGGAGATTTCCACTAGTTAAGGAGAAACTAGTGAAGTTAAAGAAATTAACTCTAGAAAATAAAACCAGGGAAGTTTGAAGATTTACCTATTCCAAGAGCAAATTCAGAATAGAAGGAAATTATAGGTCTTGAAGATAGACCTTGAAATTGATGAGATCAAGAGACCCAAGAAGAAAATTCCTATTGAAAATTTTGATAGATTGAAGGAAATTCTTGATTGTTATTTGGCTAGAGTCTTTCCACAAGGTTGAAGGAAAACTCGTGAAGACTAAGACTCATCATAGATTTATTTCCACTAGTTTTGAGAATAACTAGTGAAGTTTTTTGGTTTTTAAAATCTAGAAATTTGAATGTATTTGGTTGCTATTGTCTAAGTTTTTATTTTAGAAAATTAGTTCTCAAAAGTTGAGAAGCTTCCTACAAAATATAGAGAATAATTTCACCTTTGGTTACCTAAAATTCTATGTGATTTCCTCGTGCATGGATTAGTTTTGAGCTACAACAAAAGAGTGGATGTTGCAGATTAAGGAAACCAAGAAATATGTATCATTGAATATTAAGGAGACCCACCTAGGAGTTCCCATATATTATTTAATATTGAGAAGACCCCTGTAGGATATCCAAATAGAATATTGAATATTGAGAAGAAACAAGGATTAGGAAAAGGGTCCTATTGTATATTTGAGGAGCAAAAAATTTTAGAGATCCATAAAAGATATCTCATTAAAGAATTTCCATAGTTGGAAGATTAGATAGACCAAGGAAAGGTCTCATTGAAGTTTTGAGAAGAAAAATTGAGAAGCTGCATAATTAGAAGACCTAAGAAAAAGAGGTCTCAAGATAATTAGTAGAAGGAGAAGGCTAGAGAAAGCCTCATTACAAAATTGAAGAAGTGGCCATTGGAGGAGGTTTGAAGATAGCTAGAGGAATAATATTGCAAGAAAGGAGAAGGTTTTGATAAGAATAATTTGGGAAAATTGTTGTCATCCAACAACAAGCCCAAAAGGAAGAAGTTTTTGGTAAGAAGATTGTTGAATTTTATAGATGTTTTTTAAAAATACCAAGATATTAAGATTCTTCAAGAAGAATATAGTGGAAGATATCATATTTGAATTCAGTATTTGATAAGGAGATTGAAGGATAAATATTTAAGATCCCATATTTTTGAAAATTTTAGGACAACCACATGGATTTTGAAGTCTAATTTAAAAAGGAGAAGGTTGCAATTTTTTTGAGGAAGAATCTGAAGGGTTATAAGATATAAAATTAGAGAAGGTATGGAGCTGCTATTTGGAAAATATTTGATTAGATTTTAAAATACCATTGAATAGTAGATTGAAGGAGGACTTGATAGTGAAAGAAGGCAACAATTTGGATATTTTTGTTGTAGTTTTTGATAATGAAACAAAGGAGGAATAGACTGGAAAGTTGCAGAATTTTTGGATAGTATTTGGGTAGCACTAATAGCTGGAATTTTTAGGGTTCAAGAGGATAAATTTGGAAGAGTTTTGAAATCACAAAATCAGATTTGTGTACAGCATTAGAAGGAGAAGAAAGAGCTATATTTTTGATAAATTTGAGGTATATTCGAGAGAGTTTTTGGGCAACGAGCAAGTTGGTATTTGAGAAGAAATTAGAGCTATAAAATTGATAAGTTTAGATAAGAAAAGTGAAAGAAGGTAAAGTGGTAAAATTTACAATATTGAGATAGCAAAAGGGTGAACCAAATCACCAAATAAATTAGCTACAAGAGGAGACCAAAAAGGTATGGGATATTGGTGCAATATAAGTCTATTATTTGAGCATTAAAATTAGTTTTACATTAAGTATTTGAGATCAAAATATTAGCTTTATTATATTCTAAAAAAGGAAGTTGAAATAGAGAGTCTTCAAGCAAAAGAATGTGGTAGCATTTGAGTCCTAAAATCTGGGCCGTTTGGGCCCGGGTTTTGAAAAAAACAAATCTGCAAAAGTAAAACAACAAAGATCTAAGTTAAGTCTTATTTGAAAAGGAGAAATAAGGAGGAAATAATATTAATATTAAATGTTATTTTTATAAGCCTTTGAAAGTGTAGATTTATTAGTGTAAAAGGAAATTGAATAAGGGCATTCTTTTCTAAGAAAATAGAAGATCAAATAGAGTATATTTTAAAGTTTCTAAAGATACTAAGGAAACCACCATGTAAAAAGAGAAGGAGGCATCGAATTGTAGTACTAAAAGCACCACCGTTCAAGGAATATTTGCTACAATCCAAAGAAGAGCCACTATTGCTCAAGGAAGAGCCACCACCACTCAAGGAGGAGCCACCATAGTTCAAGGAAGCACCACTATTGCTCAAGGAAGAGCCACCACCGCCTAAGGAAGAGCCACCACTACAAACACAAAGGAAAGTTATCAAGTTGAAGGTCCAATGCCATAATTTCTCCCAAGGAGCTCAAACGAATGTAACTGAGATATTTCTACAAAATATAGTGAAGGAATATATGTAGAAGAGATAGACCATTGAAAAATTAGGGTAAACTCCAAGTTTCAAATATTGGGGAAAAGGTTCGAGGTGTAGACCAATTGGTTCATCCAACCCCTAGGGGGGAGGTAGGTTCAAATCTCGGCTCACGGAATGCTTACCTTTAGTGAGGGAAAGGTTTAGATGGGTGGGGTGGGGGCGGGCGGGGGCGGCCGGGGGCTCGGGGCCTAAAAAAAAGGATTTTATTAAAAAAAAAAATTGGAGAAAGCATTTCATGCAAAATATGGTGAAGGGACACATGTGGAGAAGACAAAGCATTGGAAGGATGAGCTAGGGAAAATTTCAAGTGGAAGATAGCACCAAGGCTAAGGGAGACATTTGAAATATTTTTGGAGGAGAGACACTTGTAAAGTGTAACACTCATTGTGTCATATTTTCATCAAATTGGGTAGAGTTACCTTATGAGAGTCTGAGGAGAACAAGGGAAGAAAATTTGGAGTACTAGAAGAGTTAGTTCTAAGTGGCACATGAGAAGTGGAAGGTCAACAATATTGAAGTAATTGATACATTCAAGTAGAATATGTTGATGAATATTTTGAATAGCCAAAGATATCATAGTGTAAGGTAGATTTTAGAGAGTGTTGAAAATAGAAGATAATGTAAGGAAGTACATTAATAGAAGTTTGAGTGCAAGTAGGAGGAATTACACCATTCAGCTTATCCAATAAAACCATTTCAAGATATGCACAACAAAGGAGTTGATTGGAAATAGATTTGCATTCCAAATACATATAGCGAAGATAAATAATTATTTAGATCACCATTATAAGGTTAGATATGAGTTGACCAATCACAAAGGAGAGATAAAATAATATTTCCAAGGTAAGCCAAAGTATTGCAAGATCTTCATACATACAACATAAAAGGAGGAGTGCCAATTAGGAGGTGGTCAAACACTATTGACCAAGAGAATTTATGCATTCAAGACTGAAGGTAATCCATTCTATTCAAAATTATTTATATGCTCAAGATAGGAGGAATAAGGTTATATAAAGTTATTATTTTCTAAGGTCAAAGAGAAGCTATTTATTTTGGAGAGATAAGAATTTGAATTAGAAACCTTAGAAACCATATTATTTCTATTTTAAAAGTTTATGAAGATTTTGAAATTTGATTTGAAGAACTAAAGGATTTATTTGAAGTTTTGTAATTTGATTATCTAAGTTTACAAAACAATTTGAAATATTTGCAATTTGATGAGATTGGAGAAATAAGGTTTTTTACATCAAATTAGGAATTTAAAATTTGCAAATATTCTTTTATGGAATTTCTAAATTTCTAAGTTTGGAGTTATAAGGAATTCAACACCAACATAGGATTGGGAAATTTAGAATTAAAAGAAATTATATTTTTGAGATTACAGAGATAAAAGGTTGTCGACTTTAAGATATTAACAATTGAAATATTGTCCTTAGTATATCATCCAAAACTAAGGGGGAATAAAAATAGAAATTTTGAAATTACATTCAAATTATTTTTAACTTAGTAGGGAGTCATAAAAAATTCAACTACAAAGGTCAAAAATAATTGAAAGGTATATTACACAAAGTAAGAGAATTATGGATAAATTAGCAAGAGGGACATATCATCATAAGATGCAAAGACAAAGCACTCTTCATATTCCTTATCAACAATGTAAAATTATTTCACAAGAGGATAATTCTATTATTCAATATGGTAAGGATATTTGGTATATTGACTCAAGGGCAAGTCATCATATGATAGGAAATCTACATTGGTTTGATTGTTTAGAGGTTACTAATAATTTTGGTCTAAAGCTAGCAGATGGAAAGAAATATCCAGTTCATGGAAATGGATGTGTAATACCTAGTGCATCTTAATCATATTTTATATTGCACGATGTCATGTATATACTAGGGTTGACAACAAATCTCATCTCAGTAACCAAATTAATTGAAAGTGGAAGAAAAGTAGAATTCAAATATGTGAATAGGAAGAATAAGTGTTTTATTAAAAGGTAAAATGAAGCAGAGGCTATTGGATAAATTAACAATGGACTATATTCTTTAGATTCTATTGGTTTTTCACAAGATCTTGTAATGGTTCAAGATAATACTAATGTTTTTTCCTGGGAGATAAACTACAGAAAACAAAGAATCATTCTACTATGGAAGTATATTGGGGAATACAAGATTTAGATGAAGAAAAATGAGAGGACAAAAAAATATTGCACTACAAGGATATCTATAGATCAAATAATATCAAGAACCTGAACAAGATGAAAAATACCTACAGGATGAAGATCCATATTGAAGACTAAAGTCTTCAATAACCAAATAATGTAATACAAGGGATGTTGGAATATATTACATTATTTGGTACATGCTAATGTACCACATTGGGTACATTATTAGATTAGATGAGTGTCATAGATTAGAGTGTGAGTATTTACTTTATGCAATGTAATAAATGCACAAGTGTGCAAAGTATTTTGGTAATGTAAATGTGCATAATAGTCCATGTGCACATGATTCCATAGAATAGGAATATGAAGAGTCTCTAGAAGAGTGAAGGCCAAAGGGTGCACCATATGAAGAGTCACATTCCATTATATATGTATGTATGTGTGTGCAAGATAGAGAAAGAGAGAGAGAGAGTGACACACATATGGTGGATGAGAGTGTTTGTAAGTATGGGTACTTGAGATATTTATTCAATGGAGATACAATTTTTATGAGCATTTGTTAATGGCAATTATATGAGTTATTGTTGAAGTTATTTATGAGTTTTATACATTTATAATATTACCATTATCTTATATTTCATATTGCAACTTTATTTTAGATCTTGAAGTTATTTTATCTTTAGTATTTATCTTCAAAAACTAACATGAGGTATATGTGAATTTCTTAGTTTCCTTGAAGTTATAAAGTTGCTTATTAATATAGTCTACTAATAGTTGGTGGAGCCAATTATTTGTGAAATGTCATGATAATTACCCATTGCATGTAAAAGTGCCACATTCTCCTCATAGACCAACTCATCTATCCTCATATCAATACACCAATGCTTGATAAAATAGTTGACCATCATCTCTAAAGCAATAAATTTCCATTGGTATATCAAAGTCTTGGACCTTTCTAGGGTCTTTCAAGTGTAGTTCCACAAAATTCTTCTAGTAGTCAAAGTCAAACCAATGGTATTACTCCTTTTGCAATTTTGGGTTGCATGTGACCCACATAGCTAGGTTATCATCAATATTTAATATTTTTAGTTTCATATTCTTAGATTAAAAAATTTAAACTCCTGCCAAGACTGTTGTATAAAATTCTTTCTTTCCTATTGATATATTTTGACACATACTTCTGTAATCTTAAAGTAGTTCCATTTAATAGCACTAGAATCATGGCTAAACTAAGATCCAAATTATGTTGACACCTTAATAATGTGAGACCCTTACTAAGTTTAATATCCTTAATGTTGTTTTTATAACTTTAATTTGGGATTTTTTGTACTCTCCTTTGGACACCTTTCAATAGGACTCATTGAACATATCCTTTGGCTTTTGGGCGAGTGAGCGGTTTTGTTATTATTTCTCTTAGTTTTATCTTTGTATGTATTTACCTATATAGGTAATATTTGATGTTGTGTAATTTAAATTTGTGTTTCAATAGGTACTATGGTAGTATTGGCAAGAGTAGTAATAGGACTTACTTTAGCCATGGAGATGCTTATGTAGTTGAACTAGTATCCACTTAGAAATTTAGAACTTAAAGAATTCTGGAAACACTTACCTAATTCTATGAGCAAAGAAATAATTTGATCATACTAGAGGAGAAAATTTCTTGGCATGATGAAGTAAATTTATGTGCAAAAACTCAGATAATTTTCTCATTTTCTAGAAGTTGACCTAATTTCTTAGTACCAAGAAACAAATTTCTCCCTAAGGATATAGTTGGATTTTTCAATTTTGGTTTTGCAAGATATAAACTCTCTTTGGAGTAATTTATAACCCACTAGTAGCATTCATAAATATTTGGACAAAGGTTGAGTGGTTTAAGCCCTTTTAGAGGGGCATCCTAATGTGTTTGTCTTAAAGCAAATAACTTAGGTCCCTTAATGAAGTGTTATAATATGGTTTAATTTGAAGGAAATATGGAAGGGGCACAAGGAATGGAGTTGAATAGATGACATGGTTAAGGAAAAATAGCAAATATCACTTTGATACGAAGGTCATTTGAGATGATTATGCAAGTTAAGGCATTGATATTTGAAATAAGACAATGACCATGACAAGTTAAAATCACTATAATAATAGGTAAATACTCAAGTTATAGTGCATATGGTGGTTACATTTAATAAAACATGGTTAAATAACCTTTATATTTATTTTCACAAATGTTCAAATTCAATTCATCTATGGTGAATGGTGAAAATAGAAAGTGATAGGGTTTTAAACCCTCTTGCTTTACTACCAACCACCTCTACCCAAACTTTTATTATGTTTATGGAGTGATTAACTTGTTATCAAGGAGTAATCTACTTGAAAAATTGTTATTACTTTATAGAGAAGTCTTCAATTTTTGGTAACCATGACTACTTTTCTTCATTTAACTAGAGCGATTTGCTCATTTAGTCAAAGTTATTCCTTCTAGAAGTGGCAAATCACTCAAATTTTTTAAACTTTTTCAAGGGTTTTTTGAACAACCAAGGAGAAAAGGAAAGAAGTAGGATATTCAAGCACATTTTCAAGGTTTTCACTCAAATATGGAATTTTTTCTTTCTATTTTTTTACATTTTACTTTTTTGTGCATGTTTTTTGTTTTCTATGTTTTTTTCCATTATTAAAAAATAAATAAAAAATACAAGAAGACAAAAAATTCCTAGGGGAAAATGTACTATGTCCATATATATATATATATATATATATATATATATATATATATATATATATATATATTTTTTCTTTTCAAACTTCTTCAAATGGGCCTTAAGTGTTTCCCATTAATTGAAATAGCCAGTGACCATCCATTAAGTGTTATAAGTCTATAAACATTTAGACCTATGACCTTGTCAATTTGGTATGGTCCACTAACGAGTGAATCAAAATTCCTATGGAATCTAAGCTTACCCCTATCTTCATCCCACTAGAACTCTAAGGCATTTCCCTTGTACTCCATTTGATCATCCTCATGGAAAACCACATTTTGACTTCTATCTAGTGCTAAACTAATATTTTCTCTCTCTTATTCAAGAGTCAGTAAGGTAAACCATGATTGTATTGTATCAATATATGTATCTTATGGAAATTATGAATTGGTAGAGCTAGGGTTTTTTTTTTGAAAAATGAATAATCTTTTAGGAGCCATATCTTTGCATAGAAATTTTTTATTCAAATAATTCTTGTGTCATTTTACGTAGATTTTGAAAAGATTTGAAATTAGTGGTCATTCAAAAGAATCCAATTAGTATTGAGGGATATATGACCATGCAAATGCAACCATACAAAATAAGGGTAATTATTTTTTGGAAATATATCTCATATTTTAGAAATAATATCTTTGCAAAGGTTTATTTGATTCAATTGATTCTTGGAAAAATTTGTGCAAAATATTATAGAATTTATATTATATTGTATATTAAACTAATTCAATGAGACAAAAAATTTACATAGACAAAATTTTTAAGCTAAGTTTCTTTTGTATACAAATTATTATAAGTTTCTTAATAAAATATTATATTTGTTATGGGATATTCTAGTAAATTTTAGTAGATTTTGAGTATTAGTTTCCTCCCTATGGATTAATTTATAGTTAAATACTTAGAATCATCTCAAATAGTAGGGGTTAATAAGGGCCTTATAGAGGATTTATCCTCATTATTGAAATATGGGGTTGTTTTTGGTAAATTTATTGGGTCTTGGCCAAGGGATTCAACCTTTAAAAAATGGATTGATAGGAATTGAAAGTCTCCAAAAGTGAGTCTATAATTTCTTTCCAAAGGTTTCTTCTTAGACATTTGTTTCCAGGGAGGAAAGAGATAGAATCCTAAAAGAGGGTCCTTGGTTTATGGGAAAAGTACGATTCTTCCTTATCTATTGGTATGAAGGCTTTGCACCTAAAAATGTAAAATATCCCTAGTACTAGTCTAGATTAGAGTGTATTGGTTAAACATTGAATTTTAGTAAATTGATACCTTTAAGGCAATAGGAAACACTGTAGGTAAATTCCATGAGATTTCAAAAACTATAAATATTGGATTCTTGGCTATTTATGCTTGGATATTGCTCATGATTTATATAAGTAAACCTTTACCAGAATCAATCATTCTTATATATGGGGTCAAGTTATGGACCTAAACCATAGATTATGAAAATAAATATTTTATATGTAGAAGATGACATGTTGTGGATCCTATTGAAAGAGCATACCCTAAGAAGAGTCCAACAAATATATATGTAGATAACTGCAAGAGAAATATACAAATGAATATGGATAAGGATGGTTATCAACTTCCAAAAAATAGATTTAGATAAAAAAAAAGTAAATAAATAGAGGAGATAAGTAAGGAATGATATTGGAAAAAATACTAATTATTTTTAGGCTTTATTCCATGAAGAAAAAGTATATCAAAGCTTAGAGGAGATGGTACAACAGGTTCAAACTATTAATAAGGAACCATATATCTAGTATGATCGTGATTTCGGGATAAACATTCTTGATGAACCTAAGGAATGTATCTCATCATTTTTTGAATACTCTCTTGAATATCCATGCACCATTTAGGAGGAAAAATTGGAAGAAAAAATACAATGTTAAATGTTAATAGCTCTACCATTAATAGTGAAATACTAGAAAAGGAGTAGAACAAGTCAAAAGCTTCCATAGTAGAATCAAAAGAGGATAAATCTGATGAAAAATAAATTTGTGAAAGAATATTAAGGAATAGAATAATAATGGTTACTCTTGATATAGGTAAGGTAAAAAGTGGAAAACCCTCAAATCATCAAAAGAGATCTAGGGAAGCAAGTGCAAATATAGATAAAGGAGCACAAACTAAGTTGGTTGAACTTCTCTTTACAAAAAAACAAAATGATATTGATAATATGTAGGTGGGGCTAGTATCCACTAATGAAACATTATTTCCATTTTATGGAATATAATGGGTGCTAATACTCCCTCAAAGTAGAGGTATATTAGGGATATTTGAATAAGTAATAAACCTGATATTATTTATATCCATGAAACTAAATTGAAAAGGGAAGAAGTTTCCAAAACTATGAAAGCATTATGGGCAATATGTGAATGGGATGCTATGGATTTTGAAGGAGTGGTGGGAGAAATTATTACTTGTTGGAATCCTATAAGAACCTCCTATGTAACCATTCATAAAACTAGGAACTGGATAGCCTCTTTAAGCACATCCTACTTTGTAGATATTTGTTTTATTCTTATCAATGTCTAAGGATTTACAACTTAGTTAGGAAGATTAGAAGTATGGAGTGGAATTGAAGTCGTTATGAGAAGCAAAGAATAAGAAAATATACTCATGATAATAGGATATTTTAATTCCATACCCAAGTTGGATGAAAAAATTGGGGGAATTAGAAAATTAACCCAAATTATGAGAGATTTTTTAGCTTTTATTTAAACCTATAATCTACGGTAGGTTAAGTTTGAAGAAAAAAACTATACATGGACCAAAAATAGGAGAGGCCACAACCTAATAGCAAAAAATATATATAGATACATACTCTTAGAAGGTTGGCTAGATGAAGGGACTTGTGCTAAAATTAATACCTTGAAAAGGATTGGTTCAAATCACTGGCCAACAAGAGTTAAAATGGTGGTAAGTGAATTCAAAAAATATCAAATTGTAAATATGATAAGATGTGGCAGGACCATCTACAATTTGTCAATTTGATAGTATAAACATTAAAATTTTCAAGAAAATATGGGTTTTATACACTTGCAAAATAAATTAAATCAATGCCCTCTAAATTAAAAGAACGAAACAAGAACACTTTTGGTAATATTTTTGAGAAGAAAGAACTAAAAGATAAAATTTCAAAATTCTAAAAAAGTGATCACATTAATCCAAGCTTAGAGGAAAGGGATTTGATAGTGAATATAATGGTATTTTGAGTAAGAGAAATTTTGAAGATTAAAATTGAGATGGACTTGATTAAAAGGAGAAAAAAGTACAATGTTTTTCATAATATGGTAATAGTAAAAATATCAACATATAGAATTAGTAGAATTAAATCAATAAAAGGGGTTTGGGTTGAAGACCAGAGTCAAATTTGAAAGGAGGTAAAGTTTTTTTACTAAATATTCTAAGATCATAAGAGTTTGAAGTTCTTAAGGATAAACTGCTGCAAGAAGTACCTACAATTTTAATCGATGAAAACAATAGGAAAGTGATGGAGCCTATTACTTTGGAAGAAGATAAGTTAGTTTTTTCTCTTTTTATAAGGATAAATAACCTAGTTCACATGGGCTCTTTGAAACATTATATCAACATAATTGGGATATTGTAAAAGATTCTTTATTGGTGGTAGTAGAACAATCTAGGGTAAATCAATACATACCCTATAGAATAGATGCAACACATCTTAACTTGATTTTAAAATAGAAGAATGTAAATTTTATTGATTAATTTAGGCCTAAGTTTGTCTAATATGGCATATAGATTATCTTTATAGTTATGGTAAATTGGTTAAGACCATTGTTAAAGAAAATTATTTTAGAAGAGCAAGGAGGATTTTTTAAAGGGAGATAGATTTTGGATGGGATCATCATAGCTCATGAAGTTATGCATTCAATAGCTTCAAGAAAAGAGATCAATGATCTTAAGACTTGATATGAGTAAAATCCTATGATATGGTTAAATGATATTTTCTTTTTGTAGTATTAGAAAAGTTTGGATTTGAAAAGAAATTGGTAATATGGATAAAAGTTTGTGTCTCTATAACTTCATATTTAGTGCTAATAAATTTGTTAGTAATAGAAATTTTTAAATCCAAGAGAGGTCTTAGATAGGGAGATCCTCTATGACCATATTTATTCATTATTATGGCAAATGTTTTGGGTAGGAACTTGAAGAAGGCTAATAGATATGGGCTTATAAGTGGACTTAAGGCTAGTAGTAACATGTACAACATCACCCATAAAAATTTTTTAGATGATACAAACCATTTTAGGAAGAGGATAAATGAGGTCAAAGCTTTGAATAAATTATTAAAGGAATATGAAAGAGCATCAGCGTAGAAATTTAATAGGAAAAAATACACAATTTACTTTCTAAACACACCAGCTAGAATCAATGTAGGGATATGAAGGTTACTTCAAATAGAGGAAGCAAATTTAAGAACAACTTATCTAGGGATACATTTATTTGAGGGGAGAATGAGGATAAAATTATGGAAAATAGTTATAAGTAAAGTTTAGAATAAATATTTGGTATGGAAAGGTAGATGGTTCTCATTAACAAGAGGAGTGTAGCTAATTAAATTAGTCTTACAATCCATTCCAACATATTATATGTCCTTGTATACCATGCCAAAATCAATAGAGAAAAGTTTAATATATATTATGTGGTCATTTATGGTCAAGATTACATGATAAACAAAACTTTCCCTTTGTGAAATGGAGCAAGTTGTATGATAATAAAACTAAGGGAGGTCTTGGTTTAAGATATATTATAGATACAAACTTAGCTCTTAGGGAAAACATAATTTGGATATTGTACAAAGAGAGTCAAAGACAATGGGTAATAATTCTTCTCAGTATGTTGAGCCCAATGATCCAAGCTTAATATTTACTATATTATCATTACCAAATTGTTAAGCACTATGGCATAGTTTAAAAAATCAATTGATCTAGTGATTAAATATCTAAAATGGGTGGCAAGAATTGGAGAAAATTTTCTATTCAGATGGATACTTGGTGTGATAAAAAAATGTAGATCTAGTTTTGAAACCATGGATGAGATTACCTCAAGATAAATATGGTGATAAGGTTTCAAACATTTTGTACAAGTATCAATAAGGAATATACAAATCGAAATAATATTTTTTTACAAGTATACAAGATTTTGATGCTAGGAGGCAGTTGAGTAGAAAGATAACAACAATGATTATTTTGAGAGGAGCCAAGGATAAGGTGATTTGGATGTTGAAGAGATCAAGATAATACACAACAAGAAATTAACCTAATGTAAAGCACCAACAAAATAGGAATATCACAATAATATGGATAGATATTTGGGATAGCCCAAGCATTCCTAAAGTTAAAATGTTTGTTTGGTTAGTAGGTCATAGAAGAATTTTATCCTAGGATAACCCTATGAAAATGGGTTTTCACATCCCCTCACAATGTATTCCTTGTAAAAATGAGAAGAGTAGTATGGGCCATCTCTTGGAACACTAATCAATAGTCTCAAAACTATGAAAATGGATTCTTAATATGTTTAGTAAATGCATGGTGATGAATGGTAGAATTGAAAAATGGTTAAAGCAATGGTAGAGCACTTTTAAAAGTGAGGCTTTACAAAAAATTTGGGATATATAAAAATATACAATACTTTGGACTATATGGATAGAAAGGAATAAAATAATATTCAAAAGAAAGGAAACTAGTTTAGAGGTAATAAAAATGAACATTTGTTTAGCCATAGAGAAGTCTAAACCAACCCTATCAACTCACCTATTCTCTAATATGGAAGCATAGATATTTGATATATGGAGTCAAGTCATCAAATAGAATTATGATATTGGGTACAAGAGAAACTAAAAGAAGGCTAAGAATATAAAGTGAAAAGCACTAAATATGGAGTTGTTCAAATTGAATTTTGATGTAGCATCTAAAGGGAACTCCAAGACCAGTAGGAGGAGGAGGAATAATTAGAAATAATAGAGGAGAGGTCTTTTCTCATTACACTTTCAATAGTATATTTAAGAAAAATAATGAAGTTGAAGCTTGGGCAACTTTAGAAGGGTGAAAAATATACAAACACATTATTGGTCCAAAATCCACCTAATTAGATGAGTTACACCCTCAAGACCTCAACCAATATTGTATTCCTCATAAATAGGGGTCCCTAAGTCAACCTCTAAAGAAGGTAGGCTTCTATGGTCCTAGCTAATATAACTAAAATATGGTTGTAGATTAAAGTAAGGAATGCAAAGGGTTAGAAGCTAAGCTAAAAGGTTTAGAAATATCAAGAGACATAGTGCATGAGAGACTAAAAATTCAAATTTAAACTAGACCAACAGACCAACTTACTTTCCTTATGACAAAATAATTAATCATAATAAACTCTAAGCATTATTAAGTCATTCTAGAACTAGAATAGTAAATCCAATAAAATCTAGAAAGTAGAATAATTTTAATAAAATTATCCACTCATATATTTAACAAAAATGGTTAATGAATTAGTACGACATACATACATATTTTTCAAAATAATTGAGCAAGATGCCAAACAACAATACAATATTCATTTAAAAGTCATATAGCCTCAATCATACAACTATGAAATTGTAAATTCTAAAGCGTCAACCATTATAAAGACTTACATTCAACTATATATGGATTTTACGATATAATTGTTTATCCTAACATCATTTCTCTAAGAGTGTATTGTAGGCTTGATAGGTTGCTACAACACTGGTGCATTTTCTTTATCTCATTTTGGTACAACCAATATATCATCATGGTTCTAATGTGTCTTTCTCTTGTTCCATCTAAGGGAGTGGTGGATACTATATCTTAATATAGTGCACACAATCGCTTGAAATGTTTTTTTTTTCTTTATTTATCCCACTACTACCTGAGCTATAGTAGTAAAAGTGTTAATTAAGCAAGATTGGGGCTATTGATGTAATGACCCAAAAATACACAAACAAAAAATACAAAAATAGAAAGATTTTTTTTTTTTAATAAGGAGAGAGATACATGAACCCTTCATGAATCCCTAACCCAACTAGAATTTACCTAAAGTTTCAATCCCCTAAGTTTTCTTGGAAGTTACATCTCATGAGGTACCCTATCACAAGTTCATCTATGTAGGCGTATCATGTGTCACTACAGATAAGCCCATCTATCCCATCATTCTTGATGAGCTAGAATTATTACCCTTATTCCATTGAAGGTATACACGCATCTCCATACCATACATAAATCATTATGTGTAGGTATGCTACGAGTATTTCGAGTTAAGCTATCTATCTTGTCTTCATGATGAGCTATCTTAACTCAGATGTAATCTCTTCACAACTTAGTCATTTATCTCCCTAAGGGGGTCTCAATTCTCTTAGGTCTCCTATGTTCACCCTAAGGTGTTGTCAATTCCCTTAGGTTAACTATGTTCACCCTAAGGTGTTATTAATTCCCTTAGGTCACCTCTGAGTTCACCCTAGAACTCTATACTTAGATTTATATCATCAAGCAACAAAAAAATGATACATCTAGATACTACAACATTAGAAAGCAATCACCAAGAATCCATAAAATAAAACAAGTTTAACACTAAAAGAGAATCAACTACATAATATAACCAAATACAAAAATAAAGTAAAAGTACCTTCTTTAAACCAATAAACAATTATTGCATTAGAATTTGCATGGTAAATCCTTCTTACTTTAAGGAATATTATAGTAACTACATTGGGGATATCTCCCCATAATTCTAGTCTATTTGAGCATAAGTAAATCAACGTAAGATACAATTACCTATACTCTGTTTCCATTGAACTCCTTGCTTCTCCTTGCTTCCCATTAGATATTTGAGGGTAGTAGGGGATAATGATACTCATGGCTCAATATAGGCATACCTTTAAATGCATCTACTCATTTAATTTTCCAATTTGCAACTATACAAAATTCAATTAAGTTTCTAACCATCTAATGCATAATGGATATTATAAAAGAACCTTTAATTTTGTTTTCCCCTCTCAAGTTATCTTAGAGAGTCATCCATCATGTACTACTTAGATCAAGGTCTAACTTTAATCAAATTCATTCATGTCTTAAATAATTAAAGTCCCATACCCTTAACCTTTAAAATAGTCTCTTTCACTTTCATTCCCTAAATCAAAGCCCCATAACTTCAATTCAAAGAATAAATATACATCCTTTTTAATTCACAATTTCCAATCAACCAATTACCGTTTAAAGCATTAAAGTCCCATACCTTTAATATTTAAAACAATCATTCATTCATTCCCTACATTTAAGCCCCATAACTTCAATTTAACAAATAAATCCACATCCTTTTTAATTGAAAAATCCTAAGATAATCACCTTTAATCAAAGGGTTCCTTCTAAATTAAAAACCTTTAATAAATCCCATAAAAATAAAAGGGTCCTTTCTAATTAAAATCCTTCAATAATTTCATATAAATCAAAGGTTCCTTTCTAATTAAAAAGCCTTCAATAATTTCACATAAGTCAAAGGTTCTTTCTAATTAAAAGCCTTCATTATATTTTATATAAATCAAATATCCATTTCTAATTAAAAGCCTTCAATAAATCTCATATAAATCAAAGGTTATTTCTAATTAAAAGCCTTCATTATATTTTAAATAAATCAAAGGTTCTTTCTAATTAAAAGCCTTCAATAATTTCATATAAATCAAAGGTTCCTTTCTAATTAAAAGCCTTCAATAAATCTCATATAAATCAAATGTTATTTCTAATTAAAAGCCTTCATTATATTTTAAATAAATCAAAGGTTATTTCTAATTAAAAGCCTTCATAGGTCCGAGGTGTAGACCAATTGGTTCATCCAAACCCCATAAGGAGGGCAGAGGTCCAAGATTCAAATCTCGGGCCTCGCTGAACTGAATGCTTGTCCCTTTCCTAGTGCTTTCAGTGGCGTAAAAGGTTTAAAATGATTGTGGCATGGTGGTTATAGGGGCGGACTGCACAAAGATCTGTGTGGTGGCTTCTAGGGCGGACAACACAGAATACAGTGGCATCCATAAAAGTTGGACAGCTTGCCCGGATTCATGGTGGCTACCGATTCCACCATGTAAATTAAAAAAAAATAATAATAATAATAGTAAATTAAATTAAATTAAAAGCCTTCATTATATTTTATATAAATCAAAGGTCCCTTTCTAATTAAAAGCCTTCATTATATTTTAAATAAATCAAAGGTTCTTTCTAATTAAAAGCCTTCATTATATTTTAAATAAATCAAAGGTTCTTTCTAATTAAAAGCCTTCATTATATTTTATATAAATCAAAGGTCTCTTTCTATTTAATTAAGTTTTACAACACCTTCCTAAGGTAGGGTCTACAACTAGAGGCCAATGCCTTCCAAGGCGGATGCTGAACAACCACGACAAAACCTTAGCATCTAAGAAACTAGAACTAGGTACTGCTCTTACCTTTATTATAACAGAGGGCAATCTAGGTGTTGTAGGTGAGTTGGAGAGGAGAAGGCAATCCTCCAAGGGAGGTCCCAAGTTCAAATCTCCACCCTACCAAAAATACAAATTGGCTATCCGAAATCCAATTGATAATGTTGGTGCAGGCAGGGTTGAGTGCAACTCCCGGGTGATTTTGATGGTGTAGAACCCCCTGTTCGTGGTCTCTCAGACCAAGGAGGCTCCGCAAGGGATTTTTCGCTTAAAAAAAAAAAAAAGGTCCGAGGTGTAGACCAATTGGTTCATCCAAACCCCATAAGGGGGGCGGAGGTCCAAGGTTGAAATCTCGAGACTTGCAGTACTGAATTCTTTTCCCTTTCCTAGTGCTTTAAGTGGCGTAAAAGGTTTAAAATGATTGTGGCATGGTGGTTATAGGGGCAAACTGCACGAAGATCTGTGTGGCGGCTTCCAAGGCGGACAACACAGAATACTGTGGCAGCCATAAAAATTGGACAGCCTGCTCGGATTCATGGCGGCTACCAATTCCACCATGTAAATACAAAAAAAAAAAGCCTTCATTATATTTTATATAAATCAAATGTCTCTTTCTATTTAATTAAGTTTTACAACACCTTCCTAATGTGGGGTCTACAACTAGAGGCCAACGCCTTCCAAGGTGGATGCTGAACAACCATGACAATACCTAGCATCTAAGAAAATAGAACTAGGTATTGCTCTTACCTCTATTATAATAGAGTTCCCACTCTTGGAGCATGACACTCTCATTTACTCAGTTCTCTCAACTCCCACAATGGTCTCGAACACGTAGTGCCCTCGAACCCTCACAGCTCTCCCTTTGGCATATTGTGACCTTCAAATATGCACAGTACTCACCATTAATGCTCACTAGCTTCCCTAGCACAACGCTCACTAATAAGACACACTCTGGTTTCATAGCGCACAACGCTCACCAATTGCCACATGATAGTTTCTTTAAAACACATCGCTCACACGTTGGTTTCATAGCGCATAGTACTTACCAATTAACACACGATGGCTTATTTTAAATACATCATGGATTCCTAAAGCACAACGCTCTCCACAAACATATGGTGGCTTCTCTAAGACACAACCTCGCTTGCTAAATCACAATGCTCTCCATAAACATAGTGCACGAGAGACTAACAATCCAAATATAAACTAGACCAATAGACCAACTTACTTTCCTTATGACAAAATAATTAATCATAATAAACTCTGAGTATTATTAAGTCATTCTATAACTAGAATAGTAAACCCAATAAAATCTAGACAGTAGAATAATTGTAATAGAAATATCCACTCATAGATTTAACAAAAATAGTTAATGAATTAGTACGACATACATACATATTTTTCAAAATAATTGAGCAAGATGCCAAACAATAACCCAATATTCATTTAAAAGTCATATAGCCTCAATCATACAACTATGAAATTGTAAATGCTATAGGTTCAACCATTATAATGACTTACATTCGACTATATATGGATTTTACAATATAATTGTTTATCCTAACATCATTTCTCTAAGAGTGGATTGTAGGTTTGATAGGTTGCTACAACACTGGTGCATCTTCTTTATCTCATTTTGGTGCAACCAATCTAGCATCATGGTTCTAATGTGGCTTGCTCTTGTTCCATATAAGGAAGTGGTGGATACTATATCTTAATCTAGTGCACACAATCATTTGAAATGTTTTTTTTTTTCTTTAGTTGTCCCACTACTAAGTGAGCTATAGTAGTACAAGTGTTAGTTAAGCAATATTGGGGCTATTGATGTAATGACCCAAAAATATACAAACAAAAAATACAAAAATAGAAAGAGTTTTTTTTTTAATAAGGAGAGAGATAAATGAACCCTTCATGAACCCCTAACCCAACTAGAATTTACCTAAAGTTTCAATCCCTTAAGTTTTCCTAGAAGTTACATCTCATGAAGTACCCTATCACAAGTCCATCTGTGTAGGTGTATCATGTGTCACTACAGATAAGCCCATCTGTCCCATCATTCTTGATGAGCTAGAACTATCACCCTTAGTCCATAGAAGGTATACACACATCTCCATACCATACACAAATCATTATGTGTAGGTATGCTATGAGTATTTCAAGTTAAGCTATCTATCTCATCTCCACGATGAGCTATCTTAACTCAGATGTAATATCTTCACAACTTAGTCCTTTATCTCCCTAAGGGGGTCTCAATTCCCTTAGGTCTCCTATGTTCACCCTAAGGGGTTCTCAATTCCCTTAGGTTACCTATGTTCACCCTAAGGGGTTCTTAATTCCCTTAGGTCACCTCTGAGTTCACCCTAGAACTCTACACTTAGATTTCTATCATCAAGAAACCAAACAATGATACATCTAGATACTACAACATCAAAAAGCAATCACCAAGAATCCAAAAAATAAAGCAAGTTTAACACTAAAAGAGAATCAACTACATAATATAACCAAATACAAAAATAAAGTAAAAGTACCTTCTTTAAACCAATAAACAGTTATTGCATCAGAATTTGCATGGTAAATCCTTCTTACTTTAAGGAATATTACAGTAACTGCATTGGGGATATCTCCCCATAATTCTAGTCTATTTGAGCATAAGTAAATCAACGTAAGATACAATTACCTATACTTTATTTCCATTGAACTCCTTGCTTCTCCTTGCTTCCCATTGGATCTTTGAGGGTAGTAGGGGATCATGATACTCATGGTTCAAGATAGGCATACCTTTAAATGCATCTACTCATTTACTTTGCCAAATTGCAACTATACAAAATTCAATTAAGTTTCTAACCATCTAATGCATAATGGATATTATAAAAGAACCTTTAATTTTATTTTCCCCTCTCAAGTTCCCTTAGAGAGTCATCCATCATGTACTACTTAGATCAAGGTCTAAATTTAATCAAATTCATTCATGTCTTAAAGCATTAAAGTCCCATACCCTTAACCTTTAAAACAATCTCTTTCATTTTTATTCCCTAAATCAAAGCCCCATAACTTCAATTCAAATAATAAATCTACATCCTTTTTAATTCATAATTTCCAATCAACCAATTATTGTTTAAAGCATTAAAGTCCCATACCTTTAATATTTAAAACAATCATTCATTCATTCCCTAAATTGAAGCCCCATAACTTCAATTTAACGAATAAATCCACATCCTTTTTAATTAAAAAATCCTAAGATAATCAACATTAATCAAAGGGTCCTTTCTAATTAAAATCCTTCAATAATTTCATATAAATCAAAGGTTCATTTCTAATTAGAAAACCTTCAATAATTTCACATAATTCAAAGGTTCTTTCTAATTAAAAACCTTCATTATATTTTATATAAATCAAATGCCCTTTCTAATTAAAAGCCTTCAATAAATCTCATATAAATCAAAGGTTCTTTCTAATTAAAAGCCTTCATTATATTTTAAATAAATCAAAGGTTCTTTCTAATTAAAAGCCTTCAATAATTTCATATAAATCAAAGGTTCTTTTCTAATTAAAAGCCTTCAATAAATCTCATATAAATCAAAGGTTCTTTCTTTATAAATCAAGTCTTTGTGCGAAGTTTTCCTCCAATGGCCCAACTTTGGTAACACAAAGGTTCCTGGGTTTGCCTTCACACCTGGGAAGTGTGGCTAGGGTAATAGAAGGGTCTTTGGTCTATAGGATCCTCCTTTGAGTGCTCGAATGCTTTATCCCCGTCCGGGCCTCACTCAAGTCTCTCAATATCTCGATTATTCCTTGGAGAACTTCACCCACCCTTTCCGGGGTCCCCCTGGTTGCTTTGTGGGTCATGGCTGGGCTGTTTCGTCAAGGATCATCGGGAAAGGTCCTACTTGCTTTTTCAAGACTTGGCCACCAAACCAACCATGTTGTAGAAGCTAGGGCCCTATGTAGGGGCCTAGTTCTCATCAAAGAGGATCCCCAGGCAGTCATCATAGAAGGTGACTCCATGAACATCATCAACTATCTGACTAAGGATGAGATTCTTGCATGGTGAGTTTTCAACACCATCCAGGAATCTTGATGAGTCCTTCGAAGTAGTAACCATAGATGCCAACACATCTATCAGGAATGGAATGCCCTGGCTGTCTTTCCCAACGGGGTCCTTCCGTGTTCCTCCGGATCCGGTTTCACAGCTCTCCGCGTGGCGTGTCGACCTCAAAAATTATCAATGACCCACGTCAGATCCTCACGATTGGCCACATCATGCAACATCCTCATCAGATCTTCGAGACAGCTCAAGAAATCAAAGGTGAAAGTCAAAGCCGGTCCTTCGCTCCATCTAAGCTCAGAATCGGACTCAGAGCAGAATAAGGTGCCTCTAAACTTGCTTATTGATCTGGCCATTGATGCCATGGGAAACATCACCAAGGGAGTTGAATCGATGATCCATTGCCTCTGCAAACTCAAGGAGCACTCGCGTGAACCCTCTAGCAGTCAGGAGGACCCCAAGAAGTCTATTTGGTGGTGTTCGCTCTCTTTGCCCTTCCGTTTTCTTCTTGGACCTTTTTGTTTTCTTGTGGGGATCGATTTTATTTTAAATTTGTTGTACATTTGGTCCGAGACTTCTTTCGGTCTCAACCCTTTCTGCCCTTAAAAAGGTCCTTTCCTTTTTCTCATTATAAGGTTCTTTCCACTTAAAAAACCCTCTATTATATCTTTACTTAATAAAAAAAGGTTCTCTCTAATTAAAAGCCTTCAATAATTTCATATAAATCAAAGGTTCCTTTCTAATTAAAAGCCTTCAATAAATCTCATATAAATCAAAGGTTCTTTCTAATTAAAAGCCTTCATTATATTTTATATAAATCAAAGGTTCTTTCTAATTAAAAACCTTCATTGTATTTTATATAAAACTAAGGTTCCTTTCAATTTAATTAAGTTTTACAACACCTTCCTAAGGCAGGGTCTACAACCAGAGGCCAACGCCTTCCAAGGCGGATGTTGAACAACCATGGAAAAACCTAGCATCTAAGAAACTAGAACTAGGTACTGCTCTTACCTCTATCATAATAGAGTTCCCACTCTTGGAGCATGACACTCTCAATTACTCGATGCTCTCAACTCCCACAATGCTCTCGGACACGTAGTGCCCTCAAACCCTCACAACGCTCCCTTCGGTATATCATGGCCTTCGAACATGCACAATGCTCACCATTAATGCTCATTGGCTTCCCTAGCACAATGCTCACCAATAAGACACACTCTGGTTTCATAGCACATGACGCTCACCAATTAGACATACTCTTAGTTTCATAGCGCACAATGCTCACCAATTAACACATGATGGCTTATTTAAAATACATCTTGGATTCCTAAAGCACAACACTCTCCAAAAACATATGGTGGTTTCTCTAAAACATAGCCTAGATTCCTAAAGCACAATGCTCTCCAATAAACATATGGTGGTTTCTCTAAAACATAGCTGTTCTAAAGCACAACGCTCTCCATAAACATATGGTGGTTTCTCTAAAACATCTGCTTCCTAAAGCACAACTCTCCATAAACATATGGTGGTTTCTCTAAAACACAACCTAGCTTCCTAAAGCACAATGCTCTCCATAAACATATGGTGGTTTATCTAAAATACAACATAGCTTCCTAAAGCACAATGCTCACCATAAACTTGGATGTAGGTGCTTCCAATATTTTCCATGGACTTTCATGCTACAGAGGAAATAAAACTAGGGGAGCATAACCAGGTTTTCTCACCATACCAACACAAATAAAAACTAGATTCAAAGTTTAAAGCAACCCAACCTTAAAACTTCTATGGAGATGGAAATCTGGCAATGTCTGGCTGCCTCTCCTCCTCGCTTCTGGTATGTTCTTCTATTTCTCTCGGTCCCTGGTCTACATCTCCTCGGTGCTCCCTTCCTTCCTCTCCCCTTCTCTCTCCTCTTTTTCCTTTCCTTCCTCCTTATGTACCTCCTTGCCCAGGTGGCCCATCCATCATTCTTCTCGAAACCTCCCCAGCCTCGAGCTTCTTTCCTTCAATGCTTCATCCCCTATCCTCTATGTGTTCCTTCCCATAATTTCCACCTTTGGAAATTAGTAGCCTCATAGGCTATTTTCATAGGTTTCACTATATAGGGAAAGGGAATAATTACATTTTTAAAATGAGGATGGTACGCTTTAAATAAAATATCATTCCCATGATATTTATCAACTCTTAAATATATTTATTTTATTTAAACAATCTCATTATTATTATTATTATTTTTAAATAAAATAAAAGATATATATTTCTTTTTAAATGGATTTTCTTTTATTTATTTCAATTAATTAAAGTCTTTTAATGAATTTTTCCATTATCATTAAAATGAACACCTTTAATTAATTCAAAAGAAATCTCATTTGTTAATTGCAATGAAGTTTATCAATGAGCTCCAAAGTCAAACATTATTTAATTAAAACCTCATTAATTAATTTAAAGGAATATTTATTCGGCATATAAATTTAATTTGCTTTCCTTCATAAGAATGATACTCTACTTTCACTTCAACATGATAGTTTACTTTAGGCATCCACACACATTTTGTAGTTGTTCTCCTATAGAAAACCCAACATTAAGCTACCCAAGCCATGATGCAGTAGAGAGAAAACAAATTTATAAAACAACAAAGAGGGAGTCTTTCCATCAACCCAATCACCTATCTTAGCTAGAGATTTTATGATAGCTACTAGGCTATCAACTAAAGCTCAAGGTGATCAGTCATCGATGATTATCCCTTCCATCAATGCATGCCTATATGAAGGTATCTATCCATGTTACCTCTGAGTACCTTAATCATCATTTCCCCTGATCTTTGGTACCCTCATTCTTGGTGGGTGATTCTACCTGTTCCACCTATGAGTGTACCTGATCCTGCACACTTGGCAATATGTTAGCGATAACATGCCCTTATAAATCAACTAAACATCATATAGTTGGTTCAATTGTTCAAACTAGGTATCACCACATCATAGGTTAATACATTATTTTCTTTGTGCCATAAAGTCAGCTAGGGAGGGTCATGACATCCTCCCCCACTAGAATTAAACATCATCCTCGGTGTTTCCAGTTTTCCTTTTGTTTTTAATAGAAAGTAAAATTATTACATCATATAGCTTCAAAAAAAAGGGAAAATATTTTTGCATAACCTCCACTTTCTCCCAAGTGGCATTCTTCTCATAGAACTGGTCCCACTGGACCTTACACTATTCGAGAGTCCGATTCCATAGAGATTTAGAATGAAACTCAAGAATATTCATCGGTAGTACTTCAATGGCCTCTGGATTTGCCATCTACAATTTAGAAATATCCCACACATGTTTAGGGTCAACAACATATTTCCTAAGCAAGGATATGTGGAAGGTGTCATGGATTTTGGATAGATTAGGTGGTAATGCAAGTCGGTATGCAACCAGACTGATATTTTCCATGATCTCAAAGGGCCCCACAAAATGTGGATCCAACTTCATGGATTTGATAGCACTTTTATTTGGCTTAACCCTTAAGAACACCTTATCTCCAATAGAATACTCTCTTGGAGTCCTTTTTAGATCTGCATAACTCTTCTGCCTATCCACAACTTCTTTAAGCCTTTGCCTAATTTCTTTTAGTTGATCTTCCATTACCCTGACCATTTCTGGCCCAATCACAACTCGATCCTCTAGGTTGTCCCAAGACAATGGTGTTCTACACTTTCACCCATACAAGGCATCGAAAGGTGCCATTCCTAGCGAGGAGTGATGTCCATTATTGTAGGCAAACTCTACCAAAGGTAGACAATATTCCCATTGAGATTTATGATCCATGCAGTACATGCGGAGCATGTCTTCCAGAACTTGGTTTACCCACTCCGTTTGACCATCGATTTTAGGGTGGTATGCTGAACTCATATTCAGTTTCGTACCAACTGCACTATGAAGGGATTTCCAAAATTTAGAAGTGAATTTGGAGTCTCTATCTGAGATAATTACCTCAAGAAATCCATGCAATCGGAATACCTCTTTGATGAATCTTCTAGCCACTACCTGAGCATCATCCTTGGTATTTCCTGGTATGAAGTGGGTAACCTTAGTCAATTTTTTGACCACTACAAATATGGCATCATGTTGGTACCGAGTCTTGGGTAAACCCATGATAAAATCCATAGATATAACCTACCATTTTTGCATAGGTATATCATGTAGACATAGTTTTCCTATAGGATGCTAGTGTTCTACCTTAAATTTCTAACATTCGAGGCATCGAGCAACAAAATCTATGATGTCCTTCTTCATACCTACCCAAAAGAAGGCTCTTTTCATGTTTTCTCACATTTTGGCTCCTCCTAGATGAGTAGAATAAGGAGATCTATGAGCTTCTTGCATTATCAAGTTCCTCAAATCACCCATATTTGGTATGATGACCCTTCCCTTATAACACAAAAAGTCATATTTCACACTAAATTCCTTATTTCCTTTAGGATATCTATCCATATTGACTCGAATTCCTTGGCAATACTCATCCTGAGATTGCTCCTATCTCACTCGATCCATCAGGTCCATGTGAATTCTAGTTATGGCTGCTATATATTTCCTTCTACTCAAAGCATCAACTACTTTATTCTCTTTTCCTTTTATGTACTCAATCTCAAAATCATACTCAATGAGAAATTCCACCCATATTCTTTGTCTCACATTGAGTATTGGTTGGGTGAATATATACCATAGACTTTGATGGTCTATCTTTAATTCAAAGGGCCTTCCCACCAAGTAGTGGTACCAAACCTTTAAAGCATGCACTACTACAACTAGCTCTAAATCATGCATAGCATAATTAACTTCATGCTTTTTGAGCTTCCTTGAAGTATATGCCACTACTGACTCCTCTTGTGAGAGTACCCCATCCAACCCATCTATTGATGCATCAGTGCACACTAAAAAGTCCCCTTGAGGATCGGGAACCTTTAGTATCGGTGCAGTAGTAAGCTTATGCTTTAGTAGTTCAAAGGTAACCTCACACTTCTCTGACCACTTGAATTCTTTCCCCTTCTTCTGAAGGTTTGTTATGGGTCCAACAATCTTGGAGTAGTCCTTTATATAATGTCTATAATAGCTTGTTAACCCCATGAAACTTTGCACTTCAGTCACATTAGTAGGGGTGGCCAATTCAGAATAGCCTCTATCTTTTTTGGATCCACAACAATCCCCTTTGCTGATATAACATGTCCAAGATATCGTACCTCTGGAACATAGAATTCACTCTTAGTCATATTTCCATAAAGTTGATTCTTCCTTAACAATTCCAACATGATCCTAAGATGTTTATCATGTTCTTATTTATCTCGAGAGTATATAAGGATATCATCTAGGAATACCAGGACAAATTGGTCCAAGTGTCTTCGGAACACACTGTTCATTAAGTTCATGAAAGCAATTGGGGCATTAGTCAGTCCAAAGGGTAGAACTGTAAACTCATAATGCCCATACCTAGTCTTAAATATCATTTTGTGAGTGTCTTCCTCATGAATCCTTAACTAGTGATACCCTGACCTCAGATCGATCTTAGTAAACACCTTGGCATCCTTTAGTTGATCAAATAAATCTTCAATCCTAGGTAAAGGATACCGATTCTTGATTGTAGCCTTATTTAGCATCCTGTAATCAATACACAATCTTAGCGAACCATCCTTCTTTTTCATGAACAAAACTTGGTGCACCCCATGGTGACACACTTGGTTTTATCAAACCCTTCTCCAATAATCCTTGCAATTGAACCTTTAGTTCTCACATTTTAGTAGGATTCATCCTATATGGGGATCTATGAATAGGTTTGACTCTCATCATAAGTTCAATTGTGAAGTCAAATTCTTATACAAGAGGTAGTCCAGGTAGGTCTTCTGGAAATACATCCTAAAAATCCTATAAAATTGGATGTTGTCTTAGTATTTCTCCTTTCTCATGGTCCTCCACTTCATTAAGTTTTACCACATACACTATTCCTCCTCTCTTTAGGGCCTTTTTCAATTGCATAGCGGACAACATCTGAGGTTCAAATGCCCCTTGTCTGCTATGAATTCTTAGTCTCTTTCCACCTTCCTCTGAATACTCAATCCATCGGTCTTGGAAATTGACTAAGGCTTTATGAGCCTATAGCCAATCCATCCCTAGGACCACATCAAAGGCATGTAAGGGAGCTACATATAAACAACATTTCGTAGTCCCTTTAGATAGAGTAACTTCTACCATAGGATAACACTGGTTCACCGAGTAGGTCTACCCAAAACCATACTCAACCTTCCACCCTTGAGCCAAATATCCAGGCCTTTTCGACACAGTCCTTGCTAGACTAGATGAAATAAAACTATCAGTGGCTCCACTATCTATCAAAATGTTTACTTGCTTATTGAAAACCTTACCTTTCACAAGTAATGGGGTGGCTTGTCCCTCTAGCTTCTGCTTCCCGATTGTGGCATAGATCCGATGTTTCGGTTCCTTCCCTTTTGCATTAGTTGTGCTAGTCCCTACTCGATATGGACACTGATTATAGTAATGAGGTCCTCAATAATTGTAGCACCCTTCCTTGGGTCCTTACTATTTTTTAGGTTTCTCATTCCCACTCTTAACTACTGGAATTGGAGCTTGCGACTTCTGTGGTTGAGGTTTCATGTTGTTGGGCTTGTTATCCTTCTTACAAAAGTTCTTCTTGAACTTCTTCTAATTCCCATAAGGTTTCTTCTCAGGATTTTGGGGATTCTTAGCCTTTCACTCTTGCTCAACCTCCCATTTTACAAACCCATTACTATTCCTCTTCTTTAGCTCTTGTCGAGCTTGCTCGGGTAGAGTGTCATATTTATAATATAAGTGTGACTCTACTTTCTTTGCTAGGTCATATACCTTTTGTAGTGATTTAGGCTCCTGCATGTCTACATCATGCTTTAACCTAGATTCCAATCCAAGAGTGAACTTGTGAACCCATATTTTCTCATTATAAATAGGTACATATTTGAACAGTCTTACCAACTTCTTATAGTACACCTCTACTATGTTGGTTCCTTGCCTCAGACTAGAAAATTCTTCAAACTTTAAGGTATAGAAATGCTCTATTAGGAATCTCTTCTTAAATATGTTTATAAATTCTTCCCATGGAGTATCAATGGGTTCAATATTAGTTTCCTCATAGTGGGTTTCCCACCACTCCAGAGCAGCCCCTTCTAGGTTAATCATAGCCCAAAGTGTTTGGGTTCTTGATGAGTAGCCTTTTATCATAAAGTGAACCTCTACTTCTCTCAGCCATGCTTCCATTGCATCCCCATCACCCTCTCCATAAAACTTGGAGATACTGATGTTTTTCATGTCCCTAGTTATTTCCTTTTTTGCTAAGGCTCTGGCTTGCACTTGTTCTATAGTTAATCCACTATCTAGACCAATATCTGAGCCTTAAACTTGTAAATTCTGATTCGTAACCATTTCTAGCAACTATCTTATCTGATCCTACATAGCAATGACCATAGCGGTGAGGTCTTCTACCTCCCTATTGGGGCTTGTTGGTTCCCCATCCTAGTTTTCTTCTTCGACATTACTTTTTCAAGTTTTTCTAGGTGTAGGCCTCCCTCTTCTGGTCTTAGGTGGCATCTTAACCTGATTCCATCCAAGAAAGAATATTAGATTATAGTTTCATCTTAAGTTGTATCTCTAATCAAGCCATAATACAGAGTTCTCTTGCTATATGCGTTAACAACCTAACTAGGGTAATATCCCAGGCTAGGATGTGTCATTGATACTGAAGTCCCTACTAAGGCATCCTAACATCCACTCTACTTTGGGGTTTATGCCCATCAGATTCTAGAAAATAGGGTATTCTAGATCATCCTAACTTTAGCCCTTTTCTTAAGCAAGCCTTCATTGGATACATATAATTCCATTTTAGCACACATAGAAGCTCTATACCCTCGTACCTAGAGCTCTGATACCAAATGTAATGACCCAAAAACACACAAATATAAAATACAAAAATAGAAAGAGTTTTTTTTTTTACTAAGGAGAGGGATACATGAACCCTTCATGAACCCCTAACCCAACTAGCATTTACCTAAAGTTTCAATCCCCTAAGTTTTCTTGGAAGTTACATCTCATGAAGTACCCTATCACAAGTCCATCTGTGTAGGCGTATCATGTGTCACTATAGATAAGCCCATCTATCCCATCATTCTTGATGAGCTAGACCTATCACCCTCAGTCCATCGAAGGTATACACACATATCCATACCATACACAAATCATTATGTGTAGGTATGCTATGAGTATTATGAGTTAAGCTATCTATCTCATCTCCATGATGAGCTATCTTAACTCAGATGTAATCTCTTCACAACTTAGTCCTTTATCTCCCTAAGGGGGTCTCAATTCCCTTAGGTCTCCTATGTTCACCCTAAGGGGTTCTCAATTCCCTTAGGTTACCTATGTTCACCCTAAGGGGTTCTTAATTCCCTTAGGTCACCTCTGAGTTCACCCTAGAACTCTACACTTAGATTTCTATCATCAAGCAACCAAACAATGATACATCTAGATACTACAACATCAGAAAGCAATCACCAAGCATCCAGAAAATAAAGCAAGCTTAACACTAAAAGAGAATCAACTACATAATATAACCAAATATAGAAATAAAGTAAAAGTACCTTCTTTAAACCAATAAATAGTTATTGCATCAGAATTTGCATGGTAAATCCTTCTTACTTTAAAGAATATTACATTAACTACATTGGGGATATCTCCCCATAATTCTAGTCTATTTGAGCATAAGTAAATCAACGTAAGATACAATTACCTATACTCTATTTCCATTGAACTCCTTGCTTCTCCTTGCTTCCCATTGGATCTTTGAGGGTAGTAGGGGATCAGGATACTCATGGTTCAAGATAGGCATGCCTTTAAATGCATCTACTCATTTACTTTGCCAAATTGCAACTATACAAAATTCAATTAAGTTTCTAACCATCTAATGCATAATGGATATTATAAAAGAACCTTTACTTTTATTTTCCCCTCTCAAGTTCCCTTAGAGAGTCATCCATCATGTACTACTTAGATCAAGGTCTAACTTTAATCAAATTCATTCATGTCTTAAAGCATTAAAGTCCCATACCCTTAACCTTTAAAACAATCTCTTTCATTTTCATTCCCTAAATCAAAGCCCCATAACTTCAATTCAAAGAATAAATCTACATCCTTTTTAATTCACAATTTCCAATCAACCAATTATTGTTTAAAGCATTAAAGTCCCATACCTTTAATATTTAAAACAATCATTCATTCATTCCCTAAATTGAAGCCCCATAACTTCAATTTAATGAATAAATCTACATCCTTTTTAATTGAAAACTCCTAAGATAATCAACTTTAATCAAAGGGTTCCTTCTCAATTAAAAACCTTTAATAAATCCCATAAAAATCAAAGGGTCCTTTCTAATTAAAATCCTTCAATAATTTCATATAAATCAAAGGTTCCTTTCTAATTAAAAAGCCTTCAATAATTTCATATAAGTCAAAGGTTCTTTCTAATTAAAAGCCTTCAATATATTTTATATAAATCAAAGGTTCTTTCTAATTAAAAGCCTTCAATAAATTTCATATAAATCAAAGGTTCTTTCTAATTAAAAGCCTTCATTATATTTTATATAAATCAAAGGTTCTTTCTAATTAAAAGCCTTCAATAATTTTATATAAATCAAAGGTTCCTTTCTAATTAAAATCCTTCAATAATTTTATATAAATCAAAGGTTCTTTCTAATTAAAACCTTCATTATATTTTATATAAATCAAAGGTTCTTTCTAATTAAAAGCCTTCAATAATTTTATATAAATCAAAGGTTCTTTCTAATTAAAAGCCTTCATTATATTTTAAATAAATCAAAGGTTCTTTCTAATTAAAAGCCTTCATTATATTTTATATAAATCTAAGGTTCCTTTCAATTTAATTAAGTTTTACAACACCTTCCTAAGGCAGGGTCTACAACTAGAGGCCAATGCCTTCCAAGGTGGATGTTGAACAACCACAACAAAACCTAGCATCTAAGCAACTAGAACCAGGTACTGCTCTTACCTCTATCATAATAGAGTTCCCACTCTTGGAGCATGATGCTCTCAATTACTCGGTGCTCTCAACTCCCACAATGCTCTTGGACACGTAGTGCCCTCGAACCCTCACAGTGCTCCCTTCGGCATATCATGGCCTTCGAACATGCACAACACTCACCATTAATGCTCACTAGCTTCCCCACAACGCTCACCAATAAGACACACTCTAGTTTCATAGCACATGATTCTCACCAATTAAACATGGTTTCTTCAATGCTCACACTCTGGTTTCATAGCACACAACGCTCACCAATTAACACACGGTGGTTATTTAAAACACATAGCTTCCTAAAGCACAATGCTCTCCATAAACATATGGTGGTTTCTCTAAAACACAACCTGGCTTCCTAAAGCACAATGCTCTCCATAAACATATGGTGGTTTCTCTAAAACACATCTTGGATTCCTAAAGTACAATGCTCTCCATAAACATATGGTGGTTTCTCTAAGACACACTGGCTTCCTAAAGCACACCTCTCCATAAATATGGTTTTTAAAACACTGGTTCCTAAAGCATAGTGCTCTCCATAAACATATGGTGGTTTCTCTAAAACACAGCCTAGCTTCCTAAAGCACAATGCTCTCCATAAATATATGGTGGTTTCTCTAAAACACAACCTGGATTCCTAAAGCACAATGCTCACCATAAAATTGGACGTAGGTGCTTCCAATATTTCCCATGGACTTTCATGCTATAGAGGAAATAAAACTAGGGGAGCATAACCAGGTTTTCTCACCATACCAATGCAAATAAAAACCAGATTCAAAGTTTAAAGCAACCCAACCTTAAAACTTCTATGGAGATGGAAATCTGGCAATGTTTGGCTGCCTCTCCTCCTCGATTCTGGTGCGTTCTTCTATTTCTCCCGGTCCCTGGTCTGCATCTCCTCGGTGCTCCCTTCCTTCCTCTCCCATTCTCTCTCCTCTTTTTCCTTTCCTTCCTCCTTACGTGCCTCCTTGCCTAGGTGGCCCATCCATCATTCTTCTCGAAACCTCCCCAGCCTCGAGCTTCTTTCCTTCAATGCTCCATCCCCTATCCTCTATGCATTCCTTCCCATAATTTCCACCTTTGGAAATTAGTAGCCTCATAGGCTATTTTCATAGGTTTCACTATATAGGGAAAGGGAATAATTACATTTTTAAAATGAGGATGGTACGCTTTAAATAAAATATCATTCCCATGATATTTATCAACTCTTAAATATATTTCTTTTATTTAAACAATCTCATTATTATTTTTTTTTTAAATAAAATAAAAGATATCTATTTCTTTTTAAATGGATTTTCTTTTATTTATTTCAATTAATTAAAGTCTTTTAATGAATTTTTCCATTATCATTAAAATGAACACCTTTAATTAATTCAAAAGAAATCTCATTTGTTAATTGCAATGAAGTTTATCAATGAGCTCCAAAGTCAAACATTATTTAATTAAAACCTCATTAATTAATTTAAAGGAATCTTTATTCGACATATAAATTTAATTTGCTTTCCTTCATAAGAATGATACTCTACTTTCACTTCAACATGATAGTTTACTTTAGGCATCCACACACATTTTGTAGTTGTTCTCCTATAGAAAACCCAACATTAAGCTACCCAAGCCATGATGCAGTAGAGAGCAAACAAATTTATAAAACAACAAAGAGGGAGTCTTTCCATCAACCCAATCACCTATCTTAGCTAGAGATTTTATGATAGCTACTAGGCTATCAACTAAAGCTCAAGGTGATCAGTCATCGATGATTATCCCTTCCATCAATGCATGCCTATATGAAGGTATCTATCCATGTTACCTCCGAGTACCTTAATCATCATTTCCCCTGATATTTGGTACCCTCATTCTTGGTGGGTGATTCTACCTGTTCCACCTACGAGTGTACCTGATCCTGCACACTTGGCAATATGTTAGCGATAACACGCCCTTATAAATCAACTAAACATCATATAGTTGGTTCGATTGTTCAAACTAGGTATCACCACATCATAGGTTAATACATTGTTTTCTTTGTGCCATAAAGTCAGCTAGGGAGGGTCATGACAATTAAGATATTTTGAAAATAAATTTTACTTATCAGAATCACATTTGGACACTTTAGTTAGGTTTAGTCTTTATTTTGTAATGTGAATGCTTTAATTACTCTTTCTATTTGATGTTTCTTTCACTTATACCTCATGCTTCATTGGGTGCTAGGAATTTGTTTTATGTTTGCCAAATTATTATGCACCTTATGCTGACATCATCATTCAAAATGTTTAGTGCTTGTTTAATATTTGTATTGGGTGAAGCCTTTTGCTAGACGTCGAGTTTCAGATGCATTCCATACCTTAGAATTTTCTACTCTACTCTTTTTTTATACCAAGATTTTATAAAACATTTACTAATGTAGGTATTCAAAACCATACGACATTGCATTTTATTTTTAGTTTATGCATGCACCTTAGGTATACCTCGCTACTCTATCGAGTGTTTGACTTCCACTCATACTTAGCTAAAATTATGTTTCAACATGTTGGTTGATTTTTCAAGTCATGCTAGACATTTTATGCTACCTTGCTAACATCATCATCATTATCAGTATGATGTACTTCCTTCCTTTACCTTTTGTTTTAATTTAGAATACCCAATTTTTATTGTCTCTTTACTAACATTAGCATATCAAAAGTCTAGCCAACTTTCTTACATAGCCAAAAAAAATTCCAAACTATATTGCCTTCGTTATAATTAATGTGCACTATGCCTACTTTTAGTTTGATACTTATCAAATTTCTTTGACACTTATCATATCATGATATAAGCCTCCTACCTATATATGTAATCACTTTTCAATTGTAATATATCTCATCTCTTCTATTCCTAACATTTGGCATCAGAGCAGGTTCTCTCTCCTACTTGTGTAACCTTTAAGGGGGGATTTCCCTTATGGAAATCTACCCCTCATTTTTCCTCCATTTTTTTAGATACTGAGGGAGTATGCTCTCCATCATTGATGGATGGATCAGAAACCAGATGTTGAAAAATTAATGGCTGCCCATATATTTTTAGAGTGAGTGGGAGGTATATGTCCGTAGAAGTAGTTTTTCAAAAGAAAAATGAAGAATGGGATACACTGATTTCAAAGACAAATTTGATGTTTGGAAGCTTGCTATTTTTATTTTTCATTTTTTTGTCAAATCTGAAGGTTACAGTGCCCTCCATATTGTGCTACCAAATATATATTTTTAGAGTGATTTGTTTTTCAGGTGTTACCAACTCTTAAATGGAAATTTGAATGGAATGGCCCTTTGACCCCACTCCACCATCTATGTTGGGTATTGTGGTTCTCAATGACAGTGGAGACGAGCTTGTCGGAGTGGGGCATTAGATCAATTTTATAGGACCATGGATTTTTTCATCAATCAACTAGTGCAACATGAGATATTCCATTGATAATGATGGTGTTCATACAGATCATAGGCTTCATTAATGCTTGCACAGTGATTTTTGTAGAAGGAAAGTTTTTTTTAGGAAGTCGTTGGATATGAATATTTTTCCTTAACCATAGATGGTTAGGCAATAGTTCATTTTTTGAATCTAACAATCAGGTTGATGGTAATTTTTTCTAAAAGCATTCATGTGTGGTCACCGAAGGACAATTTTTTTAAATACATCAATCTAGCCTATTTTTTTTATAGTGGATTCAATTACAGCCTAGAGATACAAGCTCTGAGGGTCCTTTACCATGTTGTCCCATATATTATTTTTCTAGAATACCTGTTGAGATCACATAAGTTACAACTTTGCTTATGGATACCGGTGTTACTCTAGCATGCAACCTCATGTAGTCTCAAAATTGTTGTAGTATCTCGATGATGCAGTCATGTTGTGCTCTCAATGAAGACATTGGGAGTTTTCTGAAAATGAAGCAACCATTTTATAGCCAGTAGTGGAGCACAGATATAACTATGCAATGAAGGATATTTTCTTTATTTTTTTTTCATTGATATTGTCGTTGGTGAGGTGGATCTGTGCAATGAAAAATTACAAATAGACTCAGCTCACCCTTGTTGAAGGTCCAGTTTGATGAAAGAAAACAATTGCTAATGAATCTAATTTTGGCGATTTTGATATATCGCTACCGCTTTCTATTGGCAGAGAAATAAGTTTGAGATGTAAATTTTCATCACCATTTCATTCCATGGAATACTGTGGAGTTTCTTCACTCAATTTGGGAAGAAATTCACCTCACTGATTTCTTGATGCCATGTCACGAGAGAGCCATCATTCTTGGCAGAATTAATGTAGTGTTTAAAAAATAATAATTAATCAGGAGATTTGCAAATCGTAAAGTCTCATAATCTGAGTGCCCCCATTCATCATAGTACGTGAGAACGTCGTCCACATTTGGCTGTTGGTGTTTTTTGGTCATACTGGGTACTTTATTGTGAGTGAAGAATCTCTCGTAGTTTAATGAAGGTGAAGCTCCTGTAGTTTGTGACTGGTGACTGTGACTATGACTGTTTGTGATCCCATATGATTGAATATCATAGATGTAATTTCACATGATTCATAGAGATATTTTTTAATAGCCATTGTTTTTTTGCTGATAGTGTAATGAGAATGGGACCCTTTGATCAAATGACGTGTAGCAGTTGTGGAGTTATCTTCCATTTGCTGTTGTTGCATTTCTTCCCAATAATTTTGGGTGCACTGGTTAATTTCAATGATTTTTTTATGGAGGATCACCAGTGTTGAGCATTCTAAGAGAGTAACTATGGAGTTCATTTTTTGAGAGATGCCAAAAGGAGAAGTTGGTTACATACTAGTGACTGGTTACGTGAACTATGGAGTTTTAATTTTTTGAAGGTTGTTGTGGCTATGATACCAAATTTTGGGATTGAATAATAAGGCACAAATTGTATTGAATAAATATGGTACAATATATTGGCATGAAGCCTATGAGTGAGATTTGAAAAGTGTCATAATATGCACTCCAAGTGTCATACAAATGACACATAACTCAACTCAACTAAAACTAATACAAGTGGTAGAATTGGAATAGGAAGGCATAGTGCACATTAACATGATATTCTAACATTCCCCCTTAATATGCACTATCCTACCTATTGAATAAGTCAATATTATATAACATTCCCCCTTAATGTTGACTTCTATTACATAGATAGAGCAATTTACTAAACTGAGAAAATGGGTCTTGCCCAAGTGATTTGGTGAAGATGTCAACCACTTGATATTGAGTTGGTACATACTCCATGTGTATAATGTATTCATGGACCATTTATCTAATGAAGTGATGATGAATCTCAATGTGCTTTGTTATGGTATGGAAAATTGGATTCTTTATCATTTTTATGGTACTTTGGTTGTCACAATATATATATATATATATATGTTGGACCATGTATGAATAGCCCAATATGTTGAAGTAATTGCCTCAACCAAATTGCCTCATTAGTTGCCTCAAATTTTGCTCTATATTCAGCTTATGTTGATGATAATGATATTGTGTTCTGCTTCTTCGTGCTCCATGAAATAGAGCCCTGGCCCAACTGAAAGAAATAACCTAATGTGGACCTCCTAGTTTCAATACAACTAACCCAATATAAATCTATGTATCCAATCAAAGAGAAATCATCACATGATGTATACATAAGGCCATGATGAGGAGTGGCCTTTAGGAATATCACAATCCTCTTAGCTATTATCCAATGGATCTTCTTAGGATCCTACATGAATTTGGAAATAAGGCCAACTGAATAGGTAATATCTGGTCTAGTTGAAGTTAAGTATATTAAACTTCCAACTAGATGCCTGTAAAGGGTGCCATCACCTCTAATGATAAGATCATACACATACAATGTAACCAAAATGATGTTATTCCTCCAATGTTTCACATAGAGAGTAGATTTTGTTGCATATCTAGTGAAACCAAGGTTGATAAAATAGGAGTCAATCTTAGCATACCAAGCTCAAGGTGCTTGCTTCAACCCATATAGAGCATTATTCAATCTAAGTACTTTATTTTCTTGTCTTCAACTATGTAACCTGGTAGTTGTTTCACATACACTTCCTCCTTCAAGTGACCATTGAGAAATACACTTTTGATATCCATTTGATATATGAGAAAATTCTTTTGAGCTGCCATAGCAATAACTATCCTGATTGTAGTCATTCTTGCCATAGGAGCAAAGGTCTCCTCATAATCAATTTCCTCTTTTTTCTTATAGCCTTGAGCTACTAGGCATGCTTATAGCGATCTAATGATCTGTCTACTTTATATTTTGCCTTGTACACCCATTTTGTGCCAATGGTGTATTTGCATTGGGGTAAATCAATTAACTCCTAGGTGTGATTCCTTTCAATGGAATCCAATTCTTGATCCATGGAAAAAACCCATTTAGGATCACCAAGTGCTTCTTTGACATTAGAATATTCTAGTTGGCTAAGGAATTTGGTCATGAGGGCATAATTCACTTGGTGTCTTAGGGCTGAAGGCATTTTACCTATATAATTGGGTAAATGTCTTTGTGCTTCATCTATTGTGGCTTAAACCCAAAAAGCAAGCATCACATTTTAAGAAGCACTTGGTGATACTAAATTGGTTCTTGCCATGGATCAAGAATTGGATTCCATTGAAAGGAATCACACCTAGGAGTTAATTGATTTACCCCAAGGAAAATATACCATTGGCACAAAATGGGTGTATATGGCAAAATATAAAGCAGATGACTCATTAGATCACTACAAGGCACACCTAGTAGCTCAAGGCTATAAGCAACAAGAGGGAATTGATTATGAGGAGACCTTTGCTCTTGTGGTAAAAATGACTACAATCAAGATAGTTATTGCTATGGAAACTCAAAAGCATTGGCCCATATATCAAATGGATGTCAAAAGTACATTTCTCAATGGTCACTTGAAGGAGGAAGTGTATATGAAACAACCACCATGGTACACAGTTGAAGGACAAGAAAACAAAGTCCTTAGATTGAAGAAAGCTCTATATGGGTTGAAGAAAGCACCCCGATATTGGTATACGAAGATTGACTACTATTTTATCAAACTTGGTTTCACTAGATCTACGCCAGAATCTACTCTCTATGTGAAACATTGTAGGAATCACATCATTTTGGTTACATTGTATGTGGATGATATTCTCATTATAGGTTATGACATAGAAGGAATAAGGTTTCTCAAGGAGGAATTATGCAAGACTTTTGAGATGAAAAATTTAGGTCTCCTCCACTATTCCTTAGGCATAGAGGTATGGCAACAACCTAGTAAAATTTTTATCTCACAGGATAAATACATTTAGTCTATTTTGGAGAGGTTTCACATGGAGGAGTGTAATGCCTCCCTCAATCCCATGGAAACCATATTGAAATTTATTAATAATGATGATGAATAAAGGGTTGATGACATCCTTTATAGACATCTAGTTGGAAGTTTGATCTACTTAACTTCAACTAGACCAGATATTACCTATATAGTTGGCCTTATTTCCAAATTCATGTAGGATCCTAAGAAGAGCCATTGGATAGTAGCTAAGAGGATTGTGAGATTCCTAAAGGCCAATCCTCATCATGGAATTATGTATACATCATGTGATGATTTCTATTTGATTGGATACATAGATTCAGATTGGGCTAGTTATCCTAAAACTAGGAGGTCCACATCATGTTATTGCTTTCAGTTGGCCAGGTCTCTATTTCATGGAGCACGAAGAAGCATAACATAGTATCATTATCATCAGTAGAAGATAAATATAGAGTAGTTGAGGCAACTAAGAAGGCAATTTGGTTGAGGCAATTACTTTAGGATATTGTGATATTCATACATGGTCCAACATATATAAATTGTGACAACCAAAGTACCATAAAAATGATAGAATCTATTTTTCCATGCTAGAACAAAGCACATTGAGATCCATCATCACTTCATCAGATAAATGGTCCATGGAGACATTATACAAAGCAACATCTCAATTTTCCCTTGCAGGGGAATTTCATGTGGGCCTTCGTTCTTGAAAAATACAATAAATGGCCATGTGGCCTTCCACCTCCTTCGACTTCACATGTGGAAATAAAGTGCCATACATTTTTAAATAAAGTTCCCATACAGGAAATTGGTTGCCTTGATTTTATAAAAATTGATCCTCCTTTCCTATCACTTTTTCACCCTTTATATTCTATACACATGCAAAAATATTAAAAATGAACCCCCTATAATTTTTCACCCTTTACTTTTCCATGTTAAAACAATATGTATTTAAAAATAATTGCACCTCCACCGCACTCACATTAGTGTAAAAACTAGTTCTTATGTCATATTAGGGCCACAGTCTCATGACTACGATCATATTTTCTCAAAAAAATGACATATGTAGCCAAATTAGACGTATCTATAGGCAAACAAAAATATTCACATCATAGACATTCACACCATCAAAACCATTCTGAGAGACATATTAAACATCTTATCCAATGTGCAACATTTTTTCTTCGGTCCTCCTACATCGTTGGTCATAAAACATGTGGCACGAAAACGACCTTCAATGTGCACACCGCTTAAAAAATTTGTTGTCTAGCAAAATAGAAAATCCGATCCTTTGAAAAATAGCAATAGGTTCAGAAAAAAATGGTAATGTCCCTCAATAAATATCCCTCAAAAAGTAGAAGGTTCAATGATGCTTTCTGAAGATGTATTTGCTGAGTTATTTCCATGCAGACTATTACGCAAGGTTGAACTTGCACTGGTCTAGCCTGATTTACGCTCCTCCATGCTTTGCCAAAAAATGATCACCTTCTATTGCAATCACAATCATAACAGTCAAGTGAGGTTCAAGTGTCACAATCACAGTAAAAATATCTTCACACAAATCTACAAGGAGTAATCGTAGTCTGCTGATATAGGCAGTTGACAGAGAGGCCTCTTAGGCTAGTTGTTGTCTTAGGAAACCTCCCGCTATAAAAATAAACTAGGGCTATAAAAAATATTTTTCCATTGCATATTTATTAGCTCCTCTTGAAAAAAATATACACATCACAATGGGGCCATCTCCATATGCCCAATGATCATAGCTCATTACAAAAATTATAGAAACCATTAACATGTGTCTTCTTTGCATGATTTGGATTTTAACTACAATTTTTTTGTGTCAAATATAGGTAGTAGTATACAGACGATGTGATGATAATGGAGGTCACTTTTTCTGGTTTGTTTTCTAACGAGCATTGGAGAACAACTCTAGTGCACGTAGCTACACACAAAGCAGTCATCATCTTCACCGATAGAATGTGCGATAGGGGTATTTATAGTCATCAAAAATTTTTTCCTGGATGGACACATTGGTGGTGTCAATTTCTAATTTTGAGGTTATTTCATTTGGATTTTTTAGTCTCAAAGTTTTGTACCTTGGAATGCACTCTCAATTGTACCTGACAATCCCAAGGCAAAATGTATGTGATCCTTGTATCCAGTCACCTTCTCTATAGAATTGGTAGATGTAGCGACTGGTTACCCATGCATTCTAGTGGGATGAAAGGTTGCCATAAGGACACCTACTCTAGGGACTATAGACATAGACACCCTAGAATATATATGAGGATTTTTTTGGATCAACTTCTGAAGACTACATATGAAGACACTTCAAAATATTCTATTCTCTTCTTTCTTCTTCTCCTCCATATTTGACCTCTATGGCTTATTTTATTGTATTGAGTGTATTTTTTGGTAGAGACCGACACTCTCATATGGCTCGTATTTATTTTGTATTAAGGTTCATTTTTGGCAGAGACCGACACCTTCTAGATTGAGTTCACCATGAGGGAGGATGTTATTCATGGTGGATCTAGTCAGTGACCTACGAGTGGCAACATACCTAGAGGATGACCTATAGAGGCAACATACCTAGATGTGGCTGACCTTGAGGCACCCAAGATGACCCTGAGGCACTTAGATGGCTGACCCAATGGCAATAGATCCAAGGAAGTGGCTGACCCTAAGGAAATAGATTGAGATGTATACACCATTGATCTAGCATTATTCACAGTTAGATATCCAAGTGCAAAGAGCACGAGCCTAGACCAAATCATGTAATAAAAAAGGATGAGTGTAGTGACCCCGAGAATGCACGCATCGGTACCTTTTCTAAAATCCTATGTGCAATGCTATTTAAAATACCCAATATGAAATGGAAAGACAAGAGTAAAAATCATATAACATGAAATAAAAAAATATGGATCTCTTTATTGATATTGAAGCTCGGTTACATGCCCGTCCCTCTTAGGGATATTGGTGTAAACTTAGCTACAAGAGACCAACAAAATGGACTCCAATCACATAAAACAAATGTAATAATGGAAGAAAACTACAAATTTATATTCTTCACATTCCTGAATTCACACCCCCTCTACAAAATATTACAATCCATAATATAGCAACCAAAAACCAAATAAACCCTAAAAATGTCTTTTTTCTAAAACTGCTAAAAACTTCTAAAAATAGAAATGATTCGGATTGCATCAAAATTCGGTGCATATATCCCTCTTACAATAAAAAACCTTACTTTAAAATAATAGGTCTCAAATTAAGGTATAACAAAATATAATAAATTTCTAACAGCCAAAAAAACCCAAAAAACTCGAGAACCTATTCTAAAAGCTAATTTTGGGACACTAGATAGCGGATTTAGGTCTCAAAAACACTTTTTTTGGAGAGTCTGGCCAATCACAAATTTTCTTGATGCATAACACACACACAAAACCACCTATTAAATTTCAAGGCCAATGGGCGTATGGTTCACAAGTTATGGCTCCACCAAGGTGCATTAGATACCCATTTTGATACTATAAATTACAAATAGGCAAGGAGTGCCCCTTATACAAAGAGGTGGTGCGCTTATAAAATCTTCCCAGTTCCACACATATAAATGTATGAGGGCTTACAGATGCCTCCTTCTCTAGGTCTATTTCCTAGAGGGATCCCTTTTGCTCTCGTATGTTGCAATCTTTGTTCGATGTACCTATGGCCCTACAAGAAATGAAACAACAACACACATTTAGGTGTTTGAGATTGCCTCCCCGTATGAGGTTGTTATTAATCAAAGAATATAATGGAAATATGATAAAACCATTCCATAAAATCATGTAAATCTATGCTAATGATATAATAAAATATAATAAAAGATGTTATATCTAACTAAGCTAAGCTTGCGGGCCACTGTCCAAGATAACGACTGCTAAAGTAAACCTTGACCTCTTTACCCCAAAGCTATGGGTCAAAGAATTTCATATGATGTTGAAATAGTAGGTGTTATGCTCTCCGTTTCATCAAGCTCCACCGTACACGTGATCTCAAAGAGAACTCTTCAATCTTGAAAGCCCTCCTAAAAAATGTCTCTCTCTCTAATATGATCTTTTGTATGTCTCTCTTATTATAAAATATAAAATGTCTCTCGATCTCTCTGGTGCTCTTAGGATTGCACCTTTTATAGTGTGAAACCCTAGGTCTATTTCCAAGCCCTAGAAATGAATTTCACATGCATAGTGCAAGTTAGCATGGGAAGCTTTTGTCCATTGTCTATATTTGAAGGCCAGTTAACTGAAATCTAACTGCCCACTTGAGTCTTGTATGTGAATTGGTTGTTAGCATGAGAATATTTTGTCCTTTATTTATTCTTGGAGGTCAATTAACTTAAGTCTAAATGCAAACTCAAACCTCCCATGTGAACTGGTCATGAAAAGGAATGCAAAGTCACTCCCGCTCACCTTTATTGCATGCATACTGCCACTTTCGCTTGTGATTAGGCTTGTTTGTCAACAAATCGATTCTTATGGCTTAGCCACTATCATCTACAATGGCTAAGATCTAGCCAATGTCATCTGTAGTGGCTAAGGTCTGGCTGCTCTAGGCTTGAGTGGCTAGGATATGGTCACTCTTGGTTTGAGAAACCAAGCTTGAATGGCTTGAAAAGGCCCCAAATGAGTGGTGAGAACCACTATTGATGCTTTGAAAGTCCAAGATTATATCTTATGATATTATGAGTGTGTCTATGTAAGTAGCTCCCCTAAGCATGACACAATTTAGGTGTCTACAGATACCCCCTTTTGCAACGCGTTGTGTGGAAAACACAACACTAAGCAAAAATGTAGACTAATTTGTTTGTAGGGTGTATGGCGATCAATGGTCTGATAAATTTTGGATGGCCCAATCATGCAAGATGGCACGCATCCCTTGAATCATTGCCTCAATGTTTGGAGGACTTAGCTTAGTGGCTTTTGCATGTTAAATTGCACTCATTCCTCAAACTCAATCAAGTAGATTCAGTTGCTACAATAATTCTAACTGGTAGGAGAGCTACAATTGAAGATGTCATGTCTGCTTACGTTCTTAATAAACAAGGGAAATTTTTTGATTGTTGTATGCAATTATTCATAGGACGAACACAATTTTGATATGATCGAGGGATATTTTGTTGATTTTTATTATGATTAAGTTGAATTTTTTGAACTACCTCTTCACACAATGAATTGGTGAAGAAATGACAATGAATGAAGCAACAAGTCGCTTGACCAATATGACTAATCTGGTTCCTTTCTAGCATTTGTTGCTTTTAATAGACACTCCCACATCCAAGTGTGATTCTAATTGTTTATGATGACAATCCATCCCTATCCCGAGGAGCGGTCCAACTATTAATATCTTTCTTAGGGAGTTAAGATGAGTAATTCAATTTATGTTCATATTGTATCACTTGAATTAATTTTTTTGATGTCACAGGGGAATTAGAATGACCCCTTCGCACCCATGGAACAGTCTGACCATCTTGATATTCTTCGGGTTTGAAGGGTGATATATCGTAATTCCAAAATGAGTTGTTTTTTCCCCAAGTGGCCTTATGCTTATCTACTCATCTCACAAAAATACATGGAGGGAAAATCACTGCAATCACCGAGTGGATAGAGTAGGTAACTAGATACAAGGCCTGCTTGAGATTATGATTTTATGTAATTTTTTTGTTATTTTGAACATTATGATGATCCTAAACCACCAAAGTGTGTTTATTTACTATTTTTTTGGGATCCCTCAAGGAGAAAATCCCTTAATTTGATCTATGGATCTAGCCACTGTCAGGTCCATCGACTTCTAAGTTTCTGCCTGTGGTCGTTGTTGCCTTGAGCAGCCAAGAAGTTTGGGCCGTTGACATCAGCAGCAGCCAAGGTGTAATATAAAAATTTGTTTTTCTAGGGTTTGACTTGTCATTTTCACTGTTGAAGATTCATTTTTATAGCTTTGGTACAATGACGATGGTTGCGACTTCGAAACTTGCTGGTGCTAAGGATGTGGTTGTACGGGGTGAGACATCAGCTGCTAGAGGAGCTGAAGCTTCTTAGGTATTTATCTCTTCAAAACCCTAGCTCTCTTTTCTTTGTCTACGTAAAATTAAACTTCACTAAGTAATGAGCAAAGCGAACCTCACTAAACCTACTAGCAATGAACAAACTTCGTAATTAGGCTTAGGTTCCCTTTTGCTATGGTGGGTTAGTCCCTAATTTTACTTTTTGTCAATGGCTTCATCCTAGGGTTTTTCAAAAAATTTCAATTATTCACCTGCTACCACCATTTGGGCATTCCGAAACTTAGCTTAGTTTTGATGCTTGGGTAGGACATTTGCTTTCCATTTTCTTTTTTTCCCTCCCTTTGTTATTTTATTGGAGCTATTTTGTTAAATTTGTAATTGTTTTTTTGGCCAAGGGTTCATGGGTTTGCCATGCCGCCCCTTGGCCGCTATCCCTCAGAGCGGCCAACTTTGAGCCATTGTTGCTCAGAGTGGAAAATCTTGAATCCCAATGGTAAAAAAATTGATCATTGGATCTTGGTCGCTGCTGCCTCCAGCGGCCAGGTTTCAGCCATTGTAGGCGAGAGTGGCTAAAGCTTAAGCCTTGTTTTTTGCATTTTGTGTATTGATTTTTATGATTTTTTTGACTTTTAAATTTTTTATTTACTTGATTACATGCAATTTATTATTACTTTGCTTAGATTTAGATTAACTCATACTCTTTTGCACCATTTTCATGTTTATTATAAATTATGCCTTAGGTGCATTGTAGTTATATTTTTTCTTTCTTCTGCTTTGCTTAGATCCTCACTGCTCGGGCTCGGGACCCGAAGCTCCTGCTTGACTTGCTTCCTGGATTTGATGACATTGATTAGGAGTGGATTAAGGCCCATGGGCTAAAATACGTCATCAGGTTACCTCATATTATGGCTGACCAGGCTTATCTTATGACCTTAGCCTACTGTTGGGACCCATGAACCAACACCTTCTACCTTCTACCCAGCGAGATGACTATCACGTCGAAGGATGTTTATAGGGTCTTTCGAATCCCATTCAATGGGGTTACCATTGTTTCATCGGATACTAATAATCATGTGGTCATCTATGCTCGGGTGTTTGGAGCATACTTTTCTCAGGCCCTCTAGGAGACTAGGTCTGTGGGACTATCTATCAAGGCTTGGTATGATGCTCATGTTTTCACAATGAGGTATGCCATGTTGCTGATGGTGATCAACAACGTTCTTATCCTAGATTGCTCAGGTTTGAGGTTACCTTGGAACCTCCTGGCGATGGTGTAGGACCTACTGGATAGCGAGGATCCTATCATCTATGCATGGGGTAGATCGCTATTGGTTCAGTGCTACAATGAGTTGTACCATATCAGGTATGTGTCAAAATTTCCTGTAGCTTGCTCCTATAGGTTTGGGGAAGGGAGCACATTAAGGTAGATTGCCCTAAGGGGATCTCGGTTGATATTACAACTATTGACACTCAGACATAGTGCTATGCTGTCAGATGGGCTCGAGAGCATGAGGAGCGTAAGAGCCATACTTTTATAGGGTAGTTGTCCCACTATACTAATGCTTTCACCAGATTATTGGTTAGAGATGTCATGTGGTAGCCTTACTACAAGTGTCCTTCTTGGGATGATCCAACTAGTTTTACTGCCAAGAAATGGCATGAGCGATGGCTCGTTGGATGTAATATTACCATCCGAGGGTATTTCTTCTACTCTCAAGTTCTTCATTAGTATAGATTGCAATAGGATGTGCCCTTGGTACCATTTTTGTATAGGCACCTCATAGCAGAGAAGGACCTACCTCCATGATAGATCATGGAGCTTTCAGATGAGGAGGATGCCCCAACCGTAGACCCTACAGTGGGGGAGTTACAAAGGCCTACTATCAGTGGTGGGGTGATCAAATGTGGCATGGAATTAGTAGCCTAGGGTATGAGGATGATGGCACAGATCCGATAGGATGTAGGGTTCAAGCCAGGACTGAGGTATGGGGTCAACCAATAGAGTAGGTGGTAGCTGAGGATCCTAGCATTCTTGAGGAAGAGGAGTTAGAGCCTGAGGAGAGAGACTCTCCTCTGAGAGCACAGTTGCATGAGGTCAAGGTTGAGCTTCAGGCCACTAAGTTCTAGGGACAATGGTGAGATTCTACCATTGAGTATCTCTCAACATAGATACAGGCTCTATAGGCTACTATTGGGGGTGGCAATGTCAGGATGTAGTTTGTTGTTCCTCCTACACCATAGGATGCTCTAGTGGCAGGTTCAATGGAAGATGTGGGACGACTTCAGTATTTGTTGTATGAGCATGAGGAGTGAATATGGGGACTTATAGATCATGTCACCATCCTTCAGATGCAGCTCAGGAGGCATAATATTGTCCCTAAGGATCCAGCAGGTGTAGGTGGTTTGCATGTCAACGGGCGCTCTACCTCGGGGTAGTCTTCTACCCATTCTAGCTGGTGGACCCAGACTCAGATAGAGAGATCGACAGACTCGCATCACTCAACTCATGACACCACCACAGAGGGATGTGGCACTAGAGGAGGTGATGTAGGGGTCTCATGCTCGACATTTGATTGATGCTCTACTTGGTTCTTGATCCAATTTTTAGGTCGACTGACCTACATGATTATAGCCCACAAGCATTTTTGTATATCCATTGGACTTGACACACATACTTTTATGATAGCTTTGCTTTTTATGACTCATTATGTGTATCGTTTATTGCTTATGTTTTTGTTATTATTTTGTTTTATGATATGATGCGATGATGATATTTATGATGATTTGATGAATATGCTAGATGATAGATGATATTTGAAGATGCTTAAATGGATGTGTAGATGCTTATATGATTTGATGATATGATGCGATGTATTTTGATGATGAATGATGAATTTATGATTTGGTATGCAAATGGATATTGCCTATATGTTTTATGATGTGGTTTATGGATGATTAATGACTTGTTTTTGTGGATGCAAATGTTATTGTTAAATGAATGTTTAATTTTGCTTTAATTTTATGCATCTAACTTATGTGGTGGAATGGTATAAATGAACCTGTATGCTTTAATCACTTTAAAACATATGAAATGCATATGACATTGACAATATTAATCAATGATACCACAGAAAGTAAAAAAATAATCATGAATTTAAATAATCACTCTTATCACAAGAATTGATTAAGTATTCATATATGAGATGTAATGGTGTGTAATGTATTTTCTTAATAAGTTTCTATAAATTAAAAGATATAAAGTAGTCAGTGGTCATCTATATACTATTTCTAATATATATGCGGTATCTATCCTACTATGTTGATACCCCCTAATTTATAGAATCTTATAATGAAAAGTGATGGTGTGAATGATTTTATGATTTGTTGCTATGTAAAAATTGTTTTGGGGCTTTTTCAGAGATTCAAACACTCTAGTTCCCCTATCAAAAACTGTCTACTTACCACTTAGAATTTTGAAAAGTAAGGCTTTTACCATTGACCTAGTTTTTCATGATCTCTGTGTGTGCATGTGATTGTATATTTTAGATAGAACTCAATCATTTCCTCCGATGTCAGGTGGGATTCTTTCAATCCATTGCCAAGATCAGGGATCTTCAACTGTTCATCTCATCATTATGTTGGACTTAGTTGGACTATACCACTAGGCAATATTTGGTTACCTAAGCTAGCTCATCGACATTCAAACATTGGTCTACACAAATGCATGAAGCAATTGTAATAGACATATTGTCATGCATAAGGATTTCTCCTTCTAGTTTTGTACAATGTTGAGAATTCTAGGGATTCAAGCTTTATTCCTTTCTTTTTGGCTTTATATTTTGCTCATATGTAGTGATGAAAATCACTATTTATTTTGATTTGATTTTTTTCTTTGAGCGGGGATTTTTTTGGTAGTGATGATAATCATTGTTTATTTTGCTCATACGTAGTGATGAAAATCACTGTATTTTTTATTGATTTTTTTGAGCTTGATTTTTCTTTTTTTCTTTTTTTTTGGATTTTGATTTATGTATCAGATGTTTGCTTTGAAATCTGGACTGTATGCTTGGCCTTTTGAATATGTACTTTTTGAGCGGGGATTTTTTCTTGTTTTGATGTAAGAAAAGGATTTAGATAGGGTAAAGCTTGTCCTTTTGCCAATTCTCAACACCTTTAAACTGGTTGCACATGGGGATAAGTAAGGATAATCCTTTTTTCTTAAGGTAACCTAGACCGCTTTGTAGCTTTCATCTTTTCCTTGTACCAGCTAGGATTTTAGTGTTTCAATTAGTGATGGAGTCTTGAATATCCAAGGCTTTATCAAAGCTAGGCCTTACCTTCTACTAATTAGAGTTGTTTTCCTCAAATGTTGATAAGATTACTAGGTGTGGTTGACTAACCAAAAAGCTTTATTTTATTATGTATAGCAACAAATAATGGTTGTGTTGAAAAACACAATTACACACATGTGGATGGAGGTATGGATATGAATGACTTGTGCGACAAACTGTGGTATCAATTTTAAGGCTCTTATGTCATATGCAATTGTAGTGGATATGAAAATGTAATGCAATGATGTGGATGTAAGATGTGAGATGCAATTGTTTTTGTATTTTTTATTTTATGTTGTTTTTGTATTTTTGATTTATTTGACCAAAGGGCTTATTATGCCTTTGGTGCTTTTTGTTTTTGACCAAGTAGCATGAAGTGCCCTTGGAGCTTTTTGTTTGATGTTGACCAAGCGGCTTGAATGCCCTTGGAGCTATTTTGAATTGATTTTGACCAAGCGGCTTGAATTACCCTTGGAGCCTTTGATTTAATTTTGACCAAGCAACTTGAATTACCCTTGGAGCCTTTGATTTGATTTTGACCAAGCGGCTTGAATTACCCTTGGAGCCTTTTGAATTGATTTTGAACAAGCGGTATGAATTACCCTTGGAGCCTTTGATTTGATTTTGACAAAGCGGTATGAATTACCCTTGGAGCCTTTAATTTGAATTTTTGAATTTTATGTTTTTATGATTTGTTTGTATTTTTGACATATTTGAATGTTTTTTTTTTTATGATATATTTTAACTTTTTTGTGTTTTATGACATATTTTAATGTTTTTGTGTTTTATGACATATTTGAATGTTTTTTTTTTATGATATATTTGAATGTTTTTGTGTTTTATGACATATTTGAATGTTTTTGTGTTTTATGACATATTTGAATGTTTTTGTGTTTTATGTATAATATACCTTTAAGTGAATGATATTAAGAGTTTCAGGATCCTCGACACCATCTAATGATATAAGGTGATATGCTCCAAACCCAAATCTTTGTGAAATCATATATGGATCTACCCAGTTTACCGCTAACTTATCTCACAGATGTGATAGTAAATTTGAATTCTACTGGTTTTCTTTGAGCACTAGATCTCCAACCTTGAATTCCCTTAGGTGGAATTTACTATTGTAAGCTCACGCAAGGTGATATTGGTAAACATGAAGATGCTCTAAAGCATTGGCTCAACATTCATCAAGAAGCATCTATTTATCAAGGTAGTCTTGCCATGCAGCTTCATCATCTATGAAGTCCTTTAATGCTATGCGTAGAGTCAAGATTTCTAACTTTAGAGGCATGATGGCCTTAGTGCCATATACTAGTGAAAACGGTGTTGCCCTAGTGGGCATTCGTATACTAGTCATGTATGCCCATAATGCAAGATGCAATTGCATGTGCCAATTCTTGTGATTTTCTTGCACTGTCTTCCTCAAAATGAAGACTATTATTTTATTTGAGGCTTCTGCTTGCCCGTTTGCTTGTGGATAATAAGGCATTGAAAAATTGTGTTGAATGTGGTATTTGTTCATTAAAGCACACACATTTTTTTTCTTGAAATATGGCCCATTATCCGATATTATCTTAGAAGGGACCCCAAAACGGTTTATGATATTATGGATTATAAACTCCGTAATCCTTGGTCCAGTTGTTGATGTTAAGGGGATCGTTTCTACCCATTTAGTGAAGTATTCTGTGGCCATTATGATGAATGTGTGTTGACCTAAATATGGGGATGAGATCTTCCCAATCAAGTCTAGTTCCCATTGCAATAATGGCCATGCTGCCTGGATGGGATTCAAAGCTTGTGATGGTAAGTGCATTAGATTCGCATGATGATAGCACTTACTACATTTTTTGACATACATGCAACAATCCTTTTCCATTGTAGGCCAATAGTAACCCATTATTAAGATGCACTTAATGATGGCCATGCCACTGAAATGGCCTCCACATGTTTCATCGTGAGCTTGCAAAATTTCCCAAGATGCTTCATGGGGCTCAAGACAACGGAGTAATACTCCATCATATCCTCATCTGTAGATGATTTCTCCTAGAAAAATATATCTTGTTGCTCTTTGTTTGAACTTTTGTATTTCAGTATGAGATAAAACTTGAGGTATTATTCCAAGCTTCAGGAAGTCTCACAGTTGGGAAAGCCAATTCTGATAGGCCACAACTTGTATAGAATAGATAGCTTGCTCTTCCTGCATTTCTAAGGTAGTGAACACAGATTGAGTGAAAAATCTATGGTATATGGTTGCACCACACTCTTTAGGTCCTTGGGAGATCAAAGACCCCCACGGTGTTATTTGCAACAAATCTCTACTATGAAGGACCAATCCTGATTTGGTTCGATGTCGATCATGTTGACTGATTCTTGATTGTCAAAATCTTGATGGCGTATTGCTGAGTGCGAAAGCACTTTCATATGGACGGTTGTAAAATTAGCAAATGGATTATGAGGAATTAAGGATCCCAAATATGCCATGGTGTTTCTAAATCTATTTTATGTACAAGGGATTGCCTCGATGTCATACCATTCTAGCCGGGATAACTAATTGTCAAAATGTTCCTTGTAAATCTTCAGGAGTGGGCACCTGCATTGGAATAGTCCTTTGACCTGGTTTACTATGAGCAAGGAGTCACCAATGATATTCAATATTTTAATGCCCATCATGTTGGTTCGACTTTTATACACACCCTATGAAGAATGAGCATGAAAACCCGATAACACTTATAAGGGATAAATCCCACTCACTTTAGGATCTTGCTGGATATCCAAGGTGTGAGTTACAGAGTTGGGTCAAATGTCTATTCACTCTTTTTTGCTTCTAGAATAGTTTCAAGTGGACTGTCTGTTACCTTACAACGGGTTCTGGACTTGTTCAGTAATGTTTTTGGAGTTGGTTATCTTTGTGGACACTCAGATTTACAATCAGTTCTTTGATCTAGCTCTTTATGTTTTAGCAGATTTAAATAAAAGACAAATTCTAAAGAAAATAAAAATGGATCATTCAATCGGTGGAACAGAGAGAGTAGGGTAGGGTAGAAAGAGAAGTTTATCTAACTTAGCTGCAAAACCAAAACTACCAATTTTAGTTATACCGGTTAGCTTCACAATAGAACAAATCAAAGAGGAAAGTGTCCAGCTTTCTAAGATCACCTTCCACTAAGAGCATAAGACAGAGACAAAATAGATCTAAAAGAAAATCACAAACAGAAGGAAAGTCAGTTGAAATTGGTATCTCTCACCAACAGCTTAGCTCGCACAGTGAGGACAGAGCAATTAGAACAGGCCCGAACCTTAAATCTATAATTTTCCCTAGCATACAATAAAAAGAATGAAGCCTAGTAGCATACCCAATCTTTGATAACACAGATCTACAACATAAATTAAATAAACCTTAATGAAACGAAAACAAAAGAAGATGAACTTATCGCATTCTGAAAGAGATTAGGCTCCTGGCCATGCTATCACAGAAAATGAAACTACACCAACTCCAGGTCCAGAACAAAGCATTCAAACAAGATTTGTAGGAAATTGCTCCAATAGCTTTTATTTCTAAGTTTTCGCCTCCTGAATTTACATTCAGAAGAAGTATTTATAGACTCAGGACAGACCCTGATCTTTTCAAAAATATCTTCTTCTCAAACCCTAAATCTTATCCTCTAAACCTTACTACCCAGGTTTTACAATATAAGGCCCTTTAAAAATAGAGTTTTTTATAAACCCTAACCACTCTGCAAATCTTAGTGCAGTTACTTGCCATAAATGGAGAAGGCATGATCTGATATTATTCTCATCCATCTGTAACTACAAGTAAATATCTTCATTTTCTGGCCGGCTGGTGCATCTGCCGGGAACGTCTCATTAATTCCTCAGAGAAATTTGGATGAGTCACTGGTTTCTCTGACATTTTATCTTCGCAAAGCCGCCTCTGAGTTGAAATTCTCTGCATGCCATTACTTTCACCATAAATTCTCCTGTTAAATGCATCCATCGGCAAATTTCGGTAACTGTGTAGATATTTTCATTTTTCGATCAATTTTTGACATATTCCATTAAATGAGGCAACTGCTTAGTCACCGTAAAGTCTCTTTGCGGCCAGATCTATAAAATCTGGATGGACCAAAAATTCTTGGCATCCCCCATTTCTATTTGATGGCCTTCGCTTGATCCGTGCTTATTTTGTCTTTTTCGCCATTACTTCTGCCAGTATGCAACTGCCAGCTCGCTTTCTGCAAAAGACAAACAAGGATTAGTATTTTAATATTATTAAATTAAAACCCTAATGTTCATTATATGTCGGCTTTATTTATTTTGACACGTGTCACGAAATCATGACGCTTTCCTTCACCTTGCCTCTGTCTCAACTTCCTTGCTCTTCTGTCGTGAAACCGCGACATGTCACGATTTCGCGACATGTCGTGAAATCGTGACCTCCCCCTTTACTTCGCTTCTTCTAAGTTCTATCACGAAACCATGACATGTCATGATTTCGTGACATGTCACGAAATCGTGACGTTCCCTTTTACTTTGCATCTCTTTCTCTTTCTCTCATGTCCGATTTCGTGATTCATGAAATCGGTCTCTATGCCTTGGCATTTTCTTCAAAATGCGTCACGATTTCACGATGTCGCGATTTCACGATGCTTCTACGCCTTGGCCTCTTCTTTGAAATGCATCGCGATTTTGTGACATCGCAATTTTACGACGTCACAATTTCGTGACGCTTCTATGCCTTAGGCCTCTTCTTTGAAATGCATCATGATTTCGTGATGCTTCTATGCCTTGGCCTTTTCTTTGAAATGCATCGTGATTTCATGACGTTTCTATCACTTAGCTTCTTTCTATCTAAACCATGTCGCGATATCACGATGTTTCCGTGGCCTGGATTTTTCTACCAATATATGTCATGAAATCATGACCTTTTTATCACTTGGCACTTTCTTTCCAAAACCTGTCGTGATATCGCGACGTTTCCAAGACTTGCGCCTTTCTTCCAAAACCTTTCATGATTTCGTGATGTTCAAGACTTGCACTTTCTTTCAAAACCTGTCGCGATATCGCGATGTTTTCCAAAAATGGAAAATGTCACGAAATCGTGACCTTTCCAAAAATGGAATATGTCACGAAATCGCGACGTTTTCGAAACTCGGCTCTTTCAACCAAATGCGTCGCGATTTCGCGACGCTTTCACCACTTGGCTCTTTCTTCCAAAACCTGTCACGAAATCGCGACATTTTTTCTACTTCTTGCTCCCAGTTAAAACCTGTCGCGATATCGCGACATTTTTCTCACTCGGCTCTTTCTTCCAAATGCGTCACGAAATCGCGACATCTCTGAGGGTTGGCCTTTTCTACCAAAATATGTCGCGATATCGCGACATTTCCAAAAATGGAAAATGTCACGATATCACGACGTTTCCAAAAATGGAAATTTGTCGCAAAATCGCGACATTCCCAAGTGACTTCCACTAAGCCAATTTTCCAGAAATTGCAGGTTGACTCTAATGAATTTATTCATCTGTATTCTGCATTTTTACATATCAGTGAAAGATCTTTTTTACTCAGAAAGATTCTAACATTAAAGAAGTGAATTCTAAATTGAAATTAAAGCATATGCAAGCCTACTTAGATACTTTGGTATATGCAAAACTTGAAGAAGAAGGAGGCAAGCAAAATTTGGAATTAAAACCTGAAAAACATCAAGAGGGTCCCTACTGCAAAATGAAAGCTAAATATTTTCAAAGGATGGAATTTCATTTTTTCAGTGGGGGTGTGTTGCTTCTCAACAAATGGCGATATCTACGGGGAAAATAGTAGCACTATTTTAGAATCCAGGACTCTAGTTTCAAAACAATATAGACCATGTACCATGCTTTGCCACAAATATTCTTCAAAATAATTTAACTACCACCTGATAGTTGTTAAAATTTCCCAAGGACATACTAGGTTGAATCACTTAAGGAAGATTTTCGATGTGCAATTATAAGCGTATAAAACTTTCTTCAAGAATGACTGGGCCTTCGAATGTTGTACTCTGGATTGATCAGCTTTTCTAGATTGTGAAAGGGGAAACCGAGTAGGGCTCTATTTACTAGTTTAGCCTTTTACAGCCTCGACAAAGTTACTCTTTAGATTTTCACGACCCTGATCCACAACTATGAGGTGGTATCTACAACTTGGTAAAAGAAAACATCTTCTGGAGCCTTGGCTATCTCTTTCATTACAATAACTTCTTCTTTCTTTTTTTCTCTCTCTTTTTTTTTTGTGGGAAATAAAAGAGTGCCAGTTTTATGTTGCCTTGCTCAACTTTCACCTTCTCTCTCTCTCTCTTTTGAAATATACCGAAATCTGGAAAGCCTTGCTAAAAATATTTTTTTTTTTATATTTCATCGATCTGGAAAGCCTGGGTACCGATAGCCTCTATGGATACTCAAATAATTTCACAAATCAGAGTCCCCTCTTACGACCAACTTTTCTTGGATTCCCTGGGAGTTTCTCCAGCCAAATAGTATAGCAGTTTCTTTATAATTAAAATAATTGTGGCAAGCAAGACACAAAATCCAATTATCTTTCTACTATTGTTCTGAATAACAAAATAGTTCCACTGTTCAATTTTAAGCAGACTATCTCTTAATTAGAATAAAACAAAATGAACACAGGATTTTGAACTCAGAATAAAAACAATTTTTAAAGGCTGATTCTTTCTTTGCTGCCCAGGCAAAACTTAAAAAAAAACAAAAATTTAAAAGCTAAAAGAAATTTGTACAGACCCCAAAGGATAAAACACAGAACTTTAAAAACAAACAAAATAAAATAAAAACAAACTACTTTGTACAGACCCCAAAGGATAAAACATAGAACTTTAAAATCAAACAAAATAAAATAAAAACAAACTACTTTGTACAGACCCCAAAGGATAAAACACAGAACTTTAAAATCAAACAAAATAAAATAAAAACAAACTACTTTGTACAGACCCCAAAGGATAAAACACAGAACTTTAAAATCAAACAAAATAAAATAAAAATAAAATAAAAACAAACTACTTCAAAGCTTATTTACAATATATACACATGTTACAACGTCTTTGTGATTTATTCAAACGATGTATTGGATGGAACAACTGAGAAATAATGCTTTAGATATTGACCATTAACAGGAAGGTTCAAAAAATTACCCTCCAGGTCCTATAGAAGAAATGCATTATTACCTAGGATCTCGACAATCTGGTATGGCCCTATCCATAGAGGTTGTAGCTCTGTGTGTTTACCTTTCTTTTCATGGGCTTTGTCCCATAGAAGCACCAGGTCTGCACGATTGAAGGCACTCACCCTGGCCTTTTCGTCAAGCCAACGCTTGACTGTCTCTTGGTGTCGACTAAAATGCTCTACGGCTTGAAGTCGTCCACCCTGCAAATCAACCAAGTCCAACACACGAGCTTTCGTATCTGCATGATCAAAGTAATGTAAAGCAAATTTTAATCCTGGTACTAATGCTTCATATTCTGCCAAATTATTCGTGCAGGGAAACTGCAAGCGATAAGACATAAAACCGGTCTGATTTTTTGGTCCTTTAAGAACAGCCCCTGTACCAAAACCTTGCTTAGATCTAGCTCCATCAATATGAAGCATTCCAATTTCATTATTGTGATCTTGGTGAGCTTTAACCGGTTTCTCCTTTTGAGTAGTTGTCAAATTATAAACCCCGATATAACAACCCTCAACAAGATTAACAGTCTCATTCTTGGCATTATACTCTGTGATCATGAGTTTATATCTTGGTTCTCTATTGATTCTTAATTGATTTGCAAAACCATTCCAGGGTAACCACATATGCGAGAAATCAGTAGCCAAATACCCATTCAAGGATTTTGACCAATCCCTACTCAGAAGCATTTCGTATCCTACAGGAATATCCACCACCTGAATGTCAATTCTGTGTTGCGCTCTCGGCTCAGATGCTAGCTGGATGTGTATATTCTGAAGTTCACCTACCACTTTAACCTCAGACTTATCCAATTGGATGACTCTCATCTCGAAGTTCATGGGGGTCAAACCCAACTGCTGACAGATGGCTAGAGGCATGACATTGGCTGAAGCACCTGAATCTACCAGACAGTTGTGTAAATTTTTCCCAAATATTCGGATAGTCAGTAGAAAAGGTGAAACTTTAGTCTTCTCTTTATACATGGCCACATTTGCATTTGCCATCTTCTTTCCCTTTTCCAAAGGTTTGGTAGTAGGTTCAGAATATGTTTTGATCAGGTTATCCCTTTGTTCAAAAATTTGGGCTAACTCATGGAGAGTGATATTAGCTTTGATCTTCTTCATGTCCTCCACTATATTATATCCCTTATTGAGTGGAGGGACAAATGCATCTGGTCCTCTCGGATTTCCTCCCTTGGGTGGGGATGGGTTATTGCTTGAAGATGGATCTGGAGGAACACTGTGGGAGTTGTCCGGAGGGGTAGATGTAGTGTTGGGCTCTGGATTTCTATTTTTGAGGTTGTAGTTGTCCCTCCTGTACTATTGAAAGGCTTGCACTTCATCCATGGGTAGCTCCACAACATTCTCTGATTCTTCTAGGAAAGTGAAAGAATCTAACACCATAGCTGCACTATGTTTGGATGAACTTGGAGCATCCGTAGTTCTTTGATGTTCAGGAGAAACCAACTCACCAGATAGAGCTTCAAAGGCATTACAGAACTCCAAGCAATCCAATTCCCCATGCTGAGAAGTGGCATGTATCCTGCACTAGTTAGGGCAAAGCCAAGTCACAAATATTTACATCATGCCCTTTACCTTTATAATCTTTATTGGGTTCGTATGGGGGCCGAGTGAATCTGTTTTGTTGATAAGGAAATCTGTTTGGGTTTTCGTCGGTGGACACTTGCCTTTTGAAAGTCAAAAAGTCATTTGCCAACTTTTGGACCACCCTTGAAACTTCCTCAACTCTTGTGTTATCAGATTCTTTATCCGGATTCTGTACATTTTCAGCAGGTGTTACAGCCAATGGATTTCCTGATGGTGGAGTTTGATGTACTGGCAACATCATCTGATGTGGTATGGGATTGAAGACAGGGGTACCTTGTGTGACCAAAGGAATTTGATGAGCATTCAAAGGTTGAGGTCCCAACTATCTTTCCAGAACCAAAGCTTCTTTGTAAGCCTCTGTTAGATTGGTAATAGAGGCATCTCTTTTCAAGAAAATAGAAGTCATTGGATCTAGAGAATTCCTAAAAATTTCTAATGCCAGGTCTGCATTTGGCACATAATAACCAGTCAGTCTACCATAAGCCTTCTGAAATCTGACATTGTAAGATCTGACAGATTCATTTATTTCTCTTTTAATACCAAAAAATTGCTGATATAATACACTGGGATCTATCACTTCACCAAACTACGATACAAAAACCTTTTCCAAGTCATTCCAACTGGTAATAGAATCGTTAGTGAGATTTAGAAACCAGTTGTAAGCTCCCTCCTGGAGAGTGAATGGGAACAATCTGCAAGCCACATCTTCATGCTGTACATTTAACAATTTTAGAGCATTCTTGAATGCTACTAGGTGTTCTTTCGTTGTCCTAGTTCCATCATGCTTGTATCTGGGAAGATATCTCTCAGGATTTCTGGGTAGGTCATGGGCTGCACCCGAGATATTTAAGGTAGTGGAACCCAACCAATTTGCCATTACTACTTGATTGACGATGATACTTTCAGTTGTAGTTGGAGTAACTACAAGTGGTGACAAAACTATTTCGGACAAGGACTTGGCCCTTCTGAGGATGCTTCTTCTAGGGGGTTTCTAACTCAGGCACAAGGAGCTCTCCAGCTCTGGAGTGGGACCTTGTTACTCTATAATTAGAATCCAGCTTTTTCACCAAGCAACTTACAATCTTACAATCCTTAACAAACTACTGAACTTCAGGCCCTCCTTCTAGCGCCAATTTTAAATGTTGGTGTTGAGTTCCGTTGTTTAGGCAAAAACTCAAACAAACAAGTTTTAAAAGGTTGAGGAGGAGGGAAAAAGGCTACCAGACTCTGGATAAAATATAGTATTTGTTAAATACCACATACAATCATATTTCTCAACTCAAGCGCACTAAGAACGTAAGTTCGGCCCTCCTTCTAGCGCCAATTTTAAATGTTGGTGTTGAGTTTTGTTGTTTAGGCAAAAACTCAAACAAATAAGTTTAAAAAGAGCTAAATAGGAGGGAAAAATATTCAAAATATAAAACACCAGACTCTGCATAGAAAACTTACAATACTGAACAGAGTTTAGTGCCCTCCTTCTAGCACCAATTTTAAATGTTGGTGTTGAGTTCCGTGGTTTAGGCAAAACTCAAACAAATAAGATTAAAAAGAGCTAAAGAGGAGGGAAAAGGATTCAAAAGATAAAACACTAGACTCTGCACAAACAACTTACAATACTGAATAGAGTTCAGTGCCCTCCTTCTAGCGCCAATTTTAAATGTTGGTTCGACTTTTATACACACCCTGTGAAGAATGAGCATGAAAACCCGATAACACTTATAAGGGATAAATCCCACTCACTTTAGGATCTTGCTGGATATCCAAGGTGTGAGTTACAGAGTTGGGTCGAATGTCTATTCACTCTTTTCTGCTTCTAGAATAGTTTCAAGTGGACTATCTGTTACCTTACAATGGGTTCTGGACTTGTTCAGTAATGTTTTTGGAATTGGTTATCTTTGTGGACACTCAGATTTACAATCAGTTCTTTGATCTAGCTCTTTATGTTTTAGCAGATTTAAATAAAAGACAAATTCTAAAAGAAAATAAAAATGGATCATTCAATCAGTGGAATAGAGAGAGTAGGGTAGGGCAGAAAGAGAAGTTTATCTAACTTAGCTGCAAAACCAAAACTACCAATTTTAGTTATACCAGTTAGCTTCACAATAGAACAAATCAAAGAGGAAAGTGTCCAGACTTTCTAAGATCACCTTCCACTAAGAGCATAAGATAGAGACAAAACAGATCTAAAAGAAAATCATAAATAGAAGGAAAGTCAGTTGAAATTGGTATCTCTCACCAACAGCTTAGCTCACACAGTGAGGACAGAGCAATTAGAATAGGCCTGAACCTTAAATCTATAATTTTCCCTAGCATACAATAAAAAGAATGAAGCCTAGTAGCATACCCAATCTTTGATAACACAGATCTACAACATAAATTAAATAAACCTTAATGAAATAGAAACAAAAGAAGATGAACTTATCATAGTCTGAAAGAGATTAGGCTCCTGGCCATGCTATCACAGAAAATGAAACTACACCAACTCTAGGTCCAGAACAAAGCATTCAAACAAGATTTGCAGGAAATTGCTCCAATAGCTTTTATTTCTAAGTTTTTGCCTCTTGAATTTACATTCAGAAGAAGTATTTATAGACTCAGGATAGACCCTGATCTTTTTAGAAATATCTTCTTCTCAAACCCTAAATCTTATCCTCTAAACCTTACTACCCAGGTTTTACAATATAAGGCCCTTTAAAAATAGAGTTTTTTATAAACCCTAACCACTCTGCAAATCTTAGTGCAGTTACTTGCCATAAATGGAGAAGGCATGATCTGATATTATTCTCATCCATCTGTAACTGCAAGTAAATATCTTCATTTTTTGGCCGACTGGTGCATCTGTCGAGAACGTCTCATTAATTCCTCAAAGAAATTTGGATGAGTCACTGGTTTCTCTGACATTTTATCTTCGCAAAGCCGCCTTTGAGTTGAAATTCTCTGCACGCCATTACTTTCACCATAAATTCTCTTGTTAAATGCGTCCATCGGAAAATTTCGGTAACTATGTGTAGATATTTTCATTTTTCGGTCAATTTTCGACATATTCCATTAAATGAGGCAATTGCTTAGTCATCGTAAAGTCTCTTTGCAGCTAGATCTATAAAATCTGGATGGACCAAAAATTCTCGGCATCCCCCATTTCTATTTGACGACCTTCGCTTGATCCATGCTTATTTTGTCCTTTTCGCCATTACTTCTGCCAGTATGCAACTGCCAGCTCGCTTTCTGCAAAAGACAAACAAGGATTAGTATTTTAATATTATTAATTTAAAACCCTAATGTTCATTATATGTCGGCTTTATTTATTTTGACACGTGTCACGAAATCGCGATGCTTTCCTTCACCTTGCCTCTGTCTCAACTTCCTTGCTCTTCTGTCACGAAATCGCGACATGTCACGATTTCATGACATGTCACGAAATCGTGACGTCCCCATTTACTTCGCTTCTTCTAAGTTCTTTTTTCATGAAATCGTGACATGTCACGATTTTGTGACATGTCATGAAATCACGACGTTCCCTTTTACTTTGCGTCTCTTTCTCTTTCTTCGTCGTGAAACCGCGACATGTCACGAAATCGTGACGGTCTCTACGCCTTGGCATTTTCTTTAAAATGCGTCACGATTTCACGATGCTTCTAAACCTTGGCCTCTTCTTTGAAATGTGTCATGATTTCATGATGTGATTTTGTGACGTCATGATTTTGCGATGCTTCTATGCCTTGGCCTCTTCTTTGAAATGCGTCACGATTTCGTGACGTCACGATTTCGTGACGCTTCTATGCCTTGGCCTTTTCTTTGAAATGCGTCATGATTTCGTGACGTCGTGATTTTGCAATGTTTCTATCACTTAGCTTCTTTCTGTCTAAACCATGTCGCGATATCGCGACGTTTTCATGGCCTGGCTTTTTCTACCAATATATGTCGCAAAATCGTGACCTTTTTATCACTTGGCACTTTCTTTCCAAAACCTGTCGTGATATCACGATGTTTCCAAGACTTGTACCTTTCTTCCAAAACCTGTCATGATTTCGTGACACTTCCAAGACTTGCACTTTCTTTCAAAACCTATCGCGATATCGCGATGTTTTCCAAAAATGGAAAATGTCGCGAAATCATGACCTTTCCAAAAATGGAATATATCGCGAAATCGCGACGTTTCCAAAACTAGGCTCTTTCAACCAAATGCGTCACGATTTCGTGACGCTTTCACCACTTGGCTCTTTCTTCCAAAACCTGTCACGAAATCACGACGTTTTTTCTACTTCTTGCTCCTAGTTAAAACCTGTCGCGATATCGCGACGTTTTTCTCACTCGGCTCTTTCTTCCAAATGCGTCATGAAATCGCGACATCTCTGAGGGTTGGCCTTTTCTACCAAAATATGTCGCGATATCGCGACGTTTTCGAAAATGGAAAATGTCGCGATATCGCGACGTTTCCAAAAACGGAAATTTGTCGCAAAATCGTGACATTCCCAAGTGACTTCCACTAAGCCAATTTTTCAGAAATTGCAGGTTGACTCTAATGAATTTATTCATCTGTATTCTACATTTTTACATATCAGTGAAAGATCTTTTTTACTCAGAAAGATTCTAACATTAAAGAAGTGAATTCTAAATTGAAATTAAAACATATGCAAGCCTACTTAGATACTTTGGTATATGCAAAACTTGAAGAAGAAGGAGGCAAGCAAAATTTGGAATTAAAACCTGAAAAACATCAAGAGGGTCCCTACTGCAAAATGAAAGCTAAATATTTTCAAATGATGAAATTTAATTTTTTTAGTGGGGGTATGTTGCTTCTCAATCCATCGCTATAGTTGTTTGGAGTCTTAGGATCAATGCTTCATATTTTGTATTGTTGTTTGTGCATGGGAAGTCTAGTTTGAATGATAAAGGTAATGGAATGTCCTGTGGTGTGATAAAGAAAATCCCTAATCCGTATCCTTCTTCACATTTAAAATCATCAAAAAATTATGACATGTATTTTTATTTCTTAGGTTATTTGAGTTCTAGAAGATATGATAATGCAAATACTACATCATCAGACAATTCTATGGTGAGAGGTTTGTTATCCTGAAGGGGTGCCTCTGCTAGTTGATCTGCTATGACTTGTCCCTTGATGGAATTTTGGCTTATGAAATCTAGATCAAATTTTGTCAATAGCATGATCCACTTTGTGATACGTGTATTTTGATATGTCTTGCTCATCATGTACTACAAAGTATTTTGTTTGGATATGACGTAGTTCATATGGCTCAACATATAGTGTCACAAATTTTGAGTTACAAAGACCACTTCTAAAAACAACTTTTCGACATACGCATATCCTACTCATAGCTCACCAAGGTGTGACTAATGTAATATATGGCTTGCTCTTTGTATTGTGCATTATTTTGGGCTAACATGGTGCTCAATGCAAAATTAGTAGCTAATATATATAGTAAAAATGGTATGTCTGGCCTTAGTGGAGCCAATACAGGCGACGTTTCCAAATAATTTTTGATCTCCGCAAAGCCTTAATGGAATTATCTGTCCCAATGAAAGAGGACTTCCTTGCGTAGCAACCTTTTCATAGGTCTGCATTTGTCTAAAAATTGTGTGATGAATATTTTTATGGATGCTATCTTGCCTTGTAGGCTCCTCAACTCCCTAATGTTGGTAGGGGTGGCCATTTCCAATATAGCATTTACCTTTTTAGGATCTACTTCGATGCCTCTCTTGGATACGTTGAATCCCAAAAGCTTGCCAAAAGTTACGCTAAATATGCACTTCTTAGGATTCAATCAGATATTGTGTTCTATGAAGCAACTGAAGACTTGTCTAAGGACTTCGGCATGCTCTTACTACAACAGGGACTTGTCTATTAAGTCATCCATGTAATCTTCCATGATCTTATGCATATAGTCATGGAATATGTATGTCATGGCCCACTGATATGTGGCACCAACATTTTTGATACAAAATGGCATCACTTTGTAATAGAATGTTCCCCATGGAGTAATGAAAATAATTTTATGTTGATCTTTGGGCTTAATCCAGATTTGGTTGTATCTAGAAAAACCATCCATTAGGGATAGCATTTCATGACCTGCGGTTGCATCTACAAGAGCATCTATGTTTGGTAATGGGAATGAGTCCTTCGATGTTGCCCTATTTAAATCCCTAAAATCCATACAGATACAAACTCTTCCGTCAGGTTTCCCTACAGGTACAATGTTTGACACCCCCTCAAGGTAGTCGATAGGAACTATGAATACTGCATCCAATAGTTTTTGCAATTCATTCTTCACCATCAAAGAGATGGTTGGATGCATTTTCCTCTGTTTTTGCTTGACTGGCTTCTTCATGGGATCCAATGAAAGGTTGTGAATGACTAACTTTGGATCTATCCCTAACATATCTTTGTAAGTCCAAGAAAAAATATTTGGCCTCTCCTTGAGGAGAGGAATTAGGATGGCTTGTTCCTCTAGAGATAGACTTTCTTTGAACTTGAATTTCCTTGGTTGGGTAGGATCATCATTGATGTCCACCTCAAAAGTTGCTTCTATTGCTATATGTGACCCATCCTCTAGCTGATGAGGCATGGGTATCAAATAAATGTCATCAGTGGGACTCGTAGGACCTACTCACTTAGGTTCCAAACCAATATGGAAGACATCATATGCAAAACCTGATACAAAATGGAATAGCTGTAACATCTCTTCATTGGGGAAGAGGTATTCTAGCTCTATGGGTGAATTAGCGTGATCCCAATAAATAGCCTCTACATCAAGATGCAATGATTTGGTAGGATTTGCTAGATTATGAAGTTAAGTGGTCAAATCAATGGAGATCATATTGATGGATGAAATGAAATATCAAAGACCACATGGGTGTGATCTTGTCTCAGGGGTTTCCCTTCCATACTCATGATGAGGTTCTAGAGGAATGGGAATTTCTAGATCTGGCCCATGAGCAGGGCAGACAATAGGATAATTGGGCTCTAACTACTCTCTGAATATATGCGAGGCCCTTGATAGGCTAAGCCAAGTTGCGCCTCATCATCACTTGCCTCATATACATTCTCCTCATCCCATGAGTTGTACCCTATTGGGGTGGAATCAATTGAGGTGTTTGGATGATAAGTTTTTGGAGGTAGTATGTTTATCGTGGCCACTTGTTTGTTGCTCAAATTTGCTATTCTTAAGGGGTGATAAGGAATGAAATTAATGTCTTCTTCCAACCCTATGCTTAATATTTCCAATGCTACTGCAAGAGAGTCATCTCAACATCCACTATAACAGCCTAAGCCAAAATAGTCGGAGGGAAGCTAATATAGTGGCTTATAGGGTAGCCTGCGCCCCTGCTCATATATGCCAAGGACATAGCCATGCCAGTGGTAATACTCAAAGTAGATTAGAGAAAAATTGGGATTAGAGAGGTAACAAACATTGACTATGAATAATTCGTCACCATACTATTCTATATCTGATGACTTATGACTGCAGTCCAGCCTGACATAAAAAAAATTAGTTTGGTTGGGAGGGATTCCAAGTGGAACCATTGTCCCTACTGGCAGTCTCAAGTCTTTAGATCTCCATATGTCTTATGCAGACTCAATTATAGGTGTAAATGTAATGTTCTGCACAAGGTACTCTCCTATGCCTGTACTTGCCAAGTGTATTGATGCATGCGATGTGGATGACCCCATGGATGATACTAGCAAAGCAAGGTGATAATCACTATCTTCATATTGATCTTGAGGATCTTCCTCTTCCATAGGACTTGGTATTTCAAAAATAGCTATAGTTGGAATTTCTTTGGGCCTTTCTTCCTTAACTAAGGGTGCCTTTAGCTTCTGATTATCTTTTGATTTTGATGTTGATGTTACTTTAGAAGCATTGACTGTCTTGAGTGCATGAGGAGGTGTTGATGTGCATGGGTCTTTTCTTACCCCTTTGTATTTTTTATCTCCTTGTGTGGTTGGGGATGAAGGTGCCACATATAGGTGAGTAGAAGGGATTACTAATTATCTTAGAATGTCCACCTAATTGACGTATTTAAAATGCTCTTCATAGTCCAAAACCATATAGTCATTGATGGTTTCTACAATGTTTTGCGGAGGGTCTGGTAAGGCAGCAAAAACTATCTTAATATCATGATCATAGAATCAAATTATAGGTTACTGGTATTCTTGCACTTGTCCCATAAAGTGATTGAATGCATTCGCATCTTGCGTTTGAAGCTCAATTGTTCTTAAAATATCCCTTAGAGTCTCCCTATGCTTTGGGGACTATTTTACGAGCTCATAGATGGATAACTTAGCTGGAGTTATCTGTAGTTTTTGCTCCAATCTACTTTGAATAGTTACCACAGGTCATGTTGGTGGACCTATAAGGTTGTCTTGCCTTTGCCTAGGGGCAGCTGGGATGTTCATGGGAGCTGCAGGCGATTGCGGTTGACCATACTGCCTAGTCCTTGTTGCTATATTAACAATATCAACCATCCCCATGCATCCATGGGTAGGTATGTAAGCTCAAACCTAATTGACTTGGGCCCCTTGCTCTCGAGGAGCCTCATGATTGGGTAATGGGTTTTTGTATATTCCCATGTCTCTATTATTGGGAGCTAGTAGATTTTCAACTTTGAGTTCTCTCGCCTCAATCATATTTTACACTTGGTCTTAAACCTAATGCAAGCTCAATGTCATGCCCCGGTATCCTATGATAGGGGTAGAATTGATCTTCCCTATATCCTTTTGGCTTAGGATGGTTGGGATATATAAGAGGTATATCAGGAAATTTGATCCTCCTAGCCTTGCTCAACTGATTAAATATTGATTGCATTGATTCTATCAGAGGCATGAAATAACGAGGTGGCTTGCATTCTCATTTTCTTCCCTGATTGTTCTTTTGGTCGTAGTTTGTTGGCAGGGGATGTGCTTGATGGTTCTGGTTGTTGTGCACCCCCATCCTTTGGTGTATCCAATACGACTTTATTTATTGGAGTAGGGTTGCCCTTCTTCTACTTGTACTTGTCATTCTTACCATTCTTGTTCCACTCCTTTTTGTTTTGGAGCTTAATGGTTCCCTCATATACTTTTATCTCTTCTATGAGCTTGGTATGTGCCCAAACTTCCTCAAATGAAGGATACTATTGGAGTTGTAGCAAGAGTAAGATATGTTTAGAACAACTTTTGGTGAACATGCAAATGATTTCTTCTATGGGAATGGAGAATGATAATTTTTCCATGATTTTTCTCCATCTATTCCCATAATCCGTTATTGGATCATCATCATACTGTTTCAAGTTGGCTAGGTCTGAAAGGTTCACCTTCTTCTTAGCACCAAAGGAGAAACACTTTAATAATGTGTTTATTAGTTGTTCAAAGTTTTTTATGCTATGCTTAGGTAGTTGGTTGAACCATTGAGTGGCAGCACCTGAAAATATCATTATGAATATTCTTAGCATGAGAGCGTCATTGTCTTCAAGATAAAAATAGGCATCGATAAAATTGGTGACATGCTCTTGTGCATCTTCTTCACCTTTAAACTTTTCTAACCTAGGCATATCAAAGTGCTTAGGATATGGAGGGATAGGGATTGATGGGCACAATGGTTGATTGTGTATATTTCTCAATGTTGGTGAGTTCCCATTTGCCTATTGTTTCTCAAATATTTTCATCTTTTCAGCAAGATCTTGAAATGCCTTTGATGCACAAATTTTCTCCTCTTGTAAGCCTATTCACATTGGCAATGGAGGTAACTCTCTATCCATTTTATTTATTCCATTTTCCTCCCTCATACGATGGGATTTAGGATTGTGATCTTGGTTTGTTATATTTTCCCTCCCCCATTAGTTGGATTTCATTCATGATTCGATGGGGGGTTTCAATATGGGCTATCTTGTCTAGTGCACCTCTCCTTAGGTGAGTCAACGTATCTTGTTCTTTTTTGGTCACCACCATTTATCTATAAATTGTTAAGATCTAGGTGCCCAACATGCTCTCTTAAATGCTACTCATGTTTGTGCAAGAGTCTTTCTCTTTGTTTCTCTTGTTCGAGAGCTTCCACTAGCTCTCGCTCTTTACGTAATGCATTTTCTAACCACACCATTTGGTCAGTCTATGCTATCATAGAAGACTCATTTTTATCTTACTCTGTTATTGTTGTTTTGAATTATAGATTCCTCGAGGGGGTTTCTATTTTATCCATACTCTTGCTAGCGAATGTGACTTGTTCAGTGTACTGTTGAGCAGCCCTATGATCAAACTCCATGTGTCTTCTATGGGTTCACTCTGAGATACCCCAAAACTAGGAGGTTTGTTTAGAAGTCATATTTCATGAGCTTCTAGATGTAGAGTTCTCAATAGCTACAGTTCTTTGAGTTGGTTGAGTAGGAAATCAATCCAACCCATCTAGCTATATTGTTTTCCATGGCTAGTCCTATGGGGTGCCATTTACTCCTATGAGGTCATAGTCTACGAGAATATTTCCTTTTGTGTGAAGGGTTTCTTCTATATGATTCCCATGACTAGATGTAGCTCTAGTTTCCTGCCCTTCAGTGGGTAGACCTATTTCATATGTTTCTTATGAGTCTTGAGGTGTTTCAATTCTTTTTTGCCTTCTTGATAAAGAGGGTTTGGTGGTAACATGCTTCCTCCATGTGGATGGAGATGTGGCAGTCACATCATCCCCATGTGAAGAATAAGTCTTAGAACCTTCTTTATGTCCATGTGAGGAGGAAACCCTTGAAGCTTTCTAATGTCTTTGAGATGTTTCTATGTGTTTAGAGTAGGTCCTTGAGGTCTACTCATGTCTCCTTGATGAGGATGGCTGTGAAGCCTCTTTTTATTTATGTGAATTTATTCCATGATGTGGTTCCTACTTGAGGTTTATCGAGGAGATCCCCCAAGGGTTGAATTATCACCCCTTAGGCTCTCTGATCTACGTCTCACGGTCTTACAGGTAGGTCGTTCAATGTTACTATGACTCTGCCTATGGGCATGAATTGCTTTTGTCTCTCCCTTGGTATCAACCTAGGGTGGTTACTTCTTGTTTTGACCATGTTATTTTATGACTTGATTTTTTGAGTTGCAAATTAGGAATGACCACACAATTCCAAACAAATGTTTATCTTGTTTACCAATTTGAGTGTGCCCTAAACTGTTTGGTGTATTTTGATGTGTTGTTATTTCAATTTCTTTGCTCTTGTTCTTGTATTAATAATGAGAAGACTCATCCATAGTGAAAATCAAATACACTCGTGACAACCATGATTTTCTCAAAAGAAGATAGGGTACACCCCTTAAGACCCAATGGAGGGTTCACCTAGATCTTCCACTTTGAACCAATAATTGTTCCACTTTGAACCAATAATTGTTCCAACATTGGGAGATATTTTGAACACAAATAACTTAGTGTCACTATAAGTAAGTTTCCCAGTCCTTTCTAGGAATCTCTAAGGGATAAACCAGTGGAAGGAGATGAATTCCAATGTCACTAGACTGAATTGAAGGTTGGTGATGAAATCCAACCCTCCAATATTTAAATGAGATGTGCGTGTATGGTGTTTAGTTTAATCTTGCATAACATAAAGTGCATCATATAGTAGCAATGAGTTTTTCCTATATGCCTAAGTGCAAAAATATGTTTCAATATTCATAAATATGCATGAACTACTATGATTTGTATGATCACACTTTATCTCATATAACTATGGCCTTTAGCAAGGCCTCAAATCAAGAAAACAACATACAATGTCTAGAACATTGGATTATAGGGTAAAATTTTCAGGCATAAGCCATTGTTCCTAGCAATGCCTAGTGGAAAATTTAAAAGAAGATCTAAGATATGCACAACTCTTAATTTTTTCTTATTTATTCTTTCAATTTCCAAACATAAATGTGCTTTAAGTTCTCTATTTTAAACACACAAAAGCAGACAAAAAACTATAAAATATCAAAGAAGCTATACCAACCTTTGATCCAGCTCATAAAGTCAATGTTTTGACCTCTGCTGCACTCTAGTTTTGGTCACTGTTGACCAGAGCGGCTGGTTCTTAGTTGTTGTAGATTAGGGTGGCTATTTTTTGGCTACTATAGCTTAGAGTGGCTAGACCTGCACATAAAATTAAGTTAGTATTCTGATAGAAAATGAAAAATTAGTGGTGGTCCCACCGTGATCTCCATCTATAGCGACCCCGAGAACACACTCATCAGTCCCTTTTCTAAAACCCTACTTACAATGTGATTTAAAATACCCAAGATGAAATGGAAATACAAGAGGAAAAAACATATAACACAAAATAACAAAATACGAATCTATTTATTGATATTGAAGATTAGTTACATGTCGGTCCCTCTTACGGATACCCATTTTGATACTATAAATTACAAATAGGTAAAGAGTGCCCCTTTCACAAAGAGGTGGTGCACTTATAAAAAAAATTTGGTTCCACACGAAAATATATGAGGGCTTACAGATTACTCCTTCTCCAAGTCTGTTTCTTAGAGGGATCCCTTTTACTCTCATATGTTGTAATCTTCATCTGATGTACCTATGGCCCTACAAGAAATAAAACAACACATATTTAGGTGTCTGAGATTGCCTCCCTAGATGAGGTTTTTAGGAATAAAATAATGTAACAGAAATATGATAAAACTATGCCATGAAATCATGTAAATCTATGCTAATAATATAAGAAAATAGAATAAAAGATGCTATATCTATCTAAGCTAAGCATGCATGCCACTATCCAAGACAATGGCCCCTAAAGTAAACCTTAACCTCTTTTTCCCAAAGATATGGGTAAAATACTTTCATCTGATGTTGAAATAGTAGGTGTTATTCTCTTTGATTCATCAAAGCTCCATCGTACACGTGATCTCAAAGAGAACTCTCCAAGTCTCGAAAGCTCTCCTCAAAAATATGTCTCTCTGATATGATATCTTGTATGTCTCTCTTATGATAAAATATAAAATGTCTCTCAATATCTCTGGTGCTATTAGGCTTGGACATTTTATAGTGTGAAACCCTAGTTCTATGTCCAAGCCCTAGAAATGAATTTATCATGCATAGTGCAAGTTAGCATGGGAAGATTTTGTCTATTGTCTATATTTGAAGGCCAGTTAACTAAAATCTAACTGCCCACTTGAGTCTTCTATGCAAACTAATTGTTAGCATGAGAAGCTTTTTTCCTTTGTTTATGCTTGGAGGTTAGTTAACTTAAGTCTAAATGCAAACTCAAACCTCCCATGTGAATTGGTCATGAAAAGGAATGCAAATTCACTTCCACTCACCTTTATTGCATGCATACTGCCACTTTTGCCTATTATTAGGCATGTTTGTTGGTAAAAAACTTCTTATGGCTTAGCCGCTATCGTCTACAGCGGCTAAAATCTAGCCACTGTCATCTACAATGGCTAAGGTCTGGCCGCTCTAGGCTTGAGCGGCTAGGATCTATTCGCTCTTGGTTTGAGCAAACAAGCTTGAATGGCTTGAGAAGACCCCAAATGAGTGGTGAGAACCAGTTTTGATGCTTGGAAAGTCCAATATTATGTCTTATGATCTTATGAGTGTGTCTATGTAAGTAGCTCCCCTAATCATGACACAATTTAGGTGTCTACATATAGGGTTCTATTAGAGAAGTCAACATTAAGGGGGAATGTTACCTAATGTTGACTTATTTTTTTCTATAGTTAGGATAGTGCACATTAAATGGGAATGTTAAAATTAATGTGCACTATACATAATTCTAGTTTGACACTTATCATATTTCTTTGACACTTGTCATATCTTGATATAGGCATCTTGCCTATATATATAATAACTTTTCAGTTGTAATATATCTAATATCTTCTATTCCTAACAACCTTTAGCTATCATATGCTAGAAAATTTTATACATGTTGCTTATATCATCAACTTAGATTTTTTGGTAGTGTTCTATACTTAGAAAATTTTTACATCTTTTATACCTACCTGGTATTTCTTTGATTAGGTGACTATTTAAGATGTTTGATAGCCTTTCTTAGCAAAAATGGATACACATTCTATTAACAAAAAGCATCTCATTATACAAAAATGGATGTGGGTGAGGATTTCTACCCACATTATTGGTGACTCGTAGGGGGGTTTCTGCTTGCAAAAGCACAAAATCCATCTAGCATTATCCACCTAGGCTATAGAGTCAAAATGAAATATTTTATGGAATGAAATCAAAATTTATTTGCATCAAGGTTAACCTTCTAAATGCTTTCCATTTATGAAGTCTCAATTATACCACTAAATTGCTTTTGTCCCTTAAAATTTGTTATGGATATTTCTCCTTATTGACTGGCTACTTGGGTTGTAGAAGGTGATATTATTAGCTAGAATAATTTATACAATTTATCCCAAGTCCTTTAGTAAGGGGCATGTATCACTCTAAACTTGTAAATGATTTCTTACAATTTGAAATAGTGATCATAGGAAGGATCCTTATCTCGTCATGCTAGTTCAATTTGTGATAGTAGAGTAGAGAGCCTATGGAAGAACATAATAATTTGATCTATTATCAAAGGCTTAAGTAAAGTGTCAATGTCATGTCCATTGTTCAATTGCTAGTCTAAAATTTGGCTTAGTTGCCTCTTATCATAGAATTACCCATTTGCATTCCAAAATCTTGGAAAGCAAGACTTGTGACATCCTGGACTACCAACTTCACCTTATTAGTGCTTTCCTTGAGGAAATTGATTATTTTACCTCTTTCTATAATTAGTTAGCTTCTAGAAATGATTTGATCTCTATAAAACTTGGACTCTCCCAAGTATCTTTATGAGCATTTTACTAGTTGGGGATATTCTCCTTTGTTACTCAACAAATGTTGTGCACTTTATTGACTAGCTTATCTTTGCCTCTACTTAACTCTTCGTTAACATCCTAAATTAGTTTTGCAATACAAGTTGTTCTTCTTATCAAAGGGAATACATCCATTAAAATATTTTTTTATCTTGATCCAGTATTGGCTTCTAAAAATTTTAGCATATCTTTGGACACCATATGGCATTGAGGCTTCTCTCTTTCTTTCTCCAATTCTACTTGTACTACTAAAATAATTTCTTCTTGTCATTGGAGATTCAAATTTTTTTATTCTAATGCTTTTTCTTTTGCATGCATTTTGCTACTTTCTTGCAATAATTTCTCTTCCAATATCTGGATCCTTCTACCATCATTGTTCCTTAGTGGGATATTTGTATATTATTTGCTTCAACTCTAGACTCTCATTCTTGAGACTATTCTTCTCAACCTTTTATTTTCTCAAATTTTTATCTAGAGCTTTAATACTTCTCTCTGCAACTATAAATTTTAAATCTAATTGATTTATTTGAAGGAACAAAGTATCTACTTCAATGCACAGACCTTGAAGGGTATCAATTTTGAGGATTTTTGAGATATTGTACTTTTGCAATTTAATATGATAATCCTCTGCTATCATCTCTACAACTAAATTTTTTAATTTAAGATATGTAACCATATTAACCCATTCTCCATCAATTGTATCTACTACATATTATGTTTGAGTGGTTACCAACTTAGTTTCATCCTATAGTTTTTACTATTATTCCTATGTTTGAGTGGTTTCCAACTCTATTTCATCTCAATTCTCTAAATTAATGATAATTCTTCTTGCAATGGATGCTCAATAGTATTTTAAGGTATGAATAAAACTTGAAAATATGATAAAATCATGGATGAGGTGTTCAATGCTATAGTGGTGGCATTTGGAGGGGTTTGCATATTTACACTAGTTGATGCTACTTGTTCCTCTTGTACATGGGGTGTGGCAATTAATTTTGATGATATATTAAATAGGGGGTGGCTTCATCAATAGGGCTAGGTGGTGAAGGTGGTTGCTCAGGAGGAGGTTTATGAGGTAGTGGAATAATTTTAGGTAATATATAAGAGGAAAGAAATGTATCTATTCCTATCACTTCCAATGTTGGATCCTATATTACTACATCAAATAGTACAATTTGTATCTTAGTCCTCAATACTTCCTACTATAATTGCTACCTTTTAATAAATATTATAGCCTCCTATTTCTTAGTGTTTGTGTGTTCTTTCTACTTTATCCTTTCATTATTGGAGTATATTGCATTATTTGGTACATGCTATTGTACCACATTGGGTACATAAATAGAGTAGGAGTTTACCTTAGAGTAAGTTTTGAGTATTTACTTAATGCAATGTAATAAATGCACAAGTGTTAGAATGTGAAATGATGTAAATTTGAATGTATTCCACATGTACATGAATCATAGGTTAGGTAGATGAGGACTCATGGGTAGATGAAATACCAAGGTACTTATCTCTCTATATATGCCTTTGAGAGAGTTGGGTGTAGTTGTATGAAGTACTATTAGTATCTAGTTAGTATAGTGAGTACAATGTAGATCCTTCATGTATTTTTGGAGTGTTCATGTCCTCCATTATATTATATTGTACTATTTTTATGATCTTTAATTAATGGAATACTTTTAATTGATTGCAAAGGTTTCTTATATATTTTTCCTACATATTATAGTGTCATTATCATATAGTTATCATTGCTTGCTCATTTTACATATTGTGGTTGAATTTCCTTTAATATAAATCATCAAAATCTAATAGTGGTATTAAAGCACATGATAGATTGATAGGAAATAGTGAGATCCACAAGAGAGATTTAGAGGATATGGAAAATATCATTTTTAGAATTTGTTAAATTGCATTTGGCTAGAGTCTTTCCACAAAGTTGCAGAAAAACTTGTGAAGACTAGGACTCGAAATTGATTCCACTATATTAAAAAATCAACTAGTGAAGATTTATTATCTCTAGATTTAAAGTTTTTTTCATTATATTTTTTCTAATACTGTGTTTCAGAAAAGAGGAGATTCAAATAATGTTGGTAAGCTTCCTAAAAGAGAGCTAGAAAGAATATCTTATTTAGAATCAATATAGCACTTGAAGCAATAAGTTGAAGACTAATTATTTTGGAGGCCTTAAGGAAAAGGTCCCATTACAAGAGTTGAAGATTTAAATAGAGAATATTAAGGAGAATCAAGAAAGATATATCCATTGAATATTAAGGAGAACCAAGAAGGAGGTCCTCATAGAAACCTAAATATTAAAGACTTTAAATTGAGGAAATAAGAGGCTCAAGGAAAGGAGTCTCATAGAATATTGAAGACTATAGACTAAATAGTAGAATAATAAAGCAACTCAAGAATCTTAAGAGACCCATAGGAGGTCCCATTAAAGAACTTCTATATTTAGAGGATTGAAGATAGAGAAGGACTAGCTAAGATCCTATTCCAGATTCTATAAGTAGTAGATTTAAAAGATCTAAGAAAGGTATCTCATTATAAAACTTTCATAGTTAAATATTAGAGAGATCAAGGAAGGTATCATTGAAATTTTTATAAGACTAAAGAAGCTAAAATATTTAGAGGATCAAGGAGAAGACCTCAAGCTAACTTAAAAGGAGAATGAATGAGAAGCTAGGATAGCCTCATTGCATATTTTGAAGAAAAATAGGTATGATCAAGGCAAGCATTAGAATAAGATCTTTGAAAGGCACAAGAAGAGTTTTTATGCTAAAGAAGCAAGCAGTGCTTCAAGTGAAAGAGATGAAAGCTTCTCGAATAATGAAAAATAAGAAATTTAATTTTTTACCATAGAAGAGAAAGAAAGTTCTCATGTTATTAAAGATCAAGAACAAGATAAAGAAGATGATCCTATAGTTGAAGACCTAGAAAAAGAGAAAGATTCAAAAAATTAAGAAGTCATGGTTGATATAGAAGAAGAACTTGATTTTTATATTGAATATTTGAAAAGGGAGAACCTAATATTGAAGGATCAAGTACAAGAGGATGAGAAAACAAAGAAAAAAATTCTACAAGATATCACCAATTTAAAAATTAATATTGAAGAGGTAAAAAAAGATGAAAAATGTATGGCTAAATAGTTAAAGGTAAAAGAACTAGAATGTGAAAGATTAGAACACGAAGCTGACATTCTAAGGAAGGGACTTGATAAATTCAACAATAGGATATATCAATTTGGGAAAATATCAAAATATTTGGATGATATTATCAACATACAAAGATCTCCATTTATGAAGACTAGACTTGGTTATGAGGAAGGTCAAGAGGTACAAGAAGAGGAGTCAATCTCTAAAGAAATAGAAGCATAAAAGAAGGTATTTGAAGAAAACCCTAAGATATATACTGATAAATTAAGAAGCAAAAGCATCAAAGAGGAATACAACAATGCACCATCAAGGAATATGTACTATCACAAGAAAAGAAAAGAAAGAACCATGCAATCATATCCTCCAAGGCAAGATGAATATCTCTTCCAAGGTTATTGCTACTCATGTAATATTTTTGGTCATAAAGCTATACATTGTAGGGTTCATTGTAAGAATGATCATGGTTTCACCAAGATAAATTTCAAACCATTTGAACCTTTCAAGGACTACAATATCATGTTTTTCAATTGCAATAATTTTGGGCATAAAGCTAAATGGTGTAGAACAAAGTTTTCAAAACTTCCAAAGATAAGAAATAAAAAGGATGCTCAAAATATTCAAAAGGGCATGACTACAAAGGTATGGAAAAATAATATTGAAAAAGAAGATTGAAAAATAATAAGATCATTGTAATTTGGGAGTAGTCTTACTCCCATCCCAAAATTAATCACCTCAAGAAAAGGAGGTGGTGAGGGGTTTGAGCTAAGTGTTTTCTTTTTAGCCCAAAAATGAGCCCTATTCCATTGATGTCAAAGAGAGAGAGATTTCAAAAAGGGGGAGAGATTTCAGTAAGGGGAGATAATTTAGTGAGGGGGAGCAATATTAAAATCCAATTGTAGTAAAATAATTTTTTTTGAAGGGTTGCCACAAATGACAAATGGGGAGATTGTTGGAAATGTTGAGTTTTCATTGATGTCAAAAGTAGGAATATACATTTATGTCAAAAGCATGAATATATTCAAGAATGGAACTGTAAGTTATCAATATTTTCAAGGGCAAAAGCATTGACAAGGATAAAATTAGGAATGGACAATATTATGGTGCTTGAAAAAATAAAATGGTGATATATATCTCAAATATCAATTAGTGATGTATACTTTGATATTTAAATTAAATATTTAAATATCAAGGTAAGGTTTTAAAGGTGGGATATATTTAAATCAAAAGGATTTAAATATAATTAAATTTGATATTTAAATTAAATATTTAAATATTAAGGTAAGGTTTTAAAGGTGGGATATATTTAAATCAAAAGTATTTAAATATAATTAAAATAATGGAAGGGCTGACTTTATGTTTAAGATTAAAAAAATTATTTTTGAATATATATATATATATATATATATATATATATATATATATATATATATATATAAGGTTATAACTTTATTGGTTGAGTTGGTAGTGTAAATCACCTTCGCAAGTGCTTTCATAGAAATAAGAAGACCTTTCATTCATATGCCTTGTCTTCATTTCAAAAAGAGAGTGAGCTCCAGAGTGCACATTCATTGGACAGTGAGATTTCCATTTGTGTGAGTGCAATGAAGTTTTCGTTCATTTGAGTATAGTGAGACTTATGTTTGTTTGAGTGTAGTGAGAATTCTATTCATTTTGAGTGTAGTGAGACTTCTATTTATTTGGGTGCAGTGAGGCATTTGTTCTTTGAGTGCCATGAGTGTGCCAATCTCTTGAGCGCTTGCTTTTGGAGGAGTGTGTTTTATATCTTAGTGGAAGCAATGTTCATGTGCAAAAGGTGTACCTCTCATTTGTGGAGAGTGAGTGCTTTCAAAGAAGTGTGCTACTATGTACATTGTGTGGAAGCTTTATTGGAGTAAAATCAAGCTAAGAACCATATTGTAACCAACATATATAGAAGAGGAAGAGATGTCAAATTACCCACACATAGATTAGCATTTCCTAGAGGAAGTAAAGAGAGGTCTAGAACATAATTGAAGTGTGCACAGTGTAAAGGAAATGGTGGTGGCAGTGAAGACATATCATCAACTCTGTGGAGTAAAATCCTTGACTACATTTGATCTGAGCTTGATATAATTGCACAATGATAAATACAAAGGTATCATGCTGATTTATTCATTTGCACTAATGTTTTATTAATACTATGAGGAAGTGTTTGCACCTGAAAAAAAATGAAGTAGGTCACAAAGGCATGGGATTTTAATGTAGCATACAAAAACCCTAATCAATTAATTGCATGAAAAACCAAGGTAGTGGAAGTAGTAGTGGTATGTGATATTAGAACTAAACCATAAAGATAATGAAAGAGGTAGAAACGTGAGAAGCCAAAGTGGTAGTTACATGGGAGATTAAAGAGAAATAATATAAATACGTCTTGGATTTGCAGTACACCAAGGATACATTTTGGAGTGCATTATAATGTCCATGTCTTCAAGTTGAAATGTATGGAACCACCTTCCATATGATGGTGTAGCTAAAGTGGTTCATGGCCAGCCAATGAGAGTTGTGAGTGAGAGACCAGGGTTCAAGTTGAAGCACCAGCGAAAATATTTTGAAGAGAAGTATTTTTTAATTATACCTGAGAATGAAATTTTTATTGATGAAATGTTATGATTGAAAGTTTTCTTCAAAAATAAAAAACAAAATCAAGTGTGAATTTATCAATGCGCTATGGTTTTTATGAATGAAATTTCTCTTTTTTAGAACAAGAGAATAAGTGCATAATATTTTGAGTAAGGTGTGGAAATAGAAATACTAAAGACAAGTGTTTTATGAGGGCGGCTATCAAAGTGTTATGAGATTTTTTAGTATGATATGATTATGATTTGTTGATGGTGTCAAGTGGGAGATATAAGAGATTATTAGATGTATGAATTTAAAATATGAATTTGATAAGGGTTGAGATCAAAGTTGTGCATTGTTTTGAATGGATTTAAGAATAAAAGTGTAATATTTTGAGAGCAAAGTTGTGTATTATTTTGATTGAAATTGGGAATAATAGCATAAGGGTTTGGGAGAAAAATTGTGCATGTGTTCATGATTGAATTTCAGAGTAGATGAAAAGGATAGCTTTGTGCACGATGATTGTTTTCCAAGTGAATGCGGAAATTAGCAATTACCAGGTCAGTAATCAAGTACTAGACTAGAGCTACCTTTAAAATGTAATAAATGTGAGACATGTGAAAGTGAACAACATATTGAGAATTTTTTAGTGCATATAATTTTCTATATGTTCATGAAGATAAAATAATTTTGGATGGAATATGTTTGAATTTCTCTAGTTGAGGAAAGTACATTTAAGAATAAATAAAGTACTTGATGACATAATTATGCAAGAGTTGATAATAGATGAATATTATTTGTATACAAGGTTTGGATCATCTGTGAGAATATTTGAGCATGTTTAAGCAAGATCTATGAGCAATATTGATCAATATCTTTGAGTAGGTTTGGTGAGCTAATTTGAGTAGGTTTTGGTGATCAGATTTGAGCAAGCCTTTTGTGTAGGCTTGGAGCTAATTTGAATAATTTTTGGTGATCATATTTGAGAAAGCATTTTATGTGGGCTTGGATCTTATTTGAGTAGGTTTTGGTTATCATATTTTAGCAAGCCTTTTGTATAGGCTTGGAACATATTTGAGCAGGTTTTTATGATCATATTTGAGCATACCTTTTGTGTAGGCTTGGAGCAGATTTGAGTAGATTTTTGTGAGTAGATTTGAGCCAACCTTATGTTTAGTCTTAGAGTAGATTTGAGAAGGTTTTTTGTGAGATTATTTGAGCAATCCTTGTGTGTAGGCTTGAAGCATATTTGAGCATAGTTGAGAGTAGATCTTGGAACAAATTGAAGCAAAGGGGATTGGTGTCTCTTATGGATAAAGGTCCATGAAAAAGAGCAAAGGGGATTAGTGTCTCCTGTGGATAGAGGTCCAATAACTAGAGCATAGGGTATTGGTGTCTCCTATGGATAGAGATCCATGAACTAGAGCATAGGGGATTAGTGTCTCCTTTGGGTTGTTTCCCATAAAAATTGTAATAGGTAATTGGTTCCCAAGATATTTGTTGTAAGAAATATTTTCTCTGTGGATGTAGCCTGCATTGGGTGAACCAAATTAAATATTTATCTTTTATGTGTGTGATGATTTGTGTGTTGTTTCATTACTGCAACTGATAATATTGGATAATACATCTTTGTAAAGAAAAGTAAATATTTTATCTTATACTATTCACCTCCCCCTCTCAATATAAGCTTGTGTTATTCAATTGGTATCAGAGTGAGTTCCTTTGTGAAAACCTAAAAACTTGAAGAAAGATATTATAGGAACACACATGTCTCATAAGAAAGGGTTTTCATCAAATAAATCTCCATTTTTCGATGGGAATAACTATGCTTTTTGGAGTGTGAGTATGAAGACTTATTTGATGACACATGGATATGATACATGGTAATCCGTTGAAAATGGATTCATAACATCTACAACTCCTCCTATAGATGTAAGTGGTAAGAAATCATATGAAGATAATTCCAAGGCAATGAATGCAATTTTGAGTGGGTTATGTGAATTATAATTTGTGAAAGTCATGCAATGCACTTTAGAAAAAGAAATATGGGATAAAATATAGAGAACATATGAATGAGATGACAAGGAAAAAATAGAAAAACTTCAAACACACAGGAAGAAGTTTGAATACTTGAAGATAAAATATGATGAATATATTGCTATGTATCTACTTCGTGTTGATGAGATTGTAAACACTATTCATGGACATGGAGAAAATATTGAGGAATATACTATTATTCAAAAAATAGTGAGGTCTCTCCCTATGAGGTATGATGCAAAGATTTCAGAAATAAAAAAAATGAAGGGTCTCAAAACTTTAAGCATGGATGAGTTACATGGAATTCTCACAGCCTATGAGATGAGGATAGAAAAAGAACAAGCATCAAAAATAGAGGCAACATTCAAAGCTTCAAAGAAGGAAAATAATAAAGAACAAGAATCAAGTGATGAATCAAGTTGTGAATAATAGGCTAACTTTATGAGAAGAAACAACAAGGGTCTAAGAAAATACAAAAATATGCAGACTGTGAAATGCTTTAGTTGTGGAAAAATTGGTCACTATGTAGCTAATTTTCCATAAAATGGATGTAGTAGCAGTGAAGAAGAAAAATATTATAAGAAAAAGAAGGAAATAAATTTTTATTATGAAAAGAAAAACAGGCATGGTCAATGCAAGCATGAGAAGAATATCTTTCAAAGGCACAAGAATATTTTTTATGATGAAGAAGCAAGCATTTCTTGAAGTGAAAGTGATGAAATATTCTCCAGTAATAAAAATAAGAATTTATATTTTTACCATATAAGAGAAATAATATGCTCTCATTATTAAATATCAAGAAAAAGAGAAAGAAGATGATCCTATATTTGAAGACCTAGAAAAGAGAAATATTTAGAAAAGGAAGAAGTCATGGTTGATATAGAAGAACTTGATTTCTATCTTGAAGAGTTGAAAATAAAGAACTTAATATTGAAGGATCAAGTACAAGAGGATGAGAAAACAAAGGCAAAACTTCTACAAGATCTCACTAATTTAAAAATTAAGATTGAAGAGGTAAAGAAATATGAAGCAGGTATGACTAAACAGTTAAAGGAAAAAGAACTAAAATGTGAAATATTATAACATGAAGCTGACATTATAAGTAAGGGACTTGAGAAATTCAACAATAATATATATCAGTTTAGGAAAAAATAAAAATATTTGGATGATATTATCAAAACATAAATATCTCTATTTATGAATACTGGACTTGGTTATGAGAAATTTCAAGAGGTACAAGAAGAGGAGTCAAGCTCAAAATAAATAGAAGCATAAAATAAGGTATTTGAAGAAGAACCTAAGATCTATACTGATCAATTGAGAAGTGGAAGCATCAAATAGGAAGAAAACAATGCACCATAAATGAATAGGTACTATCACATGAAAAGTAAAGAAAAAACCATGCGATCATATCCTCCAAGGCAATATGAATATCTCTTCCAAGGTTATTGCTACTCATGTAATATTTTTGGTAATAGAACTATACATTGCAGGGTCCATTGTAAGAATGATTATGGTTTTACCAAGAGAAATTTCAAACCATTTGCACCTTTCAAGGACTACAACATCATGTGTTTCAATTGCAATAATTTTGGGCATAAAACTAAATGGTGTAGAATAGAGTTTTCGAAACTTCCAAAGACAAGCAAAAAAAAGGATGGTCAAAATGTTCAAAAGGGTATGACTACAAAGGTATGGAAAAATAAGATTGAAAAAGAATAAGAACATTGTAATTTGGGAGTAGTCTTACTCCCATCCCAAAATTAATCACCTCAAGAAAAATGAGGTGGTGAGGGGGATGAGTTAAGAATTTTTTTTTAGCCCCAAAGGAGCTCTTTGCCATTGATGTCAAAGGGGAGAGATTTCAGTAAGGGGAATATAATTCAGTGAGGGAGAGCTCAAGGGAGCAGTATTGGAATCCAGTTGCAGTAAAAGAATATTTTTTTGAAGGGTTGCCATCAATGACAAAGGGGGAGATTTTTGGAAATATTGAGTTGTCATTGATGTCAAAAGCAAGAATATATTCAAGAATGGAATTGTAAGTTGTCAATATTGTCAAGGGCAAAAACATTGACAAGGATGAAATTATGAATGGACAATATTATGGTGCTTGAACAAATAAAATGGTGATATATATCTCAAATATCAATTAGTGATGTATACTTTGATATTTAAATTAAATATTTAAATATTAAGGTAAGGTTTTAAAGGTGGGATATATTTAAATCAAAAGGATTTAAATATAATTAACTTTGATATTTAAATTAAATATTTAAATATTAAGGTAAGGTTTTAAAGGTGGGATATATTTAAATCAAAAGGATTTAAATATAATTAATTTTTTAAAATAATGGAAGGGCCGACTTTATGTTTAAGATTCAAAAATTTATTTTTGAATATATATGGTTCTAACTTTATTGGTTGAGTGAGTTTTGGTGAGCGCCTTCGCAATTGCCTTCGAGAAAGAAGAAGACCTTTCGTTCGCATGCTTTGTCTTCATTCGAAAGAGAGAGTGAGCTCCAGAGTATGCCTTCGTTGGATAGTGAGATTTCCATTCGTTTGAGTGCAATGAGGTTTCTGTTCGTTTGAGTGTAGTGAGACTTCTTTTCGTTTGAGTGTAGTGAGACATCCTTTCATTTGAGTGCAATGAGACTTCTTTGTTTGAGTGCAGTGAGGCATCCGTTCATTGAGTGCCATGAGTGTGTCGATCGCTTGAGCGCTTGCATTTGAAGGAGTGTGTTTTGCATCTGAGTGGAAGCAGTGTTCGTGTGCAAAAGGTGTGCCTTTCATTTGTGGAGAGTGAGTGCTTTCAAAGAAGTGTGCTATAGTGTACATTGGGTAGAAGCTTTGTTGGAGTAAAATCAAGCTAAGAACCATCTTGTAACCAGCATAAAATAAGAGGAAGAGGCATCGAATTACCCACATAGATTGGCATTTCCAAGAGGAAGAAAAGAGAGGTCTATGACATAGTTGGAGTGCACACAGTGTAAAGGAAATAGTGGTGGTAGTGAAGACATATCATCAACTCTGTGGAGTAAAATCCTTGACTACATTTGATCTGAGCTTGATATAATTGCACAATGATAAATACAAAGGTATCATGCTGATTTATTCATTTGCACTAATGTTTTATTAACGTTGTGAGGAAGTGTTTGCACTTGTAGAAAGACGAAGCAGGTCACAAAGGCGTAGGATTTGAATGCAACATACAAAAACCCTAATCAACGAATTGCATGAAAAACCAAGGCAGTGGAAGTAACAATGGTATGTGATATTAGACCCAAACCCTAAAGATAATGAAAGAGGCAGCAACATGAGAAGCCAAAGCACCGGATACATGGGAGATTAAGGAGAAACAGTGTAAAGACGTCTTGGATTCACAGTACACCAAGGATACATTTTGGAGTGCAAAGTAATGTCCACGTCTTCAAGTTGAAAGGTGTGGAACCACCTTCCATCCGGTGGTGTAGCTAAAGTGGTTCATGGCCAGCCAATGAGAGTTGTGAGTGAGAGACCAGGGTTCAAGTTGAAGTGCCAGCAAAAATATTTTGAAGAGATAAGTGTCTTTTTTATTATACCTGAGAATGAAATTTGTATTGATGAAATGTTATGATTGAAAGTTTTCTTCAAAAAGACAAAACAAAAGAAAGTGTGAATTTATTAATGCACTATGGTTTTTATGAATGAAAGTTCTTTTTGTTAGAACAAGAGAATAAGTGCATAATATTTTGAGCAAGGTGTGGCAATAGAAATTCCAAAGACAAGTGTTTTATGAGGGCAGCTATGAAAGTGTTATGAGATATTTCTGTATGATATGATTATGATTTGTTGATTGTGTCAAGTGGGAGATATAAGAGATTATTAGATGTATGAACTTAAAATATGAATTTGATAAGGGTTGAGAGCAAAGTTGTGCATTGCTTTGAATGGATTTAAGAATAAAAGTGCAAGAGTTTGAGAGCAAAGTTGTGCATTATTTTGATTGAAATTGGGAATAATAGTATAAGGGTTTGAGAGCAAAATTGTGCATGTGTTCATGATTGATTTTGAGAGTAGATGAAAAGGATAGCTTTGTGCATGGTGATTGTTTTCAAAGTGAAGGTGGAAATCAACAATTACCAGGTCAGTAATCAAGTACTAGACTAGAGCTACCTTTAAAATGTAATAAATGTGAGACATGTGAATGTGAAGAACATATTGAGCATTTGTTTAGTGCATATCATTTTCTATATGTTCATGAAGATAAAATAATTCTGGGTAGAATATGTCTGAATTGCTCTAGTTGAGGAAAGTACATTGAAGAATAAATAAAGCACTTGATGACATCATTATGCAAGAGTTGGGAATAGATGAATATTGTTTGTATACAAGGTTTGGAGCATCTATGAGCAGGTTTGAGTTTGAGCAGGATCTATGAGAAGGTTGAGGGGGGTGGGATGATTGAGAGGTTTGGTGAAATTTGAGAAGGATGAGAGGTTTGAGTGATTTGAGCAGGTTTTGGTGATCATATTTGAGCAAGCCTTTTGTGTAGGCTTGGAGATATTTGAGCAAGTTTTGGTGAAGATTTGAGGAAGCCTTTTATGTAGGCTTGGAGTAAATTTGAGTAGGTTTTGGTGAGAATATTTGAGCCAACCTTGTGTGTAGGATTAGAGTAGATTTGAGCAGGTTTGGTGAGAATATTTGAGCAAGCCTTGTGTGTAGGCTTGGAGAAGATTTGAGCAGAGTTGAGAGTAGATCTTGGAATAGATCAGAGCAAAGGGGATTGGTGTCTCCTATGGATAGAGGTCCATGAACCAGATCAAAGGGGATTGGTGTCTCCTATGGATAGAGGTCCATGAACTAGAGCAAGAGGGGATTGGTGTCTCCTATGGATAGAGGTCCATGAACTAGAGCATAGGGGATTGGTGTCTCCTTTGGGTTGGTGCCCATAAATATTGTAATAGGGAATTGGTTCCCAAGAGATTTGTTGAGAAAATTTATAAGAAATATTTTCTCCATGGATGTAGCCCACATTGGGTGAACCACGTTAAATCTATGTCTCTTATGTGTGTGATGATCTATGCATTGTTTCATTACTGCAATTGATAATATTGGATAATACTGCTTTGGAAAGAAAAGTAAAAGTTTTATCTTATACTTTTCACCCCTCCTCTCAGTATAAGCTTGTGTTCTTCAATTGGTATCAGAGTGGGTTCCTTCGTGAAAGCCTAACAGCTTGAAGGAAGATCTTACAGGAACACACATGGCTCATAAGGAAGGGTTTTCATCAAATAAGGCTCCATTGTTTTATGGGACTAACTATGCTTTCTGGAGTGTGAGGATGAAGACTTATTTGATGGCACATGGATATGATACATGGAAATCCATTGAAAATGGATTCACACCATCTACAACTCCTCCTACATATGCAAGTGGTAAGAAACCATATGAAGATAATGCCAAGGCAATGAATGTAATTTTGAGTGGGTTATGTGAATCAGAGTTTGTGAAAGTCATGCAATGCACTTCAACAAAAGAAATGTGGGATAAATTATAGAGAACATATGAAGGAGACGACAAGGTCAAAATGGCAAAACTTCAAACACATAGGAGGAAGTTTGAAGACTTGAAGATGAAATATGATGAAGATATTGCTATGTATCTACTTCATGTTGATGAGGTTGTCAACACTATTCGTGGACTTGGAGAAAATATTGAGGAATCTACTATTGTTCAAAAAATATTGAGGTCACTCCCTATGAGGTATGATGCAAAGGTTTCAACAATAGAAGAGATGAAGGATCTCAAAACTTTAAGCATGGATGAGTTACATGGAATTCTCACAGCCTATGAGATGAGGACAGAAAAAGAACAAACATAAAAAAGAGAGGCAACATTCAAAGCTTCAAAGAAGGAAAAGAATAAAGAACAAGAATCAAGTGATGAATCAAGTAGTGAAGAAGAGGCTAACTTTGTGAGAAGAAATAAGAAGGGTCCAAGAAAACACAAAAATATGTAGACTGTGAAATATTTTAGTTGTGGTAACATTGGTCACTATGCAGCTAATTGTCCATAAAATGGAGGTAGTAGCAGTGAAGAAGAAAAGGATTACAAGAAAAATAAGGAAAGAAAGTTTTATTATGAAAAGAAAAACAGGCATGGTCAAGGCAAGCATGAGAAGAAGATCTTTCAAAGGCACAAGAAGAGTTTTTATGCTGAAGAAGCAAGCAGTGCTTCAAGTGAAAGTGATGAAAGCTTCTCCGATAATGAAAAAGAAGAAATTCTATTTTTGACCATAGAAGAGAAAGAAGATGCTCCTGTTATTGAAGATCAAGAAAAAGAGAAAGAAGATGATCCTATAGTTGAAGACCTAGAAAAAGAGAAATATTCAGAAAAGGAAGAAGTCATGGTTGATATAGAAGAAGAACTTGATTTTGATCTTGAAGAGTTGAAAAGGGAGAACTTAAGATTGAAGGATCAAGTACAAGAGGATGAGAAAACAAAGGCAAAACTTCTACAAGATCTCACCAATTTAAAAATTAATATTGAAGAGGCAAAGAAAGTTGAAGAAGGTATGGCTGAATAGTTAAAGGCAAAAGAACTAGAATGTGAAAGACTAGAACATGAAGTTGACATTCTAAGGAAGGGACTTGAGAAATTCAACAATAAGATATATCAGTTTAGGAAAAGCTCAAAATATTTGGATGATATTATCAAAACATAGAGATCTCCATTTATGAATATTGGACTTGGTTATGAGGAAGGTCAAGAGGTACAAGAAGAGGAGTCAAGCTCAAAAGAAATAGAAGCATCAAAGAAGGTATTTGAAGAAGAGCCTAAGACCTATACTGATAAGTTGAGAAGCGGAAGCATCAAAGAGGAAGAAAACAATGCACCATCAAGGAATAGGGACTATCATAGGAAAAGCAAAGAAAGAACCATGCGATCATATCCTCCAAGGCAAGATGAATATCTCTTCCAAGGTTATTGCTACTCATGTAATATTTTTGGTCATAAAGTTATACATTGCAGGGTTCATTGTAAGAATGATTATGGCTTCACCAAGAGAAATTTCAAGCCATTTGCACCTTTCAAGGACTACAACATCATGTGTTTCAATTGCAATAATTTTGGGCATAAAGCTAAATGGTGTAGAACAAAGTTTTCGAAACTTCCAAAGACAAGCAAGAAAAAGGATGCTCAAAATGTTCAAAAGGGTATGACTACAAAGGTATGGAAAAAGAAAATTGAAAAAGAAGAAGAGCATTGTAAGTTGGGAGTAGTCTTACTCCCATCCCAAAATTGATCACCTCAAGGAAAGGAGGTGGTGAGGGGGCTATGCTAAAGTGTCTTATTTTTAGACCCAAGGAGCCCTTTGCCATTGATGTCAAAGGGGGAGAATTTAGTGAGGGGAGTGGAATTAGTGAGGGAGCAACTTCTCAAGGGGAGCAGTATTGGAATCCAGTTGCAGTAAAAGAAGATTTTTTTTGAAGGGTTGCCATCAATGACAAAGGGGGAGATTGTTGGAAATATTGAGTTGTCATTGATGTCAAAGGTAGGAATATACATTGATGTCAAAAGCAAGAATATATTCAAGAATGGAATTGTAAGTTGTCAATATTGTCAAGGGCAAAAACATTGACAAGGATGAAATTATGAATGGACAATATTATGGTGCTTGAACAAATAAAATGGTGATATATATCTCAAATATCAATTAGTGATGTATACTTTGATATTTAAATATTAAGGTAAGGTTTAGGTGGTATATTTAAATAAAAAGGATTTAAATATAATTAACTTTGATATTTAAATTAAATATTTAAATATTAAGGTAAGGTTTTAAAGGTGGGATATATTTAAATCAAAAGGATTTAAATATAATTAAAATAATGGAAGGGCCAACTTTATGTTTAAGATTCAAAAATTTATTTTTGAATATATATATGGTTCTAACTTTATTGGTTGAGTGAGTTGTGGTGAGCGCCTTCGCAATTGCCTTCGGAGAAATAAGAAGACCTTTCATTCGCATGCTTTGTCTTCATTCGAAAGAGAGAGTGAGCTCTAGAGTGCACCTTCGTTGGACAGTGAGATTTCCATTCGTTTGAGTGCAATGAGGTTTTTTTTTTTTGAGTGCAGTGAGACTTCCTTTCATTTGAGTGTAGTGAGACTTCCTTTTTTTGAGTGCAGTGAGACATCCTTTCATTTGAGTGTAGTGAGGCATCCGTTTGTTGAGTGCCATGAGTGTGTCGATCTCTTGAGTGCTTGCATTTGAAGGAGTGTGTTTTGCATCTGAGTGGAAGCAGTGTTCATGTGCGAAAGGTGTACCTTTCATTTGTGGAGAGTGAGTGCTTTCAAAGAAGTGTGCTATAGTGTACATTGGGTAGAAGCTTTGCTAGAGTAAAATCAAGCTAAGAACCATCTTGTAACCAACATAAAAGAAGAGGAAGAGGCATCGAATTACCCACACACATTGGCATTTCCAAGAGGAAGAAAAGAGAGGTCTACGACATAGTTGGAGTGCGCACAGTGTAAAGGAAATAGTGGTGGCAGTGAAGACATATCATCAACTTTGTGGAGTAAAATCCTTGACTACGTTTGATCTGAGCTTGGGAGAATTGCACAGTGATAAATACAAAGGTATCATGCTGATTTATTCATTTGCACTAATGTTTATTAACGTTGTGAGGAAGTGTTTGCGCTTGTAGAAAGACGAAGCAGGTCACAAAGGCGCAGGATTTGAATGCAGCATACAAAAACCCTAATCAATGAATTGCATGAAAAACCAAGGTAGTGGAAGTAACAACTGTATGTGATATTAGACCCAAACCCTAAAGATAATGAAAGAGGCAGCAGCATGAGAAGCCAAAGCACCTAATATGTGGGATATTAAGGAGAAACAATGTAAATATGTCTTGGATTTGTAGTACACCAAGGATACATTTTGGAGTGCAAAGTAATGTCCACGTCTTCAAGTTGAAAGGTGTGGAACCACCTTCCATCCGGTGGTGTAGCTAAAGTGGTTCATGGCCAGCCAATGAGAGTTGTGAGTGAGAGACCAAGGTTCAAGTTGAAGCGCTAGAAAAAATATTTTGAAGAGATAAGTGTATTTTTTATTATACCTGAGAATGAAATTTTTATTGATGAAATGTTATGATTGAAAGTTTTCTTCAAAAAGACAAAACAAAAGAAAGTGTGAATTTATTAATGCACTATGGTTTTTATGAATGAAAGTTCTTTTTTTTAGAACAAGAGAATAAGTGCATAATATTTTGAGCAAGGTGTGGCAATAGAAATTCCAAAGACAAGTGTTTTATGAGGGCAGCTATGAAAGTGTTATGAGATATTTTTGTATGATATGATTATGATTTGTTGATTGTGTCAAGTGGGAGATATAAGAGATTATTAGATGTATGAACTTAAAATATGAATTTGATAAGGGTTGAGAGCAAATTTATGCATTTCTTTGAATGGATTTAAGAATAAAAGTGTAAGAGTTTGAGAGCAAAGTTGTGCATTATTTTGATTGAAATTGGGAATAATAGTATAAGGGTTTGAGAGCAAAATTGTGCATGTGTTCATGATTGATTTTGAGAGTAGATGAAAAGGATAACTTTGTGCATGGTGATTGTTTTTGAAGTGAAGGTGGAAATCAACAATTACCAGGTCAGTAATCAAGTACTAGACTAGAGCTACCTTTAAAATGTAATAAATGTGAGACATGTGAATGTGAAGAACATATTGAGCATTTGTTTAGTGCATATCATTTTCTATATGTTCATGAAGATAAAAGAATTTTGGGTAGAATATATCTGAATTGCTCTAGTTGAGGAAAGTACATTGAAGAATAAATAAAGCACTTGATGACATCATTATGCAAGAGTTGGGAATAGATGAATATTGTTTGTATACAAGGTTTGGAGCATCTATGAGCAGATTTGAGCAGGATCTATGAGCAGGTTTGAGCAGGATCTTTGAGCAGGTTTGGTGAGCTGATTTGAGTATCAAGCCTTTGGTGTAGGCTTGGAGCTGATTTGAGTAGGTTTTGGTGATCAAATTTGAGCAAGCCTTTTGTCTAGGCTTTGAGCTAATTTGAGAAGATTTTGGTGATAATATTTGAGCAATCCTTTTGTGTAGGCTTGGAGTAGATCTGAGCATGTTTTGGTGAGCATATTTGAGCAAGCATTTTTTGTAGGCTTTGAGCATATTTGAGCAAGTTTTGGTGATTATATTTGAGCAAGCCTTATGTGTAGGCTTAGAGTATATTTGATCAGGTTTTTGGTGAGAAGATTTGAGCAAGCCTTGTGTGTATTATTGGAGCATATTTGAGTAGATTTGAGAGTAGATCTTGGAAGAAATTAGAGCAAAGGGGATTGGTGTCTCCTATGGATAGAGGTCCATGAACCTAGGGAAAAGGGGATTGGTGTCTCCTGTGGATAGAGGTCCACAAACTAGAGTAGAGGGGATTGGTGTCTCCTATGGATAGAGGTCCACGAACCAGAGCATAGGGGATTGGTGTCTCCTTTGGGTTGGTGCCCATAAACATTGTAATAGGGAATTGGTTCCCAAGAGATTTGTTGAGAAAATTTATAAGAAATATTTTCTCCATGGATGTAGCCCACATTGGGTGAACCACGTTAAATCTGTGTCTCTTATGTGTGTGATGATTTGTGCATTGTTTCATTATTACAATTGATAATATTGGATAATACTACTTTGGAAATAAAAGTAAAATTTTTATCTTATACTGTTCACCCCCCTCTCAGTATAAGCTTGTGTTCTTCAAGAAAGAGGAGTTAGATATATTTTAAAATAAATAAAAATATCAACATCCTACTTTCTATTTAAAGCAAAAAGGAGCCTTTTCTAAAGCATAGATTGCATATACTATAGTGCAAAGTATAGCCATATAAAAAAGGACACTATTTACATGATTGAAAAGCTTGGAATTATCATTGTAAATTTATCCAAGAAAAGGATTTAGAGATGAGATTTTCCTAGTAAAATAAGGAGATATTAAATCACTATTTACCATAAAGGGATAGAGAAGAATCCATAATACTAAAGGAGACCAAAATATCTTCAAAAATAATATAATATTTCTCAAAACTTCTAGTGCAAATTAAGGTATTTTATCTTAGTTATTGCATATTTATTTACATTACATAATTGCACCATACTTGTCTTGTCCAATGTAGAAAAAGGAGAATGAAAGTTAGAGGGTCTTAAGGCATTAAAGCAACAAGTAAATTACAATCATCAAGAAATTGTATCATCAAGGTTTAAGAGCAATATTTGAAGCAAAGGGAAGAGAGCCAACCAAGGGCTCAAAAGAATAGTATTCAAGGTGTCTAAAGACATCAAATTCAGCACCATTGGTCTCATGAAATAAGAATTCATAGTGCAATAATAACCTACAACTAAAAAGAGACCAAGGGTAGCATAATGACATCAATAAGGATAGTATAACACAACAATAGTGCAAGTTACAAGGATAATAACATAAAGCAATAATATAAGTAGCCAAAATCAAGGTACAAGTAGCAAGGTATATTACCCAAGTGTATAAGGATAAAATCCTAGATGAACAACCATCAAGAAGACAACATTGAAGCACCTTAGAGCCACATTCATTGGAGTAGATCCATATTTGTTGAAGTGGAACCACCATTTGTTGGAGAGGAGCCACCATACGTTGAAGAAATCTCATTGAATGAAACAACTAGAAAAATTTGGCAAGAACTAGTGATAAGGAACATTGAAGAGGTTGGTTGCATTCAAGGAAAGGAACCTCCAACTGCTACACAAACCAAAGGAATCTTGTGCCACTTGGCACAAAGGAAGAAGAGTATCCCATTTACATAAAAATTACACAAAGATAAGGAGTGCCTAGGTTTAGAGTAATGCTACATTCAAAGCCAAAAAAGTATACTAATAATTAATTCAATGCTCAAAGGATTGAACCACCTAAAATAATGCTTTCAAAAGGTTGTAACCTCCAAACACCACATATCAAGTGATCCTACATTCTAGTGCAACAAAAATTGCCATATGTCATGGGTTTCAAGGAAGAATGGTGTACTAATATCCCAATATAAATAAGAGCATGCTCATATAGCTTACATGGTGGTCAAAGTGAATTTAAGGAGAAGAATACTATCATAAGGTACCCATTGAATATAAGAGTTGTCATGACCCTCCCTAGCGGACAATTTGGTACAAAGAAACAATATATTAACCTATGATGTGGTGATACCTAGTTTGAACAATTGAACCAACTATATGATGTTTAGTTGATTTAGAAGGGCATGTTATTGCTAACATATTGCCCAGTGTGCATGATTAGGTACAATCATAGGTGGAGAAGGCAGAAACATCCACCATAAATGAGGGTACTTAAGATCAGGGGAAATGATGATTAAGGTAACTCGAAGGTAACATGAATAGATACCTTCATATAGGTATGCATTATCAGAAGGGATAATCATCTTAAGACTTAGTTGATAGCCTAGTAGCTATCGTAAAATATTCGGTTGAGATGGGTGATTGGGTTGATGGAAAGATTCCCTCTTTGTTGCTTTGTAAACTTGATTGCTCTTTCCTGCATTATGACTTGGGTATCTTAATGTTGGAATTTCAATAGTAGAACAACTGTAAAAATGCATGTAGTTGCATAAAGTAAATGGTTATTTTGAAATGTTATGTGAGCATCAGTTTTTATGAAGAAAAAAGGGATTAGGTTTAAATGAAAATTGAAGGTACATTTAAACAAATTAATGAGGTTTGATTAAATGATGATGTGAGTTCATTTAAACTCATTAATAAACTTTATCTTTGTGATAAATGAAAAATTCATTTAAAAGTAATTGAAGAATTTTATTTTAATGATATTGCAAATTCATTAATAAACTTTAGTGAAATGAAATAAATGGAAAAAAATGAAAGAAATCCATTTGATAATAGATAGAAATCTTTTATTCAAAATAAATAAAGAAAAGAAAACAATTAGGAAATTGTTTAAAAAAAAAAAAGGAATATATTTTTTTAAGTGGAAATAAAATATCTTGAGGGATATTTTATTTGAAAGGGATGCTACTTTCATTTAAAAATTATAATGTCTTTTCTCCATATGAAGTGCAACCTACGTAAATGACCTGGAGGCTCTATTCTTTCCCAAAATGAAAAATAAGGGATAGGAGAATGCGTGTCGTCAGAGTAAGGTGAGATGAGGGATGACAACATTGAAGGGAAAGGAGGTGTAAGGATGGCATGGATCTCAAGATATGTGGATGCATATGGGACACCTAGGAGCAAGGGTACGTAAGGTAAGGAAGAAAAAACATGGAAAGGAAGAGGAGAGGGGACGTGGAGGAGAGAGGCAAAGGAAACAGGAGAAAATGTAGAGGAGCGTACAATGAGCAAAGGAAGGAACTAACAAAGGAGCTATTGGTTTCTAGCACGTAGGAGAATAAAGGTTGGAGGTTTCTAAGCTTACTGTTGCATGCTTTATTTTTATGACGTGAAAAATAGTATGGAACCTAGTTAAAACCCCCCTTGTAGTGTGTAAATTTCCTCCAAATATTTGAAGCGTAGTTGTTTTAATTTAAACACAGGCAAAAATTTATGGCTAGTTTGGGCTCCCTGTGAGTGTCTTTACTATTTACTTTTATGAAATTTCGACCTCACCATAGACCAAGCGTTGATGGCAACACTACGTTTTCCCCACTACGTGAGGAAGTGTTGTGTCTTGTAAGCCACCAAGCGTTGATGGAAACGCTATATTTTCCCCACTGCATGAGGAAGTGTTGTGTCTTGTAAGCCACCAAGCGTTGATGGCAACACTGTGTTTTTCCCCACTACGTGAGGAAGTGTTGTGTCTTGTAAGCCACCAAGCATTGATGGAAACGTTGTATTTTTCCCCACTACATGAGGAAGTATAGTGCCATGTCTAGAAGAGCCACCAAGAATTGATGGCAATGCTATGACTTCCCACTGTATGAGTGAGGAAGCATCGTGTCTAGAAGAGCCAATAAGTGATTATGGGAACATTATAGTTGTGTTTTTCCCACTATAAGAGTGAGGAAGTGCCATGGCTAGGAAGGTCATTTTTCATGCGAGGAAACATTTGAGTTAATGAAACCTTGGGCAGAGTGGAAAGCGGTTGGATGTCCTCTCCTTGAACTCTAAGGTAGCTATCGTTGACCTCCCTGCTGAAGTTATGTTACTTCCACCATGATTTTAGTAATCTAAGGTCTTGGATAATAGTAAGGTGAGATGTCTTATAAAATAAATATTAAGGCATACCTTTGAATATTATATGATGTCTTATAAATTAAATATTAAGGCAGACCTTTGAATATTATATGATGTCTTATAAATTAAATATTAAGGTAGACCTTTGAATATTATATGATGTCTTATAAAATAAATATTAAGGCAAACCTTTATTATTATGAGATGTCTTATGGAATAAATATTAAAATAGACCTTTGATTTTATGAAACACCTTATGGGTCCTTAATTAAAAACAGACCTCTGATGGTTGAAAATTATCTTAGGAGTTTTTAATTAAAGTATGACCTTTAAATAAAGATATAAACTATGTGACTTTAATTAAATTAAGACCTTTGCTCAGTAAGATCATGAAGAGGCTACTTTGTTAATTAAAGTAGTGAGTCTTTGGATAAGGTTAAGAATATTGAATTAAGGTTATGAATCTTTCAATAAGGTTGTAAATCTTTGATTAAGTCAGTCTATGATGTAGATTTTATTTTAGAGTGTTTAATAAGGTAACATAATTATGTTAAAGAATTGATGACTAAGTTTATGTTATAGAATTGATGACAAAGATTTCATGAATTAAATGGATGGTTAGATTTATTCTTTGAATTAAAGTTATGGGGCTTTGATTTAGGGAATGATTGAAGGACTTGTTTTAGAGGTTAAAGGTATGGGAATTTAATGCTTTAAAACATGGTTGGATTTGATTGAGCTTATATGAATTAAGTTGATGATTAGAATTATTATTTGAATTAAAGTTATGGGGCTTTGATTTAGGGAATGATTGAAGGACTTGTTTTAGAGGTTAAAGGTATGGGACTTTAATGCTTTAAAACATGAATAAATTTGATTGAAGTGAGACCTTGAACTAAGTGGCACATGTTGGATGACTCTCTAAGAGAACATGAGAGGTGAAAATAAAAGTAAAGGGTCTTTTATAAAATCCATTATGCATTAGATGGTTGTAAAATTAATTAAATTTTGTATAGTTGCAATTTGGTAAAGTAAATGAATAGATGCATTTAGAGGTATGCCTATCTTGAACCATGAGTATCCTGATCCCCTACTACCCTCAAAAAACCAATGGGAAGCAAGGAGAAGTGAAGAGTTAAATGGAACCAAATAGTAGGTAATTGTATTTTATATTTATTTACTTATGCTCAAGTAGTCTAGAATTCTCGGGAGATATCCCTAATACTGATAGTAATAATATTAAGAGTAAGATTGACATACCATACAAATATTTAATGCAATAACTGGTTATTAGTGTAGAGAAGGTGTTTTTACTTTAATACTATATTTGGATTTAAAATGTGTATGATTCTATTTTAGTATTGATCCTTCTTTTCTTTTCTTTTTTGGATGCTTAGTGACTATGCTTTCCTTGTTTTAAAATCTAGGTGTATTCTTGTTTTATTGGAATGATAAGATCAATAGTAGAGTTCTAGGGTGAACTCAGAGGTGACCTAAGGGAATTAAGAACCCCTTAGGGTGAACATAAGTGACCTAAGAGAATTGAGAACCCCTTAGGGTGAACATAGGAGACCTAAGGGAATTGAGACCCCTTAGGGAGATAAAATACTAAGTTGTGGAGAGATTACATCTGAGTTAAGATAGCTCATCAGATAGACAAGATGGATAACTTAACTCACGATACTCATAGTATACCTACACATAATGGCTTGTGTATGGTATGGTGATGTGTGTATACCTTCGATTGACTGAGGGTGATAAGTCTAACTCATCAAGAGTGATGAGATAGATAGACTTGTTTGTAGTAACACATGTTATACCTATGCAAAGTGGATTTGCGGTAGGGTATCTCGTGAGATGTAGCTTTCAAGAAAACTTAGGGGATTTAAATATTAGGTAAATATTAGGTTGGGTTAGGGTTTCATGAAGGGTTCATGAGTCTCTCTCCTTAGGAAAAAAAAAAACTCTTTCTATTTTTGTATGTTTTTGTTTATGTATTTATGGGTCATTATATTTGGTATCATAGCAATAAGTATGAGGGTATAGAGCTTCTATGTGTGCTAAAGGGAATTACATATCTCAATTGAAGGATTGCTTAAGGTAAAGGCTAATGTTGGGATGACCTAGAAAATCCTATTTGCTAAGATCAGACGAGAATCAACCCCAAGGGTAAGTGGATGTAGGATGTCTTAGTATGGGCTTCGGTATTAGTGATACATCCTAACCTAGGATATTATCCTAGTTAGATTTGTTAATGCATCTAGCAAGAGAACTCTGTATTATGGCTTGAATTAGAGATACAACTTAGATAAAACTATAATCTAATATTCTTTCTTGGATGGAATTAGGTTAAGATGCCACCTAAGACTAGAAGAGGGAGAACTACACCTAGGAAAACTTGACAAAGTAATTTCAAAGAAGAAAACTAGGATGGGGGACCAATAAGCCCCAATAGGGAGGTAGAAGACCTCACCATAATGGTCATTTCTATGCAGGATCAGATAAGACAATTGTTGGAAACAATTACAAACAAAAATTCACAAGTTAGAGGCTCAAAGGTCAGTACAAGTAGTGGACTCACTACAAAACAAGTGCAAGCGAAAGACCTGGAATAAAATGAGATAGCTGGGGACATGAAAAACATTAGTATCTCCAATTTTGATGGGGAGGGTGAAGGGGATGCAGCGAAAGAATGGCTGAGAGAAGTAGAGGTTCACTTTATGGTAAAGGGCTAGTCATCAGGAACTCAAAAACTTTGGGCTATGATCAACCTGGAAGGGGTTACTTTGGAATGGTAGGAAACCCACTATGAGGAAACTAAGATTGTACCTATTGACACTCCATGGAAGGAGTTTATAAAAGTCTTTAAGAAAATATTCCTAATAGAGAATTTCTATACCTTGAATTTTGAGGAATTTTCCAGTCTAAGATAAGGAACCAACATAGTGGAAGTGTACTACAAGAAGTTGGTGAGATTGTTTAAGTATGTACCTATTTATAATGAGAAAATGTGGGTCCACAAGTTCACTCTTGGTTTGGAGTCTAGGATAAAGCATGATGTAGACATGTAGGAGCCAAAGTTGTTGTAAAAGGAATATGACCTAGCAAATAAGGTAGAGTCACACTTATATTTTAAGTATGACACCTTATCCGAGCAAGCTCGACAGGAGCTAAAGAAGAGGAATAGTGATGGGTTTGTTAAATGGGAGGCTGATCAAGAACGAAAGGCTAAGAACCCCCAAAATCCTGATAGGAAACCTAATGGAAATTAGAAGAAGTTCAAGAAGAGCTTTCATAAGAAGGATCACAAACCCAATAATACCAAACCTCAACAACAGAAGTTGCAAGCTCCAGCTCCACCAGTTAAGATAGGGAATTAGAAACCTAAAAAACAACAAGGACCCAAGGAAGGGTGTTACAATTTTTGAGGACCTCATTACTATAATAAGTTTCCATATCGAGTAGGGAATAGCATAGCTAATGAAAAAGGAAATAAACCAGAATATCATATCTATGCCACAATTGGGAAGCAGAAGCTAGAGGGACAAGCCACCCCATTACTTGTGAAAGGTAAGGTTTTTAATAAGCAAGTAAACATTTTGATAGATAGTGGATCCACTAATAGTTTTATTTCATCTAGTCGAGCAAGGATTGTGTCGGAAAGGCCAGGACATTTGGCTCAAGGGTGGAAGGTTGAGTATGGTTCTAGGTAGACCTACTCGGTGGACCAATGTTATCCTATGGTAGAAGTCGCTATATCTAATGGGATTACAAAATGTTGTTTATATGTAGCTCCCCTTCATGCCTTTGATGTGATCCTAGGGATGGATTGGCTACAAGTTCATAAAGCCTTGATTAATTTTCAAGACCGATGGATTGAGTATGTAGAAGAAGGCAGGAGGAGACTCAAAATTCATAGCAAGCAAGGGGTATTTAAGCCTTGGATGTTGTCAGCTATGCAATTAAAAAAGTCCCTAAAGAGAGGAGGAATAGTGTATGTAGTAAAACTTAATGAAGTGGAAGACCATGAGAAAGGTGAAATACTAAGGCAACACCCAATTCTGCAAGATTTTAAGGATGTATTTCTAGAGGACCTACCTGGACTACCTCTTGTATGAGAATTTGACTTCACAATTGAACTTATGATGGGAGTTGAACCTATTCATAGATCCCCGTATAGGATGAATCCTATTGAAATGCAAGAACTAAAGGTTCAATTGCAAGGATTATTGGAGAAAGGTTTGATAAAACCAAGTGTGTCACCATGGGGTGCATCAGTTTTGTTCATGAAAAAGAAGTATGATTCACTAATATTTTGTATTGATTACAGGATGCTAAATAAGGCTACAATCAAGAATCAATATCCTTTACCTAGGATTGAAGATTTATTTGATCAACTAAAGGATGCCAAGGTGTTTACTAAGATCAATCTGATATCAGGGTGTCACCAGTTAAGAATTCATGAGGAAGACACTCACAAAACAAAATTTAAGACTAGGTATGGGCATTATGAATTTATGGTTCTACCCTTTGGACTAACTAATGCCCCAGTTGCTTTCATGAAATTGATGAACAGTGTGATATGAAGACACTTGGACCAGTTTGTCTTGGTATTCCTAGATGATATCCTTATATACTCTCGAGATAAATAAGAACACGATAAACATCTTAGGATCATGTTAGAATTGTTAAGGAAGAATCAACTTTATGGAAATATGTCTAAGAGTGAATTCTATGTTCTAGAGGTACGATATATTGGACATGTTATATCAAAAAAAGGAATTGTTGTGGATCCGATGAAGATAGAGACTATCCTAAATTGGCCACCCCCTACTAATGTGACTAAAGTACGAAGCTTCATGGGGTTAACAGGCTATTATAGAGATTATATAAAGGATTACTCCAAAATTATTGGACCCATAACTAACCTTCATAAGATGAAAAAGGAATTCAAGTGGTCAGAAAGGTGTGAGGCTACTTTTGTACTACTAAAGCAAAATATTCCTACCGCATTAATACTAAAAGTTCCTGATCCGCAAGGGGACTTCTCAGTATGCACAAATGCATCAATAGAAGGATTAGGAGGGGTGCTCTCACAAGAAGAGTCAATAGTGGCATATACTTTAAGGAAGCTCAAAAAGCATGAAGTTAATTATGCTATGCATGATCTAGAATTAGCTACAGTGGTGCATGCTTTAAAGGTTTGGTGCCACTACTTGGTGGGAAGACCCTTTGATTTAAATACTGACCATCAAATTCTGAGGTATATATTCACTCAACCAATACTCAATGTGAGACAGAGAATATGGGTGGAATTCCTTGTTGTGTATGATTTCAATATTGAATACATATAATGGAATGAGAATAAAGTCGTTGATGCTTTAATTAGGAGAAAATATATAGCAACTATAACTAAAATTCACTTGGACCTTATGGATCGGGTGAGACAGGAGCAATCTCGGGATGAGTACTGCCAAGAAATTCGAGTTAAGATGAACAAATATCCTGAAGGAAATAAGGAATTTAGTATAAGAGATGACTTTCTATGTTATAATGGAAGGGTCATTGCTACATAACAAACCTAGCCATGTCGGCTAGGTTTTCCAAGTGTAATTAATTCATATATATTAGGTTATATTTTTATTATTGTAAATCATATATCATATTATTACTTATTTGTTCACTTGCTATCATTGCACAACCTACAAGGCAGGGATGAGCCCACCCTGAGTGGTGAATTTTTTTATTCATCGTGATTTATTTAGTTTATCATTTATTTAGTATTTCTTCATAATTCTTGTTTATCTACTAATTGCATTAATATATAGGTGATTTGGCTTAATAAATCGAGAGAGTAAGTTGTATCTCTCCAAGTGGTATCAGGGAAAACGAATCCTACACTAGTGGAAGGATACTCACTCCATCAACAAAATACAAATGACATACCAGACTGTTCATAGTTGGTTGTACTTTCATCACATGTTTAGATGAAATGGAGTGTATCATGTAATTCAAAATATCCAGAGAGGGTGAATTAGGCATCACTACCCTTCATGTTGTGCACCAGAGTAACCTACGCATAAGACATCCATCGTAGCAAGGAAAATACGAAGGAGCATTACCTCAATTTTGGCATCCACATAGCTAGTGCACACCAAGATACAGTTAGAATGCCATCAGAACCTACAAAATAGTGAGACAATCGGGTTTATCTTCATCAACGAAAGAGCACGAGATTTCAGGTTTCAAGTAGGTGGACTCACAAATAAGTGAAGGACTTCTAAATTTTTTTAGAACACATCCATTCGCATCGCCAAGTGAAAAAATTCACCAATTATCGTATGCATACAACGTTGTGAAAAAGTGTGAGCATTAGCAAATTAGGGCACAAAATTTAATCATCCAAACCTTATAAAGGTACCCAAAAATTTAAATTTTATAATTTTTTTTTCATTTTCATGGGATATCTATCCCACATTCAAGGTGCAGGGAAGAATATTACATTTATAAGGACTTTTTCGCACCTATTGAAGGGTGACTACCATCACACGCTCAACCTTCTCCTATGTGCGAGTCACGTCCTCTACTAGGTTATGTTTCATTCGCATGGTTAGTCTTTGGTATACCTTGATTCGATTGTTATTAATGAGCCTTGTCTTGTATTGTGTGTTAGTACCTTCGTTAGGTGTCATGTGTCATGATATTCATCCTTCGTTGTTCTTGGCCAGTCTGGTGTCATGTGGTATCATCATTTTATGTCATCCTTGTTCTATCACATGCTACTGTGTCCCGTGGTCCATGTGTCAGTCCCTATTGTGTCTTCATATCGATGTCGCATTCATGTTCTATCACATCTGTCGTGTCCCATAGTTCACATATCGGTTCCTCCTCATTTCTTGTACCTAGACTATCATCATGTCGAAGGTACTATATCCATGTCCGATCATCCGTGGTCATCCATATTATGGTCACTCATGTTAGGTTGGTCATGTCAGGCTTCTCGTTCTTAGTCCCAATTTGCATCAAGAAAATTGTCAAGTTGCGAAAAAATTGTAAAAGTTGTCAAGGTTGCTAAAAACATTGTCAAAAATTGTTGTCAAGAAATTGTAACCAAAAGTTGTCCAAAGTTGCAAAAGTCATCCAAAGTTGCTAAAAATTGCTGTAAAGGAGGTGAGCCAAACAAAACATTCAAATCCACATCACAGTTGGAGCGACAATGAAAGCGGAATACAATTTTTTGCCAAATTTAACAAATTTTGCAGAAATCAAAGCTCAAAGGCTGCTAAGCCAGATATTTTGGAAGGTGCATGAGAAGAAGTTGGATCAAAGGATCTGACGGTCGTCTATCAAGCTCAAAAACTCCCAACAACAACACAAGAAGAGCTCGTCGAAGCCAAGGTACAAAAAATTCTCCTTCTCCTTCCGAAATTGGTAGTTTTAATCCGAGTCATCCAGTGGTCAGCCCAATGGCATCCAATACCTCTCTAGATTCCGCACAAGAAAATGTCACCCAAGTAGAAAGTAATCATCCATTGATCAATGATGAGGTGTTAAAATATTTAATATTAAATCTTCAGATGATGACTGCAAGCTTCAACGCATCTAGGAAACCGCCCCAACCAAATCCTTCTAGTTCCAATCATTGGAGTACGGACGTCTACTATGATGACTATACACACCATAGAGGTCAAAATAGTCAGTCCCTGAATCACAATGGTCACCAAAATATTGAGGATGGGGGTAATGAAGAAAATATGGAGCAACAAAGAGGTTTTAACAGACCTTATCAAAATAATAACCAGAGATAGAGGAGTAACGAGGAACAAGATAGAAACAATGTTCACTCCCAACCAAGAGGTCCAACTGGAGTCAATTATCCACGTGTTGACATGCCTACCTTTGAAGGCCAGGATCCACGTGGGTGGATTGCAAAAATGGAAGGCATCTTAGAATTCTACAAATTCTAGGAAGGGGACAAAGTCCCTTTTACAACAACCAAATTCGGCACTGAAGCTTATCAGTGGTTTACATGGTATAAACGTGAGGATCCCCAGTATGCATTATATTGGGATACTTTCAGAAAAGCCTTTCTTCACAGATTCGACAAAGGTCCCACAGGTTCATACATAGTACGATTGTTGTCACTTAAGCAAACAGGATCAGTAGGGGACTATATTTCAGAATTCACCAGTATGCTTCACTATGCACAAGACCTACAACAGGATGTGGTAGTAGCGGCTTTTCGAAATGGATTAAAAGCACATATTAAAGTTGAAGTAGACCTACACAATCCATCCAAGTTGGATGAGTGTATAAGGATTGCTGATTTGGCGGAGACAAAGGCGCACGTAGGCCCATCCACACGACGTGATTCATATGGGCGACCTCCATTCCGCAACAACTCTTTTCATAGAAATGATCAACCGTCATGGTACTTCTGCTACAAATGTCGCACTCATCATCAAAAATACCAAGCATGTACACCACGACAAAATTTTCAGATTGAATATGCCAACAAGGAAGAAGAAGAAATAGAGGAGTATGACGCACCTGAGGATCTCCCAGTTGAGGACCAAAATGAACACAATGAAGTTGTCATTGAGGAGGATACCATGACTATTTCAGTACATGCTCTCATGGGGTTATCCTCTCACCATACAATCAAGGTGGTAGGTTTCATTCAAAAATAGAGGGTGACAATATTAATTGATTTCGGAAGTACTCACAACTTCATTGATGCAAAACTTGCAAGGACATTGGGGTTGCATGTCTTCTCTTCTAGTCAAGATCGGTTTCAAGTCAGAACTGCAAGCAAGGAAATTTCTCAATGTCTAGGTAAGACATCTTCAGTTTCATTACAAATGGGTACGTATACTTGGCAAGGTCCTCTTTTTGTTATGGAATTAGGAAATTCAGAAGTTATTTTAGGCGTTGCATGGATGGAACAATTGGAAACCACAGTGGGTTTTAACCACAAACATCGCTTTGTCGAATGGCAAGCCAATGGGAGGACTATTCGTCTTCAAGGACTACCCACACCTCCATCAAAAGTTGTAAGTTCACATAGCATGGAAAAGATATTAAGAAAATATGGTGGGGGATTCATAGCCCGAATCAATTGCATAGAGAAATTAGAACTAGATATATCGAAAATCAAAGAGGAAGATCTTCAACACATTGTGGCTCATTATGAGGAAGTTTTTCAAGAACCCAAAGGCCTACCCCCCAAAATATCTCATGACCATGCTATCCATCTTGTGCCAGGAAGTCTTCCACCCAATGGTCGTCCTTATCGATATCCCCAACCCCAAAAAATAGAAATTGAGAAGATTGTCCAAGAACTATTAGACCATGGTGTCATCCATCATAGTACTAGTCCTTATTCCTCACCTATCGTCTTAGCTCGTCGAAAAGACAATTCTTGGCGTATGTGTCCAGATTTTTGTCCTCTCAATAAAATCACAATCAAAGATAAGTTTCCTATTCTTGTCATTGATGATTTACTAGATGAGCTACATGGTGCCAAATTCTTCACCAAATTGGACTTACGCTCAGGGTTTCACCAAATCCGAGTTAGGGATGAGGATATTCCCAAAATAGCCTTTCGAACTCATGAAGGTCATTATGAATTCTTGGTCATGCCCTTTGGTCTCACTAATGCACCATCTACATTCCAAAGTCTCATGAACCAGGTGTTTCATCCATTCTTACGTAAATTTGTTCTAGTCTTCTTTGATGACATACTCATCTATAGTAAATCATGGAAAGATCACTTAGCACATGTGGACAGAGTTCTCCATATCCTACACAAGGAAAAGTTGTTTGTCAAACGATCTAAATGCTCCTTTGGTGTTCAAGAAGTTGAGTACCTCGGTCATATAGTATCTCAGAAAGGTGTTAAGGTGGATCCCAATAAGATTAAGGCAATACAAGATTGGCCTTTGCCTAAAACCATCAAGAAACTTTATGGTTTTTTGGGCCTCACGGGCTATTACCACAAATTTATGCGTAACTATGGTAAAATTGTGGGTCCTCTCACGACTCTCACCAAAAAGGATGCTTTTCAATGGTCAGAAGTAGCTACCAAAGCCTTCGAGGCTCTCAAGGAGGCAATGTGTACGACTCCAATTTTGGCCACTCCAGACTTTCAAAAACCATTTGTCATTGAATGTGATGCCTCAGGAATAGGTATTGGTGCAGTACTAATGCAGGAGGGTCATCCCTTGGCATTTGAAAGTAAACAACTTTCAGGGAAAAATTTGGGTAGATCCACCTATGAAAAAGAAATGTTGGCTATTTTACATGCAGTGGAAAAATGGAGGCATTACTTAATCAATAGTCGTTTTATTATTAAAACCGATCACAACAGTCTCAAGCATTTTCTAGAACAAAGGTTTTCTTATCCCGAACAAAATAAGTGGTTGACTAAATTATTGGGATATGATTTTGTGATTGAATATAAGAAAGGTAAAGAAAATGTGGCAGCAGATGCATTATCTAGAAAATACGAAGATGAAGTCGTTATTAATGCCATTTCAGGACCATGTTCGCAGTGGGTGTCTCAGTTGCAGGAAGAATGGTTGTCCAACAATGAAACAACTCAAATAATTCAAGAATTATCTATGGGTTCCTCTAAATACCCTCTTTTCACATATGATGACCAAATATTACGTAAGAAGAGTCGCATTTACATCCCTCACAATTCACCAATCAAAGCACAGATTCTAGAGGAGTCACATGCTTCTCCATCAGCAGGACATTCAGGGTTTCTAAAAACCTACATGCGGGTTAAACAATCCTTTTGTTGGAAAGGATTAAAAGCAGAGGTTAAGCAATGGGTAGCTGAATGTGAAGTGTGCCAACGCAATAAGGGAGAAACAGTCAAATCACCAGGGTTGCTTCAACCGTTACCTATTCCGGATCGCCAGTGGGAACATATTTCCATGGATTTTATTGAAGGTCTTCCTAAGTCGGAAGGTAAAACAGTAATTTTCGTGGTAGTTGATCGCCTTTCCAAATATGCTCACTTCCAGGCTTTACAACATCCATTTTCAGCAAGCAAAGTGGCCAAGGTATTTATGGATTCAATTTTCAAATTACATGGAATGCCCAAAAATATTGTAAGTGATCGTGATCCCATATTTACTAGCAATTTTTGGAGAGAATTGTTTCGACTTAGTGGTACCAAATTAAATATGTCTTTTGCATACCATCCACAAACAAATGGTCAAACGGAGGTAGTTAACAAATGTTTGGGTACCTACCTAAGATGTTTTGTTCAGGATAAACAATATCAATGGAGTCAGTGGTTATCATTGGCAGAATGGTGGTACAACACTTCTTACCATTATTCCACTAAGATGTCTCCTTTTGAAGCATTGTACGGAACTAAGCCACCAACTATAGCATATTATGTACCAGGATCCTCCAAAGTGGCCCAAGTAGATGATTGGTTTCAGTAGCGTCAATCAATACTCACTATTCTGAAGGATAATTTGGTCCAAGCACAAAATCGCATGAAGCAACAACAAGACATGCATCGTTCGGAAAGGGCATTCAATATCGGTGATATGGTGTTCCTGCGTCTTCAGCCCTACAAACAGTTGTCATTAAAGATCAAGTCTAGTCAGAAGTTGGCTCCTCGATTTTACGGTCCTTACAAAATTATACGTCGCATTGGAGAAGTGGCATATCAATTAGAGTTGCCTCCTTCATCACGAATACATCCAGTATTTCATGTCTCTTGTCTCAAGAAGGTGATCGGTCAGAAAGTACAATCTCAATCAGAATTACCAGTGCTTGACGAAGAAGGGCGTATATATCTCCAACCAGAAGCAGTTGTACAAACCAGATCACGCAGACTAAGATCTCGTCACATCCAAGAGTTTCTCATAAAGTGGCAGGACTTACCTAAAGAGGATGCAACCTGGGAATCTGAAAGTATTTTCCAGTCATTTCCAGCTTTGAGGACAAAGCTTTCCGAGGAGGGGAGTCATGCTACATAACAAACCTAGCCATGTCGGCTAGGTTTTCCAAGTGTAATTAATTCATATATATTAGGTTAGATTTTTATTATTGTAAATCATCTATCATATTATTACTTATCTGTTCACCTGCGATCATCGCACAACCTACAAGGCAGGGATGAGCCCACACTGAGTGGTGAATATTTTTATTCATCGTGATTTATTTAGTTTATCATTTATTTACCATTTCTTTGTAATTCTTGGTTTTCTGCTAATTGCATTAATATCTGGGTGATTTGGGTTAATAAACCAAGAGTTGTCTCTCTCCAGTCATCATACCAAATATGGACGATTTAAATAAATTGATAATTCAAGAAGCTCATAGATCTCCTTATTCTTCTCATCTAAGAGGAGCCAAAATATGAGAAAACATGAAAATAACCTTCTTTTGGGTAGGAATGAAGAAGGATGTCACAAATTTTGTTGCTCGATGCCTCAAATGTTAGAAGGTTAAGGCAGAATACCAGAGTCCTATAGGAAAACTATATTTTCATGATATACCTATGCAAAAATGGCAAGTTATATCCATGTATTTTAGAGTGGGTTTACCCAAAACATGGTACCAAAATGATGCCATATTTGTAGTGGTTGACAAACTAGCTAAGGTTAATAATTTCATATATGGGAATACTAAGGATGCTGCTCAAGTAGTAGCTAGAATATTCATTAAAGAGTTATTCTGATTGCATGGATTCCTTGAGGTAATTATCTCAGATAGAGACTCCAAATTCACTTCTAAATTTGGGAAATCCCTTCATAGCACAATTGGTATGAAATTGAATATGAGTTCAGCTTACCACCCTAAAATTGATGGCCAAACGGAGTGGGTAAACCAACTTCTGGAAGATATGCTTCGCATGTAATACATGGATAACAAGTCTCACTAGGAATATTGTCTACCTTTAGTACAATTTGCCTACAATAATGGACATCACTCCTCGCTAGGAATGATACCTTTCGATAACTTGTATGGGTGAAAGTGTAGAACACCATTATCTTCGGATAACCTAAAATATCTAGTTGTGATTGGTCTATAAATGGTTAGAGTAATGGAAGATCAACTAAAGGAAATTAGGCAAAGGATTAAGGAGGTTGCGGATAGGCAGAAGAGTTATGCAGATCTAAAAAGGACTCCAAGAGAGTATTCTATTGGAGATAAGGTTTTCTTAAGGGTTAAGCTGAAGAAGAGTACTATTAAATCCATGAAGTTGGATCCACGTTTTGTGGTACCCTTTGAAATCATAGAAAAGATCAGTCTGGTTGCATACCGACTTGCATTACCATCGAATCTATCCAAAATCCATGACACTTTCCACATATCCTTGCTTAGGAAGTATGTTACTAACCCTAAATATGTATGGGATGTTTCTAATTTTTAGATGGCAAATTCAAAGGCCATTGAAGTACTTTCGTTGAAGATTCTCGAGTTTCATTCTAAGTCCATGTAGAATAGGACTCTTGAACAATGTAAGGTCCAGTGGGACCAATTTTATGATAAAAATGCCACTTGGTAGAAAGTGGAGGTTAAGCAAAAATATTTTTCCTTTTTGTTTGAAGATATATAATGTAATAATTTTTATTTTTCTATCAAAAACTAAAGAAACTGGAAACACCGAGGATGATATTTAGTTCTAGAGGGGGAGGATGTCATGACCCTCCCTAGCGGAAAATTTGGCACAAAGAAACAATGTATTAACCTATGATGTGGTGATACCTAGTTTGAACAATGGACCAACTATATGATGTTTACTTGATTTAGAAGGGCATGTTATTGCTGACATATTGCCAAGTGTGCATGATCAAGTACACTCATATGTGGAGAAGGTCGAAACATCCTCCAAAAATGAGGGTACTTAAGATCAAGGGAAATGATGATTAAGGTACTTGGAGGTAACATGGATAGATACCTTCATATAGGCATGCATTATCAGAAGGGATAATCGTTAATGACTGATCACCTTGAGAATTAGTTGATCACCTTGAGCCTTAGCTATCGTAAAATCTTTGGTTGATATGGATGATTGGGTTGATAGAAATATTCTCTCTTTGTTGCTTTGTAAACTTGATTGCTCTTTCCTACATTATGACTTGGGTATCTTAATGTTGGAATTTCAATAGTAGAACAACTGCAAAAATGCATGTAGTTGCATAAAGTAAATGGTTATTTTGAAATGTTATGTGAGCATCAATTTTTATGAAGAAAATAAAGGGATTAGGTTTAAATGAAAATTGAAGGTGCATTTAAACAAATTAATGAGGTTTGATTAAATGATGATGTGAGTTCATTTAAACTCATTAATAAACTTTAGTGAAATGAAAAAAAATGAAAGAAATCCATTTGATAATAGATAGAAATATTTTATTAAAAAAAAAAACAATTAAGAAATTGTTGTAAATAAAAAAGAAAGGTATATATTTTTTTAAGTGGAAATAAAATATCATGAGGGCTATTTTATTTGAAAGGGATGCTACTTTCATTTAAAAATTATAATGTCTTTTCTCCATATGAAATTCAACCTATGTAAATGACCTGGAGGCTTCATTCTTTCCGAAAATAGAAATAAGGGATAGGATAATGCATGTTGTCAGAGTAAGGTGAGATAAGGGATGGAAATATTGAAGGAAAAGGAAGTGTAAGGATGGCATGAATCTCAAGAAATGAATTGCAAGGGTACATAAGGTAAGGAAGAAAAAAAGAAACAAAAAATAAATATGAGAGGGGATGCAAAGGAGAGAGGTAGAGGAAATGGGAGAAAATGCAAAGGAGCGCATAGTGAGCAAAGGAGGGAACTAATGAAGGAGCTATTGGTATCTAGTGCATGGGAGAACAAAGGTTGGAGTTTTCTAAGCTTACCATTGCATGCATTATTTTTATGACATGAAAATAGTATGGAACTTGGTTAAACCCCCCTTGTAGCGTGTTATGTTCCTCTAAATTTTTGAAGCTTTGTTGTTTTAATTTAAACACAGGCAAAAATCTATGGCTGGTTTGGGCTTCCTATGAGCATCTTTACTGTTTAATTTTATGAAAGTTCAGCCTCGCCAAAGACCAAGTGTTGATGGAAAAACTATGTTTTTCCCACTGTGTGAGGAAGTGTTGTCTCTTGTAAGCCACCAAGCATTGATGGCAACACTATGTTTTCCCCACTATGTGAGGAAGTGTTGTGTTTTGTAAGCTACCTGTATCGCTCCAAATTTTTCACACCCTTACCTTCAGGCTATAGGATCCGTGCCCGGAAGGGGGATGTGAAAAGGATGTCGCGGTACCTCGGACTGAGAGGACTTGCGAAGGTCCCGCCTCTCAAGGGAGGTGTATTATTGGTGATTTTTCGACGGATGGTGGGTTCACCAGGAAACATTTAATGGCAGTTTCCACGCCTAGGTTGGGAATGTGTTTTATGTGTTCGTTTTTATCCTTAAGCATTCATATCCTAGGTTTGGCCAAAATGCGTCTAAGCTATTCTATATGAAGATGCAAATTCAATGAGTACAAAAAATAGATTTAAAGACAAAAAATAGAGAAATTACAGAATATAAACGAAGAATACCTGATCCGGATGTCTGATGATGATTCTGATTCTTGAAGCAGTCAGGATCGCCTCTGATTTGACAGGATCGTCTGAGATCAGACAAGATCATCTGAGATCTGACGAATTCGTCAGACGAATTCGTCAGAGACCTACAATCAGAGAAATAGGTGCAAAATACAGAAAATACAACAATGATAACAGAGGGAAATAGTATAAAATGATAGTAGCAATATCAAACTGAAACTTAAACACAGAAACAGGAATGAATTATGCTAATTAGATAATAATTATGATTTAATCATGCATTTGATCTAGATGGGTGAACTCCAAAATGCAAAATAGTATAAAATACTGAATAAACTAAGCTAATTGCAGAATAAAACAACAAAAAAAGGGTAGAGAAATGCAAACTTCAGGCACTGATTGCCTCAATGTTGACTGCAGTCGAAATCATCTCGCATTGGTACGAAATCGTCTCTGATTCGACAGGTTCGCCTCCGATCTGAACAGGTTCATCGACGACGATGTAAGCTTGCTCCGGCTGAAAAACAATAATGTACCTGCAACAAAATTGATATAGAACTAATGCAAATGAAAACTTAGGATGTTTTAACATGTATGCAGTCGGGTTACAGGGAATTTCAGCCAGGGGGTGCTAAGGGGAGGGCTTAGGATTAAATAGGCTTAGGAGGGAGGTTAGGAGGTTGGAGATCATCCCTATTTGGGAGATCTCCAATGGGGGAGGGTCTCTAACGGTGCAGACACGCTTCTGCCCAGATTAGAGGCCCGTTGGAACAGAAGCTAATTGTGCAAAATCAGTTTTGCGACAAGATCGTCTGGACGTCCTAGCCTAGACGAAATCGTCAGATCTGGGGCGATATCGTCTGATCGGCGACGATATCGTCAAACGGTCAAAACAACCTCTAAAAATGGCATAGAAAAGGGGAAACGGATTACCCGACGGTTAACGGGCGGTTTGGGAGGTTAAAATTTGAATTTAAATTATTTACTAGGATGAATGTAATTATTACAATTTCACTGCGCCAATTTTAGGGTGCTACATTTTGCCCCCTCTTTAGCGAATTTTTCGAAGAAAATGCGTTAAAGATGAGTTCTTCTCGATCTACGAGAAAGCAAAAATTATTCCCATTTTTAGGCGACGATTCTTGGTCGAATCGTACGACAACTTACTATGGTGCCCCCTCCGTGTTTTTACCCAAATCGAACGTTTGAGGTAAAAACGCGAAAAAGCAAAATTATTTTTGAATAAAATTAAGAAAAATAGGGTAAAACCCTAATTCATTTTTACTGTTCATTTTTACTGGTTTTAGAGCTCTGGAAGCAAAAATGGTGGAGACGATGCACAGATCAACAGAGGTCCGACGCGGGCTACGGGTAAGAGTCTAGACTTAACTTAGAATGCTTTAATTTGATTTTACATGCTTTTTAGGTAAATTTTAATCAATTTTTGAGCATCGCGGCCATTTTTGGGCCGTCGACGTCGTCGGGACGAAATCGTCCCGATTTCGATGAAATCGTCTCAATTTCGCCAATTTCGTCCAAGGGCGAAATCGACGAAAGGGGGACGATTTCATCAAATTAGGGACGATTTCGACCTGCAAAATCGAAAACGATTATGCTCAAATTTGGGACGATATCGTCCAATAGTGGACGATATCATCAATTGCATAAAATTGAACTTATTTTACTTGCATTTTTAATTACTTGAATTTGTTATTAATGATTGTTTGTTGTTTTGTTGTTTATGTTGCAGAGAGGTTTGCTAAAAAGTAGGGAATGGAAGTATGGAGGTTTAAGAGATGACTTGGCCGCTCTTACACAGGCAGAGCGGGATCAGCTGGCACAGGCCGGCTTACAACATGTGGCAGAGATGCCACAAGTGTCTACAGATATGGGGCTACTGACAGCCCTAGCAGAGAGATGGTATCCGGGTTCTTCCTATTTTTGGCTACCTACAGGGGAGATGACTCCCACTTTGGAGGATGTATGGAGGATTCTAAGAATCCCCATACAAGGACGATTGATCACTCCTACGGCCAATCAGGGCCATGCTATGGGGCGATTGTGTGGTGACCCGAGCTTCGCCCTGGAGAAGGGCGGAGTTAACATCGAGGCACTACGTCAGATGCCTGGGGCATCTAGACTCACACGGGTTCTAGCTGGAGTAGTTGGTGGACTTTTGCTGTGCCACCAGAGTGGGTGCAGGGTGCCATGGATGCTCGCAGATGTGATCTACGATATGCGGGACCATGGCTACAGGTTTTCTTGGGGCAGCTATGTGCTATGCCGACTGTACAGGATCCTGCATGGGGTCGTGTACAAGGGCGGCCGATGTCTGGTGATGACATCGCTCCTACAGGTTTGGTGCTGGGAGCACATTGCAGTGCGGAGGCCGGTAGGGCTTCCTCTGACAGGGATTGATGGGGAGAGGCCCCGAGTTTTCTACTGGTGGCTCCGAAGAGGGTCACAATGGCGGATCGACCTTTCGATGTCCCAGAGACTGCTAGATGACCTTGTCCTGGATCAGATCACCTGGAGGCCTTGGAGGGAGCATCCAGGGTGGGCCGAGGATGGACAGGAGTTAGCTCACGTCAGGCGAGTGCTTGGCTATGGATGGAGAGGGGAGAGGTGGAGCTCCACCGCTATGACCGAGTTTTGCGATAGTTCGGTCTACAGTAGGGGATCCCATCTCTCAGGGATTATGAGTTTTCTCGGACTGTCCGGGATAACACTATAGTGAGCGGGGCTCCAGACATGCAGCGCTTCTGGAGTCAGGACTCGAACGATGCCCCCATTCAGCCAGTGGATGGGGACGACGCAAGGGTTGCAGATGGCTACGATGCCTGGTACGTAGGCATCCGCCCTCCTCGGATGACGAGGGCTCAGGGTCCGATACATGCAGTTGTGCATCGGATAGGGAGGCGATGCCAGGCGGCTATGGAGGCGGCCCAGGGTCATGGCGGGAGAGAGCCGAGGAGGCCACAGGCACAGGAGAGGCCATGGTAGAGGGAGAGGAGGGAGGCGAGACCCCCTTCTCCACAGAGAGAGAGGCCACCATCGCCCGATAAGGGCAAGGGTGTCGACATAGGGGAGAGTAGTGAGATAGCTACTCTCTGAGCGGAGATGATCCATCTCCAGGCATAGGTGCAGACCCTATAGGAGGAGGCTGCACGACATCGAGCTGAGGTTACACAGCTCCGAGACGAGATTGCATGCCTCAGGGCACGGGGCGGAGGGGCGAGCACTAGGGAGCTGACATGGGCTATTGCCCAAATTACTTTCTACCAGACTTTGTACTATCAGCTGGTGCCAGAGGAGGATAGACTACCCCTGCCAGCCAACATCGTAGATCCGATCAGGATCGGGTCATCGAGGACCTCGTCCCGATCGACGACTAGGACTCGTAGTACTACACATACTACGATGGGGCCACCTCGTCCACCTCAGGGCGGGGGAGGAGATGAGGCTGAGAGCTCGAGGGGTTCTCGAGGCTAGAGCACTGCACGGCTTTGTACAGATTGAGACATAGAGCATGTATTATTATTTTTTTGTTGATAGAGGATTGAGTATGCCGAGGTACAGATTGTGGCATACCAATCCAGTTTTGATGATGTATATATACTTTTGATATATATATGATATGTTTTTGATCATATGACTTGTGTTATGTGTATGTTGATGATGCTTTTATGTTTGATTGATTAATTTGATGATTGGATTGAGGATTCATGAAATTATGTCGTGTTGAAAATTTATAATTTTGATGTCATGCTGTAATATTTTAAATGAAATAATCTGATGTAACAAATTGATTGTTTGTGATGTAATGTGATAAAAAAATAAAAAGAGACTTCTAACAATAATTTCAAAGGACATTGTCGCTATTATAGACCATTTCATGGAGTCGCTGCTCACTCGGTCGTCAAGCTAATCCCAGTATAAAAATATTGTTAAAAGTAAAAGAGTGCTTAAGAGACTGTCTTAAGACTTTGGTGCAATGGTGAAAATGATGATGATGATGGTTTGTTTTCAGATTTTCATAAAAATAGTATGCATGAAATAATGTTAAAATGATTTTTGCTAGGCATAAATTCCTAAGTGTGATAAATTTTTTGGATAATTCCTTAGGAATTATACCATCATTGCAAAATTTGAAAGTTAACATAATGACATGAAATAATGAAAATGTGCATGCTTTTGAAAAGCATAATTTGTGTAACATAATGAATTAAGTCATATGGTTTTCATGATTTTTAAATAAATGGGGAATAAAAATTGTTACAATGATTTGCGCTAGGCATAGAATATGTAGGTATAGACTTATACCATCATCACGAAAATCCAAAAAAAAGATAGTTTTATTGCATGGTTGATTTTTAATAAACAGAAAATATGAAGATGAGGACTTGCGCTAGGCATAAAATTCCAATTTTGGTTTTGGAACTATACCATCGTCACGAAAGTCAACCAGATATATATGTTTTGATTGTATATTTTTGAAAGAAAATTTTGATTTTTCTATTATATAGTTGTCTTTATGCTAAACAACTGTACTTGAAATAAGATATTCCAAACAAGTTGCAAAAAGAATATTTCAAAGTATTTTGAAGACAAAAGTTAGATTTATAAGGAATCCCATGTGCATATGTGAATTCATTTCCGATCTTGATTTATCATAATGATACACAAAATCTCTCAAATACAAATGTGTGTGCAATTGCTTTGTGCATTTACCAGTTTTGAGCAAGATAATATGATACAAGTGATTTGAAGAAACCAAATAAGTGTTCATTAACCATGATGTAGATGCATATAACCATACTAGACTACTATGTAGGTCGGATTATCAAGAGCTAGCTAATCCATAAGCAGACATAGGTCTGTACAAAAGAAGGTCGCTAATGTGACGGACATATCACCACGCTAGGAGTTACCCAAGGCCAAGCAGGTTGGGCACAAACCACCTGTTATGGGGCTTACCTCACAGTTTTCGAATAATTGAGAATTCCAAGGATTCAAGCTCATCAACCCTTCTTTTCTTTTCAAAGGGTAGGGAAAGGGATTTTATTGCTTTTTTGCTTTCTTTTTTCTTTTGAACTTTGCTTCTTTTTCTTTTTGTATTTTTTGCTTGATTTTTGAGATAGTGCTTGAAATATTGTTGTAATGATATAAAATAACATTTTTCTTTTCTCTTTTTTCTTGAACTTTTCTTTTCTTTTTCTTTGCTAGGGATACTTGCTCGGATTAGCTGTAGAGCAAGGGATTTTTATTCTGGGTAGGGGTGAGCTTGTCCTTTTGCCAATTCTCAAAGATTCTAGACCATGTGCATGATAGGATAGCAGGGGAAACTTTTCGCTCAAGAAATCACTTCTACTATGTAGCAAAACATGGAAATTACAAATATAATCATTTTATTGTGAAAAGATGTGCTTGGTTTAAGTAAATAACAAGATCAATTCTCTATGCTCAAACTTTATTTAATTGAATTTTGTGGACTTTGATATAAGAGAGATTAGTAATCATGCCAGATAAAATCAAGATATTTATTTTTGTGAGTGTGCAAGTGAGGGATTCCAAATAAATGCTAATTTATCAAAAATAATTTGAAACATATAACTGCAACATTTGTAAGAAAATATATATAAATACTTTTTGAGAAGTTTTGAGAATATTGACTCTCTCTTTCTTCTTTATATTGTTTTGGTTTCGAAAGAGTCAAGCATATTGTTGTTTTTATATTTTTATCATTATTTTGTTTTTTGGTTTTATTTTTGTTTTTGAACAAAAAATTTAACAAGTGCCATAAATAAATGCAACAAATAGTTTTGAAGATTTTGATGATTATGAATGTTTTTGGTGTTTTTGAATTTATAAATTTGAAAGAAATACAAGATAGTGATTTTGAACAAATATATACATGGATGAAGTGACCAAATTTATACATAGTAACGTTTAAGATGCAAAATATTCATGGGTTCTTTAAGTTCTTTACCATCTAAGGTAGATAATTTGTATGCTCCTGATTCGAATTTAGCAGTAATAATGTATGGTCCAAGCCAGTTGGGCTCAAATTTACCTTTAAGGTCCTTAGTTGCATTAGTATTTTTTTGATTTTCTTTTAAAACAAGGTCGCCGATCTCAAAGGATCGATGACGAACTTTTTAGCATATGATCTTTTAAGCTTGTTTTGGTAGGCACGGAGATGCTCCAAAGCATTGATGCATTTTTCATCTAGGAGTTCTAGTTGATTGAGTCTGCCAGCACGATATTCATCTCCTACTTCGGTATCTTGAAGTAGCAGAGCCAAAGAAGGAACTTCCAATTCAAAGGGAAAAACTGCTTCAGCACCATAAACCAAAACAAATGGTGAAGTTCCCGTGGGGGTTCGAACACTAGTTCGATAGGCCCACAAGGCTGGATATAATTGAATGTGCCAGTCACGGCCAATTTTATTGACCAATATTTTGAGGATTTTGATTAAGGTTTTGTTAGATGCTTCTGCTTGACCATTACCCTGAGGATAATAGGGAGTGGACCAACGATGTTGAATCTTATATTTTTGGCATAATTTTTTAACATCTTTATTTTTGAAACAAGTTCCATTGTCAGAGATGAGATTTGCAGGAATTCCGAACCTACAAATGATTTGATTAAAAATAAATTTAGAGACTTGTGTGCCAGTGCAGGAAGCTAAAGGCATAGCTTCGACCCACTTCGTGAAATACTCAGTGGCGGTTATGATGAATTTGTGTCCATCAGATGACACAAGATTGATTTTGCCAATAATATCTAAGCCCCATTTAGAAAAGGGCCAAGGAGATGAAATAGCCTGCAGCTCTTGTGCAGGCGCATGGACAAGGTCAGCATGTTTTTGACACTTGTCGCAATGGCGCACATACTCATGTGCATCCGTTTCCATGGTAGGCCAAAAGTATCCTATCCGAAGGAGCTTTTTAGCAATGACGCTACCACTAAAGTGTCCTCCACAAGATCCATCGTGGGCTTCACTCAAGGCTAATTTAGACTCTTCTAAGTTTAAACATCTTAATAGGATACCTTCAAAAGATCTCCTATATAAAGTATTGCCAATTATTACAAATCGACTTGCTCGTCTACGTAATAACCGACGTTGGTTTCTATTAGAATTGGCAGGGAAAGTCCCATTTTGGAGAAAATCAAATATGTCCGTATACCAAGGTTCAGGAGTAGTTTCATTGATTAGAAACACATCCAAAGGCTCTAAGCATGATTTATTTGAAGCGGGTTCCTGGAGTCGATGAATAATGATAGTGGCATATTCGTCATCTAACTCCAAGGGCAGGAGAGATGCAGTTGCGGCCATAGCATCAGCTGCACGGTTGCAAGTTCTAGGAATAGCTTCCAAGGTAACTTGATCAAATAGGGACATTAATTGTAAAACATAGGCCTTATATGGGCATAGTTTATCATCTCTGGTCTGATAAACTTCATTAATTTGGTTTATAACCAGTTGAGAATCACCAAAAACTAAAAGGTGTTTAATTTTTAGCGCTAAGGCAGCTCGTAATCCAAGGATTAGAGCTTCATACTCAACGATATTGTTGGTGCAAGCAAATGTCAATTTGAAGGACAGAGGAATAAGATGTTTTTGTGGGGATATTAAAATAATACCCGCACTAGCCCCACTCATGCATCGGGCTCCATCAAAGTATAAGGACCATTGTTCAGTATGGTCTGCCTCTAATTGAAGGCATTCATCAGGAAACTCGATGATGAGGGGATGGGTAGACTCTAAGGGTGCAGCAACTAATTGATCTGCTATGATTTGACCCTTAACAGACTTCTGTCCTATGAATGTGAGATCAAACTCGCTTAGAGCAAGAACCCACTTGGCTGTGCGACCCGATAAATAAGGTCGACTCATGAGATACCTTAAGGGATCGTATTTGGCAATGACATAAGTTTTTTGACTAAGCATATAATGTCATAATTTTTGCGTAGCAAACATGACTGCTAGACATAGTTTCTCTAATGTTGTGTAGCGGGTTTCATAACTGATGAAGGTTCGGCTAATATAATAATTAGCACGTTCTCTCTTTTCATCATCAAGCTGAGCTAACATAGCTCCTAAGGCAGAATCTGAAGCTAAAATATATAGGAGAAATGGGCGATCAGGTTTAGGTGGTGAAAGCACAGGTGGATTAAGGAGGTATTGTTTGAGAAGTTCAAAAGCTTCTCTACATTCGTCGTCCCAATTAAAAGGGACATCCTTCTTAAGGAGTTTAAGAAAGGGACCGGTTTTGTCCGCCGACTTATCGATGAAGCGACGGATAGCTTGAAGCTTACCTTGTAAACTTCGTAATTCAGATATATTAGTAGGTGCGGGCATATCAGTGATGGCCGCAATCTTGAGAGGGTCGATTTCGATACCACGTAAAGAAACTAAAACCCCTAATAGTTTGCCAGACTTGACTCCGAATATGCATTTTGCTGGATTTAATCGAATGAGATATTCTCGTAATCGATTAAAAACTTTTCTCAAATCATCTAAATGATTATCTTCAATAATAGAGCGAGCTATAATATCATCTACATAATCATGTAGGATATCATGCATCATATCATGAAAAATATAGGTCATAGCTCGTTGATAGGTTGCACCTGCGTTCTTTAAGCCAAATGGCATCACTTTCCAACAAAAAGTACCCCAGGGGGTAATAAAGGCTGTTTTAGCCTGATCTTCAGGAGCTATCCGGATCTGATTATAACCGGAGAATCCATCCATTAAGGACATCATCCCACTCCCGACAGTAAAGTCAATGATTTGATCCATGTTTGGAAGAGGAAAGTCATCTTTAGGGCATGCGGCGTTAATATCTCTAAAATCTGTGCAAACCCTAACTTTGGTAGCTTCTTTCTTGGTGACTGGAACTACATTTGAGATCCATTCAGCATAATCAATAGCTTGTATAAAGACAACATTCAGGAGTTTTTCTAACTCCCCTTTGACTAGCAGAGCCACTTTGGGATGCATTTTTCTAAGTTTTTGTTTAACAGGTTTAGCATCCGGATGGACCACTAGATGATGCATGACTACGGAAGGGTCTAGACCTGGCATATCTTCGTATGTCCAAGCGAAGACATCTTCATACTCTTTAAGGAATGCAATGTATTGTTCTTGTTTTTCTTGACTTAATTCTGATCCAATATTGATTATGTGAGGATTATCCTCAGTTCCAATATTAATTTTAATGACGTTTTCTACCTCCATGTGTAGATCTCTTTCAAAATTAGGTGGGGTGGGTGAAACACCCAATTCTTGTAATTCTTGTAAGGTTAATTTGGATAATTCATCTTGAGGATTAGTGGCCTCAAGTTGGGCTATAGTTGGTATAGAACCATCAAAATAAAATCCATTGTGTAACATCTCTTCAACAGAGACATCATGGAAGATATCTCCTTCCAACTCTTCATCGGGGTCAGCAATCATTTCGGGGTAAGCTATGGATAGCATGTTACATGAAAATGACTGATTTTTAAGAGGCAAATCATCACACCTATCCAAATAATCTTGATAACATATGAGATGATCATCATCTTCAAAAGGAAAGGGTTGACCCTTACTAGGAAATAGGCCCACACCACAACGGGCAGGCCACGGTTCTACCTCGAAAGGTTCTTTCATGCCATTTTGGAAAGGTCCCAAGCCTTTCCCTTTATATCCCATTTTAAGCATCATGGGTTTAGCTTTAATATATTCATTGGTAAAATAACACCGAGCGTATCCCTCATGATGAGTTTTGATATTTCGAGGGATTCTTCCCCAGTCATATCCTTTATAAATGAAGGCACAACTCCCGACTTGGTAAGTACTTCCCATAGGTTGTGGGAGGCCCAAAGTACGAGGAGATGGCGGCAAGTTATTTAAAAGAATTGAATCTCGCATGAAAGCATTTGTCTTTTCTGATATTAAGGTTGTGGATAAATCTGGTAAAAGTTCATCGAAAAGGGCATAAGATGTAGAAGGATTATTCCCTATATCTTGAGATGTGGAAGGTATGATAGTTGTTTCTGTGGGTTTCGAAATTATAGGGATAGAACTTGAAGGATTGGTTGTAGATTTAAGATCTTTTTGAGGTTCTAGAGTGATTTGTTTAGAAGATTGTTGATCTATATAGGAGGATGAAATTAATGGAGGGGAAATAGGTGAAGTTATGGGTGTGTGTTTCACAGTTTTAGATGAAAAATAAGAACTAGGATGTGTGGATGACAGAGCAGGGCAAAATTGCACTCCAACGGGTTCTGCCAAAGCACACATATCAAAGGGTCTAGGGTCACCATGGATAGTGACCAACTGATTTTTAAATTCAAATTTAACACATTGGTGTAAAGTTGATGGGACAGCCCGCATTGCGTTGATCCAAGGGCGACCCAAGAGTATATTGTACGATGCTGGGCAATGTACAATAAACACGGTTGTTTCTAGGGTTCTAGGACCAACTTGCAAGGGGATGGTAATAACTCCACACGTTTCTTGTGTTTCGTCATTGAAAGCTTTGATAATCATATCAGTTTTCTTCATTTCATCACTTCTAAAGCCAAATCTTTGGTAGAAGTCAAAAGTGCAAATGTTTAGAGATGAGCCATTATCAATCAAGACTCGTTTGACAGCTACATCTCCAATTAGAGCAGTAATGTATAAGGGATTATCCTTATGTAAACTGTGTTGTGGGATATCTTTATCCCGAAAGTCAATACAATCAACCTCTCGAGTGATGATAGTATTGGCCATAGCTTCAGGTTGGATGTTTTGAGGTACCATCATTTGGCTCAATGTAAGCATCAACTCATCCCTATGGGTGGGAGAGGATCTTAATAAATCCAAAAGGGAAATTCTGGCTGTAGTATTGGATAATTGCTCATTAATATTGTAAGGGGGTTTAGGTTGAACATTAGGAGCATGATTCCCTTTATTGGGATTTTTCAAAACGAATGGAGCCGATCCATCATTCTGATTTGATTCTTGTTGAGAATTTTGAGCCTGTTGTCGGGTAACGACTCCAATGGTACCTACAATGTTATATTGAGGACGTTGAACTGGCCTCGGTCTAGCATTTATGGCTTGTTCATTAGGAAGGAATTGATTAGAAGAGGGTCGAGTAGTAACTCTTCTAGGAAATGGTTCTTCTGGAACCATGGCATCTGTGATGGGTTGAATAGGATCTGATTCATTTTCAGAACTATTCGATTGGTTTGAAGTAATGTCTAGTTCACTTTCACTATCTGATTCTATATCACTAGAATCAGAAGTTTGAAAATTATGTAAGGGCCTGGTCGTAACCAGGGATAAGGTTGTGTCAAATATTTGAGGATCCTGAACAGGTAATTGTCCGCTAATGGTTCCTACATATCGGGTAGGAGGGGGAACATTATGATGTTCGATTTGATTGGCTACCTCTTTACCATGTCTTGGTAAAGGGTGTTGAAATATGTCTAATGTTTGATTAGCATTTTGATTTTGATTTTGGGGAATGGTCTTTTGAGTATTATTAGGAGGGTTTTGTTTAGGTTGGAAGGCTTGCACTTCCATTTCATTATTATCAATCAAATCTTGTATTTTATGTTTCAACCTTTTACAAGCATTGGTAGAGTGTCCAGGTCCTCTATGGAAATCAGAGTGTAAGTCAGCTCTGTATCCGGGTATAGTTGGATCAGGTTCTCGGATAGCTGGTAATTGGATCAAACCTCTTTCGAGTAATTGAGGTAAAATAGTTGATAAGGGTTGATTTAATCTAGTAAATTCTCGAGGAGGCTTATCAGGAGGTTTCAATATAAATTTTTCTGTTGTCTTCGTTGCATTGACATTAGCAACATTTTCTTCGTCAGTGACTCCATCACCGACAACTTGTTTGTTTTTATATTGATTTCTGGATGTTTTCTCATCATCCTTCTTCCTAAGTTGGCCTCTCCTAATGAGGGCATCTTCTACTCTTCGAGCTAAATCTATAGCTTGATCGAAGGTAGTTAAAGTAGCAGATGATAGCTCATAAGATATTTGTTCTTGTAAATTATTGATAAAAATGTCCAACATTTCCCTATAAGGTAGCACAAAGTGCAGTTTTCCTATCAATTGCCTCCATCTAGCTAAGAAATCGGCAAAACATTCATCCTTGTCTTGTTTTAAGTTGTATAAATCTTTAATGGTTACATGCCTCTCGATGTAGGCACTAAATTGATGGACAAATGATTCAGTTGTTTCTTCAAAGTTTCTCAAAGAATGAGTGGGCAATTGATAGTACCACTCTAATGCCATTCCACCTAAACTTTTTGGGAACATTTTTAGTAATAGCAAGTCATCATGTGATATATCATGACATGCTATCCTAAACATGCGAAGATGCTCTATGGGATCTTCGGTTCCTTTATATATAGGCAAGATAGGCATGGGAAAATGCTTAGGGTATGGTTGAGCTACAACTATGGGATCCAAAGGTTGACTACAGATCTCTCGATAATTGTACGAGGGACGGTAGGGATCTATCTGGTCCATACGCGAAGCTAATTGTTTCACCATGGCTTCCAGATTACTAGTTTGCCCCCCATATTGGTTCGGTAGGGCATTGACATGGGTTTTATGAGCATATGATGGAGGGACATGAAGATTAGATGCCATGTTACTATTGTGTAAATTGTTGGTAGGAAAAGTGTTATGAAGGAATTTTGAAGTTGTATTATGTTGTATTCCAGATTGTTGAAAATTGGTGTTTGGCTTCGTTTTAGGTTTTTGTTTACTTGAAGCATATTGCTCAATAGTTTGGCGAAATAAAGTAGTGAAGGAAGGTTTCTTTTGTGTGGGAATGATTTTAGGTTGAATAACAGGTTCCTTAGGAGGTTGGATAACCTGTTGTTTTGACATGTTTTGCATCATAGTGACCATGTCTGTATTGGATGGCCCAACCTTATCACTTTCTTGATCAATGAAAGACAAGGGATTAGTGCGCACATCATACATATATTCCATGGCTGCTTGAGTGTCACTAATTTGCCCTTTATCAATACGAACTGCCACATTAAGGGCATCAATGTTATCATTGAGAAATTTCTTGAAATGATCTATGTTGTCAAAAGCAATAGTTCCATCTGGAGCTACTCTAGGGGATGAGGGTCCATCCTCTTTAACACTTCCTTCTTGTTCATTGTCTTCACCTAGGTCATGTTCTGGTTGATCTAGAGTTTTTCCTTCCGGAATTGGATCTTCAGGAAGGACATTTGGGTCTCTAGTTGTATCTTGTAACCAATCTTCTTCTTCTCCTAAAGTTTCTTTACCATTCCTAAGTTTAGGCATGGTGCTTTAATTTTAGATTTCAGCAAATATATATATATATATATGCAACAAGTTTAAGAGGTATATATTAATTATATACCTACTACAATATTTGAAATGAAATGTTTTTGGTTTTTGCTATGTTTTTTAGTTTTTTAATTTTTGTTTTTTTTTTGTTTTTGAAATAATATTGTAAAAATGACAAACAATACAATAAATGCAAGAAATAAGACTGAAAGTAAATGATCTAGTTTTCTATAAACAATTTATAAATATCATTAATGGGCTCTAGTTCTTCAGGAGTCATGAAGTGTTCTTCTTCAAATTGAAAGTTTTCTTTTAAAAATTTAATGAAAAGAGCTATAGTGATATTATCTGTCTCAGATGCTGGTTGATAGAAGTAAAGCTCGTGGCAATACTCTCGATATAACACAGCTCGAGGAACTCTATTCCATATTTCCCTATCTGTAAGAACAACCTCTTGGTCTTCTACACAACCTAGGAACTGGTGTACAATGGCTGCGTTCTCGAGGTATTCCTCGAAGGTGAACAATTCTGAAGATACAAGAGCTCTCCTATAAGCTAACCATCTATGGCAGGCTCTCTGAAGTTCATGATAAAAGACAAGTTGATGAGGATCCAGGATTCTATCTAGGATAAGCCTCTTGATTTGTTTAAGTTGTGTTGACCTAGATGAGATGACACTAAGTCTTCTATCAAGTTCATCCCACAAGAGTTGATTTCTATCTGTTTCAGGCACACTAAGTACATAATTGACTTCTATGGCTGCCAATTGGTTTTCTACATTTATAGTAACTGCTAATATTTTCTTAGGAGCTACCATCTAAACATGATATTAAACTTAAATGATCTAAAATGTATCTATGTCTTAGTTGTTTTATTTTTTTTTTTTTTTGTTTTCAAAAGGTTTATAATGCATTCACGTCGGGTTCACCAAAATGTATCGCTCCAAATTTTTCACACCCTTACCTTCAGGCTATAGGATCCATGCCCGGAAGGGGGATGTGAAAAGGATGTCGTGGTACCTCGGATCGAGAGGACTTGCGAAGGTCCCGCCTCTCAAGGGAGGTGTATTATTGATGATTTTTTGATGGATGGTGGGTTCACCAGGAAACATTTAATGGTAGTTTCCACGCCTAGGTTGGGAATGAGTTTTATGTGTTCGTTTTAGCCTTAAGCATTCATATCCTAGGTTTGGCCAAAATGCGTCTAAGCTATTCTATATGAAGATGCAAATTCAATGAGTACAAAAAATAGATTTAAAGACAGAAAATAGAGAAATTACAGAATATAAACGAAGAATACCTGATCCGGATGTCTGATGATGATTCTGATTCTTGAAGCAGTCAGGATCGCCTCTGATTTGACAGGATCGTCTGAGATCAGACAAGATCGTCCGAGATCTGACGAATTCATCAAACGAATTCGTCAGAGACCTGCAAACAGAGAAATAGGTGCAAAATACAGAAAATACAACAATGATAACAGAGGGAAATAGTATAAAATGATAGCAACAATATTAAACTGAAACTTAAAAACAGAAACAGGAATGAATTATGCTAATTAGATAATAATTATGATTTAATCATGCATTTGATCTAGATGGGTGAACTCCAAAATGCAAAATAGTATAAAATACTGAATAAACTAAGCTAATTGCAGAATAAAACAACAAAAAAAGGGTAGAGAAATGCAAACTTCAGGCACTGATTGCCTCAATGTTGACTGCAGTCGAAATCGTCTCGCATTGGTACGAAATCGTCTCTGATTCGACAGGATCGCCTCCGATCTGAACAGGTTCATCGACGACGATGTAAGCTTGCTCCGACTGAAAAACAGTAAGGTACCTACAACAAAATTGATATAGAACTAATGCAAATGGAAACTTAGGATGTTTTAACATGTATGCAATCGGGTTACAGGGAATTTCAGCCGAGGGGTGCTAAGGGAAGGGCTTAGGATTAAATAGGCTTAGGAGGGAGGTTAGGAGGTTGGAGATCATCCCTATTTGGGAGATCTCCAATGGGGGAGGGTCCCTAACGGCGCAGACACGCTTCTGCCTGGATTAGAGGCCCGTTGGAACAGAAGCTAATTGTGCAAAATCAGTTTTGAGACAAGATCGTCTGGACGTCCTAGCCCAGACGAAATCGTCAGATCTGGGGCGATATCGTCTGATCGGCGACGATATCGTCAAACGGTCAAAACAACCTCTAAAAATGGCACGAAAAAGGGGGAAACGGATTACCCGACGGTTAACGGGCGGTTTGGGAGGTTAAAATTTGAATTTAAATTATTTACTAGGATGAATGTAATTATTACAATTTCACTGTGCCAATTTTAGGGTGCTACACTACCAAGCATTTATGGCAACGCTATGTTTTTCCCCACTGTGTGAGGAAGTATAGTGCCATGTCTAGAAGAGCCACAAAGTGTTGATGGCAATGATATGTTTTTTCCCACTGCATGAGGAAGTATAGTGCCATGTCTAGAAGAGCCACTAAGAATTTATGGTAATTCTATGACTTCCCATTGTATGAGTGAGGAATCACTATTTCTAGAAGAGCCAATAAGTGATTATGGGAACACTGTAGCTATGTTTTTATCAATATAAGAGTGAGGAAGTACCGTCGCTAGGAAGGCCATCGTGCATGCAAGAAAATGGTTTAGTTAATGAAACCTTGGGCAGAGTGGAGAGTGGATGGTTGTCCTCTCCTTGAACTCCAAGGTAGTCATCATTGACCTCCCTACCAAAGCTATGTTACTTTCGCCATGACTTCAGTAATCTAAGGTCCTGGATAATAGTAAGGTGAGATGTCTTATAAAATAAATATTAAGGCAGACCTTTGAATATTATATGATGTCTTATAAAATAAATATTAAGGCAGACCTTTGAATATTATATGATGTCTTATAAAATAAAAATTAAGGCAGGCCTTTGAATATTATATGATGTCTTATAAAATAACTATTAAGGCAAACCTTTGAATATTATATGATGTCTTATAAAATATATATTAAAGTAGACCTTTGAATATTATATGATGTCTTGTAAAATAAATATTAAGGTAGACCTTTGAATATTATATGATGTCTTGTAAAATAAATTTTAAGGCAGACCTTTGAATATTATATGATGTCTTATAAAATAAATACTAAGGCAAACCTTTGAATATTATATGATGTTTTATAAAATAAATATTAAGGCAGACCTTTGAATATTATATGATGTTTTATAAATTAAATATTAAGGCAAACCTTTGAATATTATATGATGTATTATAAATTAAATATTAAGGCAGACCTTTGAATATTATATGATGTCTTATAAAATAAATATTAAGGCAGACCTTTGAATATTATATGATGTTTTATAAATTAAATATTAAGGCAGACCTTTGAATATTATATGATGTCTTATAAATTAAATATTAAGGCAGACCTTTGAATATTATATGATGTCTTATAAAATAAATATTAAGGTAGACCTTTATTATTTTGGGATGTCTTATGGAATACATATTAAAAGAAACCTTTGATTTTATGAACCACCTTATGGGTCCTTAATTAAAAATAGACCTTTGATGGTTGAAAATTATCTTAGGACTTTTTAATTGAAGTATGACCTTTAAATAAAGATATAAACTATGTGACTTTAATTAAAGTAAGACCTTTATTCAGTAAGATCATGAAGAGGCTACATTGTTAATTAAAATAGTGAGTCTTTGGATAAGGTTAAGAGTTTTGAATTAAGGTTATGAATCTTCCAATAAGGTTCTATATCTTTGGTTAAGTAAGTCTATGATGTAGGTTTTATTTTAGAGTGTTTCATAAGGTAACATAATTTGTTATAGAGTCAAGTTGATGAAAAATTTTATGTTATAGAATTGATGAAAAATATTTCATGAATTAAATGGATGGTTAGATTTATTCTTTGAATTAAAGTTATTGCGATTTTATTTAGGGAATGAATGATGGGCTTGTTTTAGAGGTTAAAGGTATGGGACTTTAATGCTTTAAAATATGGTTGGATTTGGTTAAGCTTATATGAATTAAGTGGATGATTAGAATTATTCTCTGAATTAAATTTTTGGGGCTTTTATTTAGGGAATGATTGAAGGACTTGTTTTAGAGGTTAAAGGTATGGAACTTTAATACTTTAAAATATGAATATATTTGATTGAAGTGAGACCTTGAACTAAGTGGTACATATTGGATGAGTCTCTAAGAGAACATGAGAGGTGAAAATAAAATTAAAGGGTCTTTTATAATATCCAATATGCATTAGATGGTTGTAAACATAATTAAATTTTGTATAGTTGCAATTTGGTAAAGTAAATGAATAGATGCATTTAGAGGCATGTCTATATTGAACCATGAGTATCTTGATCCCCTAATACCCTCAAAGAACCAATAGGAAGCAAGGAGAAGCGAGGATTTCAATGGATCCAAAGACTAGGTAATTGTATTTTATATTTATTTACTTATGCTCAAGTAGTCTAGAATTGTGGGGAGATATTCCTAATGCTAATTGTAATAATATTTAGAGTAATATGGAATTACCATGCAAATATTTAATGCAATAACTAGTTATTGGTGTAGATAAGGTATTTTTACTTTAATACTGTATTTGTATTTAAAATGTGTATGATTCTCTATTCTTTGATGATATTCTCTTTTAGTATTTATCCTTCTTTTATTTTATTTTTTGGATGCTCAATGACTATGCTTTACTTGTTTTAAAATCTAAGTGTATTCTTATTTTATTAGAATGATAAGATCAAGAGTAAATTTCTAGGGTGAACTCAGAGGTGACCTAAGGAAATTAATAACCCCTTAGGGTGAACATAGGTGACCTAAGGGAATTTAGAATCCCTTAGGGTGAACATAGGAGACCTAAGGGAATTGAGACCCCTTAGGGAGATAAAAGACTAATTTGTGGAGAGACTACATATAAGTTAAGATATCTCATTAGATAGACAAGATGGATAGATTAACTCGTGATAATTGTAGCATACCTATACATAATGGCTTGTGTATGGTATGGTTATGCGTGTATACCTTTGATTGACTGAGGGTGATAAGTCCAACTCATCAAGAGTGATGAGACAGATATACTTGTTTGTAGTAACACATGTTATGCCTACGCAAAGTGGATTTGCGATAGGGTATCTCGTGAGATGTAGCTCTCAAGAAAATTTAGGGGATTTAAATATTAGGTAAATATTAGGTTGTGTTAGTGGTTCATGAAGGGTTCATGAGTCTCTCTCCTTAGAAAAAAAAACTCTTTCTATTTTTGTATGTTTTTGTTTGTGTGTTTTTAGGTCATTATAAGAGCATTCAATGCTAATTTTCATACAATGAAGACAAGCAGATACAACACCTAAAGCTTGGATAGAGGATTCAAAATAGGAACCAATCATTTATAAGCCTACTACATTACAGGGAAGGTATATTATTACATGAATTTAATATTTACCTTCTATTAAATGCAAGGAGGTATAAGGTGCATTGTAGAAGGTTGAGTTTATTTATTATTGCATTAGAGATATAAGCAAATAACAACCTTAGTGAATTAGAAATTAAATCAAAACAAGAAGTTTATATCTTTAAGTGACATTTCAAAAGCACACTAGTTGAAATACAAATATCATAATATTTTCAAATAATTAAAATAGGTGATATAAGGTTTTCTACCTTGGAATAATTAAAGAATTATTCTTTTGCAAATATTATCATTTTCTAAAATTCCAAACTAGGGAGATATAAGGAGTACTACATCAAACATAATATTATTGGAATTTAGAAATTAAACCATTAAAAAATTAAGGATAAAGGAATTAAAATAATTGATTGATTTAATTTTGGAACTTATTACTTATACTTGTCTCATATACAAAATAAAGGAACAAAATGAATCCAACCATAGAGTTTTTAAAAATAGATAACTTCATAAAATTGAAAAGTGCACATTTCAGTAGGAAGAAATAAGGTGAAATATGAGTTGATCATTATATTACCATTTTCTTCAAAAAAATAGGGATCAACTCAAAACAAAATCTAATAGATTTTAAGAACTTCATCAAGACCATAACATACTCTAAACACTTGGTATATATAAGGGATTCTACAAAACTTAAAATTTGGTAATATTTTATCAAGCTTGATCACTTACTGTAAAATAGGGAGTCATAAGGTAGTCAACCTCAAAGGTTTAGAAATTTAAAATCCTATCAAAATTGTTCCTTCTTAACAAGAAATAAAACTTCAAAAGAACCATGGAAAAGCGTATTAAGTAGATAGGTTTCACGGAATAAAAATGGTTTAGAGACATGCTTGATTCTAGAAATGAAAGCAAGGAAAATGCAACTAGAAGAGAAGAACCAATATGATTTAGAAATATTTTTAGAATTCACAAACTAATAGGTTGGAAAAAGTAAAATATTTATAAATATATTCTAGTGAAACAATGAAAGGAATCGATGATAACTATACTAATGAAGATATTGAAAACCATATTCAAAAGGAAGAAAATATTGATCAGAAATATATTCTATAGATTTATGAAAGAAGTAAATATGGGATAGATTTAATTGTACATATATGGTTTAACTATTTCATCAAGGAAATAGATGGACTTGACTTTGCTAGAACAAGTAACAAAGAAGTTAGGATATTTTCACTATGCACTTATTGTAGAAAATTTGGTCTTGAGAAAGCAAACAACTAGAGTTTCCATCCATGTAAATATTATGGAGGAAAATCTCATTCATTTTTATTTTGTTAATATAAATAAACGCACTATAAAATATTTGAGGAAATATTGATATTGATATTATATTGTTTCTTTCAAGTTCTTATTTCAGAAGCATCCACTAACAATGAATTCAAGGTTGCAACTTTTGAAGAACAAGGTGACAGGTCATTCAGAAATATAAAGGATAGAAAATGGAGCAACTATGATCCACTTATGACTTACAATATTATGAGATCTCTAGTTCATAAAATATACTTGGAAGAATTCAAGAACACATACTCTACCAAACACTAAGAAATATGAAAAAATAGTGAAATGAAGAAGACAAGGAAAGACAACATGAAGACTAAACCAGAAGCACAAATTCAAACTAAAGAGTACTTGGAAGATGAAGATCCATATTGTAGACCAAAGTATTCAACACCCAAATAATATAATACAAGGGGGTGTTGGACTATATTATAGTGTTTGGTACATGTTAATGTACCATATTGGTTACATAACTAGAGTAGGAGTTTACCTTAGAGTAAGGTTTGAGTAGTTACTTCATACAATGTAATAAATGCACAAGTGCTAGAATGTGGAATGATATAAATGTGCATGTATTCCACATGTACATGAGTCATAGGTTAGGTATATGAAGATTCATGGGTAGATGAAACACCAAGGTACTTATCTCCCTATATATATGCCTTTGAGAGAGTTGAGTGTAGTTGAATGAAGTAGCATTAGTAGCTAGTTAGTATAGCGAGTACAATGTTAATCCTTCATGTATTTTTGGAGTGTTCATGTCCTCCATTATAATACATTGTACTACTTTCATGAGTTTTTATTAATGGCATACTTTTAAGTGATTGTAGAGGTTTCTTATATATTTTTCATGTCTTGCATATTATAGTGTCATTATAATATAGTTATCATTGCTTGCTCATTTTAAATATTGTGGTTGCATTTCATTTAATATAAATCATCAAAAGCTAAAATTCATTGGTTTTATTATGTTTATTTTAGGGCTTGGAATTTTTGAAACTTTCTATAACAACTATTTTTCTTATAAGTATTTTATTCTAAGATACTTTAGCTTCAGTGGTTTGTCTTGCTAGTTCTTCCTCACTAGATTTTGATGCTATATCAATTGCAAATATATTTTTAGGAATGTCTACCATTTTGGATTGTGTGATTGATTTTATTTGTAGAGGTATATATTATGAGATTGCATCCTCCTCTGATTCCTTGTAGCCTACTAAAGAACCTACTTGTGTAGAAGTTGGATGAGAGACTTGTTGTTTTTCTTCTTCTTGATATACTTCTTTCTTCAAATCCATCAATATTATTAGATTTGAATATATTTATCCCTTATGGCCATTCACCCACTTTTTATATTTGAACTTGAAGTCACTTTGGAATAACTTATCAAAATTGTTGAGGAAGGCTTTATTTTGCTTATCACATTCACAAGGTGATATCCACCACTCCCTAATCTTGTTGTGATCCGAATCTAGATCCTATTTAAGTTTTCCTATGATTTCATCACTTATCCATTGGATTTATTTCTTGCTAGGTCATAAAACTATTTGAACTCATAACATGCCATCCATGTGGGTATTTCTTGAATTATATATATTTATTTCTACGACTTGATTCTCATTACAATTTTTAATTTCTTAATTGTTAGTCATAGTAGATGGTTAAATGTTGGTGGATTATTATCAGTTATACCAATTTTACTTTGAAATTACCCTCTAAGCCATAATACCATATGTGAGGTATGATTGGCAATTGGCGGGCATTAATCTTATCATATAAAATTTAAGCTTGACCCCTTGTTGTCATTGCTATGTCTTTGGATCTAAAGGGCAGTGATAGGTGCAAGCCTTTTTGGATCCTAGACCAAAAAATTCATTTGCATTGTCTATCTACCTACATAAATCCATGTTGAAAACCTAGTCTATGATGTAGTATGGTAGCAGATAAGGCATTTCGAGAAAACCATTTATTCATATTATAGTGTCATTCAACAAAAAGTGTCAATACCCTATTTCTCACTTCTTACTGTTTAGTTTAGATATGGATTTACAACTAAAGTGATTTATTTTACCATAGATAGATGCTAATGCAGGTCTTAGAAATATTATGCTAAATTTAGATAAGAGAAGGTTTACCTAAGGAGTGGATGCCAATCAGCTGTTACATGTAATCGATTATTGTCTATTTGAGTGAGCTTGATACTATGCAAATATGGAGGAATATAGAAGATAAAATACCATGATAAATATGATGGATAGTAGAATGTCTCACTTTACTTAATTTTTAGGGGAACTAAGTGATTATAAATTGGAAAACTTAGGAAATGAGCCCAATTAAATAATAGAGGATTACTAGCACTAGATCCATCATAGTTGCACACATTAGTGATTAAATCTGCAACGGATATTAGGTATTCATATACAAACTTGTTAGAATATTACCCTATAATTGTATCCAACATCGACAAGACTATTTGCAAGATATCTCTAAAATTCCCAAGTTTAAGAGAAGTTTTTGAAAAATCCTTCAAAATTTCACCTATAAACATAGTCATCGAAGACTTTAAAATATCTTTATCTAAATAACTCTTCTTCTCATCTATACTAATGGGCCTAAGTCATGTACCTATCTACACTCCTACTATAAATGCATTTATGATTACCTCCTCTATAATGGTGAACAACTTCCCCTTTTGTGCATTGTACACTATCACTGTCTCTAGATCATACTATTTCATAACTACTTTGATGAGCTCAAGGTAAGGATGGATGAATCTCACCATATACCTGGATAGGAATAAATTCCATGGAATAGCCTCAAATTTATTGGTTGAAATTTTTTCTTTCATCTTTGACCCTTCTATGAAGCTCTTCCACTTTACTTTTATCATGATAATTGGGTCATAGATTTTTACCAAGTCATCGTGCAAATCTTTCATAGTCTTTTGTATTTTCTTCCCTCTCTTAACTTGATCTATTTTGCATCAATTGTCTTATTTTGTGAACATGGGCACAAAAAATTTTATATCCTTGTTTTTACATAGTGTATTTTGGAAATTCTGTAGTATATCTCCCTTTTGAACAAATGTATAAATGCATATTACATTTTTTTGACCCTACTTATACACATCCGTGTGAGTGTGGCCTACCGGTAAGGATGCCACTTGCATTATCGATGATGTTACCTAGGTTAAATCCCCACAAAGGATGTGTATAAGAAGTATTACTTTAAAATAAAAAACCTACAATGAATGGTTGTTGCTAATTAAATGTTGGGGATTGCACATGCTCAATTTATATGGAAAAATCTTGTCTTGGAACTGCAAATTCATGAGTAAGCTTTTTTTGCCAATGAAATTATTGAGAATTTAAAATCTAGTAGCTACTAGGTGCAATACTTAGCCAATAAATTGTTTTTATTTACAAAGCACTAATATTACTATTTCCGCTACATAATTATTTACATGCATTGCTATTTATATATGTACACATTAGATACATACTATTCTATGCATGATGCTTTGAGTATTGGTCATTCATCAAAATTGGAAAAATATGACCATCCATATATTGAAGCTCATATGCATTTAATTCTTTTCTTCTGAAGATTAAATATTGACCAGACCACAATGATTCTAGCTTTTCATGCTTTTTAATTTGCATGATCTACATCCCACTTAAGCACTAAGTCCCTATCTCTAAAGGATTTCAATGATGATTTTTTATCAAAACATAGCTTAATAGTTGTTTTGTGCTGATGGAAATCATTATAGGCATTTTCTATTTTTCTCTAATAGTAATAATTTTGATATTATTTTTTTAACTAGCTCAATGCCATCTAATTATAATTGGTCTATTCATTTCAAGGTAGGAAATTCAAGATTGATTGGCAACACAAATTCTCTCCCATAAACCAAAGTATATGGTGTGGTATCAAAGATTTATTGATTATGGATTTTTCTATCCATAACACTTAATTTATAATTAAATTCCAACTCTTATTATTATCACCAATATTTCATTTAATTATCCTCATTAAATTTTTATTGGTGAACTTTACTAGTCCATTGTCTTGAGGATAATAATTTTAGGATGCCTTCTACTATATCCCATATTTTTGTACAAAATCCATAGTTTTAGCTCCTATAAATGCTCTAGCATTGTCAAACACTATTGTAGTAGGGACCCCAAACCTGGTGATCAATATTTCCAAAAATTCTATGATAGTATCTTCATACACATGTTTTGTTTCCTTTTCTTTACACCACCTAGTAAAATAATCAGTTTCTATCAAAATTAATTTGTATTTGATAGAATAATTTTGGTTGATCATCCCAATAAAGTCTAACTCCAATTGTTGAAAGGGTTATTCTACAATAATTGGTTGTAGAAGCATTTTCAGGTTCTTTCTTTTGCCGATAAATCTTTGATATTTGTCATAGGCATTACCAATTTTAAAAGTGTCAAAAAATAGTGTAGGCCAATAATATTTGGCTCTAATAATTTTAGCAATTGTAGTTTATCTAAAATAGTATTCCTCTGAGAAACCAATATGAAAATCCTTTAATATATCTTTTACCTTTTTTTGCTACACACACCTTAGCAACATACCATCAAAATTTCTTCAGTATAGGATGTCATAAATTAGAGTGCAATTCAAAGCTTAAAATATATATCTATGCCCTTGAGAGGTTGTAAATACATATGAACACTTGCCAATATCAAAAAAATGAGTCATTTGGTTTACCCAATTATTTTCTCAATTTGGGCCTCTTTTGATTGATGTTCTTATTGTTGTTCAGTCAAACAATTTAGAATTTGGCATTACAAAACTTTCTAATTCTTCACATAGTACTCTCCCTTTGACTAACCTAGTTGGGTTAATCTCTATGTCATACTCCTATATCTTCATGATCTAGCCAACTCATTTTTTCCCAATTCTCCTTAAACTATAAATCTTTGAATATCTAGGTGTACTATGTACACTAGTGTTTTGGTCTGAGAAATGTGGTGTCTAAGATTTTTGAGTGACTTCATCATAGAAAATAGTTATTTGTCTATAAAATTATATCATTATTTATTATCATGCAAATTTTTTCTCAAAAATCTATAAACTAATCATTATAATTCTTTTCTTTTTGAGTGAGCACAATGACATAGCTTTCTTTTTCTCTAAATACATAAAGAATAAAATCTCTCTTATAGTCTAAATTAGCTAATACTAGGTATTTGGTAATAGATTCATTTATGCTCATGAAATATTTACTTATATATTTTGTCTAAGTGAATTTCACCTACTTTCTTAACATTTTTGTCATAGGCTTTACTATCTAAGAAAAGTCAAATACAATTTTTTGGAAAAAGTTAATTTATCTAAAAATTGACTATAAGCCTTTTTTTCTTTCAGAAAAATTGAGTGCTAATATAGCTTTAACTCTATATAGATAAATAGCTAGAGATCTCTTTGATACTATATACCCAATAGCTTCACTTCTTGGAAAACAAATATTGATTTTTTTGGGTTGAGTGATATCTTGAATTCTCTGTATTTTTGAAAAACCATTCTAAGATGTTCAACATGCTTCTCTTTTTTATGAAAGAAGACTATCATATCATCAAGATAGATTAATATAAATTTATTCACAAGCTCACCAAAAGCTAAATCCATAGATCTTTGTAAATTAGCTCTAGCATTGGATAAGAAAAAATGTATTCTTTGATAAGTAATTGTTTCTCATTTAGCTATCTATGAATGTAGTATTATGTTTATCCCCATCTCTAACACAAATTTTATTGAAACCTAAAACTTCATCCAACAATAAAAATATTTCTATCCTAGCAATTGTATGAAGGATATAATTGATATGGGATAAAGGATAATGATACTTTAAAGAGGATTTGCTCATGTTTTTGAAAATCCATGCAAAGGTGGATATCCCCACTTTTTTTATTGATTGGGACTAAATTGGCTATCCATAATGAATGTTTGATTGGGTAGATAATTTTTGCACTCCACGAATTTAATAATTCTTGCTTCATCATTATTTCTATTTTTGGATTTATTGGCCTCTGTTTTTGTTAGAATGGCTTGATATTGGGTACTAATATACAATAGTAGGGATACCTTGGGAAATTTTTTTGTTTGTCCTGCTCGACTATTATGTAGCTTTGTTGTTTGTCTATTTTGTGGATACTTTTTGGTTTGCTATGTTGATATCTTTATTCCATGTTTCTAGCCAGTTGGTTGAAACACTCTTGTAAAAGGTTTGGGGAACCTTTAAAAACCCCTTTGTCCATATTATCAAAAAAATTAATCATTTACACAGATTATAATTGCTATGAAATATTATCTACTAAAAGAGATTATACCATCCACTAACTATTCTTAAATAATTTCAGTAATAAGATATAACATGGGAATATTGTGTATTATTTATAATCTACCTATTTGTTAATTTTAGTATACAAGTAATATAATTATAAATGTAAACCAATAAGATAGCATCTTAGAAGAAATGAATATGTTTCTTTAGTTATTCTCCTTAAAAGTGGGTTATGCCATTTATAAATTTGAAATTAAAACTTATATAACTAAGGCTATGAATTTTAATAATATATTACTAGAAATAAACTATCTATACATGTGATTATTATTTTTATTTGGTATAAGTAAAAGTTAAAAAATAAAGTTTAAAATCTTATGTCTCTAGTAGTCACATTATGTGATACCAAAAACACCATAAACTATACTTCATAGCTAACCTTCCATCTTGTACAAAAAAATGTTCTTTTTATTAAATTAAAATAAAATTCTAATGGACATAACAAGTCTTTCTAGAATTACATTTCACATAACCAAAAAAAATAAAAAAACATATTCAAAAGATAAATGATAACAAAGATATTACCATTCCCATGGAATTATTCATATAATTATAATACATGATTTTGACCATGTCATGAACACAATCAAAGATTATTTTCTCCTTCTAGACTTCCTACATGAAATAACTTGTATAAATACCAACCTTCAGTTATGTCTAAAATCCTATAGTTTGAATTGTATCATAATCAATACCTTTTCTACAGTGGATAAATCTCAACAAAATAGATATCCTCAAATCCTAGCATATTATCTACATCTCAATGACATTCCTCATATTTTGTATCCATGAATTCCAAACATAGAGTATTTTTACTACCCATATTGTCACTTTTGTTGGAGTATTTGCAATCTAATCTTATGAGGCTAAATTTGATAGTGATAATGTGCCTATAGCTACATTTGATGTACTCCTATGGACAACTCTATGTAAGCATATTTCTATATAGCCAATTTTGATATATTTAACCTTAGTGATTTTAGTTAAAACTTCTTTATGTCAACCTTGATCAAAAAGTTTAATAAATTTAATAAATTATAATCTAACCTTCAACTCAGATTATGTTAGTTTGAGGGAAGCATTCTAGATGAACATATACCAATATACCAATATACCAATCAAGTTTTATTTGTAGCCTTTTAGAGGTCAAAGTGATACTAGATGAACATATACCAATGCGTCATATAGGCATGGGAATACATTTCCTCCTTGAATTTTTTTATAATTATGGGATGCTAAAATGCGCATGGGGTTTCTAGCCTTAGATGCATTCCCTCAAGGGTCATCCACACTTGGAAAGGAGAGCATTGTTGCTAACCCATTATTGGAACTACATTTTTTGTAATTTTTTCTCTTTGGTGGAGAGATATTTGTGTTTACCAAGGCCTTATATATATTTTAATATATTTTTATGTGTTCGATTTCACAAAAAACTAGGTTATAATATTTCCTAGAAAATAATGCATAATATGTTCATGCAATGCACTATGAGAATAGAGATGCAAAATACAAAATGTTAAGCCATATGCAACTTTAATGAGTTTCTATCTATGCTATAGAAATAAAATATTTTTTTTTCTTCTTTTTAAGAGTCAATGGTATAAGAAATATGTGAGAATACAACTTATCCTATTGTAGATTATATGTGATTCAAATTAAGTGCCTAAGAAAGTGAAACAAAGTACTTATGTTAATTTATTGTTGGTTTTTTGCTTTATAAATGTTTGAAAAAGATAATTTAGAAAAATATGCAAGCAAATAATAAGTAGATATTCTATGCTACAAATAATAAATAGAGGATCAAGGGGGTACTTACCTATTTTAATACTCTATATAAATTCATCATCTACACATAAATACACCCTCTATCGAATACATCATCTGTAAATCCTATGCCTAAATTTTTTTCTAAGATTTAAAAAATAGATAGAAAAAGGATTATGATTTGGGGGTCTTCCAAATAACAAGAAACATGCAACTTCTTGATTGGTATAGTTAATCCCCTTGCTTATCCACAAAATTAAAATCCATACCCTTTGGAATTCAATGTTGGTGTACTTGTAGCAAAATTTTCACCTAAAATATCTACAATACAAAATTTTGTTAAGGTGATAAAATAGTTTATTACAGATAAAAAAAGGGTTCAAGGGTTATTTTTGTTTATATAAGTACACATAAAAGTAAAATTAATTGGATTCAATAATGGGTTGACTAGGAGAAATAAAATTCCTTGGGTGCTTAACAAATACACTGCCTATAACAGTCACAGGTGACATATTTGTTTTAAAGACTAGAAGGAAAAAAGAGTGCAAAGTGGTGGAATAAGGTTCTAAGTGCCTATAGGTGGTGAATATACATAGGATTGTATAAAAATATTAGTTGATTGAGATTGTAGATTTTTTTTACTAGTGTTCTAAGAATCTCAAAGGTAACTTCCTATCCTATAGGCCTCCTAAGTGTTGGAGAATATTACATTATTTTGTACATGACAATGTACCATCATGGGTACATTCATAGATTAGTAAGGAGCATATTATATTAGGTTGAAAGTATTTACTTTATGCAATGTAATAAATGCATAAATGTGCAAAGATATTTTGCCAATGTAAATGTGCATAGTTGTCCCTATGTACATGTTTCAATAGAGTAAGAAGATGAAGAGTCATAGGAAGAGTGAAGGAAAATATTCCTCCATATGAAGAGTCACCTTCCATTCTATATATGGATGTATTGATGTAATAAAGAGATATCAAGTTATATTGAGTGATAGAGAATCATCTATGGTAGCAATGGAAGGTGATGTAGTATGATGTATTTGAGGTCTTTATTCAATAAGATTTCATAGTATTTTGAGCATTTTTCATTAGCATTATTTGAGTTTATTTATATATTAGTTTATGATTTTATATGCTTAATTGATTAACATTACCATATCTTTCATAATTACAACTTTATTATTGATATTGAGGTAATATTATTTTGAGTATTCACTCATCAAAAGATAATAATGGTATTAGAGCTACAATAAGATTTGTCTTGCACATGTTTCTTAGTTGTATAAAATATTTCTACTGGCTAAGGAGAGACCAATAACAAGAAATAAATTACCTCTAGAAAATACATCCAGAGAATATAGCGTTTCTCACTATGTTGAAGGAAAACTAGTGATATATAAGTATTTACCTATTCGAAGAGCAAATTTGGAATAGGAGATTCATAGGTATTTAAGATAGACCTTGTCATTGAAGATATCAAGTGAACCCAAGAGGAAGTCCTATTGATAATATTGATATATAGAGAGAAAATATTCCAGATTATTATTTGGCTAGAATATTTCCACAGGGTTGAAGGAAAACCCGTGAAGACTAGGATTCAATATAGATTTGATTCCACTAGTTTTTAAGATAGCTAGTGAAGATTATTATTTCTAGAACTTTGGATATATCTTATTATTATTGTCTAATTTTTTTTGGAGAATATTATTTATTAGAAGTTAAGAATCTTCCTATAATGGATAGAGAAGAATTTCATCTTTGATTACCTAAAAGTCTATGTGCTTTCCTAGTGTAGGGATTAACTCTTTGTTGTAGAAAAGTAGACATTAAAGGAGGTCCAAGAAGAAGGTCCCATTGAATATTGAGAAGAACCAAGGAGAAGGTTCTCATTGAAGACTACATATTGAAGAGACCTAAGAAGAGGTCACATTGAATAACTTCCAATTTTGGAATATTGGAGATTTAAGATAGAGAGGGACTACAAAATATTCTATTGTAGATAGAAGTAGCAAAGTTTAGAGATCCAAGAGAGAGATATATCATTGCAAGATTTTTCATAGTTGGAAATTTAATAAACTAATGTAAGGTTTCATTAAATTCTTAACTAAGAGATTTGAAGACTGTAGAATTAGAATACCCAAGTATAGATGTCTCAATATGATTTCAAATAAGGAAAAGAAGGATAGATAAATACTTATTGCAAAATTTGAAGTAGCAATCATTGAAGGATATTTGAAGCAGAGTTAAAAATAGAAGATTGCAATAAGGAGCACCTTACCAGAATATATTGGGATAATGTTTGCCATATGAGAACAAGCCCAAAATGAAATAGTATTTGGCAATATGTTTATCAAATTTTGAGAAGATTTTTGAAATCGCAAGACTTCCAAATTATTGAGAAATAAGATAGAGAATGAGGTTAGATTTAAAGTCAAAATTTGGTGAGTTAGAATAAATCAAGAAGATTTCATAGGTCAGATATTTAGAATATATAGGGATAACCACAACCATTTTGTATACTGATTTGTAAAAGCACAAAGTTGCTGATTTTTTAAGGAGAAGTCAAAATTTCATAGGTTTAAAAAAAGTAGAAGCAAAGGCTACAATTTAGAAAAGTTTTGGAGAATATTTGGACATCCAACTAAGAGGAGGTTTGATAGTAAAGAGAGTAGTATATTTTAATGCTCGTGGATAGCACCAAATCAGATTTTGTAAGTAGCAATTTGAGAGGTTTAAATTGTCACTTTGGGTAGCATTAAAAGAGTAAATCAAGCTATATTTTGGAGGCGTTTCAGGATAGAATTGTAGTATCTTTGGATAGCAAAGCACAAGAATATTTAGAAACATACAATAAGGATATTGAATATATATTTGGACAGCAAAAGGGTGGCATTTGTAGCTACAAAATTTAGAGATCAAGACCACACATTTTAAGGTGAGAAAGCAAAATTTGGGCAGCAATTACAACTACAAGTTAAAGAGGCTACAAGCAACAAAAGTAAAGGTGTATTTATGCAAATCCCAGATAATAAGCTATCAAGAAAAGAGATAAAAAATAATCTACAAAAGGTGTGTTAATTTGATACCATATAAAGTATTATTAAATTTTTTTGAAAGTGCTTATTAAGAGTTTTTAAGAGCTATTAAGAGCTAGTGAAAGGAATTTTTTTAGAGTGTCATTAATCCAAGGAAAAGACACCATTGCAAACCATTATTATTGTAGAAAATAATAATATTAAACAACTATATTTAGAGCTTGAAAATAATTTAAAATGAGTAATAAGGATATTGGTATATGCTATTTTATAGTAAGTAAAATAACCTCAAAACAAAGCAGGTTTTTTAAGGTTGAAGAGTCCTCAAATTGAAGGTAGATATAAGGTGTTTAAAAACACCAAACTTGTAGATTGTAGTGGTGAAGTAAATCACAAAAAAAGAGTTAATATTTATCATTAGAATCACCATCATATTGCATAGGTTGAGAAATGTTGAATAGTGCTAGAATAACAACAAAATATAGGGCTCGAAGAACCTTGAGAATGTCCAAGAGAACAATCACCGAAGGAGTTCCAAATCAAGGAAATATGCCATGGAAGAAGCATTTGAGAGCAACCATCGAACATTGAAGAAGAACCTATAAATGAAACAAAGAAGATATATTTTTTGAAAATGTACCAAGAAGGCCACAACTCAAGATTGAGTGTTTACCCAACAAAGGAAGAGATTATGTTCTTTGGAAATGTATCAAGGAGGCCAAAAATTCAAATTAAAGTGTTTTTCAAGGGAGGAAACATACATCACATGCACAACCAAGTGTCTAGTAATTCCAGGGAATGTTACAACTTCTAGCACCAAAGAGAAGAATTACAAATTCTCCATAGAGTGTAGGGAGCATTGAAAATTTGCATTGAAGAAATATTAGCATCATTCAAGAAATTTTAGCACCATCCAAGAGCTATAGGAGAATTGTAATGCTAGTTTTCATAGGATAGAAGAAGCACTACATATCCATGAGCTACATTAACAAGAGAAGGAAAGACTTAAGTGACACTTGTCACTCATCCTACATATGCTACAAATATTTCTAAGGAAGGTGAAAGGAATCTTGAAGCACTCATTTATTGCATAAGATAGAATAGTCTCACATACCAAAAGCAAGAGAACGTACATGGAAATCATATTGAAAGGAGATTTGAACAACAAAGTGCAAGTGCCATTCATTGAGCAAGTTCAAGGAGGAAGCACCAAAATTAATAAGAGGTATTATTTACTAAGTTTTAAAGTTGAAAGTTTATACTTAGTAGGAGTTATAAGGTGGAAAAGTGAATATTATCTAAGGTTAAAATTTAGAGATATTTTTGGAGAGATAAGCATTAGTTTAAACCTTAGAAAATCTGAATATTATGGTTATAAGCCTTTTATCATATATTGAAGATTATCGTTGAATTTGAAGTATTAATTTTGGGGTTTTGTAAATTTACATATTTAAGTTCACAAAAAAAATTAAATATTTGCAAAATTGATAAGTTTGGAGAAATAAGGTATTTTACATCAAACTAGGATTACAAAACTTGCAAATATTATTTTTATAAAATTTCTAAATTTCTAGAGTTGGAGGTATAAGGAATTCTACATCAACATAGTTTATGAAATTTAGAATTAAATATTTTACTCATAAACTTTGGAGATAAAAGGAATTCTACATAAAATATTTTGACAAAATTACATTTGATAGTTTAATCTCTAAATTCTTAATTATTAGAGATATAGATTTGAAGATTTGCAAAGGATTTGAAATCAAAGCACTCATTGATTGATAAAGTTGATATTAATTTCTAAACATTAGGAATATACAAGGTATTCTACAAACATAGAACTGAAAGAACTATATTGAAACTAGGGGGTCACGAGGTAGTCTACTCATGGAAACTACAAACAAACTCGTTCTTTCAGAATCCCAATTTCTCAAAGGTACTAACTACACTTCATGGAAAAATAAAGTAATATTAATCTTGATAGAAGAGAAGTTTTGGAAAATAGTTAAAGGAGCAAAAACTAAACCTAATAAATATTCTAGGGAAATACAAAAATATGATGAAGATGAAGCAAACTATCTTATGATGATAAATTTTTGAATTACAAATGACATACAACCTTACAAAATTTCAACAAGAACTTCTATAGATGTTTGTAATACTTTAGCTAAAATATTTGAAGGGAAAAATAAAACCACCATATTGAATCTACAAATACAAATGTTCTTTAAAGGTTGAGAGTGGTGAAACTATTGAACTATTTCTAATAAGAGTAGAAAATATAAAATGGAAGTTATTAACTCTAGGATAAATAGTAGAGGATAAATTCCTTGTTCAAGTCATCTTGAGATCACTTCCAAAAAATTACAAACATCTAATTACATCCTTACAACTTCTAAGTAAGGATACTTATTTTGATGATCTAGTGAATATACTACAAGAATATGAAGTGGAAAACTCAATGAATGATAAAATAAGTAATAATGCATTAGTCTCAAATGATAACTCACAAGGGAATGTTGCTTCATTTCGAAGAAGCAAAAAAGAATGGAATGATAGGTATTGTCAAATTTGCAAGAAAGGGGGACATAGTACCAACTACTACAGATTCAATCCAAGGAATCAATACCAAAGAAATAAAACAAACGTAAGAGTCCAACCAAATAGATTTTTTTAGCCTAGATAATATCAAAACCAATACAAATCACTACAACAATAGTACTAGCGCAAAACACAATACAGAGAAGAAAATCAAAATGAACACCTATCCAAAGAGATACAAGAAATACAAGAACTAGAAGATGATGCAGAAGAACATGAAGCTAAAGCTCTTTTAGAAAATTTAGTATTTTATGAAAATACTAATCATTTTTTGGATCGAGATATAAACATAAATCAGGATGAAGAAAACAAAAAATAAGAGCACAAGATCGAGAAAGAATATGAAGACCATATTGAAGAATAAAGTCTCCAAAAACCAAATAATGTAATACAAGGGTGTGTTGGAGAATATTACATTGTTTGGTACATGCCAATGTACCACCATGGGTACATTAAAATATTATAAAAAGTATCTTAGATTAGGTTGAAAGTATTTACTTTATGCAATGTAATAAATGCACAAGTGTACAAATATATTTTGGTAATGTAAATGTGCATAGTTATCCCTATGTACATGTGTTAATAGAGTAGGAAGATGAAGAGTTATAGGAATAGTGAAGTCCAAGAGTATTCCATATTAAGAACTAGCCTATTAGCTAGTTGATTCAGGTATGGTGGCAAAGGGGTAGGCAAGAATGATTTACATCTTGACTAGATACTACAAGAAAGATAAAGTTTTTGTATGTCAAAAGCAAATAGTCACCTAGACGAATACGTGACTAGTGCATTCACTAACTTGACATATTCAAAAATTTGATTATTATAAGTAAAATATAGTAAGGAGCTAGAGAATTTGGACTAGTTGCAAATTCATTGGTTGGAAAGCATATTCATTTTCTGGAAAATTCACTCTAAGGCAGTGAATTCAGTATTGTTGAGTTTTAACCACAAACTCTAAGGTTTAGTCAATTTTTATATTTGAGTTGATATTTTTATTAGTTTATGTCAAAAAATTGGTGTAAGTTAGATAGTTTGATTTTAGGTATCTACATTTACCCCCTTTTTGATGCATTTAAAATTAACAAACACATAAAAAATTACTATACATGCATTTGATTTTTAGGAAAACATGGTCACTAAATTTTAATTAATCGATATGGAGCAAAATGTATCAATAGATTGTTTGTAGGAGAATCAATTTTTTTTTTTATTTTTACTAGATAATTTTCTCGTCAAGATTTAAAAGGAAGGATTCAAACTAGTTTTCACCCCTAGCTTGGATGCCCCCTCAAGTTTTTGATGGACAAAATGGGGTCCCAATGGAACTTGAATAGGTTGGGTAAGAAGTTGGTGATGGAAATGTTTTATACAAATAGGGTAAAATAGGGCGAAGGGGCACAAGAAGTCCTACATGGTGGGATAGGCCACGGTGTGACCTAGGGACATGTATGGGATTGTGTTTTTTTTTTTTTTATGGTCATTATGATGTGGCTAACATATTCACTCCATGTGGTGCAAATATGTCATATAAAATTTAAAATGTGGTGTATTTTCTATTTTTTATGGGTCAAAAAATTTACTTTTGGGTGGTGAATTAGCTACTCGATGAATTTACTTCAATCTGACAAATTCACAAAGGGATAAGGAGAGAAAAATTAAATATTTTTAAGGATAAATCTAACTCTTTTTTTTCTTTATTTGTGTCTACAGGTGCCAAATATTTTAGAGTTTCAATATCGATGTTCATGTACCTTACAGTCAATAGTATACACAACGATATCAGTGGACCAAGTGGTTTTGGATGTGATGGACCTGGGGTATATGGTGAGGATGCCCAATATCAAGTTGGATCATCCCTTTTTGATGAATTTCATAGAGAAGTGGAACTCAAAGTATGCAATCTTCATTTTGTTGATAGGGGAGATATTAATGATATTAGAGGATGTTTTAAGGATCCTCCAAGTACCTATTAAGATATCCATATCTAGATAAGTAGGACCAAAATAGTGTCATTTAGAAACTGAATCATGGACCATTGTTCAACTAAGATGGTATGACATTAATATCAATATTGTGTATCAGGCCAGGTTACTAGATTGAATTATAGTGGTACTATGCACTATCATTTTAGGCTTTCTAGTTTGGAACACGAGCAAGAGATTGTTGTGCTTGGGGTGGAGTGAGATCATTTCCCAAATTAGATATGAATAAGTAAAATTTGTGTAGGGTTTATTTATCTTGCATATATTGTATCAAATGCTCCATATGCTTTCCTACAATTATGGGAATATTTTGGTTTGTTGCACTTTCTTATAGGTTTTGGCATGGGATAATTTGGCTATTAGAAGACTAATTAGAATCCTAATGGATCTAGTTGATTCATGGGTTCCATAGAGTTTATGTGGGACCACACCAATGATATTGGCAAGAGGGCTTGCCAGGGAGTTATTATGGTAACACAGGTCATTAGTGACCTACAACTAGATCAAGTGATATGGTGCCCATGGAGAGGGCATCCTAGATGGGTTGAGAATGGTTTTTAGTTGGATTGGGTGCAAAGGATCAAGTGGTTCCAAGGAGCTCATGGAGAGTTCAAGCTCTATCACCCATATAGTATTTTTGTGTAGTTTGGCCTCATTTAGGGGATATTCATTATGAGAGAGATTTAGTTTTTATAGATTACTCAGGAGACATGGAGAGGATTTGGTGACCTTTTGGATCCTAAGAGTTTTTCCAAGTACGATGTAGATGATCCTTCTATTACTAAACCTAGGATAGATGATGTAAGGGTTGCTTCAGACTATATTTAGTGGTATAAAAATGTTATCCAATAAAATTCACACCAATTATGAGGTAGCCATTGATGAGGCTAAGATTGATCAATATGGCTCATTGTCATGTCTAGGTAGAAAATGAGAGATTGAGATAGAGATCTAGAGATGCGTTCATACTATCATAGGCATTGGATATAATCCTTACTACTAAAGCTCATGATACTAGGGTGGGTATTGGTAGGATGGTGAAGGAGGCATTCCAGAAGGAGAGGGATGTGATTAGGAGAAATATAGAGCTTCTAAAAATATAGCTAAACTAGATAGTAGTAGCTTATGACATTGTCCTCTTGGAGAAGGACTAGGTCATAGCTAAGAGATAATAGGTATATACTAGGAGGGACTAGTTGATAATAGAGAGATATTAGTTGTGGATTTAGAGGAATAATTTAATATCTAGAGAAACTACAATAGGAAACAGGAGTAGTGACACAACTATAAAAGGTTTATTTGATCAAATAGCCTCTCTTCAAGCTCAATATGCCATAAAGGCAATGAGGACCACTCACTAAAGATCACTTTACTATGTAAATATTCTTGTGAACCAGAGGTAACCTTCTTCCTCAAGGACTTTATCTCATTCCAACTCTAATATGAGAATAATTTGGACCTCATAGTAGTCAATTTAGTTTCCTCCCTAGCTAGTTGATGATGAGTCAGATACCTACACCCAATTTTGTACTTAGTGTAGGGTTTTAGTTATGATGAATGACACAAGAGCACCATTTTTTATTAGGTGCCTCAACAAATTGATGTGGTATGAGTGTACCAATTTTTATTGACTATGGTGCACCATGATAATGTATGATTAGATGATGCATATATACACTGATTATCTATTGATTCATGGTTGTGTTATACTATGTGTTCCAATGATGTGATGTGAACAATTGTTAATTGTATGGATGATCAAATATTTAGTATGATGAAGTGATGATGTTTAATGATAGATATCGTGTATATGTGTTGATGCAAATTTGATTTTAGGATTGATTTATAATTGTTTTATAAATTAATTTGATTTGAAAAAAATCTAAGTATTCAAAATTTGGTGTAGTTTTCAACATGAATTTCTACCAAACAATGATACAAAAGAGAGGTATGATTGATTGAATAAAATTTAATGAATAGATATAGAATTGAAATAGAAAATAATAGCAACATTAATTATGATTTAAAATTTTCTTAGTAGTTGTATTAATGCTAAATTCAATGTTCAAAAGAAATTGACTAAAATTTGAGTATGACTTGATTTTTGAGTTTTGAGATGTGTGTTGTATTAAAATATGTTGATGGATACCCTTGGCATGATTTTCCATGGGTTAGAAAGGGAAGAAGTTAAAAAAAAAATTATTTGTGAAAAAGAAGGGTTAATAGCAGCATCTAGATATGATTTTAGGACCTCTTTTAAACAATTATTTACATTATGCTTATCAGTTTGGAAGACTAATTTAATAGTGCTTTACAAACTAATGTTTATTTATTTATGGCATCAATAGACCCTAAGGAACGACCTCTTAGCCTAATAAATAGACAAGCACTTGGGTGACTATGAATGATAGTATTTTTAAGCAGTCCATACCATAGGATAGTTTATATCCTTAAAAATACTTTTTGGCGGCTCTTCTAGCTTGATTAATGGAAAATCACTTAGGCAAGATATTACTTTTGTAGGTAGTTGATGTATTTTCGATATTTTTGATAGTTTATGTCCCTATATGATATAATATTTTGGATAGTTTATGTATGTATATGATACAATGTTTTTTTGGACAATATATGTCCATATATGATATATTGATCTTTGGATAGTCTATACCCATATAATAAAAATATTTTAGATATTCTAGATCCATACAATACAATAATCTTTGGACAATCTATGTCCATATAATACAATGATTTTTGAAAATTCTATGGCCATATAATACAAAGATTTTGGATAGTCTATGTCAATATTATTGGATTTGGATAGTTTATCTCCATTTTTTCAAGTTGGATAATTTATGTCCTTATTACTAGATTTGGATAGTTTATGTCCATTTTTCTATGTTGGATAATTTATGTTCTTATTACTAGATTTGGATAATTTATGTCCATTTTGCTAAGTTGGAAAATTTATGTTTGCTTTGCTGAGTTGGATAATTTATGTCTATCTTGCTAAGTTGGACTATTTATGTCTATTTTTCTAATGTTAATGCCCCTAGGATCAGGGATTATTTTAATAACATATTTATGATAAAATGTTGAGAGGAGACCTTACCATCAATGACATTGATGTTGCAATATTTTTATCAGTTGATTTTATTTTTATAAAAAAATTCAAAATGTTATGTTGATTCTTAAGAAAGTGAACTTATCTTTTCCATACCCTTGTTAATTGGTAGTATATAAATGTATTAAGTTACATTAATTTAGTACTTTAGTAGGGGTTGTATAGAAATAAAGTATGCTTCACTCATTGCCTAGAAGGTGCTAATAAGACACCTAAAATCAAGAATTTGGAGTTAATCATAGATTTTTAAAAAATTGTAAAAATTCATCCATTCCTTCTACTTAAGGATTGATATAATTTAGTAAGCATGGGGTATTTTTAGGATTAACAAGATTGATTATTCCTTTTAGGGAATAGGAGCATGCAATTTTTTTTTTTGGTAAATAAAGTATTTTCATTAGCCCGGGTTTTGCAGGTTGACCCAAAACCTTTTTACAAAAAATAGCCCCCGGCTGAGGAACCAAAACAAAAACATACTGAGGATCCTCTGTCCTCTACCCCATCCGATCTCCCTTGACTGGGAACCATCATACTGGACTTCCCACCTAAGACAAGACCCATACAGAACATAGGAAACCAGGGCCCTAGCAGGACCTAAACCACCCCTAGCATCTAATCCAAACGTTGAAGCTAACCCACAAGTAGACAAAAACAAAAAAGCAAAAACTCTGCCCTAACAAAAAATGTAAATTAAGCATTGAGGGTCACCAACATTATCAAAACAGCAGGCCCCAGGGTAGCAACACAGTAAGGAAGACACTAGTCCTCCTCTTCGTCCTCCTCCTCCTGTTCGTCATCTTTGTCATCTTCATTGTCGTCCGTCTCCGGGTTGTAGACCACCGACTTGTTGCTCTGGTACCCTTCGTTGAAGAAAACCTTGGTCAGAACTTCCTGCAGTTCCTTCATCTGGTGGTTGATGTTAGCTATCGTGTTCAGGATGAACCTCTTCAGTTCCATAATTGAGGGGTCAGGACCCTCGTCTTCAGATGTAATCTCCATTATTTTGCAACTTCCCTGAACTTGTTTGTTTTTAAGCCTCATAGAAGACCTAATGGGCACGTCCTCAATCCTTAGTATTTTCCTTGCTGAACCTCCCTTAACACTTGACTCACCCTCTCTCTTCTTGGTAGGGGAAGGTTTGGGCACATCGAGGCTCTCTTTCCCCCTCGAGATTTCACCACGTGCCACCGAGGGATCCTCAGGGGGTAGGGCAGGGAGCTTGGCTTGGGGAACATTGAGAAGGACGTATTTATAAATGACCTTGAGAAGGCCTTGGTGCATGGGCATGGAAAAGCCTTTCTTGCTATGGGATGAGGTTATAGTATGGTTCAAGGAGTTCATCAAAAATTGGGGAATGCTTATGGGGTTCACATCCCTAAAGAAGTTGATGAAAGCATAATGGAAGCTTAGCAGAACTTTATCGAGGTCCTCCATCGTGATGAATTCCAGCACATTCTTCATTACCGCATTCCAAGGAGTCGGGAGGTCCATCCTTGTAAGCCCGTTCTTCGCCTCCTTGTAGATTTTTGGGTTGTCCTTAAACTCTTTTAACTCCACCTCCCAGTGGTGCTTTTGTTTGTGGATCGACCTTCCCTTAACCGATTGCCCAGTAATTTCCGCTAGAAGATTAACATCAATGACAATTTCATGGCCGTGGATCTCCACTCTACCATCCTCCCACGTCTCCATCACTGCCAGCATGATTTCATCCTCCACACCCGAGAATAGATCAAAAAATTGGGTAAAACATCTATCGGTCAGAATAGCCTGAGCAGCTGGCTCCATGACAACCATGTTGGGCTCAATGTAGATCATGTTTCTGAGGGTTACTATCAAATTCCTCTCTGAATTATCTGAAGGCTCTTCACTCATGATTTCCGACGTTCTACCACAACGATAAATAATTATAAGGTGGTGGCACCTATGCTTGGCTTGATCGTTCATTGCTGGTTCCTTGAAACCCATGCCGATTCTGGAAGTGTGCCTCCCATCATCGTTATCTTGAGAAGCATGCCACTTCAGCATAGGAATCGTGCCACCGTAACCTTCATCACATCTATTAGGATCCGTTATCTTGGTAATAATGAGAAGGTTAGATGAGAAAAGCCTCATGGGAAATCGACGCCTCTCGAAAAAATATAACTCGTATCTCAATACATTTGGAAACTTGCACCTCCTCCTACTGTGTCCTCCTCGTATAATTGTCATTTTTAGGGATGAAGCCCACCACCTCGTAGTTCCACCTCCTAATTATATGGGTTTCCAAGCTTGCCTTGGGTTGATTCCTTGCTATTTCCAACCTAATTTCAACCAATGGGAAAAAACTTCTGAATTGGGCCCTTTGCCACCCTTCGATGGTAATCCCGAAGGGGCACGTGATCTGACGACAAGAAAGCCACGTTGACCCTATCATAATATTTCACATTGGATGATTTCCTCCACGTCACCTGGGACCTCATGCGTCCACGTGATCAGTCCATCAGCCTCAACACCCATGTTCGCCAACCTGTCCGTTGCCTTGTTGGCTTCGCGGAACACGTGTTGGACAACTTTTTCTTCTCTCGCATCAGCAAGGATCCTTGCTTCATTGATGAGGACCTCGATCCTCCAGGGAGGTTTCCTTTTATTGTTGAGGAGGTTGATGATATTCAGGGAGTCCCCTTCCACACAACATTTACCTTGGACCTCTTGAAGGAGTTGCAAGCCTCTCCAAAGTGCCCTTGCTTCGGCCTCGTTATTCGTCTTGATCCCAAGATTTTTAGAGAAGGCAAGTACCACCTACCCTTGATGGTCTCTCACCACACCTCCTACTCCTACTTTACTAGGATTGTCCTTTGCTGCCCCATCAAAGTTGAATTTGATCCAGTTCGCAAGGGGGCGATCCACCTAGTCTCCGTCCTTGGATGAGGTTGGCTAACCCCGATGGATTCGTCTAAAGATAAATCAAGGGATTGGGCAAGGATTTTCTCATGAGAAGGAATGGATTGGGGTGATGAAGGAAAGATGCTCAGGTTTTCTTTAGCAAAGGCCAAAATTTTGTTGGTGACAGACAACGGGTCAAGGTTAGACTCGTTAAAAGCTCTATGGTTCCTTTCTAACCAAATCTGCCAAAGATAGTGATGGAGGCAAATCTTCCAAAGGAACCTAAGCTGCAAACTTATAAAGGGAGAAGGCCATTGTTGGAATAACTCAAGGACCGTGGCTGGCATTACCCATGAGATATTGAAGGTTTGAAGCACTCCACTAAGGATAGCGGCCGACCATGGGCATTCTAGAAAAATGTGATGGATTGACTCCCAGCTATTCCTGCACAAATAACACCGGTTAGGTAAAACCATACCTCTTCTTATCATGTTGTCTATGGTGAGAATTTTCCCTTGAATTACCACCCATGAAAAAATGAGCCAGTTTGGGGATCAACTTGCTAATCCACACCAACTTGGTTTGAAACGATGGATCCTCAGGGTCAAGGAGCATCTTGTATGTGGATTTGACTAAAAATTCCCCACTTTCAGTCGCAGCCCACCTCAGGTGATCCTCAATAGCTCTTATGGAAATGAATTATTGGGATAAAATGAATTCTAACTCCTTTGATTCAGTTTGGAACCCCTGTGCCCTGATGGGATTCCATCTCAGATTACCTCCCTCATGTCTGAGAAAATCAACCACCATAGGTCCAAAGTTGTCATCAGTGTATTGTTTAATCCTTACTAGCATGGGATCTAAGGCAAGAGCCTCCTCCCTAGCCCATCTATCCTCCCAAAATCTGATCTTCGTACCATTCTCGACTATCCATCTCATGCCTTTTTTTACTATCTCTCTACTTGACAAGATTGCTTTCCAAAAGTCGATCCTCTTATCGGAATAGGTGTGTTCAAAAAGTCAGATCCTTGGAGGTATTTCCTTTTCACAATGGCTATCCATTCATTCTCTTCGCTTGTGAGGACACGCCATGCTTGTTTAGCTAAAAATGCAGTATTAAGGTGGGAGACTCTCCTCAGACCCAAGCCTCCTCCTTCTTTGGGTCGGCACACTTTGCTCCAACCAACTAGGTGGATCCTGTTCTTGCCTTCCGATCCAGACCATAAAAAATTCTTTTGCATCTGTTCGATTTTTTGGAAAACTTGAGCCGGGGCCTTGAACACTGACAAGAAGTATACTAGAATGCTCTGCAATGAAGCCATGGTCAGGGTAGCTTTTCCCGCTTGAGATAGAAAGTGGCCTTTCCAACCAGCTAACCTTTTCTGGATTCTTTCCACCACATTGTTCCACATAACTCCCGAGGGTGCCCCAGTGAAAAGAGGTAGGCCCAGATAAGATGTTGGCAAAGTAGATATGGCACACCCCAAAATCCCTGCAATCCTAATCTGCCTTGGTATAGGGGTGTTGAGGAAGAAAATCTTACTTTTGTTAAAATTAACCTTCTGACCAGCTGCCTCCTCATACAAATTTAGGATGTATTTGATTCTTTTGGCCTCTTCCATAGAGGCTAAAGAAAGCATCAGCGTATCGTCAACAAATTGTTGGTGGGTGACAAGGGTGGTTTGGGACGTGGCTTTGATACCAGAGATTCACCCTGCTGAACAATCAGCTTTGATGGTCCTACCCAAGGCTTCGACCACAATGATGAAAAGCATGGGGCTTATAGGATCCCCTTGTCTAAGGCCCCTACTACTTTGGAAGAACCCGGCTGGGGATCCATTCACCAAAATAGAGAACCAGGGTTTATGGATGCATCCTCGAATGAGTTTGACCCACTGATCATGGAATCCAAATTTGATCAACATCGCCTCAAGGAATTCCCAGTTGATTCGGTCAAACGCTTTGTTCATATCAAGCTTTAGAGCAAAGGAAGCTTTCTTGGTTTGGTTGGCTGAATGGAGGGCTTCATGAACCGTGATGACCCCATCAAGGATGGATCTCCCTTGAACTGAGCTTCCCTGACATTGATCGATGATAAGGGGTAAAATACCTTTCATCCTATTTGCAATCAATTTGGTGAGGATTTTGTAGGTTACATTACATAGGCTCACTGGTCTGAAATCAGCCATAGTTTTAGGAGCTGCTCCTTTTGGAATCAAGGCTATAAACGTGGAGTTGTAGCTTTTAGGGATGTGTTTGGATAACTAAAATTCCCTGATAGCCGAGCATACATCAGCCCCCACAATGTCCCAGTACGTTTGAAAAAAGCGAGGAGAAAACCCAATTGGTCCTGGGGCTTTGTCTGGATCCATAGAGAACAGGGCCTCTCTGATTTCCTCATATAAGAACGGATCGGTGAGTCTCCTATTCATATCATTGTCAATTGCTTGAGGAATGGCACGCAATAGGGAATATTTTGCATTGGCCTGGCACTGCCCTTCTTCTCCCAGGAGGTTGCTAAAGTAAGTCACAACTTCATCTCTGATTTCATGAACATCATGAGTGGTGGAGCCATCTTCCTTGGTCAAATCTCTAATTCTATTGTTGCTTCTATTTCTTAGGGTGGTCACATGGAAGAATTTAGAGTTAGAGTCCCCATCCTTGAGCCATAACGCTCTAGATTTCTGCCTCCAATACATTTCTTCACAGGCGATGATATTGTGGAACTCAGCCAAAAATATTTTTTCTTCTGATCTGGTTGCCTCATCATAATGACCATTTTCAATGCTCCTTTCGATGACCCCCAGTCTATCACTTACCTCCTTATTTTTACCAAACAAATTCCCGAAAACTTCCTTGTTCCAAATTTTGAGGTTATCTCTCACCATCCTTAGTTTCTGGGACAATTTGAATGAAGGGCAGCCTTGACCATTGTTCATCCACCATTGATTAATATTCTCCTTAAGGTCCTTATGCTTAGTCCACATCGCCTCAAACCGAAAAGGCTTCTTTAGGCAAGAGCGTTGGGGAACCTCAAGTAGTATAGGGCTGTGATCAGAAGCTATCTTGGGTAGGGAGAGCAGGGAAGAATCCCCAAAAGCCGTAAGAGCTTCTTTCGATAAGAAGAACCTATCCAGCCTCTCCTGAATTAGATTATTCCCAACCCGTCGGTTTCTCCAAGTATACTTGGCTCCTTTTAACTTTACATCCATTAACTCGTTTGAGTTGATGAACGAATTGAAATCCTCCATGCTTCTGGAGGGCAGTCCGGATCCTCCTTTTTTATCATATGGGTATAACGGTGTATTAAAGTCTCCACCTATCACCCAAGGAACGTCCCGAAACGCTTCACTCAAATGAGTCAGGTATACCCACAGTGAAGCTCTTTCTTGAGCAATATTAGGGGCATATACATTTGAAGTGATCCATGACCTGTTGTTATCTAAGTCATGAAAAAGGACACTTAGGACCCTCTCCTCTGCCTAAATAACATTTCCTTCCACTCTCTGGGGGTCCCACATCGTCAAAAGGCCTCCAGAAGCTCCTCTCGCTTGCTTAAAAGCCATTCCCCCATGCTTCCAAATTCTATAGGCTACAATATTTGCCTGACCCTCATCCATTTTTATCTCTTGAAGTAGCATAATAGTCGGATTGACTATTTTCCTTAATGACTTGGCCATCCTTTGTTTAACTGGGCCATTAAGGCCTCTCACATTCCATGAGAGGATCTTCATTTAGATTGTTTGTTGTTTTTCCCTCTCCCCCTTCCTTGAGGTGGGGGAGATTTGTTGTTTCTGCTATCATCCTGACTTGTGATAACTTGCTGTAAAAGTGTCCTCTGTTTCCCATTTGCTATTTCATTGTCAATCTTGAGTTTGTAGTGGTCTGCCTCTGACATTCGTCCTCTCTTTTTTTGCTCCCAAAATCAATCGAGGATTTTGTTGAACTTCTTATCTATTTTGGGCTAAACTTGGGGGGATAATTTGTTGCAGGATGGGACTAGAGCCCCCAATATTCCTTTGGGTACTTGTTATGTCGATACTTGACTCAAATCCCTCCAGGTTCAACCTGTATTCATTTGGGTTCTGGTGCACATTTTGAGGATTGATCAGGCCTTGAGACATATCCCTGGATGACCCTGCTTTTGACGGAGATTCTAGGGTTTTGGGCCAATCAATATAAGGGTTATTATCCTCCTCATTTTCTTCATCTGAGTCCCTATCTGCTAAAACTTCAAACCTATTAGAACTTAGGGTTTTGGGACTTACCTTATCTCCCTCTTCAGTTTGCTGCTTTCCTTGCACCTTTTGCCTGATTTGGGCTTGACACTCACTATTATTGAGGTCGATCCTAACCTTCCTGAAGGCTCCTTTACCTTGTTGGGCCTGAGGTCCTTGATTTATGATAATCCCTCTACCATTGAACCCTCTCGGATCTGGTTTCTTCGGGCCTTCTTGCTTGGCGACCAAAGTTGGACATTGGCTTGAAAGGTGGCCTTGGTTTTTGCACTCCGTGCAAAAGGCCGGTTTATTTTCATACTCGACCAGTTGTTTCCTGAAGTAGTTTTCGTAGCCCAACTCAACAAAGGTTGGCAACTCTGATTCTAGATTTGCATTAACCCAGATCCTTGCCTGAGTCATTCTTGTCCTTGCCAGAGTGGCATGATCGATAGCCACCATTTCTCCTATTATTTTTGCTATTCCTTTAAGCCAATATTCATTAACGAATTGAGTAGGTAAATTTGGCAGGTGAACCCATATAGGGGCCGTGTTGATACTTTGCATCTCCGGGTCGAAATATTCACCCCAGTGTCTAAGGAAAAGGCTGCGCCTACCTAGGAACCACGACCCTCCAGTCAAGATTTGCTCTGCATCCTCCTTGTTGTTAAACCTTATTATGAAAAACCCTCTTGCAAGGGCCACTATCTCCAAACTGCCTATCATTTTCCATTTGGTCCATGCCCAAGTCCTTATAGTCTCAATGTCAGGCCTTCCACCCAGGAACTTCCCAACCAACGAGTGCTTCTCCATAGCCAAAAACCCATCCATGATATTTGTTGGGGCGATGATCCTGTTCTTTTCTTGGAACCAGGGGAGGAAAATCCTTAAAGAAGTCACCCCTAGTACCTTTTAGGGTTTCCGCGAAAGACCATGCTTTTTTGGGTCCCGCAGCGCCTTGTTGGGTCCCTTTGTCAGGGTCTTTGTTGGGAGGGTCGGTCCCAATGGCCGTGCCTACTTGGTCGGATAACGAATCTCGATCGTCCTCAGCCTTGGTTCCTTCCTCTGGATCCTCGCTTGTCCCTTGCTCACTGCTCCTACCTGTCCCCACTATACCTCAACTGTTCTGTCTCTACTCTCCCCCTAAACCTCCATTGATCCACATCTACTCCTCCATTCTCTATTCTCTCTCAACTTATTTCTTACTTGGAGCATGCCAATTTATTGGTTTTGAGAAGCAAATACTATTGTTAGGCATATATTTTCCAAAGGGGTATGTCTAGTTTCATAACTGATAAGGGCCTTACTAATGTAGTAGAAAAATATTTCTCTATGTTTTTCATCATATTGTGCTAATATGGAACCTATGGCATGGATTGTTGTTGCAATATATAGCAAGAATGGTTTGAGGGGAACTAGTGGAATGAGAACTGGTGGAGATAGAAGGTATATTTCTAATGCATCAAATACTTTTTTATTTTCCTTGTTATAATTAAAATCAATTTATTTTTGTAATATTATTTAAAAGGTTCAACACTTATCTACTAATTGGGATATGAATATTTGGATGGCTTGCAATATGCCTTATAGACTTCAAAACTTAGTTAGATTTTAAAGGTGTTAGCATGTCAGTTATTTCTAATATTTATTAGGATATGCCTCAATACCATGTCTAGACACTCTAAATTCTAATAATTTATTAGATGTTACCAAAAATATACATTTGGAGGGACTAAGAAAAACCTTATACTCTCTAAGCCTTTCAAAAAAATTCCTTAAATATTTGACATGGTCTTCTCTTTTGATTGATCATCCAAGAAGATCGTCAACATAGTCTTCCACAATATTATGAATCATATCATGGAATATATATGTTATGGCATATTGATAAGTTGCACAAAAATTCTTTAAACCAAAGAGAATAATTTCATAGAAGAAGGTATTCCAAGGAGTACTGAATGATGTTTTGGCTTTATCTTTTAGTGCTATCTAAAGTTTGTTACAAAAAAAATTTCATCCATCAAGGATAACATTTTGCATTAAGTGTTAAAGTTGACTATCATGTATATATTATGTAGAGGATAATTTTTCTTAGGATAGGGTTTGTTAATGTCTTTAAATTTTATGCATACTCACACAATACCCTCTTTATTTTAGACAAGAACTATGTTAGAAATCTAATTAGAATAGTCAATAGCCTTAATAAACTTGACCTCCAAAAGCTTTTGGAGTTCTTCTTTAACTAGTAAAGTAACTATAGGGGTGCATATTTCTTGACTTTTTCTTCACTCACTTAGTTTCAAGCTTGAATACTAAGTGATAAACAACTAGTGATGGATCTAGTCTAGGCATATCTATATAGCACCATGTGAAGATATCACCCAATTTTTCTTTAGTTAGAAATTTTTCTAAATTTATTATTCATGATTTGTTATTTGATCTGATGTTAATATTTATGGTCTCTTATATTAATATTTTTATTCACATTCATATTATGGAGAGGAAGGTAAGACCCCAAAAATTTGAAGGTCTTTAGCATATAAATTCTATTATTCAAGGTTGGATGATTGTGAGGGATGTGTAATTAAAGAAAGATGCCCTTCAATAGAGATATCTTCTTCATGAGGAACATCACTATAATTATCCCTAAGAGGGTTGTGGGGTAAATTTCTCACCTTACAATAATTTATGTGTAATGTTAATACAAGGTCTACTATTTATTTTGATGTCATACTATTATCTTCTTTTGATGAGATTAATATATGCTCATTGTCAATGCTATGATTAGAGGTTTTCCTAATCTTATCAATAGGATCAATATTTATGGTGTTGATTTGTGCATACTACAAAAATAGATCAAAAAATAAGGAGGAAGGTTCATTATCCTCCTCTTCATCCTAGTCTATACCTATTAATAAGGTTACTTATTCTTGAAATTTAGATAAGAAAAGGGACGCCTCATCTTTCTTACTACTCTGAAGACAAGAAATATTTCTTTTCATTATGGTTGGGAAAATATCCCAACCCACAATGTTTGGATAAAATTTTAGACTCTAGGGCTAGGGTAAATATTAGAGAGATAAAAAAAAGTATAATTTTGTTTTGTTGGTCATGGATTGGTTCCACATATTCTCTTCAATGTTTTTTCCACCAAAAATGAAGGTGCAAGTTCCTATTTGCACAATTGTTCCTCACATGGATGACAATCCTAAAGCACAAGGTGATGTTGGTAACCTAACCAAGTATAAGGTTAATATCTATTGGTATTAATTTTTGAGTTTTATATTGTTGATATCCTCAACATTTTCTTTAGCTTTGGTTATAAATTGATTATTAATATCTTATCTTTGGATGATGCTTATTTTATTAGATAGAATAAACCTTAAGGTTTCTTCCACGAAGGGACAATAAGCATTCAACAAAGGACATAAACAAGCTTTTGGGTTTTCTGACTAGATACTCGAACATTAATCAAAATTATCTTTATCAGCCTCCATATTATACAACTTACCCTGATATTCAAATTTTACACGTTGATGGTAAGTTGAAGGAACAACCTACATCATGTGGATCCAAGGTTGGTCAAAAAGGAGATTATAATTTAAATCAAGGTAACACATAAAATATCTTTAAAATTTGAACTCCCACCTTTATCAAAAGAACTATAGTTTTAGAAACTTCTCGGTCTTCATTGTTATAGGCCATTATGACAATGTCTAACTTTTCTAAGTCTTCCTTATTGATCCCTATTCTATGGATGAACCTAAGATTATAGACATTGAATGATGAACCATTATAAATGAGAACCCTTTTAATGGACTTCTCACCAATATTACAAGTGATATAGAAAGGGATATCTCCAAGCATAGAGGCAAGTGGAATGTCATCTTTGAAGAATAATATGATGGAATGGTTGACACATAGGGAACCTAAAACATTAACTAGATAGTTAGCACTAGTATTTTTAGTTACTTTCTACTCACTTAGAAGCTTGAACAGGTATTATCTATGGATGAAAGATGTTTACAATAGAGTATGGATATTTTATCTAGTGATATCTATTTTTTTTTTTAAGGTTAAAATCTCTCATACCTTTATCTTGGGGTTTTAGAACCAAAGGAGACTCAGAAGACAATTTAGAGTTTTGATCCTTTTCTAGGGCTTGTTGTCTAGTCATGATTTTAACTTGAATCATCCCTACCATATTTTGATATGATGGGGGGATGTTCCTATATTAGAAATTATTAGTAGCATATAGTCCATTTTTTGGTAAGGGGTCCTAAAAATATCTAGATCTTCATTAGAGGATGTTGTTTGTTTAGGACCATTAACCACTAGATGACCTTCATCGATGAGATCTTGTTCCATATTTTTAGAAGTGATATGTTTGTTCATGTGATGACCATTAGTGAAATGAAAATCACATTGTTGGTCAACCTTTAATGAAGGAATATTTTCTTTATCTAGGTTATGCTACCTTATAGGAGGTAGTTCTATTATCTTAGCATCCAATAATTGTGTTAACACAAAAGATAGAGATTGGTTTAACTTGGTAAATTTCCTAGGAGATTTTTCCATAGTCTTAGCTAGAATTAATTTTTGTAACATTGTAGTGGTATTAAAATTACTTCTTTTAGAATTATTTTTGGAGTCAGAGTCTATTACACCATCACCCACAATGTGTTTATTTTTATTTTGTAATTTAGTGTTAGAATAATATGGCTTCTTATCGTATTTCTTAGTTTTTAGTTTCCCTTATTGCTAAAGGACGGTTTCCATTTGCTTTGCAAGATCTACCGCATTGTCAAAAGATATAAAATAGTTCATATCTAGGGGATATGAGATGTTCTTGTAAATTACATATAAAATTACATAAACTATATCTAGGTGGTAGATCAAAAGGATGTTTCCTAACCAATTTCCATCACCAGGATAAGAATTCATTGAGGGATTCATTTTTACCTTGTTTCAATTGATATAAATCATCAAATATGTATTTTTTTGCAACATAGGTGATGAAATGTTGAGTGAATATTTTGGCCATATTAGAAAAACAATTGATTGAGTGGTGGGGAAATTGGTGAAACCATTCTAAATTCTCACCACCAAGACATGAAGGGAAGAGCTTCAATAACAACATCTCATCATTTTTGATGTCATGGAATGCAAATAAAAAAAATTAAAGGTGCTCTATTGGGTTACTATCTCCCTTATACATCCAAAAAATTGGTAATACAAAGCCCAAAGGATAAGGTATATTTATTAATGTAGGATCTATAGGTTCATTACAACAATATTTATAAGAATATTTTTTGGTGTGACTCCTTGAATAGAGGCTAATTGTTGTTTAAACTCAGAGTTTTTTTTGCTATATGATCTAGCCTAGAATTTATATATTGGAATCTAGGGTAAGGAATTGATGGTACTATGGACTAGGATTGAACACTAAATAAAGGATAATACTAAACATATATATGAGATGATCTGAAAGGGATCATCTCACTATTAATTCTAAGATTATTTTATATAGTAAAGTTATTAGAGAGGATGTTAGCAGGAATAGGTATGCTAAAGAATAGATTGGAAGTAATCATATTTGAAGCATTAGGTACACTAAAAAATATGTCCAAATTTTGGACTTTTGTATGACTTATATAGTGAGATACAAGGAGGTTTAGCCTATATGGTTCTATGTTGGGTTATATATATATCTTAAATTTTCTAAGAAAGATGAAATATTACATGGCATTCCTTTTATGGTTGTGGTAATGATTGAGTCCTATTTTTGAACACTCATGGACTTAGGTCTAGGCTATTGTGGAAGTTATAAAATAAGTTCTTATTTGATGAAAGTGCGAATCTCATATACCCTTAATATAGTTTTCATAACTACTTTGTTTCTTTTGAGAAAAGAAACTAGATGATCCATAGATTTAAACACTACTTATTCATTATGAACAAGAGAATTGGTTCCAAAAGGAGAGTTTTCTTCCTCTTATTCCTTGAATTTTGGGTTTTCTATCATAGGTTTATTCTTTGTAAGTTTAGATGAAGCACTTTTATTTAGTGCTAATGGTCATGCAACATACCAAGGAATATAAGGGGGTTCAGACATGATCAGAATATAGTTCATTTTATTAAGTTTTTTTGAGATTTTTTATTAAAAAAAGAGAAGATGTTTGATATCATTATGCCACATTGGAAAAACATCCCTCCTTATAACTCTCATTATTACTTCATAATATACTAGCCAAGGGAGATAACCCCCAAGGTTTGTACATTAGGTTACTCAAGGGGTCGTTAACCTTCCCCCAATAGGACTAACAATTTTTTTATGTTCTTGTTATCTTGATTTAATGTGATTTATGCTAAGAAAACAAGTTATATGATCTTGATTATGTGTAGTAAATTTTATCTTGATTAAGGATAAGGTCCTAAGTCAAAGGTTTTGGATAGGGACCTAGGCAATGTGTTCATGTTGGGTTCACCAAAGATGTGGGATGCCAAAATGTGCATGGGGGCATTGGAATATTTTCTAATGCATCATTTGGAATATGCTTTGTGTAGTTTTTTTATCTTTGGTGGAGAGATATTCGGGTTTACCAAGGGCTTATAGATTTCCCTAATCCAGTTTTGATGCTTTCAATTTAACAAACACCTAGGTTATAGGCTATCCTAGGAACTAATGCATAAGATGTTAATGCAATGTACTATGAGAATAGAGATGCAAATAAAAATACACTAAGCTATATGCAACTTCACCTTAATGATTTGTTATTTATGCTTTAAAAATAAAATATTTCATTTTTCTTCTTTTTAAGAGGCAAGAGTATAAAATAAAGATGCAAGAATACAACTTATCCTAATGTAGGCTATATATGATTCATATTAAGTTATTAATAAAGAAAAACAAAGTACTTATAATAAGGTATTTTTTTTATTTTTTCCCTTTATATATATGAAACAATGGATTTGACAAATATGTAAGCAAATGATAAGTAGACAATCAATTATACAAACTAAAAACTAGAGGATCAAGGGCTACTTACCTATTTTAATATTCAATGCAAATAAAACATATACATGTGATTACCTCCTCTATTGAATATTTCATCTGTAAATATTATAGTTGGCGAATTCACTAAGATCTAAAAAATGTTGAGAAATATTACATTATTTAGTACATGTTAATGTACCCCCATGGTACCTTAATGGTACATTTGTAAATATGTAATAGAATAGTTTTGATTCTATAGTTTAGATTTTAATTTATATTTCTCCTTTTATGTACATGTCAATGTGCAGGAAATGTACAAGTGTCATGTAAAAGTGTAATGTGCAAAAAATGCACAAGTCTCATGTAAGTTAGAATGCAAGTGTAGATTGAGAAAATGTAAATAAGTGTCTTGTGTGTAAGAGTGAAAATATGTAATGTGAGTATGTGCACAAGTATCCTATATTAGGAGTGCATGTAGAAGTGTAATATTCATGTAGATTTGAGCAAGTGTGTTGGCAAATTGAGTTATTTTGTGTTGTCATTGATGTCATATGGATCACATTGAGTTTTGGTGGCAAAAGCACTTCATAAATATTCATTTATGATATTTTGGAGAGCATGGATATATATGATTTTGTGGCACAAGAGGCATATAATATTTAATTTTTAAATATTATATTAATATTTTTTATTAAAACCAATGGTAAAGTTTTTTATTAAAACCAATGGCAAGGGTTTTTATTAAAACCGATGGAAAGGTTTTTTTAATTAGACCAATGGAAAGGGTTTTTATTAAAACCATTGGAAAGGGTTTTTCATTAAAACAAATGTGCTAAGACATCTCCAAATGATGATGGATGAAAAGGTATTTTTCAATAAAACCTTGGTGTAAAAAGTTTCATGAAAAAATTCAAAAGAACAAAGGAGATATCCCAATTCAAAGATAAGAGATGAATTATTAAATATTTATTTAATAGTTCTAAGGTATAAAGTTTAATTAAATTATCCACCGATGTGCAAAGGTTAGGATGGAAAATCAAAGTTTATCGATGCCATTCGAAGGCATTGAAAGACATATAAATCAATTAAGACTTTGGCTATTTTGTTGCGGAGATAGGAGAATAATCAGTGCATGAGAGAGAGTCATCGAAGGGAGGCAACGTAGAGGAAAAATGAAATATTGAACTCAAGGGAAAAGACAAAATTGAAAGCTACTGGAACTGACGTCACACTGGGTAGTGTAGCATAGTTGGTAGGGCATCATATTTGCACTAGAAATTTTTGTGTTCGAATCCCTCCAGGAGCAAAAGTTTTTTGTGAGAGATTGATTTCATTTTGACATCCGAGCGCAGAGATTAAAGGAAGTATTTGGGACTGAATCCCAACATGGGCCAATGCTCATGTGGTAAGTGCTTCATAGTACAAGCAAGGAGGAACATATTTTGACTCCCATGAAGGTGTGAAGGCGCATTGATTTTTGGGCAAAATATTGACGATCGCGAAGGTGTGAAGGTGCATTGATTTTTGGGCAAAATGTTGATGATTTTGAAGGTGGTAAAGGCACATTGATTTTTTGTAAATACTTTAATGTTTTTAAATATTGCAGAGGCTACGAACTTCATAAAAAGGTATTTATCTCTAGTGCATGGTAATAGTTGATATTGCCAAAGTTGTGGTGCATTAAAATCATTTCTGCCAAAAATTAGGGAGTCATAAGGTATTTGTTGGAAATAAATGATTGTTGTGTGTTCTTAGGGAGATATAAGGTGTTGAGATATTATTTTTTATTGATATGTGTATTTAGGGAGTTATAAGGTGTTGAATTAAATAATTGAAAATTATTGTGTGTACTTGTGGAGTTATAAGGTGTGAAAACAAATAAATAAAAGCATAGGTGTTTGTTGTTTATGTCAATGAAATTAGGGAGTTATAAGGTAGTAAAGTGTTGAACATGTATATGTCCTAGTGCGTGGTTTGATTATGAAATTAAACTAGGAACATGAGACCTAGTTAATTGCTACCTTGAGTTAGAAGACATGCACATGAGTTAGGGTTTTAAGTTGAAGACAAATTGCTTGATTATGTGCCTTGACTATTGAGATTAAGTGGATTAGAAAATCAATTTTATAGATAAAATTGATGCTTGAGCAAATAATTTATTTAGTGGAGTTCATTGAGAGTATTGCCACTATTGAGGAGGTTTTTGCTATTGATTTGAGGAGATTATTGTTGGTTACTTGTTGAGTACATTGCCTCTATTTGAGACCATTGAGGAGATCATTTGCTAGTCACTTGTGGATACATTTGTCTTTCATTTAAGGAGATCAATTTTGGCTATTTGAGAGTTCTTTGCTTGAGGGAGTTATGCTTATTTCTTGAGAGCTTATTGATATTGCATGAGGAAGATATTATTAAGAACCTATAGTTATTTATTGTGGATATTGTCCTTGGTTTATTGAAGTCCTCATTGTTATTGCTTGGAGAGGTTTTCATTAGAGAGCTCATTAGCCATACATTTGAGAGTATATTGTTGAGAATTATTGTCATCCATTTGTGAGAGTATTTGTCATACATTTTTGACATCATTGTGGATCATTGTTGTCATCTATTGAAGAGTACATTGCCATTCCTTGTTGAGTTCATCATTGAGACTTGCCTTTGTTGATTTGTGGTTGAGATTTGAGTTCTATTTGAAAGTTATTGGTTGAGCCCTTGAGAAGGATTTTGGGACATAATTTTTGGATAGAGTTGGGACAGTATTTGAGCATCATTGCTTGAGCCCTTTGTGAAGGATTTGAGGACATATTTGGGATATCATTTGATCATCATTGCTTGAGCCTTTTGTGAAGGCTTTGAGGATATATTTGGGACATCATATGAGTAGGATTGTTTGAGCCTTGTGAGAAGGCATTGAGGCAAATTTGTGAGCAATGAAAGAAATATAACAAAAATAGAAAAACATATCAACACTAGTTGCCTAGATGAGTAGATCAATGGATAGCCTAGCTGAGTAGATCAGTGGATTGCCTAGCTGAGTAGATTAGTGGATAGCCTAGCTAAGTAGATTAGTGGATAGCCTAGCTAAGCAGATTAGTGGATAGCCTATATGAGTAGATCAATGGATTACTTAGTTGAGCAAATCAGTGGATAGCCTATTTAATAAGATCAGTTGATAGCCTAGATGAGCATATTAGTGGATTACCTAGCTGAGCAGATCAGTAGATAGCCTAGTTGAGCAGATCAATGGATTGCCTAGCTGAGTAGATCAGTGGAGCCCACCTGAGAAGATCAGGACAACCTAGCTTTGAGTAGATCAAAGTAATAATTTGTATTGGGATAAGGATCCCTATTTCTTTGTGAAATATTATAAGGATATTATATTATGGACTACCCCACATTGGGAAACCACGTTAAATCTTGTGTCTCAATTGTGTGTGGTGATTTGTACACTTTATTACTATTGTTATCTATGTTATTAATGCACACTACTATATTTGGTAATTGCAATTGAGGACACTTATTGATATTGGTTTGGAAATAAAGTAAAAATTGGTCACTATACTGTTCACCCCCCTCTCAGTATAAGCTTGTGTTCTTCAATTGGTATCAAAGTAGGTTACTTCAAAAAGGCTAACATCTTGAGGGCATATTCTACAATAACACGGATGGCTTCATAGAATGGATCATCTACAATTAAGGCTCCACTGTTTTATGGTAACAATTATGCTTTCTGGAGTATGAGAATGAAGAACTACTTGATATCACAAGGATATGAGGTATGGAATATGGTTGCAAAAGAGTACAAGGTTGAAGGTAATCACGAGACAGATAATACTATCAAGACATTGGTTGAGATCAATGCAAAGACAATGAATTGTATTCTGAGTGGGCTACGTGAGACAGATTTTGCAAAGGTCATGGTATGTAATTCATCTAATGAAATGTGGACCAATTTTTGGAATACCTATGAAGGATATTCCAAGGTAAATTTGGAAAAACTACAAACTCATAAAAGAAGATTTGAGGAATTGAAAATGGAATATTCTAAAGATATTGTAAAGTTTTTACTTCGAGTTGATGAGATTACTAACACCATGAGAGGCCTAGGATTTGAGATGAAAGAATTAGATGTTACTCAAAAGGTTTTGAGAGCACTTCCCATGAAGTATGATGCAAATGTTTCAGCGATAGAAGAAACAATGGATATTAACAAGCTAATAATGAAATAACTAAAGAACATAAGCTTATACTAAGAGGGGGGGTGAACAATATAGTGCCCACTTTTTACTTTCTTTCCAAATCAATATAAATTGGTGTACTTAATTGCAATAACCAAATATAACAGTATGCATTAATGACATAGATAGCAATAGTAATCAAGAGCACAAATCAATCTCAACTCAACTTAAATCAAATTGATCTCAACTCAGATCAATATTGTAGAAGCATAAAGAGAATTTTTAGAGACTCAATATGTTCTATTCACAAAATTAATTTCTTTCTCAACTCAAACTCAACTCAAATCAAAATATAGAAAAAAAATTTCATGGAACTTGAACAACCACTTCACACAATCGCTTGACTAGGCTCAATCAACTCAACTCAACCAATCGCCTTAAGGAACAATTTTTTCTCACAAACCCTAGTTCAAGCATGAATCAATCAACTCAAAATGTTTCCAAAAAAACTCAATAATAACTCTCACATAACAATGATATTGATGTTCTCCTTTAACTCAAGTTCAAGTTTTTTGTACAAGCAATGGGCTTCAACAACAATGCTTATAAAACAAGGTTTAATCACAACTCTTAAACCAGAAAACCCTGAAGAATTCAACCAACCACTTTCGAAAAGGAAACCACAATTAATATTTTTCTCTCCAATGATATTTCAGAAATCAACCACCATAAACAAAGTCAATGGAGAATATTGCTCATACTTTTTTGATGCCTTATTAGTTGTCCACTAAATCCGACACACTCAATAATTTTTTTTTTTTTAATTTTAATAGAGGTTAGATATCTTGATTAATAACACAACAATAATATCCAAATAACACCTTATTACTCCTACTCAACAAAATACACCATGTCCCCTCATGAAAGAATTAATACCCTTTGAAAAAGAACAAAGCAACCTTCACTTTTGAACCCCTTTACAAAATCAAAAATATCTCTTTACACACACCTTATTTCTCCCTCTAAGCAAGTTAATAAAATAGCCCTCTAAATAATATTTCCAATGATATATAATATGGTATACTTCCAAAAGGAAAATCATCAGAAATATTTCTTTTTCCTAAAGTAAATCGAAACCCTTATTTCTCCTAGGGCAACTTTAGAAAAATAAAATATTAAAAAATATATTAACTTGCCTGGTGAGCAGAAATTAATGTCCCGCAAAACATTCATTTCTCTTCCATAAATTATCAATCTGGTAAGTTCGTAAACTTATGAGTGTCACGCACAGTATATGCCTGTAGTGTTGGGGAACAAATCTGGTTGTACCTTATTTAGTTTTGTGGGGAGGTTTGTGTAAATGGATTCCAACCAAACCAAATAAACTAAGTGCAGGAAATGAAATAAATAAATTATTAAATAAAAAGTAAAGTGCTGGAAATAAAATGCGAGGAAATAAACACACACAACTGAAATTAAATAAAGCAGTAAACTAATCTACAGAAAGCAAATGCACAAATTAAACAGGGGAGGACTACTACAGGGAGTGGGCCCAAGCTCCCACAGATAGTCCACCTAGCTAGCTACGTAGAGCTTTCTCGAATAAGAGGAGTTACACTCTTAATTAATTAAACAATAAAATAAAATAAGTTCTATGTAAAATTAATCATTGATCTCTGATCCCCCTGTTCATCTAGCCTGCGTCTTTATATAAAGCACAACCAGATATCATTACAATAACAAATCGGTCTATTTTAATCACGTGATGTGATTTAGTTACAATTGATTCTACACATATTTTATTCTTCTATTTTAAAGTATGTTCGTTCACCAGATTATAAACATCCTTAGGTGTACGTAACAACAAATCCTAAACTAATGCATCCTAAAAATAATAATATGCTTTAAGAGCTTTACAAGGTCAACTAGCCAATCGGTTGATAATAACAAACACTTTATTCTATTTAATAAATGCATGATTAAAATAGATCTCCTTTGTCTTCACGTGCAACCTCCTCCATAGTCCTTGGTCAACCAGTCAAATTTGACTTGGTAAATCTTGCAAAGTATGAAGGCATGGAGGCACCTTTCGGTTGTAGGGAGGCACTCTTCTTCCATTGGTGCCTTCCTGTTGCAGGGAGGCACTTGTCTTTCATTGGTGCCTTCCGGTTGTAGGGAGGCGCTCATCTTCTATGGGTGCCTTCTGGTTGTAGGGAGGCACTCGTTTTCTATCGATGCCTTCCGGTTGTAGTGAGGCGCTCGTCTTCCGTGGATACCTTTTGGTTGTAGGAAGGTGCCTACTTCTGTTGGGCGCCTTCCTTGAAGAGGAAGGTGCCTACTCTCTTGCCTTAGTCTCTATAATCAGAAGTATGCCGGGTCCAAGTGGATGTAGACTGGAAAACACCATATTAGTACCAATACCTACATTTATACACATTTCCCACTAAAAAAACCAATCAAGCATAATACCGGATTTTCTATCAATTATATGCATAAGTTATATAAAATACATTTCATATGCTAATTGAACCAGTGATAATTCTTCTTAACTATGTATATAAAATGAGCATTTTTGGTGCTCATCATTTCCTTTGTCCTTGATGGGATTCGATCCCTTGATGTCTCCTTGCTCAGTGCCTTAACCACAACCTATCTACGACATGAGCTATAGGCTCGTTTGGTAGGGAAAGGCACCATGTGCTTCAAAACACTCCTCCCTCTCATGCAAACAAAAAATGTTGCGCATGCTCTTTCTTCAAATTCCTTCTAACATAGCCAAGGGGACTTGAAACATTGAAATTCATTCTTCCAATTGCCTTAGCCAAAATCTAATTGCGAATGCGCCGCACTGCCCAAGGTGACTAGGGTTTCACATGCCATCCGATTTATTCTTTTCTTTCATCACTTAACCCTCTTTCGCTTTCCAACAATCGCATTAATTCATGAGCACAAGCTCAGGATTAATAAACATTAGGCACCCTTTTATATATTTTTCTCCCTCATATTCAATGACATTGGTGGATTACTTTTATTTTAAATTTTAAAATTTAAATTTAAATTTTAAACTAAATATTTAAAATTAAATATCTCCATCACCGGGACACCTTTTTTGATGAAACGAAAATCCAACTTGGGTTTTAAGAAAAACCCATTTCAAATCTGCCATCCATGGTTTTAAATAAAACATTTTATTTTACCTACCTTGGTTTTCACAAAAACCTTGTATATATCCATGCTCTCCAAAATATCATAAATGATTATTTATGAAGTGCTTTTTCCACCAAAACTCAATGTGATCCATGTGACATAAATGATCCATGTGACATCAATGAAAACATAAAATAACTCAATTTTCCAAAAATATTCCCATTTGTCATTGATGGCAACATCTCTAATGCAAATCACCACAATCACTGCAAAAACCATCTCTGAGAATCAAAGCTGCTCCCCTTGACTCAATACTCTATGGCGGTTGGTCCCCCTAACTCAATGCTCACTTTGGAGGCTTCTACCTATAATTTAATGCTCTCCCCATTAATAAAATATCTCCCCCTTTGACATCAATGGTAAAAGGGACACCTATGGGGCTAAAATATATGACTCTTAATTTTATCCCCCTCACCACCTTCTCTATTGAGGTGATTAATTTTAGGGTGGGAGTAATTTTATTCAAAAATGTTCTCTCAAATGCTCAAATGTTTCTCTTGGTAATGGTTTTGTAAATAAGTCTACAATCTGATCTTTTGGAGGAACATATTTCAATCTTACTTTTTGCTCTATAGCCTGTTCTCTTAAAAAGTGATACTTGTTTGGAATGTGATTTGTTCTAGCATGTATTAATGGATTCTTCGAGATACTTATAGCACTAGTATTATCACACAAAATAGAAATTGGATGATCATGTTCTATAATGAGATCTTTGAGTCTGTTTCATCCATAATACATGTGAAAAACATGCTGGTACTGCAATATATTCTGCCTCTATTGTGGAAAGTGACATTGATGGTTGTTTTTTGCTTAGCCAAGAAACTAGGCAATCACCAAGAAAGAATGCTCCTCCACATGTGCTTTTTCTATCATCAATATTTCCTACCCAATATGCATCTGTGTATGCTGTGAGAGTGAAATTATTACTTCTAAGATACCATAGACCATACTCCATTATTCCTTTGAGATATCTGAATATTATTTTCACTGGTGTCACATGTGATTCTTTTGAAGCTGCTTGAAATATTTCCACTAAACCAACTACCTGTATTATATTTGGTTTGATGACTATAACATATAATAGGCTACCAATCATAGATCTGTATAGAGTTTGATTTGCATTAGGAGATTCATCATCTTTGCTTAATTTGCACCCTGTAACCATTGGAGTGCTAACTGGCTTACTATCTTCCATTTTGAATTTCTTCAACATCTCTTTTATATACTTTGTTTGTGAAAGAAATATCTCTTTTTCTAATTATGAAATCTGTAGTCCGAGGAAAAAGGTTAATTCACCAAGCATAGACATTTCAAACTCATTAGTCACGTTTCTTGCAAATTCTTGACACATTTTGTCATTTATACCCCCAAAAATAATATCATCCACATAAACTTCCACAATCATCAAATCATTTCCCTTATTTTTAATATACAGATTGCTATCAACTATTCCCTTTCTGAAACATTGCTCTCGAAGATATTTATCCAGTCTTGAATACCATGCTCTAGGAGCTTTCTTTAAGCCATAAAGAGCATTTTTAAATCTGCATACATAATCTGGCTTATCTACTTGATTAAACCCATTTGGTTGTTCAATGTAAACTTCTTCTTCTAAGTGACCATTCAAAAATGCTGATTTGACATCCATCTGATATACTTTGAAATTCCTATAGCTTGAAAGTGATAGAAACATCTGTATGGCTTCCAATATTACAATTTGTGCAAAGGTCTCATCAAAATCAATTCCTTCTACTTGTGCATATCCTTTACACACCAATATTGCATTATTTCTAATGACTTGACCATCTTCATTCAGTTTGTTCTTGTACACCCATTTATTACCAATTACATATTTTCCCTTTGGTCTTAGAACTAATTCCCAAGTCTTACATTTTTCAATATGATCTAGTTCTTTCTTCATTGCTTTCTCTTCTTGTCTGTATTACATTAGGGATACCAATGCTCAAGTCCTCTGGATGATTTTTCTAAATATATCTTGATGAGGTTTTGAAAGGTATATTCTGTAAATCTTCTTCATCTGAATCTTCACCCATTTCTTCCTGATAGCTTTCTTATTCTTCAAGAATATCTTCCTAATATGGCTCATTTATTCTTGTTCTTTCATCAACTCTGATATTTATACTTTCCACCATGGTATGTATTCTTTTATTGTAGCATCTATAGGCCTTACTCTTTGTAGAGTATCCAATAAAAATACCTTCATCACATCTAGGATCAAACTTGCCCGAGTACTTATCATCTCTTTTGATATAACACTTACTTCCAAAATTTTTGAAGTAGTTTACCATGGGAGGTCTTCCTTTCCAAAACTCATATGGAGTCTTATGTTGCTTTGTTCTAACTTGAGCTCTATTCATAACATATACTATTGTACTAATTTCTTCCTTCAAAATCCCATCTAAGATTCTTGATTCATTTAGCATTGCTCTAGCCATATTCTCAAGAGTTTTATTCTTTCTTTCTACTACTCCATTTTGATGAGGAGTCCTAGTTGCTGAGTATTATTTTTTTATTCCATGTTTTGCACAAAATTTTATGAATTATGTAGAGATGAATTCCCCTCATCTATATGATCACAAACACTTGATCTTATTTCCTATTTCATTTCTACCATTTATTTGAATACTTTGAAATGCTCAAATGCCTCTGATTTTTATTTCAAAAAAACAACCCAAGTCATTCTAGAATAATCATATATGAACAACATGAAGTAGCTTTCACCTTGTAGGATTTTGGCTCATAGGACCATATAAATCAGTATGAATCAATTCTAAAACTTTGGAAGATGAATATTCTTTTTCCTTGAAACTTGATCTTGTCTACTTTCCATACTGACACTATGCACAAATTGTATTTTAAGGTCATTTTATCTTTGGTATATCTTTGACAATTTGTTTGTTTCTTATCCTTACTATGTTGTCAAAGTTCAAATGACACAACATTTTATGTCATAACCAACTTTTTTCTTCTTGAGATAACAAATATTTTTCCCTTTTTATTTCATTGAGCATGTAGATATTGTTATTGTTTCTTTCTGCATTTGCAACAAGCTTCCTTGTTTTTGTTTCCTTGATTTTGCATCTTGTAGAGGAAAAAATAACTATGTACCCTCTATCACAAAGCTGACTTACACTCAATAGATTGTGTTTTAGACCCTCAACATAGAGTACACCCTGTGTAGTAGTATTTTCATCATATAAACTTAAAGTTCCTCTCCCTTTGATTTTAGCTGAAGCATTATCACCAAATCTCACAGATCTATTGTTGTTCCTTTTTAGAAAAATGAACTTATCCTTATACCCAGTAATATGACTAGAGAAATCATTGTCAATATACCGTTTGTCCATCCTATAATGTAGTAGAATTTACCTTCAATATTGTTAGTCTTTTTGAAGGAATTCACTTTGATACCAATTGAAGAACACAAGCTTATACTGAGAGGGTGGGTTAACAGTATAGTGCCAACTTTTTAATTTCTTTCCAAATCAATATCAATTGGTGTCCTTAATTGCAATAAACAAATATAGAAGTATGCATTAATGACATAGATAGCAATAGTAAGCAAGAGCACAAATCAATATCAACTCAACTCAAATCAAATAAATCTCAACTCAACTCAATATTATAGAAGCATAAAGAGAATTGTTAGAGACTTAATATATTCTATTCACAAACTCAATTTATTTCTCAACTCAAAATCAACTTAAATCATAATATAGAAGTTTATTTCATGGAACTTGAACAACCACTTCACACAATCACTTGACTAGGCTCAATCAACTCAACTCAACCAATCACCTTAAGGAACATTTTTTTCTCACAAACCCTAGTTCAAGCATGAATAAATCAACTCAAATTTTTTTCAATAATACTCAATAATAACTCTCACATAACAATGATACTCATGTTATCCTTTAACTCAAGTTCAAGTTCTTTCAAGCAATGGGCTTCAACAACAGTGCTTATAAAACAAGGTTTAATAACAACTCTCAAACCAAAAAACCTTAAAGCATTCAACAAACCACTTTTAAAAAGAAAACCACAATCAATCATTTTCTCTCCAATGATATTTTAAAAATCAACCACCATAAAAAAATTTAATGGAGAAAATTGCTCATACCTTTTTGATGCCTTATTAGTTGTCCACTAAATATGCCACACTCAACAAACTTTATTTTTCAACTTTCAATAGGGAATAAATATCTTGATTAATAACACAATAATAATATCCAAATAACATCTTATTACTCCTACTCAATAAAATACACCATGTCTCCTCATGAAATAATTAATGCCCTTTGAAAAAGAACAAAGCAACCTTCACTTTTGAACCCATTTACAAAATCATAAATATATATTTACACACACCTTATATCTCCCTCTAATCAAGTTAATAAAATATCCCTTGAAATAATCTTTCCAACGATATATAATATGATATACTTCTAAAAGGAAAATCACCAAAAATCTCCCTTTTTCCTAAAGTGCATCACAACCCTTATTTCTCCTAGGGAAACTTTACAAAAAAAAAATATTAAAAAAAATATTAACTTGCCTTTGTCCTTGATGGGATTCGATCCCTCGACACCTTCTTGCTCAGTGCCTTAACCATGGCCAAGCTGTCGAACGATCTACAGGCTCATTTGGGAGAGAAAGGCACCACACACTCCTCCCTCTCATGCAAACCAAAAATGCTTTGCACACTCTTTCTTCCAATGCCTTCTAACGCAGCCAAGGGGATTCAAAACCTTGACATTCGTTCTACCACTTACCTTAGCCAAAATTCAATTTCCAATGCACCACACTGCCCAAGGTGACTAGGGTTTCACACGTCGTCCGATTTATTCTTTGCTTCCATCACTTAACCCTATTTTGCACGAGCTCTTTTCGCTTTCCAAAAATCACATTAATTCATGAGCACAAGCCTAGGATTAATAAACCTTAGGCACCCTTTTATATAGTTTTCTCCCTCATATTCGACGACGTCGGTGGATTACTTTTATTTTTAATTTTAAAATTAAAATTAAAATTTTAAATAATTTAAAATTTAAACTAAATATTTAAAATTAAATATCTCCATCATTGGGGCACATTTTTTGATGAAACGAAAAGCCAACTTGGGTTTTAAGAAAAACCTATTTCAAATCTTCCATCAATGGTTTTAAATATAACCTTTTATTTTATCTGCCTTGGTTTTCACAAAAACCCTGTATATATCCATGCTCTCCAAAATATCATAAATGATTATTTATGAAGTGCTTTTGCCACCAAAACTCAATGTGATCCATGTGACATCAATGACAACATAAAATAACTTAAATTGCCAACAAGAAATACAAGGAAATCTCATAGATTATGAGATGAGGATAGATAAGCATTAGGTTCCAATGAAAGAAATTGCATTCAAGGCTTCAATAAAAAAGAAAGGAAAAGATCCAGAGATAGATAGAGATTTTGATAATGATGAGGAAGATAACTTCATCAAAAAGAAAAAGGACTCAAGGAATTACAAGGATATGAATAAAGTTAGATGCTACAAGTGTGGTGATTATGGTCACTATGCAAACAAGTTTCCACATGAATAAAACAATGATGATGAAAAATAGGGTCACAAAAGAAAATAATAAGGAAAGCATAAGCATGACAAAGATGATAGGTACAACCAAAGCAAGCTTGAGAAGAAGAAAAGACAAAGAAAACTTTCTACATTCAAGAAGAAAATGATAGCTCAGATCACAACAATGAATACCGGTCAAATGAAGAAGAATGTACATTCTTTGGAATAAGTGAATAAAGACAAGAATACATATTCCTAGGTATTGAAGATAAAGAAGAGGATATATATATCAAATAACAACATGAAGAGCTTGCTATAACCATTGAGAAATAAAACAAGTACAATAAGGCTCTAAGAATACTAAAATGCTTCATATGCGAAGACTTTGGGTATTTATATGATGATTGCACATACTAAAACAATTACAACAAGGAAATTTTATTTGTGTAAAAAGAAGCAGTTCCAGTAATAGTTCTAGCAGCAGTTCTAGTGAAAATTCTAGTAGTAGTGATGATGAAGAAGAGGAATCCATAAAACAAGAAAATTAAATCAAGATATTGAAAAGGAAAATAAAAAGTCTTAAAAATAAGGTTCATGAAAATCAAAAGGTAAAAGTAATGCTTAATCGACGCATTCAAGATTTGGAAAAAGAGCTCTAAGAAAGAAAAGAGCTTGGCATCACTATTTCTAAGCAATTGAAGAAGAAGAAAGAAATATGTAATCAGTTAGAAGAAGAAGATAAGAAATGTTTGGGGACCTACATAAATGAGTTAGCACAATTTCAAAGGAATTAAATAACTTTGGATAAATTTTTGGATTTATAGCGAGATCCATTTATAAAGATAGGGCTTGGTTATGAAGAAGGGAAATAAAAAATAAACACACAAGGACCTCTATTTGTATCAGGAGGTTTTTTTTAAGAAATTTATAAGGAAGAACTGATTTCCAAAGAAAAGTAAGCAGTAGAAATGGATACTTGAATTTTAGAGGCTATAGATATGTGTGCCAATTTTCTATTTGACACAAGTAAAGAAAAAGAAGAGGAAGGTTACAAAGCACTAAAGGTCTCATATTTCAGGTTTGGGGAATCACACTAAAAAGGAAATGAAGTTGTAAAATATGAAAGCAAGGAATCACCTAAGATTCATGAAGAAAGTCCAAAGCTCCTATGGCTCTAAATATCTAGTTTGGATCTTGTTTTAAGATAGGTGAATCAAGTTCAAGAGGAAAATAAATTCTTGAAGAGGAAAACAAAGAAGAAGTTAAAGAAGAGGATTTAGATACTACAAGTAAGGATAAAAGATACAATGCACAAGTCAAAGATGATCACAAGGATAATGGTCAAGAAAGGTATGAGGGACCAAGACATGAAAAAAGGGATTTTCAAGGACATTTTTTTTCTTGTAATGGATTTGGACACAGGGCTATACACTGCAAGGTCTATGGATCAAAGAAGTTTGATTTTTCTAGAAGGAACATCAAAGGAAGAAGGTATGTTTTTCAGGGACATTGCTTCTTATGCAACATGATTGGTCATAGAGCTTCTCAGTGCAAAGAAAATGAGCAACATGGTTTTGGTATTAGAGCTACACAATTCAAATGTCATGGTCATAATGATTATGAAAACAGAACCTCACAATACAGGTTTCAAGAAATGAATGGATATAGAAATGATGTCAAGAAAGAATTCAGAACATGGGCACCATCCAAAGGTGACAATATCAAGTGTTTTAATTGCAATAACTTTGTACATATTGCAAAATGGTGTAGGACTCAATTCCAAATAGCTTCAAGGAAAGAAGTTCAAGTAATCTCAAGGCAAGAAGGTCAAACAGGTTCAAGACAAGAAGATCAAGGAACTCATCAAGAAAATGATATCACAAAGAAATGGAAGAAAGTTGACAAAGGAAAGGAAAAATGTAATATGGGAGTAAAAATACTCCCACTTCAAAATTAATCACCTCAAGAGAGAATGTGGTGGGGGGCTAAGCTTAAGAGTCATATCTTTTAGCCCCATAGGTGTCCCTTTTGCCATTGATGTCAAAGGGGAAGAGATTTGAGTAAGGGGGAGAGCATTGAGTTAGGGGGAGTAGCCTCCAAAGAGAGCATTGAGATAGGGGAAGTAGCCTCCATAGAGAGTATTGAGTTAGGGGAGCAGCTTTGATTCTTAGAGATGTTTTTTGCAGTAATTGTGGTGTTTTGCATTAGAGGTGTTGCCATCAATAACAAAGGGGGAGCTTGTTGGCAATTTGAGTTATTTTGTGTTGTCATTGATGTCACATGGATCACATTGAGTTTTTGTGGCAAAAGCACTTCATAAATATTCATTTATGACATTTTGGAGAGCATGGATATATATAGGGTTTTGTGGCACAAGAGGCATATAATATTTAATTTTTAAATATTATATTAATATTTTTTATTAAAACCAATGGTAAAGGTTTTTATTAAAACCAATGGCAAGGGTTTTTATTGAAATAGACGAAAAAGTTTTTTTAATTAGACCAATGGAAAGGGTTTTTATTAAAACCATTGGAAAGGGTTTTTCATTAAAACCAATGTGCTAAGACATCTCCAAATGATGATGGATGAAAAGGTTTTTTTCAATAAAACCTTGGTGTAAAAATTTTCATGACAAAATTCAAAAGAACGAAGGAGATATCCCAATTCAAATATGAGAGAAGAATTATTAAATATTTATTTAATAATTCTAAGATCTAAAGTTTAATTAAATTATCTGTCGACATGCAAAGGTTAGGATGGCAAATCAAAGTTTACCGATGTCATTCGAAGGCATTGAAAGGCATATAAATCAAATAAGGCTTTGGATATTTTGTTGCAGAGATAGGAGAATAATCAATGCATGCGAGAGAGTCGTAAAAAGGAGGCAACATAGAGGAAAAATGAAATATTGAACTCAAGGGCAAAGACAAAATTAGAATCTTATGAAACTGACATCACACTGGACACCATAGCACATTTGGTAGGGCATCATATTTGCACAGGAGAGGTCTGTGTTCGAATCCCGCCAGGAGCAAAAGTTTTTTATGAGATATTGATTTAGTTTTGATATCCGAGTGCAAATATTAAAGGAAGTGTTTGGTATTGAATCCCAACATGGGCCATCACTCATGTGGTAAGTGCTTCACAGTGCAAGCAAGGAGGAACAGAGTTCGACTCCCATGAAGGTGTGAAGGCGCATTGATTTTTGGGTAAAACGTTGACGATCGCAAAGGTGTGAAGGCACATTTATTTTTGGGTAAAACGTTGACGATTTCAAATGTGGTAAAGGTGCATTGATTTTTTGCAAAGACTTTAACATTTTTAAATATTATGGAGGCTACAAAATTCATAAAAAGGTATTTATCTCTAGCACATGGTAATAGTTGATATTGCCAAAGTTGTGCAAAAAAAACATTTCTGCCAAAAATTAGGGATTCATAAGATATTTTGGGAAATAAATGATTGATGTGTGTGCTTAGGGAGATATAAGGTGTTGAGATATTATTTGTTATTGCTATGTGTATTTAGGGAGTTATAAGGTGTTGAATTAAATAATTGAAAATTAGTGTGTGTACTTGTGGAGTTATAAGGTGTGAAAACAAATAAATAAAAGCATAGGTGCTTGTTGTGTATGTCAATGAAATTAGGGAGTTATAAGGTAGTAAAGAGTTGAACATGTATATTTCCTAGTGCATTGTTTGATTATGAAATTAAACTAGGAACTTGAGACCTGTTTAATTGCTACCTTGAGTTAGAAGATATGCACATGAGTTAGGGTTTGAAGTTGAAGACAAATTGCTTGATTATGTACCTTGACTATTGAGAGGAAGTGGATGGATTAGAAAATCAATTTTATGGATAAAATTGATGCTTGAGTTCATAATTTCTTTAGTGGAGTTCATTGAGAGTATTGCAACTATTGAGGAGGTTTTTACTATTTCTTTGAGGAGAGTATTGTTGGTTACTATTTGAGTACATTGCCTCTATTTGAGACCATTGAGGAGATCATTTTCTAGTCACTTGTGGATACATTTGTCTTTCATTTGAGGAGATCATTGTTGGTATTTGAGAGCTCTTTGCTTGAGGGAGTTATGCTTATTTCTTGAGAGCTTATTGACATTGCATGATGAAGATATTATTGAGAACCTATTGCTATCAATTGTGGAGATTGTCTTTGGTTGGTTGAAGTCCTCATTGTTATTTCTTGGAGAGGTTTTCATTAGAGAGCTCATTAGCCATACATTTGAGAGTATATATATATATATATATATATATATATATATATATATATATATATATTTTATTTGTGGAAAAAATCCCAAAAAGGATGCCACTTTCAAGTAAGACCCAAGGAGGCAAGGGTATCCATTCCACCAAAAATACCTAGGACTCGGACCTGGCCTACCACCTTTGACATACTCAAGGAGCAAACAAACACACAAAACCAATTTAAAAATAAGTAAATAACAACAAAAATAATAAAATAAAATAAAAAACATGCTCCTTGAGTGTGTCAAAAACAAAATCACAACCAAAAATGCACAATAAGATAAAAGAAACCACAACACAAACCACATAGAAAAACACAAGAACCACATAACAAAACACAAACAAGACAAAAACAAAAAAACACTACAAAGACATAACCCAAAAAAAAAATGAAAAATAAACACAACCAAAACCTAAAAAATTAAAAAATTAAATAAAAATAAAAATAAAAAACAACCAACAATAGAAAATAAACAAAAACAAAAAACATAGAAAACACTCACATATAAAAACACAAAATAACACAAACAAAGAGAAACCCAAGAATGATAAAAACACAAGAACAATAACAAAAAACATAAAAAAAAAACAAAACAACAAAAACACAAGAACAACAAAAAACAACACAAAGAACACAAAAACAAAACAAAATAAAAAAACCCACCCACCTTAAAAAACTAAACAAAAAAAAAAGAAATAAAAAATGAACAAAATAATGACCTATCTAGACCAAAAGACTATTAAGGCAAGAATCAATAGAGGAAACAAAATAAAGAATAGAATGAGCTAGGGAACTAAAAAAAATTGAATGAACCAAAGAGAAGCAAAAAAAAAAAACAAGAAGAAACTAGGTACCTTCAGAACTGGAGCCATCCAAAGAAATGATAGAAAGAAGAGCTTCCCTAATTTGAGAAGCCCACCATATAGGAGGGTGGCCATAACAAGTAAGATCACCTTTTTCCAAAGCCCAATTAGCTAAAGCATCAACACTCTTGTTTTGATCTCTGACCACATGATTGTAATCAACTTTCAAAAATCCCATCCTGGATTAACTGAATCTTCTCAATAATTCTTTTTATTCTCCAATCCACCTTATGATTCTTAGAAGGATTCTTCAAGAGATTAATCATAAGTTGAGAGTCGACTCAACTAACACCTTTTCCCATCCAACCTTAGTAGCCTCCTGAAGGCCTCTGAGGATACCATACCCCTCAGCAAGGTTATTGGAAAGAATACCCAAATTCTAAGCAAAAGTAAAAACCAGGGAGCCATCTGAAAGTCTACCAATTCCTCCCACACTGGATTTTCTAGGGTTCCCTCTAGAGGCTCCATAAGTATTGAATTTTCAAAAATCCTTAGGAGGAGGTTGCCAATTTCTATTCCTATCCATGTTACTAATACTCACATTCCCTTTAAGTTGGTTGCCCTTAGAATGTTTAATATTCAATCTTTGCATCACTTGATCCCATATTTGGTGGGATTTTTGGGGGTGATTAAGGAGATGATGGAATGATTCAACTAAGTTGGCTGTGGTCTTTTGCCAAATATAGTGAATATCCTTCCTATCTTTATTAAAAATTTGGTTGTTCCTTTCATTCCAAATATTCCAAAGAAGAATGGTAGAACCCATCCAAACTAACTGCCTAATAAAATGATCAACACCCTCTTGATTAGGCCAATCCCTCCAAAGCTGTTCAAAAGTAAAAAAATTGGACCACTGTAAGCCAAGTAAAGTGGCCATTCTCCTCCATAGCTCAAAGGCTAAAGTACACTCAATAAAAATATGGTTGATATTTTCTACATTCTCTTCACACATTTCACATCTAAAAGGGCCATGAAAACCATGCTTCATAAGTTGCTCACCAGTAAGCACCCTATGATGCAATAAAATCCAATTAAAGAACCTCACCTTAGGCCAGATATTTTGAGCCCACAATCAAGAAAAGATGTCAGAAGAATGGTTGGGATTATTATGGCATAAGGTCAAATAACCTTGAGCAACTGAATACTCACCCTTAGTAGTGTTGTTCCATCCAAAACAATCTTTCTCATGGGACCAAGAGAGGGATCTCATATGAAGGATGCCTTGGATATCTTGTCTTTGCATTTCTAGGATTTTAATAGGCCATTCCTCAATAGGGATCCAATATCTACCAACCTTTGAATTACCATTATGGTACCGACAATAATTAGCCACCTTTATCCAATTAGCTCGGTGAAGCTCCTCCATCCAAGGCCTCCAATCGGGAAACTGAGTTATCAAAGGCTTGTGACCATCCCAAGAATCTGTCCAAAAATTTGCATGTTGACCATTATGAATGATCCAAAATAATTTTTTCTTTATCAAATCCTCACCAGTATTAAGAACTGCTAAAATGGGAGAACCTTTGGTAGGAAGTTGATAGCGAACAAGGTCTTCAGGACTTTTGTTCTCAGCATATTTAGCACGAAGATTATTGGCCCAAAGAGCATTGGGGTTATGCAACATCCTCAAATATAATTTAGTAGCTAAAGCTTTGTTGTTATTAATTGAATACCGTAATCCTAACCCCCCTTCACTCTTAGGAAGACATAAAGTATCCCATTTCACCAAGGCCCATTTTATTTTCTCCTTAGTACCACTCCAAAGGAAACGATGACTGATTTGATCCAATTCTCAAAGAACAACCTTTGGGATATTCAAAACGGAAGAAAAATAAATAGGAATAGCTTGAAGGACTGATTTTACCAAGGTGATTCTACCCCCAGAAGAAAGCCACTTGTTGGTCCACTTTCCAATTTTCTTCTTGACTTTGTCCAACAACAAATTCCAATATTTATTTTTTTGCCTTTGAATATTTATGGGAATACCTAAATAAGTGATTGGAAGAGAGGTCTTCTTATATCTTAGTTTATCCAAGACCATGGATTCCTATCTAGCAGAGCAGTGAAATAGAATAACTTTAGATTTATCTTCATTGATCAACTGCCCAGTAGCCTTAGAAAAACAACTAATGATTTGCTTAATATTAGAAGCTTCCTTAACTGTAGCTTTACCTAAAAGAGTAGAGTCATCCACAAATTGAATATGAGAGATAGGTCTAGCTCCATGAGAAATGGTAACTCCCTCAAGGTTTTTGTTTTCCCTCTTTTTGGTTATAGTCCTACCCAAGCATTCAACAAGAATGATGAATAAATAAGGGGATAGCGGGTCACCTTGCCTAATACCTCTGGAAGCTTGGAAAGACTAAGAAGGCCTACCATTGATAAGAACTAAGTAGGAAATTGAAGAGATACATCCCATAATCCAATCCATCCAATCCTTAGAGAAACAAAATTGCCTCAAAACTTTGATAAGGAAGTGCCAATCCACTCTATCATAAGCTTTGGATAAGTCTAACCGAATGAACATGGAAGGATAATTTTGCATATCCATGGAATGGATGGCTTCCTGAGCAAGAACTATCTCATCTACTATTTGACGTCCTTCCACATAACCCCCTTGCTCCAGGGAAATAATCTAATATAAAATAGGCTTCAACCTTTCTACCATGATTTTAGTAATGATTTTGAGAAGAACATTACATAAAGAAATAGGTCTAAAAGTTGAGATATGATCAACCTCTTGAGCTTTTGGAACAAGAGTAATATAAGTTTTATTGATAACCTTCAAAATTTCTTTGGCTTTCCTGGCTTCTTCCACCACCTCTAATAAATCAACATGAAGGATATCCCAAAACTCTTGGTAGAACTCAATAGGAAAACCATCAGGACCTGGGGTTTTCCTTTTTGCATTTTGAAAACTACTTGTTGAAGCTCATTGATAGTAATAGGAGCAGTCAAAATAGAGTTCTCCTCATAAGTGATAAGATAAGGGATTGCTTGAAGAACATTATATTGTGAAGCTGAGTCAAGGGGAGTAGCAGCAAAAAGATTGGAAAAGTAATCAACAACAATAGAGTTCATGCCATCCCAAGTATAAACAACATCTCCAGAATCTGATTTTAAGGAAGAAATAAAGTTGTGAGATCTTCGAGATAGAAGAGATTTGTGGAAGAAATTTGTGTTTCGATCTCCTTCTTTGAGCCATTGAATTCTAGATTTTTGCTTCCATAAGATTTCTTCTCTTTTTTCCCATTCCTCTAACTGAGTTGTGAGTTTAATTTCATCTACACTTCTCTTCTCTGTGAGGCCATCTAAACGGATTTTATTATTCAAATTTTCAATATGAGCAATAAATTCATGTTTTTTTATGAACATCCCCAAAATATTTCCAGTTCCAAGTCTTGATTTTGGATTTAATGTATTGCAGTCTTTTGGAAAAATAGAAAATCTTAGTCCCATGCCTAGGTTTACCTTCCTTCCACCATTGTTGCACATGAGGTCTGAAGGAAATGTCTCTAAGCCACATTAATTGAAAATGAAAAGGAGAGAAACTCACATTGGTTTTCCACATTTCCACCATGACTGGCCAATGATCCGAACCAGCATTATTAAGAGTCTTCACTTTAGGAATGTGACCATGGATTAAGAAATTTTTAGAGAGCAAAAACCTATCCAATATCTCCATTATACAAGCTAAGCCTTGCCTTCTATTAGACCAAGTCATAAGGCCATTATCTGGTTGGATATCCACAAGATGGAGGTTTGCAATATATTCGCTCATGAGGTCAGTGCTTTTGTCCAAATTTCTATTTCCCCCCATTTTCTCATCCAAAGAGAGGATGGTATTGAAATATCCTCTAATCAAGATCCAAGCTTTAGGAAAATGAGAGATAATATGAGTAATATCCTTCCACTGTCTTCTTTTTCCTCCAAAGAAGTTAGAGCATAAACATTAATGCAGAGCATAATCGAGTTGGAATGTCTACTTTGAATAGCTATAGCCAACAAACCCCAATTGCCAACCATATGGTGAATAACTACCTCTTTTGGATCCCAAAGACAAGCAATGCCACCTAAAGTCCCTTGGGAACTGAGGGAAACCACTTTTCTAGCTGGCAAAATTTTATTGGCAATTAAGTCCATATCCTCCATTGACATCTTTGTTTCTTGAAGGAAAACAAGATGTGGATGATTTACCTATATCATTCTTCTAATTTCATTTTGTTTTGAAAGACTCCCTTTGAGTCCTCTAATATTCCAAGTGATGATCTTCATTAATACCAAGGCTAAAAAAGTTGGGAAGGGCATTAATCTTACCTTCCTCTACAATATTTTCACCTTATTTTACCATATGATATTGATTGGTCTTGCGACCTACTTTTTTATTAGAATCCATATTCAATTTTTTCTTCCCCGTTTCTTGAATTATTCCAATTGAACCTGAGATGGCTTCTAACCTTGAATAATGCTCGTACACAGCCAAAATTTTACTAGATGGTTCAATGAAGTCTATATTGGGACCTGCATTATTTGAAGTTTTGACATTTGAAATATTGTTTTTCTTGTGTAAATTTTCTCCTTTTTTTCTCGTTGAAAACCTTTGATTTTTTGGTTTGTCTTTGAGTTCTTCCCTTCATATTTAAATTGTGTTTCTAAGATTTTAGTTTCCATTATTTCCTCTTCCTCACTTGGGACATCATTTGTGGAAAGGATTTCAAACATATTAGCATATGACTTTGATTGATCCTTCATAACTGGTTTTTTTTTAGTGTTCTTCTTCTTAGGTATTTGGAAACATGTTGAGTTTATATCTTCTTTATTTTTATCAGGAATTTTATTTGGGCAAGCACTGGCCAAATGACCATATTCATGGCAAATTCTACAACAAAAATAAATGTTCTCATAGTCCACTACTTGCTCCCAAGTGTCTTCCCCAAATTGTAATGTGATATTTTTAGGTAGGGGTTTGTCAAAATCCATTAAAACACAAATCCAAGCATAAATAATATGTTCAAAAGTTTGAGTGCAATCAGTAGTCATCATAAAACTTCCTAAAGAGTTTCCAATTGAAGAAAAAATAGTAGGATTCCAAAATTCAATAGGGAGGCCAAAGAGTCTAACCCACACGGGAGCTATAGAAGGCATCTCTTCTTTAGATTTAAATTTAGTATGCTAGGGCTTCATGAAAAGCCCTACCCTTCCAAAAAACCAAGGACCCCCTTGAAAAGTTTTCTCTCTATCTTCATTATTAGAAAATAAAACAAGAAAATAACCATTTGGATAAATAGATATTTGTAACTCACCTTTATTTTTATAGCTTTTTGCAGCCCAGACTTTGAAAGTAGATAGACTCGAACAAAAACCCATGAACCGACAAATTAGTCCTCTTTTTTCCAAATCTTCAATGTCAGTCTAAATGTTACCCATATCAAGCTTAACAATAGGAGTTCCATCAGCTGCTTTAAGACATCCTGACTCCGTTTTCCTGGGATCAATCTTAGGCATTCTTAGAGTTTTATGGGAAGCCCTAATATTGATATTAGCATTGGATTGAGGTTTTCCACCATGAAGGGCATCCCTAAAATTCAATTTTGGGACTGAGTCTTCGAAATTATTACCCTTGAGAGGGGTTTTCATAGTAGAATTATTTTGTGGGTGCACATTAGCAGCAAAATCACTTGAGATATGGGCCATTGTTTGATCAACTGCTTGAAACTTGTTTTGTGATCTCTTTAATCCTTGCCCTAGACGCCGTGGAAAGGTATGGTTTTCACTTTTCTTTTGTGTAGCAAATTGGAAGTCGTTGTCACTCAAGTTCACAGTATGATCTATTGAAAGAAAAATTTCTAACCCATATTGTATCTCCTTCAAAATTTCTTACTAAAATATTGAGCATAAACCATAAAAATATTTGCTTCTAGGTCCCGAAGGCCCTAAAAACCAACCTCTGGAGCTGCATGCACTCAACCCAGATGAAACCCTCGCATAGCCGCTTGCCAAATATGTCATTCACACATAGGGATGTTCTAGGATATTTGTTTCTCCAAATGATATGAAAATTTTTGGAGACTTTCTAGGGTTTTTCAGGCATCTACCCTCAAAATTTCAGCTCAATCTGAGTCTTAATGAGTGAGATATGTCCAAAACAAGTTCGTAAGTTTATGCAGCCCTACGAAAAATGTATCCCAATAGTAGAGCTTTTTCTTATGGTAAAAATCATTACCAACATAATATTAATGACCACATTTGAGAGTATATTGTTGAGCATTATTGTCATCCATTTGAGATAGTATTTGTCATACATTGTTGAGATCATTGTGGATCATTGTTGTCATCCATTGAAGAGTACATTGCCATTCATTGTTGAGTTCATCATTGAGCCTTACCTTCATTGATTTGTGGTTGAGATTTGAGTGCTACTTGAAAGTGATTGGTTGAGACCTTGAGAAGGCTTTTGGGACAAAATTTTTGGATAGAGTTGGGACAACATTTGAGCATCATTTCTTGAGCTTTTTGTGAAGGATTTGAGGACATATTTGGGACATCATATGAGCAGGATTGTTTGAGCCTTGTGAGAAGGCATTGAGGCAGATTTATGAGTAGTGAAATAAATATAACAAAAATAGAAAAATATATCAATACTAGTTGCCTAGCTGAGCATATTAGTGGATAGTCTAGCTGAGAAAATTAGTGGATTGACTAGCTGAGTAGATTAGTGGATAGCCTAGTTGAGCATATTAGTGGATAGCCTATTATAGCAGATTAGTGGATATCCTAGCTGAGCAGATCATTGTATTATCTAGCTAAGTAGATCACTGGATAGCCTAGTTGAGTAGATCAATGGATAGCCTAGCTAAGTATATTAGTGGATTTCCTAGCTAAGAAGATCAGTGGATAGCTTAGCTGAGTAGATCAGTGGATTGCCTAGCTAAGAAGATCAATGGATAGCCTAGCTGAGTAGATCAGTGGAGAGCCTAGCTAAGAAGATCAGTGGAGCCCACCTGAGTAGATCAGGACAACCTAGCTTTGAGCAGATCAAAGTAATCATTTGTATTGGGATAAGGATCCCTATTTCTTTATGAAATATTATAAGGATATTATCTTGTGTACTACCCCACATTGGGGGCACCACGTTAAATCTTGTGTCTCAATTTTGTGTGGTGATTTGTGCACTTGCTTACTATTGCTATTTATGTTATTAATGCACACTTATATATTTGGTAATTGCAATTGAGGACACTTATTGATATTGGTTTGGAAAGAAAGTAAAAAGTGGGCACTATACTATTCACCCCCTCTATCAGTATAATCTTGTGTTCTTAAAAGTTTCTTAGATTTAAGTGTCCATGTAAGAAGAACTTGAAGAGTCTAGTATGCAAGTGACAAGATGATAAGCCAAAGGTCATTAGACTCGTCATATGGAGAGCAATATTCAAGTACTTGAAGAGTCACATTATGATGGGTATATTATGGATACAATATTCCATGATAATTTAATACAAACATCATATGACAAAGTTGTAACAAGGAAAAAATAAAAGAAAGCTTGTATACATTTTTTTGAGAAATTAATATTGTAAGTTTTCATAATTCATAGTTCATTAATGATTCAAGCTATTTACATTCATATTTTAGTATATAAATTATTGTTATTTTCTTTATTATATAGGCATTAATATACATATTAATTTTCTCATATATTATTCTACTCTTATTATTATTATTTTGACCTTTAATATTGTGGCTATTTTAAGGTCCGAGGTGTAGACCAATTGGTTCATCCAAACCCCATAAGGGGGGCGAAGGTCCAAGGTTCAAATCTCGGGCCTCATCGAACTGAATGCTTGTCCCTTTCTTGGTGCTTTCAGTGGCATAAAAGGTTTAAAATGATTGTGGCATGGTGGTTATAGGGACGGACTGCGTGAAGATCTGTGTGGCGGCTTCTAGGGTGGACAACGTAGAATACTATGGCGGCCATAAAATCTGGACAGCCTACCCAAATTCGTGGTGGCTATCGATTCCACCATGTAAATTCAAAAAAATATATATATATATATATATATATATATTGTGGCTATTTTATATTTGGACCTATGATATTTTTATGTAGTAAGGCTTAAAAATCCAAAAATGGTATAAGAGTTACCACCTCACTCTATCCATTTTGATAGAGTTCATTAAGCCACCATTATTAATTAACTTTATCCACTTTTGATAAAGTTAATTTAGAGTCTATCCACTTTGAAGGTAGTGTAGACTTGGACTCTAATTTTTAAAGGTCTTATTGAGTAGAAGATTGAGGGGACAAGGATTTAGTCACCTTGATTTATAGGCTAGGGTCTTTCCACTTGGTTGAAGGAAAACCAATGAAGACTAGGACTCAACTAGATTGAAGAAGAGGGCCAACTTAGGAAAAAAGTTGGACATTTATAGAGGAAGCCAACTTAGAGAAAATTTGTATATTGAATTTTAAGAATTACAAGATTGAATATTGGGGTAGAACCAACTTAGAAGAAAGTTTGTCATTCAAGGATAGAGCTACCCTCACATTGATATTGGGTTCTTTAGTAAGGAGGAGAATCATATTGGGTTCTTAGGTGCAACCTAAGATATTGAAGATTTTAGATTGATAGAACAATAAATATTTAGCTACAAAAGTTGAGAATCTTCCTAAAGAGATAGAGAAGAATTTTAGCTTCTAAGTTTAGATGAAAGAAAATAGAAATAATAGAAGAAGAAGAATAGTTAAAGTTGTAGGGGATTGAGAAGCATTCAAATATTCCTAATATTAAATAATAGAAGCATAAAGTAGAAGACCAGAGAACAAAAGCAAAGAGAAAAATAAAGCAGAGAAGAAGAAAGAGTAGCAAAGAACAAGGAAGAAAGAATTAGGTCAAATTGACCTTGACATGTTAAACAACCAATATAATATTATAGAGAAAAAAATAGAGAAGTATATTCCCAAAATACATTGAAGAACTAAGCTAACTAAATATATTTATATATCATTTCAATCTTGGCCATGGATCACTTTTTTGAAGTAGGTTCTTCAAGGTAGTCATTTTTGTAACAAAGAAGAGAGAGGCCCAAGATGCCAATATAGAATAAAAATCCCAAGAGTCCAACATAGAAGAAAAGGCCCAAGTAGCCAATATAGAATAAATCATCCCAAGAAGCTAAGATAGAGGAAAAATACCCAAGATATTATAGAAAAAGGATGGGTCATTTGGCCAACATATGAAGCTAATATATAAAAAACAAAAGAGGTTCATTCGGCCAACACAAAGAAGGTTAGCATTGAATATAAAACCAACATTGTAATCAAGTAAAAACCTAGTCAACCAATATAGAGAAAATAAGAAGCAAATAATATTGTATTCATGGTGTACATAGTGTATCGAAGGAAAAGTGAACTAGTTTTCTAAAGAAGCTACATAGACTAGAAAGTAAATTAGTTATGTAAATCAGATTCCATCAAGGCATTGTGAAGTGGATCATAATATAGAGGAAAAAGAATCCAATAAGGTGAGCAAATGCAATGGATCACCATAGAAGTTGTAGACACCTAAAATATGTCATGTTGATGAGACTATCTATTTGGACTCCTGGAAGACCATGTGACCCACCTTGGGTGGCCCTAGGGCTTAAATAGTGGTTTTCACCACTCAAGCAAGGGAAATTTCCCTTTGCAACCCCGACCATCTACCTTGGATTGAACCCCATTAAAGGTTGCCCTACCCCAAATAAACCTTCAAATTAAGGCCATCCTACCTTGGAGTGACCGCTAAATCAAGGTCATCCTACATTAGAGTGACCCCCAATCAAGGCCATCATACCCCAAGGTAGTTGCACCAGAAGTGGAAAAAAAAATAGAGTCCACATGTGGGCTAGCGACATCGATTTTGTGTACACTCGAGCCTAGTTTAGCACGCAGGTTTTTCCTATAATAGTGTTGCGTAGGTTAGAAGAGCTAAGTGGCATTGCATGGGATTTTTGAAAGAGCATGTAGGCCACCTCTCCTGTGCAAATATTATTTGCCAATAATAGGCTCCTTTCGAGGGATCTATAAATTGGAATTCACCCTCATTTGAAATATTCCAAGTTTTAGAGTTTTCAAGCAATGGAGTGCTACTAGAACCAAACCATAGACCCTCAAGTTTGTTTGTATTTTTCATCATTTTAGCATAGTTGTATTTTATTTTATGCATTTTTCTCATCATGTTTCAATCATTTATCACATTTACTTATCTTTTCATCTATACATGCTATTAACGCTTTTGTATTCCTTGTGCATAGAACACATATTTTCTATAGGGGAATAAGATCTCAATATTTTAACATTATCACCTCTTTCCAAGGTCACAAAGAAAATCTTTGTAGGATGGTTTGTGGATGTGAGAAGGCTGCATAGTGCACCAAACTATTTTAGAGACGGTTAAACCTCTCAGATTGTGTACTTATTTTATTGCACTATTCAACTCCCTAAATGGGATGTATTTGTAACTTATTTTGATCAAAAAATTTATCATTAATAAAATGGATATGATTTATTATTTACTTGTTTTATCTTAGTGTGTTACATCGCATGCTTCTTGTGTTCATTTATTGCAATCATACATTTCAAGTTATTGTGCACTGGTTTTTGAGCATTTTAGTAGCGATCATGATAGGAAATATTTCCTATTTTTCATAAACATTACTAATTGTTATTATTTTAAGTGTTTTTGAGTTGCAATTATTGTTTTCCCTTATAGAGACGATCAAAAGACATAACCGTTTCACCCTGAGATGACCCTATTCAGTGATCATATGACCCTAAGATGAAATTTTCTACAACCATATGACCCTAGGATGACCTGGTTCTATGACTGTATAACCCTAGGATGGCCCAGTTCCATAACTACTTAACCCTAATATGGTCCTGATTTGAATATGTTTTGATCCAAAATCGTCATACGAATGGTGGAGATGCTCACCGTTATGAATAGTGCACGACCACCCACCTTAGAACGAAAGGTATAAAATGGTAGAAAACATGATATTCATGAAATGTAGGCTATCAAAGTAAGTGCATATATCCTTATTTTCATTTTCTCATAAAGAAAAGTAAAAAAAGAGAGAGTTTTCCATTATGTAAAATATTACAATATTTTTTTTTTGTTTCTATGGCTTGCTTGTTGCTGCCTATGTATAGGCTACTCATTTAGGGTGCATTTTTAGATTTTTGAATTTGAAATATATATTGTATAGGGATTTGAATCTGAAACATAATTTTACATGCTCTAGAAAAATATCATTATATGCTCTATGCTTTATTTGATTTTGCAAAATAAAATGAACCCCACACACCACATCTCAATTTGAACATCAACGAGTTGGATTCAACACCAACCGTTGATCAAGACTAGAAGAGGTGGGCTTCATCTCCACATAATTGGCTTACATATTGTTACATCATACCCTATTTTGGCCAAGGATAGCTCCAAGAACCATTGTAGCCATGGAAAATAGCACACACTCTTCTTCAAAAGGTGTATCGCTGACCATGATGAACTAGGTGAGGACTGGTATAACCTATGCTCCCTCACTAGATATAAAGTTCATATTCACATTTGGTGGGTTTCACAACCTGAACTTGATCACTAGGCCTATGTGTGAGAGCATGCAGGTGAAACCCTTTTAACATTGAGTATTACATCAATAATATAAAAAATATGAACAAGAAAGAAACAACAAAAATACATCAAAAAACACTAAATAATTTAGGGATTCACATCTAAAATTTAAATGAGATAATCACATTTCTTGATTGTGCATTTCTTTGATTATTTGGTTGTGTGTTTTTAAAATTTAAAGGAGATAATCACATTGTAACTACACGAAACCAAGCCTAACCAAGAGCTAGTTCCACAAAATATTTACAAGGAGGCCTTGAGCACCTTCGATACAATCGTGAGGATATCATAATTCAAGAACAATACCTAGAAAGCCATAATGAGGCTAATCCCTCACCTAAAGGATCTAAAAACCAAGGTACCTCTACCAGGAGAACACTAATGGGCTATCCACATGATCAAGTGGATTATTTGGTTAGCCAACATCGATTCCAAGCCACAACCAAACATAATCAGTCTATCAAGGGGCCTAGTATGGAAGTCTACACTCCATATACATCATGGCCTTTGCCACCTATAACTCTCATACAATGAATGGTAACAATATAGAGTAGACCTATGCAAAGTTTGTGTACGCCATCAACCAACATGACCATGGGTGAGTTAATACAATCCCCCAAGCATCAAGAAAATATCATGGATATTTTACATTCAATAAAGTTACAACCTTAGGATTTTTATGCTTTCACCAAATTTGTGGGATACATACAAACATACAAGGATCCTATTATAACCTTTCAAAATTATGAGATTAAACTCGTGTCTTCCAATTTACCAAACACTTCGTTGCACATCATTGCATGCATCAATAGGATCCCCTATAAGCAATTATTGATTGAAAAAGGTTCCACAATAAACATTATTACCACAACTACATTGAAATATCTCAACCTTTCATTTTCACACATTGCAACATCCATGTTCACCTTGCAAGCATTTAACAATGCTTTATCCTCCACTGTGGGCAAGATAGTCCTACCTATTCAAATTGGAAAATATACTATGCCTACATTGTATCACATATTGGAAGATCCAAGATAGTACAACATACTACTGGGAAGACCTTGGATGATATACATGGAGTGCATCCCCTCCATTGTGCATAAACACATCAAATATATTCATGAATATCATGTCCATGTGGTTCATGTCAATCCAAACTCCTTCAAGGATTATAATAAGGTTGATCATCCATATGATTCTACCCTCCAATTAACACACCTGGACACTAAACCTAGCAATCTTATATAGATTCTAGATTCAACCCTACGGTTAGTCGTGAAGTTATTTTCACCTTCATTGGTACCATAATTTTCTACTTCTAATCCTCCTTCATCCTTAGTTTCTTCAAGTGAGGAAGAGTCAAAAGGGCCAATTATGGAGGCTCCCATAGCCATATTTGACACATCAATAGAAGACCTTCCCATTCCTACCAAAAATTATGAACCCACAATTATTATGGATGAATCAAATCATATCATACCATATTCACCCACCACACTCGAGGACATAGTTCACTTGACCAACCCTAAACTCAATGAATACATAGAATCCAACATTACATTCACACCTATCATCAAGTCAATCAAGGATCTAGGTCATCCTCCTACCAATTCACTACCCATTTAGAGCATTTTTTATTCACCACCCAAACATAGGAGACAAGAAGATCACCTTGGATAAGTTGATGAGGCAGCCATGACTTTTCCAAATGCAAATGCATCTTTTCATTAATTCGTAGGAATGATCAATGTGATGACAGGGAACTAGAGTCCTCCAAATTAGTCTATGTAAATTATGACTCCATCTAATATTCCCTCCATACCACAAGTGCTACCATCACTGAATTCATTTACACCTACTCCATCTCACTCAACATCTCCACAAAATCAAGAGTAGGTGTACCCACTACACAAAAATGGGGATAATACAACTACCACAACTAAAAACTCTAAGTTGGAAAATTAGTATGAGATAAATAAGGAACAAGAGCATGTGGATATACTAACTATATAATATCACCATGAACCTTCCACATCTGCTCAAATATTGAGGACTTTTAATCCACATCTTCTTACTTATTTTCTGACTCCCACACACAATCCACCTCCACCACCTATCAGTTGCCATCTAGATTCATCAATAACCCTTCAATCATCCCATCCACTAGTTTCACAATATATCTTGGATAGGCTAACCAATATTGAGTTATAGGTGAGTCACCAACACAATGATTTACAACAAATCTTGAATTGACTCACAAGAATTGAGTTATGGTTGAGTCATCAAAAACCTCAACATCCTGATTGTCAGTCTTAATCCACCTACACAATATAATCAACCTCAATAAAATCATGGGAAAAGGTATCAACGTTGTCCACTTCACAATTATACACCATTTCCTAAGTCTTTGGCATCTCCTTTTAATTGAATTTGCGAGGCCAAGGCTATCCAATTACCAAATATTCGCCCTTTGAATATTAATAAACCAAAATCTAAGAAGTATTGAGATGAATTGTACTATGTTTCCCATAGACAAAATGGTCATGACATTCAGTCATGTTACCCATTTAAAAATAGAGTACAAGATATGCTTGACAATAATAAACTTCAAATTAACAATCCTCTCATCACCAGTAATAAAAAAAATTGGCATATTTCAATATTTGTTACATACACATGGGGATCAGGTAGAACAACCTGGGTAGGTAAATGAGATACAAACAACCCTACCACATCATCAAACTGATCCACTTTGCCTACTACATTCAAGGCTCCAATCCCAAATTTGGATTCCTATATCCGAACCCATGTTAACAATATTTCACAATATACAAAAGGTAATAATTTTACATAACATACACCCTCTTAATCCCAATAGACCTAAACCAAAGTGGTATAGGGAGGATTTTTATTGTGTCTACCATATGCAAGAGGGACATGACATCAATAATTGTTATACATTCAAAAATGTGCTCTAAAAAATTATCGATAGATATTTTTTTCCATAGATGGTCTGCTGACTTCATCTCATCAGAATATTGACTTGGACCAGGATTCATTACCACAACAAGAGTAGTTGAATTTCATCACTCCTCCCAATCGAGTCAATCATGTTACATCAAGCACAATGCATAGTGGGGGTGCTCAAGGTGTCACACCTTCCTCATCATCCACATCACAACCAATGATGCAATTTGGGAATTTTGAAGGTATCACACATTCCCCACATTCTCTAATCACCATACACTTTGGGGGTGCTTAAGGTATCACACTTTCCTCCCTAAAAAAACACAAAAACAAAAAGCTACAAAGGCACTTAAGCCCTTTGGTCAACTCACAAAACATTCCAAAGGCATTTAAGCCCTTTGGTCAACTCAAAAAAATATTTAAAGGAATTCTAGCCCTATGATCAACTTACAAAAAGCTCCAAAGGCACTTAAGCCCTTTGGTCAAATTAAAAAAAAAAAAACAAAATAAAAAAATCAATCAAAATTAACCAAAAATAACATAAAATTGCAAAACACAAAAATATCACATTATCAAGCACATTGTATTTCATCATGCATTTCTCATCACTTCATCAATACTAGTTGCATTAGACATATTCATTCATTGCATTTCCACAAATAACCATTATGCTTGTTTGACTATCATAAGTCTTAATCAGCCTTATCCATCATCATCATTTGACATTTTTCTTATGAGCTCTTGTCTATCAAGGGGTCTTCGTAATATAGGGTAGATACTGATTGAACATCAACAATGATATTTAGATGACCATTGACTATTTTATGAACACATTTTAGTTCACAAAAGATCATAGGGAAACCCCCCACATCACAAATATCATATCATCCACATGCCCCTTTGTGAGTAATTGTGTTTTTCAACACAGCTAATAAGTTTCTTTAAGGCAATCACTAGTATTTTTGGTTATTCAACCATTTCTAGTTTTCCTTTAAGATTATGTATAAAGTTGTCTTGATTTTTGAAGGTAAGGTCTTGCTTTGTTCGTACCTTGCATATCTCAAAATCCCAACGCAAAATCACACATTAAATTTCAATTTTGAACAAGGAATGATGAACCTATAGCATAATCATTTCCACCTTATGCGAAAGGTTTACATTGATCATCCTATTATGTTCATGGTCTAGGATGCTGAGAGTTGACGAAAGGACAATCTCCCCCTACCCAAAGCAATAAATTCCCTTGCTCCACAAAAATGAGCAAGTATCCCAAAAAAAAATCAAAAAGTGGTTTGCACCACTAAAGCAAATAAATCCCCTTACTTCTCACCAAAAATGAGCAAGAATCCTCAATCAAAGAAATCAAAATAAAAGAAGGGGGTAATGAGCTTAAATCCTTGGAATCCTAAGTTATTCAAAAATCGTGGGATGATCTCCATTACAACAATGGGTTGAATGAAACCCACCTAGAAATGGGGTAGTATTATGCATGGTGATATGTCTATCACATTATTGATCTTATTTTGTACATACCAATGCGAAATCATGGATAAGCTAGCTTTTGGTGGCTTGAATTGCCTAGTAGTCAAGTCCAATTGCATCCACAATTAGGATAATAATGGCTATAGGGTGATCTTCATTACAACAATGGGTTGAATGAAACCTACCTGGAAATGGGGTAGTCTTATCCATCATTAATGAACATCACATGCACACATAGGGATATGGATTATCTTGGTCTTCCTAGCAAAATTTTATCTTTCAAAGTCCTGTATAGTCAGAATGCATCTTTTGATTGGTCAACTAGGGTTTTTGAGTCTCATGAAAACTAGGTTGTTCTCCTATAACATCTTACTGGTCTATATTTCTATCTTACATATGTTTGGATTTTGAATTTTTGACTTTGGTGAAAAGGTTAACATTTTGATTGATGACTTTTGTACATTTGTGGTGCTTACATTTAGGTTGTTTTGCATTTTTCATATCACATATATGCATCATCATCTTCAACAACTTGGGAAAATAAATGTATCGAATCTTTCCCCAATAATCCATCAAACAATAAATCTCCTTGGGGATGTTAAAGGCATCACATATTCCCCCACTCAATCACATAATCATCAAATTAATTGCTTTGTTCAAAATATTGCATTCTTTTTGTCAAAGGTTGTGCCATTTGCCTTGCATACATATCAATCAACACATCAAGTGCTTGGTTTAAAAGGCTACATTATTTTTTCAAAGGATGTGCCCTTTAGCCTGCATTCATATCAATCAAAACATTAATTTCTCAGTTCAAAAGGCTCCATCCTTTTGTCAAATATTGCACCCTTTGCCTTGCATTCATATAAATCAACACATCAATTACTAGGTTCAAAAAGTTGTGTTCTTTTTTCCAAAGGTTGCACTCTTTGCCTTGCATACATATCAATCACCATATCAAAAATCCCCAAAGGCACTTAAACCCTTTGGTCAAATCATCATCAAAAATCCCCAAAGGCACTTAAGCCCTTTGGTCAAATCACCATCCAAAATGTCCCAAAGGCACTTAAGCCCTTTGGTCAACATCAAAAATCTCCAAAGGTACTCACATTATTTTTGTCACAATCAAAGCACTATAAAGGCACCTAACCCCTTTGGTCACATGCTCTTTGGTCACAAAAATCCTATGCAAGACCATGACTTGAAGAGAGCCCAACAATGCTTTATGTTTTTCATATAGTTTTTTGAGGAAGGGTTGAGGGGAACATATATTTTTCTTCCCTCGATTCCATTGAGAGATTTAAAAATTTCTTCACTAGATACTTTTTTTGAATCATACATCTCCAAAGATACCAAGGAGTTTTTTGTCTTCATCGCCTTGAACGAGAGGCATTTTGATCAACACATTTGGTCTCTTTTTGTGCCACTAGGAGATATCACCACCTTGCTCATATACTTAGTCTTCCCTTTCATAGAAGAAAAGGAAGTCTTAAAACCATTTGATTCAGACTCAGATTATTCACTTGAAAACTCAAAATATGTCAAGGATATCAAAGTTTGGTGGAATTTTTTGGAATTAAATATTCACTAGTGCCTCATCCACTGCAATTCCTCTAGATTTAGCCACATGTTCAAAATTCAGTAGAATCAGACCTTGATTTATAGGGTCCAACCCTTTCCCTCCCCTCACAATATTTATAGACTTTACCAATGAGTGATATATAAATGAAGGAATGTTTATAAGCCATTTTCTCTTGAGTTGATTCAGAAACATCATGTGAAAGCATTTAATCACCTATTTTTTTGCATCTAAGGGAAAGTAATCCATAATAACCAAAATAAATCAATCCCAGGGGACTTTGAGATCATTAACATTGTAGCCATATTGTAGATTTGAAAGATATTCCTCATAATCTAGGGAAAATCTGCCTTCAACTTTAGATAGTGTTTTTCTAATTGTGGTAAGCGCCATTGACAAGTAGACCCATCATATCACCCATTAAATCCACCAAAATTTGGAAATACATCACACAAACTTGAAACCATCCCTTTCTCCAAGAGTGCTCCAAAATTATATATAAGCCTCTATGGTGCCCATGAAAGGACTAATGATAGTCCAAGAGGCATCCCTTACCTAATATTGTCTTTACTTCATCATCAACCACTAAAACATTAGGTTCAATAAGTACTTTCAGATCCTTCTATGTAAATTTTTGGCCCATTTTGCACCACCAAACTCCTTATGAACTAGAATTTGAAATCACTCTCCAACACATTCCTACATCTAAGTAGGACACCTTAAAATGGAAGAGCTAATGGTAAGACCCACGTGAACTCAATTAGTGATCTTCAATGAGATATTGAAGATACTACCAAGGGATGCCAAGCCACAAACTAAGATATTTCCTTTCTAGGTAATAATGTTGATACATTCTACACTCAAATTATAAATCAACAAAAATATCTCAAGCTTATCATCATTGCCCACTATCCAAGTAGGAATTAGGGGTCCTTTCCCATGTGAATACCATGTATGGAGAAGGCAGTTTAGAAAACCAATGAGGGAAACAAAGTTGTCACTAGGCCTTCTAGGAAAAAATATCCTTGAAAACTTGCAATAAACTTACCAATACCAAGAGTAAACCTTATGCCAACTCTTCAAACATATTATATGCAAGATCTTTAGATGAGTTGTGATGTGGCACACTATCAACCAAATGATCCAATCAGAATATAAGATCCAATTATACCATTCATAATAATCCACATCCATAATGAGATCCCACTATCACATGAGGAAGAGGAGGTTGATCCTATTCCACTCTTGACCATCAAAAATCCCACCCCTCTAGAGGCCAACACTAAGAATAAACTTACAACCTTGAAAGGTGAATAAGAAGTTCATCTACGTGATGGCCACCTGTACACAATTCCATTTAGTCTAATTGGATTCAAAGGCCCCATCTAGATAGCAAACCATGATCAAAGGCCTTAAATAGAGGACTATGAAACTAATGGGAATTAAGGGGAATTCAAAAAAATATGATCCCTTGACCTAACTAAAACACATAGGTATCCTTGCGCCAAATACTCCTAACATTGCCAAACACAAATTAATTTTAGCCATTAATTTTATCAATTTATTACCTTCTTTGTAAATATGCTAAATTTAGACTTCTTTGGATTTCAAAATTCTACTTGCCTCCAAAATCAAGTTAGCAGTCATCCAGTTTGGGGGGCTTGAGGATTTAATTGAATTGATTATATTTAATGAATCCTCCTCCACAAAAAACCTTTGGAACCCCATAGATTCAATAAAAAATATCCCTTGAATCAAGGCTCTAGTATCCATAAAATAATAAGTTTGGACTGATAGGGATTCAACAAAAACCCTAATTAAATCCCCTCTATAATTACTGATTACTCCTCTAGACCCTATCAAACTAGGGTTTCTCTTCGAGGAACCATCAAAATTAAGTTTGACCCAACCAATGGGAGGTGAGGACCACCTCACTAAACTTATTTTGACTAAATTAGGGGGTCCAATAGGTCCAGGATCTGGAGGAAAACCAAGAAAAAAATCTAGGTATGCTTCTTCAAACATTGTACCATCTAGATCTAGTAGACAAGTAGCCACATTTTCTATTGCACTCCTTATAACATTCAAGTTGATCGAATATAGGGTTATCTTGGAGTTTTTGAATGCTCTTTGGTTTCTTTCCCACAAAATACCCAAAAAGATATGATGAAGTAATAAATTTTGAAAATAAAACAAGCATGGGGATATAAAAGGTAGAAACCATTGCAAAAAAAAATCAAAAAAAAATTTGAGCAAACCCATCTAACCCCCCAAAAGTGGATAATTTGAGCCAACACAAAAGTAGGGAAAGGGCACTAGAAGAAAATATGCAAGCACATTTCCTCAATGGCCTCACATAGGTAACATCTATTGGGCAAGACCATCCCATTTTTGCACAAATTTTTAATAGTAAGGTATTTATTTTTTATGGCCAACAAATAAAAGATGTTAACCTTCAGATTCAAATAATTGAGCTAGACTTTGCTAGGAGCGAGCTATGGGAGATTTAGAATGAAGAACGATGTATGCTCATTTGATTTAAAATGAGCCATCACTCTCTCCTTTCCAAATTAATAAATCCTTTGAGTGTTTCACTTTTAAAAATTGCAACCTCAACATGTTACAAATAGAGCTCCAAGCAAGTTATTCTTCTCTACTATAGTTGGTAGTAGGAACCAACTTCTAGACTCCCCTACCCTAAATATTATCAATAAAATCTGCTACCTTAGACCAAACAAGTCTCCTAGTAAGAATATTAGTAGGTTCAAGGTTGGGCTCCTACAACAATGAATGATCAAGAAGTTAGAAGTCATTCCGGAAGTCAATAGAATTTCCATTTCCCAAGATCCAACAAAGACCTTAAGATAAATGTGCTCTAATTTTACACAATTGTTTCTAGAAGACAAATCCTTCCTCTAGAAAGGGGTCTACCAAGAAGCTTCCATATTGGTTTAGGTACTTAGTAGAAATAATATTTGACCATTTTGATTCTTTTTTTTTAGAAATTTCCAACCCTATTTCTTTACCAGTGTCTTGTTCATCAGTTAAATATTTCAAAGACCCAAACCTTCGTGAGCCTTTCTAGCACAAACTTGGTTCAATGATACAAGATGAAAATTTAATTATATATAGACCTAGCCCATAGAAAATATTTTTGAATACATTCCATATTGGCTAACACTTTAACAGGTTGCTTGGAAATAGATAAAATAAATGGGAATACTCTAGACCACCATTTTGACCAAAATAATCTTACTAGATTGACTCAACAATGCACCTTTCTAGTTGGCTAGTCTTTTATAAAGTCTTTCCATCATCAGGTCCCATAAAATTTATTGCATTCTTCCCATAAGTAGAGGTAGGCCCAGGTATGTAGTAGAAAATTTCATTATACCACAACCTATAATTTTGTGTATCTTCAGTGTAATTTTTGAAGCTTTAGGGTTTTTGAGATATTTATAATTTTTAAAAGTTTCTAGAAGTGTTGAAATACTTTAAAATTTGAGTTTTGGAATTTGGATATTTAAAAACAAAATGAAGATTTTAAAATTTAAAAATTTCCAAATCAAGTTAGGGAGTTAAATGGTTTTCAACATCAAAGGTTTAAAAAAATTAAAATTTGCAAATTTAAGTTATTTTTGAACTTGGGAGACATAAGGATTACTACTTTAGAGGAATCAAGTTTTAAACTTTGACTATTATGGAAATAAATATGGAGTCTATAATAAAAAATAAAATACTATAAGTTATTAAATCTGGCATTAAAGACTTGATTAAAAATATAAGGGTAATCTAGATATGGCATTTAAATTCATCTATAGAGAAGCTACAAATGAAATTTTTGAGACATTTGAGTACTATTTACATTTAAAACTTATTGAAGCAATTGATAATACAAAAGATGATATTATGATACCTCTTGATATAAGTAGCATAATGTATATGATATTACTTGCACTAAAACTTCATAAACATAAAAATATAAGACAAAAGGATTTAATTGAAACATTAAAAAGGAAATTAGATATTGATACAATTGAATCAAGTGTATTTTCTCTAAAAACAATGTTTTGTTCTACATACATATTGATATTTAAATTTCATCAAATTCATGAAATTATCATGATGCTCTAAGTACAGGGTAATATCAAGAATCTATATCAAATGTAGCAGAGAAGCAGAGGTTCAATAATGGTGCAAGGCTCCACAAAATAGTTATTCATGAAGGCTCCAGAGAAGCAGAGTTTCATGAATGGTGTAAGGTTACATGGAGCCTTCATAAATAGCTTGACCATTCAAATATTCATGGAGACACAAATAGCTTGAAAAAATATTCAAGAAGGCTCTAGAGAAGAAGAGGCTCATGAATGGTGCATGGTTACATGAATATTGAAGATAAATATGAAGACCAATATTGAAGACTAAAGTCTTCAATAACCATATAATGTAATACATAGGCGTCTTGAGGAATATTACATTATTTTGTACATACTAATGTACCCCCATGGTATCTTCATAGTACATTGTAAATATGTAATAGATGAGGATTAAGTCTATATTTAAGAGTGTGATTCATATTTCTCCTTTTATGTAATTTTCAATGTACAAGAAATGCACAAGTGTCATGTAATTTAGAGTGCAACAGTAGTTTGAGATAATGTACACAAATGTTTTGTATGTAAGAGTGAAAATATGTAATGTGAGTATGTACACAAGTGTTCTAGATTAGGAGTGCATGTAGAAGTTTAAGAGTCATGTAGATGTGTGCAAGTGTCTTAGAGTTAAGCATCCATATAAGCAGAACTTGAAGAGTCTAGTATGCAAGAGGAAAGATGATAAGTCAAAGGTCATGGGACTTGTCATATGGAGAGTAATAGTCAAGTACTTGAAGGGTCATATTACTATGGATTTATTATAGAGATAATACTCCATTATAATGTAACAAAAATATCATATTAAGATTGTAATAGTGAGAAAAGGAAATAAAACTTGTATATAGATTTTTGAGCAATTAAGATTGTAAGTTTTTTTCATGCATAGTTCATGAATGATTCAGTCCATTTACATTCATATTTTAGTATATAATTGAATGCTATTTTATTTATTATATAGGCCTTGATATGCAAATTAATTTTCTCATATATTGTTCTACTATTTTTTTTATAAGTAGGTTGATGTATTAACAAATGGGTTTTCAAACAGTCCTCAAAACCTTTTACAAAATGTCAATGGTCATATTGACAAAATTCAACAACACAGAGCTTACAATTAAGGTCTTACAACCATTAAAACTCAAAATAGGAAAAAGGGATCCCAACGGGATGATCACTGCAAGATAGACTTATCCCAAAAATACCAAAATAGAGTAGGCCACCATCAAACCATAGTGAGTGAACATTGTTGTTACTCATATTCATTGGATTTCCTAGTTGCACTGGTATTTGGATCATCTCATGCAATTTTGTGGTGATTGTGAATTTCATCCAACACTTTTTCTACTTGTTGATAAATGGACCATACCACTTTGGACACATCAACAGTAGTGGACAAGTTGATAACAATGTTGGCAAGTTGATTGAGGGTAGAATTTTTACTTGCATTAACATGGGGGTTCACACTGGGATCAGTCATTGAGTCCATGGGGGAATCTTATCAGGGGAGGACTTTGGAAGGGGTTCCTTAGCCTTCTACTTTTTTGGATGGGGAGCGGTGTTGGGAGTGGCAAAGGAGGGGACTCATTTGGTAGACCTAGGGGATTTGGCATGCATGGAATTTTTGAGGGACCATTGCCTGAACTCATATTATGCATAAGGGGATATTTCCTTCTTCTTAGATATAAGAGTGTTCTTTTTGAAAAAATGGGGAAATAAATTCAGGGTCTTCGTCATCACTTGGGATATCTTGAACAGGGGTTTTTTATATGGGGCTTTCAACAAGTTTGGATGGGTGGAGACTACTAGAGACCACTACTTTTTTGGTGAAGGCATAAAGAGAATCCTTGTAGAGGATGAGGTGGAGATATTTTTGGATTGGTTGAGTGGATTTTATTTTCTTGATATTGGTGATGGACAGTTCTGTAGATCTAAAAAGGTAGTCAGGGATGTTGACTTTTTTGATATCGTAGAGCTGATTAAGGAAGGCAATATGGAAGTTACGAAGGGGTTTATCAAATTTATCAATGGTGATGAATTACATGATGAGAATCATGATATATTACCAAGGGGTAGGTAGGGAGGTCCTAAAAATTTCACTATTCTCAATAACTAAATCCTTACCTTTCTCCATAAAGTTGTATGTATCTAGAACCATTGAATGCCTATCGTTTTTGACAACATGACCATCAATTGGAGATTTAAACACTTTTGCCATAAGATAGATATTGATATAGAACTCAAGGTCATGAACCATGATATGACTACCTCCTCATCCACTTATTAATAACTACCAGAGAACTTATTTAATAAGGGTAAAAATCCATAGCTACCTAGGATTTTTTTGACCATGGGGTCAATGATGAGGGAGTCAATTTCGAGTAGATCCATGGTGAAACATGGATGAAAATTTGGCATTATGAGATATTGGATAAGGAGTAGAAGAAATGAAGATTAAACATATTTGGGTTAAACAGAAAGGTGTAGTTTATTCGCATCCCAAGAAATTTGCACGACCAATACCCCTTACGGTATTTGAAGGTGATTGGGATGTGTGCCCATGAGCGATGGATGTTTTAATAATAGGAAAATTATGAATGCAATAAATGGTTAATCAAAGGACCTAGAAGTAATATGATGGTAAACCATGGTGGCATGTGATCTTCAATTATTAAGGACTGAGGTAGAGAAGAAACCCAAGTTGGAAAAATCAAACCACAACTCTAATAGGTTAAAGAAATCTAACATGTGACTAGACAAACAATGGGATGTGAGAGAGGTAGGTGATTGGTGAGGGGGTGGAAGGATGTGGAGGAATGTGAAAGGAAATTAGGGTACCAATTATGAGGTGGAGTGAGGTGATATGAAGAAGCAGATATTGATGGGGAATGACATGGAGGGGAAATATGAGGTGAAGGAGGGTAGGGTAGGGCAATAAATAGGTGGATGGTAAGGATTTAATATTCAAACTGAAGAAAATAGTGAGGAGATTTGGGTTAGAAAGACCATGGGTTTTAGGCCAGTGGAGAGACACAGTCAGACCTAGCCTAATCAGTAGCAATAACATGGATAAGAGTTTATGGGAAATCATTGTACCACACACTTAGGGGATGTTGGTGAGGGCCAAGGTTGGCCAAAGAATCCATCGTATGATTGGCTTCTCTAAATATGCATTAGATAATGAGAATGAGCTAGCTTTGGAAGAGTATTTTAGCTTCAAGAATGATGTTTCTTATTCTCTAGTTTGGTGCTTTGTTGTTTTTGAAATAATTTATGATGTTCAAGGAGTATCCTTCAATGAGCAGCCTACCTTGGAGACTGCTAATAATTGAGATTCCATGATAGATATCTCTAGCTTCAACTGTGTGATTGGATTGGATGCCCAAATATTTGACAAAGGCAACACTAATTTTACCATTATGATTTCTAAAAACACCTCCAACTCTAGCCCTTACCAGATTATCTTTGGAAGATCCATAAAAGTTGAGATGAATCCATCCTTTAGGGGGAGGGGTCCAATAAGCATTGGATCGAGTATTGGTAGGCATAGGTATTGAAGATAGATCCATGGATTGATTGAGGGTGGATGCAATTATGGATTTAATTATTGGATCAAGGGATCTTGAAAAAGGGACAATTTGGGTGTTTATTTCCCATAGAGATAGGATCTCTAGAACGATTAACAAAGGCTCTATTTTTGTGCTCGAGTCAAACCTACCAAAGGAAATTATGGAAGCATAGGGACCGTAGGAAATTAATTTTGCTATTGTAGAAAGGATTGGACCATTGCATGAAGAGTTCAATTAAGGAGTGAGGTCAGGCCCAAGAAATGCTAAAGATACTAAATATGAGACTTACAACAACCTTGGTGAATGGACACTCCATGAAAATATAGTAAATGGACTTCCATGTGCATTAGCATAGATAGCAATGGTTAGGGATCATTACCCCTCTAGTAAAAATATTATTAATGGTAAGAATTTTGTTTTGGACAAGTAGCCCAGAAAAAAATGTAACTTTGGGCATAAGGCATTTGAGCCAGATGCAATTGACCAAGATCGTGTATACAAGGGGGTTGACCTAATGTAAGTACATATAATTAATGAAGAAAATTACATCATCACATAACTTCCAAAGAGGAACATCAGGTAAATCAGTGAGGGGAATGATACAATGGTTGAGGATGGTAGATAGGAACTTGGTAGGTAAGGTGAGATCTCTGGGCAGGAGGGTGATGAGGATGGACTTCTAAGAAATGTGGTTGTGGGTACGGGTGAAAAAATGGGAAACCATGGAACCAAAGAGTCAGTTAGTGATGGGTTTAAGGGTGGGGTTAGCAATGAGGGTATGTTCATAGAGCTAGGGATCATTCCAAAAATCAATGGTATTTCCATTTTAGAGTTTCCACCTAAAGCTATTTTTGATGATGCCCTTGGAATTGGTGATAGAATTCTAGAAGGCGAAGCCAGAATAAGTAGTGTCATCATATAGGAGACTATGGTTCTAAAGATACTTTATTTTAATAATGGAGACCCATTCAACATTAGCATTGGTGAAGATATTCCATCCTTTCTTAGAAATGAGGGTAAGATTCATCTTGCCAATCCATATGAATCCAAGACCTCCCTAAGATTTGGGGATGCAAACTTTATCCCATGCTACCAAATAAAAAAATTTCTTGTTATGAGGGCTTGACCAAAGGAACCTATTTTTGATTTGATTGATTTTGGTATAGATAAAAGTAGAGGCTTTGATGATGGATAGGAAGTAAACAGGTTTACTTTAGAGGTAGGCATGGACAAGGGTAGCTTTGGTGGCTTGGCTCAAGAGGGTTCCCTTCCATCCAACCAACTTCTTGAGGAGTCTGTCAATAACGTTATTCCACATACCTTCTGAAGGGATACTAGTGAAGAGAGGAATGTCTAGGTAGGAATATGGGAGATTATCAATGGTGCATTAGAGGATTATGGATATCCTTAATCAGGGTTATGCATAAGGGATTGGACTCAAAATATACTTGTAAAAAAATGGTGAATCCTAATAAAAATCAAGGTGAATCATGGATAATCCTAAGAAAATCAAATCAAGCATCTTCATACCAAAATTTGAGGTATTTGAAACCCTAAAATGTAAGTTCATATTTGGGACCACTTTTGACCTATTAAATCATCTTATAACTTCATAAAAATACCACCATTAGATCCGACTTGAAAAGAGCTTTCCAATAAGTATAAATATGCCTATGTTTGGATATATATTTTGGTGAATTGACCCTAAGAAATAATTTGTCCTAAAAATTTTAGGTGAATGGGCCAATGTTGAGGGTCCTCATATTTGCCAAATTCCAATTTTAGAAATCCTAATATTCACCCAATTTGTAAATATTTGCCATTGTGCATAACCATGTCCTTAATTGACAAGTGATGGGGGTGTTAATTAAGAAAAATTTACTTTTGGTGTAGTTGATAAGTTGGCAAAAAACTTTCTTGTAAAGGTTGAGGATCATCTTGATGGACTTGGATTTCAGCAACAAAAGCAAGAGTGATCAATATTGTATCATTCACAAATTTTTGGTTGGTAATGGGATGTAACAAGGAAGTATGTTTAATGCTAGAGATAGCTATGAGCGTGTAGGTATCTTTTAGAGTTCTCACTAGGGATTCATATAGAATGATGAACAAGCAGGATGATAGTGGGTCCCCTTGTCAAAGACCACAAGTGCTTCTAAAATAGCTAGCGATGGATCCATTTATAATGACAAAAAAACATGCAGATGAAATACAAGCTTTGATGAGGTCAACCTATTAAGGGTGGAAGCTGAAATTAAGGAGAACAACAAAAAGGAAATCCTATAATACCCTATTAAATACTTTGTTCATATCAATCTTGAGGAAAAATACAGACTTTTGGCTATGAGAGATAGAGTGTAGAAATTCTTGGATAGTGATGACCCTATCTATGAGGGACCTACTTTGGATAGTGCTACCTTGGTAGGGGTCAATGATGAGGGGAAGGGTCTCCTTCTATTATAACCCTATCAAATAAAGGCTATAACTTATACTATAACTAAGATTCTAATAATTTAATAAATAAATTTAATAAAAATTCTAAGTGATTCTAGGTCATTCTAAAAGTCAATAGAATTTTTATTTCCCAAGATCCATAAAAGACCTTTAGATAAATGTGCTCTAATTTTGCATAATTATTTCTAGAATATAAATCCTTCCTCTAGAAAGGTGCCTACCAGGAAGCTTCCAGATTGGTTTAGGTACTTAGCAGCAATAATATTTGACCATTTTGATTCATTTTTTTTAGAACTTTCCAACCCTATTTCATTACCAATGTCTTGTTCATCAGTTAAATATTTTGAAGACCCAAACCTTCGTAAGACTAGAATAAACTTGGTTCAATGAGACAAAATGGAACTTCCTATTGTATTTAGACCTAGCCCATAGAAAATATTTTTGAATACATTCCAAATTGGCTAAAAAATTATAAGGAAGCTTGAAAATGGATAAAATAAATGGGAATACTCTAGACCACCATTTTTACCAAAATAATATTATTTTCTTGACTCACCTTTCCAGTTGGCTAGTCTCTTCTATAGTATTTCCATCGTTGGTTCCCATAAAATTTCTTCCATTATTCCCATAAGAAGAGGTATACCTATGTATGTAGTAGAAAAGTCCACTATACCACAACCCAAAATTTTATCTATCTTTAATGTGATTTTTGAAGCTTTAAGGTTTTTGAGATATTTAGAATTTTTTAAATTAATTGAAAATTTTGAAAAACTTAAGAGTTTGAGTTTTGGAATTTTGAGATTTAAAAAAAAAAAATGAAGGTTTTAAAATTTAAAATTTTACAAATCAAGTTAGGGAGTTAAAAGGTTTTCAACATCAAAGGTTTTAAAAATTTAAAATTTGCAAATTTCATATTTAAGTTATTTTTGAACTTGGGAGACATAAGGATTACTACTTCAGATGAATCAAGTTGCAAAATTTGACTATTATGGAAATAAATATGGAGTCTATAATAAAAAACAAAATACCAGAGTTATTAAATCTGGCATTAAAAACTTGATTAAAAAGTATAAGGGTAATCTAGATATGGTATTGCAATTCATCTATAGATAAGCTACAGATGAAAGTTTTGAGACATTTGAGTAATATTTACATTCAAAACTTGTTGAAGCAATTGATGATACAAAAGATGATATTATGATACCTCTTAATATAGGCAACATAATGTATATGGCATTACTTTCCTTGGAACTTCATAAAGATCAAAATATAAGACAAAAGGAGTTAAATGAAACATTAAAAGGGAAAGTAGAGATTGATACAATTGAATCAATTGCATTTTTTCTATAAATAATATTTTGTTCTACATACAATATTGAAATTTCAAGTTCATAAAATTTATGAAATTATCATGATACTCTAAGTACAGGGTAATATCAAAAATCTACATCAAATGTAGCAAATTCTCTAGAGATCAAGGGAAAAAGAAAAACTCAAGCTATTTGTGTACATAAACCTAAGATAAATGGAAAACTTCAATGATTGAAAATAAAAGTGATGAACCTAAAGAATCCAAAGTTGAATCCAATATTCAAGATGATGAAAATGATTTTAGAAAATTAGCAAATCATGAAGATCCAAAGCCTGAATAATCAAAGAATGAAGATGAAAAATAACTCAAGCAGGACAAACCAAATATTCAAGATGGCTCCAGAGAAGCAAATATTCATGAATGGTGCAATGTTGCATAAATATTAAAGATAAATATGAAGACTAAAGTCTTCAATAACCAAATAATGTAATATAGGGCATCTTGAGGAATATTACATTATTTGGTACATGCTAATGAAAACCCATGGTATCTTTATGGTACATTATAAATATGCAATAGATTAGGGTTAAGTCTATATTTTAGAGTGTGATTGATATTTACCATTTTATGTAACTGTCAGTGTACAATAAATGCACAAGTGTCATGTAATTTAGAGTGCAAGTGTTGTTTGAGAGAATGTACACAAATGTCTTGTATGTAAGAGTGAAAATATGTAATCTGAGGATGTGCACAAGTGTTATAGATTAGGAGTGCATGTAGAAGTTTAAGAGTCATGTAGATGTGTACAAGTGTCTTAAAGTTAAGCATCCATGTAATAAGAACTTGAAGAGACTAGTATGCAAGTCGCAATATGATAAGCCAAAGGTCATGGGAATTGTCATATGAAGAGCAATAGTCAAGTACTTGAAGATTCATATTAGTATGGATTTATTATGGGGATAATACTCCATGAGAATGTAATAAATACATCATATTAATGAGTTGTAACAAGGATAAAAGAAAATAAAGCTTGTATATAGATTTTTGAGCAATTAATATTGTAATTTTTCTTCAAGCAGAGTTCATGAATGATTCAGGACATTTACATTCATATTTTAGTATAAAAATGAATTTTATTTGATTTATTATATAGGCCTTGATTTGCATATTAATTTTCTCATATATTATTCTACTATTTTTTTTTATAAGTAGGTTGATGTATTAACAAATGGATTTTGAAAGGGTTCCCAAAACCTTTTACAAAATGTCAATGGCCATATTGACCAACTTCAACATCATAGAGCTTACAATTAAGGACTTACAACCACTACAGACCAAAATAGAAAAATGGATCCCAACAGGATGATCCCTGCAAGATAGACCCATCCGAAAACCACCAAAATAGAGAAGGCCACCAGAAAACCAGAGTGAGTGAACATTGTTGTTACTCTTCTTCATTGGATTTTCCAATCGTGTTGGTATTTAAAGCATCTCCTGTAATATTTAGGTGATTGTGGTTTTTTCTAGTGCTTTCATTGCTTGTTGATAAATGTTCTAGGTCACTTTGGATACATCAGCAACAGTGGACAAGTTGATAACAATGCTGGTAAGCTTTGTGAGGGTAGAATTTTGAATTGCATTAGCAACGGGGTTCACATTGGGATCAATCATTGAGTCCATGGAGGGAATCTCATTAGGGGAGGCCTTAGGAAGAGGTTCCTTAGCCTTATATTTTTTGGGATGGGGAGTGGTCTTGGGAGTGGAAGAGGAGGGGACTATTTTGGCAAACTCAAGGGATTTGGCATGCATGAAATTTCTAAGGGACCACCATATGAACTCATATTATGCATAAGGGGATGTTTGATTCTTCTTGGATCTCAGAGTGTTCTTTTTGGTAGAAGGAGAATTAAATTTGGGATCTTCATCATCACTCAGGAAATATTGAACATGGATTTCCTGTCTGGGGCTCTCGTCAGGTTTGGACAGGTTGATACTACTAGTGACCACTGATTTTTTGGTGAAGCCATAAAGAGCATGCTTATAGAAGATGAGATGGATACCTTTGTGGATTGGCTGAGTGGATTTTATTTTCCTAATATTGGTGATGGATATTTCCATGAATCTAAAAAGGTAGTCAGGTATGTTGACTTTTTGATATCCTGGAGGTGATTAAGAAAGGCAATATGGAAGTTGTGAAGGGGTCTATCAACTTTATCAATGGTGATGAATTGCATGATGGGAATCATAACATGATCCTAGGGGGAAGGTAGGGAGGTACTAACAATTACACCATTCTCAATAACTAAATCCTTACCTTTCTCTGTAAAGTTATCCATCTCCACTACCATTGAATGCCTATCACATCTGACAACATGACCATCGATTGGAAACCCAAAAACTTTTGCCATAAACTGGATGTTGATATGGAACTTGAGCTTGAAAACCATGATGTTAACATTATCCCATGTCTCAACTACCTCATCAGTAACTTCTTCATCACTACTAGAGAATTTATTTAATAAGGGTAAAAACCCATGGTTGCCTAGGATTTATTCGACCACAGGGTCCATGATGAGGGAGTTGGGTTTGAGCAGATCCATGGTGAAACAAGAATGAAATTTTGACTTTCTAAGATATTGGTTAAGGGAGGGGTAGAAGCAATGGATATTAAACATATATTAGTTCTACTTAAAGGTGTAGTTTATTCGTATGTCACAAAATCTACACATCCAATACCCCTTATGATCTTCGAAGGCGATTGGAACATGTGCCTATGAGCAATGGATATTTTGAGAATGGGAAAATTGTGAGTGTAATAAATGGTTAATAGAATGTCCTAGAAGTATTATGATGGCCAACTAGGGTGGCATATGATCTTCAATCAGTAAGAACCAAAGCAGCGAAGAAACCCAAGGTAGACAACTCAAACCATAACTCCAATAGGTGAAGGAAATCTGACATGTGACTAAAAAAAATTGGGAGGTGAGAGGGGTAGGTTATTGGTGATGTGGGTGGGGGGATGTGAAAGGAAAGAATATTATCAATGATGAGGTGGAGGAATATGATATGGCAAAGCAGGGTTTGATGGAGAATGACATGGAGAGGAAGGGTGAGATGGAGGGGGCAGGATATGGCAATGGATAGGTGGATGGTGAGGGTTTAAAATGTATAATGAGGTAGGAAGTGAGGATATTTATGTTAGAAATACCATAGGTGTTAGGCCAATCGAGAGACTCAGTGGGACCTAGCCCAATCAACATCAATAACATGAATAAGAGTTTATGGGAAATCATTGTACCACACACTTATGGGATGTTGGTGAGGGCCAAGGTTTGCCAAAGAATCCACCGCATGATTGGATTCTCTAAAGATGTTCTGTATAATGAGCATGAGACAAATTTGGAGGATTATTTTGGCTTAAATAATAAGGTTGCTTATTCTTCAGTTTTGTGCTTTGTTGTTATTGAAATAATTGATGATGTTTAGGGAGTCTCCTTAAATGATCAGCCTACCTTGGATATTGCTAATAATTGAGATTCCATGATAGAGAGCTCTAGTTATATTATTTTAATAAGGAGGCCCTTTTAAATTCTAAGCTATTCTAATAATAATTTATATTAATTATTATGAATATCCTAACCTTAACCCTACTATAATAATTAATTATTATAACTATCCTAACCTTAACGTAATGAATAATTATACTATTAATAATTAAATGTTAGGATATGGTATCCTAACACCTTCATCCTAGTAGTCATAACTTTAGTTAATATTTTGTAAATAACGTTACATAGGCTAATGGGACGGTAGTCAAAGAATAATTTGTAGTCAACACATTTGGGGATGAGGGCAATCAAGATGGAGTTTATGTACCTCAGATGAGGAGATATCTCTAGATGTCTTGAATAGTTGAGAAAACATCCATTACCATGATATCATAGTAGCATTGTAAGAAACAGGGGGGGAAATCATCTATCTCGGGGGCCTTTTTTGACTGCATGGAGAAGAGGGAAGACTTAATTTCCTCAGAGGAAAAGGGTTGAAAGATGTGGAGCTTCAACTCAGGAGGGATGAGTGTAGGGATGTTGTGGAGGAGGGGATGGTGGGAATGGATGGGGCTAGGGTAAAAAAATTAAAGGACTGGAAATGGTTGACCACTTCATCCCTTATCTCCTAAGCGTTAGAAGTAACAGATCCATCACTCTTCATCATATCTTTAATTTTGTTGGTGATACGGTGCCTGAGGATAGTAGAGTGGAAAAATTTATTATTTGCATCCCCATATTTTAGCCATTATTCCCTTGATTTTTTCCTCTAGAAGGACTCTTCCTTGGCAAAAATGTTATGATAGTCTGCTAGGAGGTTCCTTTCTTCATCCTTGATTCTGCTATCTATGGTTACTTACTAAATATTATTTTCTATGATCTGCAGCTATTACTTTATAGCTTGTTTGTTTTTAAATTTTTTACCAAATATCTCCTTGTTCCAAAATTTGAGGTTGTTTCTAATAAAGCATATTTTTTTTTGTAATTTAAGTAATGGGAGGTCCTGAGTGATTTCACCACTCATTAATGTGATCTCTGAGATCAAGATGGTTCGTCCACATAGGTTCAAATATGAAGGGATTTTTAAAGCCAAGATTTTGTTTAAACCCTTAAAATATTAGGGGGTTGTGATCAGACCCAATTTTGGGTAGGGGCTAGAGAGTAGCATCCCCAAACCATTTAATTGCTTCTTTGGATAGAAGTAATCTGTCAAGCCTGATCTGAATATGCTGAGATCCAATCCTATTATTATTATTATTATTATGAATTTTAATATTATGGCTATTTCATATTGGGACCTATGATATTTTGTGGTAGTAAGGATTAAAGAGCCAACACAAAAGAGACAAAAAAAGAGATGAATTATGATTTGGGTGTCGACAAAAAAACAAAAACCATGTAGCTTCTTGATTGGCATAGTTAGATCCCTTTATTATACATAAAATTATAATGGATATTCTTTAGAATTTGATGTTGTTGTAGTTATAGTGAATTTGTCACCTAAAAGCTATGCAATAGACAAATTCATTAAGGTGATAAATTGGATTATCAAAGAGAAAAATAAGGTTCAAGGTTTATTTTTATTTATATAAATATGCCTAGAAGCAAATTTAATTGGATGAAATGTTGGTTTGAGTAGGAGAAATAAAATTTATTAGGTGACTAGCAAATATGCCACATGTAACAGTCATAGTTGGCATATTCATTTCAGAGACTAGAATAATAAAAAGAGTGCTAAGTGGTGGATTGGATTTCTGAGTGCTATTGACTGATACACATGACCCGATTGTTGATTCACACCAATGGTTAGAACAATAATTTTTCTCTCTTGAAAGATAAAATTTCTCCCCCAAGATTTGGGTGATAGGATATGTTATTGTCAGATTTTAAATCAAAGTATAAAAAGAGAAAACATGTGGATAACTCATAATTTCATATAACTATTACAAGGGTAAGTTATAATTTACTGTCTAAGATTGAAGAAACATGGATATAATTTAATTTTCCAATTAATAATCAAAATATAAATGTTTAATATCATAGTATTTCTTAAAATAATCAAAGAAAGCAAGATTCTAGGCTTGCTGCATTAAAATTATCAATATACATCATTCATTGCATCATAATCATGATCATTATAACACATAACATTGATTACTATGAAACTTATAGAAATGTAACACATGAAAATTAGCTTTAGAATATAAAATTCAATTAATCTAAGGAAGTTTCAAAAAAGTTCTAAATAAATAAAACAAGCCATTGCATATTAAAGCCTTAAATTGAATCTCTTGAAGAAACAACTTTAAATAAAACTGGCCTTAGCCTGATTATTATTCACACAACCTAAAACTAAGATAGTGTCATATTCAAGGGAGAAAGATAAAATATATAATGAACTTAAATGTAACCACCATCAACATGCATATATTACACCAAGGATTCTAATAGTTTGCATTAACAGAGATGTTCAATTATTACACTCTCAGACTTTATGGCATCATCTGATTGCAAGGATAAATCTCCAAGTACAATGACAAGGGTTACAATATCCACCGTATACAAAATAAGAAAGAAAACATGAAGTTTCTAATGCTAAAAATGAATTCTGAACCTTTGAGATGAGGTCTTCATGGTTTTTTATAGCCTTACAAATTTAAAAGTTTTAATTTTTTACAATTGTATTGGTCCAGTTGTCTTCAATTGAGTAGACGATGTGCCAACTTATGCATCTTCTTGGTTTTGATATTCAAATTTTAGCCATTGATATTTCTAACTATCTTGTACGTATCCTTTTTAGGTTACGTAAGCGAAGTTTTCATGCATTTAGTTGTCTGGAATCAGGTCTAGATTCATTGTATTATTATATTTTCTCTTTGGTCCTTGCTTTCTAGCACTTGTAAATCATAAAAGAAAAGTAAAAGTTAGTTTAAAATAAATTTGGCTAAAAGAATATTTGATATGTTAAATGAATACCCATTTTTAATTACTATTACATGTTGAAATGCCTTTACATGCCTTAGGATCTTGAATAAAACATCTCTATGGCATACTTTATTAGAAATTTTCAATTTATTATTTGATATTTATAAGGTTTATTTCTTTAATAAGCTTTGAATTTATGATTGGTTAGTGTTTACTTGATTCGATCAATCAATGAGTTCCCATTGGTGGATTATATTTATTAATTATCTTTGATAAAGTGTAATTCCTTAACAAAAATGAGTGGTCCATGCAAGTCAAACACATAAATTTTTATATGCTTAAGGTCTGATGGTTAGACTTACATAGTCCCCCCTTCACTTTAATTCCATGTTGAAATATTAGATCAATGCTAAGATTTTATCATCCATTAAGCTCCTGGTCTAAGGGTTGACATATGTAAATAAAGGTTTTCCCCCTTCCACTTTAATTCTAAATATATGAAGTGTTAAGTTAGAGCTATGGTTCAATATCTAATTCTAAGGATTATTCTCTCATGGCACAACATTTCACATATATTTTGTTTTGATTTTATTTTACATCTGAAACATTAGATCTAGCCCTAAATATTTTTACCTTAAACTCATGTCCTAAGTCCAATGCTAAGGTTTGATGTTTTAATTTCAATGCCCAAATTATTAAGGTATTCACCTAAGGTTTCCATATAAAATAAATGTGGTTTAGAATGCATCAAAGAAATGGAGCACTTGAATCCTATTATATGAGCAAATGGATTGTTCAAAATGCATAGAAGTCATACATATTAAATATGATTGGTCATATAAATGATTGGATAGGGTTAATTCAGGAAAAACTATAGCAAAGGCCTCCAATTGATCCAAAAAATGAATGGTTTGGGATGTGTCGAGGCATTTTGAGCATCTAAATTCTATTGGCTGATGAAATCAATAGTTAGGAATAATTCAAGGATGCAAGCAAATTGATATATGATTGGTCAAATCAACTAATGGATCATATTAATTTGGGTGAAACAAATTGAAGGTAAATAATTGGTTAAAAATTTGGATAGCTCAGATGAATTCACTAGATCCAACCACCCAAAATATTTTGAAATTATATAATGATCAATGCTAAAGGAACACGTGGAAACCACTAAGTATAGTTCTTGTGGGAGGATTGAGAGACATATGATGTGGATAGTTGATATTAAATCTATGCCAATGAAGTTATTTTAATCTATATTTGGTTTGATATGAATGAGGTTTAAGATAAGGTTTTGACCTACAAAGACTTAGCACTTAAAGGGTGGACTAAATGGTTTAAGTGACGTAATATCAACTGATGATTAAGGCCATGGTGAGCGAATGGACATGGGACATACATGTATTTAAGAGTTTCTAAAATGATAATCCTCTAAGACATAGGAGGAATTTTACTTTAACCTTAGTCCTTTAATTTTAGTGAAAGCAAATAATATAGGGGCATGATTTGATTCTTTTAAACCTTAGTTTCTAGAATTTAATGCCAAATGGAAAGAGAATCATGTAGAAATAGGACTTAGGCTATGCACAAATTTTAGAGGTATGAATTAATATAAATGTGATCCCTTAGGACCTTTTTTGTGGAAAATAAATATTAGCCTTTTAGCTAACTTGTATGTAGAGTACCATTGGTGAATGACATTGTTACTTTTGTGGTTAGGTGATTTGAATTTAAATGTAATCTTAACACCTAAAGGGATTAAAATGGATGGTGATATAGTAAGTAATAAGGATGTAAATTTAAGGCAACAAGCTAGGCACATTTATACTCATTAGAAATATGGTTTCAAAAATGATTTAATGGAGAATGAACCTTATATTATTGAAGTCATGAAACTAATGCAATTGAAATTCAATGCTTTTTAAAAAATTCAGTGCATGTAATTTTAAAAATAGATGCAATCAAACATAGATCAAAATTTAAAATTTCAAGTGGGTCTCCAATTGGGTGGGTTGCACAATAGCAAAAAAAAATGGTGACTCTACTAGAAAATGTTCCTGAGTATTTTGGATATAAACCACAACTTGAAATAAATGAAAATTTAAGTAGCAAAAAGTAATTCATTTGGAAACATTCTAATATGGGGATAAATAAATTTTGCTTGAAATGAATTATCCATTTTGCCTTAGCTTAAAGTGTGTGCTAGTGTATTCATTTCTATTCTTAGGTCTATTAGAATTTCATCACTTAGTTTGAATTTAGGCTATTAAATGTTTCACTTCTAAAAATTATTTACCTTTGTATTGGTTCATTGCTAGTCAAACATTTTATAGCTCTAGTGGTGATGACCTTGATACTCTCTAGACATTGCTCTAATTTTGGTCAGTCATATATAGCCCTAGTAGAGGTTATTTGAATCACCCAAGGACTTTAGTTTATTAAATTATTAATATTTTACTTCTTGATTAAGATGTCTTTTTTCAATTGTAAATGTTGAATGTGCTTTCGGCTTAGGGATCTATAAGGCTTAAAATAGAGTGTATGTATTTTCACTTAATTGTCAAACCAAGATAATCTCATCCTTTATGATATTAGAATTACTTAAAGGTTATTATAAATGTGAAGCTTTAGCATTATATTACACTATTTCCATTTTCATTTGTTTTAGCCCCATAATCAAAGAATAAAACCAAATAATACGATTCACTAATCATCAACTTCATAAAATTTCTTTATAGTTTTTCCATCCTCAATTTATTAAGCACATTTTCCTTTAGAGGAACCAAAAGTCAATTTCAATTGCATGAACTGCCAAAATTAATAGGAAAAATTGTAAATAGGTAAATTAGAGGTGGGGACTAAAATAATAAAAAAAAATACTCACAAAAAATAAGTCTAATTAATCAAACAAAATAGGTAAAAGTGAACAAAAATCAAATAAAGCAAAACCAAACATTTAAACACTAAGCATAATAACAAAACTAAAATGCTAAAAAATCTAAAACAAAACTAACTCTAAACAAAATCATAATTTTACCTAAAGGAAGAAATAAAAGAAAGTCTGAAACCAAACAAAACTATAATACAAGGTTGTCTTACTATGATGTTATTTCAAGGAACAAAGTAATGTTTAAGAAACTACCCATTTACTGGTAGAGGGATATCTTCTCCACTCAAATTATTTTGTCTAAAGGTATTCTAACCTATAATTTTTTATATTTGATAGGGGACTAGCCAAAGATTATCAAACTTATCACGATGTTATTTCTTTTCATGTGCTTTATCCCATAGTAATACTAGGTTAGAAATTATGAAGGCTTTGCTTTTAGATCTTTTGTCAAACCATATTTTGACTATTCCTTGGTGTTTGCTAAAATGTTGAAGGTCATCCTCTCTCTTATAATATTAACTCATCAGATTTGTTAGCCTTGATTTAATCTCATCATATTCTTCTAAGTAGTCCTCCATGAATTGTAATGATAATAGTTTCATGTTGGTAGGGAAAACTTGATCTTAGCCATATGTCAAATGATAAGGAGATGTTCCTATTGAAGATTTTATTTTTATCCTCTCTATGCATAAAGCATACTTAATTTTACTGTGCCAATGTCTAGGAGTTTTCTCTAGAATATTCTTGATTATAATCAATAAGCTCTTATTGTTAGATTCAACCAAACCATTTCCTTGTAAATAGTAATTAGAAGAGAATTTTAAAGACACTTTGTTTTTGTAGACCCATTCTACAAATTGGAGTGAAGTGAAGGCTGCACCATTGTAGCATACTAAAGAATAGAACATTCCAAATTTGGTAACAATGCATTCTTCAAGGAACTATTGTGGAGTTTTCCCGCTTACCCTTAAAAGATCTATCACATCATGGGAAACTCTTAAAATCACAACCAACACTATGGATTCTGGTTGATCCACCTCAATAACATGGGAATAGACTACCTCAAACAACTCTAAATTGACAAGTTGGGTAAGGAATCCCCAAATAGTAGGTTCTTTGACTAATGCTTCACAATGCACATGCCCACTATTCTAGAAAAAGAAATTATTTAGTTATTTTGATAATTTAGGTGACCAAATCTATTGATATGTGTGTTCATCAATCCTATACCAATGCCTTATCTATTACAGAGTCATAGCAGTTTGATATTTTATGACCCAAGCAAATAAATAAAGGGGGAACTAGTTCGTTTTAATTCATTCAAATAACGTAATACAATAAAATGATTAAACCAGTGATAGAAAGCATCATCCATAGGTTTTGATTGCAAGAACACATGAATGAGCATTACACAAAACATAAAACATAGAAGATAAACCAAGAATCAAGTTGGAATTTGTATTAATATAAGGATATTATATAAAATAGGCCCAACAAGGTGCTTGGATCCTGTCTGACAATGATGTACAATAAACTCCCATTCAAATAACATAAAAAAAGGGCTACTCCTCTCCATGCTGATTGTAGTGACGTAAGAGTATCCAACTTAGCACGTTCCACAAGAAATAATCATAGTGAACAATGCTCCCTGGTAATCCCTAGATATGGTAGAAAGAAAGATGGTAAGAAACACAGACAAAGAAGCACAAGGAGAAAATACGACTAAAACAACAGATAAAGCTATACCTAGCTTTTCTCTCTTAGAGGTTCGATAAAAAAATACCACTGTAGTGCTCTCCTATATATAGTGTAGGTAGCCCTACTATTGTAACTTCTTGCTCCATTGTAAGAATCCTATTGTACCTAAAATTGGGATGCATTAAAAAATAGGCATGTAGCCCACGTTCTCTTTCATGCGGGTGGTGGCTATTCATTTCCACTAGTACCGCCTTATGCTAGTGATTGTGATCCTCCTGGTGCATGTGTCTCAACGATGGTGGGACCCACTCCTACCTTATTATTTTGAATGGCTTGGTCAATGAACTCCCAAGCCTCATCATGAAAGGTCAAGGAGAAGAGCAGCAGGTTTAAATATTGCGTGGCCTTGACTATACGGTCCTTGGCCCACTGCACATTATTATTGGTAAATTCACATAGGTGGTCTACCATATCTACCAATGTCGTGAATCACTTAGATAGCTTATCACGAGATTATAAATCAAAATTTTGGATCCTTTGAAAGACAAAATATTTAATTACTAGGGCCCACCCAAATTCCTCAATGGAGAGGTTGCAGTTGGCCAACTCATCATTGGACTTATACTAAGAATTTGCCACCTATTTGTTTCATTGGAGCCAATTTTACTCATTTTGCAAGAACATGGAGACCTTAATGTATTCTCCTGAAAATAAGCATAAAGAGTCATCTGACAGAGTGACCGATAACCCTGAGATAGACACATAGTTCTCCTAGAACATTTTGGAGATTGGCATGCTGGCATCTATTATCTGTCTTCCTTGTCGTAGGTTGTTCTGGATGAGGCCTAATACATGTCTCACAATGTATATACCTATCAGAATGGACTCCAAATATCACATATTTGATTGGATCTTCTCATTCATATCCTTTTTAAGCTCATCTTTTGACCCGAGTTGGACACCATTATGCACAATAGAAGGAGCGGACATCCTGATTTTATCAACTTCCCCCTAAAGTTGCTTGACCTTGAACTATAATGGCCCTACTTCTGCAGCCTTGGCCTTCCATTCTTCGAGTTATTTATCTATTGCTTCTGCAACCTATTCTTGAGAGGCCATATGGGATTTCATCATTTCAACAGGTGTAGCATATGCTCTTATGACACCTTTACTCATGTCAATAGTGGCCTCTTTCATGCTAGGTGACAAGGGAATATCAAAGGTGGCAAAAAATGTACTAATGGTTGTTTTCCCAGCTATCTCCCTATGCTTTACTATCCCCTTCCTAGGAGATATTTGCTCTTCCATGTCTTGAATCTGATCCTCCTCATCAGCTATAAACTGGCAGGTGTTAGTGACCCTTGCCATTGTCAAACTCTCCACCTCTTGACCAAAGGATTCAGTCCTAGTTTTTTTATGAGTAGGTGACTATGTCGAGCTTTGAAATTCATAACCTCTTAGAATATTAGACAATCCCATGGCTTGAGTTAAGTTTTTCATCACTCTTGGGTGCACTCGACGTTCTTCTTGATTGATTACCAAGATGGTAGAATAAAAAGTAGGTTGACCATTTGCCAACTGGCCTTGCTCTCGTGGGTTTATCAAAGTCAGTGTTGATGATGTAATAGTTTATTGAGATGGACCAATGGCCAACTCCTTCCCTTTTGAAGTGGCAATGAGGGAATTGGAAGAATAAGGGAGTTTGGCCTGTTCCTGTTGGAACTCATCAACTATCTTCATCATGACCTCGAAGAGGTTAGAGTCTTGTTGAGAGATTTGTAGAGTGGGGTATTTGAATTCTTTTGGAGGGTCCGTTGGGACCAGTGGGGCCATATTATTGACTAACAAGTTACGATGCAACTTCAGCTGGGCACTATAATCACCAAAAACCTCCAATTTGTTGTAAGGTCGCTTATCCATTCTCCACACCAAATCTAGGGTCTGATTGTTCTTTAAAGACTTCTGCATATTGTCTTCGAAGTCATATTTTTTGTAACTTGTAGAAGGGCGAGTTTGTTCGCAACCTCAGCTCATTGGTGGCCTTTTGGGTCATAGGCCCTTCAAGTGACTTTGGGAAGCAGTAGGTGTCCATGTTCCAAATGGCCCGTAGCGTGGCAAAATGGTCAAGATAAGTATAATGGTCCATTGAACAAGGAATAGGCAACCATTTCACTGGTCCCTTCTTCCTTAGGTTCCTAATTTTAATTTCCTCGACTATCTGCCAAGTTATTTCTAGGATTACAATGGAAGTCAGGCAATGTAGGGGGAACACTTTTAGGAGAAATTTTGCCCCATCTATTATGATGTAGGAGAAATCTTCTACATATAAGTAATCTCCTACCTTAGTTTGATGTAGAAAATTTTGAACCCCCACTCCAATTCTATCTAGGAAATTTCCACATAATATGAAGTTCACCATGGAGAGGACCTTCTTGAATAAGGTTGTGTAACTGGTGTAACCTTCCTGGATACATAATAATCGATCCTACATAGTTGGTGTCGTTATTGCTTCCAGATGGGCCAACAAATTTTTATCTACCTATGCTATAAAAAAATGAATAAAAAAATAATAGTAAGAAAAGGGAGGCATCTCCTTATTTTGGGCCAATATGGCCTCCTGCAATTTTTGCAATTCTCTATCTATATTATGGCTGATGACATCCTCCCATATCTAGAGAGGAGTTTTGTCAGTCCTATTACATTGGATAATCAAAAACATCACCTCCTTGATGACTGGTTCTAAATATTTCATTCCCAATGCTAAATTTATCATATCATCGTAGTCTTGTGCTGAGGGGTGAAGCAAGAATTTTTTGATGGGGAATTCGATCGACCTGTTTCTTCCTTTCTTCAATAGGTTCAGGGAAAAAGTGGTTTTGAACATATAATTGGCTTGCAGGGCCAACGCCTAAAAGTCTACCACCCAGGACGCAGTGGCAAACCCAAAGACTTGGCTAATACTATTTTCTTTCATTCGAGCCACTGCCTAGCCTTTGAAATCTTGAATTGTGTGTACCCTAGAATCGTAGGAGACCATGGGTCATGATAGTATGTCCGAAGAGTGGTATACTTTTGGGCATATCAATAACCCCAGGTTCATGTTCCATTTATTACAAACTCTAGGAATTTGAGCGCTATCTCTATATTCCTATGTGTACAAAATTCTAAGGAGGGTAGGATGATGTTGATTGTCCTATTCAGTAGCATCAATAGCATAGAATATTACCCTTTCTACCTCCTTCTATTGCTCCTCAGTAATGTCTCTACTTATATCTGGTAGCTTATCGAACACCTTAGGATTTTGTGCTCTCTCAGTTTTTCTCACTATGGTCCATGACCCTATAATGTTACCTATATGGATACCTCCAGAGCTGAAGAACTAGTGGACACCATTGGACTCAAGTAGTCAGACTATAATTTTTATCCTCACTCCCCTTCTATGCTCGACCTCATCGATGGATAGTTTTGCATGCATGAATGTCACAAAATAGGTCCACCACCTTCCTTTTAAAACATGTGCATTAAATTTGGTAGATGAGCACATGCACTTTTTCATGGGATGCTAATTTTTGATTGGTCGAGTGTGCCATATCATATTCCACTTAATAGTTGAGGGCAACAGGTTGGATGCATGGTGGTTCAAAAGTGGACAAGGTAGATGCTAGTAGGTATGCACTCACGTGAGTCACATTAGCTTTAAATTTTAGCATGCGTGCTCCATTGGGGAGTGGGGCACATGGATTTTGAAGTGGACGAATAAGGTTATGCGCTCGCTTGAGCTTTGCATACCCCAAGGGAGTGGGGCACACTCAACTCAATGGGATGCATAGGCTATGTGCCCTTATAGACTTCATGCACTCCACCATAGTGGAGTGCACAACCTAGAGGCAACCCCACAACCTTGTGCAGCTGACTTAAACACTTGTGTGCCCTGAAGGAAGGGGTGCACCGACTTGAGATGGGGCACACCACCTTGTGCACTTTGGTGGAGATTGTGCACTCCGATTCGAGAGTGGGGCGTATTGGTTGGAGGAGGAGCACATGACTTGTGCACTCCAAGGGGTTATGTGCACTCCATTGGAAATGGATGCACATAGGATTTTTGGATGCACATGGAAATGCATGCCCTTGTGGTCTATTATGCACTCCAAAGAATGGAGCGCATGACTTTTTTGGGGTACACGGGTTACGAATCCCTCTTGGGCTTATGCGTGCTCTATTATTTTGGAGTGCATAGGGTGCATAACCTTGTGCACCCCAAAGGGGGGATGCATGCTCCATTTCTTTGGAGCACGTGGGGTGCACAATCTTGTGTGTCCTAATGGGCTGATGTGTGCTCCCTTTGGAGTGTGCAGGGTGCATGACCTCGTGCACCCCAAAGGGCTATTGTGCACTCCACCTCCCCATGGAGCACATAGGATTTTTGAGGGTGCACATTACCTTGTGCACCCCTAAGGGACATTGTGTGCACCATTCCCCAATGTGGTGCGCATGGGCCGGAAGCGGGCGCATGACCTTGTGTGCCCGATCGGGGGGATTTTCACTCCATGATATGGAGAGCATAACTTTGGTTCAAGACACACCTCCTTTGCACCCATGTGACTTCGAGTGCGCTCCATTGGAGTGGAGCACACAAGGCTAATTTGAGGCACACCACCTTGTGCACCCCAAGGAAAGGTGTGAATTTGGCTCCCAAAAGGTGGCTATATTTTTGGGAGTCAACACCAGCTCTGACTAGGACAAGGGGGTGGATGGAAGACATCGACTTGAGGACTCCAGAATCTCTGGGTAAGTATGCTACCCTACTACTTTAGCGATCTGGTAGGGCCCCAACCACTTAGGCTCAAATTTTTCCTTCTCCCCAGGCTTGTCATTTCTTGGGTCCCAATACGGTACCACATCATCCATGGTGAAATTCTACCCCTTAGGCTTCTTTTTGAACAATTCGACTATTTTTCTCATTTGATCGATCATTCGTGTAAAAGCCTCCCTCCTGTCTTCTTCCAATTTTACCAATGCCTTGGTCCATACTCCTCTATAGTTCATTTGGTTGTTCATGATCTTGTAGAAGTAAGGAGATAACTACTTTCTCTAACTATGGTGGCAACAATGCTCTTTTTTTTCCTAAAATGGTTTGTATGGTGATATGTTGGTAGCCCTTTTTATTGATAGTCTATCTACCCATAGAGCATGCTTGAGTTCACTGTCCCATCCTCTCTTATTATTTCCCAATGACCTCTTGATTCTTGTGAGGATGTTCTTATTTGAGGATTCAGCCAGTCCATTGCCCTATGGGTAGTAATCGATAGAGTCAACTAGTCAATGCTATACTTATTGCAGAAATCCACCATCTCATAGGAGGTAAAATATTTGGCATTGTCTGTCACTAATTTTTTGGGCACTCCAAATCTAGTTAGTATATTTTCCTCCAAGAATTTAATGATAGAAGGTGTTTTTGACCTTCTTAGAGGGGCTGCTTCTACCCATTTGGTCAGGTAGTCGATCGCAGTGATGATCCATTTATGTCCCCCTGAAGAATTGGGATTAATATTCCCAATTAAATCAATCCCCCATTGAGAGAATGGAGTTTCAAAAATGATTGGTTGTAGAGGCATGGTAGGTAGACTTTTCTTCCTAGTGAAGATCTAACACCTATGATAGCTTTTGACCATTTGGTAAATGTCTTTGAATAGATATGGCCAATAATACCCTGCTCTCATGATTTGGTTGGCTGTCACTTTAGGTGCAAAGTGACCACCGTAGAAACCACTATGAAATTCCTTGATCATCTTGGGAACCTCCTCTTTAGTTACACACAACAGTAATACTCCACTTGGGTGTCTCCAGTACAGCTGACTTCCGTAAAGATGATATTTTTGAGACTGTTGTTTGATACTTCTTATTCGGCTAGTAGTCTTCCCAGGAAAGAAGGATAAGTTTTTTAGATAGAACAAGATGTCTTTATACCACTCAAAATTTTCATGTTCTAACTATGGTTCTTGTTGCTCTCCCTGAGCTAAGACAATATTGTCTGCCCACTGCTCTTCTTTGCAGGCCATATATTTTGCCAACCCCTGGCCTTTAATTATTTTTATGGCTTTGAAATCCACATAATATTGTAGTAGTTTAATCATCCACCTTGCTGAACTGCCTGTGGGCTCGGGATGGGTAAGAACATCCTTAATGGCGATATAGGGAATACAGACAACTACTTTGCAAGCCCCGAAGATACTCTTAAAGTGCTCCAAGGCCTGTATGAGGGCATAAGCCTACTTTTCAATTGGCTTGTATCTTAGTTGAGCCCCTTTCATTCTTGAACTCATGAATGCTATGGGCCGCTCATTTGCCTCCCCATCCTTTTGGGATAGTACAACTGCTATAGTGTGGTCTGAGGCAAAGGAGTATAGGTTGAAACTTTTTGAATGGTCTGCGTAAGTTAAGACAAGGGCATTAGTAATAAAATCTTTGATCTTCTTGAATGCTTTGAGGTTGCCCTCTTCCCATTTAATTTTGACATCCTTCTTAATCATATCATTGATAGGCTTAGCAATCTCAGCGAAATTGGGAACAAATCTCCTGACAAAATTAATTTTGCCAAAAAAATACCTGACTCCCTTGAGGCTCTTGGGAGGTGGTATTTGTGCGATTGCTTTTGTCCTCTTAGGGTCAATACTAATTCCTTATTTTGAAACCACATGTCCCAATAATTTACCATGGGTGGCTCCAAATAGGTATTTCTTTGGATTGAGTGAGATTCCATACTCTTTGCACCTTTGGAATACTTGGGATAAGTGAGAAAAGTGGTCTGCAGGGTCCTTGGAGAATACAGTAATATCATCTAGATAGACCACCACTATTTTGAACATCATCCCCTTGAAGGCAAAATCCATAGCCCTTTGAAAAGTAGCTCTAGCATTCATCAACCCAAATGGCATCCTTTGGTATTCAAAAGTACCCCAAGGTGTGGTGAAGGCAGTTTTAAAGCGGTCCTCTAGATTGACTAGAATCTGGTTATATCCTGAGAAACCATCCAACAGGGATATTCAAGAGGATCCTACCACTACTTGCAATAGCTGCTCCATATTGGGAAGGGGATAATTATCCTTGAGGGAGCTTTTATTTAAATTTTAGAAGTCAACACACAACCTTATCTCCCCATTCTTCTTCCTGACTAGCACCAAGTTTGCTATCCATGAGGAGAACCTCACTTTCTTGATTATCTTAGCATCCAACAACTTTTGTACTTCCTTTTGCATGACAGGGTGTAGTGTGGGGTTGAACTTTCTCTATTTCTACCTGAAGGGCTTGGCTCCTTCCTTTAGGGGAATCATGTGGGTCATCACTTTTGTATCAAATGTTCTTAACTCATCATACCCCCAAGCAAAATTATCTCTGTTTTTTCTTAAATATTCTATGTATTGCTTCTTTTCTTTGGCTGGTAGTGATTTGGCAATTCTCACTATCCTAGGATTATCGGATGTACCCACATTGACTTCCTCACCTTCTGACTCACTTGGTGCGGTCCTATGGGCTTTGTCAAAATCATCAAATAGAGATTCCAGAGCCACCAACCCCCTAGGGATTTTATTTGTTTTGAGTTGTATAACCTCAGCGGGAGTTCCTATCACATGTTGCAGCCTTTCCTCATCCTCTTCATCATAGATTATCCCTGCAAACTAATTTTGTACTGTCATGAAATCCCTTATATCTGCATCATCTTGAAAAACCTATAGGTATACTACATTGTCTGGGATAGAGGGGTGATAAACAAAAATGGTGGGAAATCTATCCATGAACTCAGTGTCAATCTCAGGGTCATCTTCCCCAGAGGCATTTACAGCTAGTAGGTTGGCCACATGATTTTTCTCCCTCAAAATATGTGAGATATTGAAGGCCAAAAATCTTCTTATCTCATCCAGGACAACTTGTTTGTACTATTTTAATCTAGGATGTTTAGTTTGGTACTTCCCCCTTATCTGTTGAATAATTAATTCTGCATCCCCATACACAGTCAGATAGTTGATTCCAAGTTCTTTTGCCTTCCTCAACCCCAGTAGTAAGGCCTCATATTCTGCTACATTATTGGTACAAGGGAATTCCAATATATAGGGTACTCCCAGGTAGTTACCCTTTATGTCAGTTAAATTAATACCAGCCCTAGCCCCAACCTATGACTTGGCTCCATCAAATGTTAAAGTCCACATTTCAGTGGTGAGAACCCTGTCTGATTCAGCATCTGTAGTTGCTTTAAGTAAAGGATCCAATCCTTCAGCATTGGGTACTTATTTGAGAAAAGGGGTGTGCCAAATGGAATAAACCCCTAGTTCTTTCTCTTCTACAGAGCTAACCAAATTGACTATGGTGTTATCGGGATTCATCAGCTCTACTGATATTTTTTTGAAGGGCTCTCTTCTTAATGTGGCTTGTTCTTTGGAGGAAATGGGAATGGTAGCAAATGACCAATCTAACTGAATCGATCCTCCCAACTGCTCTACCCAATGTCTAGATAATAACAAGGAGAAAAATGGGTCTACATCCACAACTGCCACATCCATGACAATCCCCTTCTTCGGATATTGGTCTAGGAAAACCAGGAGACCCGTAATTATCCCCACACAAGGCACTTGCCTATTGTCCATTACAGAAATAGGGGGGAATATTTGGTGCACATCAACCCCAACTAGTCAGCCACTTGCTTTGGCATTACATTGTGAGATGCCCCACTATCAAGCATGCAGTTATGGATTACATATTGGTCCCCGAAACCAGACGTATACCTGAGAGAGATGTAAAATGGCCTGATAGAGGTAGGAGTTCTACTTGGTGGGTTTGAACTTGAGGCTGCCAAAACATGATTGTCCCCTTGATCAGCCAGCCCAAAGGCCTTACATATTTGTTCTCTATACTTTGGGATGGTCATTAATTCCCCAAAAGTAATATTAATTTTTTGCTTTGCCAATTCCATTCCTATGTCAAATTTTATCCCTTTAGGCCCCACAACAGTATTAACAGACTCTGTTCTTTCAGAGGAAGGAGGTGGATTAGTCTCTTGATTTTATTTTTTATTTGTAGGCTCCTCCTCATTTTTCTTATCAGCTTTATCAGGAATAGTCCTATTACGTAACCGGGTAGCATGGAATCTCTCCAAAGTTTCAACTTCTTCAACTATGGGAGTCAATTTGCCCTTTCTAATTTGCTCAAAATGGTTATTTTGGGGTCTTCTCAGAATTTTTACATCATCATTGGCAAAGGCAGTGGGGCAACTATCAGGACATAATGACTGATTTGTAGCTTTTGGGATTGGGGGACTATCAACAGTTTCTTCCCACATCCAACAAGCATTTATTCTGATCTCTTCATCCGAATCTTCCTCCAGATTGAATTTTGAATGCAGGCCATGGAAAACACCACAATCGGTAGGGTTATGAGGAGCATCACAGGCTGGGTAGAAGAATGGGAAATCAGATGCTACATTGATAGAGGCCATGGGATTTGGGACAACATCTGGATCCTTTGGGGTGTCTCTCCTTTTCTAGCTGTTATTTGGATTTTTTCCCCCCTCATTATTCCAACTTCTATTAAAATTTCTCCTGAAGGGAGGTCTATTGTTGTCCTAGTGCTGAGAGGGCTCACCACTATCATTTTTGTCTCTCTCGATTTTGGACAACCGTTATTTATTGATAAAAACATTTCAGTCACCTAGGAGGACAATTTTTCAACGGATTCTGGTTCTGATTTCTTTAATATCCCAAACCCCACCTTCTTGTTTTTTTATCCGACTGGCTAGGACTGGGATCCATGGAGGTAGACTTCATTTTTCCACTATCTATCATGTCTCTCTATCACAATGGCCCTCTCCATACAGGCATCAATAGTAAGTGTCGGCTACTATCTCAGCTCATAGTTGAAATCTCTCAGGAAGGCATTCTTATAAAAATAGATAGATTGGTTGTCATTGGGTATGAGGGTAGTGAGGATTAAATTTTTGAGCTTAGTGAACCATCTATTAAAATCATCCACTATCTCATTCTCTTTTTTCTTCATAGTGGCCAACTTAGTTAAGAGGGACTGTTCATTTTTCTTTTCCCCGTATTTCCTAAGGAAAGTTTCTTCCAGGTCGTGGAAAGTTCCAATAGTGTCTACTGGGAGGCTATTAAACCATTCTCTAGCGTCCCTCTCTAAGGTTTGCAAAAATAGTCGGAGGATGACATCTTCATGTTCTACCTCCAAACTATCCATGGCGTACAAAAAATCCTTCACGTGATCCTCCCCAGTCATGGTATTGTCCCCTAGGAACTTAGGTAAGTATTTATGAGCCTTAGGGGGTAGGGGGTTTAATACCTGAGGCAAGACAAAGGGTCTATACCTATTCAATCGCCAGTTATTCAAAGGTGGATTTTCCATTGGTGGAACTAGGCCCCTCGGGACAATAGATATAACATGTGAAGTACTATTTTGGGGATTTTGAGGAATATGTGGGGGACTATTACTACTCTAACTACTAGAAGGAACTAGAAATCAAAGAGTGCTTTTGATTTTTAATTATTCAAAAAAGTACCTATGGGTCTGGTAGTTCGGGGTAGAGCTCCTCGTTACTTTGTCTTGTGGCCATCAGATCAACTTCCTCATTTTCAGAGTCACCAACACTAGGTGCAAAATGGAATACTCTCTCCGGCTAAGATTGCTCAACCCAAAAACTTATAACCTCACAGGGAAACAAAAATAAAAATATATGTCGCAAAGGGGAGTAAAATGACAAAAAGAAATTAAAAAGGCCCTCCCCAGCAATGGTGCCAAAATTTTTTGTGGAGTTTTTCCGCTTACCCTTAAAATATTTGTCACGTCATGGGAAAATCTTAAGATCACAACCAACACTGTGGATTCTGGCTGATCCACCTCATTAACCTGGGAATAGACTACCTTAGACAACTCTAAATCGACCAGGTTGGGTAAGGAAACCCCAAGCAATGGGTCCTTTTACTAATGCTTTATTATGCACATGCCCACTATGCCAAAAAAAATGTTGTTTAGTTGTTTTTGATATTTTTAGTGACCGAACCTATCAATATTGAAGCCTATAAAACCCATACCAGTGCCTTATCCATTACAGAGTCATAGCAGGTTGATATTTTATGACCAAATCAGAGAAATAAAGGGGGAACCAGTTTTCTTCACTTCATTCAAATAATGTAATGTAAATAAAATGATTTAACTAGTGACATAAAGCATCATCCATAGGTTTTGATTACAAGAACACATGAATGAGCATCACACAAACCATAAACACATAAGAATGCCAAGGGAAGATTTGGAGCTCATATTTATATTCAAAATATTACATGAAATAGGCCCAAGAGTGCTCGAGTCCTGTAATGTCAATGAGTTACAATAACCCCTAGTTTGAATATTCATAACAATGGACGATCTCCCTTCGTCCTGATTGCAGTGACGTAAGGGCCTCCAACTCAAAACATTCCATAGGAAATAATCTCAATGAACAACACTCCATGGTAATACCTAGAAATAGTAGAAGTAAATATGGTAAGAAATACAGACAAGAAGCATAAGGAGAAAATACGACTCAAATATTAGACAAAGCTATATCTATCTTTTCTCTCTCAAATGTTTGATAAAAAATACTGTTGTAGTGTTCTCTATATAGTGTAGGTAGATCTACTATTGTAACTAACTGCTCTACTATAAGAATCCTATTGTACCCAAAATTGGGATGCATTAAAAAATTGGCACGTAGCCCACGTTCCCTTTCATGCAGGTGGCAACTGTGCATCTCCATCGATACCACCTTGTGCTGGTGGTTGTGGTCCTCCTGGTGCATGTGTCGTAGTGGTGGTGGGCCCCACTCCTACCTTATGATTTTGAATGGCTTGGTCAATGAACTCCCAAGCCTCATCGTGAAAGGTCAAGGAGAAGAGTAGCAGGTTTAAATATTGCATGGCCTTGACTATATGGTCCTTGGCCCACTGCACATTATTATTGGTAAATTCACACAGGTGGTCTACCATCTCTACCAAAGCCGTGAAGCACTTAGACAACCTGTCGCCATATTCTAAATCAAAATTTTGGATCCTTTGAAAGACAAAATATTTAATGACTAGGGCCCACCCAAAGTCCTCAATGGAGAGGTTGCAGTCGGCCAACTCATATTTGGCCTCATACTCAAAATATGCCACCTCTTGGTTCCATTGGAGCCAATTTTGCTCATTTTGCAAGAACATGGAGACCTTAATGTATTCTTCTACAAAGAAGCATAAAGAGTCATCTAACAGAGTGGCCGATAACCCCGAGATAGGCACATAGTTCTCCTGGAACCTTTTGTATATTGGCATGATGGCATCTATTCTCTGTCTTCCTTGTCGTAGGTTGTTCTGGATGAGGCCTACTACATGTCTCACAACATATATATCTATCAGAATGGACTCCAAATCTCCCATATTTTCTTGGATCTTCTCCTTCATCTCTTGTTTAAGTTCATCTACCGACCCGAGCTGGACACTAGTCTGCACAATGGAAGGAGTAGGCATCCTGAGTTTATCAACTTCCCCCTAAAGTTGCTTGACCTTGAGCTATAATGGCTCTACTTCTATAGCCTTGGCTTTCCATTCTTTGAGTTCTTTCTCTATTGCTTCTACCACCTGTGCTTGAGAGGCCATCTAGGATTTCATCATTTCAATAGGTGCAACAGATGCTCTTATGACACCCTTACTCACATCAATAGTGGCCTCTTTCATGCTAGGTGGAAAGGGGATCTCAAAGGTGGCAACAAATATGCAAGTGGTTGTTTGCCCAACTATCTCCCTATGCTTGACTATCCCATTACTAGGAGATCATTGCTCTTCTATGTCTTGAATCTGATCCTCCTCATTAGATGTAAACTGGCAAGTGTCAATGACCCTTCCCATTGTCAAAATCTCCACCCCTTGACCCAAGGATTCAGTCCTAGATTTTTTGTGAGTAGGGGACCACATGGGGCTTTGTACTTCATAACCTCTTAGAATATTAGACAATCCCCCAACTTGAGTTATCTTTTTTATCATTCTTGGGTGCACTTGACGTTCTTCTTGATTGATTACCAAGGTGGCAGAATACAAAGTGGGTTGACCTTCCACCAACTGGCCTTGCTCCCGTGGGCTTATCAAAGTCAGTGTCGATGATGTGGTAGTATGCTGAGATGGACCAATGACCAACTCCTTCCCTTTTGAAGTGGCAATGGGGGAATTGGAAGAAGAAGGGAGTTTGGCCTATTCTTGTTGGGCCTCATCAACTATCTTCATCATGACCTCAAAGGCGTTAGAGTCTTATTGAGTGATTTGTAGAGTAGGGTCCTTGAATTATTTAGGAGGGGCCACCGGGACCAGTGGGGCCATCTTGTTGACTAACAAGTTGCGATGCAACTTTAGTTGAGCACTATAATCACCAACAACCTCCAATTTGTTGTAAGGCCACTTATCCATTCTCCACACCAAATCCAGGGTCTGATTGTTCTTGAAAGCCTTCTACATCTCATCTTCGAAGTCATATTTTCTGTGAGTAACTTGCAAAAGGGCGAGTTTGTTTGCAACCTCGGCTCGATGGTGGCCTTCTAGGTCATAGGCCCTCCAAGTGACTTCTGGGAAGCAGTAGGTTTCCATGTTCCAGATGGCTCGTAGCATGGCAAAATGGCCAAGATAAGTATAATGGCCCATTGAACAAGGAATAGGCAACCACTTCACTGGTCCCTTCTTCCTCAGGTGCCTAATTTTAATTTCCTCGGCTATCTGCTGGTGATTTCTAGGATTGCAATGGAAGTCGAGTAATGTAGGGGGAGCACTTTTGGGGGTAGTTTCAACCCATATATTCTGATGTAGGAGAAATATTCTACATAGAAGTAGTCTCCTGCCTTAGTCTGATGTAGGAAATTTTGAACCCCCACTCCAATTCTATCTGGGAAATTTCCACATAATCTGAAGTGCACCATGGGGAGGACCTTCTCGAAGAAGGTTGTGTAACTGGTGCAACCTTCCTGGATACATAATAATCGGTCCTGCATAGTTGGTGTCGTTACTTCTCCTAGCTGGGCCAATAAAGTTTTATCTAGCTGTGCTATGAAAAAATGGATAAAAAAGGAATAGTAAGAAAATGGAGGCATCTCCTCCTTCTGGGCCAATATGGCCTCCTATAATTTTTGCAATTCTCTATCCATATTATCACTGATGATGTCCTCCCATATATAGAGAGGAGTTTTATCAGTCCTATTGCATTGGAGAATCAAAAACATCACCTCCTTGGTGATTGGTTCTAAATATTTCACTCCCAATGCCAAATTTATCATATCGGCGTAGTCTTGTGCCCAGGGGCGAAGCAAGAATTTTTTGATGGGGAATTCGACCGACTTGTTTCTTCCTTTCTTCAACAGGCTCTGGGGGAAAGTGGTGTTGAGCATATAATTGGCTTGGACAGCTAACGTATGAAAGTATACCACTCGGGATGCAGTGGCCAATCGAAAGACTTGCCTAATCCTATCTACTATCATTCGGGCCACTGCATGGCCTTTGAAATATTGAATTATGTGCACCCTAGAATCATAGGAGACAACGAGCCATGATAGTAAGTCCAAAGAGTGGTATACTTTTCGGTATGTCAATAACCCTAGGTTCATGTTCCATTTATTATAGATTGGGGGTGGTGAGGTGCTATCTCTATATGCCCGGGTGTATAGACTTCTCAGGAGGGTAGGATGACATTGGTTGTCCTCTTCAGTAGGATCAAAGGCATAGATGGTGACCCCTTCTACCTCCTTCTACTGCTCCTTAGTAATGTCTCTACTTATATCTGGCAGGTTATCGAACACCTTAGGATTTTATGCTCTCCTAGTTTTTCTCACCACGGGCCATGCCCTTGTAATGTTACCTATCCTTTGCCTAACAATGGATGCCTCCAGAGTTGAAGAACTGGTGGATGCCATTGGACTCAGGCAGTCGGACTATGATTTTTCTCCTCACTCTCCTTCTACGCTCGACCTCGTCGATGGGTAATTTTGCATGCATGAATGGTGCAAAATAGGTCCGCCACCTTCCTTTTAAAACATGTGCATTAAATTTGGTAGATGAGTGCATGCACTTTTTCATGGGATGCTACTTTTTTATTGATCGGGCATGCCATGTCATCTTCCACTTAATGGTTGGGGGTAATGGGCTAGATGCATGGTGGTTCAAAAGTGGACAAGGCAGATGTCGATAGGTACGCACTCATGTGATGTGCATTACCTTTAAATTTTAGTATGCACGCTCCATTGGGGAGTTGGGTCACACAAATTTTGAGGTCCACACACAGTGTTGTGCACTCGCTTAATATTTGTATGCCCCAAGGGAGTGGGGCACACTTGAATCAATGGGGCACACAGGCTGTGCACCCTTATAGACTTCATGCGCTTCACCATAGTGGAGCACACAACTCGGAGGTGAGTGTACAACCTTGTGTGCTTGATTTAGACACTTATGCGCCCCAAAGGGAAGAGTGTTCTGACTGGGGATGGGGCACACCACCTTGTGCGTCTCGATGGAGGTTATACACTCTGATTCAAGAGTGGGTGTATTTGCTGGAGGAGGAGCACATGAATTGTGCACTCCAAGGGGTTATGTGCACTCCTTTGGAAATAGGTACACATCAAGTTTTGAGGTGCACCTATAAATGCACACCCTTGTGGTCTATTGTGCACTCCAAAGAATGAAGTGCATGACTTCATCGAGGTGCACAGGCTGCGTGCCCTTCCTAGGCTTATGTGTACTCTATTATTTTGAAGCACGCCGGGCACACAACCTTGTGCACCCCAAATGGGGGATGCATGCTCTGTTCCTTTGGAGTGTTCAGGGTGCACAACCTTGTGCACCCCAACGAGCTAATCCACGCTCCCTTTGGAGCACGTAGGGTGCACAACCTTGTGTTCCCCAAAGGGCTATTGTGTGCTCCACCTCCTCATGGAGCACATAGGATTTTTATAGGGTGCACTACCTTATGTGTCCCTAAGGGAAATTATGCGCATGGGTTGGAGGCAAGCGCACGACCTTGTGCGCCTGATTGGGGGAATTTTGCACTCTATGATATGGAGCACACAACTTTGGTTTGGGATGCACCTCCTTTGTGCCTAGGTGACTTCAAGTGTGCTCCATTGGAGTGGAGTGCACAAGGCTTCTTCAGGGCACACCACCTTGTGAACCCCATGAAAATGTGTGAACTTGACTCCCAAAATATGGCTATCCTTTTGGGAGTCAACAAGAAGTAAATTACATCTATGGTATAATTTTTAGTAGGTTGAGCTTTTGTCCATCAAGTGCGATATTCAATTATAGTCAAAATGTATTTGTGGCTAGCTAAAGAACTGGGATTTATTACTCTTACAAAGTCTAATACCCATTGGAAAAGCCTAAAATTCTGGCTATAAGAGTATAGAAGAATTTTTGTTCTGTTAGCAACATTTTGGTAAGTATGACATGATCTATCATGGGTATAGGGATCCTCAAAAATATGAGGCTAGTATTTCAATATTTGATGTTTAGTGGAATTGGTTGAACCATGTTGAGTCCCATATTTTCCATGAAAATCATCAAGGACTTGAGTAGATTCATCTTTATATAGGCATCTTAGGTATATTCCTTCATGGTTTCTTTTGTATATGATACTTTCTTTAATCATGAAGTTAGCACTCTTTAGATGTAATGCTCTTATTTGAGTAGCATTGAAATTATCTAGGCATTTGTTATTCAATAAGTAGTACACTATATCTTTGTACCATTCATCACTTGTGATGTTATCCATAGAATATTGTTGGTAAAGAATTTGAGGGTCAATTTCTACTAAAATTTTACTTAATCCTTGGTCTTTGACTATTTTCATAAGATGAATCTCTAAATAAAATTATTGTAAGGTTGTCATCCATTTTCCTCTTCTTTTTCCTAATTTATTTTGCATTAGCATGGTTTTGAAAGCTGGGTCTAGCACAATTACAAAGATTCTACTATGTAAAATAAAATGTTTGAATTTATTTATTGCCTTGACTAAATCAACCAATTATTTATCTATAGATGAATATTTCAGTTGAGCATATTTCAAAGGGGAGATCATGAAGGCTACTAGATTTTATTCATTATTTTCATTATTTTGTGTCAAGACACTAGCAATAGAGTGTTTAGAAAAAAAAAAAAACTATATGTAAAAGGACTATGTATAATCAGGACTCACTAGGACTAGGGTAATAGAGATATCATTTTGATTCCTTGGAAAGCTTCTTGAGATTTAGAAGTCCAATTAATATCAATATATTTCTTGATCATGGCATTCAATTTCCTAACCATCTCTATAAATATTGAGATGAATTTTCTAATGAAATTAATATTTATAAAAAATGGTCCAAGTTCTTTCTTATTACGTGGGAGAGGAATTTTTGAATTGCCTATACTCTTTTAGGGTGGATTGAGATACCATATTTGGAAATAACATGACCTAAAAATTTTCCTTCAGTTACTCAAAAAATACACTTTTTAGGATTTAATAAGATACCATGTTTTCTATATTTTTGGAATACTTTCTTAAATAATCAATATAATTAAATATTTTCATTGAGAATACATTAATATCACAAATATAAATTTCTATGCATTTTCCAATTAGATATCTAAAAGCATAGTCCATTGCTCTTTGAAAGGTAGAACCTACATTAATCAATCCAAAGGGCATTCTCCTATAATAAAATGTAATCCACTTAGTGGTAAATGTTGTCTTCATTGTGTCTTTAGGGTTTATCATAATATGATTATATCCAGAATATCCATCCAAGAAAGACATTATTTAAGACCCATTTACCATTTGTAAAATGTGGTCTAAAGATGATAAAGGATAGTTATCCTTTGAGAAGCCTTATTAAAATTCCTAAAGTCAATGCACAAGAAAATTTCTCCATTCTTATTTTTGACATGTAATATATTAGCTACCCAAGAGGAATGCGTAGTGGGAAATATAATGCATGCATCTAATACCTTTTGAATATTTTTCTAAGTGACGGGTTCTAATAATGGATTAATAGGCCTTTGTTTTTGCCTAAATGGATTTTCTTCTAGTTTTAAAGGAATGATATGGGATATAATTGTTTGATCATATTTTTTTAGATCTTCATAGCTCCAATCTATGATATCTCTGTAATATTTAAGATCTTGTATGATTCCTTATTTTTCTTGACCAGTGCAAGATTTTCCTATATCGCTCCAAATTTTTCGCATCCCTACCTTCAGGCTATAGGATCCGCGCCCGAAGGAGGATGGGAAAAGGATGTCGCGATACCTCGGACTGAGAGGACTTTGCGAAGGTCCCGCCTCTCAAGGGAGGTGTATTTTGGTGATTTTTCGACGGATGGTGGGTTCACCAGGAAACATTTAGCGGCAGTTTCCACGCCTAGGTTTTGGAATGTGTTTGATGAGTTCGTTTTAACCTTAAGCATTCATATCCTAGGTTTGGCCGAATGAATCTAAATTAAAACTACATGAAAATGCAACTTTCATGAATACAGCAAACATATTTGAAAGCAAGAAAACAGAGAATTTTACAGAATGACAATGAAAAATACCTGATCCGGATGTCTGTAGAAGATTCTGACGTTTGAAGCAGTCTGGATCGCTTGTAATCTGACAGAATCGCTCGCAATCCGACGTAATCGTCTCGAGACCGACAGAATCGTCTGAGATCTGACGAATTCGTCAGACGAATTCGCCAGAGACCTGCAAGACAGAAAACAGATGCAAAATACAAGAAATTCTATTGTGCTAACAGAGGCAAATTACACCAAATAGCAATATGAATATTGAACAATATTTAAGAACAGAATTTAAAGCCAATTATTGTACTTTAATAGCAGATCATGAACTTAGCATGCAATCTAAGCTAAATGGGTGAACTCCAAATGCAAAATAACATAAAAACTGAATAAATAATCTAATTTACAGAATAAAATGACAGAAACAGAGTTGAGAAAAGCAAACTCCAGGCACTGATTGCCTCGATGTGGGCTGCAGTCGAGATCGTCTCGCATCAGTACGAAATCGTCTCGCATTCGACAGGATCGCCTCCGATCTGAACAGGTTCGTCGACGACGATGGATGCTGGCTCCGACTGAAAAACAATGATGTACCTGCAATAAAATCGATGTGGAACTAGTGCAAATGCAAGATTAGGATGTTCTAATGTAGAGGGAATCACTTTGCAGAAAATTTCAGCCAGGGGTTGGGGAGGGAAAATCTTAGAGATTAAATAGGCTTAGAGGGAGTAGGTAGGAGGTTGGAGATCATCCCAATTTGGGAGATCTCCAACGGGGGAGGGTCCCAACGGTGCAGACACGCTTCTGCCCGTATTGGAGACCCGTTGGAACAGATTCCAACTATGCAAATTCAGTTTTGCGACAAGATCGTCTGGACGTCCTAGTCCGGACGAAATCGTCAAATGCTGGGCGATATCGTCTGATCGGCGACGATATCGTCAAACGGTCAAAACAACCTCTAAAATTGGCACGAAAAAGGGGGAAACGGAATACCCGACGGTTAACGGGCGGTTTGGGAGGTTAAATTTGATTTTAAAATTATTTACTAAGGTGAATGTAAATTTTATAATTTTATTGCGCCAATTTTAGGGTGCTACATTTTGCCCCCTCTTTAGCGAATTTTCCGAAGAAAATGCGTTAAAGATGAGTTCTTCTCGATCTACGAGAAAGCAAAAAATTATACCCATTTTTAGGCGACGATTCTTGGTCGAATCGTACGACGGCTTACTATGGTGCCCCCTCCGTGTTTTTACCCAAATCGAACGTTTGAGGTAAAAACGCGAAAAAGCAAAAAATTATTGTTGAATAAAATTAAGAAAAATAGGGTAAAACCCTAATTCATTTTTACTGTTCATTTTCTCGGTTTTTAGAGCTCTGAAGCAAAAATGGTGGAGACGACGCACAGATCTGCAGAGGTCCGGCGCGGTCTACGGGTAAGAGCCTAGACTTAGCTAGAACCGATTTAATTTAATTTTTACATGCTTTTTAAGTGATTTTTAGGTGAATTTGGAGCATCGCGGCCGTTTTTGGCCGTCGACGTCGTCGGGACGAAATCGTCCCGATTTCGACGAAATCGTCTCAATTTCGTCAATTTCGCCCAAGGGCGAAATCGACGAAAGGGGGACGATTTCGTCAATCTAGAGACGATTTCGACAAGCGAGATCGGAGACGATTATGCTCAAATTTGGGACGATATCGTCCAATAGTGGGCGATATCATCAATTACATGAAATTGATCTTTAAGTTGCATTATTAATTACTGGAATTGTTATTAATGATTGTTTGTTGTTTATGTTGTTTTTTGTATGAGAGGATTACTAAAGAGCAGGGAGTGGAAATATGGAGGTTTGAGAGATGACTTGGCCGCTCTGACACAGGCAGAGCGAGATCTGCTGGCACAGGCCGGCTTACAGCATGTGGCGGAGATGCCACAAGTATCCACGGACATGGGGCTTCTAACAGCCCTAGCAGAGAGATGGTATCCGGGTTCTTCCTATTTTCGGTTACCGACAGGGGAGATGGCTCCCACACTAGAGGATGTATGGAGGATTCTGAGAATCCCCATACAAGGACGGATGATCACTCCTACGGCCAATCAGGGCCACGCTATGGGACGGCTGTGTGGTGACCCGAGCTTCGCCCTGGAGAAGGGCGAAGTGAATATCGAGGCACTACGCCAGATGCCTGGGGCATCCAGACTCACACGAGTTCTAGCTGGAGTGGTTGGTGGACTTCTGCTGTGCCACCAGAGCGGGTGCAGGGTACCATGGATGCTCGTAGATGTGATCTACGATATGAGAGACCATGGGTACAGGTTTTGTTGGGGCAGTTTTGTTCTATGCCGGTTGTACAGGATCCTGTATGGGGTCGTGTACAAGGGCGGGCGATGTCTGGTGATGACATCGCTCCTACAGGTTTGGTGCTGGGAGCACATTGCAGTGCGAAGGCCGGTAGGGCTTCCACTAACAAGGGTGGACGGGGAGAGGCCCCGAGTCTTCTACTGGTGGCTCCGAAGAGGGTCACAGCGGCGGATCGACCTACCGATGTCCCGGAGGCTACTGGATGACTTGGTCCCAGATCAGATCACCTGGAGACCATGGAGAGGGCACCCAGGGTGGGCCGAGGATGGACAGGAGCTGGCTCGCATCAGGCGAGTCTACTGGCTACGGATGGAGAGAGGAGAGGTGGAGCTCCACCGCTATGACCAAGTTTTGAGATAGTTCGGTCTGCAGCAGGGGATCCCATCTCTCAGGGACTACGAGTTTTCTCGGACTATCCGGGATAACACCACGGTTAGCGGGGCTCCTGACATGCAGCGCTTCTGGAGCCAGGACGCAGATGATGCCCCCATCCAGCCAGTGGATGGGGACGACGCGGGGGTAGCCGATGGCTATGATGCCTGGTACGTAGGCATCCGCCCTCCTCGGATGACGAGGGCACAGGGTCCGATCCACGCAGTTGTGCGTCGGATAGGGAGGCGGCGCCAGGCAGCGATAGAGGCGGCCCAGGGTCACGGTGGGAGAGAGCAGAGGAGGCCACAGGCACAGGAGAGGCCACGACAATGGGAGAGGAGGGAGGAGAGACCCCCATCTCCATAGAGAGAGAGGCCACCATCGCCCGATAAGGGCAAGGGCGTTGACACAGGAGAGAGCAGCGAGACGGTGACTCTCCGGACGGAGAATATCCGTCTCCAGACACAGGTGCAGACTCTGCAGGACGAGGCTGCACGACATCGAGCTGAGGTGACACAGCTCAGAGACGAGATTGCACGCCTCAGGGCACGGGGCGGAGGGGCGAGCACTCAATAGCAGACCGCATTCTACCAGGGGATCTATTTTTAGATGGTGCCCGAGGGCCAGAGGGTACAGCTATCGGCTGCTATTGCAGATCCGATCAGGACAGGGTCATCGAGGAGCTCATCCCGATCGACGACGAGGACTCGTAGTACCACACATACTGCGATGGGGCCACCTCGTCCTCCGCAGGGCGGGGAGGAGATGAGGCTGAGAGCTCTAGGGGCTCTCGAGACACTGCTCGGAGGACATTTGATTGAGTATGCCAAGATATGGATTGTGGCATACCAATCTAGCTGAGATGATGTACATATATTTTTGAGATATATATGATGATATATTTTTGATCATATGACTTGTGTCTTGAGTATGTTTATGATGATTTTATGTTTTGATTGATTGATTTGAAAATTCATGTAATTATGTCATTGGAAATATTATAATTTGAATGTCATGCTATAAAATTTTAAATGAAATAATCTGATGTAACAAAGTGGTTGTATGTGATGCAATAATTTTGATAAAAATAAAAGGGGACTTTTAACAATAATTTCAAAGGACATTGTCGCTATTATAGACCATTTCATGGAGTCGCCGCTCACTCGGTCGTCAAGCTAATCCCCGTATAGAAATATTGCGAAAAGTAAAAGAGTGCTTAAGAGACTGTCTTAAGACTTTGTTGTGATAGTGCAAATGATGATGATGATGGTTGGTTTGTTTTCAGACTTTCATGAAAAATATTATGCATGAAATATTTTTAAAATGATTTTTGCTAGGCATAAATTCCTAAGTGTGATAAAATTTGTGAATAATTCCTTAGGAATTATACCATCATTGCAAAGTTGAAGGTTTGACATAATGACATAAAAATAGTGAAAAAATGGGTTTGCTTTTGAAAAGCATAATTTGTGTAAAATGAAGTCATATGGTTTTTATGATTTTTGATAAAATGGGGAATAAAAATTGTTACAATGGTTTGCGCTAGGCATAGAATATGTAGGTATAGACTTATACCATCATCGCGAAAATCCAAAAAAAATAGTTTTATTGCATGGTTGATTTTTTGATGAACAGAAAAGATGAAAATGAGGACTTGCGCTAGGCATAAAATTCCAATTTTGGTTTTGAAACTATACCATCGTCGCGAAAGTCAACCAGATATATATGATTTGATTTGTGTAATTTGGAAGAAATTTTTGATTTTTCTAATTCTATAGTTGTCTTTGTGAAAAATAATTGTACTTGATTATTCCAAACAAGTTGCAAAAATAATATTTCAAAGTATTTTGAAGACAAAAGTTAGATTTATAAGGAATCCCATGTGCATATGTGCATTCATTTCCGATCTTGATTTATCCTAATGATAAACAAAATCTCTCAAATACAAATGTGTGTGCAATTGCATTGTTCATTTACCAGTTTGAGCAAGATACTATGATACAAGTGATTTGAGGAAACCAAATAAATGTTCATTAACCATGATGTAGATGCATATAACCATATTAGACTACTATGTAGGTCGGATTATCAAGAGCTAGCTAATCCATAAGTGGACATAGGTCCGTACAAAAGAAGGTCGCTAATGTGACAGACATATCGCCACGCTAGGAGTTACCCAAGGCCAAGCAGGTTGGGCACAAACCACCTGTTATGGGGCTTACCTCACAGCTTTCGAATAATTGAGAATTCCAGGGATTCAAGCTCATCAACCCTTCTTTTCTTTTCAAAGGGTAGGGAAAGGGATTTTATTGCTTTCTTGCTTTCTTTTGAACTTTGCTTATTTTTCTTTTTGTATTTCTTTTGCTTGATAATACTTGGAACATTGCTGAAATAACATTTTTCTTTTCTCTTCTTTCTTGAATTTTTCTTCTCTTTTTCTTTGCTAGGGATACTTGCTCGGATTAGCTGTAGAGCAAGGGATTTTTATTCTGGGTAGGGGTGAGCTTGTCCTTTTGCCAATTCTCAAAGATTCTAGACCATGTGCATGATAGGATAGCAGGGGAAACTTTTCACTCAAGAAATCAGTTCTACTATGTAGCAAAACATGGAAATTACAAATATAATCATTTTATTGTGAAAAGATGTGCTTGGTTTAGGTAAATAACAAGATCAATTCTCTATGCTCAAACTTTATTTAATTGAAATTTGTGAACTTTGATATAAGAGAGATTAGTAATCATGCCAGATAAAATCAAGATATTTATTTTTTTGTGAGTGTGCAAGTGAGGGATTCAAAATAAATGCTAATTTATCCAAAATAAGTTGAAACATATAACTGCAATAATTGTAAGAAAATATATATAAATGACTTTTGAGAAGTTTTGAGAATGTTGACTCTCTCTTTCTTCTGTATATTGTTTTGGTTTCGAAAGAGTCAAGCATATAGCTGTTTTTAGATTTTTATTTTGATTTTAGTTTTTGAGCAAAAGGAACTTAACTAGTGCTTTAAATAAATGCAATAGATAGTTTTTGAAGAGTTTTGGAGATTTATGAATGTTTTTGGTGTTTTTGGATTTTTATAAATTGAAAGAAATACAAGATAATAATTTTGAACAAATATATACATGGATGAAATGACCAAATTTATGCATAGTAACGTTTAAGATGCAAAATATTCATGGGTTCTTTAAGTTCTTTACCATCTAAGGTAGATAATTTATATGCTCCTGATTCAAATTTAGCAGTAATAATGTATGGTCCAAGCCAGTTGGGCTCAAATTTACCTTTAAGGTCCTTAGTTGCATTAGTATTTTTTTGAAGATTTTGAGGATTTTGATTTTTTTGTATTTTGATTTTAATTTATGAATTGAAATTGGTGGTATATACAAGATGATCTATATACACTATACAAGGTTATTTGAGTATAGCATGTCTAAGGTTGCTTCAAAATCAAAGGAGGTTTTGAAGGATAATCTGGTTGAGGTGAAGGTAAGAATAAAAGGTGATGAATAAAAGGTAGTGATAACAAAAGCTTTGTTATAATGTAGAATAATGTAGCAAAAGATTTGACTTTTATATGTGGAAAATTGATCATGTTACAAAATAAAATGTCAGAAGGATAAGAAAGTTCTTCATTCTTATCACTATATTCCAAGTCTTGATAAGATGGAGAAAGTATATGTGAAAGATATGCATGAATGTTATTTGGTAAACAAGGATGATCATATATGGATGAAGAAAAGTGATGGATAGAAGATAATTGTGACAATAGAGAATGTATAGAACTTGATGTTTCAACCGTTAAATATTCTTCAAATGGTGTTGGGTCACCATGTATGGTAACAATTTTATTTGCAAGTTCAAACTTCAAACATTGGTGAAGAGTGGAAGGGACAACCCTCATCGTATGAATCCAAGGACTCTGGAGAAGTAGGTTGTAAGGTGAAGGACAATATCCTACATAGAATAAAGTATCCAGGATCTTGGATCCAATATTAAGGGGAAGAATTATAGTACCTTGAGCTTCTTGAATTTCATTGTTAAAAGATTTTATAATAACATTTGATTCATTAAGATCTTCTTCCTTTGATTTGAGTTTTTGGAATAATTGATAAGTGCATAAATTAAGAGAGGAGTCATTATCTACCATGATAGTTCTAACAAGTGTTTCTTTACTAGATCCGGTAATGTAAAGATAGGAGTCTTCTTGTGGAGTAGAGGAAGGAATCTCCTCATCATAGAATGAAATATGGTTAACCTCAAGAGGGTTTACACCATTAATTATGTTCTTAGAGAAAATATGATGAGGAACAAATTGTTGGCTAGGTATTTTGAACAAAATTTCCTTGTGATAAATTTGTAATACTTCTAAAAGGGATATCTTTGCTTGAGGATTAATCACTTGTTGTTGGTTATCAAAGTGGATTTCAGATTGAGATTTTGATTCTAAAGATGAGCTTTCTATGCTTACATTCCATTTTGGATCATTCTCTAGAGTCAAAGATAGTTTTGAAGGTTGGTCAAATGAGGAATCCATCTCTTGAATATCATATTGAGTTGATTGAACTTGAGGTTGCTCATTTGTAGTTTTTGTTACAATATTAATAATATCATCATGATGGGACACATTAACATGCAATATTTGATTGGTTTCTTGTTGTTGATAATTGAATAGGGGTTCTTGGGAGATCCCCATGTCTTGATTGATTATTGGTATTTGTTGTGTAGGAGTTTGATTGTTTACTGGAGATTTATAATCAGTTGTAGATTGTAATTCCTTTATATTAAAAAGACCCTTATCAATCAAATCTTGAATTGCACATCTTAAATCTTTACAATTTTGTGTCATATGTCCATCTACTCTATGATATTCACAATGTAGCTCAGGTTTAAACCAATCTGATGTGGTATCAGAGTTGTCTTATGGAAGGGAGTTCAATCTTATTTGTGTCAAGTAAATACTTGAGAATTATATCCATTGGTTGATTGAGCTTAGTAAATTTACGTGATGAAGGTTTTTGAGAGGTTTTTGATAAATGCCTTAGGAATTTCGTCATAAAAGGACCTAATGGTTTCTCACCTCTACTTTCTTTATTATGGGTAGAATGATGACAGGAAGATTGCGAAGTAGGAGGTGAGTGCATGGTAGAATTGGAAGAATAAGTATTTTCTTGTTGAAATGGATGTGTTGTATTGAAAGAAGAGTATTGAAAAGGTGGTGGAGGATTATATGTGGATTGATAGACATAATATGGATATATGGGAGAATAGATAATATCGTTATGAAGAGGATTGGCAAAGGGATTGTTTTGTTGGGTTATGGATGAAAAATAAGAAGAGTGTGATGGAGGTGGTGTTGAATAGGGATGAGGTTGATCATAATCAACAAATGTATTTGGCTGAATTCTTCCAACATTACTAATGGGCTCATATTGATTTGAGTAAAAACTCATGGTTTCTTTAGTACTTCTAAAAGTAATATTTAACATCTACTATTTAGAATTGAATCTAAAACATACAAACTTGAAATGATGATTTTGTTTTTGTTTTTCTTGTATACATATATATATTTTTTTTTGTTTTTGTTTTCAAAAGGTTTACAATGCATTCACGTCGGGTTCACCAAAATGTATCGCTCCAAATTTTTCGCATCCCTACCTTCAGGCTATAGGATCCGTGCCCGGAAGGAGGATGGGAAAAGGATGTCGCGATACCTCGGACTGAGAGGACTTTGCGAAGGTCCCGCCTCTCAAGGGAGGTGTATTTTGGTGATTTTTCGATGGATGGTGGGTTCACCAGGAAACATTTAGCGGTAGTTTCCACGCCTAGGTTTTGGAATGTGTTTGATGAGTTCGTTTTAACCTTAAGCATTCATATCCTAGGTTTGGCCGAATGAATCTAAATTAAAACTACATGAAAATGCAACTTTCATGAATACAACAAACAGATTTGAAAGCAAAAAATAGAGAATTTTACAGAATGACAATGAAAAATACCTGATCCGGATGTCTGTAGAAGATTCTGACGTTTGAAGCAGTCTGGATCGCCTGTAATCTGACAGAATCGTCTGTAATCTGACAGAATCGTCTGAGATCTAACGAATTCGTCAGACGAATTCGCCAGAGACCTGCAAGACAGAAAATAGATGCAAAATACAAGAAATTCTATTGTGCTAACAGAGGCAAATTACACCAAATAGCAATATGAATACTGAACAATATTTAAGAACAGAATTTAAAGCCAATTACTGTACTTTAATAGCAGATCATGAACTTAGCATGCAATCTAAGCTAAATGGGTGAACTCCAAATGCAAAATAACATAAAAACTGAATAAATAATCTAATTTACAGAATAAAATGACAGAAACAGAGTTGAGAAAAGCAAACTCCAGGCACTGATTGCCTCGATGTGGGCTGCAGTCGAGATCGTCTCGCATCGATACGAAATCGTCTCGCATTCGACAGGATCGCCTCCGATCTGAACAGGTTCGTCGACGACGATGGATGCTGGCTCCGGCTGAAAAACAATGATGTACCTGCAATAAAATCGATGTGGAACTAGTGCAAATGCAAGATTAGGATGTTCTAATGTAGAGGGAATCACTTTGCAGAAAATTTCAGCCGAGGGGTTGGGGAGGGAAAATCTTAGAGATTAAATAGGCTTAGAGGGAGTAGGTAGGAGGTTGGAGATCATCCCAATTTGGGAGATCTCCAACGGGGAGGGTCCCAACGACGCAGACACGCTTCTGCCCAGATTGGAGACCCGTTGGAACAGATTCCAACTATGCAAATTCAGTTTTGCGACAAGATCGTCTGGACGTCCTAGTCCAGACGAAATCGTCAAATCTGGGGCGATATCGTCTGATCGGCGACGATATCGTCAAACGGTCAAAACAACCTCTAAAATTGGCACGAAAAAGGGGGAAACGGAATACCCGACGGTTAACGGGCGGTTTGGGAGGTTAAATTTGATTTTAAAATTATTTACTAAGGTGAATGTAAATTTTATAATTTTACTGCGCCAATTTTAGGGTGCTACATTTCCTATCAAAATATTTTGGGTATTTTCACTAGTCCCTGTATTTACAGTATCATATGCATTATCTTGAAATGAAGATTTTATGCATTTATTACTCTTATAGTCTATATCAAATAGTATTTAAAGGGAAACCATACCTTTAGGAATTGTATTTGTTTTTAGTTTTACCTCATTATCTCCATTTTCTTTATCCCTTATTTTTTCATCTTCAACTATTACCTAATTTTAAAAAGTAATAGAGTTAGTAATGAAATGTTGTATATTCTTATCATTTTTAAACACTTGAAAGATACGTATATTGTTTGGAATGGATGGGTAGGCTACTAATTCTATTGAAAATTTCTTAAGCCTTCTATTTTTTATGGGTTTCAATGTACTTGTTGATATTGCTAAGGAATATGCAATTCTATGTTGCTTTCTAGAGATCAATTTGATGTTAAAAGCATGTAATTCATTAATCAAATATCTTGCTCTATTTCTATAGTGGATTATCCTTTTGTCATGGCAAGTATATTGACTCCTAATATTCCTTATCACCAACTCTAAATCTCCTAACACTTTCAAGCATTTAATATTCTTCATAATGGCTAATTGCAATCCATATATTAATGCTTCATATTCTATAGTGTTGTGGTACAATAGAATTGCAATTTATAGGCTACTAGAAAATATTTTCCTTTGGAATTGATTAGTTGAATACCGACTCCATTATCATACCTAGAATTAGATCCATAAAACTTAAGAATCCAGACTAGATTTTCATATTTATTTTAATTTCTTGGCGTAACCTCAATTTTAGACTTATTTTGATCTATTTTGATTCAAGAGTATATACTTCTAATTTGATTCATTATAGAGAACTTCATTGGTATTATTGTAATAAATTATATTTTATTTAAGTATAGCTTATATTTATATTCTAATATGATTTGCAACACCTTGCCAAGGCAACCACATATATGAAACATCCATGGCTATATATCCATTCATATTTATTGAGCAGTCTCTACCAATTTGTTTTTTATTGATAAAAAGTTTTGAAAGGTATCCAAAATATTTTACAAGCTGCAAAGGAGATCCCAAGCAAGATGAAAATATAATGAAACAACCCAAAAAGGAGGACCACCCGTGGTGGCCTCAAAACTGAGAAAATACAAACAACATAGGAGGATAAGGTCTGTAGGTAGACACATAAACCAAAATGTAATAGTTAGTAGACAAAAGGGGAAATTCCATAAAAGGAACTAGCCATGAAGCCTTAGTAAGGGATATAGTCCTCATCATCATTGTCTTTGGGAGTATCCTCCTTCAATTGGCCCACATTATGGGCCTTCATCTGGTTGATAATCTTGTCATCCCTTAGTAGAATTGACGTGGCTAATGAAACAATGTCATCCAGATCATACATCTGGTCCATGTCACCCATAGGTTGGATAGGGAGTGTACTAGGGGATGTCCCAACCAAAGTCTTCTATAGCTTGTGATTAGGGGAAGCATAATTAATTATAGACTCATTCGAAGAAATTACATTTTTACCTTCTCATTGGAAAAATAACCCAAGTCGAGCGTTTGCTAGGATTTGAGGAGGAACCCACCACCAGTGTCTACTTAAGCACCCTAATTGGGGTACTAGATTCAACATCAATGATCAAAAAATTAGGGAAAGCATCCAACAATGCCAAAGGTAAACCTAGGATGGGCTCTAAGTTGGGATTTACCGCCAGGTTATCAGCTTCAATGATTCTTTGATCCGGGTTTTGAATGATGTAATTATAAATAATTATGTGTAATCCTTGATGTTTTGGGTAAGTATATTTTCCTTTTTGAATTCTATTTATGGAAATTTCCATCAATCAAAAAATATATTCCAAGATTTTGATTAACTTCAAGTCCTTCAAATAGTTTAGAAATACCATATGGAAGCTCCATAATGGGGAGGATGACTCATCAATCATCATATAATACATTATTAGAACTAGGGCATGGTTCCATGGTAGAGGGAGGTCTTTCCATATGAAACTATTGTCCTTATTTGATAGGAACTTCCCTTTGTCATGGAAGAAGACAAGTTCCCCTTCCATCAAGTGCTTGTATTAGTGGATGATCTCTCTGTCATTGGGAAGATTTGTTATCTTAGCTAGAAAATCAATTTTTACTGTAAATGTAAGTTCCCTTAATGACATAGTACTAATATACCAGGTTTGTATGAATTTCTTTGAAAGCTCTAGGTCATGTCCCTAATTTTTTTTTAGGAAATTTAGCAACCCATGGGACATCATAATATCTTTGGCCATCGGGTTATTTTATAGAATTTTAGGTTCAATAAGTGACATCATCCTTCCCCCACCAAACATAGACTTGCTCAAAATATAGACACAAACTAGCTCACACCACACTTCTTGATTGCACTTGTACTCCACCTCGATGAAACTGAGCACCAACTAGTTTAAAAAGTAGACTACCACCCTTGGACCTCATGCTCAAGCTATGCCATTGATGGACATGCTCTATCCCAAAAAATCTTTCCACATGAGCCTTACCACACCCAAGGATGATTGGGTTTGCCAGTCAAGTATTAGCTAAAAATGAGATATAAACTGAGGGATGAAGAGCTGGTAAACATCTTTGGAACTAGTAGTCCATTTAGAACTATATGGTTCAAGACATTTGCAAGTGCATGTTGGTGTGGAACAATGAAAGCATCCCATACATACAAATTGAAACTAGAAGGTGCCACCTAGTAGATATCAACCTGAGTTACCACCCATGCAAAGGTAGAGCTAGTGAACCCTGTCAACAAGGATAGCATAAATGGTAAGTTGGCACAAAATGTTGGTCATACCAATATTGGAAATGACACTACACTCATTTGATGTGAGGAACACATGAACAGTGCTTGTAGCTCCACATGTTTCCTTGGTCCTCATTCGATGCACATTCCTAGCCATTTCAAGATTTCCCCCTTTCCAATGTTGATCGCCATAGCTAACATGGATTTTGGACTGATATCCACAACTAGGTTTTCTTTTATGCCTCCTAATTTTGATATGGAAATTAATTTTTTTCTAGGCCTTGGGCTTATACCAATCACACGAACACAGGGATTTAAGGTTATTATGGTCCCAAAAACCTTTTGTTGGACTCTTTGGGAGATGAAACTCAATACTATTGCCCATGTGTCTCAAACAAGTCATGTGAATCCCAATCAATGAGGTACATTGAAAATGGGTTCTATCCCAATAATAATGGTGAAGTTCAATCACCAATACAGGTACACAGGAGCCTCTCCTCCAGCGTAGATGGTGTAGCCCAGTTAGAAAGGATGTTGAACTAAACATATGTGGATGCATTTTTTTATTGATAAGGGGTTTTAAAAGGGAGATAAACCTTTTATAATCTGCAAAGGGGATCCCAATTAGGATCAATCTAGAATGGAATAACCCAAAATGGAGGACCAACCATGGTGGCCTCAAAACTGAGAAACTACAAACAACATAGGAGGATAAGACCTGTAGGTAGACACATGAACCAAAACATAATAGTTAGAAGACAAAAGGGGAAGTCCAAAAAATAAATCAGCCATGAAGCCTTACTTTGGGATATATTCCTTGTCATTGTTGTCTTTGGGAGCATCCTCCCCATAGTAGCCTACTATCTGGATCTTCATCTAGTTGATGATCTTGCCAGCCCTTAGTAGCATTGATGTGGCTAATGAAATCATGTCATCAAGGTCATACATTTGATCTGCATCACCCATAGGCTATACAGGTAGCGTGCAAGGGGATGGCCCATCTAGAGTATTCTACAACTTGTGAGTAGGGGAAGAATAATAAATTGTATACATGTTTGAAGAAATTATGTTTTTACCATTCTCATTGGAAAAATTAACCCAAGATGAGCGTCTGCTAGTATTTAAGGAGGAACCCATCACTAGTATATGCGTACTCTCCCTTTTCGAGGTACCAGATTCAACATAAATGATTGGGACATCAGGAAAAGCATCTAGTAGTGTGAGAGGTGAGCCTGAGATGGGCTTTGGATTAGGATTTACCACTAGACCATGAGCTTTTATTATTATTTGATCCATGTTTTGATTGATGTAATTGTAAATAATCAGGTGTAATCCCTAATATTTTGGGTAATTAGATTTCCCTTTTTTAATGCTATCAATGGAAATTTCCATTGATTGAAAAAGATATTTTGGTATTTTGATTAACTTTACATCCTTCATATAGTTCAAAAATATCATATGGAAGCTCCATAATGGGGAGGACAACTTGTCAATCATTAGATATTGTATTATTGGGACCAGGGTATGGTTCTATGATAGACAGAGGTCTTCTCAGATGAAATCGTTGTTCTTCTTGGATAGGAACTTCCCTTTGTCATGGAAGAATATACGTTCCCCTACCATCAAGTACTTGTATTAGCATATGATATCCCCATCACAGGGAATATCTGTTATCTCATCTAGAAAATCAATTATTAATACAAACATAAGTCCTATCAGGGATACAGTACCTCTATTCTAGGTCTGGATGAATTCCTTTGAAAGCTTTGGTTCATGTACCTAAATTTTTTTTAGGAAATTTAGCAACCCATGGGACACCATTATCTCTTTGACCATTGGGTCAAGTTACAAAATTTCAAGTTCAATAAGCACCATCATCCTCCCTCCACCAAACACAACCTTTCTCAAAATATAGGCATAAACCTCTCACACCAGACTTCTTGATTGCACTCAAGCACAAACTAGTTTAAAAAGCATATTGTCATAGGCCAAGAAGGATTCATGATACCATCCTTGGAACTCGTGCTCAATATATATCATTTATGGATATGATCTACCCTAAAACATATCACCACATGAGCCTAGTGATGCCCAAGGATTATTGGGTTCACCAGTCAAGTATTAGGCCAAAAATGAGATATAAACTGAGGGATGAAGAGCTGGCAAACTTATTTGGAACTATTAGTGCATGTAGGAGTAGATGGTTCAAGATGTTGGTAAGTGTGTACTGGTGTGGACCAATGAGGGCATCCCTCACGTACAATCTAAAAATAGAAGGTTCCATATAGCTAAAAGCAACCTGAGTTACCACCCATGCAAAGGTAGAGGTGGCGACACCTATTGACAAGGAGAGCATAATTGGTAGGTTGGCACAAAATACTAGTCGTGGTAATATTGAAAATGACACTACACTCGTTCTAGGTGAGGAACATGTGAATGGTGCTTGCAGCTTCATGTATTTCCTTGATCCTCATTTGATGTATGTTTCCAGCCATTTCAATATTTCTCTCTTTCCAACATTGATCACCATAGCTGACATGGATTTTGGATTGATATCCACAACCAGGTTTTCTCTTATACTTGTTGATTATGATATGGAAATTAATAATTTTTTGGGCCTTAGGCTTATACCAATCACACCAACATAGGGAATTAAGGTAATTATGGTCCCAAAACATATGTGGATGCATCATTTCCATGAAAAATATTTAATAAGCACAAAGGGAAATTTGTACTCCATGTCTTGAAGGAATCCAGTGTCAATCCAAAGTTTACCATGATGTCAACAGATTTTTTGCCTTCCTGGTACATGGGCTAAATTGATAGGTTGTTGAAGTTATGAAAATAGATGATGATCTCATGAATTAATAGGGCAACATTCCAAGGGGGTTTTGCATTACCTTTCATGTATTTGATTGTATTTAGTGAGTCACCCTCGATTATCAGAATATGAATGTGAGGTTCTATAGTAGCCTAGAATCCATGGAATATAGCTCTAGCCTATGCAATATTATTGGATTGAACCCCCAAATTCTCTACAAATTCTAGAATGATTTTTGCATTCTCATAATGAATAACTCCCCCAAAGCTAGTCCTTTCGAGATTACCTTTGGTAGCTCCATAAAAATTAGGTTTTAGCCATCGATGAGGGGGGAATCCAAGATACTAACGATCTATCCACTACAGGTTGGGGTTGACTACTAGGATCAAGGGATAAGTTGAGGATCTTGGCTAGCTAAATCTCAGATTGGGACTTTGGAAAGTCATCATATGGGGTTAGGTTAGCATTCTTAGATGCATGGGAGATAACACTAAGGAAAAAAAATTAGAGTCTCTTCTAGAATCATGGAAAGCTCTATTATTCCTCTCAAGCTAAACTTGCCAAAAGAAGTGGGGTAAAATGAAGGACCACCAAGACTTAAGGTAGGTGGAGTAGAAGAGGTTGGGAAATTAGAGAGAAATATTTTTTATAGAATTGGGAGCAACCCAGGCAATGGAAGTCATAGGAAATAGAGAGGATATAATTCTCATGGAGAAGGGATAGACCAAAAATATGTGGCCCACTGATTCCCACGATGTCTGATAAAGGAAGCACCTATTTAGAAGGAACATACCCTGGATCAAGATATTATCTGTCATAAGGATTTCATTATGAACCACAAGCCAAAATAAGTGGGCAACTTTAGGTATGATATTTTTTAACCAAATATTCTTAGCTGGGAACTAGTTGTTAGCAGGCTCATCTAAGATATAATAGGTTGACTTAAAAAGGAATATCCTTGACTCACAAAGCTACCAAAATGGAGTATTCTGAGAAGGGCAACTAGGGATAATCACAAGGTGAAGCATCTCATAAATATGTCAACTAGCATTATTTTGATCCAAATATCCAATATCCTAGGGCAAAGGATTCCATATGAGGATGGTAAACTGAAAGGATATAAAATTGCATACCTTGCTTCCAAATAGTTGATTAGAGATAATTTTAAAGTTACTCATAGACTGGTCAATAATCAGTGACTGAGTGGTTAACTAGGGATATTTCTAGAACCTGATTTGGGATCCATCACCAAGTTTCCATCTACTTAATTTTTGTAAGATATGTCTATTCTAGCAAATGGAATTCTAGAAGGCAGAACCATGTGGTATAGGAGAATCACTAAGAAGAGAGCCCTACATGAGGTATTTTTTTAAACTATTTTTACCCATTGAACAAGAGAGTTGGAGATAATTTTCCACCCTTGTTTTCAGATCATTTCCATGTTTATTTTGTGGATTTTTTGAAATCCCAAACCTCCTCTAGACTTCGGGAGGTAAAATTTATCCCAAAAAATAAGAGAAAATCTAAATTTATTCTCCATTCTAAACCAAAGAAAGTTCTTTTAAATTTGATCTATTTCTTTGCACACTACTATTGGGGCTTGTAATAGATATAGGAAGTAAATGGGAACACTCTAGATATAAGTTTGGACTAGAACTAATTTACCTGCACTGTTGAGGAGAGCTCCCTTCCAACCATTCAACTTTTTTATTATCCTTTGTATCACACTGTCCCACATCCTTTTCATTAGGATGCCTTGGAAAAGGATAATTCCCAAATAAATCAAAGGGAAATTGGCAATGACACATTAAATAATACTTGAAATTTTTAGCTACCTTTTATTCAGGGTATTAGTAAAGAAAATTTTGCTTTTGAGGTAATTGACTTTCTGGTCAACAACCATATCGTATGCACCTAAAATTGACTTGATTGTTCTAGCCTTAGGAATGTTGGAGAGGTTGGCCAGGATGGTGTCATCCATAAACTATTGGTGGGACATTGGATGGAGCCCAGAGGAAGCTTTAACACCAAATATGGTTTTGAAATCATAGGAAAATTTGAGGATCCTCCCCAGCTATTTAGCTACAATGATAAATACAAATAGAGATATTGGATCCCATTTTTTGATTCCATGACTACTTTTGAAATAACCTATCACTACCCCATTGAATAAAATAATGAACCAGGAATATGAGATACAAGCTTTGATAATATGAAACCATTTAGTGTGGAAACCAAAATTGGTGAGAATTTTAAAGAGAAAGTCCCAAAAGATTCTGTCAAATGCTTTATTGATATCTAACTTCAAGAAAAATCTTGGCATCTTGTTGATGGTTACTGAATAGATCAACTTGTGGATAGTTATAATGCTATCAGTGATGACCCTCCCTTGCATAGAGTTCCTTGACAAGGGTCACTAATGAGAGGTATAACACACTTGATCCTATTAGCCATAGTCTTAGTAAGAATATTGTATAACATGTTGCATAGGCTAATGGGGTTATAATCAAACATGGAGTAGCACTCATGTAATTTTGGTATTAGGGAGAGGAAGGTGGAGTTGAGGTCCCTAGAAATAAACTTAGACCTTTGAATTTCTTGGATGGCCATAGACACTTCCTCCCTGATATAGTCCTAAAATGTTTGAAAAACCTGGGCGAGAACCCATCCGAGCTCGGTGCATTATTTTCTAGTATGGATAATAGATCCTCCTTAATCTCCTCATGAGATAAAGGTTACAGAAATGATCAACTATCTCCATTATAATTTCTTCAATGTTATCAGTGTTGGTTCCATCACTTTTGCAAAGGGCTCTAATAATGTTGGTACTTCTATTATGCATGGTTGTCACATGATTTTTTTTGGAGTTAAGAGTCTCCTTATTTAAGCAATATCACTTTGGACTTCTGCCTCTAGAAGATCTCCTCTCTGGAAAGCGTATTGTGAAAATTAGCTATCATATTCTCTTCCCTAACTCTAAGGTCATTACTAGCATTTATGATATAAACCTGATCTTCAATTAATTTTAGCTAGGAGCATATAACCTTGCACAATTCAAAAATATTACCAAAAACTTCCTTGTTCCACTTCTTAAGATGGGTCTTGATAAATTTGAATTTCATACATACCTAGAAGGTTCAAGACCCATTAACAAGCTACCACCACCATTCAATAATATTTAATCTAAAATTTGGGTGATGTAACCACATAGCTTCAAATATCAAGGGAGGCTTATGGATATGCCCCAATCGCGATGCTTTGAGGAGAAGTAAATTATGATTAGAGGTAATCCTCGAAAGGGAATATAATGTTGCACCTCCAAAAAAAGGTATAGTTTCCTTAGTCATGAGGAACCTGTCAATTTTGAGCTGAATGAGCCGATATCCCTCTCTGGTTGGTCCATGTAAATAGTGAACCTATTAACTCAATGTCCATCAATTCATTAGAATCGATGAAGTCAGAAAATTTTTCATAGCTTATGGAGGTGATCATAGCACCTCCAAGTTTATTTGTAGGATATAGAGGGTTGTTAAAGTCACTGACCGACATCCATTCATAACATAGAAATGTGCTTCACATTTATGAGAGAATATCCCAAATGGAAGATATTTCAGTGAGGTTATTGGGGTCATAGATATTGGATAGTACCCACCTCCTCTTTGTTTCATTGCAAAAAAATTGGATGTTGATCACTCTCTCAGTGTAGGATATTAATTAACCCTCCACTTTGAGTGGGTCCCATAGATACAAGAGCCCCCGTGAAGTACTATGAGTAGGGCTTACAACATACTTGTAGTGTTTCCACATTGAATTAAAAATTCTTTATGTATTCATAGTATCCACTTTAGTTTCTTGGATAATAAAAATTGGGGGCCTGTAATCTTTCCTCATGGATGAAACAACCCTCTATTTTGTTGCTCCATTGAGACCTCTTACATTTCATGAAAGGACTTTCGTTTGCAGATTTTGGAGATGAATATTTTTCCTCCTTTCCCATAGGAGGATTTGGGTACTTTTCCTTCATATTTGGACATATCCTTAAGGGGATATAAAGAAGATAACAATGTTGTTTGGACATGGAGATAAGGCTTTATTTTATCCATAGCCACATTATCTTGAGGATTTGTATGGCTTCTATTTTTAGACATAGGAGGGATTGAAGACTCACCAACAATAGGGGAGAGGGGATATGGGAAGGAGATATAAAAATAAGGGCAACTATGGAGGAGACCCACTAGCATTGGCCATAAGAGAGGGGCTTAGAGGAGAGAAAATGGAGTGGTACAGATATGAGTGAGAAGGCAAACAACCTTTGTAGGGGGATACAAATGGATAATATAGAATAGAATGGGATGAGAGGGTTTTTAGGGATGGTGGGGCAGTTTTCAATGATTCCTTGATTGGCTAGAGAGGGGTCATGATGATATAGTTGTTCAATAATAAAATATTTTGAAGGGATTCCACTTCCTTCTTTGAAAAGAACTTCAAAATGGTTAGATTTAACAAAGATATAAAATACCTGGTTTACATCTTGGCCTTGATGTCTTGATGAGGGCTCTAAGGGATCCTCTATATATTTTCCTTTGTCAACTTATGCATTTGAGTTGGATGGTCCTCCACATCATTCATGTTGTTGAAGAGGTATACTTTGGAAGTGCCTGCCTAGTGGCTATGCTGATCGATGTTATTTCCTAAGCAAGGGGTATTACCCTTTGGAGTGTCCTTGTCCGTGACATTCACTACATGTGTCAACTTTAACCTTTAGTTCCTTTTTGAGTGGTGGACATTGGGTTTTGATATGACCCTACTTCTAGAATTCGATGTAGAAGGTATGTTTTTTCTCATCCTCAAAGACTTGTCTTCAGTGATAAGACCCATATGTTAAGTCAATATAAGTGGAGAGATGAGATTCTAGGTTCATCATAATATAGAAATACGCATAAGAAATTCAAGACTATAATTTGGTATCTGGGTTGAGAGCAATGAGATCACCAACTGTACGTGTGATACTTCTGATAATACCTTTGTATGGGAGCTTTGATAACCAAACACAAATGGGAGCAACATTAATGCTCTGAGTATCTAGGTTGAAACTCAAGTTCTAATGCATGAATAACATAGGCTATCTACCCACTGTAATTCCCACTGATCATTGGAACTATGCCCATTTTAATAAGGTTATGAGGTGGTAAAATTGGAGCAGTCAGCCCACCAAATTCACAAGCATGGCCAACATGAAAATCTAAAGAAATAGGGATGAGTGCCCGCAACAATGTGGAAAAATGGTAATTGGTTTCCAAGGAAGGATAGTAATCGAAGGTCGTGGTCTCAAAGCGAATGGGAGAATCTATATTACAAACTTGGCTGATTGAAAGTGGTGGGAGGATAGCATTTTTTTGGCCAATCAAGCAATATCTAGATTTTCAATGATTACCAAGCGATAGGATCCCAAATGCAACAAGAAGGGGCATGTTGGCATGCTCAAAATATTGATTACAAAGGCCACATGGCATCCTATCCAGGTGTACGATGGGTTGCAAAAAATTCCTAGGCATTGCACCCATCACAATAAAGATGTAATCTCAATTTACAAAGGCACTAGAAAATGGTACCACCTTCCTATTTATGTCAAGCAATGGAGAACATTGAGCATATTGCAAGTTGGCTAGAAAAAATTGAAGGCATTGAAGGTTTCAAAATTTCAAAGGAAAATGACTTACATTGAGTCTGCGACTCAAGCTATCCTTACTGAGAGATGTTTCAACCAATTTTTGACCTGTTTTTATAATTAGAGGAAGAAATAACACTTGATGTTATAGATTCGTAGGATGATGGTAGGGTCGAGATTTAGATATGTGTGATTGTCATTGATGTCACTTTTCTTATGACCATAATTGGGTAGACTATTAAAGTTATATCCATCCACAGGTAAAAGCACAACTAGGAGGTGGAGTTATGCAATTTCAAGGACAATCCCAAAATATTCAAGGAGGCACAAAATGGTCTGACTAGGATGGACCTCCCTACACCGTGGAACTCCATCATAAAAAATATCATGGAGTTCATTAATTTCGATGACCCTAGCAAGGTCCTCCTTAGTTTCCATTATTCCTTCATTAATTTTTCTATGATGTCAATCCATTAAGCATACACTAATTCCTGCTCAATTCAATGAATTACACTATTAAATCCTGTCAGAGTAGGAATGGTTCTACCATTCTATTATGCCAAGGTATTTTTAAGGTCATATACAAGTTTGTCATGCTTCCTTCTCCCCAAGATGAAACCCAGATTGATCACCATGCAAAATTTTCCAAGGGCAGGTATAGTCCTGGTTTTCCCAAGCCTCACTTCACATCCCTGGCTAAGAAAATAGGGATGGATTCATCCATAATAGGAGGACAAGCTAAGTAAATTTTGAAGATTGAGGAACCTGAAGGACCCAAGAGATCCTCACTGAGGCTAAAGAACAAGCAAGCACAGGGGAGTTCCAAACCCCTCGTGATTGATTTTAAGGATGAGGGTCCTGATCCTACCACCATGGTCTTCAAGCACTTTATGCTGATTTCATCAGTGAATTTGATAAATCAGATGCAGGAGATCCACAAGGTGTTGGCCAAGGTATTCTTCAATGAAGGATATCATAACAATAATCTTATGGAGGCCAACATGGATACTGACAATCAATAGGAGGACAAGTATTATGAGTAAAATGAGGATAAGGACAAGGAGGAGTAGCGCCATGTAGGTCACTTTGTATAGGATTGGTGGGTGGCAAGATCATAGAAAATTATCTAAAGCCAAATTTTGTTTGCGTTCTGTGTAGAGGGCTTGGAGTTTTTTACATTTTTTATTTTTTTCCTTAGTATTGTCTTGTTGGGCTCTTTGGGTTAAGGCCTTAATGTTTTGTTGTGAAATCCTATGTATGGGTGTGAACTTATATCTTTCGAGGGTAGATGAGGTGATCTAGCTGCTATTTGGTGTAGGTCGTAGATGGCCAGTTAGGAATGAGGACTGAGGGTCCTCAGATGACTATGGATCCTACTGCTCAACTATATGCTGATTTTTATATATAGGTTTTGGGTCAACCTTTAAAACCCATTATTAATGGAATACTTTAATTATAAAAAAAATAGAGGATGCCTACCAAAGAACCATGGTCCTCCTGTGAGGATTTCGCTAGTGTCACTAATATTTTCTAGATGAATAATGAATAATCCTCTAGATAATACAACTAGGTCCATATGGATGACTAATTTCCATTTTCCAATTTCCCATTGATGGATGGACTCAATATCAGGGTGAGACCCAATAAAATTTCCAATAAGAAAAATGAATTTCTTGCTCAAAATAGGGGCCATTACATCTTCAAGAAGACTGAGTTTCTTAAAATCATCAGAGAGAAAACTAATGTTTAAAGAAGGATATGTATGGTAAGGGTAAAAATTTCCTTTGAATTTATCAGCAAAGGAAACTTTTGGGCCATGCAAGGGTCTCTATGTGGTAGCATCCTGATCCATGATAGTATGAGGCCCCATTGAAGATGAAGCATGTACCACTTAAATAGGGGGCCATCCAGGGGTTCACCTAGAAGTTCAACATCAACATCGCCATTGAGGTTCTCCTCTTGACCGCAATCCAACTCACCACCTCCTGGTTCAACCATCCCATGACTGCCATGGACCATCCTGTGACCTCTAGGGAAGCCTCCATCACTCCCACATTGAAAAATTCTTGTTCTCACCAGTCTCTACTAAATAACATTCCTATCAATATAGGTACTACTTGAATTTCTATGTACTGTTGAATTCTTGTTTCTAATGCTAATCGTATATGTATATTTCTTAACATACCAACCACATTTACTTATTTTTTTTCTATTTGGACTACACTTGATTAGATGGAGCAAGTTTCAAACCTATATTTTGGCAAACAATTTGTGGCATGAGATTACCTGAGGCTCCTGAGTCAACAACATAGTTATTCAAGATTTTTTCTGCAATTCTAATAGTTAAGAGAAAAGGAGGGGCTTCCCCTTTATCTTTCCATGACACAATTTGAGCATTAATGATTTTCTTGGATTGATTCTTGTTCTCATCAGTCAATGCTTTAACTAATAAGTGTTGTTGTTCAATTATCTGGGTAACCTCAAATAGAGATATATTTGCTTTGGTTTTCTTTAAATTTTCTACAATATTCTATGTAGGTTTGACATGTTCTATAATTTTGTGTGGTTGTGATGGGACATTAGCCATAGGTGGATTGGAATTATTGATAGTTTGTGCATCAGTAGGGATAGAAGTATTATTATATGGATTAGAGAAAGTAATCGGTGCCTTGCCTTTGATTTTAAGCATATAATTATTTCCATTATTGAATTGCCTATAGGATTATACTTATTCTTCTAAATATCCATCATACCCTTCTTCATCTCATTCAGATGATTCAAAGGTTTCTACTACTAAAGATATTCCATTACTACAACTATATTTATTTGTATATTCTTCATTAGGTTGCATATTTTCAATTTCTTTTTGGACTATGTCTAAAGCTATTCCGAATTTAGGGCAATCATTTTTATTGTGTAATGTAGTGGAATGCACTATATACCAATTATTTAAGGTTAAATATGAAATATTAACTATTGTGTTAGATTGATTCTTATTGGCAATGAGGTTGGGTACTCCCCCATTGTTTTGATGTGTGTTCCATTGGTGACTCAGTCTTTGGAAATTGAAAAAACTATTCTAAGTAGGGTTATTGGGAGGTAGATTCTGAGGAACTTGTTTTTGTAACTAGATCATATCACTACTAAGTTTATGGAATAGTATCTACATGTTATCTAATTGATAATTAGCATATTGGTCTAGCATGTAGTGAATTGATTTTTTGTGTTATTTGTAGATGAAGTAGGATTCAAGAATGTTGGTATGGTATGAGTTGGAGAAGCATTAAAAAATGCTAGCACATTATGATTTGCAATATTATTCAGTAATGTAGGTATATTTTGAGTATTATTTTCAATATTCTTCTGGAAATTAAACTGATTATGTAGGTATGATGGAGTAATAGGATGGGTAGTGGTAGTAATGGCATTAAATTGTTGACTATAAATTGGGTATGGTAAGGTATTAAACATTGGCAAATACTTTTAAAAGTCTTGATTGATTATTGGGACCTAATTAAATGCACTTAGTTAACCTAAGGAAGGTAACTATCCAATTCCAAAACCTTGAGGTATCAATTTTTCTACAATCAAGGCCTCACTCTACACAATGGGTAGAGTGGTGATATGAGGTGTTCTCCTTACAAACATGGATGTGAGAGGATCTAAATATCTATAGTACATTTGTATAGTTGCTTCAGCATTAAGAGTGTAAGGTGGAGTCAACCTGTTATATGGCTTATGAAATATGGTATTAAATATCCTTAGAAGATCGCTAGGATCCCTTTTGGTTGAGGTAAATTGATGGTATATGATAGCAGAGCCAATGGGTAATCTAAATTGGCTAATGAATGATGTTTCTAGCTCAACCTAAGAAGTGATGAAAATTGTAGGTAAATTTATGTGCTAGTTCATACAAAGCATGAGGAAACATTCTACAAGCCACATCCTTGTGTTCAAATTGTAATCGAATTAAAGCATCTTTATAATCTTGTATGTGTTCTTCAACTATTCTAGCTATGAGCATGTCTGTATCTAGGTAAATATATTTTTGCATTCTTAGGCATATCATGAGATGCTCCAAGTATATTTAGTGGACTACTACCACCTAACCAAGGTGCAAATGTTGTCATTGGTGTACTTAATGGAGTGACAAATGGATCAATGTATAGTGTGATAGGTTGGGGTGAGGTATTAATGGAAGGAAGAGTACTTGACTAACCTTTACTATTTTTGGGTCTTCTAGGAGGATAAAGACTATGAAATTTAGTATCGCCCTTAGAAGACTTAGACTTGGTGATGATAACCCTAGGTTCCAGTTTTAATAGTCAAGTAGTATGATATATGATAAAGGATAATAGTGAGAATGAAGAAATTTTAGGGTGAAAGAAACCAAGCATTATATTCAAAATATGAGTAATCTATAATGAAAATTAATTAGATATTTTAGGCTAAGGTTATTAAGATATTTAGACCTACAATAACTATGAATCAAATATTTCAATCCCTAAAGCAATAATGAATTGAAAATTTTAGGCACTCCTTCTAGTGCCATTTATTTTTGAGAGATACACTTGACCCGATTGTTGATGCACACCAATGGTTAGAAGAACAATTGTTCTCTCTTGAAATGGAATATTTCTCCCCCAAGTTTTGGGTGATAGGATATGTTATTTTTATATTTTAAATCAAAGTATAAAAAGGGAAAATAAGGGGATAAATCGGAATTTCATATAACTATTACAAGATCGAGTTCCAATTTATTTTCTAAGCTTGAAGAAACATGTCTCTAATTTAATTGCTCAATTAACCATAAAAATATGAACATTTAATATCATAATATTGCTTCGAATATTAAAGAAAGAAATATTCTAGGCTTACTACCTTAAAATCATTAATATAAATCACTCATTGCATCATAATCATGATCATTATAACACACAACAATGATTACTCTAAAACTTATATAAATATAACACATGAAAATGAGCTTCAAAATGTGAAACTCAACTAATTTAAACCTAATATAAGCAAGTTTCAAAAAAAAATCAAAAGAAAATTGTTAGTGAAAAAAAGAAAACAATCCATTATATATTGAAGCGTTAAACTAAATTTATTGAAGCAACAACTTTGAATCAAACTGGCCTTATCCTGATCATAATTCACACAACCTAAAACTAAGATGGTGCCAGATTCAAGGGAGAAAGACAAAATATAGAATGAACATAAATGTAACCACCATCAACATGGGAATATTACACAAAGAATTATAATACATTGTATTGATAAATATGCTCAATGATTACAATCTCAAACTTGTTGACATCATCTGATTGCAAGTATAAATATCCAAGTACAATGACAAGGGTTCAAATATCCATCAACTACAAAATAAGAAATGAAACCTATAGTGTCTAGTCCTAACAGTGAATTTTGACCCTTTGAGATGAGGTCTTCATGGTTTTTTATATCCCTACAAATTTAATTTTTCAATATTTTACAACTGTATTGGTCCAACTGTATTCAATTGAGTGGATGGATGATGTGTCAATTTGTGCATCTTCTTTGTTTTGATCTTCAAATTTTAGTTGTTGATATTTCCAACTATATTGGATGCATCCTTTTCAGGTTAGGTAAGCTGATTTTTCATGCATTCAATGGTATGGAATTAGGTCTATGTTCATTGTATTCTTCTATTTCCTCTTTGGCACTTGCTTTCTAGCACCTATAAATCATAGAAGAACAATAAAAAATAGTTTAACCTAAAATTGATGGCAAAAATATCTTATATGGTAAATGAATACCCATTTTTTATTACTATTACATGTTGAAATACGTTTTAAAAATACCTTAGAATATTGAATAAAACATCTCCATGGCATACTCTTATTGGAAATTTTCAATTTATTATTTGATATTTATAAGGTTTATTTATTTAATAAGCTTTGAATTTATGATTGGTTAGCATTTTCTTGCTTTGATCGATTCATCAGCTCCCATTGTTGGGTTATATTTTTAATTGGATTTGATAGTTTTTAATTCCTTGGTAAAAATGAGTGGCCTATGTAGGTCAAACACATAAACTTTTATATGCTTAAGGTCTAATGGTTAGAATTATGTAGTTCTCCCTTCGCTTTAATTTCATGTTGAAATATCAGATCAATTCTAATGATTATTCATCCATTAATCTCATGGTCAAAGGGTTAAAATACATAAATATATGTTTCCCCCCATCCACCTTAATTCTAAATCTATGAAGTTTTAAGTCAAAGGTAATTTTCAATGTCTAATTCTAAGAATTAGGCTCTTGTGGCACAAAATTTAACCCCCTTTTCACTTTGATTTTATTTGGCATCCAAAACATTAGATCGAGCACTAAATATTTTTGTTTTAATCTCATTTCCTAAGTCCAATACTAAGTTTTGATATTTTAATTTCAATGTATGAATTATTAAGGTATTTTCCTAAGGTTTCCATACGAAAAAATGTGGTTCGCAATGCATTGAAGAAATAGAGTGGTTGAATCCTATTGGATGAGGAAATGGATGGGTCAAAATGCATAGAAGTCACACATATTAAATTTGATTGATAGGATAAATGGTTGGATAGGATTAATTTTAGTGGAACTACAATGAAGGCCTCTAATTGGTCAAAAAATCAATGGATCAAGATGTGTCAGGGTATTTCAAGCATCTAAATTTTATTGGTCTGTAGAATCAATAGCTAGTGTAAAAGGTTTTGGGTCAACATGTAAAACTCGGTATTAATGCTATAGTATCTTATCTACCAAAAAAAAAAAGTAATCATTCAAGGATGCAAGCGACTTGAAATTCAATTAGTCAAATAAACTGACGGGTATGATTAATTTGGGTGAAATAAATCAAAGGCATCTGATTGGCTTGAAATTTGGATGGATCATACAAATTCATAGGATATAACCACCTAAAACCTTCTAGAATTCTATAAGCGACCCAATGCTAAAGGAACACATGGAAAGCACTAAGCACAATTATCATGGGAGGATTAAAAATTCAATGATGAGGATAGTCAAAATTAAATCCATACTAGTGAAGCTAATCTGATCTATATTTGGTTTGATATGCATGAGTTTTAATCTAAGGTTTTGACCTACAAAGACTTAGCGCTTAAATGGCGGTATAGAATTTTTGAGCAATGTAATACCAACTAATGATTAATGCCATTGCAAGTGAACGAACATGGGATGTCCATATATTTAATATTTTATTGGATTATAAGTGTCTAAGGGGTGGGAGGAATTTTTCTTTAACCTTAGTATTTTAATTTTAGCAAAAGCAAAGGATATAAAGGAGCGATTTGATTTTTTTTAACCTTAATTTCTAAACTTTAATGATGAAGGGAAAGGAAGGTGTGTAGACATGGGACTTAGGCTATGCATAAATTTTGGAGGTATGAATTAATATAAATGTGAGATCTTAGGACTGTTTTTGCAGAAAATGAACATTAACCGTTTGACTAACTTGTATATAGAATGTCGTTGATGAATGATGTCATTACTTTCACAGTTAGGTGATTTGAATTTAAATGTAATATTGGCATAAAAAGGGATTTAAATGGATGGTGATCTAGTAAGTTATAAGGAAGGTAATTCAAGGCAACAAGCTAGGCATGTTTATATTCATTTGAAAGCTAGTTTTAAACCTGATTTAATGGAGAATAAATATCTTCTTATCGAAGTCATGAAATTAATGCAATTGAAATTGAATGCTTTATAAAACATTCAATGCAAGCAAGTTTAGAAATAGATGTAATCAAACATAGATCAAGAAATAAAATTTTAAGTGGGTTACCAATTGGGGTGGGTTGTGCAATGGCAACAACAAATGCCTATAGAAAACATGTCACATGATTCAAGTATAGGTGGAAAATTTGCATAGGATGGTAGAAAAATAATAATAATTGGTTTATTAAGATTGTAGATCATTTTATACTAGTGTTCTAAGAATATGGAAGGTAACTTCTGATGCAGGAGCATCCAGTGGCAGCACAACAATCTTGCATCACCGAAAAAAAAGAAAAACAAAAGAAACAAGAAAAATGTTCTAAGTGTGAAAAATGTTCTAAGGTTGAAAGGTGTCGTGATATCGCGACATAAAAGTTGTCATGATATCGCGACAAACTCAGAACAACGGTGGGCACAAACTTAAGTGTCACGATATCGCGACATAAAGGTTGTCGTGATATCGCGACACCTCCGAACAAAGGCGAGAGCAAAAACTCAAGTGTCGCGATATCGTGACATAAAGGTTGTCACGATATCGCGACACCTCCAAAAAAAGGCGAGAGCAAAAACTCAAGTGTCGCGATATCGCGATGCCTCCGAACAAAGGCAAGAGAAAAACTCAAGTGTCATGATATCGCGACATAAAGGTTGTCACGATATCGCGACACCTCAGAACAAAAGCAAGAGCTAAATGCAGATGTCGCGATATCGCGACATAAAAGATGTCGCGATATCGCGACAAAATTTGAACGCAAGAGAGAGAAAACGAAAGTGTCGCGATATCGCGACACCTGGACAAAGAAGGTCGAAGGACGAAAAAGTGTCGCGATATCGTGACACATTGGCAAAAGAGAACAAAAGGCAGAAAAGTGTCGCGATATCGTGACATGTCGCATTTTCGCGACCCGACTAGGAAAGAGAAGGCGGGTTAAAAAATATGTCACGATATCGTGACATGTTACTTTTTTGCGGACCATTGCAGAACGATAGTTGATAGTTCCAGAAGTCGTTAAGGCAGTTCCAGGGAACCGTTGCAGCGGTTACAGGGACGGTTACGAATGATGGTTGCAGCAAGAACCTGTGATTATAAAAAGAGATTATTTCGAAGGATTGCACAGGCTGGAGAGACGAAGACTACGGCTTCTATTGGCATTTTTTTTGTACTGTGTAAATATTCCATGGTTCAAAATTGTAATCTTTCCATGCTTCTGAATAAAAATTGAGTCTTTTTTTTGTGTGTTAAAATTTGGCTCCCCATCAAGTGGTATCAGAGCGAGAAGATTCTGAGCGTGTAAGTAGAGCATCGAATGTGAGGCAGCTTGCACCAGGATCTAGGGTTAAGGGTTCTGAAAAAAGTGAAGAAGAATGCCACCGCGAAGAAATCGTGGTGCTGGAAGGAACGTAGTTCCTGAAGGAGACTTCCGAGCATTGCAGAGGCAAGTGCAGGCCCTGCAGGAAGAATTGCGTAGAGGAGTAGAGCCAAGAGGAGAAGACCAGAGCGATGATGAAGCTTGCGGAGTTGATGACCCATCTGAAGAAGAAGAAGCGATGAGTTCTGCAGAAGCTCGAATGATTAAAGCCATTTCTCAAATTGGGAAAAGGTCAAAGATTGACGTATCCACATATTCTGGAAATTTAAATCCAGAAGAATTGATTGATTGGATTAATGACATGGAGGAATATTTCGAATATGAGGAGGTTGAAGATCCAAATCGAATAAAATTTGCAAGAACAAAGTTGAAAGGCCATGCTGGCATATGGTGGAAAGGAGTGCAGCTGGAAAGAAATCGTAGAGGAAAAGAAAAGATCACCAGGTGGGATCGAATGGTTGAAAAATTGAAACGACAGTTTATTTTGACAGATTATGAATTAGATCTACTGAGAAAAATGCAGAGTTTGCGACAGTCCAGCAAGTCTGTTAAAGAATATACAGAGGAATTTTTTAAAATTTCCATCAAAACCAGCCATACAGAAGCAAATAAAGAGAGAGTAGCCCGTTACATTAATGGGTTAAGAACCAACGTACAAGAAGAATTGAGTTTGGTTCGAATGAGCACCATTGAAGATGCTTACCAGTTTCCTCTAAAAGTGGAAGAGAAACTGAACCGTAGATTTGACAGTAAATAGAGAGGAAGAGGTCATGGTGGAAGAACTGGTGGCAGAACCAGTGGAGGTAAATATGATGGCCCGTAGAAGACTGGTGAAACAAGCAATCACCAGGAACAGAAGGAGGAGAATGCATACCATCCCCGTAATCAGAACAATTATTATCAAAGGGGAAGAGGTAGAGGTGGACGCGGATATGGAAGAGGAAGATTTCATGGAACCTGCTTCAATTACGGGGAAGAGGGGCATCGATCATATGAGTGTCCCCAACACCAAGAAGCACCGAATAGAAGGCCTAAAGCAAATGCTCAAGCTACGGTTGTTGAGGATGGTGTTGAATCTAAGCACTCTAAAGAAGCAAAGTGAGGAGAAGTGATGATCACAAGGAGAACCTTGTTGAACGAAGAGAGGGAACCAGACCAGCGAAAAAGCCTGTTTCGCACGAGGTGCAAATGTTCAGGTAAAATCTATAATATTATTATTGATAATGGTAGTACAGATAATTTGGTTTCTGAGGAAATGGTAACTAAGTTAAAGCTAGAAAGAAGGCAGCACCCGCATCCATACCGGATTGCGTGGTTACAGAAGGATCATAGGGCATTGGTCAGTGAACAATGCTTGGTCAAGTTTCAAATTGGAAGATACCAGGATGAGGTCCTGTGTGATATTTTGTCGATGGATGCTTGCCATTTGTTGCTAGGAAGACCATGGCAATTTGACAGATGTGCAGCGCATGATGGGCATGCAAATACCTATTCCCTGACAAAATATGAAGTACGCCACAAACTGAAGCCATTGAAGGAGGTTGAGGAAAAGGTATGCAATAATGCTAGAATTTGTTTAGTAGATGGCAAAAAAATTTTGGATGGTCTAAAGAGGGATTCAATGTGTTATGCATTAATTCCTACTATAAAGAGAGAAGATACTACTGACATTCCAATAGAAGTTGAACATCTATTAGCAGAATTTCTTGATATTATATCAGACAATGTGCCTGAGGGTTTACCACCAATGAGGAAGATTAGTCATCAGATTGACTTAATGCCAGGATCTAGCTTACCCAATAAGGCCGCCCATAGAATGTCTCCTGTGGAGAATGAAGAGTTGAACCGACAGGTTCATGAGTTGTTGCAGAAGGGGTTGATTAGAGCAAGTTTGAGTCCTTGTGCAGTACCTATTGTACTAGCATCGAAGAAGGGTGGAGAATGGAGAATGTGCACTGATTCAAGGGCCATTAACAAGATTACCATTAAGTATCGATTTCCATTACCTAGAATGGATGATATAATGGACTTTTTGAGTGGAGCTAAATACTTCACTAAGATTGATTTAAAAAGTGGATATCATCAGATACGTGTTCAAGAGGGTGACGAGTGGAAGACAGCCTTCAAAACCAAAGAGGGTTTGTATGAGTGGTTAGTTATGCCATTTGGATTAACTAATGCACCCAATACATTCATGAGGTTGATGAATGAGGTATTGCGAGACTTCCTGGAAAATTTCGTGATAGTTTATCTGGATGATATTCTAATTTTTAGTAAAACATTGGACGAGCATTTGTTGCATGTTCGGACAGTTTTTGAAAAGCTACGAGAGGAGCAGTTGTTGATAAATTTGAAGAAGTGCAGTTTTGTACAAAAAGAGTTGATATACCTAGGATTTGTCATCTCAGAGGAGGGTCTGAAAATGGATCCTAAAAAGGTGAAGGCTATCATTGAATGGCCTGCCCCAAGGAATGTAACAGAGGTAAGATCATTTCATGGTCTTGCAAGTTTCTATAGAAAGTTTATTAGAGACTTTAGCAGTATTTGTGCACCCCTAACAGAAACTATGAGAGGGGATAAGAGAGAATTTAAGTGGATTGCCAAGGCAGGTACCAGTATGGACATATTGAAGAAGAAAGTGACAGAACAGCCCATTCTGGCACTTCTAGATTTTAATAAAGTGTTTCAGGTTGACTGTGATGCCAGTGGCAGTGCCATTGGAGCTGTATTGAGCCAAGAAGGTAAACTTGTTGCATACTTTAGTGAAAAATTAAATGATGCTAGAAAGAAATACTCTGTTTATGATCAAGAATTCTATGCTATCATTCAGGCTCTTAAGAAATGGAGACATTATTTGCTAACCAAAGAGTTTGTTTTATATACCGACCATCAAGCTTTGCAGTATATAAATAGTCAAGGTAAACTTAACCAATGACATTTGAAGTGGGTTGAATTCCTGCAGAGTTATACCTTTGTCCTGAAGCATAGAAGTGGTAAATCTAATAGAGTTGCAGATGCCTTGAGTAGAAGGCATAATTTGTTGATAGAAATGAGAGTGCAAGTTGTTGGGTTTGATGAACTCAAGATTTTATACCCAACAGATCCAGATTTTGTAGAGGCATGGATGGCATGTTTGTCTCCTACTACTGTGGATCGCACTAAGTGGTTGGATTTTATGATCCAAGATGGGATGTTATTTTGGAAGAACCAGTTGTGCATTCCATGAAGTTCCATGAGGGAAAATTTGATCAAAGAGAAACATAGCAGAGGACTAGCAGGGCATTTTGGTCGAGATAAGACCATTGCTCTCGTTAGTGAGAATTACCATTGGCCGCAGTTATAGCCGGATGTGACCAAATTTGTGTAGGGTTGCAGAGTGTGCCAGATGGTGAAAGGAGTCAGCCAGAATACAAGAATGTACCAGCCATTGCCTGTACCAGAGAGACCATGGGAGGACATCAGTATGGATTTTGTTCTTGGTCTGCCAAGGACACAATGCAGAAATGATGCCATTTTTGTTGTTGTTGACAGGTTTTCAAAGATGGCCCATTTTATTCCATGCCAGAAGACAAGTGATGTTGTTCATATTGCAGGCTTGTTTTTCAAGGAGGTAGTACGACTTCATGGTCTACCCCAAAGCATTGTCTCGGATAGAGATACCAAATTTGTGGGTTATTTTTGGCGAACTCTGTGGAAGAAGCTGAAAATAGACTTGAAATTCAGTTCTATGTACCACTCGTAGACTGATGGACAGACCGAAGTAGTCAACAGAAGTTTGGGTAATCTTCTACGATGTCTGGTAGGAGATAAACCCAAGGGATGGGATCTAATTTTACCACAGGCAGAGTTTGCTTACAATAATTCTGTCAATCGCAGTACTGGTAAATCCCCATTCCAGATAGTGCATGGGAACAGCCCGAGAAACGCTTCTGAGTTGAGGCCGATAGATAAAGGAGAAAAGCACAGTGTTGAAGCTAAAGACTTTGCAGCACACATGAAGAATTTACATGAAGAGGTCCAATAGCATATCAGTAAAATGAATGCTACGTACAAAGCCAAAGTAGATCAGAAGTGACATTTCAAGGAATTCCAGATAGGAGATGAAGTCATGGTTCATTTGCGCAAGGAACGTTTTCCTACCAAAACCTACAATAAGCTGAAGATGAAGAGGTTTGGACCATGTCGGATCATAGGTAAACGAGATTCAGGAAATGCCTATGAAGTAGATCTACCAAGTGAGCTGAATATTTCACCTATTTTCAATATTTCAGACTTGGTCGAATATCATGAAGGAAGTTGCAACGAACCACCCAGTCTAGATCTGTGGAACATTCCAGCATCCACTCCAGACAAAGAAGAAATTGAAGACATACTCGACACTCGTGAAGGTAGAAGTACCCAAAATAGGCAATATTCAGAGTATTTGGTCAAGTGGAAGGGCCGACCTATCGAAGATGCCACGTGGTTGTCCAAATCAGAGGTTGATCACCTGGGTTTTCCTCTGCCCATCCAGAAGTGAAGATCACTTCTCAATCTACCCTGGGTGTCTGATGCAGGAGCATCCAGTGGCAGCACAACAATCTTGCATCACCAAAAAAAAAGAAAAACAAAAGAAACAAGAAAAATGTTCTAAGTGTGAAAAATGTTCTAAGGTTGAAAGGTGTCGTGATATCACGACATAAAAGTTGTCGCGATATCGCGACAAACTCAGAACAACGGCGGGCGCAAACTTAAGTGTCGTGATATCGCGACATAAAGGTTGTCGCGATATCGTGACACCTCCGAACAAATGCGAGAGCAAAAACTCAAGTGTCGCGATATCGCGACATAAAGGTTGTCGTGATATCATGACACCTCCAAACAAAGGCGAGAGCAAAAACTCAAGTGTCGCGATATCACGACATAAAGGTTGTCGCGATATCGCGACGCCTCCGAACAAAGGCGAGAGCAAAACTCAAGTGTCACGATATCATGACATAAAGGTTGTCGCGATATCGCGACACCTCAGAACAAAAGCAAGAGCTAAATGCAGATGTCGCGATATCGCGACATAAAAGATGTCGCGATATCGCGACAAACTTTGAATGCAAGAGAGAGCAAACGAAAGTGTCACGATATCGCGACACCTGGACAAAGAAGGTCGAAGGACGAAAAAGTGTCGCGATATCGCGACACATTGGCAAAAGAGAACAAAAGGCAAAAAAGTGTCATGATATCGCGACATGTCACGTTTTCATGACCCGGCTAGGAAAGAGAAGGCGGGTTAAAAAGATGTCGTGATATCGCGACATGTTACTTTTTCACGGACCGTTGCAGAACGACAGTTGACAGTTCCAGAAGTCGTTAAGGCAGTTCCAGGGAACCGTTGCAACGGTTACAGGGACGGTTACGAACGACGATTGCAGCAAGAACCTGTGATTATAAAAAGAGATTATTTTGAAGGATTGCGTAGACTGGAGAGACGAAGACTACGACTTCTGTTGGCATTTTTTTTTTTAATGTGTAAATCTTCCATGGTTCGAAATTGTAATCTTTCCATGCTTCTAAATAAAAATTGAGTCTTTTTTTTTGTGTGTTAAAATTTGGCTCCCCATCAACTTCCTACCATGTGGGCATCCTAAGACATCTAAAATACCAACAAGAGGCTCTTGACCATACAAAAAGTTAGATTTAAACAAATAAAAAATATATGCATGGAAAAAATGGCTATATGATAAAAATATTAGCAATAATAATTACTGAGATAAGATAAGAAGAAATGATACCACCAAAATCCCTTGTAGGATTCAAAAACCATACTAGAAGATATCCTTGAGGCCAAATTTTTATAGCTCTTAAACATGTGACTATGAGGCTAGATTCCAGTCAAGTTTTGGTATCAAAAAACTATATTTTTTTTTCATGTACCATCCCTAGGGTCCAATGTATAGAAATTGACCCTCACAAGGGTTTCCCTAAAGGAAGGGATGAGGTAGGTGGCTGATTGGACTAGTAATTATGGGTCAACTAGGATTTGTTGACCAATATAATAGCCTACAATTAGTTATTACCCTTATTGGGGCCTATTTTGGAAGGTGGATGAAGGTGGAGGAAAGTTAGCCACCTTCCTCCCTACCTAATAATTGCCTACAGTATCAAAGGGGTAGGTAGGAGTGATTTTTTCCTTGACTAGTTTTTGTAGATGAGATTAATATTTTTGCATGTCAAACATAAATACATTGCCTATATGAATATACTTCCAGTGTATTCACTAACTCAATGTATTCACAAATTTTACCATTAGAAGTCAAATTTTTTAGGAAGATGGAAAATTTGGACTGGTTGTGAATACACTATATGAAATGTATATTCACTTTCTAGAAATTTTTCTCTAAGGTAACAAGTTTACTACTACTATATTTTGAAGATAAAATTTGAGGTTTTGTCAATTGTTATGGTTGAATTGATCTTTTTATGGGTTTACATAAAGAATTGGTATAAGTTAGATGGTTTGATTTTAGGTATCTACATTAACTTAAAGGCCCTGATTTCCTAACTCCAATTGTCATTGATATTCTACTTAGCAATCTTAGCTTTGAATACATCCAATGTTCAAACCATATGAGCAACACATTTTTCCTTGCAATCAATAAATGCCATCTCCTTATGAGTGTGAATCCTAATTTTGGTACTTCTATGACATGGTAGTTGGTAGCCTTGATTTCAAATCTAAGTGTATAGGTTCAAAGCCAAATTCTAGTCTCCTTTTTCTTTTGCTTAAGGAAATACATATTCTAATAATGTTTGGTGTGTTTTAGTTTCAATGGCACTATGAGGTTTCCTAGTTAGGCAAATGAATCCTTAGGAACTAAACCTAAGGGATTCAATATTGAACATGTCAACTACAAATTTTCAAAATATACATACACATGCATACATGTGTGTGTGTGTGTGTGGAGTATCCAAAAATAAAAATAATCTTGTTGCATTCATTCATTCATTAATATCCTAGCACATAGGATAGGTGGTATCTACCACAATGTGACACTAAAAAAATAGTGATTGCATCATCTCATTTTTTAAATTTTGGAGGCTTAATTTTTAATTTATTTTCTCTAATATGCACATCCTTCTAGAGTCTATAACTTTTGTATACAAAAGTGTTTTGAGCCCTTTTGCTTTTTAAATTGCATGGTTTTTTTAGCTCTATATGTTAGGAACATCAATTAAATCACTTGTCATAATATTATAGATGATTTTTAAGATATAATAGTAGGTTTTGGATTATTAATCCATTGTATGCCTTATTTCTATGACCCATTTCTAGCCATGGGGGATTGGTGGAGATCACGTTACTGCCAAAAATAAGGATACAAGAGAAAGACCCCTTTACAATTTTGAAAATTTCCTCAAATACCCTGTTTTCCCTTTTTCCCACCTAAAACCATTAAAATTCAAATTTGAATTTTGCGGGCAACTTGTCAAGGTCATAACTTCGCACTCGTTGACCCGATTGACTATGAAAGCATGCTTTCAAAAATGGCATGAAACGAGCTAAGCGGGGCGGTGCTAAAGTTTGCGTCTAGCCAAAAATCCTCAAATTCGACCTCTAAGACCTTCAAAAATCTCCTGCAAGTTAAACTAGTTTTACTAGTTTTACAAAATTAAACAATTACAATTTTTTTTCAGGTGATGCAAGATCACTCTTACACCACTGGAATAAAGGATGATTATTTGGAGATCCGCATATTTAATGATAATTCACCTACTTTATTTTGAGTATGGATGTTAAATTATGGGCATCATATTGTATGTTGAAGATCTTCTCATGGTAATCTCAACAATTCGGTTTTAAAAGGTCATATCATTTTTTTTTGTTCAAGGAAGGGTACATTCAATTCACATACCTTTAGAAAATTAAGAAAGTAGGATTCCTCATAAAGATTCATTATTTTGTTTAAAAAATCATTATTAAGGGGATTTGTATCATCTCTAATATTTTCTCTTCTTGACCTTTCAACTCAAATTATGGGGTGTGTTAGAGTATTTATAATTCTACCTTATTAGGTTGAGTTCAATAGTGATGAAGTGCCTATTAGTTTCATTGATGTAGGCCTATAGGTGTATTCTATGTAAATCCTATGAATTTCATTTATGTAATCCTATTGGTATTTTTATAGGATCTTATAAGTATTTTTGATGTATTCACTTTTAGTAGTATTGGTTAAATAAAATTTATTGTTAACCTTAGTTAAAGAGTTTAATACATTTGATAAGTAATTTAACCTTCAATTTAGGTTATATAAATTTTTGTTTAGCATTTTATTTGGGATTAGGTATCACTATATATACCCCCAATAATTGATTTGTTATATCCATTTATGATATGATATTATGTAGGGTGCCTAGAGGTACCCACATATTATTCCTATTATTCAATTTTGTCTATATCTTCTTTATTTTTCTCTTCTATCTTTCTTGCATATAATTATAATGAATGTATCTCTCAAAATGTTTCTAGAAAGTATTGTGAATTCTACTAGCTTTATCCCACTAAAAAGGAGCATATCAATATTATATCTTCTTATTAGGATCATACATGGCTACCATTGATCCATCTCCTTATGTAGAAATAAAGGTCTTAAGCATTATGATGTCCCTTCCTCTAGAGAAGGCATTTTCCATTCCACTTAATTTCCTTACTTAGCCTCACTTTGAAAGTTTGAGGGACTTCACCAATGACTAATTGAAATGACTAGTTGATTATTATGAGCGATAATATTTCAATATTTTCATTCAAATTATCCTCCTAGGAGAAGATTCTCCACACTAACCACCCAATATTTTAAATAATACTTCTTTAAAACTTCCATACATAATGAATTAATCTTGGTTTAACATAAATTAAAGATCTATCCCATGTCCCCATGAATGCTACTATAAATTTTTCTTCTCAAGAATAACTTCTCTCTCATCAATCTTATATATTTTAATTTCATGGAAACCAGAGGATTGTTCCTCCAATCTATTTTGGATATGGTGAGTGGTCTATTATAAATATATTATAAAATCTATTAGAGAGCAACAAGAATTGCATGATCATTTTTCTTCTCCCCTCTAGGTATACTCTTGCTATAGTTTTAATTCAATAAAAAGGAACTTTTATAATCTATGTTTAAAAATTCCATATGGTAGTATCAAAAGTGAGAAAAAATATCAACCTAGACTAGTTTTACAATCACAAAGTAGTTTTGCAAAGTAGATACAAAACTACTAGAACTCTCTCAATTTGCACTTTGCAAAATATCCTCAATCCAACTCAACATATGTTATAACTCATATCAAATAAGAGTAGCACATCAGATGATATTAGATGGAATAAAATTATTTCTAAAACATGATACCCATAAGGAATGATGGTGTTATCTCATTTCTAGAACATAAAGAGATGAGAATAATATATCAAGAAAATACAAAAGATAGTCAAACATGATCATATAATTTATATACATTTATATGTTTTTGATAACATTTTAATGCTCATTAATGTATGTGTCAATCATACCAAAAGCATCCAAATTTGTAATGTGTATGTTAAATACTATAACAAAACATATATATAAATATAATTGATTTACATTATTATTAGTTATAATAAATAAGTGCACATTACGACATTACCGTAAGGGGTATCCAACTTTAAAATTTGAATTTTATATAATCTAAAATTTTGATATATTTAAAATGATATGGTCATGAACTATGTATATTTAAAACTTAATATTAATAAGTGCCTTTTAGTAAGTAGGGAATCAAAATGACCCTCCATATTTTTTTACACATAAATTTATTTGCTTCAAAAGACATATACTACTATAGTTTTGTTTTTTTTTATGTTTTCTAAACAAGAACACCTTGTGTTGTATATATACTAGATATCTAAATTACCATGTGCCATATTTTTAAAAAATTACAATGATTAAAAAAATTACAAAAGCACATTGGACCAATAGAAAGAAGGCATAATTTAATAATGTTCTAATTCACTGGTATTATATGGTTCTATTTATACTTTCATAGTGCAATCATTATTTCATGTATTCATGGTGTGAAGAGTGATTCTTAATCTCCAATAATTTTTATTTATTCTATGATAATTACAACTAAATCCATTATATATTTTTTAATGTTATTAATAAAATTAGTTTATCTACTTCTAGGGGTAATTAAACACATAAATTTTATTTTTCTACTTCTAAAGCATAAGTGATGAAATTAATTATTTCATTATTGCCTTATGCATGTTTTAATGAATAATAAAAATGAGTTGAGATTTTGAGCATCCCATAATATCATGTTAATGAATCCATATAACTTTATAAACAAATAGAATCCATGTTTAAAAAATGCAAGCCTTAGTTGTTGGACTAATATATCCTATGAAGGAACTTCTAAAAAATAACTCTTTAATATCTTTAGCAATTTATTGAGCTATATTTAGTTAATAACTTGAAATTTAAGTGTTATATACTTAAACAAATGGCATCAAATATTTACCAGTAGAATTTAGATCATAATGCAAAATTTATTCATTAAAATAATAAAACTAGTCTTATAACAAAAAACACTCCCTTGCAAACAAAAATATTAAAAAATTTAAACATTGGTGAAATAGATACAGATGAATTTAATTCATAACCATAATAATACTAATGAATTGAATTATATATATGGCCAAATATTTTAAATACAAACAAGGTACATAAATCTGTGTCTAATCCATATATTCAGGCAAAGGATCCTGTTAGTTTGTATCTAGTAAAAATATACAATAAGGTAAGGTTATACACTAGGATATAGAAACATAAAATTTTACCTCACTCACTATTTATCAAGAGGTTTAGTTTGATAACTCAAGCTAGATACTACATAAAATCTAACAAAAAATATGTATCATCTACAAACATTCCTCCTTAAAATGTTTATATCAATGTACTATAAACTAATAACTTGTTCTTCCTCACAATGTGCTAATGCATTGGAATAATTTCAATATTAACTATGAAAAGGGGAAATGGAAAGTTGTCATGAAAGGTCTCTTTGCAATGCTCTTTAAACATCCTCTACATCACTTCAAAACTAAGGGATTCATTATGACTTGATAGAATTTTGTTACTTCCAAAAGACCATAGTTAAAATATGAATATGAATTTTGACAAAGTTTTCCTACTACAAAAACTATGATCAAATGGTGCCTAAAGTGCTAGTTTTATAGGCTATGGATCCTTGGGGGAAGAATTTCTTTGAAGTTCAAAACTTTGAAAATAGATTAGGTAGCCACTAATGGAAGAATATGAGAATTGTAATTCTTGGATTTCAAATTTCTTATAGGATCTATAAATCAAATTTTGAGTATTTGGTTTATTAATGCTAGAAAATTTAAGATGGAAAACAAGTCAAATTTCTTGGTTTTGGTGCATAAAAGTCAAAAGCATTGAGTGGTGATATAATTGATGGAATTTTTACCTCATGATCATTGAAGGTCAAAAATGGATGGGAAATATCAAAATTTAAAGGCTTTACAAAAGCACCACTAGGTCACATTAACATCATGAGTGTTATCACTCGTGTCTTGACACGTTTGCTCTAGAATCAATAAATGATCCAAATTTGGGCATAAGGAAGGTTGATTGATGAAGGAATTGAAAAACTTGAAGATCATACCTATGCACAAAATTGAGTGTCTATATTTATGATTTTTTATACATTGATTAAATAATAAGTGCATGAAAAACTAGCATGGATACCTTAATTTTGAGAGAAGTTTTTTTTATTGTTTATGATCAGTGATGAAAGATTACTAATAATGTGATTGTTTTTTAGAAGTGTTGTTGAAAAAATTATTTTGGGTAGCATTAAATTCTACTCTACCCCATTGCACCCCTTGGGTTTTAGAAAAATAATCAAATTATACTAAGGAAACATGACTTCATTATGATCCACACAATCACAATGATGATAAACTGAGGATAAATGATGAAAAATGGTTTGGGAGACTAAGGAGATTCAAATGGATGGGGATAAAAATAAATTAATTTTCACCATAAAAAAGAGGAAAATAGATATTTCGAGCACTATTTCACACCTATATTTTGATGGCACACTAGGAAAGACCAAAGCATCAAGTAGACATGTTATGAGCACCAGTTGTAATCTTCAAAGTTTAATCACTAGTGGAAAAGTAGAAAAGTGGGAAAGTGGAAAAGTGTAACATTGGTAATCTTCAAAATATTCACTTTACCTTTCATTTTTGCGTTGAAAAATATATCACAAGAAAGAAAAAATAATACCATGTATTAGTAGTAATATCATATGTGGGTGGAACTTTATCACCTGGCATTGCTATCACCATGTGATGACACTACTTGCCCTAGTGACACTTTTTCTTGGTATTACATTTATTTCAAGATTGGATTAGACTAGATTTTTATGTTTTTGGGAAAAACATTAGTGCCAGTGAGACTAATATAGTGTTTGAACTAGATTATATGCAAGTTTGATAAGAAAACCTTAAGTATACACAACAATACCACATAGTTAAGACCATCAGAGGATTTTTGGATATGGATGATTATGATTTGATAGTGGTAATTAGGATATACCATGTTGTCCTAATTTTGAAGGTGGATTTCAACTGAGTATTCTTGATTGCACTAGCAGAGATATGGTATTTGGATATAAATATATTTCAAATCTCAAGAGAGGAAATCATTATCACATTAGAGGATGTGTGTCATATTTAATAAGTGTTGATCAAAGGAATTAAGGTTTACAAGAATAGGGATGGATCCTATAGAGTTTAATTAAGGGTAACCATCATTTTGATTTTATTAGGCATTAACATAGATATTGCCTACATAGGAGACTAATTAGATAGATAGACGACCCTCCTTTATTCATTAGTTTTAGAATTTTTTCTTACTAATGAGCAAGAGGATTATACAATAGGTATGGAGAGATATAATGGATTATATGCAATGTTAATAGGTGGTTTTCATATAGGGATCATTGGTGCTATCCTGAATCTACCTAGCACTACATCAAGTGGTATATAGAGGAGGAACAAACCTGATATATTGCATGTTATTCCTTGCATGGTCCTAGGAGCATCTAGCAATCATGAGGCCACTTTGGATACTAGTGTAGGTGGATGACTTAAAGGTACAAACAACATATTAATAAGATCATCACTTTGAGGTAGGGAATGGAAGACTATAAATGGGGCATTGAAATTAGCATGATATATGATCAATGATCTATAGGTAAAGCAGATCATTTGGTGACCATATTGACTTCACCTTGGCTTATATGAGGATGCTTATATTCTAGATTGTATGAGATGAATTATATACATAGTGGTACTATGGGGAAGTAAGAGTTCCATATTTTTATAGAGTGGTCCAATAATATATTATGTAGTAGGGGATGCCAATAGGGTTAGTTTGGTATTGATGGTTCATGTGAGAGAGAGATTGTGAAGTGTAATTAAACTTGAAATATTTATAGAGGTTGGCTTTGATGAACCCAATATTCTAGACCATAAAATGGATGGCCCTACAGTTACAACAATATATATCAAGTAGTACTAGGTATTCTAGATGAGGATGGTTATAGTTTTAGCGGTGTAGCCATAAAGACCAAGGTATGTGATGTCAACATGGATGTGTCATTAAAAAAATACACATAGAAAAATAGGATGGCATAGTTAGGTATGGTAAATAACATCAATAGAAATAGTACCACCACTTTTTGTGATAACACCACTAGGAAGCTCCAATAGCAAGGTAGGATTAGGTAAGTTACCTCAAGTAGTGGCTAAGATGTAGAGGGGTGCACTATCTCAATAGGTGGAGAGACTAAAGGTAATTTTTGTAGAAACTTAGGGAAATGTAGATACACAAGCCATAGAGAGTGAATATTTAGTATGACAAGTCATGGTGATGCAACAAACCATATAGGATTTGGTTCTAGAGTGGTACACAATAGTAGAGAAATCTATAATGGTGATAGAAGTTGTTGGATAGGGCTAGGTGGTCTAGATGCTACTAGGCCAAGTAGCATAGGTGTAGGGAGATCTCTACGCAACATCGAAGGAGCTATAGGTAACATAATGAAGCGTATAAGGTGACGCCAAGTAGGGAACACACCACAAGGAAACCTATCATGTAGTTATACCCATGGATTGACAAGTTCTATAAACCATAAGGAAACAATCAAAATTGCACTCCATGTCTATGTTATGGTAGTCACAATAGTTTGTAAGGATTTACATGTATAGGTGGAGTGTGGGCACTAGACACAGGCTCCTAGATCTATCTAGCATAGAGTTTTAGTTGTTTGTCCCTACTGTTTAGGGAGATATATGGATGCATATTATTGATTGATGATACATTATTTGTATCATTCTACCATGGCATTGCATAATTAACACTTGTTTATATTATATAATATTCATGATTTTGGATTTAATTTTGGGTTTTATGTGATGAGCCATAATAATGTTGTAAATAAAAAAAAATGACAACACCAAATCAATAGATAAAAAAATCAACACAAAAGCTTATTGCACAAATGAAGACAATAATATTGATATTATTATAGTGGGAGCCTTTGATCTCCAATGTTACAATATGATATTGTATCAACGCAATGGTTACAAATATAGGGTTTTGAAACCCTTATTCACAAATGAATATTTGATGTCTTCTGTATCGTCTTTCACTCCAAACATGTATGCGGGTGGGCTTGTGTATCCCTAAGGGACCACCCTAGATGCAAAAACTTCCAAAAATGTAGTCCATGTACCTAAAAATATAAGATAACAAGAATGGGTTAATAGCACCTATGAGGGCTCCACTGTGTGAGGCCATTTGAATGATAAAAAACCTATAAATTCTAAGTGTTGTAATATTAAACTATAAACAAAAATGTAGAAACATAAATAGATGCAAATGCATATCTTACCTTGTCAAGAAAATAGCTACAATGCTGATCTATGCTCCTATTTCTGTGTTCTAAAATCGTGTGGATGCTTGAAAGCATTTGAGTTATTACGAACTGCAAATCAATTGTAAGAAAAAATCTAGAGGTATTTGGGGATGACTGTGAATACCCAAAAGTATTGTAGTAATGATCAATAATATTATGTAAACTTTTGAAGGCATTCGGAGATGGATGAGAGAGATGCATAACCATATTTGGATTACAAGGGTTTTACAGTGGCATAAATGGAAGTTGCAATGCTGATGATGAATTAGGAAGATGGTAGAAAAATGGCTAGGATTTGGGAGTGGATAAAATTCTTGGATGCTCTCAAATGTTAAATTTCTAGACCTTCTAAAATTCTAGGGACCTTGATTCATCAAAATGAATCATATTTTATAATCTACTCTTGATCATGTAAGGGTTTCAATGATACCAACGGATGGTTGAGATTAAAACATTAGGAAGGGTTGATATTGAACTTGAGCATGTGACATGGATTAATATGGATGGTTTGTTGAGATTAAGTCATGGTGGATGGCTAAGATTTATTCACATAAATGCATATATAAATAAATATAAATATAAATATAAAATATTCATATTCATATATATATATATATTAAATAACTATATATAAATAATGAATAACTATGCTTTGAGTCTATGAATGGATGAAAAGTGGCTATATTTTGGTGTTTGTAGATGCCCCTTTTTGTATTGCATTGCATGGAACACAATGTGGTGCAAAAATACGAGACACCTGGTTTGGTTTGGTGAAGAAATTTTTTTTCCTTGGAGATCAAATAAGATATTGGAGATAAATAATTTGTTGGTTTAGCTTATCCCCTCAATTGGTGAATGAGTCTCATGAGCCAATTTAAAAAATTTTGGGTAATGATGCAGGTGAATGGTGTAAGTGTATGATATAAATATGGATGATATGAATGATGTAAATGTTTATGAATGATTGATGTCATTTTTGTCCCAATGGAGAAAAGTTTTTTTTTTTTTAATGCCAGTGATTGATTCTATTTTTTTCCCCCAAAAAAGGGGTTTTTGTCAAGTGTAGATGTAAATGAATTCTATTTTTGTCCCAATAGAAAAGGGATTTGTGCCAAATGCAAATGTATGATGAATGATGTAAATGAATTCTATTTTTACCCCAAAAGAAAAGGGGTTTTTACCAAATATATATGTGTGATGTGAATTATGTATCCCAATGTGGGAACTCAAAATCAAATTTAGTTGCCCCAAGTTTGGGGTGATTCCATGTTGTTGGAAAACATGCCAATTGGTGTCATTGAAATGCAAAGTGATGAAAATGCAAAAATAAAAAGAGTCAACCTTGGAGGACTAGCTAGTGACCATCGGATAATTCTATCAATTAGAACCAATCAACCTAGGAATGGTTTGTTTCCATGATGACTGTCAATATAAAATAAATGTTGAGATGTAATTTATCCATGTTTCAAGCCCCACGGACAAGGCCATAAATGATAACTTTTTGAGTAAGCTAACTTGGGCATAGTCTCACTTGAGAAATGAGTAACCCAAAGTGATTTTGTGTTCAAACAATAGGATTTTTAATTATTATGGGTAAGTTTCCTTATGGTGATTTACTCATCTTACCGAATTGCATGGACAACCAATCGTTGCAATCACCAAGGGAGTAGAGTAGACCACTAGATACAAGGCTCACTTGAAATTGTAGGTGAATTTGGAAAATGGTTAATGAAAAATGCAATGGTTTATGGATTGGATGGTGTTGAATTTAAGGTGTGATGATGAAAAATGCATTTATGATTGGATTGCATGATTTTGTGAAATATTGCATTATTTTGGAGTGTTTTAGAAGAAATTTTGAACAATTTTGCAAATTTTTGGTTGTAAAAAAAAAATTAACCACACAAATCAATCCATGTTATCACAAATAATGGTGAAATTATGGGATTTATGATTAGAATAACGAATTTTGTTTTTTTCTAAAATTTCAGATCGTTTTGAAATGTTTTGAAGTTTGTAAGGTGATTTTACGACTTTTGGTCATAAACTAAAATTAAGTATCCAAATCAAATTTTTGTTTCAAAAGACATGATATACTGATGTAATAAATACATGGATGCAATGTGGAGTGATTTTGTAGAGTTAAGCTATATTTTGGGGCCCTTTTGGCACCTTTTGCAATGTTTTAAAACCAAATTCCAGCCAATGTTCATATTTGGATAAACGCAGGCAAGCATCTACACTGTTGTAAATACTGATGAACATTTGGGTGCACTAGGAAAATGCCCATGGGAATTTGAGTATGCTATGAATAGTTATAAAAGGCTACAAATACCAAATCAATTTCATTCTTACATTCAAAAATTCCATAAACTGCTTTTGAAGAAGAATGAATGAGTGAAGGAGTGTGGTGGAGTGAAGGCCATGGCGATGGAGGGAGAAGATGAAAACCATATAAAATTGCAATACCCATGATGTATTTGAGGTAAATAATGTGGATGGGTTGGAATAGGCTAGGGCTTAAAATCTGCCACCTATATGTTTTGTTGGGAATAAGAATAAGCATCTTGCTGACCCATGAGAAATTTGTTGAGGTGTTGCCATGCTTACTGTATGGAAATTTTTGAGGTATATGATGTAGGTGTGGTGGAAATGGATGAGGTGGGTGGAGGATAGGTTGAAATAGGGATTACAACTAAATGGGGTATAGTAGATGAAATTGAGATTGGCATTTATGAAGCAACATTAACATGTGCTTCATACAATGGATTGCCATATGTGGTGGTATAGGAAGATGGGATGGAAATGTTTTTGCCACAATATTGTTGTGGGAGAGATGAGTGATGGGAAGGCGTATATAATGCCTCAAAAAGAGGGTTGGTATACACCTGGTTTAAACTGGAAGGATGCAATTGGAAAATTTCCTAATGAGAAGGAATATGCCTAGATGGGCTATTTATTTGCTCTAGAATAGGGTTAATAGATCTTATATAAGCTTCAAATTTATCCATATCTATGTAGGTGATGGTAGGGTTAGTACGGGATGATGGTTTAGTTTATGAAATGGGGGTATTAATGGTTGTGTGCAACACATTAGTATTTGAGGTATACACAGTGTGTGAGGGTCCCACAGGTAAACTATAATAGCTTGTATGTATCACACTTACAGGATTAACCATAGGAGTGGTGGGGAATATGTGTAACACTCCATGGATGAAGTGAATTTGCTAATGGAGGCTTGAATCAAAATATTTACTTGTTTTCAAGTTGAAACCATAAGCTAATGAGTCATTTGGGATGGTCATTGTGTGGAATGTGCAAAAAATATGCAATAGAAATCACATAAAATCAAATAAGCAACTCAATCCTATGTTTTACAATAGATTCTCTTTTTTTTGTGTGTGTGTGTGTGTGTGGTTTTATGTGTTGTAATGTACAAACCTCAGCTAATATGCAAGGTGGACTCTTAGGATGGATGGTAAATGAGAATCCTTCCAATGATGAAATCTAGAAATATTTCTAATGGGTTACTATGGTTTCTATGGGACAAGATGATGGATGGATATGAAGCCCACAATCACCAATCTCAAATAATGGTTGGTGATGAAATACAACTCACTGTTGTTAAATGTGTGATGTGAAGTGTGTGTGACTAATTTTTAAAATTTATTTTGTCTACTATGTTCACTCAATGCTAAAAATATCCTATTTCACTTGTCAAAGCTAGAATCCAAAGACATTAAAACCAAGTTACTCAAAATAACTTAGTGTACATTGTTTAAGATCCACCCTAAATCATCAAGTGATTCTAATAGTGGAGGGTTTACCCAATTATTCCACCCTAAATCATCAAGTGCTTCTAACAACGAGAGTGTACTTAGGTATTATGAACTTGTTCCAGATTAGAAAAGTAAAAATGAAATCCTTTAGCCTTAATATGTAGCTATTTATGCTTTTATCATTTTAATTGCAAAAAACATACAAAATAACAAGTGAAACACCATAAAATAGAAGAACTCTGAATCAAATGTGATGATGCAACTACAACAAATGCACAAATGTAATTCTACTCTATATGCAGACTATATGAAAGATGCAAATACCTAAAATGAAAAATGCAACTACTTTTTAAAATAGAAAATAGATGTTTGATAGGGATTAGGATTTGAATTTAATACTCACACAGATCATGTGTATTAAATGCCACTTTTGTAAAGGTAGGCATGCCTATAAATATTTTTTGGATTAATGTAAAAGATATTTTCATTTGTGCTAATTCCTTGTGTCTATTTTAGAGTGTTTTCCATATCAGTGGTATTAGAGCAGAGCATTGGTTAGGTGAGTATCCTCTTACTCTAGGTCAGTCTAGTTCAAAAGAGGAATGAGAAAACCACCAACGAATATTGGCATTGGGTGAACATTATTTCTTTTTTTCATAGACACCTTCGTGCACTTCTGATCTTGAAAACTCTTAGCGTAGGTCCCTCTGACTCTTGAACCTTAGCTATTAATCTAAGCATTCATATTGGATTTGTTATTTATTGACATAAAATCCATTTGTGACCATAATTCATAATGTCGACCATTTCGCTTGATGAATTTGTTGTTAATTTTCAACAATATTGTACAAAAATGGCTGCACTTCAATAATTCCAAGTAGTAATGGCTGCCAATATTCAGTAGCTTACAACTGAAATACTTGTTGCTATTGCCAAAGAACATACTATTGATGATATCATTCCTATCAAATATCTCATTGAAGAATATTAGGATTCTATCCCTGATCTAGAAAAATATGAATTTACAGCCAACCTGGATTTGAACCAAGGTTTTTGGGTGAAATACCTAGTGTCTTTCCATTAGACCATGTGGCTTTTGTTGCTTCTGAAGTGGATCCAATCCTCGTTGAAGCTCCTGATGTAGATCTAAGCTCCTTGGAAGCTCTCAATGTATATATAGCCCTTCTAGACTTTGCAATTGAAGAACCAACTACCATATCTACTGCCATCATCATGCTTATTGCACTACATGCTCTGCTCGTTCCTCCTAGCGACGTTGTTCCAAACATTGATGTGTTATCACCGATGTTTGATCTAGTTCCATATAATCTCAACAACCCTAGATATCTGATGTTTTACGATTCAAAAATTTTCAATGATTATCTCTTGATTTTAGGCAATGATCTACGAGAAGATTTTCTGCCAGCTTCCACCTCGAAACCATGGCGATGACCATTTGATCCCGATGGGTGTTGCACATACTTTTGGACACATTTCCTTAAATTAAATTAAATTAAAATTTTTAATTTAATTTAATTTTTCTATCATTAACCTACATTCATTAATGCATTTTCCACTTGCACGTGTTTTTAGCCGTTGTCATTCCCTTGGAGAAATTTTAAAATTAAATTAAATTAAATTAAAATATTTAATATCGTAGGTATTTTTAAATACCATAATTATGTGTTCAATTAAATATTCTCCATTGACCATTGTCCTGGTCTACTTGACCATTGTCCCGGTCCACCCATAATTTAATGCCAGCAATTAACCACACATTAATTAAATTAAATTATTTTTTAATTTAATTTAATATTTTTCCACCTCACGTGTCGTCCAGGCCCACTTGACCGTTGTCCCTGCCACCAATAATTTAATGCCATTAATTCAATTGTATTTATTAGTGTGCCATATTTTATTCAATCACATTTATTAATGTGCCATATTTTATAAATTCCATTTTCTCGCATTTATTTATGTACCATAATTGCATCATCAATGTCTTTCATTAATGCTTGAGGTTTAGCACTCAAAACCAAAGATTTGATGCCGAAAAAAATCAAATTTTATGCTTGGCATATTTTGTGCATGTGGTTCAAGGTCTTTTGATGCATCTTATTTGACACTTTCGTTGTTGCTATCTTCTACCAAATTCATGGACCCATTTTCAATTGTCCACTAGCATAGCAGTGTTTACAGTTGTTGAAGAGCATTTGGCAAGCCTGATCTAGATCCAATGTCATATTTTGATTTTATGAAGACATGTAAAACTTTTTTATTTTTGGTCTTCATATTTTTGTAACAAGAGTGAATTTTTGGTTGTAATCGACACTCTTCAGCTAACCATATTTCTCTTCCACACCTATAAGCATTGGGGCCCAATGCTTTCTCAATGGGGAGGAATGATAGGGATTAGGATTACATTTAATACTCACATGGATCATGTGTATTAAATACCACTTTTGTAAAGGCAGAAATGCCTATAAATATGTTTCTGATTAATGTAAATGATAGTTTTCATTTGTGCTAATTTCTTGTGTCTATTTTAGAGTGTTTTCCATATCAGACATGCCAATAAATATGTTTTTGATTAATGTAAATGACAGTTTTCATTCGTGCTAATTCCTCGTGTCTATTTTATATTTTTTTCCATATCAAAATTTTCCTATTAATTTCACTGTTAAAAAGTAGAAAAATAAAAACAAACTGAAGTTAAGGTTTGAACTAGGCTTACTAGGAAGCCTACGTATGTCTTCCTCGCTCTTTTAAATGCTGACCAAAGTCTCCTGAATGCTATGAGGTACCTACTAAATGTTGTGAGGTGTCCCATAGACTTCATAGGTCATCCCTCAAACACTGTAGGGTGTTTGTGTGACCATTTATCGAACTTTGCTCCTCCTAGAAACCCTAGTTTTCACGAGTGTCACACAATCAAACTTCTAGAAACCTACAAAATAGAAACATAAACATAAATCAGTAATAAGGTAACTAAAAATGAGGAACATTTTGGGGGTCCCACCATGATCACCATTTTGTAAAGCAAAAAAATGAGAACACCAAAGTAATAGATAACATAATCAAAATTTTCTCCAAACAATAGTTACAAATATAGGGTTTTGAAACCCTTATTAACGAATGAATATATGATGTCTTCTATTTCATATTTTTCTCCAAACAAGTGTGTGGGTGGGCTTGTGTATCCCTACGAGACCACCCTAGCTGTAGAAATTTCTAAAAATGTAGTCCATGCACCTACAAATAAAAGATAACACAAAAGGTTTAATAGTACCTATGAGGGCTCCACTGTGTGAGGCCATATAAATGATAAAAACCTACAAACCCTAAGTCTCACAATATTAAAATGTAAACAAAAATTTAAAATCATAAATAAATGCAAATGAATATCTTACCTTGTTAATAAAATAGTTGTGATGCTGATTTATACCCTTGTTTTTGTGTTCTAAAGTCACGCGGATGCCCATAAGCATCGACTGTGGGAAATAATCGAAGGTGTTCGAGGATGACTGTGAATGCCCAGTAGCATTCTAGGAACACTCAACAATGTTCTATGAAATTTGGGAGGCATTTAGGGGTGGATGGGAGTGATGCAAAACCAGATTTGGCTCACGAGAGTTTTGTAGTGACAAAAAAAAAATGTGTGATGGTAGCGACAAGGGAGGAAGATGGTAGCAAAATGGATAGGATTTAGGAGTGGATAGAATGCTCGGATGCTCTCAAATATTAAATTTCTAGACCTTCTAAATTTTTGAGGACCTTGATTCATCAAAATGAATCATATTTTATAATCTATCCTTTGATAATGTAAGGGTTTCGATGATACCAATGGATGATCGAGATTAAAACATGAGGAAGGGTTGAGATTGAACTTGAGCATGTGACATGGATTAAGATTGATGGGTGTCTGAGATTAAGTCATGACAGATGGCTATGATTTATTTACATAAATACATATATATTTATTAAATATATAAATATAAATATAAAATATTAATATTCATATATATATATATATATATATATATATATATATATATATTAAATAACTACACACACACACATATAATTATATATAATGAATTACTATGATTTGAGGATACAAATGGATGACAAGTGGCTAGATTTTGGTGTCTACAATTGTTTTTATGATGTAATTGCTTTAATATTGTGTATTGTGTAATGATTTACTCTTATGATATTATGGGTTAGATGATGATTGATTTGAATTGCATAGTTTAAGAATAGATGTGATATGGATTGAGATTAAGATAGATTATTCGATATTGATTAGAAGGATTTAAAATATGAATGATTAAATGGTGAAATAATTTGAAAGTGATAAAATATTTATGATGCATTATGTACTAAAGAGTGTATGGCTAAAGTACATCTATGTAAAAAGGATATATACAAATACATACGACTATATACATAAAGATTTTTGCAAGGGAATTTTAGGGAGTTTTTTAATTTTTCCAGTGTTTTTTAGCTTTGATATATGGTTCATTTACTTTTATACAAAAATATATACAATCATGAAAAATAAACTATTTACTTTTAATGTCTAAAGTACTTTTGTCTTACTCATAGGACTTTTGATTTAGCCTTTCCCATAGGAATTTTAATTTATCCTTTCCCATAGGACTTTTGATATGATATTTACCTTCAAGTAGATACGTAAAGGAATTCTAATTAGATTTATTTACCTCATAGAGAATTTTCATTAAATACTTTTGACTGATTGGTATGGCAACAAACGATACACCTAGTCTAGAAAATTTTATTGTTGACCTGTTACCCCCATGCAAGTTCATACATGGGAAATAATATATTATGGGATTGATATGGATACCAACGCTTATAAAATTTATAATATTAATCATGTAGATATTGATGATATAAATTTTTTTATTTGAATTCCATCAAAACCTATAAACTTCATAGTTTATATCATATGGTAGTTTGATTTATAGTTTGAAAGTATTGATAGATATGATTTAAGACAAACTTGATTAAAATAGAAAGAATATTGATAATAGGGTTTTATAGTTGCATAAACCTAAATTTGATTCACAAATATGGTACTAGGAGGATCCACTCACATTAGGCATCTAGTGTAATAAAAAATAAACTATCCTAACTAGGATCATTATTTGCATGTCGTCACATATCTTTACCTAAAGATGCACTAAGCAGTTCAAACATAGACAAGCACATGAATGTAGACATATATGAAATTATACAAATTCATAAGCAAGTATTGGTAGTTAGATGAAATAAATAAGCATCCAATATGGATTTAAATGTAATACATTTTAAGATGCATTATGTTTGTTGGTTCTTTAAGCTCTTTTCTATCAAGTGTGGTAAGGTAGTAAGCACCTAAACCAAACATAGTGGTTATGAAAAACACACATATCCAATTAGGCTCAAACATACATTTGATATTGATTTTAGAATTGGTATTATTTTTATTCTATTTAAGAAATATATCAAAAACCTCAAAGGAGTGGGACCATACATTTTTATAGGCTATTTAGGCTATGGATATAGTTTTTATCAAAAAATTCCAAACTTTGATGTTTGATATGATGTTCATCTATGATAGAGGAGTCTTAGAAAAAATGCATGAGGAATTAACCTCAAGCTCAAAAGATAAAATATTTCTTGTTCCATAAGCCAATGTATAGGGCATCATACTAGTACAAATTTGAATACTAGTGCAATAGGTCCATATGGTGGGATAGAGCTAAAGATGCCAACCTCTTCTACTTTTGTTTGTAAGATTCTTCAGGATCTTGACAAGAGTATTCTTATAAGCTTTAGCTTGGCCATTACCTTGAGTATAGTAAGGCATTATCCATTAATGCTAAATAATATACTCAAAACAAATTTTCTAGGCATCCTTATCCTTCAAGAGTGTTCTATTATCATATATTAGCCTAAAAAGGATGTTGTAACAACTAAGGATTAGGTTAAGAATAAAATTGGAGACTTGGATTATAGTGTTTGAGTCTAAAGGTATGGCTTTGACCCATTTAGTAAAAGTACTTAGTGGTTATGATGATGAAATTGAGTCCATCAAACAATACCAAGTTGATATTCCCAATGATGTCTAAGCCCCATATAGAAACAATATTGACAAGTAAAGGGTTGGAGATCTTGGTATGGATAATGGATAATGTTTTCATTCTTCTAACACTCATCACACCCCATAACATATTCAAGATTCATTTTTCATTCAAGGCCAGTAATAACCCATGCACAAGAGTTTCTTGGCAATGGTGTAACCATTGAAGTAATCATCACACAATATATCATGGGACTCTTTAATGGCTACTTCATATTTAGATGAGTTCAAGCACATAAGAATAATTCCATTAAGGGAATGGTAGTATAAGATATTTAAAATTATTATATTTTTGCAACCATGTTGCTTAAGTTTCTTGCACTCATTATGATTTAAACCATAGGGCAATTTGTCATCACTAATAAAAGCAAAAAAATATTGGTATTAGGGATTGGTATAGGGATACACTTCTATTGAAAATAATCCAAGATAAATTTGACTATAATATAAGGTCAAAGACTTCCTAATTTAACAAATTATGATCATGGCTTGTTCATCATCCAACTCTAAGAGGACCAAGGATACCCATATAACCAACATGTTGGTTTATTCATCATCCAACTCTAAGAGTACCAAGGATACAAACACCAACATGTTGGTTACTAGACCTAGGGATAGCTTCGATGGTGATGTTTTCAAAAGTGTAATTAGGTTAATGATTATGCCTTTTTTCAATGAGTTTAAATTTTTTTTATGAGGGATCATGGTCCCATCATACTGAGTTGGGTTTAAACGTTAATGATGATGCCTTTGTATGACTTAAGATTTTCATTTTTTTTACAAACACCATTGAATTGGTTGACTACATGTTAGGAATATTCAAAATAAAAGTGTTGTAACCTACAAAGCTAATGTTGTGTGAAGCCCTAAGATAAAATCTTCATATTCAATACTATTCTTGGTATAGAAAAACTTAAGCTTAAAGGACAAATGTATCAACTATTATTGAGGAGTTACCAAGATGACTCCTTCCCTTGCTTCCTTAACACATTGATCACTATCAAAGTACAAAGTCCAAAAATCAGTTTTATCTACTGCTAGGCTAAATATTGACTCATATAGGAGGTTTAAAACTAATTTATGGCTATATTCTAAGGGAAAAATTACTAAATGGTTAGTGATGACCTAAAATTTAAATTATTTTTGTTTACAAACTCAAGAGTAAATTTTCTAAGTGCGGTGACCCACTTAGTAATTTTCCCCAAGAGGTTAGTCTTAGACATGGGACATCGTAAAGGATCAACCCTCATGATGAAAAATATATTATGTTTAGGTATACAGTATTTGCACTTATGGGAAGTAAACACTATTGTAAGAAAAATATTCTCTTGAGGTGTATAGCGTGTTTTTAATTGACCAAAGTCCTATTAATGTAAAAAATAGCTTGTTATTTATGTTGGTCATAATACTACACCAATGTATTGCCTAAGGTATAATTTGTTGCTACCATATATAACAACAAATATCTAGAAAAATTATGAGTAGCAAAGAAAGGAGGAGATAAGAGATAGTATTTTAGAGCATATAAGGTTACCTAATGGTTAGCATACCAACTGAATATTCTATTCATCCCCAAAAACTTTAAAAAGAGCTAACATGTATTCATAAGTTGGGAAATGGATCTCCAAATTGCTTCGATATTGCCTTGGAGACTCTTAAGTTGTGTTAAAGTTTGAGGGAGTGGCATGTTGACTATACTCAATATCCTTTCAGGTTCAACTTTGATGTCATATTGAGAATCTTAATTTATGTTAAAGTTTTAGGTCCTTTATCTCTAGGTTACCTCTAGATCATCATTGCTTCTATGTTGACTCTTTGGGTCATATCTCAACAATCATTACCTCTAGGTCACATATTTAGGATACCTATCATCCATAATTACCTTTGGATTAGCCATTGGATCAACCATTGAATCATCAATTCTATAAAATCACCACTAGAATATACCTTTAGAACCATTCACATCCTCAAAATATTCCTCATTATTTATTATTTGCAGGTAAATTGTCATTGTAGATATTCAATAATTTTTATGTAGGCTCCTATCACTATATATCTTCCAAGCATTGCTTGGGTCATATTATTATGATATTTATATCATGTTTCCAAACACACTTACCCATGGAAAAATTCATATTATTCACATTCAACAACATGTGATGGTTTTCAATCACTAATCTCAGTCTCCTTCTATAGAAACCATTCAATATTTCCTTTTCTTTATCCGATTATGATACATTTATATATCCAAAATTCATTTATATTGTATTGGTCACTTTTTTTGTGTCAACACTTTCTAGAGTGATTATTTCCTCCAAAAAATTCATAAGAATGTAGGTTCCAACACCTAGTTTTTATAGGTCCATTTCTTCCATAATTACTACAACAACCCACACTAGGAACTTCTACATATGATTATTCCATTAAGTTTTTTTGTTATTACTACCTATCACATTTTTATTAGAAATACTTCTTTCATATTTTACATAGAATCCTCTTTTCATAAATTTGGTTTGAGTAGTACCTTATTCATGTCATGACTCTCCCTAGCAGACAATTTGGCACAAAGAAAAATGTATTAAACTATGATGTGGTGATACCTAGTTTGAATAATTGAACCAACTATATGATGTTTAGTTAATTTATAAGGGTATGCTATTGCTAACATATTGCCAAGTGTGCAGTATCAGGTACACTCATAGGTGGAGAGGCTAGAAATATCCACAAAAAATGAGGGTACTTAAGATCAGGGGAAATGATGATTAAGGTACTCGAAGGTAACATGGATAGATACCTTCATATAGGCATGCATTATCGAAAGGTATAATCATCAATGACTGATAACCTTGAGCATTAGTTGATATCATAGTAGATATCATAAAATATTTGACTGAGATGGGTGATTGGGTTGATGTAAAGATTCCCTCTTTGTTGCTTTGTAAACTTGATTGCTCTTTCCTGCATTATGACTTGGGTATCTTAATGTTAAAATTCCAATAGTAGAACAATTGCACAAATGCATGTAGTTGCATAAAGTAAATTGTTATTTTGAAATGTTATGTGAACATTAGTTTTTAGGAAGAAAAAAAGGGATTAGGTTTAAATAAAAATTGAAGGTGCATTTAAATAAAATAATCAGGTTTGATGAAATGATGATGTGAGTTCATTTAAACTGATTAATAAACTTTGTCTTTGTGATAAATGAAAAATTCATTTAAAAGTAATTGAAGAAGTTTATTTTAATGATATTGCAAATTCATTAATAAACTTTAGAGAAATGAAATTAAAAAATGAAAGAAATCCATTTGATAATAGATAGAAATATTTTATTCAAAAAAAATAAAAGAAAAAAATTAGGAAATTGTTTTAAATAAAAAATAAAGGAATATATTTTTTTAAGTGGAAATAAAATATCTTGAGGGATATTTTATTTGAAAGGGATGCTACTTTCATTTAAAAATTATAATGTCTTTTTTCCATATGAAGTGCAACCTACGTAAATGACCTGGAGGCTCTATTATTTTCCAAAATAGAAATAAGGGATAGGAGAATGAATAACATAAGAGTAAGGTGAGATGAGGGATGTCAACATTGAAGGGAAAATAGGCACAAGGATGGCACGATTATCAAGATATGTTGACATATATGGGGCACCTAGGAGCAAGGGTACATAAGGTAAGGAAGGAAAAAAGAAATGAAAAGAAAGAGGAGAGGGGATGTAGAGGAGAGAGGTAGAGAAAATAGGAGAAAATGTAGAGTGCACAATGATAAAATGAGGGAACTAACAAAGGAGATATTGGTTTCTAGCACACAGGAGAACAAGGTTGGAGGTTTCTAATCTCACCGTTGAATGATTTATTTTTATGACATGAAAATAGTATGAAACCTGGTTAAAACTCCCCCCGTAGCATGTTAAGTTCCTCTGAATGTTTGAATCTTAGTTGTTTTAATTTAAACATAGACAAAAATCTATGTTTGGTTTGGGCTCCCTATGAGCATCTTTACTATTTAATTTTATGAAATTTCGACCTTGCCATAGACCAAGTGTTGATGGCAACACTATGTTTTTACTGACTGCATGAGGAAGTGGTGTGTCTTGTAAGCCACCAAGTGTTGATGGCAACGCTATATTTTTCCCCACTACATGAGGAAGTGTTGTGTCTTGTAAACCACCAAGCGTTGATGGCAACACTACATTCTCCCCAGTGTGAGGAAGTATTGTGTCTTGTAAGACACCAAGTGTTGATAGCAACACTATATTTTTCCCCACCACGTGAAGAAGTATAGTGCCATATCTAGAAAAGCCACCAAGAATTGATGGCAACGTTGTGACTTCCCACTATATGAGTGAGGAAGTGCCTTATCTAGAAGAGCCAATAAGTGATTATGGGAACATTGTAGCTGATTTTTTCTCACTATAAGAGTGAGGAAGTGATGTGTCTAGGAAGGCCATCATGCATGCGAGGAAACATTTGAGTAAATAAAACCCTAGGCATAGTGGAAAGCAGTTGGTTATCCTCTCCTTGAACTCCAAGGTAGTTTTCATTGACCTTCGTACTGAAGCTATGTTACTTCTGCCATGACTTCAGTAATCTAAGGTCCTAGATAATAGTAAGGTGAGATGTCTTATAAAATAAATATTAAGGCAGACCTTTGAATATTATATGATGTCTTATAAATTAAATATTAAGGCAGACCTTTGAATATTATATGATGTCTTATAAAATAAATATTAAGGCAAAACTTTATTATTATGAGATATCTTATTAAATAAATATTAAAACAAACCTTTGATTTTTATGAAACACCTTATGGTTCCTTAATTAAAAATAGACCTTTGATGGTTGAAAATTATCTTAGGATTTTTTAATTAAAGTATGACCTTTAAATAAGGATATAAACTATGTGACTTTAATTAAAGTAAGAACATTGATCAATAAGATCATGAAGAGGCTACTTTGTTAATTAAAGTAGTGAGTCTTTGGATAAGGTTAAGAATCTTGAATTAAGGTTATGAATCTTCCAATAAGGTTGTAAATATTTGATTAAGTAAGTTTATGATGTAGGTTTTATTTTAGAGTGTTTCATAAGGTAACATAATTTTTTATAAAATTAATGACAAAGTTTATGTTATCGAATTGATGACAAAACTTTCTTGAATTAAATGGATGGTTAGATTTATTCTTCGAATTAAAGTTATGGGGTTTTGATTTAGGTAATGAATGATGGGTTTGTTATAGAGGTTAAAGGTATGGGAGTCTAATGCTTTAAAACATGATTAAATTTGATTGAGCTTTCATGAATTAAATGGATGGTTAGATTTATTCTTCGAATTAAAGTTATGGGGCTTTGATTTAGGGAATGAATGATGGGCTTGTTTTAGAGGTTAAAGGTATGGGACTTTAATGCTTTAAAATATGATTCAATTTTATTGAGCTTTCATGAATTAAATGGATGGTTAGATTTATTCTTCGAATTAAAGTTATGGGGCTTTGATTTATGTAATGAATGATAGGCTTGTTTTAGAGGTTAAGGGTATGAGACTTTAATGCTTTAAAACATGGTTGGATTTGATTGTGCTTATATGAATTAAGTGTATGATTAGAATTATTCTTTGAATTAAATTTATGGGGCTTTGATTTAGGGAATGATTGAAGGACTTTTTTTAGAGGTTAAAGGTATGGGACTTTAATGCTTTAAAACATGAATATATTTGATTGAAGTGAGACCTTGAACTAAGTGCCATATGTTGGATGACTCTCTAATAGAACATGAGAGATGAAAATAAAAGTAAAAGGTCTTTTTTAATACTCATTATGCATTAGATGGTTGTAAACTTAATTAAATTTTGTATAGTTACAATTTGGCAAAGTAAATGAATAGATGCATTTAGAGGTATGCCTATCTTGAACCGTGAGTATCCTTATCCCCTACCATCCTTAAATAACCAATGAGAAGAAAGGAAATGTGATGAGTTTGTTAAATGGGAGGCTGATCAAGAACAAAAATCTAAGAACCCCTAAAATCCTGAGAGGAAACCTAATGGAAATTAGAAGAAGTTCAAGAAGAGATTTCATAAGAAGGATAACAAACCCAATAATACCAAATCTCAACAATAGAAGTTGCAAGCTCTAGCTCCAGTAGTTAAGACAAGGAATCAAAAAATTGAAAAACAATAAGACCTAAGAAAGGGTGTTACAATTGTTGGGGATTTCATTACTATAATCAGTGTACATATCAAGTAGGGACTAGCACAACTAATGAAAAAGGAAAGGAACCAGAACATAGAATCTATGCTATAACAAAGAAGTAGAATCTAGAGGGACAAGCCACCCCATTACTTGGAAAGGTAAGGTTTTTAATAAGCAAGTAAATATTTTGATAGATAGTGGAGCCACTGATAGTTTTATTTTGTCTAGTCTAGAAAGGACTATATCGAAAAGGCTAGGACATTTAGCTCAAGGATGGAAGGTTGAGTATTGTTCTAGGTAGACCTACTCGGTAAACGAGTATTATCTTATGGCATAAGTCTCTATATCTAATGGGATTATAGAATGTTATTTATATGTAGCTCCCCTTCATTCCTTTGATGTGATCCTAGGTATGTATTTACTACAAGCTCATAAAGACTTGATTAATTTTCAATATCGATGGATTGAGTATGTAGAAGGCAGGAGGAGACTCAAAATTTATAGCAAGCAAGGGGCATTTAAACCTTGGATGTTGTCAGCTATGCAACTGAAAAAGGCCCTAAAGAGAGGATAAATAGTATATATAGTAAAACTTAATGAAGTGGAAGACCACTATAAAGGTGAAATACTATGGCAACAACAAATTCTATAATATTTTAAGGATGCATTTCTAGAGGACCTACCTAGAATACCTCTTGTATAGGAATTTGACTTCACAATTGAACTTATGATGAGAGTTGAAACTATTCATAGATCCTCGTATAGGATGAATCCTATTGAAATGCAAGAACTGAAGGTTCAATTGCAAGGATTATTGGAGAAAGGTTTGATAAAACCAATTGTGTCACTATGGGGTGCACTATTTTTTTTCATGAAAAATAAGGATGGTTTTCTAATATTGTGTATTGATTATAGGATTTTAAATAAGGCTACAATAAATAATCAATATCCTTTACCTAGGATTGAAGATTTATTTGATAAACTAAAGGATGCCAAGGTTTTTACTAAGATCGATCTGAGGTCAGGGTATCACCAGTTAAATATTCATGAGGAAGACACTCACAAAATGACACTTAAGACTAGGTATGGGTATTATGAGTTTACAGTTCTACCCTTTGGACTAACTAATGCCCCAAATACTTTCATAAACTTGATGAACAATGTGTTCTGAAGACACTTGGAAAATTTTATCTTCGTATTCCTAGATGATATCCTTATATAATCTCAATATAAAGAAGAACATGATAAACATATTAGGATCGTGTTAGAATTGTTAAGGAAGAATCAACTTTATGGAAATCTGGATAAGAATGAATTCTATGTTTGAGAGGTTCGATATCTTGCACATGTTATATAAAAAAAGGAATTGTTGTGGATTCAAAGAAGATAGAGGCTATCCTAAATTGGCCATCCCCTACTAATGTGACTGAAGTACAAATATTCATGGGGTTAACAGGCTATTATAGATATTATATAAAGGATTACTCAAAAAATGTTGGACCCATAACTAACCTTCAGAATAAGGAAAATGAATTCAAGTGATCAGAAAGGTGTGAGGTTAATTTTGTACTACTAAAGCAAAATCTTACTACCACACCAATAGTAAAGGTTCTCTATATGAAAGGGGAATTCTCACTATGCACATATGCATCAATATAAGGATTAGGAGGGGTACTCTCACAAGAAGAGTCAGTAGAGGCATATACTTCAAGGAAGCTCAAAAAGCATGAAGTTAATTATGATATGCATTATCTATAATTAGCTATAGTGGTGTATGCTTTAAAGGTTTGGAACCACTACTTGGTGGGAAGACCCTTTGAGTTAAATATTGACCATAAAATTCTACGATATATATTCCCTCAACCAATAATCAACACAAGATAGAGAAGATGGGTGGAATTCCTCACTGAGTATGATTTAATTATTGAATACATAAAATGGAAGGAGAATAAAGTCATTAATGCTTTAAGTAGGAGAAAATATATAGCAACTATAACTAAAATTCACTTGGACCTTACAGATCGGGTGAGACAGGAGCAATCTCGGGATGAGTACTACCAAGAAATTTGAGTTAAGATGAACATAGATCCTGAAGGAAATAATGAATTTAGTATGAGGGATAATTTTCTATGTTATTAGAGAAGGTTCATCATACCAAATATGGGCAATTTAAATAACTTTATAATGCAATAAGCCCATAGATATCCTTATTCTGCTCATTCGAGAGGAGCCAAAATGCAAGAAAATATTAAAAGAACCTTCTTTTAGGTAGGAATGAAGAAGGATGTCATGGATTTTGTTGCTCGATGCCTCAAATGTCAGAATGTTAAGGAATAAAACTAACATCCTATAGGAAAACAATATTTGCATGAGATACCTATGCAAAAATGGTAAGTTATATCCATGGATTTTATAGTGGGTTTACCCAAAACTCGGTACCAACATGATGCCATATTTGTAGTGGTCGACAAACTGACTAAGGTTTCTCATTTCATACTGGGGAATGCTAAGAATGATGCTCAAGTAGTAGCTAGCAAATTCATCAAAGAGGTATTTCGATTGCATGGATTCCTTGAGGTAATTATCTCAAATAGAGACTCCAAATTCACTTCAAAATTTTGGAAATCCCTTCATAGTGCAGTTGGTACAAAATTGAATATGAGTTCAACTTACCAACCTAAAAATGATGGCCAAATGGAGTGGGTAAACCAAGTTCTGGAAGACATGCTTCGCATGTACTACATGGATCAAAAGTCTCATTAGGAAGATTATCTATATTTAGTAGAGTTTTCCTACAATAATGGACATCACTCCTCGCTAGGAATGGCACCTTTCGATGACTTGTATGGGAAAAAGTGTAGAACACCATTGTATTGGGATAACCTAGAATATCAAGTTGTGATTGGGATAGAAATTATTAGGTTAATGGAATACTAGCTAAAGGAAATTAGGCAAAGGCTTAAGGAGGCTGCGGATAGGCAGAAGAGTTATGTAGATCTAAAAAGGACTCCAAGAGAGTATTCTATAGGAGATAAGGTGTTCTTAAGGGTTAAGCTGAAGAGGAGTGCTATTAAAACCATGAAGTTGGATCCACATTTTATGGGACCCTTTGAAATCACAAAAAAGATCAGTTTGGTTGCATACCAAATTGCATTACCACTAAATATGTCCAAAATCCATGACACTTTCCAAATATCCTTTCTTAGGAAGTATGTTGTTGATCCTGAACATGTGTGGGATGCTTCTAATTTGCAAATGGAAAATTCAGAGGCCATTGAAGTACTTCCAGTGAAGGTTCTTGAGTTTTTATCTAAGTCCATGTGGAATAGGACTCTTTAACAATGTAAGGTCTAGTGGGACCAATTATCTGAGAAAAATGCCACTTGGGAGAAAGTGGAGGTTATGCAAACACATTTTTCCTTTTTGTTTGAATATAAATAATGTAATAATTTTTATTTTTCTATCAAAAACTAAAGAAACAGGAAACACTAAGGATGATGTTTAGTTCTAGTGAGGGAGGATGTCATGAACCTCCCTAGCGGACAATTTGGCACAAAGAAACAATGTATTAACCTATGATGTGGTGATACCTAGTTTGAAAAATTGAACCAACTATATGATGTTTAGTTGATTTATAAGGGCATGTTATTGCTAACATATTTCCAAGTGTGCAGGATCAAGTACACTCATAGGTGGAGAAGGTAGAAACATCCACCATAAATGAGGGTACTTAAGATTAGGGGAAATAATGATTAAGGTACTCGAAGGTAACATGGATATATACCTTCATATAGGTATGCATTATCAGAAGGGATATCATCAATGACTGATCGCCTTGAGAATTAGTTGATAGCCTAGTAGCTATCGTAAAATATTCGTTTGAGATGGGTGATTTGGTTGATGAAAATATTCCCTCTTTGTTGCTTTGTAAACTTGATTGCTCTTTCCTGCATTATGACTTGGGTATCTTAATATTGGAATTTCAACAGTAGAACAATTACAAAAATACATGTAGTTGCATAAAGTAAATGGTTATTTTGAAATTTTATGTGAGCATCCATTTTTATAAAGAAAAAAAGAGATTATGTTTAAATGAAAATTGAAGGTGCATTTAAAAAAATTAATGAGTTTTTATTAAATGATGATGTGAGTTCATTTAAACTCATTAATAAACTTTATCTTTGTGATAAATGAAAAATTCATTTAAAAGTAATTGAAATTTTTTATTTTAATGATATTGAAAATTCATTAATAAACTTTAGTAAAATGAAATAAAAAAAATGAAAGAAACCATTTAATAATAGATAGAAATATTTTATTAAAAAAAAATAAAAGAAAACAATTAGGAAATTGTTGTAAATAAAAAATAAAGGAATATATTTTTTAAGTGGAAATAAAATATCTTGAGGGATATTTTATTTGAAAGGGATGCTACTTTCATTTAAAAAATATGTATTTTCTCCATATGAAATGCAACCTAAGTAAATGACCTGGAGGTTCTATTCTTTCCAAAAATGGAAATAAGGGATAGGAGAATGCGTACCTTCAGAGTAAGGTGAAATGAGGGATGATAAAATTGAAGGGAAAGTAGGCGCAAGGATGGCATGAATCTCAAGAGATGTGGACATATATGGGGCACCTAGGAGCAAGGGCACGTAATGTAAGGAAGGAAAAAAGAAATGAAAAGAATGAGGAGAGGGGACACAGAGGATAGAGGTAGATGAAATAGGATAAAACATAGAGGAGTGCACAACGAGCAAAGGAGGGAACTAAAAAATGAGTTATTGGTTTCTAGCATGCAGGAGAACAAGGTTGGAGGTTTCTAAGCTTACTGTTGCATGCTTTATTTTATGACATGAAAATAGTATGGAACCTGGTTAAAAACCCCCCTTGTAGCATGTTAAGTTTCTCCAAATTTTTTACGCTTAGTTGTTTTAATTTATACCCAAAAAAAAATCTATGGCTAGTTTGGGCTTCCTATGAGCGTCTTTACTGTTTACTTTTATGAAAGTTCAGCCTCACCATATACCAAGTGTTGATGGCAATGCTATATTTTTCCCCACTGCATGAGGAAGTGTTGTGTCTTGTAAGCCACCAAGCGTTGATGGAAACACTATGTTTTTCCCCACTATGAGGAAGTGTTGTGTCTTGTAAGCCACCAAACGTTGATGGCAACGTTGTATTTTCCCCACTATGTGAGGAAGTGTTGTGTCTTGTAAGCCACCAAGCGTTGATGGCAACACTATGTTTTTCCCCACTATGTGAGGAAGTATAGTTCCATGTCTAGAAGAGCCACCAAGCGTTGATGGCAACATTGTGACTTCCCACTGTATGAGTTAGGAAGTACCTTATCTAGAAGAGCCAATAAGCAATTATGGGAAAGTTGTAGCTATGTTTTTACCACTGTAAGAGTGGCGTAGTGACATGGCTAGGAAGGCCATCATGCATACGAGGAAACATTTGAGTTAATGAAACCCTAGGCAGAGTGGAGAGCAGCTGGTTGTCCTCTCCTTGAACTCCAAGGTAGCCATCATTGACCTCCCTGCCAAAGCTATGTTACTTCTGCCATGACTTCAGTAATCTAAGGTCCTAGATAATAGTAAGGTGAGATGTCTTATAAAATAAATATTAAGGTAGACCTTTGAATATTATATGATGTCTTATAAATTAAATATTAAGGTAGACCTTTGAATATTATATGATGTCTTATAAAATAAATATTAAGGCGAACCTTTATTATTATGAGATATGTTATGGAACAAATATTAAAATAGACCTTTGATTTTATGAAACACTTTATGGGTCATTAATTCAAAATAGACCTTTGATGGTTGAAAATTATCTTAGGAGTTTTTAATTAAAGTATGACCTTTAAATAAATATATAAACTATGTGACTTTAATTAAAGTAAGACCTTTGCTCAATAAGATCATGAAGAGGCTACTTTGTTAATTAAAGTAGTGAGTCTTTGGATAAGGTTAAGAATATTGAATTAAGGTTATGAATCTTCCAATAAGGTTGTAAATATTTGATTAAGAAAGTCTATGATGTAGGTTTTATTTTAGAGTGTTTCATAAGGTAACATAATTTTTTATAAAATTGATGACAAAGTTTATGTTATAGAATTGATGACAAAGCTTTCATGAATTAAATGGATGGTTAGATTTATTCTTCAAATTAAAGTTATGGGGATTTGATTTAGGGAATGAATTATGGGCTTGTTTTAGAGGTTAAAGGTGGGAGTTTAATTATTTTAAACATGATTCGATTTTATTGAGATTTCATGAATTAAATGAATGGTTAGATTTATTATTCGAATTAAAGTTATGGGGATTTGATTTAGGGAATAAATGATGGGTTTTTTTTAGAGGTTAAAGGTATGATACTTTATTGCTTTAAAACATGATTCGATTTGATTGAGATTTCATGAATTAAATGGATGATTAGATTTATTCTTTGAATTAAAGTTATGGGGCTTTGACTTAGGGAATGAATCATGGGCTTGTTTTAGAGGTTAAAGGTATGGGACTTTAATGCTTTAAAACATGATTGAAATTTATTGAGATTATACAAATTATGTGGATTATTAGAATTATTCTTTGAATTAAAATTTATGGGGCTTTGATTTAGGGAATGATTGAAGGACTTGTTTTAGAGGTTAAAGGTATGGGAATTTAATGCTTTAAAACATGAATATATTTGATTGAAGTGAGACCTTGAACTAAGTGGCATATGTTGGATGACTCTCTAAGAGAACATGAGAGGTGAAAATAAAAGTAAAGGGTCTTTTATAAAATCCATTATGCATTAGATGGTTGTAAACTTAATTAAATTTTGTATAGTTGCAATTTGGAAAAGTAAATGAATAGATGCATTTAGAGGCATGCCTATCTTGAACCATGAGTATATTGATCCCCTACCATCCTCAAAGAACTAATGGGAAGAAAGGAAAAGTGAGGAGTTCAATGGAACCAAAGACTAGGTAATTGTATTTTATATATTTTTACTTATGCTCAAGTAGTCTAGAATTGTGGGGAGCTATCCCTAATGCTGACAATCATAATATTTAGAGTAAGATGGACTTACCATGCAAATATTTAATGCAATAACTGGTTATTGGAATAGAGAAGGTGTTTTATTATTTAATACTGTATTTGTATTTAAAATGTGTATGATTCTCTATTCTTTGATGATATTATCTTTTAGTATTAATCCTTCCTTTCTTTTCTTTTATGGATGCTTAGTGACTATGCTTTGCTTGTTTTAAAATCTAGGTGTATTCTTGTTTTATTGGAATGATAAGATCAAGAGTAGAGTTCTAGGGTGAACTCAAAAGTGACCTAAGGGAATTAATAACCCCTTAGGGTGAACATAGGTGACCTAAGGGAATTGAGAACCCCTTAGGGTGAACATAGGAGACCTAAGGGAATTGAGACCCCTTAGGGAGATAAAATACTAAGTTGTGGAGAGACTACATCTGAGTTAAGATAGCTCATCAGATAAACAATATGGATATCTTAACTCATAATACTTATAGCATACCTACACATAATGATTTGTGTATGGTATGGTTATGTGTGTATACCTTCGATTGACTGAGGATGATAAGTCTAACTCATCAAGAGTGATGAGATAGATAGACTTGTTTGTAGTAACACATGTTACGCCTATGCAAAGTGGATTTGTGATAGGGTATCTCATGAGATGTAGCATTTAGGAAAAATTAGGGGATTTAAATATTATATAGATATTAGGTTGGGTTAGGGGTTCATGAAGGGTTCATGAGTCTATCTCCTTAGAAAAAAAAAACTTCTTCTATTTGTATTTTTTTGTTTGTGTGTTTTTGGGTCATTACACTTGACCTATATATTTGAGGAATTCATTATTTGACCCTATTATTGGTACCATGGTATCTTTCACACCTTTCATATTTATTCCTAAACTTGTACCATCATATCCCATTATTCTCAATAATTTAAAAAATATATGTTTGTATGCCTTTCAAAAATTCTAAATTATTCATTGCCACTTTGATTGCTATCATAATTATCAAAAATGTTCAAAAATATGGTTTTTTAAAATTTTAATATGGTATTTTCCATTATTCAAATACCACAAAGCATCATAGCATCCTTCACAAAAATATGAAGTATCACCATCACTATCAATTCTAGCAATATGAACTTTATTTTTCCAACATAATAAAATTCTATAAAACTTCTATTTTTATGAACAATCCTCAAATTAAATATATCACAATTGAAATTTGTTCTCTAAATAAGTTCACTTGCATGACAATATAAATATTTTACTTTGGGATTATTCTTCAACTTTTTAATTATTTCAAATTTATTTTGACATTCCACCTCAAGTATGTCAAGGGTAGATAGTATTATACACATTCTTCTTATATCACCAACTAAGATTGTTACACCATTTAAAAATTTTTCTTTACCAACTTTCATGAGTATTTATTGTAAACAAAACCTTTTTTTATAGAATTCAACATCTTAACTATCTTTTGGTGACACACAATTTTGAATTTCTCCTATTATTTTATCTTATTTACTATCACCTTTGTTTATTTATTTAGACACTTCACTTCCATGAGAACTTTAAGTGTTATTTCATTTCCATATTCATCATCTATTTTTTGTCTCTCTTAAACCATATACCCTTGTTTATTTTCCCCTCCTTTATATTGCCTTCATTTATGATGTTGCGATTAACATGGTTGATACTATTGACTTTGAGGTGAGAAGACATATAGGGAAAATAAACCATTTTTTAAAGATCTAGCAAGTTCAAAATTTCCCTATTTTTTAATGAAACATTTATTATTCCCATTAAAAACCTTGAATTCAACTATAATTTTCCTATTCAACATATGTGATGCTAATAACAAGTTATTGGATAACCTTGGAATATATAATACATTTTCTATTGTACATTCTCCACTCCTTTGAAATAAAATATTTTATCATCTATTACTTGAATATAATGAAACCATTCCATATATCCAATCATGTGTTTATTTAATTTTGAATTAATATGCCAAAAATCCCACCTTGATTTTATATCATGAGTCAATATAAATTTGTGTTAGTTACTTATGTCTTTATTGCTTCTTTTGTGAGAATTTCATGACTTGACCATTTCAAATAAAAAATATTAAATTTTTAGGATTTATTTTTGTAAAATTTGGATTCTTGTGAGGTTAGCATGGTGAAGGCTCTTTATATCTCCAAATGATCCCATTTTTGTTATACCACTAGTCCTATATACTAATCCTTTTTATATACCCATCGATACATCGAATAAGATAGTCCTCTCAATATACCCATCTGAAGGATATTGATACATAGTACAAAGGTAGTACTAAAATTGATTCATTCTATCAATGACACCTATCTAAAGATAAATCCTCATATGCAAGTGTAACTTTCCTATATACTTGAAGTTTCTCAATTTTAGTATTTAAGTCTAACAATAGAAAATAATGGGGTAGATTATGGAGTGAAAGTACTTAGTTATACAATTTCAAATTAGAAAAAATCAAGTTTAAAATATATCTTATTGCATCCAAGTGATAAGGGAGGATTGTCTTCTCTCTTCTATGCATGCATGAACTATTCCTTATTCGATGCTATATATGGATGTACATTTCTCCACATCTATCTACTTTTACCACACCACATGTCAATTTTATGATTCTCATTTATGTTTTACTCTTAAAATAGGTATTTCAAAGTGAACATTAAAAATGCTTATTCTTTCATTCAATCTCTTCTTAGAATAAGATTTCTTTCTATTTTTGCAAAATTGCAATATGCAGGTCTTTACCTCATAGGAGTTTCAAGTTGTTTAAAGCTTACATAAATATAATGATATATAACTAAAATATGTTATGGCAATTTGTAGATTATGGTTTTATATTCCCTAGGTAGCTTCGACATATCTAGAAAGAAATTTGTAGAGCATAGATCTATATTCTTCAACATATTTGATTAGATAAATGTATTAAATAGAGAAATTTAGCCACCTAAATATGACTCTTAAATTGATAGGATTTACAGTTTATAACTGAATGCTTATATTTATATTTCACGTCCTTTATTTTTTATGTTAGAATCTTTCTTCTAAAACTTCTATCTTCAAGGCACTCACAAAACTTCTAGCAAAAACACTTGTCCATATTTTTTAGAATTCTAGAATTTATCTTAATGGGCTCCTCTATATTTAAATCAAATATACCCTCCATTAAATTTTGACACAAAAATGTTATAATGACATGTTGTCAGATGGCAATGATTATCTCTTTAGCATAAAATTTTCCTCACACAACCTCAAGCCAACACACTAACTATTGTACATAACTTCATGGATCTAGTGCCATATGTCAGAAATGGGAGGAGGCAACTAATATAATTTATGATGATATTAATATTGAAAAATATTTAGAACACAAATATCAATCTCACAATATTTTCATAAAAAATATTTTTTTATATTCACCATATTATCCATATAATCCACTATACTTCGTAGTCATGGCTTGTATGCAACATGCATATTTAATGCATCAATACATCTCTTCATATTTGAGAGATTCTTAAATATTTTTAGCTCTTAGAATTTTATCTTTAGTTGCCTCTTTATCCCCTCACATTCTCATAGATGTGTCCATTCAATTTTCTCATATAGAAGAAATATTAATCTCCAAATAAATACAAACATCAAATGAATACATGATTCCAAATAATGTAATAAGGTATAATAATTGAACTCTATCAAAATACTTATTGTATTCCTCATGCTTAGCTAAGGTCAAGACTTTTCCTATATTAAGAAATTTATGATCTTTAGGAGTCCTAATGCCAATTTCTATGGTTTCCCCAACCACAATATAATATATATGCTCTAACAAATATAGAGCAAACAATGATCCCAATCTCTCATGATCTATAGGATCTAGGTATTATTGATTGTAATTTATTGGTAATGACGAAATGATAATTCATAATTTGGTTAAAAAGTCCACTAAAATAGAAGTTATTTTTTCTTAGATAGTCCAAGGGATCATCTTGATGAGAATAATTCAGGATGTCCTTTATCTCATAGTTAGATTCATTAGAAATCATATTAGGATAGGCTTGGGTTAGGATATTTACACTAGCAAATTAAGTAAATCAAAAGAGGTTAGAATATATGAGAAGATGATGACCCTTCATCATCCTCCTTGTTTTGATCCAATGTATTTAAGGAAATAGTGTTGTCATGGGACAATATATGTGGAAGTCTAGCTTGATTATTGATATTAGATGAAGAAGAAGAGCAAGCAAGAGGTTAACCACATCCAAAAATATAACCTATCTCACAATGTTCTGGCCAATATTTTGTCTACAGGGGTTCTTTTATGCCCTGTCCATATAGTCCTAGTTCTTTATCTTGATATTCTATGTTATAAATTATGTGTTTTATAATAGAGTACAATTGTAATTGAAATCATAAACCATACAATCATTCAACAAATAAAAAGTTGTTGCCATGGATTTATTCATCGTTAGTAGTATTGACACAAACAAAAAAGCAACTTTTGATTTGCATCCTTTTACCATTACTAGTAGAAGGTAATACTAAGGTTTTAGGATATGAAATAACCTTAGCTAGGTAAAGAAAAGGTTTATTATTAATGGTGATGTTGGTTAGATTAGATATTTAACCTTTAGATTCATTATTAGATGGGTTACTTAAGGTCAAATACCTTAATGAATTAGTGATTGGAAGCTATGAAGAAGAAGAATATGGATCTAGAGATGAATTTAGATAAGTAAAAATATAAGCCTTAAGGGTCTTGACCTCGATAATTTATAAGTAGGTAAAATTATCAAGGTTAGATATAATTTGATAAGTCTTACCCCTATATTAATATTTAAGACACTAATGAGGAGTTGAGGAAATAACATTCATCTCATGGATCCATGACCTCCCAAGAAGAATTTTGTAAGTTAAGTCACAAGGCTTTACATAAAAAATAGTTTTGAGAATATAGGGTCTAACTCTAGGGGATAATACTATAGTGAATCTAGCCTCTTGTTCTCTATTGTCAAATGCCCTAACAACAAGATTTTATTTATTCAAATATGGTTTAGTTAACATAAAATAACTAATGAATCTTAGGCTATAATCATTGATACCAAATTAATTATCGACTAGGATTCCTTTGATGAACCTAACACTAATGTGGCATATGATGAGCAATGGGAGATATCTGACCATAAGGGATTGAGGTATATCATATTCATGGAATGATAAAGTTGTATGGTTAACCCAATGGATCCCACCATAGAAGTGAGATCATTTTATTTGAGGTATTGATGAACAACTTGATCACTAAAATTTATAATATTTCCCTATGGGTTAGAGAGGATTTGCAAAGGTCAAGAAGTAATATTTTAGCTAGGGTAATTTTAAGTTGATGGTGTAATTCAAAAGCATATTTAGCCTTAGCTCTTAATTAGATGTTTAATGGTGGTCCTTTGCAGGGAGAACATTTTTTGCATGAAATATCAAAGGAAATCTTTAAGTTTGACTAAATTAATGATTTTTATGTTACGTTCTAGTTACAACACAAATAGAAGAAAGTTTATAAGAAAATGATTAATCCCACCATCCTTTGGTTTGGAGGTAAGACATTTATGGAGTGAACATTACTTACTATAATTTGGTTTTGATTATTATTAGGTAGCAAAAATTGGAGTATTTAATGGTCTTAATTAGAAGAAGTTTGATAATTAGAACTTCTAAGAACAACTTGATATTTATAGATTAGGTTACTAAGGCTCATGCATTTATTAATCACATAACCATTAACATGATGGACGACACATTGCTCATTAGAACTAAGAATATTATTTCCTTCCAGGTTATAAAGGCTTAGTAGGTAGAAGCTCCATGATTTGACTTTTAAGAGTTTATATAGGATGGATTAAAGAGGTTCAACTAGCCAATACTACTTTTTTTTTAGATTTTTTTTGTTGTGGCTTCCATAATAGAAGATTTTGTAGGTTAATTGAAATACTAACATTATTGGTTTGGTGTGAGTCTATAACTCAATAATATACAATATTTATATTATTGTACTTCCCCTTGAGGTGATAGAAAGACTTATGTTCCTCATGGAATTCAGATTTCAATTGACCTCTTTTGACAACTACTCGTTTGACCATGACAATGGCTTCTTTGAAAGAAGATACATTCGATCTAAATAGAAGGTCAATTTATCATTAAGGCTACCTATAAACATGTATAGAAGGTCTCTAAGTGGAGGAAAATATTAGAGTTTCTCTAGTAGGGTTTGTTATCTTGCCAATTAGTTAGAAATGTTTTCATGTTTATATTGGTTGAGCTACTGTATATCACTAATCACGTCCTTTTCCTCAATGTAGATAAATAAAAATTTGAAAATAATATTAAAAAAATCCCTAAAGCTTGTAATGGAATGCCTTAGTATTTTATAGTACCATTCCAGGGTGATATGACTAAGACTCTTGGAAAATATTTTGAGTAGAATTATTTCATGATAATAAATATTGTTACATGTGGTTATAAACAACATAAGGTGATTTACAAGATCTTCTCTCTCTTTATACATTTGAATCTTTGGAGTTTTAAATTTTGGAGTAAAAGGATGCCTAGCTAGAAAATGATCTAAAGGTTGGTTGCACAAGTCATCATAAGATTACTTGAGACTAAAATAAGATACTTGTATTATATTCATGTGCTAATTTACTAGCTTTAGTTGAGAAATTAAATTTTTAAGTCCAAAATAAATTTAATTTGATTACTCAAAAGGAATGTGATGAGAGATAGGAGAAAATAATAATCAAGATAATAATAAGATTGGTACACTTGGTAATATTTTGTTGAGATTGGCATAGTATGATTTTTTCTTGAGGTATTTGGAATGAAAGAGTTAGGAGATTAACGATGAGAAATTACAAGACTAGGATTTTAACTCATACTTGTGAGATTAGAATGAAAGTTAATGATATGAGGACTAGAAATTGTGACACTTGAAGCTACATTCAAGTTACAAATGTAACTTGTGCCATTAGGACAACTTACATTATCTTGTAATAGTTCCAAAAGAGAATCTAAATATGAATGATATCCTAAATAATATGGGAATTTTTGCATCCCAACATCCATATAATTAGTGAGGATAGGGGGATTTGAGTCAATGAAATTAGAAATTGATGTATTGTGTTTTACATTTAAGGATACAAAGGATGGATCCAATTGATTTAAAGACAAAGGGTCTGAGATAAGTTATTGGGGAAGATTTAAGAGAAAACCTTACCCTATATAGAGATTAAGGTTATTACAATATTTCCTAATAAATTAATTCAAAACCTCCTTATAGTTTTGAAAAAATTAATACATGTGATTAACATATTTAAAAATGATGCCTTCTTTCTCATCATGGATAGGGGTTAGAGAACCTGAGGGGTGGAATATTTATCTTCTTCTTTAAATTTTGGGTTATCAAAGATGGGTTGGTCTTCATGACCTGCTATTGAAGGGTTAGGTCTTATGGAAAATTTATGAGTAGCACTACAAGTTATGGAATATTTATTGACCATGGGTTAGAAGGGAAGAAATATTCAATTATTAAGTTTAATGAGTTGATTAAATAAGAAAGAATAAATTTTAGAGATTTTAACTCCCCTTCCTTTGATATACGAAATTCAACCTATATACCTTAAGGGACTCCCTATATACCTAAATCCTCTTTATATACTCATTGGTATATGATAGAAAATCAACACATGGATTGCTAATGATATGTGGAAGTGACAGGTTGTATACATGGCCAAGATAGAACATGAGGGGTAGTAGTATACCTCCTTATTACTCCCACTAAACCATTATAATATACTCCTTACTAGGTGTAACTATGCACAAGATACTCTATGGGAGGTTGGTGGCTTCGGATTTCTATATACCAAATATACCCAAGTTACTCATATGACAACTAATAAAATTATCATAAATACCCTTAGTAGGACTAGAAATAGGTTATGTTCTTGTTATATAGATTTAATATGATCTAATATAAATAAATAATAGTATGTGATCTTGATTAATATTTGATAAATTTTACCTTCATTAAGACTTAGCTTGAACAAAGAAGATCCTACAACCCATGATCATATTCACATTAGGTTCACCAAAATGTAGCAACTAGAAGAGGAAGTTGTTGGCAAGGACCTCTTCATGGTGCTATTTTGATCTCCTCTATCTCACTTTGATACTAGAGGTAGTTTATGTGCACTTTATGTTTAATGTATTAGTTAAATAACAACTACATTTCTCCTAATTGTGTGTAAATTTCTAGATTAAGAGTGTGTCTTAGATTAGAGTGTGAGTATTTACTTTATTCAATGTAATAAATGTACAAGTATTATTAGAATGTGTAAAATATTAAATAATATAAGTGTGAATAATATTCCATGTGCACATGAGTCCATAGAGTAGGAAAGTGAAGAGTCTAAAGAAGTATGAAGGCCAAGAGTACTCCATATGAAGAGTCACATTCCATTATATATATATGTCTCTTTTGTGTGTGTGAAAGAGATAATATAGAGTGAGAGTGTGTGGAAGTATGATGTATTTGAGATCTTTATTCTATATCAAAATATAATTTTCATGAGCATTTGTTAATGGTAATTTTATGAGTTGTTGCAAAATTTATTTATGAGTTTTATATGTTTAGAATATTGTCATTATATTATATTTCATTTTTCAACTTTATTTTAAATCTTGTGGTTAGTTTACCTTAAGTATTTATCTTCAAAAGCTAACAGTGGTATTAGAGCTATAGCAAGGTTTTGTCTTGCACAATAATTTTTAAAGTTGCAAAGGATATTTCCACTAGTTAAGGAGAAACCAATGAAGTTGAAGAAGCTACCTTTGAAAAAAGAAAAGTAGGGAAGATAGAATTTTTACTGTGTTGAAGGAAAACAAGTGAAGATTGGAGATATAATTTTTTGGAATATATTACATTATTTGGTACATGCCAATGTCCCACAATGGGTACATCCATAGATTAGGAAAGAGTATATTAGATTAGGATGAAAGTATTGACTCTATGCAATGTAATAAATGCAAAAGTGTGCAAAGATATTTTGGCAATGTAAATATGCATAGTTTTCCGTATGTACATGTGCGAATAGAGTAGGAAGATGAAGAGTTATAGGAAGAGTGAAAGACAAGAGTCCTCCATATGAAGAGTCACATTCCATTCTATATATGTGTATATGGATGTGAAATATAATAATCAAGTGATATATAGAGAGATAGATAGTCATCTATTGTAGTGATGGAAGGTGATGAAGTATGATGTATTTGAGGTCTTTATTCAATAGATTTCAAAGTTTATTAAGAATTTTTTATTAGCATTATTTGAGTTGATTTCTATAATAGTTTATGATTTTATATGCTTTATTTATTAACATTATCATACATTTCATATTTGTAACTTTATTATTGATCTTGAGGTAATATTATTTTGAGTATTCAATCATAAAAAGCTAACAGTGGTATAAAAGCTATAACAAGGTTTTGTCTTTCATAGGTTTTAGTTATAGATAATATTTCTACTGGTTAAGAATAAATTCATAACATTGAAGGAATTACATCTGGAAAGAGAAACTAGAGAAGATAGTATTTCTCACTGTGTTGAAGGAAAACTAGTGATATTTAAGGATTTACCTATTCCAAGAGCAAAGAAGGAATAGAAGGAGATTTATAGGTCTTGAAGATAGACCTTGACATTGAAGAGATCAAGAGACCCCTAGAGGAGGTCCTATTGATAATATTGATAGATAGATAGATAATATTATAGATTAGTATTTTTCTAGAAACTTTCCACAAAGTTCAAAAAATTATAAATACTAGGATTCAACATAGATTAAATTCCACTAGTTTTTAAGATATCTAGTGAAGATTATTGATTTTAGAACTTTTGATATATCTGATTATTATTTTCTAATTTTATTGCAAAATATTAGTTCTTAACAGTCGATAATCTTCATACAATGACTAGAGAAGAATTTCATCTCTAATTTATTGAAAGTCTATGTGCTTTTCTAGTGCAAGTATTAAATCTTTGTTGTAGAAAAGCAGACATTGAAGGAGGTCCAAGAAGAATACCCCATTGAATATTGAAAAGAACCAAGGAGAAGGTTCTCACTGAAGACTATATATTAAGAGATCTAAGAAGAGGTCATATTGAAGAGCTTCCAATCTTGAATATTGAAGAATGAATATAGAGAGGGACTACAAAATGTCCTATTGTAGACAAAAGAAGCATATTATGGAGATCCGAAAAGATGTCCCATTGAAGAATTTCCCAAGAAACCAAGGTGATATTTCATTAAAATCTTGACTAAGAGTGTTGAAGTCTATAGGATTAGAAGACCCAAGAGTAGAGGTCTCAAGAGTATTTTGAAGGAGGAAGGGAAGGCTAGAAAATGCCTTATTGTAGAAGTTGAAGCAATGCAAATTGGATGATATTTGAAGTAACATTCATGTTAGAATATTTAAAGTAGAAGGTTAACCTAACCAAAATATATTAGGACAATTATCACCATCCAACAACAATCCCAAATGGAAAGAATATTTGGAAATAATTTTATCAAATTTTGAGAATATTTTGGATATCTCAGGACATCTAGATTCTTGAGAAAGAAGACAATGAACAAGGTCATATTTGAAACTAGAATTTTACAAGGAGATTGAAGAAAACAAGAATATTGTAGAGGTCATATTTTTGATATATTTGGAGATGGCCACATAGGTTTTATAGGGTTATTTGTAAAATTACAAGTTGCTTATTTCAAAGGAGAAGTCGAAATATCACATGACAACAAGAAAAAGAAAGTAGAAAGCTGTAATTTGGAAAAGCTTTGGAGAAGCCTTTTGAAACATATTTGGACAGCCAATTAAGAGAATAATTGATAGTAAAGAAAGCAACATATTTGAAGGCTCGTGGACATCACCAAATTATTTTTTGTAAGCAACAATTAGAGAGACTTGAGTTTCAAATTTGGACAACATTGAAAGAGTAAAACAAGCTGTATTTTGGAGGAGTTTTAGGAAATATTTAGAATAGCTTTTTATAGTGAAGCACAAGAAAATTTAGAAGCATATGAGAAGGATATCCATGACATATTTGGATAGAAAAAAGGAAGTGCTTGTAGCTGCAAAATTCAGAGATTGTTATCACACATTTGAAGGCAATAAAGCAAATTTTAGGTAGAAACTATAACTACAAGTTATAGAGCCTGCAAGTAGCAAGAGTAAAGGTGTATTGCTAAAAATTTGAGATAACAAGCTATCAATAATGGAGCTACAAAATAATCCATAAAAAGGTGTGTTAAATTGATGCCATATAAAGTGTTATTTTAGAAGATTTAAAAGTGCATATTAGAAGTTTTTAAGAGCATCAATTTTAGAGCTATTAAGAGATGAAAAAATTAAGTTTTTTAGAGTGTCACTAATCCAAGGAAAATACACCATTTCACATCATTATTATTTTATAAATATGCATATTATAATAGCTAGAGTTAAAGCTTGTAAAGATCTTAAAAGGAGCAATAATAAAATTAGTATATGCTATTTTTTGTAGTAAGCAAAGAGCAGATTTACTCTATGTTTCATTGAGGTCAAATAATCCTCAAAGAAAGGCAAATTTATCTTAATAATATTGAGGCTGAATATTCCTCAAAATGAAGATAAATTCAAGGTGTTGAAAAATACCAAGCTTGCAAATTATATTGGTGAAGGAAAACACCAAAAAGTGTGGTAAGATCCATCACCAGAATAACCACCATATTACAAATATTGAGCACTATTGAAGAGTGCAAGAGTGATAGAAGAATACATGGGGTCAAGAACCCTAACAGTAGCCATCGAAGGAGTTCCCAAGAAAGGAAAATTGTTGTGGAATATACCCAATAAGGCACTTGAAAGATATTGCTGGAAGTTGAAAGAACACCTGTAAGTCTAAAAAAATAACCAACAAATAGAAGAGGCTACATTTTTTGAAAACATACCAAGGAGTTCAAAGACTCAAGTTTGACCATTTACCCAACAATGAGAATAGGCTATATTTTTTGAAAACGTATCAACAAAACCAAAGACTCAAATTCGATCATTTACCAAGGAAAAAGTTGTTCATCACATGAATAACCAAGTGTCTAAAATGGAAATGTAATGCTAGGGAACATTACAACTTTGAGTGACAATATTTTGGTCAAAATAAACATTACAAATTCCTCATATAGTGTGGGTAGTATTGAAACTTTACATGATACACTTGTCATAGGGAAGAGGAAATGTTGGTACCATCCATGAGCCATAGGAGCATTGATATTAGTGAAGATATTTTCCATAGGAAAGAAGAAGTGCCACACAACAACAAAATCCATTAATAAATATGAAGAACTCCAGTGACACTTATCAATCATCCTACATAGACTACAAGCATTACTAAGAAAGGTGAAAGGTATTTTGAGCTCTCATTTATTAAATGATATGAAATAGTCTCACACAGCACAAGCAAGAGTACGTGGAGGAAAAAAACCTTGACCACATTGGAATAAAGTTGACTAGAGAAGTGCCCAGTTCATTGAGAAATTTTAAGGAGGAAGTGCATGGAATAATAAAGGTATTATTCACTATGTTTTTAAAGTTAAAACTTTATGCTAAGTAGGATTTATAGTGAAATATTATCTAAGGTTAAAATTTTAGAGGTATTTTTGGAGAGATAAACATTATTTAAACCTTATAAAATCTAAATATTGCAATTAGAAGCCTTTTATCAAATATTGAAGATTATTTTTTAAAGTGAAGCATTAATTTTTGGAGTTTTGTAAATTTTCATATTTGAGTTTACAAAACAAATTAACCATTTACAAAATTGATAAGTTTGAATAAATAAGGCATTCTACACCAAACTAGGATTACAAAACATGCAAATATTGTTTTCATATTATTTCTAAATTTCTAGAGCTGGAGGTATAAGGAATTCTACAACAACATAGTGTATGAAATTTAGAATTAAATATTATATTCATAAATTTGGAAGATAAAAGGAATTCTACATAGGATCACTTGATAAAAGAAAAATTGCACTTGATAGTCTAATCTCTAAATTCAAAACTATTAGAGATATAAATTTGAAGCTTTGTAAGAAGTGAAATTGTATTCAAATAATTTTTTGATAGAAGTAACGTACTATTTTGAAGCATAGAAGTTGAACAATCATATTGTATTATTCAAACATTAGGGAGATACAAGGTTTTCTAAGAAAAATAAAATCAAAAGAACTATATTAATTTGGAACACAAAAGGTTTTCAACAATTTAAATATTATCCTTAGTTTATCATTCAAAACTGAGGAGATATTAATATGAGATAGTTATTTGATAACCTAAACTAGGGAGTCACAAGGTAGACTACTTCAAAGGCTCTATCAAAATGATTATTAACTAATCATAGTCTATAAATCCTTGTTCATATACTCAAATTCAATCTAGATTATAATAGGAATATTTACATAAAATAATACAATAAATAATGATATGGAAAACATTATTAGAAGAGAAAGGATAAGTGTGATAAAAATTGGAATCAAGAATTTACTCATAAAGGTTGAAGGAAACATAGATCTTCAAAACTAATCTACAGTGAAGCCTTGGGAGAAAAATTTACAACCTTGGAATATTATATTCATGCTAGAATTATTGAAACAATTGATAATGGAAAGGATGAAAATGGAAAGGATGAAATGACTAGTAATGCATTAGTCTCAAAAGATAACTCACAAGGGAATGTTGCTTCATTTCCAAGAAGTAAAACAAAATGGAATGATATATATTGTGAATTTTACAAGAAAGGAGGGCATAGTACCAAGTACTACAAATTTATTCCAATGAATCAATATTAAAGAAATTAGATAAACTCAGGAGGTTAATAAAATAGGTTGTCTCAAACTAGACAATATCACCGTAGAAATAATACCAGAACCATCCACACTATAGAGAAGTAAATGAAAAGGGGTACCTAGCCCAAGAGATACAAGAACCAGAAGATGTTACAGAAGAACATGAAGCTAAAGCTATTTTACCAAATGTAGTATTTTATGAAAATACTAATCATTTATTTGATTAGGATACAAACATGAAGTAGGATGAAGAAAGCAACAAATAAGAGCACAAGTTCAAGAAAGAAGATGAAGACCATATTGAAGACTAAAGTCTTCAATAATTAAATAATGTAATACAAGGGGGTTTTGGAATATATTACATTATTTGGTACATGCCAATGTAACACCATGGGTACCTCCATATATGATGAAAGAGTCTTAGATTAGGATTAAAGTATTTACTTTATGCAATGTAATAAATCCACAAGAATGCAAAGATATTTTGGCAATGTAAATGTGCATAGTTGTCCCTATGTACATGTGTCAATAGAGTAGGAAGATGAAGAGTCATAGGAAGAGTGAAGGCCAAGAGTCCTCCATATGAAGAGTCACATTCCATTCTATATATGTGTATATGGATGTGAAGGATAATAATCAAGTGATACAGAGAGATAGACAATCATCTATTGCAGTGATGGAAGGTGATGAAGTATGATGCATTTGAGGTCTTTGTTCAATGGATTTCAAATTTTATTGAGCATTTGTTATTATAATTTTTTGATTTGATTTCTATCATATTTTATGAGTTTATATGATTTATTGATTAGAATTATCATATATTTCATATTTACAACTTTATTATTGATCTTGAGACAATATTATTTTGAGTATTCAAGCATCAAAAACTAACAGTGGTATCAGATCTATAGTAATGTTTTGTCTTGCATACGAGGTCGTAGTGAAAATTTTGATAGATAGAAGAAGATTCCATATTTTTATTTTGCTAGATTCATTCCATATGGTTGAAGGAAAAATCATGAAGACTATGACTTGACATAGATTTATTTCCACTAGTTTTGAGAATAACTAGTGAAGTTTATTAATTTTAGAATTCTAGAAATTTGGATGTATTTGATTGCTAATATCTAATTTTTGTTGCATAAAATTATTTCTCAAAAATTTATAAGTTTCCTACAACATATAGAGAATAATTTCACCTTTGATTGCCTAAAAGTCTATGTGCTTTCCTCATGTAGGGATTATTTTTTGACTTGCAATAAAAGATTAGACATTGAATATTAAGGAGGTCTAAGAAAGTGGTCCCATTGGAGATTGAAGATTGAATATTGAGGATACCCAAGGAAGATATCCCCATTAAATATTTGAGAAATAAGATAGATGAGGACTAAGAAAAGGTCCAAATGAAGAGTTGCAGAATTTGAAGACCCAAGAGAAGAGGTCTGAAGTAAATTTGGAAGGATAAAGAAGAAGGCTAGAAATTCCTATTAAAAAATTAAAGAAGTGGCCATTGGAGAATGTTTGATGAAAGTTCATTGTAGAATATTGCAAAAAGAAGAACCTCTTGAAAAATTTGGTCATATAAAATTTGGAAAAATTGTTTTCATTCAACATCAAGCCCAAAAGGATTTGTGAAACCAATTCAAGGAGGAAGGATTTGGCAAGAAGTTTGCCAAAATTTTGAGAAGGTATATTTTGAAGACTTCAAGACATTGGCATTCTTGAATATTGGGCCAACAAAAGAGGAAAAATTTGAAAATAGAATTTAGCGAGAGATAAGGAGAAGAAAGGAGATATAAGAGGCTACTAATTTGAGAAATTTGAAGAGAGCCATAAGAATTTGAAGGCTGATTTGTGGAAGAGAAGATTGCTGATTTTCATGACAGAAGTTGAAGGGTCACAGGACAGAAAATTGAAGGTGACATAGATCTGCAAATTGAAGAAAATTTGGGTATATTTTGAAGTGCCCTTGAACATCCAATTGAAGGAAGGCTTGTCAAAAAACTAAAGCAGTGGATTGGAGGAGTTAGAGATTGTTTTTGGACAACACATTATAGGAGGAGAGATCAGATTTTGTGAGCAGCAATTTAAAATATTTGGGCTGCAAAATTGGGCAGCATTAGAGGGAGATAGTAGATCTGCGATTTGAAGAATTTTAGGGTATAATTGAGAAAGATTTGATAGGAAAATGAAGGAAGATTTGGCAACAATTGAAGCTGCAAATTGTAGAGATTTTGGACAGCAAGAATGCAGAATTTGCAGCTGTAAAAAATATATAAGTTGAAGATAAAGAAGGATGATTTAAAAAAGCATTTTAAGAGGAATAAAGGATGAAATTTTCACCATTCTGTAATAGCTATTTGGCAAGGAGAAAGAGAAGTTTTGAACAACATACTTCAAAGAAGGTAGAAGTTGATTTTGGGGAAGCAAACTAAAATCAAGTGGAGCTGCAAAATTCATAAATTCAAAATAGCAAAAAGGTGAATCAAATCACCAAGGATATTAGCTTAAAGTAATATTTGTGCTATAAAATTTTATTATTCAAGCATTCAAATTAGCTTATTATAAAGATTTTTGAAAGCACCATATTAGAGTTATTAAAGCCAACAAAAGATAGTCTAATATAAGTGTCTCCAATCCAAGCAAGGAGGCATCATTATCATCCTAGAATCTGCAAAAGAAACAAAAAAAAAAAATTAAAGTTAGATATTGCTTGAAAGGGAGTAATAAGGAGAAGGAAAAATTAATATATATGTTGTTTTTATAATCCAAGGAAAAGTTTGCAAATAAGTGTTTATAGTTTCCTTGTTTAATACCTGAAGGAGAGTGTTTATGTCAAGCACCATTAAAATTATTAAAGGACATCAAAATGGAGAAGCTAAAGTTCTAGTTGAAGCCAAAATTTAGAGCTTGCTATCACCATTGAACTTGCATAAAATGAGTAGTTGGAGAATGATTAGTAGAAAGGATAGGTGATGAACATTGAAACACCAAGTATCAAGGACTCAAAGTGTTGTTATGGAGATTTGAAGTATCAAAATGAAAGCCAAGCATTAAAGAGCCAACCATCAGTAAGGAATAATACTACCATAATACCATCAAGAAATAAAGAGTAATTCCATGAAGCAATAAATCCATCAACCAAGATAGAATGATGTTCTAAAGTCATCATTACCAAGTGTTACATAGGGATAAGAACATACAAAATATTTGTAGTGCCAAAAGAAGTTGTAAGCCATTTGGAATCATGCGCAAAAAGTAGCAATAGGTATTGAAGGAAGATATGGTGTTTCATAGTAGCCATTAAATGTATGGGTGAGTCAAATGGTAAAAAAGAGAGAACACCAATACACCTTCATTGAATATCAGGTCTAAGCATGACAGAGTGGATACAATTGCCATACATGCAATAGATATGAGTAATTTCATTGAGAAACACCATTTAAAGGTAATCCAAGTGCCTTTGACTAGTTATTTTTGCACCTCAAGTGGGAGGTAAAGCAAATTCATTTAAAATTTGATTATTTGTTCAAAATTTAGGAGTTATAAGGCTGGATAATGTTACTATTTTTGTAAGGTTGAAGAGAAATTAATCTATTTGCTTGATTATTGGAGATAAAAGTTAAATTTGAAACCTTAGAAACATTATTAGTAATTTTTGGAAAATCTTGAGAAGCCTTGAAATGATTTTTGAGAAATATTTAGGAATTCAATTTCAAGTTTTTTGGAAGTTTTATAAATTGAATTATTGAATTTTGTGAAGCATTTTATTATTTTCAAATATTTTGAATTGTGGAGAAATAAAGTTTCCTATATCAAATTAGGAATACAAAACTTGCAAATATCTTTTATAGAATTTATAAATTTCTAAATTTGTAACTATAAGGAATTCAACACCAACATAGGTTTTGTGAAATTTAGAATTTTCAAATCATATTCTGTTGAAATTTGGGAGATAAAAGGAATTCAACCTAGAGTTTTGAAGAATTGAAACCTTTGTCAAAACTATTTTTTGATCATTAACCAAATATTAGGAAATACAAGGTATACTACAATATTTGATGAATTGAAAGAGTATTTGATCGACTCACATTCAACTCAACATTTAGAAGTTGGAAAAATTGCATATTTGATCAAAATATTCAAAATTTGGAGATATAAGGTTATACCATAAAAGGTTTTGTATTACATTGAAAACTAGGGAGACATAAGGTAGTCAACCTCAAAGGCTAGAAATTTGAATTTAAAATAATCATGGATTAAATAGTGAAGAAAACATTCAATGAAAATACTGAAGAGCTATTTCATGCATTTAATTTTTATTTTCAAAACTTAATACACACCTTTCATGGATATGAACATTCTGTTTTAAAGGAAGAATTTTAGTTGTTTCTTGTGGAGGCTAAAAAAAAAAAAAAATAGAATTTTAATTGGATATTTGCATGAAAAACTTTACAAGACTTGGTGGACTAGTCATAATGTAGTTATATTTTCTCTAGAAGAATATTTAATGATTTATTTGACCTTTATCACTTGTAGGTTTTTCCAAGGAAAAAAACAAGAAAGAGAACATGTAAGTAATGAATTTTTGAATCCAAGTCAATATTACTATGATTATGTACTAACTCATTGTATTTAAGACTTACCATTAGTAAATGTATTAAAAATAAGAAGATAAATAAACAAAAAATGAATTAAACCAAGAAAAATAGGATGTAGAATGAATCAAAAGAAGATACTTATTTTAAAACTCTAGATATAAATTAAAGATAAAATATAAAGATCCATATTGAATACTAAAGTCTACCCAGGTGTTGTAGGTGAGTTGGAGATGAGAGGGCAATCCTCCAAGGGAGGTCCCAGGTTTGAATCTTCACCCTACCAAAAATCTGAATTGGGTACCCAAAATCCAATTGATAATGTTGGTATGGGCAGGGCTAGGTGTGACCCCCGGGTGACTTTGACGGTGTAGAACCCCCTGTTTGTGGTCTCTTAGACCAAGGTGGCCCCGCAAGGGGTTTTTCGCTTCAATATATATATATATATATATATATATATATATATATATATATATATATATATATATATATATATATATATATATATATATATATATATATATATATATATATATATATATATATATATTGAATACTAAAATCCCCAATAACCAAATAATATAATATAGGATGATGTTATAATATATTATATTATTTGGTTCAAACTAATGTACCACCTTGGGTACATTTGTAGATTAGGAGTGTGTATTAGATTAGGGTGTGACTATTTACTTTATGCAATGTAATAAATGCACAAGTATTATTATAATGTGCAAAGTATTTAAGAATATAAATGTGCATAATAGTCCATGCACACATGATTCCATATATTAGGAAAGTGAAGAGTCTCAAGAAGAGTGAAGGCCAATAGTACTCCATATGAAGAGTCACATTCCATTATATTGTGTCTCTTTGTGTGTGAGAGAGATAATGTAGAGTGAGAGTGTGTGGAAGTGTGTTGTAATCAAGATCTTTATTCTATACCAAAATATAATTTTCATGAGCATTTGTTAATGGTAATTTTATGATTTGTTGTAGATTTTATTTATGAGTTTTATATGTTTATAATATTGCCATTATCTTATATTTCATATTGTAACTTTATTTTAGATCTTGTGGTTATTTTACCTTAAGTATTTAGCTTCAAAATCTAACACTAATATACTTCTTTGTCTAAGCCTAATCTTAATCTATCCTTAATGCAACATATAAATACAACAAATAAGGCTTAAAGCTAGAATAGCCTTCACATTTGATGAGGAAAGCAATAACATTTTTTTAATAGGCAAGGGAACAAGAAGATGCAACAAACAAGTCCTAAGATGTAGCTATATGCAATTTTATTTAAATTCAAAATATTAACATTTAAGTTGGTCCTCTATATGATTAATATTAAACTAGTTATTTCTTTTCTTTTTATCCATTTTGGTAATAAATAGAAAATGAAACCTAGTTTAAGTAGAAAGCAAATAGAATCTAAATATTTAATACTTGAATGATAGAGATTGTGTAGAGGAACCTATTTCTATAATAAATGCAAAAATGTCACTAGTACATAGAAGTGCTACTAGCAATATCACTAGTTGATGGTGCTATCATTTGATGTAAAAAATAGGTAGAGAATATTATAGCTAGAGATAGAGAGGCATGTCTGAGTTGTTAGAGGATGTTAGAATTGAACAAAAATTGGCCTTATTATCATCTTTAATTATCCCCACCTAGGAAAATCATGCCTTGCATAGAGTGACATTGTAGGATATAGTTGAGACTATAGGTTTTTGATCAACTGGGGGCCTCCAGGATATTTTACAAGCTAGATCCTTATTAGGATGTGATCTTCAATGCAATAGTCACTTAACAAAGGGAAATAATGTAGGAAAGTTTAAAATAAAAATAAACTTAATAAAGGAAAATGGGGTAATACCCCAAGAGATTTGTTAATATCTTCCTACAAAAATAAGTTTGAATGCTATGTTCCAGTGATGAACACTTTCTCTCCTTGATGTAGTGAAGTATAATTGATATTTACTAGTTATATGCATGTAGAAGAAGGCAGGTGTGATAGAAGAGTTGAGCAAGTAACTTAGTCCAAAAATAGACACAAGCCCCTCACACACATACACTTAATAAACTCAATATTTAGGCAAAAGGTCATAAATCATGTATACATACACAATAACAAGTTTGTAGGTAATGCCAAAGAATAGACACACAATTTTATGTATATAAATGCAAAAAATCTCATACATAGATTATGCTAGAAGTAGGGGTTTCATATTGACCACAAGCAGGTCAAAAGCCACAACTATTTTTACAAAGAAAAATTAAAGGAAAGCCTATAAATGTATACAAATGTAAACTTATTGATCCTTTACAAAGATAAGACTACTACTACTTATAGATTACAATAGGAAAATTTTCCCTCCAAAATTTGTAGGATGATCTGAATTTTTTTCTACCCCTTCTAGGGATGCTGAATATTTAATGGAGTAATACTCTACCATTTTTTATGTTAATCTATAACTACCTTGGTTATAGTTACCCATAATTTCACCATTAATGGTTCGCCTACCTTTACTTGACTTGCAAAGCTAAAGTGTTCTTGGTAGATAATCCATATTTTCTTAATAATTGTGCACTGTCTTTCTTCTTCTTAGGAATATGAATGCTCACCTCCCTCCCATTTGGTATTGGTGCATTCATATACTTATAAAATAGTATGATATTTTGAAACTTTTCTTGCACCATTTGTCTACCTAATTGGGATGTTCTTGTTCATGAAATAAGGACTTTTACTTGGTGATTTATTTTGATACTTTATAAATTTTGATAAGTCATTTCATTAGGCATTTTTATCATACCTTCTTTCTTGGATGAATCTCATCAATATTATTGATTTCTTTTATACTTTTCTCACTTTTTTATTTTTTCTATTTTATGATTCCTTCTCCATTCTTGTTCATACCAACCTTTGTCTTAGGGGTGTTTCCATGTGTGTCAATTTTACTATTAACTTAGTTAGTATTTTTATTGATGTAGAGAAGCTTTCACCTTATCGTCCCCTTTTATGAATGAGTGAAAGTATATATATTTTGCCTTTCATCATTATAGAGTGATCATAGGATCCCTCTCCTTCCCCACTTGTTGGTTTTATCTTTGACACCTCCCATCATTAAGGATATGCTTGAATATCTGATGGCAATATGATACACAAGTTGCTAGTTGTTGCTTACAAAAACTAATATAGACAATGATGAGCTATGTTGATTCTACCATGGATGATGTTTGGGTTGATTTTTCTCCTATAATAAAGTATTTTTAGTTATCACCAATAAGAAAGGTAAGATTTTATTAGGAATGTGTTCTAGCTTAGATATCATTGAAAGGGTTTTAGGCTACTCACTGTGGGTCACTTTATGACTAGGTGATCACCATGCCCACATAGAGTAAGGGTTTCCAAACCTACCATTATGCTCTAGATATATCTATCTGGTGAAATGTGATTTGGAATATTTTTAGGTTGCTATGGATTATGGATCTTCATCTTCTTCTGGAGCACAATATAATAGGGTTGTAGTTATTTATCACTATAGTTTTGGTAGCTCTAATGGGGCTTTCTATTTGTAGAAGGAAATGAACTTAGAAGCTAAAAGGCCTTTATCCATTGGACGTAGAGGTATTGAGGAATAACCTTATCAATCCTAGTCTTTGTTTATAGATTTTATTTGGGGTTGGTGTAGCTAGTTATCATTTGTTTCATCTTACTTGAATCAACACCATATCTCACTTGTCCTTTCATGCATAAGGTGATGTGGTGATATCTTTGACTTGTTCTCATCTTATGAAAATTTATTTTGTCTAATGTAAGCCTACCACCCCATCTATTTTGATCATTAAACTTGTTACCAATATTGAGAATGGTGCTATTGATGGATTTTATGACTATATCCTTTTTTTGAAAAATTATCCTACAAAATTAAAGAAAATAAAGCAAAATTTAATATATATATTTTGTATATACATGACCCAAGAGTTGGGTCTCATTTCAAACTATTCCTATCGAATGTTTGTTTGTACATATTCCATTGGGAGTGTTATAATTATTGAGTTGTCATTTATGCCAAGGCAAATATATTCAAGGGTGATTTAATGTTGTCATTAATGTCAATGCAGATATTTTTAAAGGTGATTTTATATGCTTTAATATTTAAATATTAAAGTGGAAGGTTTATATTTAAATAAAAATATTTAAATAGATTTTGAATAAAATTTTAAATACTCAAATATTATAATATTTAAATCATAGATTTAATATTATAATATAAAAGTATTTTAAAAGAAAGTGGGTTGACTTGAGCACCATATAAAAGTGAATTTGAAAGTCAAAGGTTTAAATGCATGGGTCGACCTCCTTGGGCACAAATAGCAAAGTGAAAGCATATTAATGTTTATATGCATGGGCCAATCTCCTTGGGCATAAATGACAAAGGGAAAACATATTAATATGAGATAATAATTCATTTTGAGTAGTGCAAGCAATTCAAATATCCTTTGAGAGAAGAACAAGAAGCAAATAGAAGATAAGGGAGGATGTCCCGGAGAGGAGCACAAGTTGAATATTCAATAGGACGTTCAATGGTGTAGCAATGATCCTAAGGAAGGTTAAAATATATGAATATATCATTTTAATTTCAACCATTGGGTTAGCCCAATTGTTTGCCTAGCCCATGTTAGGGTGCTATGATGTAGAAGATTCAAATTTCAAATATCCTCGATGGCCTTTTTGTTGTGTGACTGGAGTACAAGGTATGGAAGGTTCAAGTATTTTATTGTGCCCTTTTGATTTGAACTGGTGGGTTAGCCCAGTTGATTACAATCCCATGTTAGGGCACTGTGGTGTAGAAGGTTTAAGGTTCAAATATCCTCGATGTCTATTTTTTTTTGCATTTGTTTTTTGAGATAGCGCAATGAAGGATTCAAATATTTTATTGTGCTCCTTGGTTTCATCTGTTGGGTTAGCTCAGTTGGTCACGAGCCTACATTAGGGCACTACGCTACTAGAGGTCCGAAGGTTGAATCTCCTCTATGACTTGCTAAGTTTTGTTGTGCAAGGTAAAGGTAAATTTTTTAATTAAATTTGATAAAAGGGAGATATAAGGAGTCATGTTGTTATTATAAAGTTTTATTTTATTTTAAAAGGAGCTATAAGGATTTAATATGTTAGATTTGATATTTTAATTAAGAAGGAAAAAAAATATTGATCATATTTGGAAGGCACATACAAAAGGAAAATAATTTTGTCAAGGCATATTTGGAAAGCACATGCAAAAGAAAATCATCATTATTAAGTTAGATTTGAAAAGCGCATAGAAAAGGAAGATCATAATTTTGAGGCAGATTTGGAAGGCACATACAACAGGAAAATAATTTTGTTAAAGTAGATTTGGAAAGCACATACAAAAGGAAGATCATCATTATTAAGGTAGATTTGAAGGGTACAAATTTGAAACAAGTCAAGGTGTCAAAGAATAGAGTAAGAGAATTAAGTGCACATATTTACTCAAGCATTCAATTAAAAGGAAGGGAAATTTAGCTATCTCAAGAAGAAGAAAATATGCACATGATAGTGGAAGAAAATCAAGGTATTAGAATCTCCAATTCAACACACAAGTAAGTTATCTAGTGCTAGACTAAGACTAATTTAAATTGTGATAAATGTGAAATATGTGGAAGTGACAGACTTAATAAATTTGAAGAACATATTGGCCATTTGAAGGTTCCTACACTAGTGCATATCATCCTCTATATGTTCATGAAGTTAAATAAATTATGGGTAGAATAAGTCTAAATTGTCATTTAGTTGAAGAAAGAAAACTCAAGAAAAAGTGAAGAACTTGATTCCATTATTTATCATATTTTGGAGTAGATTTGAGTAGTGTTTGTGAGAAAGTTTTGGAGTAGATTTGAGCAGTTTTTGTGAGTAGGTTTTGGAGCATATTTGGGCAATATTTATAAGTAGATTTGGGAGCATATTTGAGTAGTGGTTGTAACCTGTTTTGATGTTTAATTGAGTGGGTTTGTTCCCATGAAATTGTATAGGGGATTGGTGTCTCCTATGGGTTGGTGCCCATAAAATTGAGCAAGGGGATTGGTGTATCCTATGGTTTGATGCCCATGAACTTGAGAAATGGGATTGGTGTCTCCTGTGGGTTGGTGCCCATGAACATGTATAGGGAATTGGTGTCTCCTGTGGGTTGGTACCCATTAAATTGTATAGGGATTGGTGTCTCTTGTAGGTTTTTGCCCATAAAATTGTACTAGGATACTGGTATCTCCTATGGATTGGTGCCCATAAAATTAGTTGAAGAAATATATAAGCAATATTTTACTATGGTTTTCTCTTGAAAGGGTGTTTCCATGTAAATACTTGTCTCTTGTGTGTATGATGATTATGTGCATTGATTTATTATTGCATTGATATTATTTCAAGTTATTTCTTTGGAAATAAAATAGAAAAGTGTTATGTTATATTGTTCACCCCCCCTCTTAGTATAAAATTATGTTCTTCAATTGGTATCAGAGTAGGTTCCTTCATGAAAGCCTAACATATTGAAGGAAGATCTTACAAGAACACACATGGCTTGCCAAGAAGGCTTTTCATCAAATAGGGCTCCATTGTTTGATGGAACTAATTATGCTTTCTAGAGTATGAGGATGTAGACTTATTTAATGGCACATGACTATGATATATGGTAACCCATTGAGGATGGATTCATACCAACTATAACTCCTCCCATGGATCGAGATAGCAAGAAACCATTTGAAAATAATTCCAGAATAATGAATACAATATCAAGTGGGTTATGTGAATCAAAGTTTGTGAAAGTCATGCAATGCACGTTAGTAAAAGAAATATGGGAAAAGTTACAAAGAACATATGAAGGATACGACAATTGTAAAATGGCAAAACTTCAAACCCATAAAAAGATGTTTGAATATTTGAAGATGAAATATGAGGAAGATATTGCAAAATATCTACTCCACATTGATGAATTTGTCAACACCATTCGTGGACTTGGAGAAAGTATTGAAGACTCTAATATTATTTAGAAAATCTTAAGGTCACTTCCTATGATATTTTATGCAAAGGTTTTGATGATTGAAGAAGTGAAGGATCTTAAAACTTTAAGAATGGATGAGATGCACAGAATTATCATAGCTTATGATATGAGGACTAAAAAAGATCAAACATCCAAATGAGAGGTTGTATTTAAAGCTTCAACTAAGACAAATAATAAAGAACTAGAATCAAGTGAATACGAAGCTAACTTTGTGCAAAGAAATAAGAAGTGTCCAAGAAAACACAAAGGTATGCATACTATGAAATGTTTTAATTGTGGTAACATTGGTCACTATGCATCTAATTTACCATAATTTGGAAGTAGTATCAATGAAGAAGAAAAGGAATACAAGAAAAAGAAAGAACAAAAAAATTATCATGAAAAGAAAAATAGCACGATCAAAGCAAGCAAGAGAAGATATTTCAAAGGCACAAGAAGAGTCTTTATGTTGAAGAAGAAATCAGTTCTTCCAGTAGTGATGAAATTCTCTTTGATTTTGAAAGAGAAGAAATCATATTTTTGGTCATGGAAGTGAAAGAAGATGCTCCTATTGTTGAAAAACAAGAAGAGAGAGATCCAAAAAATGAAGAGGAATCCATAGTTGATATAGAAGAGGAACTTGTTGTTTCTCTTGAAGAGTTAAAAAGGCTCAGAAAGAATTTTTGAATATTAAAGACTCAAGGACAAGAGGATGAGAAGACAAAGGTAAAGTTATCACAAGAACTCATTGACTTGAAAGTTAAAGTTAAATAGGTAAAGCAAATTGAAGAAGGTATGGCTGATCAGTTAAAGGCAAAATAGTTGGAATGTGAAAAACTAGAGCATGAGGTTGTCTCTCTAAGAAAGTAAGTGAAAGAATTTAATGATAAGCTACATAAGTTTAAGAAAAACATAAAAATTATGGATGATATTATCAAAGCACAGAAATCTTCAATTATAAAGACTAGGCTTGTTTTTGAAGAAAGTCAAAAGAAACAAAATTTGGAGTCAAGATCCAAAGGAACAAAGGTATCAAATAAAATAATTAAATGAGAGCCTAAGAGCTATGTTGATGTGTTGAGAAGTGGAAGCATCAAGGAGGAAGAAAATAAAGCATCATCAAGGAATAAAGTTTGTCACAAAAACAATAATGAGAGGACCATGCGGTAATATCCTCCAAGGCAATCAGATAGGTTTCAATATTTCTTCCATGGTTATTATTAATCATGTAGCCAATTTGTTCATAAAGCTATAAATTGTAGGGCATGTGATAAAAATGAATTTGGCTTCACCAAGAGGAATTTCAATTCATTTTCACCTCCCATGGACTGCAACATCATTTGTTACAAATGTAATAATTTTAGGCATACAACTAGATGGTGTAGAATAGTGTTCCACGAACTTTCAAAATCAAGTAAGAAGGAGAATAGTCAATCTGTTGAAAATAATATTACCTCCAAAGTTTAGAAAAATAAAATAAAACAAGAAAAGGAGTATACTAATTTGAGATTTTCACTCCCATATCATCATTGATTATCTCAGTTAGAGCAGTGAGTAAGGGGGTGTTGTCAAGTGTCTTATCTTTCAGCATCGAGGAGCCTTTGCCATTGATGTAAAAGGGGGAGAATCTAGTAAGGGGGAGCAGCTTGTTAGTGGGAGCAACTTGTGATCCTATTTCAGTAAAGGAAAATTTCTTTGCAGGGTTCCCATCAATGACAAAGGGGGAGATTGTTAGAATTATTGAGTTGGCATTGATGTCAAGGCAGATATCTTCAAGGATGATTTAATGTTTTCATTGATTTCAATGCTAATATCTTCAAAGGTGATTTTATATGATTTAATATTTAAATAAAATATTTAAATATTAAAGTGGAATTTTTTTTTTTAAGCGAAAAACCCTTTGCAGGGCCGCCTTGGTCTAAGAGACCATGAATAGGGGGTTCTACACCATCAAAGTCACCCGAGGGTCGCACCCAGCCCTTCCCGTACCAACATTATCAATTGGATTTTGGGTACCCAATTCAGATTTTTGGTAGGGTGGAGATTCGAACCTGGGACCTCCCTTGGAGGATTGCCCTCTCCTCTCCAACTCACCTACAACACCTGGGTATTAAAGTGGAATTTTTATATTTAAATAAAAAAAATTAAATAGATTTTGAATACAAATTTAGATACTCAAATATTATAATATTTAAATCATAGATTAAATATTATAATATAAAACTATTTTAAAAGAGAGTGGGCCAACTTGAGCACCATATAAAAGTTAATTTGAAATTCAAAGGTTTAAATGCATAGGCCGACCTCCTTGGGTGCAAATATCAAAGTGAAAGAATACTAATGTTTATATGCATGGGCTAACCTCCTTGGGCATAAATGACAAAGGGAAAGCATATTAATATGAGGTAATAATTCATTTTAAGTAGTGCAAGCAATTTGAATATCCTTCGAGATAAGAATGAGAAGTGAATAGAAGATAATGGAGGATGTCTTGGAGAGGAGTGCAAGTTGAAGATTCAAGAGGATGTTCAGCAGTGTAGTAGTGATCCAAAAGAAGGTTAAAATATCTTATTATTTCATTTTTATTTTAATAATTGGGTTAGCCCAGTCATTTGCCTAGCTCATGTTATGGTGCTGCAATGCATAAGGTTTGAAGTTCAAATATCCTTAGTGGCCTTTTTTTTGTGTGACTAGAGTACAAGGTATGGAAGTTTCAAGTATTCTATTGTGCCCTTTTGATCTCAATAGTTGGGTTAGCCCAGTCGGTTACAAGTCCATGTAAGGGTGCTGCGGTGCAGAAGGTTTGAGAGTTGAATCTCATCGATGCCTATTTTTGCTATGCATTTTATTTTTGAGATAGCGCAATGAAGGATTCAAATATTTTGTTGTGCTCCTTGGTTTCATCTTCTGAGTTAGCTCAGTTGGTCATGAGCCCACAGTAGGGCACTGTTCTACTAGAGATTTGAAGTTTGAAACCTCTAGGACTTACTATTTTTTTCTATACAAGGTAAAGGTAAAGTTTTTAATTAAATTTTTCCAAAAGGGAGATATAAGGAGTCATGTTGTTATTATAAATTTTTATATTGCAATTTTTAAAAAGAGTGATAAGGGTCTAATATGTTAGATTTGATATTTAAATTAAGAAGGGAAAAATAGAAATATTGATCAGATTTGGAAGGCACATACAAAAGGAAAATCATTTTGTCAAGGTAGATTTGGAAAGCACATGCAAAATAAGATCATAATTATTAAGGTAGATTTGAAAAGCACATACAAAAGGAAGATCATCATTTTGAGGCAAATTTGGAAGGCACATACAAAAGGAAAATCATTTTGTTAAAGCAGATTTGGAAAGCACATACAAAAGGAAGATCAGAATTATTGAGGTAAATTTGGAGGGCATAGATTTGAAACAAGTCAATATGTCAAAGAATAGAATAAGAGGATTAAGTGCACATATTCACTCAAGCATTCAATTAAAATGAATTATAATTAAGCCATATCAATAAGAAGAAAAGGTGCACATGATAGTGGAAGAAAAGTAAGGTATTAGCATCTCCAATTCAAGACACAAGTAAGTTATCCAGTGCTAGACTAAGACTACTTTAAATTGTGATAAATGTAAAATATGTGGAAGTGGCAGAATTAAGGAATATGAAGAACATATTTACCATTTGAAGCTTTCTACACTAGTGCATATCATCCTCTATATGTTCATGAAGTTAAATGAATTCTAGGTAGAATATGTCTAAATTACATTTTAGTTAAAGAAAGCAAAATCAAGAAAAGATGAGGAACTTGATGTCTTTATTGATAAGATTTTGGAGAAGATTTAAGTAGTGTTTGTGAGCAGGTTTCAGAGCATATTTGAGCCATTTTTGTGAGGAGGTTTTGGAGCATATTTGAGCAATTTTTGTAAGAATATTTGGAAGTATATTTGAGTAGTGGTTGTGATCAGTTTTAGAGTAGAATTGAGTGGGTTTATGCCCATGAAATTGTATAGGGGATTTGTGTCTCCTATGGGTTTGTGCCCATGAACTTGAGCAAGGGGATTGGTGTCTCTTGTGGGTTGGTACACATAAAATTATATAGAGGATCGGTGTCTCCTGTGGGTTGGTTCCCATAAACTTGTATAGGGTATTGGTGTCTCCTATGGATTGGTGCCCACGAACTTGTACTAGGGGATTGGTGTCTCTTGTGGGTTGGTGCCCACAAATTTTGTTGAAGAAATATATAAGCAATATTTTATCGTGGTTTTCTCCTAAAAGGGTGTTTCCATGTAAATCCTTATCTCTTGTGTGTATGATGATTATGTGCATTGATTTATTATTGCATTGATATTATTTCAAGTTAATGCTTTTGAAAGAAAATAGAAAATCATTATCTTATATTGTTCACCCCCCCTCTCAGTATAAGCTTGTGTTCTTCAAGGAGATCGAGATATTAATTTTCTATTACCCCTTGTTTTTTTAGTCATTTTAAAGTAATTTCTATGATTCCTTGTTTTTTCATAGGGTTTTGGAAATTCTTCTTTGACTTTTAGTAGTTGATTATTGCTCCATTCGTATGGTGGCAATGTCTCTATATTATGAGGATGGAACAATTCACTTGGAATTTTGATCCTGGTTCATATACTATCCATAGAACCATCAAAGAACAATCAAGATATATATACTCTCCTAGTTTGGTAGTGAAATCTCTATATAGGCAGATGTTGAAATGAGGAATATTGATTATCAATATATATTGCATAATTTTTTGATATAGGCAAGCATAGGGGGAAAGAAAAACTTTTTTGTATGCTCCAATATTTGAACTAGAGTACCTTGCAATTGCACAACTCTTTTGTTTATTGGCTAATATCTTAATCCCAATGCATCTACTATTTATTTTAGCATAACAGATTTTCTAGCCCCATTGTCTATAATACAATTATGGATTAACTTTTCTTGATAGAGTAGGGTTATATAGAATGGATGGACTTAGTTCTATTAGATCTATGGGATAAGATTTGTAACATAGTCATATTTTATGGATACCTCATTTTTTATTATTCCTTCAAGGCCTTTTGTAAAGGCTCTTTCTATCCTAGAATGGCTAATATTTTCCAAACCTAGATTGGTATAGTGAATTTTTTCAAGTGATCCACTATATTGAAATATCCTAGAGATACCACTTTTTGAGGAACAAAGCATGGTCTCTCTTGGATTGATCAAATATCCTTAGCTATAATTGGTGGTATTAAAATCTACCTTGGGATTGTTGGGGTATTCTACTTAATAAATGAAAAATATTTTTATGATAAAGTTGTTAGAGGTTTTGGGCCATATCTAGATACTCTATTTTTATTTCCCAAGGCTCTTAGGCCATTTGGTTGATGGGTGGTAGGGGGTATAGAAGTCATTGAACATTGAGGTGTGGTAGTCAATGTTTGTTGTTTTAATTGGATTCACTTGTGTTGGCTACGAGGGATCAATGGCTTTCTTGTATCCTTTTTCTCCATCACCCACTTATTGCATCTCATCAAATAATATGATTAGATATAGCATCTTTTACTCATTAGATTTCCCATCTGGTTGAATATTGTATAGACCTCTTCCTCATCCAATGCTTATAGTATTTGATCTTGATAAACATAACCAATTTGTTTGGTGGTGGTTTGATTTATCCTATGGTATTTGGAATTCAAAATATAAATATGAGTTGGATGGCATCACCTCTTGTATTGAAGTGACCAAAATCTATGATGTTTCTCCTAGGTTGAACTGGCTAAGGAGATTTTTAGGATGTAGGTAGTACCATGTGGTAGGCTCCTCTATATAATTATTTTTTTATAGTGGCATGATTAGAAATTTTTATTTGTAGAGGGGTGACCAGGAGGACTACTTGTTGATCCTAGATATACCACTTTTTGAGGAATGAAGCATAGTCCCTCTTTGATTGTCCAAATAACGTGGTTGGTTTGGATGGCATCAATTTTTACCTTGGGATTAGTAGGGTATTATTCTTAATAAATACCAAATATTTTTATGGTAAATTTTTTTATGGTTTTAACCCATATCTAGGTGCTTTATAACGATTTCTTGTGGACCTTAGACCATTTGGTTGAGGGATGGTAGGATGAACATAACTTGAGGTGTGGTAGTCAAAGGTTGTTGTTTTAATTGGGTTGACTTGTGCTATAGGACATGGATCAATGGCTTTCTTGCATCCATTTTCTCCATTGCTCACTTCTTGGATCTCATTACATAATCTAACTTGACATGAGATATTTTGCCCATTAGATTTCCCATCTAGTCAAATATTGCATAAACCTCTTTCTCATCCCATTTTGTTAGGATTTGGTCTTGAGAAACATAACCAAGTTGTGAGGTGGTGGTTTGAGAGTTATGCTTTGGCATTTGGTTTTTATCTTGTAGTTATGAGTTGGATGGCATCAACTCCTATGTTGAAGTAACCAAAATTTGTGATGTTTATCCTAGGTTGAATTGGACGAGGGGATTTTTAGGAGGTAGGTAGTGCCATGTGGTAGGATACTCTATATAATTATTTTGTATAGGGTATAATTATCTAGCATGATTAGGAAGTTTTGTTTGTAGATAGGTGACCACTAGGACTATTTTTTGATCCTAGATATACCACTTTTTATGAAATGAAGCATAGTCTCTCTTTGATTATCCAAATACCTTGGTTGGTTTTGATGGCATCGACTGTTGCATTGGGATTACTAGGGTATTCTGCTTAATAAATACCAAATATTTTGATGGTAAAGTTATTTATGGTTTTGATCCATATCTAGGTTCTCTATTCTAATTTTTTGGGGCCCTTAGACTATTTGGTTGAGGGATGATAGGAGGAACATAAGTCATTGACCATTGAGGTGTGGCAGTCAAAGGTTGTTGTTTTGATTGGGTTGACTTGTGCTAGTTGTTAGGGATAAATGGCCTGCTTGCATACTTTTTCTCCATTGCTCACTTATTGGATCTAATTAGAAAATCTAACCAGACATGAGGTCTTTGTTATATTTTGATGCTATGATCCAAGGGAGAATGCAATAACAGGATATAGAATATGCAAAAAAGTAAGATGCTAAAATATACTATAAATGGTAAGTGATGAGCACAAAAATTCTCATATTTTTTTATGGATTCATAACATGCTATGCGACATTATTTTGATAGAATGTAATTTTTATGAAGGTTTTATATATATTAAATAGGAAACTATGTATATTATCTAATATGTTTTTTAGGTGTGATTTGTGTGTAGATTCGATTATTTTACTACTTTTCTATATATTTACGCCAAGGTCCCATTTGGAATTGGCACTTCATGTATTATGGTGGAGAACTAAAGACAAATGTGAGCACAAAAAGGATTTACATGCGTTAATTTAGGTGCATAATTTATTTCTAAATGTTGGAAGGCACCTAACTCCTATCTTCCTAAAGAGCAGCACCCTGACTCCTGAATTCGAGGTTAACAACACCTGATTTCTAGTGAGAGGTTGGGTGGTGCCTGAATCCCAACTTCAAGGTCAATGATGCTCGACTTCCAGTGATAGGATGGACAATGATTGACTCCCATTGAAACAACATACAATAAGGACCTTGTTTTCAGATGAAACAATGTAGTGGTTTCCTGTGACAAGTGCGGATGTAGGACAACATAATGAACGAAAAAATTACCCATTTCTCATCAATGGCAAAGAAAATACGTAAATCAAACAAAAAACTATATGAAAATATTGATATCTATTGAGGTGTAATTTTAGACATTCTATTTGGATAAAATGAACACGCCTAATTTATCCTGCAAAGGATAAATTTAGCATGTGTTCATTTTTGATCAAATGTCTATGATTATTTTTTGCATATTTGCTATAACTACAAGTATGAAATAGACTTGCCTAAATTTTTTATAAGGGATGATTGTACACTATATAAATACATAGGCCACCCCTAAGAAAAATATCCCCGGATATTTTCTGTAAATCATTTATGAAGCTACAAATAAAATTCATTCAAGTGTTCATATATATATTTCTAAGCATTCAGTGTGCTTGAATTGATCTAGGTGGAGTCTTCTAGAGCCTAGTCCTACTATCAAGTATTCCTCCCCTTTTATTTTTTTATGTAATTAATTTATTAACAGTTTATTTTCCTATTTTCTTTTCTATAGTTTATTTAATTTTTGTAATTTCCTTATTTTTTTGTATTTTCTAGCAAGTGTGTGTTTCATAGTTTATTTTCAATCATGTGTTTTATAATGTAGTCTAGATTAATGGTTTCGAAAATAAATAGAACTACACCTTAAACCACCCCCCAAACATTAGGACATAGTGGACTCATCTCATTTGTTTTACATGCATAAATTGTACATGGTACTTCACAAGTTTACGAGCTTCCCACGTTTGACAATTTAAATGGAAGCAATAAATTAGATGTATTTGTAACCAATATTTTTCCCAATAGTAAGTTATGAAAATGACACAATATTATATGGAGGAAATTAATACTCCAGAATAGATGATAAGAACTACATTGTATTCATTACCAATCTATATGGTGATCTTGCAAAGTATATCTACTACTACCTACAACTATATGTAAATACACACTATGAGGATATTTATATAGAAATATGGATTGATTGGCCAACACCCTTCCTAACATGCACATAGAAATTTGTGCATTTATTACATTACTTCAATTTACTTGCTAACTACCTCGTAAAGTAACATCCTACTTTAGTTATGTACCAAAGGTGGTACATTTACATGACCCAAATGATGTAATATATTCTAACACCCCCATGTATTACATTATTAGAGTATTGAATACTTTACTATTGAATATGGGTATTTTTATTGTTTTCATGTAGCCTTTCCAAGTATATAGTTAGTGTCTTCATGCCATGTTACTCTTGCTATAAGAGATTTGACTTCATGATCATTTGTCGTATCTTCCAGTTCTTCAGTTTCTTCAATTCTTTGAGCTAGATGTCCTTTTTTATTCCCTTTTTGGTATTCCAATTGTGGATAATAGTTATAATGCTATGACTATTTTTGTTGGGGATTATTTTGAAATTACATTGGTTGGAATGCCCTATTTGGTTGGCTTCCATAATTTATCTAACTTCATTGGTTTTGATTTCTTGGATTGAATTTGCAATAACTGGTGCTATGTCCTTTACTCCTACATATCTGACAATATATGTTATTCCATGGTCTTTGAACTTTAGCTAATGAAGCAATGTTTCCCTATGGATTATCTTTCAAGACCAATGCATTATTAGTCAGTTCATCTTTCACTATATTTTCTATCTCATATTATTGAAGAATGTTTATCAGTTCATCAAACCCTATATCTTTGCTTAGAACATGTAAGGATGTAACTGGATATTTGTAGCTATCTAGAAGTGCTCTCAAGGTTACTTGAACAAGGAATTTACCTTCAATATTTTCTCCTAGAGTTAGTAACTTTCCTTTGATATCCGCTATATTCCTTAAGAATAACTCTATGCTTTCAACACTGTTTATTTTTAGGGAATGTAATTGATTTTAGAGACTTAAGATATTGGCTTTATTTTTCCCTTCAAATATCTTTTATAATGTTTACCATGCATCTGTAGATGTCCTTGTGAAGCTAATGTAGGCTTGTATTTCATCTATGATAGTAAAGGTTATTATCATTAATGCTTTAGCATCACTTTCTTCAAATTTTTGAATCTCTACATCTCCTTGAGATGGTTTAGTTCTTACTCCTTTGACAATATTCCAAAGCTTCTCAAATATTAGAAGAGCTCTCACTTTTTTTTCCCATGAGAAGTAATTTAGGCCTTTAAGTAATTGAGATTTTGTAAGCATGAATTTATTTGTAGTCATGATGACTTTCTAGGTGTAACACCTTACTTGCTTTTAGGACTTGGTAGAATTCCTTACAGCTTCCTATTTAAAATATGTGAACTAATTTGATAAAAATTTCTTAGAATTAGGTTTTGTAGGCTTCTTTATATCTCCCTATTAATTAGAATATGCTTAGTTCACTTTATAAGTTGATTTTGTAATGTTTTGAGAATAATCAACTTATTAATATTGCCTTCTATTTCCCAATGAAGTATGATTTAATGGTTGGATTTCTTTGTGTCTCCTTAAAATTAGTATAAAACAATTTTTACTAATTAATTCCAACTCTATATGTAGGCAATTGGTTTTCTATTCTTTCCAATAGATTATTTTTCTAAATTCCAATTATATGTATATAGTTCGAAGTAGTATGCCTTATATCTCCTACTTGGTTAATTGCAAATATTCAATATCTTGAAATAAGCTTGCTTGGTAATTAATAATACTTGTTAGATTTATTACAATGTAATATATTACCTTATAACAAAGTAATAGTTTATATCACCTTATAACTCCGATTTTAATTAAAGCAAGCAATTTTAATTTACCTTTGTAAGGTTTGATGCTCCACGTCCTTCATGAGACTTAATGCTCCATGTCCTTTGTGAGACTCTACATTCTCTATGAGGCTCTACATCCTTTATGAGCTCTACATACTTTGTGAATCTTGATGCTTCTATGTCCTTTATGTGACTTGATACTCTATGTATCTCCATGTATTTAATGGTGGATTGATGTGTATTTCAGCACTGTATGGTTGATGCTTTGACATCTGTGTTCAATAGGATGATTTGTGTATTCCTCCTTCTATATCTACGCTATAACAATGCATATTTCAGCCTGGTATTCTCCTTAATTTTTTGTTATCACCTATTTAATTTTGTTTTATGATAACCCTCATTGCCTTATTTGACATTGATTTAAGTGTGCTAATACTCACTCGAACATTACAACTTTAACTTTGATTTTATTTTTCTTCTACACCTCCAAGTTGAACGTATATGTAGTTACATGGCATGTGCATCTTAAGTAATTTATAAGTCATTTATTATTCCTTCCTTGAGAGATTTCCAAGTGGATTCTGTACTCCAATGTGCATGGAAATATTTTCTAATGCTTATGGTTGAATTTAACACCTTCTCCAAGTGGATTGTGGGCTCCAATTTCAAATGATAACGTTGTAATGTATATTCCTATCATAAACACTATGTAACTCCCTTCGATCTAACATCTTGGTGTTTTTTATGAATTGAACACTTCTTGTCAGTGATGATAAATGGAAGATGCATGTATTATTCCCTCCAATGCTTCTCTTCTCCTATATATTCCTTTTGCCAATGTATGTCTAGTTGTTTCTTGTTTCTCAATGCTTCTTCTAGGTGAGTATGAGTTGGCTCTTTAATGGAGGTCTTGGGTGCTTGGTCATAGTTCTATGGTGGTCTAATTTGAGTGCTTCTACGATAAACATCTTCTCTAAGAAATAGCTCTAGGTATTGCTTGTATTTTCTTTTTGCTTCCAATGTGCTAGTTTGAATGCTTCCTTTACAATGATCAATGGATGACAACCAACATAGATGATTAACAACATTTTTCTATAATTTGTGCTTCATATTGGTTATTGGGAATACCTAATTTCATGGTTGTAAGGGTTTATTTGAAAACCATAATGAGAACTCTTTAATATTTCTTCTCACTTGCTTAGAATTTATGCTCCTTCTACGACCGCTTGTATGATAGTCCTCACTTGTGGAGGATGTGTCTCTAAGACATTTATATTCTCTCGTATTTCCTACATAGGACAAGATGTTATGGTGTAGACTATTGTAAATAGATTTATAATATAATACCTTGATTTTCACCTTCTCTTACAAGATTCTTTTGCTAGTTCTAATGGTGGTTTCTCTATATTATATTTTGTAGGCAAAGGCTTATTGAAGTTGTATTCTCTGTTGGATAACACTCTCCTTTTATTGGTTAATCTAAGAAATTAACCCAAGATAATAATCATGTATATAATATGCCCTTTCATGGAGTAATTTCTGCACTAACGTTTTTCTATAATAATCTCTTTAGTGCACCTTGAATCTAAGACTCGCCAAGTCTCAATTTTGGCTTCTACCATTGATTAAAGGCTTCTTCTTCTTCTCCACTACTTGAAATAATTTTGATCTACTTGGTGGATTATATAGGCCATAATACCTTGGAGGTATTGAGTTTTGAATAGTATCTTTTAATACTTTGATTATTTGTAGATTTTTGTGCCCTTGATTTTAGCAATCAATACACAAAATAATTATTTGAGTTACTAGTTTAACAAACAAATATTATAGTACAATGAACCAATAATATTTCCAATATTAATGCACTTTAATAATATCACCTTATAAATCCTATTAATAAGCTCTAAAATTAGTTTCTAATGCACTAATATTCATAGAAAATTTCTTAATGTGATCCTCTTTTCAATAATCAGATAATAGGAATAACCTAACTCCTATTAATGTACAGGTAATGAATATTAATGGAAATTATATTTTGCACTTTCTTTGAGGAATTAAAATGCAAACTTGTATTTTACAACTTCCAAATTCTAATAAGGTGCTCAATGAAGTTAAGTAGTAATCTTAATAAGTGTTCAAGTAATGAACCTTTTTTGCACCTAAGTTGCTTACCTATAACAATGAATATCTTGATGAGTTGATTCACAAAGTCTCTTGTTTGGAATGGTGGTTGCTCATAGCCATGAATTATTCTAGTTTGCTGCTCTATAGTAGATGATTTCCAACTTATCCTTTAGGATTTGGTTTAGAACATCCAAAGTATTCTAACAAGTAATTATATCTTGATTTCTGCCCTCTAGTAGTCAATCTATTAACTAAAAAAAAATTCTTCAGAAACTCTTTTAGTATTTTGCTATGAATCTAGAAAATATCTATATGTATCTTCTTTAGCTATGAAGGGTAATCTTCAAATATTCTCAGGTTTGGAAGGTATCTTCTATTTGAGTTCTTCTTCAACCTCATTTTTGAGTTCTAACTTCAAAAATGATATTCTTCTCAAGAATATGAATATCTTGATGTCTTCAATATTATTCTTTAATATTTGGCACTCCTTGCCAAATTCTTCTTCTTTTGGGCTTGTTTTTGGATGGCCATAATTGTCCCAAATATTTCACTATATTCTATAGTTAATTTCTCCAATGAGTTCTCCTAGGAACTTCTTTGATGGATTTTACAATTTTTGGAAGGAGTCTCTCCAAGCCTTCTCCTTGAGACCTCTACAAGGTCTTAAATCTTGTAGCTTTTTTGGTCTTCTTGATGAGACATTTACTTGAACTTTCAGCTCTAAAAGTGTTGGCAACAAGATATCTCTAGTGGTTCCCTAAAGTTTACTTCCTCTAAAATCAATTATAGGAACTTGTTAGTCCTTTTTCAATCTTCCAAGAATGGAAGTTATTTCAATGAGACCTTTTATGGGACTCTTCAACTTCTTCTAGAGGGAGTATTCAATCAACAAAGGATATCATAAATCTCCTATATTTCATGAACTCTTCGTTGGAGTATTCTTTAGATTCAAGGCTTCTATGGAATTTTTTCAATAAGGTTGTTGTGGCCTTCTCTTTTGAAATAAGGATTTTGTGGCCTTTTCTTCAATAAGGCTTTGATGACATTTTATTCAACAATAAGGCTCCTATGGCATTTTATTTAGAAATAAGGCTTCTATGGCATTTTCTTTAGCAATAATGCTTCTATAGCCTTTTTCAACAATGAGGCTTCAGTGGTATTTTTTATAAATGTGTACATCTGCAACATGGCTTCCTTCAGTTTCATTTTTATGCAATAAGATATTAGTAATCTGATTCTATATCTTGTTAATAATGAATATTCACTAGTTTATTTATAAATATAGTGGAATGGAATGATGAGGCCTAGTCTTCATGAGTTTTTCTACAACTTTGTGGAAAGAATCTAGCCAAATGCAATCTAAAAAACTTTGGAACTAATATTAGCTTCTCCTATCAATATTTCCTATTAATTTCCTATTTATAGTAACCTATTCCAGATTTTCCTATTTCTATTGATCTACCATGGCTCTGATACCACTATTATATTTTGATGCTATGAGCCAAGAGATAATGCAATCACAAGTTATAGAATATACAAAATTTTAAGATGCTGAAATATAATGTAAATGGTAAGTGATGAAAATGATACAATTCTATATGGAGGAAATGAACACTCTATAACATATTATAAGAACTATATTGTATCCATCACCAATATTTATGGTGATTTTGCATAGTATATCTCCTACTACCTAAAACTATATGTAAACATACACTATGAGGCCCTTTATCTAGAAACATGGATTGCTTGGCCAACACTCTTTCTAACATGCACATAAAAACTTGTGCATTTATTACATTACTTGAAGTAACTTTCTAACTACCCCCTAAATTAATATCCTACTCTAGTTTTGTACCAAAGGTGGTACATGTACATGACCCAAATGATGTAATATATTCTAACAATATTTTTCCCATTAGATTTCCTATCTAGTAAAATATTGCATAGACCTCTTCCTCATCCCATGTTTCTAGGATTTGGTCTTGAGAAATATAACCAAGTTGTGTGGTGGTGGTCTAAGAGTTATGCTCTAGCATTTGGTTTTTATCTTGTAGTTATGAGTTGGATGGCATCAACTCCTACGTTGAAGTGTCCAAAAATTGTGATGTTTCTCCTAGGTTGACTTGGATGAAGGTGTATTTAGGAGGTAGGTGGTACCATGTGGTAAGCTCCTCTATATAATTATTTTGTATAGGGTATAATTCCCTAGCATGATTAGGAACCTTATTTTGTAGAGGGGTCACCATCGAAACTATTTTTTGATAATGGACTTGATATTGAACACTTTCCTAAGTATTTTGGAGCTGAGATATGGGATATCCAGTGGGTGGGCTTATATATCCCTATTTTCATTATGGTAAGAGAGGATTGTAGTTATTTTAATAAGGATATATCAATATAGTCTATTCCATTCTCATAGATAACATTTTATTAGCTATAAATTCAAGTAGATTATGGGATGAGTCTTTATCAAGGTCCATAGGGGTTGATGAATTTAGATTTTGTGAGGATAACAACAACTAAGGATGAATGAGGGGATGATTGGGATGTTATTTTTTGAGCAATAGGAATTGGAGGTTGTACAATAGGGTATAGAGGCATGGTAATCCTAGGTGCTAATCTTATAATATAAATTAAATCATGCTTTGTATGGATGACCAACTTATATGCTTTTGGTAGGAAGTTTTATCTATATTTAAACATCATTGAAATCTCATAATCCAAGGCTTTTAATTAGTATATAAGTGTCATACATTGTAGTGGATGTTTCTCCTCTGGTATTCTATACCAGAAATTATGAAATTTAAGGTTGAAATCCTCTACTACCTCCATGGAAGCTCTTTTTATTGTTGCCAACTATTACAATATTGACACCTCTTCCACATTTTCTCTAAAATATTTCAACAAAAATATTGTTGAGTTCATCCCTATAGTTTATCAAACCAGGATGAAGTGTGATGTACCATTCTTAGGATTTTTCTATGAAGGATTTGGTCAAAAATCATAAAGATATATTTTTCTCTAATATGTTGTGGATTTTACACAAGCTTTCTACAAGATTAAGGTGCTCTATGTGGGTAGTGATATATTTACCCGTGAAATAGGTGAGAGACATTAAAGCTAACTAGGGTATTTCCTCTCATGTTTCATTTTGTGTTGGTGGTGCTAGTGGACCTCTGTCATTCCAAAAAAGAAAATATTTTAGGGTATGGTAGTGGGTATGGAGAAGCCATATTATAGACTATGGATTTCCTTCTTCATGGAATGGTTGTAGATAGTGACAACAACTCTTATCATGTTTGGCAAACACAAAAAGCCTTGGACACATGATATTTTTTTTGGTTATTTCCAAGTTGTTTCTATAGGATGGAGTCTCTAGGTGATTATGATTTCTTACTTTTGTAAATAAGATAGATAGAGGTCTTCACTTGAAACTTAGTCTAGTATATTCAATATCTTCTTCTAGTGTTAGTTTTGGACTGGAGTCACTAGGAGAGAAAAGAGGTGCTTCAAAAATTAAGAATAGACCAAGACCCTCACCAAGTCTCAATCCTACTCCTTGTTGCAATTTGGGGACAAATGATGTGTCACTAGGGTCCCACATCATTATCTACACCTAGTACCATCTTAAATTCCATTAAACTATTATCATATATGATTATCTACACCTAGTACAATCTTACCTCATGTGGAGTGACACATTAGGCCACAACTGAGGGCATAAGGTTTGACTCAATGGGGGTCCCTAAGAGTTTTTACAAGGCTAACTCCTTGTAAGGATATGATATTCCAAATGTCAGTTACTCAACAAAGGAAAATGGTGCAAGAAAGTAAAAAATAAAAACAAAATCAACAAAGAAAAATGGTTCAATGTGCAGATAGATCTTCTAAGATATTTATACAAAAATAGGCCTAAACACTATGTTCCAATGATGAACACTTCCTCTTGACATAGTGAACTACAATCAAGACTTATGAATTATATGCATGGATAATATAATGTGTCCCTCAAGAGATCCAAGTAAATGACTCAGTATAAAAATAGATGAAAGCCCCTCACACACACATACACTTAATAAAATCTAATATTTAGGTAAAATATCATAAAAAAATACACATACACAACAATGGTATATAAGCAATGCCAAAACATAGACACAAGATCTCATGTATATATAAATACAAGCAATCTCTTACAAATATTGTGCCATAAGTAGGGGTTCGAGATTTCCCACAAGCCACTCAAGAACAACAACTATTTTTACAGATACAAATGAAATAAAAACCTAAAAATGTGTACAAATGTAAACTCATCGATCCATCACAAAGCTAAGACTATTATTCTTTATTGATTACAATAGGGAAAATTTCCCTCCAAAATTTGTAGGATGATCTTACTTTCTCTCTACCTCTTTTTTGGGGATTCTAAATATTTAATGGAGTAAACCTCAACCACTATTACTATTATTCTATATCTACAATTCACTTGTAGAGCTAAAATTTTCCTAGTAGATAACCCAAATTTTCTTAATAATGGCATATTGTCTTTCTTCTTCCTAGGAATTTACATGCTCAACTACCTCTCTCTTGGTATTGGTGCATTTTTTTGCTTCCAAAATTGTCTACTATTTAAAACATTTATTAACACCCTATATACCTAATCAATATTTTCTTGTTCATGCATTGGGAACTTTTTCTTGGTCATTTCCTTTCAAACTTAATAAGTTTTGATAAGTCATTCCATAAAGATTTTTTGTCAGATCTTTTTTATTCATTGAATATCATCAAAATTTCCAATTGATTTTAAGATTTTCCCCCTTCTACATTTGTTCTATTTTAATATTTCTTCTTCCTTCTTGTTCATACCAAACTTTATCTTAGGTGTGTTTCCATGTATCTCAATTCTACTAGTAACTCAGTTGGTTATTTTATTGTTGAAGAGAGGATTTCACCTTAGCGGTCACATTTTATATATGCGGGGAAGCATATGTGTTTTGAATTTCATCATTATAGAGTGATCACAAGGATCCATCTCCTTTCCCCACTTGTTTATTTCATATTTTCCACCTACCATCATTAAATATGTCCTTGAATATCTAGTGGTGAGATGATGCATGAGTTTCTAGAGGTTGCTTACACAAATAAATGTAGACAATGATGAGCTCTATTGATTTTTCCATGGCTAAAATTTGGATTGATCCTTCTCTATAATGAATTATTTTTAGTTATCACCAAAAAGGATCATCAACTTTTATCAAGAGTGAGGTCCAACTCAGATATCACCAAAAGGTCTTTGGGATTCTCACTATGGACCACTTTCTTATTAGGTGATCAACTTGCCCACATAGATTAAGGTTTTTCATACCTATCTTTACCCTATGCATATATCTATTTGGTGAAATTTTACATGGAATCCTTTTAGGTTGGTATGGATTGTAGCTCCCTAGTTTTAGCCTCAGGCTCTTCATATTCTTTTGGAGTGCAGTCTAACAAGGTTGCAGTGATTTATCACTACAGGCCTCTATTTAGATATATATAAATGATAAAATGATAAAATGATAAAATGAATGAAATATTATCCTAGTGGTTAATGTGCCACTAACTCAAAATAGCACTATCAGTCCTTTTGTTAAGTGTTGAAATTTTTTCTCTTTATAAACCAAAGAGTGATAGTACAACCAACTCAAAGCCTATAGTGCTTTCACTTCTAAGAGTAAATAAATAAGATTAAATTAAATCTAAGTGAAGACTACGATAGTTATGATGAGGGGATATAAATGGGGACTACAGAGTCCCTATCAAATAGCAAATAAAAGAGATTTAGTTGTTTGAAAATAAGATCAAATGATAAAATAAGAGATTATATAAATGCAAGTGCAAGATGCAAGATCAAATCTATAATGTAATAATATAAATCTTAAATATATGAAGACAAGATTCAAAATATAATAATAGGAATGAGAAAAATCCAAGACACAAGGTTATTTTTTCTTAGTTGATGAGAGATTGTTGAAAGCTTACTATATTGCTTGTTGAAGGAACTTGAACCATTGAGCTCATGGGCTTATATGCTTCAAACTTGAAGACTTGATGTTTATTGAGAGCTTGCAGACCTGATTGCTTGGATGATTATATGCTTACAATAATAAGAGCTTGAGTTCTTACAAGGATAGCCTTTGCAAGATTATGAAAAGATCCTTATTTATAAAGAGAAAATATTTTTTTAAAAATATTTCAAATTTAAGAATCTTTTCTTCAAAATAGTTTTTTGAAGTGGAAATATATTTTTTAAAATTTGATCAAAATAAAGATAAACTAGCTCATAACATTTAATTCCACTTCATTTTGACTTAGCAACAATATTATGGGTCCCAAACTATCATCCAAAAAGTAAACAACATAGTTTATTATTAGATAGATTAATTTTAAACCACATCTAAATTCACTATGAAATAATATTCTAATAATACCATAAAATTATTTATCCATGTATAAAAGGTCCATGAATTTTTTTTTTGATTGGTTGAAAGGGTGTTGAAAGGTCCCTGAACCTTGTACAAGAGTTTTACATGATTTCCAGATCGACCGAGGTGGTCCAAGAACTAAAGATCAAAGAACGAGCAAAACGCCACACGAGGAAAGGTGTCACGAAATCGTGACCAGTTTGGAAATGATGTCACGAAATCATGACATGTTGCACCGTTACATCCAAGAGAGGAAGAGAAGTCACGAAATCATGACAAGAAGCGGCATCGAAGCTGAAGGAGAGAAAGTGTCACGAAATCGCAACATGTTGCAAGGTTGCTGCCAGAAGAAAAGAAGTGTTGCGATATCGTGACATGTTGCAAGGTTGGTGCTAGAAGAGAAGAAGAGTCATGAAATTGTGACAAGCAGCATTATCACGACCAAAGAAGAAAAAGTGTCACGAAATCATGACAAAATGCAAAAACGCGGCCAAATAGAAAAAGTGTCGTGAAATCATGACATGTTGCAAAATCGCGGCCGAAGAGAAAAAGTGTCACGATATCGCGACATGTTGCATCATCGAGGCCGAAGAGAAAAGGTGTCGCGATATCGCGACATGTTGCAAAATCATGGCCAAAGAGAAAAAGTTTCACGATATCGCGACATGATGCAAAACCACGACCGGACAGAAAAGGTGTCACGATATCGCGACAAGAAGAGACATTGCAGTCAAAGAGAAAAGGTGTCACGATATCGCGACATGATGGAAGACCGCTATCGAAGAGAAAAAGTGTCACGATATCGCAACATGATGGAAGACCATAGCCGAAGAGAAAAAGTGTCACGATATCGCGACAAGATGGAAGACCGCAGTCGAAGAGAAAAAGTGTCGCGATATCGCAACATGATGGAAGACCGCAACCGAAGAGAAAAAGTGTCACGATATCGCGACATGATGGAATACCGTAGCTGAAGAGAAAAAGTGTCGCGATATCATGACATGTTGCAAGACCACATCGAAAGAGAAAAAGTGTAGCGATATCGTGACATGTTGCAAGACTATGTCAGAAGAGAAAAAATGTCACGATATCGCGACATGTTGCAAGAACGCACCCGAAGAGAAAAAGTGTCATGATATCGCGACATGTTGCAAAATTGCGGCCGAAGAGAAAAAGTTTTGTGATATCATGACATGTTGCAAAATCATGGCCGAAGAGAAAAAGTGTCGCGATATCGTGACATGTTGCAAGACCGTGTCCAAAGGAGAAATAAGTGTCGCGATATCGCGACAAGTTGCAACCTTGCAGCCAGAGGGGAAAGGGATGTCGCAATATCGTGACATGTTGCCAAAACGTGGCCGAAGGAGGAGAAGAAGGAAGAAAAGATGCAAAAACTCGACCAGTTCCATGAGCAAACTAAACTGGTCCCCTGCCAACCACTCACATTGTGCAAACATTGACACTTATAGAATCGTTCCTTAGGCCAATGGGGAAGGAGTCTATCCAAACATGAATGTCAGGTTCGCCTACACCCTTGTTAGCAAGCTAGTCCACAGCTTTGTTTCCTTCCTGGTACTGATGCTTAATGACTAATTTTGGGTACTTGCCAATTAGAACCTTGCAGTCTTAGAAAATCAAAACAAGGGCCCAGGGAGGCACAGAAGTCCCATTGAGCCAGTTGATACAGTGCAGCGAGTCTCCTTCTATGATAAGTTTATTGATGGTCAAACCTTCCAAGAGGATCAAGCTTTGGAGCAGAGCTCGAGCCTCTACCATATTGTTAGTTTGAATTCCCAGGTTCTGGGCAAAGGCCAAAAAGGTCCATGAAAATTGAGGTTATTAAATCATATGATTTTGAAATATCCATGACAACACATGTCCACATACACATAGCTTGCTTTATATTCAATAAGTAAGTATCACTTGGGTGATGTCTCTTGGTTTTACTAATATTTTTTAAAACCTACACTTCCATAGGTTAGTATTAAAGTCTAGAAATCATGGTCCATCACCTATATATAACTTTTAAACTAAAAAATATGATGAGAAAAATCATTTCATAAGGAAATTTATTGAATGATATGAACTCAATTTGTACTTTCTTTTGATCCATTTTTTAAGCCCTAAAAAATTGGATGGTATCCTTTAAATTTATATATGAAATATATGGTTTATGATAAATTATCCAATCATTAGAATCCTTTTGGTGACTCATCTACATCCTTATCAATATTCTCATATACCTATTCCTTCTTTTGTTCATGATTGACAAAATAATTAATTCCTCTAAGTAGGACATCCTTATTCTAAATTAGTGATTCTCTAAACAAATTTCTTCCTTTATATCCTTGTTCCATTTATTATAATGATCAATTCTATGTATTTATCCTAAGATATAGAGCAACTCCTTGAACTTGCTTAAAATAGTATAATTTATGGATGGTTTTGGGATCTTAGTTTATGTTGTGAAAATCCCTACTCCATATTGCTTTGAAAATTATTATTATTATAAAGTTATAATTCTAAGCTATTTTCATTTTTTATAGTCTTAAAAATTATTCATAGATAAAACAAGTTTATGTTTCCATATCCTACCCACCAAATATTCTACTATAAAACAATGTGTATTTAAAGATGTTATGAGTTTAACAAGCTTCTAACCTCAATTTTGTATTGCTAGAAAAATATTTCATTATGATACCAACTAAGAAAGAATTATACATTAAGTAGACTAAAATGGGACACCAATAGTAGGAGGATGGAATCAATCTCAAGTATGTACTTTGAAAATAGACCAATTTTATATTTTGTCTCAAGACACATGTCTAAAGGAAAGGGTAATGTTTCTATATAGCAATGTCCCTATTGCACTGCCATTTTTTCCAATCAATAATGCTTTCATATAATAATGGCACTTTATCCATCGACCATCACTTTCACCACTTTAATAGTAAATTTTGTTGTATAGTGGAAAATTCACCTCATGATGGTGCTTTTGCTTGTTGATGGCATTTTTATAGTATATTTTCTAGGCTAATTTGTGAGTTAATACTAGGTTTATATTTTAAATTGGGATATTAACTAATAATTTGGCTTGACTATGATTGTAGGAAATGCTTCAAACACTAGATTATTAGGATCAAAGGGCACATGAGTTGAGGACTTTATTGTCCTTAATTTACTATGTTTATCATGCCCTCTAAAAAATAGTAGGGTTGTATCATATGGCCCCAATGCCAAAGGTAAGGTTCAATCCAACTCTCTTGATCACCTTGGTGTATTATTGGTATTCAAAGGTGAATTTATTTAAGGTATCATGTGTAGAGTTGTTCATGACACTAGTGGATATCTAACTTATTTTAAGGGTACACATTAGAGAATATCATATGTGCATGAACTAGAGTCAATAACAAATATTGGAGTTGCTCATAAGGGAATGTGCAATTATTAGTCATCTAGTTAGGTATTAACTTCAATATCATGTATCTAGTTAGTCAAAATATAATAAAATATATAATGTAGGAGGAAGTTTTAATTTTTGGGTATTATTAAACATCCACCAATTTGAATCTTTTATCAAAAAATAATTAAAAGATCCATTATCATAAAAATATTATAATATGTGGATGCATGAAGAATTGTATCATAAATATGTATGCTCTTTACTTGAACCCATAGAAGAATATGCCCTTTCAAGTTTAACCAAGAAATAATATCATAAATAAACGAAACCACAAAATAATTTATAGGGAGGCTAACACTTTATTTCTACTAGATAACAATATTCAAACCTTGATTGTCATATTTAGAAAGATAATATATTTTATTAGAATATATTTCAAATGTTAGATTATTTTATTCAAAAATATTTTTAAACTAGAAATATGTTTATTAAAATTTGGTCAAAATAAAGGCAATCTATCTCATAAAATTTAATTCCAATCCAAATTGACTTAATCACAACACTATGGGTTATAAGTTATCATCCAAAAAGTAAATAATATATATTATTATTAGATAGATTAATTTTAAACCACATCTATATTCACTCTGAAATCATCTAATAATAATAACATCATATACTAATGAAATATCTATAGCCAAAGTTAGTGAGGAAAAGTCTTATCACCCAAAGCATCAAAGTTGCATATGATAATCTACAAACATGCAATTCAACTTCAAGATTAGATATCTACTCTGTCCATTGTGGATAGCTCCAAAGACCATACTTCTGCCTTGGCCCTCAGCTAGGAGTCTCCCCCAGATCCCTAGGATAATCCAAGCAACTTTGAGGTGGAAGGTGTATCGCTCCAAATTTTTCGCATCCTTACCTTCAAGCTATAGGATCCGCACCTGGAAGGGGGATGCGAGAAGGATGGGACAATACCTCGGATTGAGAGGCCCTTTTAAGGTCCTGCCTCTCAGGGTAGGGGTATAAAGTTGAATTTTTGACGGATGGTGGGTTCACTAGGAAACTTTTGAGTGGCAGTTTCCACACCTAGGTTGATAATAGGTTTGATGTGTTCATTTTATATTCAATAATTCAATTCCTAGGTTTGGCCAAGATGAATCTAAGCTAATCTATATGTCGATGCTGATTTTTATGGATACAAAAAACATGAATAAATGTTGAACATAGAGAATGTGCTAAATAGGATAGCATATACCTGATTTTGGATGTCTAAATGAAGATTCTGTGATTTGTAGAAGTCCAAATTGTCTCGAATCATACAAAATCATTTGAAATTGCACATAATCGTCTCAGATCATAGTCGGTCGTTTGAGATCAGACAGGATCATCGGCAATCTGATGAATTCGTTAGAAACCTGCAATCACAAAAATAGATACAAAATACCAAAAATGCAACTGCAAAAGCAAGGGGAAATGATAGAAATAACAATGAATTTGCCTAAATGATAGATATAGATACCAATTGAAAGGAAATGCATCGATTTGAAAATTTATTTTGAATTTATCATAAATCTATGCTAAATGAGGTGAACTCCAGGATGCATAAATATAATGACCTAAGATAATGCACAAAGAAATGCAGAAAAATAATAAGGAAATTTAAACTTTGGGCTCTGATTGCCCCCAATATGGACTACAGTCAAGATCACCTCCAATCATATGAGATCATCTACGATACTTGATAGGATCATCCGAAATCATCTAGAATCGCCTACGACAATTCGAGCTTGCTCCGACTGAAAAACAGTAAAATTCTTGCAAGAAAACATGAAATACAGAATGCAAATGATGGTGCGAGGATGCTCTAATGCATAGGGAACTAAATTTACAGGGAAATCATTCATCTAGGGGGTTCAGGGGGATAAACTAAGAAAATACTAGTTTATATAGGATTAGGGAGAGGTTAGGAGGTTGGAAATCATCGCAATTTGGGAGATCTCCAACGGGGGAGACTCTAACTGCGCAGACATGCTTTCTTCCCAAGTTAGAGAAGTTGTTGAAACAGAAGCTAATTATGAAAATTTGGTTTTGGGACGAAATCGTCTGGACATTCTCTTCTAGAATAATTAATCATATCTTGGATGATTTCATCCGATCTACGACGATATCATCTAACAGTTGAAACAAATCCTAAAAATGGTGCAAAAAAATAAGGAAAGCGAGTAATGGACAGTTAACGGGCGGTTTGGGTTTAAAATTCAAAGTTTTATCTTTTTACTAAGGTTTAACTGTGCCAATTTTAGGGTGCTACATTGTGCCCCATCTTTAGCAAATTTTCCAAAGAAAATGTGTTAAAGATGATTTTTTCTCGTTTTACGAGAAAGCAAAAATTTACTCAATTTTTTAGATGATGATTCTAGGTCGAATCGTACGACTACTTACTATGGTGCCCCCTCCGTGTTTTTACCCAAATAAAAAATTTGAGGTAAAAGCACAGAAAAGAAAAATTAAAAAAGATTTTTTTTAAATAAAATTAAGAAAAATAGGGTAAAACCCTAATTCATTTTTACTTTTCTAGAGCTCTGTAGAAAGAAAAATGGTGGAGACAACACACTGATCAACAGAGGTTCAGCACAGGATATGGGTAAGGATCTAATCCTAGTAAATTAGGTTTGAATTTAATTTGTGCAATTTTTTGTTTGAAATTTTGATTATTTTGGGGCATCGTGACCATTTTTAGGCCGTCGACGACGTCGAGATGAAATCGTCCTGATTTTGTCGAAATCGTCCCTAGATCATCGATTTTACCGGAGGGCAAAATCGGTGATCTAGGGGTGATCTTGTCCAACAAGGGGTGATCCCCAAGTTATGAAATCATAAATGATTTCATCCTACAAAGGATGATTTTTCCCAATTTGGGACAATATCATCCAATGGTGGACGATATCATCATTTTTAAGAAATTAAGCTTTGATTAAAATGCTTTTAATTTTATTTTAATGATTGGTTTATTAATGAATTTTATTGTTTTTTTTGCAGATGGAATTACTAAAGAGTCAGGAAAGGAAATACAACGGGCTGCGAGATGACATAGCCACGCTCAATCAGGAGGAGCATGACCGATTGGCTCAGGTCAGTTTGTAGCATGTGGCAAAGATGCCACAAGTACCAACAGACATGGGGCTACTTATAGGCCTAGGAAAGAGATGGTATCCGGGGTCATCTTGCTTTTTGTTACCAACAGGCGAGATGGCTTCCACACTAGAGAATGTATGGAGGATCATGAGGATCCCAATACAGGGACGGTTGATGATGCCTACAGCTAATCAGGGCTAGGTGATGATGAGGTTGATCGAGGACCCGAGCTTCGCCTTGGAGAAGGGCAGAGTGAACATCGAGTCTGTAAGGCAGATTCCTGGGGCATCTATGCTGACTCAAGTTTTGGTAGGGGTGGTAGGTAGCTTATTGCTGTACCACCAGAGTAGGTGTAGATTACCCTAGCTCCTCTTAGATGTGGTCTATGATATGAGAGACCATGGCTATAGATACTCATGGGGTAGCTTTGTGCTATGCCACTTGTATAGGATCCTACATGGGGTTGTATACAAGGGAGGCCGATGTCTAGTCTTGACATCGCTACTACAGGTTTGGTGCTGGGAGCACATCATGATGCAGAGGCCAGTAGGGCTCCCACTGACAGGGATTGATTGAAAGAGGCCCCAGGTTTTCTACTAGTGGTTACAGAGGGGGTCACAGCAGTGGATAGATCTATCGATGTCACAAAGGTTGTTGGACGACCTCATATTAGACAAGATCACTTGGATGCCATTACGAGATCACCCAGGGTGGGCAGAGGATGGGAAGAAGCTGGCTCACATCAGGCGAGTTTGTTGGCTACAGATGGAGCGGGGATAGGTAGAGCTCCATCGCTACGACCTGGTTCTATGATAGTTCTATCTACAGTAGGGGATCCCTTCTCTTAGGGATTATGAGTACTCCTGGACTGTCCAAGATAGTACCACACTGAGTGGGGCTCTAGACATATAGTGGTTCTAGAGTCAAGATGCAGATGATGCCCCCATCCAGCCAATAGATGGTGATGACACTAGGGTTGCAGATGGGTATAATTCTTGGTACATAGGAATCCGCCATCCTTGGATGATGAGGGTGCATGGTCCAGTGCAAGCCATGGTGCAACATATGGGGAGGCAGCGCCAAGATACTATTAAGGTAGCATGGGGTCACGACAGGAGGGAGCAGCGATGGTCTCCATAGGAGAGATGCCAAAGGATGGGTCAGGCTCCACAAAGACCTTAGGAGACAGGGATGAGGGAGATGGGAGCCCCTTCTCAGAAGGGGGAGAGACCACAATCACTCAATAAGGGCAAGGGTGTCAAGGTAGGGGAGAGCAGCGAGACGGTGACTCTCCGGGTTGAGGTTACCCACCTCTGGGCTGAGGTGCAGATGCTACAGGACAAGGCTACACGATTCAAAGATTGGAGTGGAGGGGCGAGCACTTGAGATCTGGCATAGTCTATTGCTCATACCACATTCTACCAGGGGCTATACTATCACGTGGTCCCAAAGGGACAAAGGGTACCATTACCAGCCCCCATTGTGGAGCCAGTCATGATGGGATCATTGAGGATATCCTCACGATTGAAGATGAGGACCCGGGACACAGCCTAGACCTCTATGGGACCACCTCCTCCACGTCAAGGCGGGGGAGGAGATGAGGTTGAGAGCTCGAGGGCTTCTCGAGGCTAGATGCTGCAGAGGGCAGATTGTATTATTATATTTTTTTTTTGAGGGGATTGAGTATGCCAGGGTTTTTATTGTGGCATACCAATCTAGATGATGTACATAATTTATTGAGATATATAGATTATATTTTTTATGATATGACTTGTGTATATGTTGTATGGTGCTTTAATTTTGAATTTTATGATTAATTATTTATGTAATTATATCATTGGAAAGAAAATATTTATGCCATGCTATAAAATTGGAAATGAAATAATTTGATGTAAATAAATTGGTTGTTTTGTGGTGTGTTTTGATGTTTGCCATGCAGATCTGTGTCGCTGTCTCTACCATTTTTGCTCCAGAGCTCTCAAAACAGTAAAATGAACAGTAACAAATGAATTAGGGTTTTACCCTATTTTTCTTAATTTTATTCAACAAATAATTTTTGCTTTTCCGCGTTTTTACCTCAAACGTTCGATTTGGGTAAAAACACGGAGGGGGCACCATAGTAAGCTGTCGTACGATTCGACCAAGAATCGTCGCCTAAAAATGGGAATAATTTTTTGCTTTCTCGTAGATCGAGAAGAACTCATCTTTAACGCATTTTCTTCGGAAAATTCGCTAAAGAGGGGGCAAAATGTAGCACCCTAAAATTGGCGCAATAAAATTGGAATAATTACATTCACCTTAGTAAATAAATTTAAATTCAAATTTAACCTCCCAAACCGCCCGTTAACCGTCGAGAAACCCGTTTCCTCCTTTTTCGTGCCATTTTTAGCAGTTGTTTTGACCGTTTGACGATATCGTCTCCGATCGAGACGATATCGCCCCGATTTGACGATTTCGTCTGGACTAGAACGTCCAGACGATTTCGTCGCAAAACTGAATTTGCATAGTTGGAATCCGTTCCAACGGGTCTCCAATCCGGGCAGAAGCTGTGTCTGCACCGTTGGGACCCTTCCCCCGTTGGAGATCTCCCAAATTGGGATGATCTCCAACCTCCCAACAACTATCCTATGCCTATTTAACTCTAAGACTTTTCCCTCCCCAACCCCTGGCTGAATTTTTATGCAAATTGAACCCTTATGCTCTAAAACATCGTAATTCATATTTTGCATTAGTCCTATAGTCATTTCATTGCAGGTACACCACTGGTTTTCAATCGGAGCCAGTACCTATCGCAGCCGACGAACCTGTCAAGATCGGAGGCGATCTCGTCAAATTCGGGACGATCTCGTACTGATGCGAGACGATTTCGACTGCAGCGCACATCGAGGCAATCAGTGCCTGGAGTTTGTTCTTCTGTCTCTTTTCTCTGTCATTTTATGTTGTAAATTAGATTGTTTATTCAGTTTTTATATTATATTGCATTTGGAGTTCACCCATTTTGTCTAAGTTTACAGATTAAGATCATATTCTGCTATCTAAACACAGTTATTTGCATTTATTTTTGTTCTTGTATATTGTTCAACACTCATATTATTGTTTTACATAGTTTGCCCCTATTTGCAAAATAGAATTTCTCGTATTTCGCATCTGTTTGCTTGTTTTGCAGGTCTCTGATGAATTCGTCGACGAATTCATCAGATTTCGAACGATCTTGTCAGTTCAGACGATTTTATCAAATTGAAGGCGATTCTGTTGAATTGCGGACGATCCAGACTCGCTTCAAGCTTCAGAAACTCCATCAGACTTCCGGATCAGGTAATCTTCATTGGCCTCCTACAAATTCTCTGTTTCTGTTTTCCTTTATGTTTGTTGTATGCATTTAAATTGCATTTTCATGTAGTTTAAGTTAGAATCATTCGGCCAAACCTAGGATGAATGTTTAAAAATAAAACGAACTCATCAAAACTCATTCCCAAAACCTAGGCGTGGAAACTACCGTCAAATGTTTCCTGGTGAACCCACCATCCGTCGAAAAATCACCAAAATGCACCTCCCTTGAGAGGCGGGACCTTCGCAAAGTCCTCTCGTCCGAGGTACCGCACCATCCTTTTCCCATCCTCCTTCCGGGCGCGGATCCAATAGCCTGAAGGTAGGGGTGCGAAAAATTTGGAGCGATACATTTTGGTGAACCCGACGTGAATGCATCATAACCTTTTGAAAACAAAAACAAAAAAAACAAAAAAATATATATATACAAGAAAAACAAAAACAAAATCATCATTTCATGTTTGTATGTTTTAGATTCAATTCTAAATAGTAGATGCTAAATATTACTTTTAGAAGTACTAAAGAAACCATGAGTTTTTACTCAAATCAATATGAGTCCATCAGTAATGTTGGAAGAATTCAGCTAAATACATTTGTTGATTATGACCAACCTCATCCCTATTCAACACCACCTCCATCACACTCTTCTCATTTTTCATCCATAACCCAACAAAACAATCCCTTTGCCAATCCTCTTCATAATGATATTATCTATTCTCCCATATATCCATATTATGTCTATCAATCCACATATAATCCTCCGCCACCTTTTCAATACTCTTCTTTCAATACAACACATCCATTTCAACAAGAAAATACTTATTCTTCCAATTCTACCATGCACTCACCTCCTACATCGCAATCTTCCTGTCATCATTCTACCCATAATAAAGAAAGTAGAGGTGAGAAACCATTAGGTCCTTTTATGACGAAATTCCTAAGGCATTTATCAAAAACCTCTCAAAAACCTTCATCACGTAAATTTACTAGGCTTAATCAACCAATGGATATAATTCTCAAGTATTTACTTGACACAAATATTATTGAACTTCCTTCCATAAGACAACTTTGATACCACATCAGATTGGTTTAAACCTGAGCTACATTGTGAATATCATAGAGTAGATGGACATATGACACAAAATTGTAAAGATTTAAGATGTGCAATTCAAGATTTGATTGATAAGGATCTTTTTAATATAAAGGAATTACAATCTACAACTGATTATAAATCTCCAAGTAAACAATCAAACTCCTACACAACAAATACCAATAATCAATCAAGACATGGGGATCTCCCAAGAACCCCTACTCAATTATCAACAACAGGAAACCAATCAAATATTTCATGTTAATGTGTCCCATCATGATGATATTATTAATATTGTAACAAAAACTACAAATGAGCAACCTCAAGTTCAATCAACTCAATCTGATATTCAAGATATGGATTCCTCATTTGACCAACCTTCAAAACTATCTTTGGCTCTAGAGAATGATCCAAAATGGAATGTAAGCATAGAAAGCTCATCTTTAGAATCAAAATCTCAATCTGAAATCCACTTTGATAGCCAACAACAAGTGATTAATCCTCAAGCAAAGATATCCCTTTTAGAAGTATTACAAATTTATCACAAGGAAATTTTGTTCAAAATACCTAGCCAACAATTTGTTCCTCATCATATTTTCTCTAAGAACATAATTAATGGTGTAAACCCTCTTGAGGTTAACCATATTTCATTCTATGATGAGGATATTCCTTCCTCTACTCCACAAGAAGACTCCTATCTTTACATTACAGGATCTAGTAAAGAAACACTTGTTAGAACTATCATGGTAGATAATGACTCCTCTCTTAATTTATGCACTTATCAATTATTCCAAAAACTCAAATTAAAGGAAGAAGATAGTAATGAATCAAATGTTATTATAAAATCATTTTAACAATGAAATTCAAGAAGCTCAAGGTACTATAATTCTTTCCCTTAATATTGGATCCAAGATCCTGGATACTTTATTCTATGTAGGATATTGTCCTTCACCTTACAACCTACTTCTCGAAGTCCTTGGATTCATACGATGAGGGTTGTCCCTTCCACTCTTCACCAATGTTTGAAGTTTGAAATTGCAAATAAAATTGTTACCATACATGGTGACCCAACACCATTTGAAGAATATTTAACGGTTGAAACATCAAGTTCTATACATTCTCTATTATCACAATTATCTTCTATCCATCACTTTTCTTCATCCATATATGATCATCCTTGTTTACCAAATAACATCCATGCATATCTTTCACATATACTTTCTCCATCTTATCAAAACTTGGAATATAATAATAAGAATGAAGAACTTTCTTATCCTTATGACATTTTATTTTGTAATATGATCAATTTTACACATATAAAAGTCAAATCTTTTGCTACATTATTTTACATTATAACAAAGCTTTTGTTATCACTATCTTTTATTCATCACCTTATATTCTTACCTTCACCTCAACCAGATTATCCTTCAAAACCTCCTTTGATTTTGAAGCAACCTTAGACATGCTATACTCAAATAACCTTGTATAGTGTATATAGATCATCTTGTATATACCACCAATTTCAATTCATAAATTAAAATCAAAATACAAAAAAATCAAAATCCTCAAAATCTTCAAAAAAAAATACAAATGCAACCAAAGAACTGAAAGGTAAATTTGAGCCCAAGCGGCTTGGACCATACATCATTATTGCAAAATTTGAATCAGGAGCATATAAATTATCTACCTTAGATGGTAAAGAACTTAAAGAACCCATGAATATTTTACATCTCAAACGTTATTATGCATAAATTTGATTATTTCATCCATGTATATATTTGTTCAAAATCATTCAAAACCCTCAAAAACATTCATAAAATCTTCAAAAATCTTCAAAAATATTTATCGCATTTATTTTGTAAAGTTTCTTTTGCTTTAAAACAAAAATCAACATAAAAAATCCAAAAACAGCTATATGCTTGACTCTTTCGAAACCAAAACAATATATAGAATAAAGAGAGAGTCAACATTCTCAAAACTTTCTCAAAATCATTATTTTCTTACAATTATTGCAGTTATATGTTTCAACTTATTTTGGATAAAACTAGCATTTATTTGGCATCCCTCACTTGCACACTCACATAATAAATATCTTGATTTTATCTGGCATGATTACTAATCTCTCTTATATCAAAGTTCACAAAAATCAATTAAATAAAGTTTGAGCATAGAGAATTGATCTTGGTATTTACTTAAACCAAGCACATCTTTTCACAATAAAATGATTATATTTGTAATTTCCATGTTTTGCTACATAGTAGAACTGATTTCTTGAGTGAAAAGTTTCCCCTGCTATCCTATCATGCACATGGTCTAGAATCTTTGAGAATTGGCAAAAGGACAAGCTCACCCCTACCCGAATAAAAATCCCTTGCTCTACAGACTAATCCGAGCAAGTATCCCTAGAAAAAGAAAAAGAAAAGAAAAGTTCAAGAAAAAGAAAAGAGAAAAGAAAAATGTTATTCTATATCATTCCAGCCAATATTTCAAGCACTATCTCAAAAATCAAGCAAAAGAAAAATAAGCAAAGTTCAAAAGAAAGCAAGAAAGCAATAAAATCCCTTTCCCTACCCTTTGAAAAAAAAAAAAGAAGGGTTGATGAGCTTGAATCCCTGGAATTCTCAATTATTCGAAAACTGTGAGGTAAGCCCCATAACAGGTGGTTTGTGCCCAACTTGCTTGGCCTTGGGTAACTCCTAGCGTGGCGATATGTCTGTCACATTAGCGACCTTCTTTTGTATAGACCTATGTCTGCTTATGGATTAGCTAGCTCTTGATAATCCGATCTACATAGTAGCCTAGTATGGTTATATGCATCTACATCATGGTTAATGAACACTTAGTTGGTTTATTCAAATCACTTGTATCATAGTATCTTGCTCAAAACTGGTAGCTGAACCATACAATTGCACACACATTTGTATTTGAGAGATTTTGTCTATCATTATGATAAATCAAGATTGGCAATGAATTCACTTATGCACATGGGATTCCTTATAAATCTAATTTTTTCAAAATACTTTGAAATATTATTTTTGCAACTTGTTTGGAATAATCAAGTACAATTATTTACCACAAAGACAACTATATAATAGAAGAAATCAAAAATTTCAATTAAAACATATCATATATATCTTATCGACTTTCGCGACGATGGTATAATTCCAAAACCAAAATTGGAGTTTTATGCTTAGCGCAAGTCCTCATTTTCATCTTTTCTGTTCATTAAAAATCAACCATGCAATAAAACTATTTTCTTTGATCTTCGCGATGATGGTATAAGTCTATACCTACATATTCTATACCTAGCGAAAACCATTGTAACAATATTTTCTCCAATTTATCAAAATTCATAAAAACCATATGACTTCATTCTATTACACAAATTATGCTTTTCAAAAGCAAACACATTTTTATTATTTCATATCATTATGTCAACCTTTGCATTTTGCAATGATGGTATAATTCTTAAGGAATTATTCAACAATTTTATCACACTTAGGAATTTATGCCTAGCAAAAATTATTTTACAATATTTCATGCATAATATTTTTATGGAAATCTGAAAGCAAACCATCATCATCATCATTTGCATCATCACAACAAAGTCTTAAGGCAGTCTCTTAAGCACTCTTTTCTTTTAACAATATTTCTATCCTGGGACTAGCTTGACGACCGAGTGAGCGACGACTCCATGAAATGGTCTATAATAGCGACAATGTCCTTTGAAATTATTGTTAGAAATCTCTTTTTATTTTATCACATTTCATTACAACCAATCAATTTGTTACATCAGATTATTTCATTTAAAATATTTATAGCATGACATCCAAGTTATAATATTTTCCAAAACGACATAATTACATGAATCATCAATAAAATCATTACATCAATCAACTCAATCAATCAATCAAACATAAAAAGCATCATAAGCATCACATAAGACAAGTCATATGATCAAAAAATATCTCATCTATATATATCAACAGAATATATACATCATCAAAACTAGATTGGTATGCCACAATCTGTACCTCGGCATACTCAATCCTCTATCAATACAAGTATAATACAATCTCAGTGGCAGTATCCCGCCCTCTAGCCTCGAGAGCCTCTAGAGCTCTCGGCCTCATCTCCTCCCCCGCCCTGCGGAGGACGAGGTGGTCCCATCGCAGTATGTGTGGTACTGCGAGTCCTCGTCATCGATCGGGATGAGCTCCTCGTCGACCCTGTCCTGATAGGATCTGCTATGGCAGGTGGCAGCTGTACCCTCTGGCCCTCTGGCACCGCCTGGTAGTATAGCGCCTGATAGAATGCGGTCTGAGAAACCGACCGCAGCAGCTCCTGAGTGCTTACCCCTCCGCCTCGTGCCCTGAGACGAGCATTCTCGTCTCGTAGCTGCGACACCTCAGCCTGGTGTTGTGCAGCTGCATCCTGTAACGTCTGCACCTGAGCTCGCAGATGATCTCCCTCTGCCCGGAGAGTAGCCATCTCGCTACTCTCTCCAATGTCCACACCCTTGCCCTTATCAGGCGATGGTGGCCTCTATGGAGATGGGGGTCTCGCCTCCCTCCTCTCCCTCTCCCTCTACCGCGGCCTCTCCTATGCCTGTGGCCTCCTCTGCTCTCCTCTGTCGCGACCCCGGGCTGCCTCTACCGCCGCTTGGCGCCGCCTCCCTATCCGATGCACAACTGCGTGGATCGGTCCCTGTGCCCTCGTCATCCGAGGAGGGCGGATGCCTGTGTACCAGGCATCGTAGCCATCGGCTACCCCTGCATCGTCCCCATCCACTGGCTGGATGGGGGCATCGTCTGCGTCCTGGCTCCGGAAGCGCTGCATGTCGGGAGCCCGCTAACCTGTGTCCGTAGTCGCCAGAAAACTCGTAATCCTTGAGAGATGGGATCCCCTGCAGTAGATCGAACTGTCGCAAAACTCGGTCATAGCGGTGGAGCTCCACCTCTCCCCTCTCCATCCATAGCCAGCAGACTCGCCTGATGCGAGCCAGCTCCTGTGCGTCCTCTCGCCCACCCTGGATGCTTCCTCCACGGCCTCCAGGTGATCTGGTGCCGGGACCAAGTCATCCGGTAGTCTCCGGGACACCGGCGGGTCGATCCGTCATCTGTGCCCCTCTTCGGAGCCACCAGTAGAAGACTCGGGGCCTCTCCCCATCAACCCCTATCAGTGGAAGCCCTACCGGCCTCCGCACCGCAATGTGCTCCCAGCACCAAACTTGTAGGAGCGATGTCATAACCAGACATCGGCCGCCCTTGTATACGACCCCATGCAGGATCCTATACAATCGGCATAGAACAAAGCTGCCCCAAGCAAATCTGTAGCCATGATCGCGCATGTCGCAGATCACATCTGCCAGCATCCATGGTACCCTGCAGTCGCTCTGGTGGCACAGCGAGAAGTCCACCAACCACCCCAGCCAAAACTCGTGTTAGTGTAGATGCCCCAGGCATCTGGCGAAGTGCCTCGATGTTCACTCCGCCCTTCTCCAGGGCGAAGCTCGGGTCACCGCAGAGTCGTCCCATCGCGTGGCCCTGATTGGCCGCAGGTGTGATCATCCTCCCTTGTATGGGGATTCTAAGAATCCTCCATACATCCTCTAGTGTGGGAGTCATCTCCCCTGTCGGTAACCAAAAACATGAAGAGCCCGGGTACCACCTCTCTGCTAGGGCCGTCAGTAGCCCCATGTCTGTAGATACTTGTGGCATCTCTGCCACATGTAGTAAGTCGGCCTGTGCCAGTTGATCTCGCTCTGCCTGTGTCAGAGCGGCCAAGTCATCTCTTAATCCTCCATATTTCCACTCCCTGCTCTTTAGTAATCCTCTCTGCAAGCATAAACATCAAAACAACAAACAATCATTAATAACAATTTTAGCAATCAATAATGCAACTTAAAGATCAAAATTTTGCAATTGATGATATCGCCCATTATTGGCCGATATCGTCCAAAATTTGAGCAAAATCGTCTCCAATTTCGCGTGTCGAAATCGTCTCTAATTTGACGAAATCGTCCCTTTTTCGCCGATTTCGCCCTTGGGCGAAATTGACGAACTTGAGACGATTTCGTCGAACTAGGGACGATTTCGTCCGGACGACGTCGATGGCCAAAAACGGCCGCGATGCTCAAAATTCACCTAAAAATCCATCTAAAAAGCATGTAAAATCAAATTAAATCAATTCTAGATCAGTTTAAACCCTTACCCGTAGACCGCGGCGGACCTCTGCAGATACGTGCACTTGTCTCTACCATTTTTGCTCCAGAGCTCTCAAAACAGTAAAATGAACAGTAACAAATGAATTAGGGTTTTACCCTATTTTTCTTAATTTTATTCAACAAATAATTTTTGCTTTTTCGCGTTTTTACCTCAAACGTTCGATTTGGGTAAAAACACGGAGGGGGCACCATAGTAAGATGTCGTACGATTCGACCAAGAATCGTCGCCTAAAAATGGGAATAATTTTTTGCTTTCTCGTAGATCGAGAAGAACTCATCTTTAACGCATTTTCTTCGGAAAATTCGCTAAAGAGGGGGCAAAATGTAGCACCCTAAAATTGGCGCAGTAAAATTGGAATAATTACATTCACCTTAGTAAATAAATTTAAATTCAAATTTAACCTCCCAAACCGCCTGTTAACCGCCGAGAAACCCGTTTCCTCCTTTTTCGTGCCATTTTTAGCAGTTGTTTTGACCGTTTGACGATATCGTCTCCGATCAGACGATATCGCCCCAGATTTGACGATTTCGTCTGGACTAGAACGTCCAGACGATTTCGTCGCAAAACTAAATTTGCATAGTTGGAATCCGTTCCAACGGGTCTCCAATCCGGGCAGAAGCGTGTCTGCGCCGTTGGGACCCTTCCCCGTTGGAGATCTCCCAAATTGGGATGATCTCCAACCTCCCAACAACTATCCTATGCCTATTTAACTCTAAGACTTTTCCCTCCCCAACCCCTGGCTGAATTTTTATGCAAATTGAACCCTTATGCTCTAAAACATCGTAATTCATATTTTGCATTAGTCCTATAGTCATTTCATTGCGGGTACACCATTGGTTTTCGAGTCGGAGCCGGTACCTATCGCAGTCGACGAACTCTGTCAAGATCGGAGGCGATCTCGTCAAATTCGGGACGATCTCGTACTGATGCGAGACGATTTCGACTGTAGCGCACATCGAGGCAATCAGTGCTCGGAGTTTGTTCTTCTGTCTCTTTTCTCTGTCATTTTATGTTGTAAATTAGATTGTTTATTCAGTTTTTATATTATATTGCATTTGGAGTTCACCCATTTTGTCTAAGTTTACAGATTAAGATCATATTCTGCTATCTAAACACAGTTATTTGCATTTACTTTTGTTCTTGTATATTGTTCAACACTCATATTACTGTTTTACATAGTTTGCCCCTATTTGCAAAATAGAATTTCTCGTATTTCGCATCTGTTTGCTATTTTGCAGGTCTCTGATGAATTCGTCTGACGAATTCGTCAGATTTCAGACGATCTTGTCAGTTCAGACGATTTTATCAAATTGAAGGCGATTCTGTTGAATTGCGGACGATCCAGACTGCTTCAAGCTTCAGAAACTCCATCAGACTTCCGGATCAGGTAATCTTCATTGGCCTCCTACAAATTCTCTGTTTCTATTTTCCTTTCTGTTTGTTGTATGCATTTAAATTGCATTTTCATGTAGTTTAAGTTAGAATCATTCGGCCAAACCTAGGATGAATGTTTAAAAATAAAACGAACTCATCAAAACTCATTCCCAAAACCTAGGCATGGAAACTGCCGTCAAATGTTTCCTGGTGAACCCACCATCCATCGAAAAATCACCAAAATGCACCTCCCTTGAGAGGCGGGACCTTCGCAAAGTCCTCTCGTCCGAGGTACCGCACCATCCTTTTCCCATCCTCCTTCCGGGCGCGGATCCAATAGCCTGAAGGTAGGGGTGCGAAAAATTTGGAGCGATACAGTTGGTATAGACCATTTCATGGAGTCACCGCTCACTAGGTCGTCAAGCTAATCCCAGGATAGAAATATTGTTAAAAGTAAAAGAATGCTTAAGAGATTGTCTTAAGACTTTGTGTTGTGATGATGGAAGTGATGATGGTGATGATTTGTTTTCAGATTTTCATAAAAAATATTATGCATGACATATTAAATAAATATGATTTTGCTAGGCATAAATTCCTAAGTGTGATAAATTTTTTGAACAAGTCCCTAGGAACTTTACCATCATTGCAAAATTGAATGTTGACATAATGACATGAAATAGAATAAGTGTTCATTCGTTTTAAAGCTCAATTGTGTAACATAATGATGTAAGTCATATGTTTTTATGAATTTTTTAAAATAAATGGAAAATAAAATTAGAACAATGGTTTGCGCTAGGCATAGAATTATAGGTATAGACTTATATCATCATCACGAAAATCCAAAGAAGAAATTGATATTTTAGTTTTATTGCATGATTGATTTTTGACTTTTGATAAACAGAAAATAATAATATGAACATGACTTTATTGATTATATGTGTGTCATATGTTGTTTGAAAGCATTTTGTGATTTTTGAAAACAATGTATATAATTGTTTTTATACTAAATAGATGTTCTGAAATAAGAAGATAAAATTATTCCAAAAAGAGTTGCAAAAATATTTTACATTATCTCAAAGACAAATGTAGATTTATAAGGAACCCTCATGTGCAAATGTGAGTTCATTACCGATCTTGCTTTATCATAATGATACAAAATCTCTCAAATACAAATGTGTGTGCAATTGTATTGTTCATTCACCAATTTTGAGCAAGAAAATTTGATACAAGTAATTTGACTTAACCAAATGAGTGTTCCTTGACCATGATTTATATGCATGTAACCGTACCAGACTACTATGTAAGTCAGGTTATCAAGAGCTAGCTAATCCATAAGCCGACATAGGTCTATACAAAAGAAGGTCGCTAATGTGACAGACATATCACCACGCTAGGAATTACCCAAGGCCAAGCGGGTTGGGCACAAACCACCTGTTATGGGGCTTACCTCACAGTTTTCGAATAATTGAGAATTCCAGGGATTCAAGCTCATTCACCCTTCTTTTCTTTTCAAGGGGTAGGGAAAGGGATTTTATTGCTTTTTGCTTTTGCTTTTCTCTTTTTTTTTTGTATTTTTGCTTGATATTGAGATAATGCTGAAATATTGTTGCGATGGTACAAAATAATATTTTTCTTTTTCTCATTTTCTTTGACTTTTTCTTTTTCTTCCTATACTAGGGATACTTGCTCGGATTGGTTGTAGAGCAAGGGATTTTTATTCTGGGTAGGGGTGAGCTTGTCCTTTTGTCAATTCTCAAAGATTCTAGACCATGTGCATGATAGGATAGCAGGGGAAACTTTTCGCTCAAGAAACCACTTCTACTATGTAGCATCATATTGAATTTGCAATGAAATCATTTTAATGTGAAAAGATATGCTTGGTTCAAGTAAATAACAAGATCAGTTCTCTATGCTCAAAACTTTATTTAATTCAAATGTGGACTTTGATATAAGAGAGATTAATAATCATACCAAATAGAATCAAGATATTTATGCCTGTGAGTGTGAAAGTGCGGGATTCCAAATAAATGCTAATTTATCCAAAATAATTGAAAATATAACTGCAATACTTCAAGAATTGACAGGTACAAAAATAAAAGATGTTTTTGAAGATTTTGAGGATTTTGATGTTTTTATATTTTGATTTTGAGTGATGAATTGAAAGAATAAATACTGTTACTATTTTTGAAATTTTTTTGATATAAATGGCTAAAATGAAACAATATGCAAAATACAATATATACAAATGATGAAATGACCCAATGTTATGCATAATAACGCTTAAGATGCATAATGTTCATAGGTTCTTTAAGATCTTTACCATCTAAGGTAGCTAATCGATATGCTCCCGATCCAAATTTAGCAGTGATGACATATGGTCCAAGCCAGTTGGGCTCAAATTTACCTTTAAGGTCTTTAGTTGCATTAGTATTTTTTTGATTTTCTTTTAAGACAAGGTCACCGATCTCAAAGGATCGATGATGAACTTTCTTGAGGTATGCTCTCTTAAGCTTGTTTTGGTAGGCACGAAGATGCTCCAAAGCATTGATGCGCTTTTCATCTAGGAGTTCCAGCTGACTAAATCTTCCAGCACGATATTCATCTCCTACTTCAGTATCTTGAAGTAGTAGAGCCAAAGAAGGAACTTCTAATTCAAAGGGAAAAATAGCTTCAGCACCATAAACCAAAACAAAAGGTGAAGTACCGATGGGGGTGCGAACGCTAGTTCGATAGGCCCACAAAGCAGGATATAATTGGATGTGCCAATCTCGACCAGACTTATTGACCAGTATTTTGAGGATTTTGATTAATGTTTTATTAGATGCTTCTGCTTGGCCATTACCCTGAGGATAATAGGGAGTGGACCAACGATGTTGAATTTTATATTTTTGACATAATTTTTTGACATCTTTATTTTTGAAACAAGTTCCATTATCTGAGATGAGATTTGCAGGAATTCCGAACCTACAAATAATTTGATTAAAAATAAACTTGGAAACTTGGGTTCCAGTGCAAGAAGCTAAGGGCATAGCTTCAACCCATTTCGTGAAATACTCGATGGCGGTTATGATGAATTTGTGTCCATCAGATGACACAGGGTTGATTTTTCCAATGATGTCTAAGCCCCATTTTGAAAAGGGCCAAGGAGATGAAATAGCCTATAGTTCTTGTGCAGGCGCATGGACAAGGTCAACATGTTTCTGGCACTTGTCGCAATGGCGCACATAATCATGTGCATCATTTTCCATGGTAGGCCAAAAATATCCTATCCTAAGGAGCTTCTTAGCAATGGCGCTACCACTAAAATGCCCCCCACAAGATCCATTGTGGGCTTCACTCAAAGCTGATCTAGATTCTGCTAGATTCAAACATCTCAATAAGATGCCTTCAAAAGATCTCCTATACAAGGTATTACCAATAATTACGAAGCGACTTGCTCGTCTACGTAATAACCGACGTTGGTTGCGATTACAACCTTCAGGGAAGGTCCCATTTTGAAGAAAATTAAATATATCAGTGTACCATGGTTCAGGAGTAGTTTCATTGATTAGAAACACATCCAAAGGTTCTAAGCATGATTTTCTTGAAGCGGGTTCCTAGAGTCGATGAATAATGATGGTAGCATATTCATCATCTAACTCCAAGGGCAAAAGAGATGCGACTGTAGCCATAGCGTCGACCGCATGGTTGCTAGTTCGAGGAATAGCTTCCAAGGTAACTTGATCAAATAAAGATAATAATTGTAAGACATATGTTTTATATGGGCATAATTTATCATCTCTGGTCTGATAAACATCATTGATTTGATTTATGACAAGTTGAGAATCACCGAAAACCAATAAATTTTTAATTTTTAGTGCCAAGGCAGCTCGTAATCCAAGGATTAGAGCCTCATATTCAGCAGTATTATTGGTGCAAGCAAATGTTAGTTTGAAGGACAGAGGTATAAGATGTTTCTATGGAGATATTAAAATAATACCTGCACCAGCCCCACTCATGCATCGGGCTCCATCAAAGTATAGGGACCATTGCTCAGGATGGTCTGCCTCTAATTTAAGGCATTCATCAGGAAACTCAATGATGAGGGGATGGGTAGACTCTAAGGGTGCAACAACTAATTGATCTGCTATGATTTGACCTTTAACAGAATTTTGTCCTATAAACGTGAGTTCAAACTCGCTTAGCGCAAGAACCCACTTGGTTGTGCGACCAGATAAGTACGGTCGACTCATGAGATACCGCAAAGGATCGAATTTAGCAATAACATACGTTTTTTGACTGAGCATATAATGGCATAGTTTCTGTGTAGAAAATATGACTGCGAGACATAACTTCTCTAATACTGTATAACGAGTTTCATAACTGATTAAGGTTCTGCTGATGTAATAATTAGCACGTTCTTTCTTCTCATCGTCAAGTTGAGCTAACATAGCTCCTAAGGCAAAATCTGAAGCAAAAATGTACAAGATAAATGGACGATCAGATCTAGGTGGGGAAAGCACCGGTGGTTTAAGGAGATATTGCTTAAGGAGTTCAAATGCTTCCTGGCATTCATCGTCCCAATGAAAAGAGACATCTTTCTTAAGAAGCTTAAGAAAGGGTCCGGTTTTGTTCGCCAACTTATCGATGAAGCGGCGAATAGCTTGAAGCTTACCTTGTAAACTTCGTAATTCAGATATATTTGTGGGTGCGGGCATATCAGTGATAGCCATGATCTTGAGAGGGTCAATTTCAATGCCACGTAAAGAAACGATAACCCCCAATAATTTACCGGACTTAACTCCGAATATACATTTGGCTGGATTTAGTCGGATAAGATATTCCCTTAACCGATCAAATACTTTTCTCAAGTCATCTAAATGATCATCTTCTTTGATGGAACGAGCTATAATATCATCTACATAATCATGTAGAATATCATGCATCATATCGTGAAAGATATAAGTCATGGCTCGTTGATATGTTGCACCTGCATTCTTTAAACCGAATGGCATCACTTTCCAACAAAAGGTTCCCCAAGGGGTAATAAAGGTTGTTTTAGCCTGATCTTCAGGAGCTATCCTGATCTGATTATAACCAGAGAATCCATCCATTAGGGATATCATTCCGCTCCCAGCAGTAAAATCAATGATCTGATCCATGTTGGGAAGAGGAAAATCATCTTTAGGGCATGCAACATTAATATCTCTAAAGTCTGTGCAAACCCTAACTTTGGTAGCTTCTTTCTTAGTTACTGGAACTACATTTGAGATCCATTCAGCATAATCAATAGCTTGTATAAAAATAACCTTCAAGAGTTTTTCTAATTCTCCTTTGACTAGTAAGGCCACTTTAGGATGCATTTTTCTAAGTTTTTGTTTAACAGGTTTAGCATCCGGATGGACTACTAGGTGATGCATAACTACAGAAGGGTCTAATCCTGGCATATCTTCATATGTCCAAGCAAAAATGTCTTCATATTCTTTAAGGAATGAAATGTATTTATCTTGTTTTTCTTGACTCAATTCTGATCCAATGTTGATGATGTGAGGGTTATCTTCGGTTCCAATGTTAATTTTTATAACGTTTTCAACTTCCATATGTAGATCTCTCTCAAAATTAGATGGGGCGGGTGAAACGCCTAATTCTTGTAATTCTTCCAAGGTTAGCTTGGATAATTCATCTTGAGGAGTCGTGGCCTCAAGCTGGGCTATACTAGGTATAGAGCCATCGAAATAAAATCCGTTATGTAACAATTCCTCAATGGAGACATCATGGAAGATATCCCCCTCCAACTCATCGTCGGATTCAGCAATCATCTCAGGGTAAGCTATGGATAGCATATTGCATGTAAATGGATTATCCCTTAAACGCAAAGCATCACGTTTATCCAAATAATCTTGGTAACATATAAGATGGTCATCATCCTCAAATGGGAAGGGCTGACCTTTACTAGGAAATAGGCCCACACCACATCGGGAAGGCCATGGTTCTACCTCAAAAGGTTCTTTCATACCATTTTGGGAAGGTCCCAAACCTTTCCCTTTATAGCCCAATCTAAGCATTATAGGTTTAGCTTTAACATACTCATTAGCAAAATAACAGCGAGCATACCCATCATAATGAGTCTTGATGTTTCTAGGTATTCTTCCCCAGTCATATCCCTTATAAATAAAAGCACAACTCCCGACTTGGTAGATACTTCCCATAGGCTGTGGGAGGCCCAAGGTACGAGGAGAGGGTGGCAATTTATTTAAAATATGGGAATCTTGCATAGCAACGTTTGTTTTCTCTGATACAAGAATTTTAGATAAATCGGGTAAGAGCTCATCAGTAAGAGCGTAAGAGGTAGAAGGATCATTTCCTATGTTTTCGGATGCGGAAAACATGCCTTTGATAGGCGTAGACGTTGTAGAGATGTCGATGGATGGGTCTAAAGGTATGGAAGTTATAGGAGTAAAACAAGAAGCATTGGTTGTGGGTTTAGGATCTTTTTGAGGTCCTAATGTGGTTTGTTCGAAAGATGGTTGAACTATATGTAGAGGTGTGGTTGGTGGGGAAAAAGTAGATGATGTTATGAGTGTGTGTTTCACACGTTTAGGTGGATGATTAGAATTAGGATGTGTGGATGACAGAGCAGGGCAAAATTGAACTCCAACAGGTTCTGCCAAAGCACACATATCAAAGGGTCTAGGATCACCATGAATGGTAACCAACTGATTTTTAAATTTGAATTTAACACACTGATGTAAAGTTGAGGGAACAGCTCGCATCGCGTTGATCCAAGGGCGACCCAAAAGTATATTGTACGATGCAGGGCAATGTACAATAAACACGGTCGTGTCTAAGGTTCTAGGACCAACTTGCAATGGAATAGTAATAACTCCACATGTTTCTTGTGTTTCGTCATTGAATGCTTTTATAATCATATCAGTTCTTTTCATTTCATCACTTCTAAACCCAAATATTTGGTAGAAGTCAAAAGTGCATATGTTTAAAGATGAACCATTATCAATCAAGACTCGTTTAACTGCTACATCTCCAATTAGGGCAGTAATATATAAGGGGTTATCCTTATGTAAACTATGTTGTGGTATATCTCTATCCCGAAAGTCAATACAATCGACTTCTCGAGTTATGATAGTATTGGACATGGCTTCAGGTTGAATATTTTGTGGTACCATCATTTGGCTTAATGTGAGCATTAATTCATCCCTATGGGTAGGAGAAGATCTTAAAAGGTCCAAAAGGGAAATTCTAGCTGTAGTATTTGATAATTGTTCATTAATATTATAAGGAGGTTTAGGTTGAACATTAGGCGCATGATTCCCTTTATTGGGATTTTTCAAAACAAATGGAGCTGATCCATCATTCTGAGTTTGATCTTGTTGAGAATTTTGAGCCTGTTGTCGAGTAACAACTCCGATGGTACCTACAATATTATTTTGTGGATGATGAATGGGTCTTGGTCTAGCGTTTATGACTTGTTCATTAGAAAGTAATTGGTGAGAAGATGGTCGAGTAGTGACTCTTCTAGGAAATGGTTCTTCCAGAACCATAGAATTTGTGATGGGTTGAATAGGATCTGATTCATCTTCAGAACTATTCGATTGATTTGAGGTGATTTCCATGTCACTTTCAGTCTCATATTCGGTATCACTAAGATCAGGTGTCCGAATATTATGTAGAGGTCTGGCCGTAACCATGGATAAAGTTGTGTCAAATATTTGCGGATCGTGAATAGGTAAATGTCCACTAATAGTTCCTACATATCGGGTAGGAGGGGGAACATTATGATGCTCAATTTGATTAGCCACCTCTTTACCATGCTTTGGTAAAGGATGTTGAAATATGTCCAATGATTGATTGGCATTCTGATTCTGATTTTGGGGGATGTTCTTTTGAGCATTATTAGGAGGATTTTGTTTAGGTTGAAAGGCTTGCACCTCCATCTCATTGTTATCAATCAGGTCTTGTATTTTATGTTTTAATATTTTACAAGAGTTGGTAGCGTGTCCAGGTCCTCTATGGAAATCACGAGTGTAAATCAGCTCTGTATCCGGGTATAGTTGGATCAGGTTCCCGGATATTTGGTAATTGGATCAATCCTCGTGCTAGTAATTGCGGGAGAATGGTTGATAAAGGTTGATTTAACCTAGTAAATTCTTGGGGTGGTTTATCAGGAGGTTTCAGTATAAATTTCTCTGTTGTTTTTGCAACATTAATAGTAGCGATATTTCTACTATCAGTGACTCCATCGCCCACAACTTGTTTATTTTTATATTGATTTCTGGATGTTTTCTCATCATCTTTCTTTTTAAGTTGACCTCTCCTAACAAGAGCATCTTCCACTCTTCGAGCTAAATCTATAGCTTGATCGAAGGTGGTCAAGGTAGCGATTGATAACTCATAGGATAGTTGTTCTTGTAAATTATTGATAAAGATATCCAACATTTCCCGATAAGGTAACACAAAGTGCAATTTTCCTATCAACTGTCTCCATCGAGCTAGGAAATCAGCAAAACATTCATCTTTGTCTTGTTTTAGGTTGTACAAATCTTTAATGGTTACATGCCTTTCAATGTAGGCACTAAATTGATGCACAAAAGACTCGACGGTTTCTTCGAAATTTCTCAAAGAATGAGTGGGTAGTTGATAATACCATTCTAATGCCATCCCTCCTAAACTTTTTGGGAACATTTTTAGTAATAACAAATCATCATGTGATATATCATGACACGCTATCCTAAACATACGAAGATGCTCTATGGGATCTTCGGTTCCTTTGTATATTGGTAGGACAGGCATAGGAAAGTGTTTAGGATATGGTTGTGCTACAACTATAGGATCTAGAGGCTGACTACACATCTCTCGATAATTGTACGAGGGATGGTAGGGATCTATCTGGTCCATGCGGGAGACTAACTGTTTCACCATGGCTTCCAGATTACCGGTTTGTCCACCATATTGGTTTGGTGGTACATGAGTATGGGATTTGTGAGCGTAGGATGGCGTGACGTAAGGATTAGATGCTATATTGTTGTTATGCAAATGGTTGGTAGGAAGAGTATTATGAAGAAGATTTGTTGTAGCATTATGTTGTACCCCAGATTGTTGGAAATTGGTATTTGGTTTTGTTTTAGGCTTTTGTTGATTTGAGGTATGTTGATCAATAACTTGGTAAAATAGAGCAGTGAATGATGGTTTCTTTTGTGTGGGAATAACCCTAGGCTTGGTAACAGGTACTCTAGATGGTTGGGTAACCTGTTGTTGTTGCATGTTCTGGATTATAGCGGCCATATCCAAATTGGATGGTCCAGCTTGATCACTTTCTTGATCAACGAAGGACAAGGGATTAGTGCGTGTGTGATATATGTCTTCTAGGGTTGCTTGAGTGTCACTAATTTGATCCTTGTCCATATGGACTGCTCTATTAAGAGTGCCAATATTAGTATTGAGGAACTTCCAGAAATGTTCCATGTTCTCAAAAGTAACAACTCCTTCCGAAGATATTTTAGGAGATGAGGATCCTTCCTCTCTAACAATTTCTCTTTGTTCATTTGCGTCAACAAACTCTTCTTCTTGTTGGTCTAGGGTTCCTTCTTCCCGAATTGGGTCTTCGGGAAGGACATCCTGGTTTATTTACCATTTTTCCTAACCAATCTTCTTCTACTTCAATCTGTTTTCCATTCCTGAGTCTAGTCATTATGTTTAAATTTAGATTTTAGCAAATATATATTAATATATTTGCAACAAATTTGGGAGGTATATATTTTAATTATATACCTACTATAATGCTTAAAAGAAAATGTTTTGATTTTTGTTATGATTTTGTTTTGTTTTTATTTTTATTTTTATTTTTTTTGTTTTGTTTTGTTTTTATGATTATAAAGACAACAAACAACACACTAAATGCAAGAAATAATAATAATAAAAGAATGGCTTAGTTTTCTATAAATAGTTTATAGATGTCATTGATAGGATCAAGTTCATCAGGAGTCATGAAATGCTCCTCTTCAAATTGGAAATGGTTTTTCAGGAACTTAACAAAGTGTGCTATGGTGATGTTATCTACTTCTGACTCTGTCTTGTAAAAATAGAGCTCATGGCAATACTCTCGATATAACACAGCTCTAGGAACTCTATTCCATCTCTTTCTATCCGTAAGAATGACCTCTTGATCCTCTATACGAGATAGAAATTTATGTACTACAACTGCATTGTCGAGGTATTCCTCAAAGGTGTACAATTCAGAAGACACAAGGGCTCTTTTATCTGCTAACCACCTATGGCAAGCTCTCTGAAGCTCATGATACAAGGTCACTTGATCGGGATCCAGGATTCTATCTAGGACAAACCTCTTGATTTGCCTAAGTTCGGTTGATCTAGACTCAATGATATTCAATCTCCTATTAAGTTCGTCCCATAAAGGTTGAACCCTATTTGTTTGAGGTACTCTAAGTACAGAAGTAATCTCTATAGCTGCTAATTGATTCTCAACATTAATGGTGACAACTCGTCTTTTATTATAATCTACCATCTAAATATGATATGCAATCTTTGATTCTAAATGCATTTATGTTTTTTTTTTTTTGGATTGTTTTCAAAAGGTTTTTAGTTTTCACGTCGGGTTCACCAAAATGTATCGCTCCAAATTTTTTGCATCCTTACCTTTAGGCTATAGGATCCACGCCCGGAAGGGGGATGCGAGAAGGATGGGACAATACCTCGGACTGAGAGGCCCTTTGAAGGTCCCGCCTCTCGGGGAGGGGTATAAGGGTGAATTTTCGACGGATGGTGGGTTCACCAGGAAACTTTTGAGTGGCAGTTTCCACGCCTAGGTTGATAATAGGTTTGATGTGTTCATTTTATATTCAATCATTCAATTCCTAGGTTTGGCCAAGATGAATCTAAGCTAATCTATATGCCGATGCTGATTTTTATGGATACAAAAAACATGAATAAATGTTGAACACAGAGAATGTGCTAAATAGGATAGAATATACCTGATTTCGGATGTCTGAATGAAGATTCTAAGGTTTGTAGAAGTCCAAATCATCTCGAATCGTACGTAATCATCTGAAATTGCACAGAATCATCTCAGATCATAGTCGATCATCTGAGATCAGACAGGATCATCGATGATCTGACGAATTCATCAAAACCTACAATCACAAAAATAGATACAAAATACCAAAAATGCAACTACAAAAGCAAGGGGAAATGATAGAAATAACAATGAATTTGCCTAAATGATAGATCTAGATAGCAATTAAAAGGAAATGCATCAATTTGACAATTTATTTTGACTTTATCATATATCTATGCTAAATGAGGTGAACTCCAGGATGCATAAATATAATAACCTAAGATAATGCACAAAGAAATGCAGAAAAACAATAAGGAAATGCAAACTCTGGGCTCTAATTGCCCCCAATCTGGACTACAGTCAGGATCACCTCCAATCGTACGAGATCGTCTGCGCTCCTCGACAGGATCGTCCGAAATCGTCTGGAATCGCCTGCGACGATCCGAGCTTGCTCCGACTAAAAAATAGTAAAATTCCTGCAAGAAAACATGAAATACAGAATGCAAACGATGGTGCGAGGATGCTCTAATGCATAAGGAACTAACTCTGTAGGGAAATCCATCAGCTAGGGGGTTCAGGGGGATAAACTAAGAAAATCCCAGTTTATATAGGATTAGGGAGAGGTTAGGAGGTTGGAAATCATCCCAATTTGGGAGATCTCCAATGGGGGAGACTCTAACTGCGCAGACACGCTTTCTGCCCAAGTTAGAGAAGTTGTTGAAACAGAAGCTAATTATGAAAATTTGGTTTTGGGACGAAATCGTCTGGACGTTCTGTTCCAGACGAATTCGTCAGATCTGGGATGATTTCGTCTGATCTACGATGATATCGTCCAACGGTCAAAACAAATCCTAAAAATGGCGCAAAAAATGAGGAAAGCGGGTAACGGGTTAACGGGTGGTTTGGGTTTAAAATTCAAATTTTTATCTTTTTACTAAGGTTTAACTATGCCAATTTTAGGGTGCTACATTTTTCCCCCTCTTTAGCGAATTTTCCGAAGAAAATGCGTTAAAGATGAGTTTTTCCCGTTTTACGAGAAAGCAAAAATATTTCTAGATGACGATTCTAGGTCGAATCGTATGACTGCTTACTATGGTGCCCCCTCCGTGTTTTTACCCAAATTGAGCATTTGAGGTAAAAGCACAAAAAATCAAAATTAGTAGAAGGTAAAAGTACAGGCTCAAGCAAACTGGGTAAAGAAAAGCTCACCTTTGGCTTTTCAAATACTATACCCTCTTTTTGTAATTGCTCAACTAGGATAAAATCATCTAGGGACAAGCTCAAAAGCATAATTGCTATCAACCTAGATAAATATTCTCTTGGAGTGTCTACCATGAACCATAATAAATAGAATATAGGAGTGGTTCCAAACCATGCACTCCTCCTTAAGTATGTCCTTTCCCATGGCAAGAATTTTTCTCAATCTAGAGATGAATCTGATCTGATGGATGACCTGGATGACCTTGTCTCCCTAGCATAAACCATGATCCTTAAAGCCCTAAAGATGATCAATAGGACAAAGAACAAAAATTTGGCCATCCAAGCAGTGAAAAATATCCATAATGTTGAGGGTGGGGACCAAGACCAACCTGCAACTTTTTAGTAGTTGGGGTGATCTGGTTTATCTTCTTTTTGATACTTCGGTTCCTCTATTTTATGTATTTCTTGGGTTGATGGTTTTCCATACCTTTGGTATTTTTTGATCCCCTTGTTGTCTTGACTGGTTAAGGTCTTCCCATTGTTGGTTACCTCCTTTTGACTCTTGCTTTGTTAAATGTTTGGGAATTGTTTCAAAACCCCATTTTATCAATAAAAATAATAATATCATCTTATTTATATAAGTATAAAAATTTCCATGAAAATTGAGGGTATTAAATCATATACTTTTAAAATATCTATGGAAACACATGTCCACATAGACATAGCTTGATTTCTCGTCAAGAATTAAGTTTCACTTGCATGATGTCTCTTAGTTTTACTAATATTTATCAAATCCTACACTTCCATAGGTTAATATGGAAGTCCAAAAAGCATTTTTCCATCACCTATATATTACTTTTAAACTAAAAAATATGATGAGAAAAATTATTTTGTAAGGAAAGTCACTGAATAATGTGAAACTCAATTTGTAAATCATTTTGATCCATTTTTTAATCTCTAAAAAATTGGTTGGTTTCAACTAAATTTATATATTAACTATAAGACTTATGATCAATTATCTCATAATTAGAATACTTTTTGTGACTCATCTACTTCCTACAAGAAGATTCTCATATACATATTCCTCCTTTTGCTCATGATTAGGAAAAAAAATTACTTCATCTCAGTAGGATATCCTTATTCCAAAATATAGATTTTCTAAAATAAGCGTCTTCCTTTCTACCCATGTTCATTTTATTAGAATGCTCAATTCTATAAACTTCTCTTAAGATCTAGAGAAAGAAACTTAAAGCTGATACTCTTTTACTCCTCACAGTTTCTTAAACTAATATAATTGATGGGTGGATTTGGGATCTTAGTTCATGTTGTGAAAATCCTTAATCCATATTGCTTTTCAGAATTATTGTTATTATAAAGTTCTAATTCCAAACTATTTTAGCTTTCTATAGTTTTAAAGATGATTAATAGAGAAAATATTTTTTTTTCCATATCCTACCTACCAAAGTTGTTGCTAGAGACACATTACTATTAAATTTAAATAAAATGATATATATTTAAATATACTTTGAATTTAATAAGCTTCTAAACTTAAATTATATTGTTAAAATTTTATTTCATTATGGGACCACTTAAGTAATTCTTAGACATAATGTAGACCACATGAGAACACCAATCATAGGCACAGGGGATCAACCTTAGGTTTGTACTTCAAAATTGGACTAATTTTCCACTATGTCTCAAAAAGCAATTATGTCCCTATTGCACTGCCATTTTTTATAATAATAATGCTTTTGTATTATAATGGCACTTTCACCACTTTAATAGTGTGTTTTGCTCTATGGTGGTATTTTCACCTCATGATGGCATTTTTTTAGTCTAATTTTTAAGACTATATTTTGGGTTAAGAATAATTTTACAATTGAAATTGGGATATTAACTAATAATTTTTCTTGGTTATGGTTGTAGGAGAGGCTTCAAACACTATATTTTTAGGTATAGAGGGCACATGAGCTAGAAACTTTCTTGGATTTCCTTGACTATGTTGATCATGCACTCTCAATAGTAGTAGGGTTGTATTATATGGACCAAATACCAAAGGTAGGATTCAATCAAGCCCTCATAACCATCTTCATGTATCACTATTATTTATAGGTGAATATAATTTAGGTACCATTTACAAAGTTGTTCATGAAACTAGTGGATGTTTAAATTATTTTAAGGATATCCATTAGAGGATCTCCCATGTACATGAATGAGTCAGCAACAAAGCCTAGAGTGGCTCATATCGAGATGTGAAATTCTTAGTCATGTAGTTAGGCATTAACAATCAATGCTATATATGCAGTTATCCAAATTGAAAGGTTTTACAAAAGGGTCACTAGGTCATAATAGCATTGTTAGTGTTATTACTTGTGCACTAATGTTTTAGCTTTTAGAGCAATAAATTCTCTAAATTTAGACACAAGGAAGGTTGATTTAATTTGGAATACTAGCTAATGAAGGGAATGGAAAACTTGAAGGTTAGCCCTATGCACAAAATTGGTTATCTAAATTCACCATGGAAATTTATTCAAACAAAATAACATACATATATGTTTGAGTATGGATAATAGTTTAACGCTTAAAATGAATACATGATAATATATAAACTAAACACTATCATAGTGGCATCGATATAGTTTAGAAATTAATTTAATATATGAAGGTAATTCATTGTATATTTTATATTTTATATATTTAGATAACCTTGCACTAAATACAACATAGATGACTTACATAGTAAGAAAAAAGAAGATATTATTTGGATCACCTCTACTAATAAAGTGACAAAGGAATAATTCATCATCTCAAGATCTAAGGCCATATTTTAAAATTGATTTCCTTATAAATAAAATATCAACAATATTCATAATGAAATAAAAAATATATGTTATAAAATAGAAAATATATACCAGATAAAACTTAAATATATTCGATTAAGAAGGGAGTATAAAAATATTAAAAATGTCTATCGATATCAAAATATATTTCTTTACATAAAATACTAATGTGGTTGATACCTACAAAAAAAAAATCTTTACAAATAACACCATGATAATTTTCAAAAAATAACACAATATAAAGTTGAGGTGGATCTAACATGACTAAATATTCTAATTATCCAAAAAGATATTGAAAATTAAAATATTCGTTCACAACTATTAAGCATGTTCTTATAATACACATAAATATATATGCTAGATGTAGTAGTTATATTAAATTGGTTATCTAAAGGAATTTTAGTTTACTATCAAACTTGAAGAAATAAAAATAATTTAGTAAATAAGGTGGATCAAACATTGATATAATATTAAATCACTAAAACCTATATTACATTTATCTAAAATGTTACATATTTGATACCCTAATTTAACTATTGTAATTGATTTTGAGCATGACTACTATATCAATTTGAAAAGTTCCCTCAACATTTGAGTAAACCCAACCAATAACTTGTAAGGAATATTTATCTCATTTATACTAATGTTAATATCATCAATGCAAAATAATATTGTAGACACCAAAATCTAGGCATTTGCATCCCACCCCACAATCTTGCATAGTAAAATTATATACCTAAGTCTAAACTTAGGTGTATAAATCCTGCACATTATCGTATTTTCTAGATTTTATTAAATATAGAAAATCTCCCTAGGATACCCTATCTCCCCATGTGACATGTGTCCTATCCACCATTACCCCTCACCTTGCCACCTCACTCTACTTCCACTTACCCACTAGCCATATCTCACACACATCACTCCACTTCCACCTACCCACTTACCACATCTCTGAAGCAGAGTTGCATTAAACAAGCACACACAATTCACAAAATACAAAGGAAATGCCAAATGAGTTTAATATTTCTTGCATTACTATTCCAAAAGATAGATATTATAGATACTAAGTACTTACCAATTCGAAATTCCCCCCTTTTGACCCTGTTTTCCCCTTTTCAAGGGTAAACTTGTCGAGGTCATAACTCCTCGCTCGTTGCTCGAAACATATATTATAGTACCTTTTCATAAATCTCTAAAAGGGTTAGGAAGCCTAGTACTATGATTTTACATAGTACCACCATATTTCAGCCCTAAAAAATGCCTTTAAGGTCTTCAAAATTGGCCTCCAATTTTTACTAGGAATTTCCACTAGTTTTGGCAGGGTTTTCACTAGGGTTTTCACTAGTTTTGGCATATCTCCCAAATCAAGGTATTGGGATGATTATTTCATTGTTAGTTTTTTTTTTTCCATCCCATAATAATTAAACACACTTAGAACATAAAAATAAAAATATTATAAATTTTGGATGATGCAAGATCACTCTTACACCACTGGATGCTCCTACATCAATATCACACACATAACTCCACTTGCACCTAGCCACTTGCCACATCTTCCCAGTTAAGTGAGACACTTCTAGTGACTCACTACAATTTCCTAGGATAGGTGGCTACCCATTCCCTACTACTTGGTCATCCTAGCTTGCCACCTGTCCTTCCCTCAAAAAACCCTCAAAGTCCTATAAAGGCACCATCACTTGACCAAGAAAAAGAGAGGAAGAAAATGCTATAATTATGCTACTAAAATTATGACTCATGTATGCAACAATAGTCATTGTCTATTTCCAATTTGTATTACTCATTTATCAAATTTACTTTGACAGGTGCTACTAAACCCTTTCTCTTTACATGTGTGCAGGTTCTAGATTCAACAAGCTCAAATCCTTCATTATGGTCATGAAAAAATCCACCCAACATTGATTGTAGCATGAATAAGAACGAAAGACACCATTTTTATTGTAAAAGGTGATCACCCCCTTTGGGAATTTCTATTGTGAAGCACCCTACAAAGGGGTTTATTGTACTCAAAAATATTTATTTTAAAATATAATGCAATGCTTAATTTTTAGTGCAATGGTGTACCATTTTTTTATGTTATCAATTGACAATCACGGTCCTCTTACCCATGTTTTAATTTTGTCTTTTTTTTTGTACTTGCAGGTTTTGCACACACAATTAAGCAAACAAGAGGTTGTTGTTAAAATCAAAATTGGGATTCTTGTTCAAAACAAAACCAACCTTGGTGATGTGGTGGGTTTCCTTAACCACCTACTTTAGTTAAAAAATTGATGTTCATATTCATTCATTTCTGTTATAAAACATTAAAGGAAAAAATATCTGATTACTTTTTTATTTTCTTAAAAAAATCACCATTAAAAAAAATGTTTCTTAAAAAAATGGTCTTTTTAATTCTTTTTCTACTCACCTTCCCCTTTCCCTGCATAGAGGACTGCAAAGAGTGGCCCCTGCACCATCTCCCACCCTAGCTTGACCTTGTCAGGCCCATCACAGGATTGACAAGCAATAGGTATGTAACCTACAAGCTTGGTAGTGCTTGTCATGTGTGAGCCCATGTACAACATGTGGGCCATTCCCCACATAATATTTTACCCACCCTCCCCAATAAACCTAAAAAAAAGATTTTTTTTTTTGCATTTTAAAGCACATTAAAAAAAAACTTTGCATTTTACAATGTGAGTTAAAAAAAAAGCAAACGAGGGATTTTTCAAAAAAAATAAAAATGGAAATTTTTTTAGTTTACATTTTGCTTTAAAACAAAACCAATATTTTATTTTATTTATTCTTACTTCAAAAAAAAAATTCTATTTTTGCACCAAAAATGCTTATTTGTGCAATAATGTGTTTCCTTTGTATGTTTTCTATTATTGCATCTAGGCATGAAAGAAAAATTGCATTTAAAATTGGCATAACACCATAGTAAAAAAAACTTCACACAATTGCACAGTGCATTTAAACATTCGTAAGGTTGGATTTCATCACCAACCCCCAATCGAGACCCCATTTTTTGGCTAAGTCTAGTCAAAGAACCATCATAACCAAGGAATAGAGTAGGTATCTCTCTTTGGAGAGGTATATCACTGATCAAGGTGAATTGGGTGAGGACTGGTAGGACTTAGGATCCCTTATCGGGTTTGGATTTCATCACCAAGCCCTAGTGGGATTCATATCTTGGATTTCATCATGACGTTACTATGTGTGAGCATCTTGGTGAAAACTTTAGACCTAAATATGGAACAAAAAAAATCACAAATTTTTCAAAACTAAAAAAAAAATCAAATCAAACAAAAAAATCAAAACCTATGAAACCTTAGAAAAACATTTTTTTCTTTGTTTTATTTGCATGTTGTTTACTTTATATATTCATCACATCTTCACATGTACACTTGCACATTTGCCACCTCATCCCACTTAGCATATGGTAACAACCCATAGTCAATATAGAAAGTAAGCCTAGGCCCAAAGTCAGTTGCCTTCATCCATGGAGTTTCTTACTTAATCTTCCCAAGACCTCACCACTTTAGTGGTAGAGCAATCTAGTGTGGCATGCACTATGTATCTAGACTTGTCTACTAGCCTATATAGTAGTGTCCCCACTTCAAATATAGATATGATATAGAGAGCTACTCATGCCACCATTTTAGAAACTCCTAAGAGTAAGACACCCATACCATATGATGGTCATGTCAATTATGTGTACATGAATATTGTTAGAACTTATCTGAATATAGCCCATCTGATCTTTCCATCATTGCCTCCACTCACCATTCCATCCCACACAATTCCCATATTATAGTAGGAAGCCATCTATTTGCACCCACAACATATCAATCAAATCATGAAAAACCTAATTTTTGATCCAAATATTGCAACCATGGCTAACATATATCCATCATCATATAATCAACACCCCCCCATCCCATCACATCAAAACATCATCTGTAATTACCTCCTCTATGAACCACAAGTTAATCTTGCTTTACATATCCCTACATCTGTCCCATCTAATGCATTTGTAAACCCCATGCAAAATGTCATCTCTCATTTAGTGGTAATACCATTTTCCACCTACCATCCACCTACATCCACTAACATAGTTTCCACCCAACCAGATCCACTATCTACCCCTCGCATGGCTATACCATCTTCATCCATGCTTGCTATATAGTAAACATTATTGCATTTATAATAGTTGATTATGGACAGTTTTAACCATAAAATTAATCCTAATATACAATTGTCACAGGGGGTAGATCCTAACCAACCATCCCCATCTCATCCTCACACCTTATTCACCTAGGATCCGTATTGGGTGTCATGACCCCCAACCATAACCATACCCACTAATTGATTTTATGATATGCATTCTAGCTCTTCAGGTCAGCATAACATCATACCCCCATCTCCTCAACATAAGAAAAATTATTAGTAGAAATTATTCCATAATCTATTTCACACTAACATCCATCATCATCAAATCCCAACTAACAATGCCTATCATTTTTAGCATCAGCAAAGAAATAAAAAATTTAACTCTACTAGAAGATCCTAAGTTTTAGTTTTTGTAAAATCAAATTGATACATTGGCCATGCAAACAGTAGGTATGTTATACCAGAAACCCATCTTAAGGCAAATAATCAATCATTCTATTCACTCTTTGATACTAACCCCACCTTATCCGAAAAATTTTCAAATACCGAAGTTTGATAAATTGAAGGGGGATGAAGACCCTCAAGAGCATGTAAGTGGATTTATCCATGTATGTTTTAGAATCCAAGATAATAATGCTCTAATGCTCTACATCGTCCCTCATACATTTGGAGGGGACACCCTTTATTGGTATAATCATATCCTACATCAAAGTATTTATACTTTTGAGCAATTAGTAGACCAATTCTTGGAGTGTTTCTCTCTTAATGTTAGAAATAAAACAACATTAACCGACTTGTTCAACCTACACCAATTTGAATACAAGTCAATTTATGACTTTGAAAATATCTAGAGGGAATTCATAACAAAATTTTCATCCTCCCCCCCATGGTGGAATTAACAATAATGTTCACAAGGAGTTATTCCAAACTAATATCCTTGTTACTACAATTACAACAATATAGAACATTCATAGAAGCTATCACTTAGGCTCGGGTAATTAAAGAATTTAAAATCCAAGAGGGCGAGATAAAACTAAGAAATAAAGAATGGTAGAATAAGTAATAAATGGGGAAAAACCAAAGCTATTCCAATAGGTTAATCAAATAGTCTTGAGCCAATCACCATAGCTAATACAAAAAGCTCAAGCCCAACTACAACAACCCCCATAATAACATCAAAATTACCAAGCAATTCCACTTCCACAAAAAATGCAAAATCAAGCACAACCTGCATACAATCATAAACACTAATTCAATCTACCATATGGTAATTACACCCCAATTGCTTGAATTATATTCACCAATTTTTCAAAATTTGTGTGATGCACATGCTATTACCTAGCCAGAGATAAAACTTGAGGATCCAATAAAATTACATTGTAAGAAATATAAGGAGCATTTGTACTACACTTTTCATTAACAAAAAGGTCATGAAATTAATTATTTTTATACATTCAAAAATATTATGCAAGATCTACTTGAAAGGGAATATATCAATATTTATAACCCTTTGGGCCAACAAAACCAGAACCTTAGTATCTATCAAACATCACTATCTCATCATGAGGCAACTCAACAAGAAACTGGAGCATCAACTTCTATAGTTCCCCCCAACCAATTCAATCATGTATCTCAAGTGTACCAAGGTTTTATGGGGTTATTGACATAGCCACCCATGGGAAAAGAAGCGTAAATCACACGCATTAAGCAAATGGACCAACTCAAGCAGTATCTAATCCTATAACACAACAAACACATATACCCATACAAAAGAATCCCACCATTCCATCTCCACACATCCATATTCCAACTCAATTTTCCATACCGAAATCTCTTCTAATCAATAATTTGAATCATGCTTCCACTTCAACATCTCATCACATTCTTCCCACACCTCATCATTCATCACAACCTCCACCATTCACATTTGGTCAAACCCAATCATCACATCCAACATCTACAATGGGGGAACAAGTATCTACATCATAGAGTTAGCAACCCAATGTTTCATAAACATCCACAATCATCCACAACACTTCATATCACCCCTCTTAAATTTCACAAACATCCCTCATCATGTCATCTAAGAATGAGACTCTAGCCACTAGCTACTGTGTTTAGAAAAATTTATTTCTACCTCCATAATCTATTATCTCATAGATAAGGTCACCTATTTAAGAGGAACCATTATAGCATACACCATTCCCTCCACCAGAACCATAAATGACCATTAAAGCCTCCACATATACACCTGACTCATCCACATCCATACCCACTCAAGTTAAAATACATCTTTCCAATCGAAGCATTGGCAAGCACATAATTGAGAGTGTCACTATAAAACCATCTATTTAGACTGTTATAGATTATGGTCACCCATGTGACCCACATTTACACATAGGTGCAATGTATCACATGGGTTCAAAACCAAACAAAATTAATTTTGTATATGGGGTACTGGATTATTCATCCAATCCACCTCCTACTAATGACAAATCCATGCAACATTTTTGTACCAACTTAAAATATTTTTCAAATGTAGATTTCCCTATGCAATATTTTTGCTGGGTTAATTGCCAGGCATATGGTCTTGGATGACATGAATAGGGTCTACACAACATTTTCGAACCTAACTATCAAGATGTAAATGACTGCTATGGCTTAGGGTACAAGCCAACATCTTCTACTACCTCCTTTGATCATGCATTTCAACAAATAACCCTTGATTCTAAGGATGAAGATAGAAAATATAGTGATGATAGTGAGGATGAGTACATAGAACCTGAATTTACACCACATTTATATAATGCCTTTACAAAAATTCAACCATAAATAAGCATGATCAATTATATTTCCAATGATGACTATGAGGAAGACATAGGAGAAAAATTTGATGTTCTATCTATTACCTCCAATGATTTTGAATAATATGCAACTCCCATAGTGCCCTTTTATGAGAGAGATGAGTAATACATTAGAATTTTTTCCATCCATAAACCCATATTCTACCTACTCCTTCCATGAGAACAACTTGAGCCACCTTGACCAGCTTGATGTGAAATATGTGCATACCAAAAAATAAAAATAAATAAATAAAACAACAAAAAACAAAAACTAGGGTTATGCGTAAGGGATCGACCCCAAAACGTATTTATAAAAATTGGGTGGATTAGTTTCAAAACCTAGGTGAATATTGTCTAAACACATGTATAAGGTTCCCTATTATTAGGGGTAATGTTGGAAATTTAAACTTAAACTGGTAAAATTATTATAAAATTGAGGTGAATCGATCCAAAAATAATTTGCATCCTAATGGGCCCTAGTCAAGGGTCCCAAATATTAGCCAATTCCAAATTTTAAAAATCCTAATTTTAGCCAATTTGGCGATAAATAGCCGCTATGCATAACCCTATAAAAAACATTTTTATACACATTGTATTTTAATATATCTATTCACACATAATACTTGTATTGCATTTGTGCATTTGTACCATTTGTATTTATTAGTTTTCATTCAGGAAACATGGATAATAGATAATCCACTATGCCTTGTTGCCTTAATCAGGGACACCTTAGGTCAATCATTAGTCACCAATTCATTAGCAACAATAATTTGCAACTTTTCTTATGACCTTTTGATGATTAAGAGGTCCACATAAGATAAGATAGATATCGTATAGTCATCAACAATGATGATTATATGACCACTAATAATTTTATATATACATTTTAATTTTTAAAAGTTTATAGGGAAACTACTACCACGTATTGCATAACACCTTGTTTGCTTAAAAAAAATTAGTTATTTTCAATCATTCAGCCACCTCGAGTGTTTTAAGAAACCTCCATTGAAAATCAAACAATACTCATGTGTCATAGGTCATTGTTGGTAAATCAAGTCTCCTCTTGGGCCACGCACATTATAACAAATAAAAACAATATGAAGTGTGGGAATGACAAACTCACGAGTTGTTATTTTCATAAAATGAATGGTTTCCCCTATTCATACAATTAGGTGCATGGTCTAGAAATCTAAGAGTTGAAAAAGGACAAGCTCCCCCTTTATCCTTCAAAAAGAAAATTCTTTGCTCTTCCTCAATATGAGCAAGTATCCCAAAAGCAATAAAATCCATAGCTCTCCTCAAAATGAGTAAGTATCGCAAAAAAACATCCCAAAAGCAAAAGAAAATCCCCTTGCTCTTCTTCAAAATGAACAAGTTAAAAAAAAACCCTTGCTCTTCTTCAAAATGAGCAAGCCTCAAAAGCAAGAAAAATTCCCTTTGCTACCACACAAAATGAAAAAAAATCTCAAATAAAACCTCAAAATCCAAAAATCCAATGCAATAAAATAAGGGAAAGGAGCTTGAATCCCTAAAATTCTTAGTGTTTCAAAAACCATGGGGTGATCCCCATTACAACAATAGATTGAATGAAACATGCATGGTAATGATGTATCATTATGCATGGTACCAAGTTTGTCATATTAGCGAACTTCTATTGTAAATACCTATGGACGCTCATGGATGAACTAACATGTTGGTGTAAGTTACAAATGAATAATTCAACCCTTACTTATAATAAGAAATGAATATTCATTGAAAACACAGTTGGTCCTCAAGAAATTTGAAATAACTAAGACAACCTTTGCATCTTATGAATTTGTGAGATGAATAGATGATTTTGTTCGAAACAACTAGGATGTTTGAGTCTTTACGAAAAAAAATTAGATCCTTTATCCCTAAGGCAAATAAATTCATAAGCAAGCTTCCATTCCATACCACCATCTCATTGCCACACATATATCATAGTGTATTTCATCCTATAAAATATGGTTAAATCAATACTATTGTATTAGTGCCCCTGATTAAGAAATAAAGGCAAAATTTGCTAAACAATGGCCCAAAACATCTTCAAAAAACAATAAATAAAGCAACACCATTCATTCATTTGCATACATCACCACCAATTGCATTCATTACAATACATTCATTTCATCACACACATAAGAAATCATTAAAAAAAGAAAAAATAAAATCACACCTTCAAGCATCCTCACACCTTATTTCATCCTATCACAAATCAAATAAATTTGGTAACTCAAATTTGGAATGTGATTATATTCAAGATACTTTGCACAAAGCTATCAAGAACCCTATCCATGGGGGCAGGAAGCAAAAATATTTCAACTCAGTATACACCATACCAATGTACAAGTCTGAATGTGGTGACTACAATCAAGTGTAGAAATCACTTTCAATGAATCCAATATCACACACACACCACATTTCTTGGCCCATACACCACATAAAAATGATTAATATTCTACAAAAAGAAAGGTTTCAATAATGCATGCCCAATACAAACTTGGAAAAACCAAATTGACCTTGATTTTTGATATTTACATCCATTACATCACATCCCTCCATCATCCAAAGTTTGTCAAGCGACTCGTCGATTCCATGAATTCCATATTTCACCCATTCGTTGTTTGATGGGGTAAGCCAAAATAAAAATATTTCATTTATCACTCCATCCTTGCACTGAGGCCATAAAAATCATATAGAGGGAAAACATCCCTATCGCATACAATTCCCAAAAGTTGGATCCACAAGAGAAAGCCTTTGGGGTGAACCATGGGGGTATGTTGTTCTCTACACTCGATTCTAGGGGGAAGGGTTCACCAGGAATGGTTTAAGGACTCACTCCAAGTCCTATGGTTTTCAAGAATGTTTGATGTATTAGATTCAAGACAAACACCTAGATTTGGCCTTTCTAGATCTATGCTATAAAAGATAAAGGACAATGCAAAAATACATAATGCAAGAATACAAGAGCTAACCCTAGAATGATTCTTCCTTTGAATGCTTTTCTAACCCTAGGGTTCCAAATAAACAACCTTTAAGCAAGGGCTCAAGAAGAGATGCACAAATAGAATTAACCCTAAGTGCACACTATATGCTGTTTATCTTTCAAATGCCTAGAAATTAATTAGATATATTTCTTATAAAATAAAATCTAGGGTTTACAACAAAAATATAAAGCACTCAACAAATAACCTAAAGACTAATCAGAACACTTAGCTTATCCGGTGATTTATCCTTGCCTTTATCCCTTTATCCAATGCTATCAACAATTCTTGTTCCTGCAAGATAACTTGATAAACACTTGAAAAATATGATTAGCGTTAGGGGGCCTACTTAGGCCATTGTATAGAAATTCTTGGAGGCGCAAAAGTCAAGCCCCCTAGGTCCTTTTAGCTAACCTTTGATAAATAAAAGTGAAAATTGACCTTTGGAAGAAAACAAACATAATACAATACAACAGAATAAAATGATGGAACCACAGAATAGAATGTAGTATCAAGCTCTAAATGTAGCCTAGAATGCAATGGTGAAGTTTGGGATAGCAGATTACCCCCAGATTTGGCTCAGGTGAGATCACACCTCGTAATAGGTGACCGTGATAACACATAGGTAGAATCATACCCCGTAGAGACCCGGGCATGATTTCATAGAAGTGAGATAAAACATCTCAGATCAAAGCGAAATAATAAATCCTAAGTGCAACGAATGAAAATAAACATGCAGTAGAGCGCTTTCACCTAGCAGAGAGCGAGGAAGTAGGAAGAAGGGTTGAGACCTCCTAGATAGTTGATCTCTCCTTAGGGCTTCAACACCAATCCACCAAGAGTGAGCAAAAGCAATCAACAATCCAATGCAGTAGAAAACCAATCAGACTTCACACTCCAAAGTTAATTTGCTTGTGAAAGAAGAAGGATGCAGACCAAATAAGAACACTTTGCAAGAAATAATAAATCATCAAATGTTAGCATGCAATAATTCTGTGTTGTGTCATGTGTGAAAAGTGAATTCAAACCCTCCTTATATAGCGGATTTGAAGGTGAGAAAGGTGGGAAAACCAAGGAGGGCCAACGTAAAACATGCCAAACCCAAAAAATTAGGGTTTTCTTAGAAGAAACCCTAAAAATACAAAATCACACCCCATCAAGGCCAACCATGATTTTACCTATGCGAAGTCATGCCCCATCAAGGGCGAGCATGATTTCGCATAGAGAGAGAAAAAAGGTAAAAGAGGGGGGAGAAGCCTTACCCTTGCCCTAGGCAAGTCTAAGGGGTCTCCCAGAGGGCTCAAGGAAGATTGCCCACTAAAGTGGGTCAATTTTTCGTGTCTACATTTTACCCCCTCTTTGACGCATTTATGGCCTAATAAATGTGTCAAAGAAAATATGTAAACACTCACAAACAAAAGGTGACAAGCAAAAATGGGGTGGCTAGTTTAGAAGAAAAGGATGGTGCAAAAATGGTGTTATTCCGAACACTTTCATGTTTTACATGCAAATCGAGGCATTAGGGACATTAATACCTCTAAGGCTAGGGTGCCCCCTCGAGTTTTATGAGGAACACATCCCTCATGAAAACTCGAAAATATAGACTCAGAAGAAGAAGAATGAGTGAAAAGAAACAAAAGGGAAAGAGAAAAGCACATGAAAACAGGGATAAAAGTGAAAAAGGGGTAAAACCCTAATTCATTTTTATTGCATGAGAGAGAAGAAATGAGCTCTAGGGAAAAATGGGAGATGGTGCTACCGATGCACCATTCAGTGATCATGAGGGGTGAGGCTAGAATAGAAGTGGAGCGAGCATAGGTAGGGTCAAAAACCACACTTGCATTTCAATATTTTCAATATTTTTATGCTTTTTTGGGTGGTTTTCCACCAAAATCGATGGTTTTGCTACGTATGACCTTAGCGCGATCTTGTAGCTTGGATAAGGATTTTACCATGGGTGGCAGTGGTGAAATTGCACCCAATGAATAGAACCAGGTATGATTTTATGAGATCATACCTTGTAGAAGTAGGGTATGATCTCACTTCGATGAAATCATAGTCCTAGAAAACCAAGCATGATTTTGCCAAAAAGGAAAAAGAAAGAAAAAAAAGAAAGAAAAAAGAAGAGAAAGGAACAAGCAAGCTAAACTTTGAGAATGCAAAATTTGAACTTAGCAACAAACTTAGAATTTTTTAATTTAAATTCAAATTTTTAATTTAATTATTTAGAATTAATTTTGATTAATTTAATTGATGGAAAATTTTATTTTTGTTGTTATTGTAGCTTAGGGTACTCGAGAGCCATGAGTGGTGAGCAGGCTCCTTGGAGGTGGAGCTAGAGGTACTCAAATAGGTGAAGAGAGACACACTAGGAGTGGTGGGGCTAGACCACCTAGTGAGACTACCTTGAGTAGAGTAGTCATCTACCTTCCGGTTACCCATAGGAGAGATGACCATCACACTAGAGGATGTGTGGTGCATCTTGTGCATCCCTATCATAGGGGATAAAATTTATAGAGTGAGAGGGAGGCCAATGACCTTGCAATGATTTTTAGGAGGCTAGGCCCACTAGGTGCGAGAGAGCACCATTGTCGTAGATGACCTGGTGGGGTGATATGGGGTAGACCCATTGATGATCATGCTCTATGGGGTGGTGGTAGGATAGTTGATGTGCCATATGAGTAGGTGATATCTACCATGGATGATGGTGGGTGTAGTGGTAGACATGTGACACTAGGGAGTTTGGTTTGCATGGGGTCCATATGTGTTGGCCCACTTGTATAGGATATTGTACAATATCATGTACAAGTGGTATACAGGGATTAGTGTGCATGACTTTGCTCTAGGTATGGAGCTAGGAGCATATAGCAATGTGGAGATCGGATGCACTACTAGGACCATTGCCCATCTCAGAGTGACCAATAGCATATAGATGGTCCATATCCCTAGAGCGGGTCGTGAGGACCTACATTGAGCACCTACCACTAGTGAGGTAGGTCGTAGATGAGTTGAGGGAGGCCAAGATTATATGGTGACCCTAGCATCTACACCTAGGATGGGCTGAGGATAGGATAGAGTTAGCTAGGGTTAGGAGGATCATATGGCTGACTATAGAGAGGGGAGCTAGAGGTCTTTCGATTTGATCGAGTCCTGAGGTAGTTTAGGATCTTACAGGGAATCCTAGACCTGGGAGATTACTAGTACCAGAGTGTAGGACCCAATGGGGTGGGATGGAGTAGAGGAGGACTTGGATGATCCTCCTTACATGGATCCTAGGGTGGATGATGCAGGAGTGGTCTTTGACTATATGTGGTGGTATAGAGGAGTCATGCCCTAGAGGGTCTCCCACCTAGTTTTGATATAGAGGTGTTAGGTGATGGACCTAGGCATGTAGTGAGATTTTTAGGAGGTAGCTCGTAGGGCCATAGAGAGGGCACAATAGGCTTTGTAGCTCCAATATAGAGGTAGGCTCAGGTTTAGATTGTGATGGTGATGGAGGACACTAGTGCTATAGGGACTAGGGAGGTAGGGGCATCTAGAGTTACCCCCATAGAGGTTAGGGTACTACTAGGTGGAGGATCAGGAGAGGCCTCCACATCAGTAGTAGTTGATCGAGGCTAGGCCTCAGGATGAGGGGATTCGAGGGAGGAGGTAGAGGTGCTATGAGCATAGGTGGTGACTCTATAGAGATAGGTGGACCTGCTCTAGGAGGATAGGTCCAAGAGGATCGAGGGACTATGGGGCTTATTGAGTATCATAGAGAGGGAGAGGGATGTAGCTTGAGTGAAGGTTGATCATCTTTGAGGGGAGGTGAGCCATCTGGACATAGATGCTAGAGGGCTTGGTAGAGGGGATGGCTATCATTGGGAGTAGCTAGCTAGCGATGGGGTCCTCCTTCTATAGGTGGAGCTATAAAGGGTAGGGGAGAGGCTAGAGGTGGCCATTCAGTGGGCTATCTTTTATGAGACTATGTACTACTAGGTAGTACTAGTGGGGTAGAGAGTGACACTCCCTCCATCCCTCTAGTCAGCTAGCAGGTCATGGTCTCGATCATAGATATTCTCAACTTCACCATCCATGGGTATGCGGTTGCTTGGACCACCTCCTCCTTCGGGTGGAGTAGAGGAGATAGGCTCTCAGAGCTAGGGCTAGGGATCGGGATGACATGCTAGTTTTGATTGTGGTATGCATCCCTAGGGATTGGTTGAGTGTACCAAGACTGGACTATGGTACACCAACCAGACACTAATGTATCTCTTTTTCTCATCGAGTAATACATAGCTGCTTCTTTTATATTTTTTGTGATTGTGTGCATGTGATTTGATTTAATTATATGTTATTTAATTTTAATATTTTATGTATGCAATCTATCTTAATGCAAGACTATATGAAATGGATGGAAGGAAGAAAGAAAACACAAGATAAAATAAGAAAGAAAACCAACAAATAGAAGAAGAAGAGAGAGAAGAAGAAGAATACAAATAATAAGAAGATCCAAAGGTCAACCATCTAAAATAGAGAAGGATAGGTGAAACATAGTATCAAAATCAGCGTAGGTCATAAGGGACCAATGTGATTAAATACTATGAATCATACTAGAAAAGAGGGAGCTAAACCCACTATGGGTATAGTACTCATCGTAAAGGATGAGGTGTTGGAGTCTGACCCGCTATGGGTGGTTGCTCACTAATTGACTATTATGGGGTGATTACCCACTAGGATGTATGTCGAGGCCTACTAAAAATGGCCAAGGAGCTTATCCTGTAATGGGGTGTTGAGCCTGTTGAGTCAAAAGGGAGTATAACTCGATAGAAGATCATATCCAATAAGATACCCACTAGGATGTATAATTATCCCATGTGGGGTGTAATATATAAGGATAAAATATATTAGGTGAGTGCTACCCTCGATAGGGGTTTTTAAAGATGAAAATAATATAGTGAGTGTGTGCAAATGTGCAGAGAAGACAACTTTGAAAAAGATAAAGGAAGAAATAAAGCACATATATCTCCTTGTCAAAAGCAAAGGAAGACAAAGAAGAAAAAGAAGGCAATGAAGAAGCGACAAGGAAATATTAACAAACTATCATCCTTGATCTAAGAGATATTCTCAATACTTCTAAGACCAAGGAAGATAGAACTTTGAACAAACAAAGAGAAGCAAGAAAGAAGATTGAAGAAGAAACCCTAGGTGGGGATCTTACTAGGCATCAAAACCCTAGTGAGAGTGCAATGCATGTGAGCTACGACCTAACTAGGTATCATCACATGCCATTGTCGCAAGATCCCCAAAAATCTATATGATCAAGTAGTCATGAACAAGCAATCATGCAAAATATGACACTCAAGCATGCAAGTTGTGTTAAATGTCAGGCAAGCAAATGCAAAAGGATGACAAGCAACAATGCAGTATGAACAAGCAGATGGATGCAATAGAAATGCAAATGCATAGCTAAATGATAATTAATTGATTTGATGCAGTTTTTATTTTTTATTATATATATTTTATTGTTATTAATTAATTAATTAATTAATTAATTTAAACAAGCAGGATGAAAGTCGACACAAAATCTAAGTGTGCCATCTTTCTTGGGATAAGAAACAAGTGTACCATGAACTATTTCCTCAAAGAAATCCCCAAAAAGTAAGTCATCTCGATGATGAAAATCATGGAGAAGCTCCTTCATGGCTTTTTCTCTAACAACCATGGCATGATAATCAATACATTTGCGAACAAAACCATTCTTTTTAATATAAAGATCATTATAAGACAACCAAGCAGGATCTACTTTTAAAATAGAAGGCTTATTTTTAGAACATACAAAATCAATCATATTGCAAAACAAGATCTCAGAAGAATAAGGGGGACCATCATCCTCATCACCCACTCCTGACTTTTGATAATCCATATATTCAGCATAAGTCATAAGATGATCATCATTGTCAAATGGTAAAGGTTGGTCTTTACTAGGTATAAAACCTATGCCACATCTCCCAGGCCAGATCTCGACATCCAAAGGCTCTTGAATGCCCTTCTGTTGTGGCCCCAAACCTTTACCTACATATCCCATACTAGATAGGATCTATTTAGGAAGTGGGTAGTCATTGGAAAGGTAACAATGAGCAAAAGAATGCTCAACGGGAGAGGGGTTGCTACCACGTATCTTTTCTTCGAAGGTAGTTCCTATGAAGATAAAGGTACACGTGCCAATGTGTACAACATCACCTTTCTTATGGGGTAAACCCATGGTTCTTGGTGATGGTGGTAGCTTGGCTAGATCCAGAAGAGGTTCTTGAAGAAACTGATTATCATGATCCTGAGATGAGAAATTTGAGATATGTTCCTCACTCATTTTTAAATTTTGAAATTGTTCTGATATCTGAGATGAGGAACATGGAGAAACCATTGAAGAAATAGAAGGACATAGGTTGAACTCAGATTGAGCTCACTCTACATTTGAGCAAAACTCAAATGGTCGAGGATCACCCAGGATGGTGATAACTTGATTTTTAAATTCAAACTTGAGGTATTGATGAAGAGTAGAAGGGATGACCTTCATTGCATGGATCCAAGGTCATCCAAGAAGAAGATTAAAAGATGCAGGACAATGTACCACATAAAACAAAGTATCCAATATTTTAGGTCCAACCTTGAGGGGAAGAGATATGACACCACAGGCTTCTTGGGACTCATTGTTGAAAGCTTTTATAATGATATCAGATTTTGTTAAATCTTCCTCTTTTAATCCAAATTTTTGAAAGAATTGATATGTACACAAATTGAGGGAAGAACCATTATCAATCAAAATTCTCTTAATAAAAGTATCCCCAATAAGTGCAGTGATGTAAAGTGAAGAATCTTCTTGCAAGTTTGAGGAAGGTTTATCATCATCCGAGAATGAGATGTGATGTATCCCAAGAGAACCTACGACATCAACTATAGCATTAGGAGAAATATCTGAGGGAACCGATTGCTGCTTTAGAAATTCCATCAAAGCATCTCTATGGTTGGGAGAAGTTTGTAAGAGCTCTAAAACTGATATCTTTGTTGGAGTACTAGCTAACTACTTTTGGAGATCAAATGAAACCTTAGGCTGTGGTCTCAATACAATAGGTGGAGTCCCTATATCTAAAATTTTTTTTTGATTATTCTTCAAAACTGAACTGGGTTATAATACAAAATTCTATCCTTGCTGAGGATGTTGAGTCTGAGCTTACTTTCTTGTAGTTACCCCAACCATGCCAACCATATTACCATAGGGAGGAGGCTCATTCTGATGAGCCACCTAATTTGCTACTTGTTGATTATGTTTTGGCAATGGATCTTTAAATATTCCCATATCTTGATTGGTAGTCATAGTTTGTTGGGTAGGTACTTGATTATTCACTACCTAAGAATTGCCTAAGTCAATACGTCCTGCATCAATCAAATCCTGAACCACATGTTTCAACTTCTTACAAGAATTTGTCCAATGTCCTTCCACTCTATGATATGCACAATGTTGACCTACCTTATACCAATGAGTTGTAGTATCTGGTTGTCTTATGGGAGGTAACTCAATTGCATTGGCTTCTAAAAGTTATTTCAAAGCTGCTTCCATAGACATATTAAGCCTTGTAAAATTCCTTTGTGGAGGTTTTTGAAGTACTATCTTTTGTAGGTTGTTAGTAACATTATTAACAGGCCTACTATCCATTCCACTATCACCTCCTATGTGTTTATTCTTATGTTGAGACTTAGTAGGTTTCTCTTCTTTGACTTTGAGTTGGCCTCTTCTGATAAGGGCATGTTCTACTTTTCTTGCTAAATCAATTGCTTGATCAAAATATGTAATAGTAGTAGTCTCTAATGCATAAGATAATTGTTCTTGTAAATTACCAATAAATATCTCAAGCATATCCTTTGGAGGTAAAGTATATCTCAAACATCCAACTAAACTTCTCCAATGAGCCAAGAATTCTGAAAAGCTTTCCTCTTTACTTTGTTTTAAATTGTAAACATCTTTCATTGTCACTTCCTTTTCAATATAAGCACCAAATTGTTGAACAAATAATTTTGTTGTTTCTTCAAAACTCTTCAAGGAATAATTAGGTAACCGATAATACCACTCTAATGCCATGCCACCAAGACTCTTAGGAAATGTTTTAAGTAACAACATGTCATCATAAATGAGATCATGGCAAGTTGTTCTAAATCTTCTTAAATGCTCAATTGGATCTTCTATCCCCTTATAAATAGGTAAAACTGGCATAGGAAAATGCTTAGGATAAGGCCTAGCAACAACAATAGGATCCAATGGCTGATTACACATTTCCTTATAACTATAAGTAAAACTTGAGGGCTGAATCATCTCAACTTTTGAAACCAACTGCTTTACCATATTTGTTAAATTCTGCACTTTTGGATTACTATTATGCATTGTTCCAAGATTCCCTAAAGGTGGAACATATGTGTGTTGAGGAACCAATGCTTGATTCAAGTTGGATGCATGGATATTATTGTTATATGTGGCACCTTGTGAAAATGGACAACTAACATTTGGTAGAATAGAAGCAAAAGTGTTGAGATTAGAAGATTGAGGAAGAAATTGAAAACACTTTTGAGTGACACTACTAATTGGAGGAGCTTGCAGATTCCTTCCAATGTTGGTGGTTGTAGTAGTATCAATAGCTTGGTTCAAATTATTAGGATGCATTGATTTAGGCAAGGGGTTATTTTGGTCAAGCATAGGGGAGCTTATTGGAGGAGGAGGTGGAGGAGTTTCACCTCTTTCGAGATGAGCTTCTCACTCCATACCTTCCAATATCTTATCCCTATTAGCTTTCATAAAACCCCAAATGTGCTCAAATGATGAAAAGACAAACCCACCATTAGGTCCTTCATAAGGATCAAAATTCATTTTAATTTCCATATTATCTTGTTCTTCTGGATCTATGTTAGGATCCTCTCTATCAATCTGATCATCTTCAGGAGGAACATAATCAGATTCAAGGTGCTTCCACTGACTTCTAAGGAAAGGAGCCATTAGAAAAGTGAAAGGATAGAAGAGAATGCTAACAATAGAAACAAAAATATTTTTAAAGATATTATTAAGGTTTTTCAACCACACAAAAAAATTTAATGATCTTGCTTAAAATATTTTAAAATAAATGAGGTGTTCACGTCGGGTTCACCAAAGATGTAGAGGGGGAAAACTGCCCTACCATGTACAATTCTCAAAAGTTGGATCCACAAGAGAAAGCCTTTGGGGTGAACCATGGGGGTATGTTGTTCTCTACACTCGATGCTAGGGGGAAGGGTTCACCAGGAATGGTTTAAGGACTCACTCCAAGTCCTCTGGTTTTCAAGAATGTTTGATGTATTCGATTCAAGACAAACACCTAGATTTGGCCTTTCTAGATCTATGCTATAAAAGATAAAGGATAATGTAAAAATACAGAATGTAAGAATACAAGAGCTAACCCTAGAATGATTCTTCCTTTGAATGCTTTTCTAACCCTAGGGTTTTAAATAAACAACCTTTAAGCAAGGGCTCAAGAAGAGATGCACAAACATAATTAACCCTAAGTGCACACTATATGTTGTTTATCTTTCAAATGCCTAGAAATTAATTAAATATATTTCTTATAAAATTAGATCTAGGGTTTACAATAGAAATATAAAGCACTCAACAAATAACCTAAAGACTAATCAGAATACTTAGCTTATCTGATGATTTATCCTTGCCTTTATCCCTTTATCCAATGCTATCAATAATTCTTGTTCCTACAAGATAACTTGATAAACACTTGAAAAATATGATTAGCGTTAGGGGGCCTACTTAGGCCATTGTATAACAATGCTTGGAGGTACATTAGTCAAGCCCCCTAGGTCCTTTTAGCTGACCTTTGATAAATAAAAGTGAAAATTGACCTTTGGAAGAAAACAAACATAATACAATATAATAGAATAAAATGATAAAACCATAGAATATAATGTAGTATCAAGCTCTAAATGTAGTCTAGAATGCAATGGTGAAGTTTAGGATAATAGATTACCCCTATATTTTGCTCAGGTGAGATCATACCCTATAATAGGTGAGCGTGATAATGCATAGGTGGAATCACACCCCATAGAGACTCGAGCATGATTTCACAGAAGTGAGATAAAACATCTTAGATCAAAGTGAAATAATAAATCCTAAGTGCAATGAATAAAAACAAACATGCAATAGAGCGCTTTCACCTAGTAGAGAGTGAGGAAGCAGGCAAAAGGGTTGAGACCTCCCAAATAGTTGATCTCTCCTTAGGGCTTCAACACCAATCCACCAAGAGCGAGCAACAACAATCAACAATCCAATGCAACAGAAAACCAATCAGACTTCACACTCCAAAGTTAACTTGCTTGTGAAAGAAGAAGAAGGATGCAGACCGAATAAGAACACTTTGCGAGAAATAATAAATCATCAAATGTTAGCGTGCAATAATTCCATGTTGTGTTGTGTGTGAAAAGTGAATTCAAACCCTCCTTATATAGTGGATTTGAAGGTAAGAAAGATGGGAAAACCAAGGAGGGCCAACGTAAAACATGCCAAACCCAAAAAATTAGGGTTTTCTTAGAAGAAACCCTAAAAATGCAAAATCGTGCCCCATCAAGGCCGACCATGATTTTGCCTATGCAAAGTCGCGCCCCATCAAGGGCGAGCACGATTTTGCATAGAGAGAGAAAAAAGGTAAAATAGGAGGGGGGAAGCCTTACCCTTGCCCTAGGCAAGTCTAAGGGGTCTCCCAGAGGGCTCAGGGAAGATTGCCCACTAAAGTGGGTCAATTTTCCATGTCTACAAATCCATATTCATCCAATATAACTAGATGTATTTTGTTTTTGCATCAAATTGTGTTTTATTCAATGCGGTACAAAAAGGGATATTTGTAGACACCAAAATATAAGCATTTGCATCCCAGCCCACAATCCTACATAGTAAAATTATATGCCTAAGTCTAAACTTAGGTGTATAAATCTTGCACATTATCCTATTTTTCAGATTTTATTAAATCTAGAAAAGCTCCCTATGATACCATGCCTCCCTATGTGACATGTATCCTAGCCATAAATACCCCTAATCTTGCCACCTTATTCCACACATCACTCCACTTCCACCTACCCACTTGCCACATCTCACACACATCACTCCACTTCCACCTACCCACTTACCACATATCCCTAGTTAAGTGAGACACTTCTAGTGACTCACTACAACTGCCAAGGATAGGTGCCTGTCCAATCCCTACCACTTAGTAGTCTTGTCTTGCCACCTATCCTTCCCTAAAAAACCCTCAAAGGCCTATAGAGGCACCAAAACTTGACCAAGAAAAAGAGAGGAAGGGAATGCTATCATTATGCTGCTAAAATTATGACTCATGTATGCAACAATAGTCATTGTCTATTTCCAATTTGCATTAGTCATTTATCATATTTACTTTGATAGGTGCTACTAAACACTTTATATTTACATGTGTGCATGTCTTATATTCAACAAGTGTAAATCCTTCATGGTGGTCACAATAAAACCCACCCCAACATTGATTGTAGCATGAAGAAGAATGAACGACACCATTTTTATTGTAAAATGGGATCACTCCCTTTAGGAATTTCTATTGTGAAACACCCTAAAAAGGGCCTTATTGTACTAAAAATGATTCATTTTAAAATATAATGCAATGCTCCATTTTTAGTGCAATGGTGCATATTTTTTTATGTTACAAATATATGCATAAAATTAGGGTTTTCTCTCAAGTTATTATATATTTCAAGGATGATATCTTGATATTTTTGTGATATATTCAAAAAAATCATTCTATATATTACTCTTCATGTACAAATGATATACAAAATCCTCATATGTGACATCAATCAATTTTTATCATTTCACTTCCATTCCCCTTACTAATTGCTTCTAAACAAGTAGAAATGGATTTTTAAATAATTTTGAGTCATAAGAATTATGGTAATGGATTAAGTTTAGTGGAAGACATTATGCCTATTTTACTTTGTGGTTTTAAGATTATATGTAATACATAATAAAGTAGATAAGCAAAATTTAAATTATAATGAAATAATAATTAGAGATTACAATAAAAAATATAGTGTAGGAATACACTTTAATTTTTGGGTATAGATCCACAAATTTGAATCATTTATCAAAAACCAATTAAAAGATACATAACCATAGAAAAATTATAAGTTGTGCTTGCATGAAGAATTGTATTGGTAATATGTATGCTCTTTAGTTGAAACCATAGAAAACTATGCCCTTTCAAATTTAACCAAGAAAAAATATCTTGAATAAATGGATCTAAAAAATAATTCTTAGGGAGGCTACCACTTATTTCTATTGCATTAGACAACCAAACCTTGATTGTCATATTTTTAAAGAGATAATGCTTTGTGAAAAATACTTCAAATATTAGAATCTTTTCTTCAAAATATATTTTTAAACTAGAAATTTATTTATTAAAATTTGGTCAAAATAAAAATAAACTAGCTCATAACATCTAATTCCACTCCGTATTGACTTGACCACAATATTATGGATATTAAATTATTATCCAAAAAAGTAAATAATATAGATAATTACTAAATATATTTATTTTGTACGAATATCTAAATTCACTATGAAATCATATACTAACAATAGCATTCACTTATTTATTCAGGTATAAAAGGGTCAAGAAAATTAACAGTATTAAATCATATGATTTTAAAATATTTTTGACAATACATGTATACATACAAATAGCTTGCTTTCTCTTCAAGAAGTATCACTTGCATGATGTATCTTATTTTTACTAATATTTCTACTAAGCTACACTTTGATAGATTAGTATGAAAGTCCAAAACTTATGGTCCATAACTTATATATAACTTCTAAACTAAAAAATATGTTGAGAAAAAATCATTTCATAAGAAAAGTCCTTGAATAATGTGAACTCAAATTGTACTTCCTTTTGATACTTTTTTAAGCTATGAAAAATTGGCAACTATCCATTGACTTTATATTTCAAATATATGGTTTATGCTTAGATATGTCATAATTAGAATCCTTTTGGTGAGCCATTATTGCCTAGATCAAGATTCCCATACACCTCTTCCTCCATTTGTTCATGATTAGAAAAATAATTATTTACTATAAGTAAGACATTCTTATTCTAAATTAAAAATTCTATAAAATAAATTTCTTGCTTTCTACCCATGTTCATTTTATTGAAATATTGAATTCTATGATTTTCTCCTAAGATATAGAGAAAGAAACCTAGATGTGAGAATATTTCACTCCTCAAACTTGCTTAATCTAGTATAATATATGGATGGGTTTGGAATCTTAGTTTATGCTATGAAAATCATTACTTCATGCTACTTTTGAAAATTATTGTTTCTATAAAATTATAATTCTAAGCTATTTTATTTTTCTATAGTTTTAAAGATGATTCATAGAAAAATGATAGAGAGCCAAAATTACAAAGAAGAAAAATAGTTTTATTTTATTCAAATGCAGCAGAGAATTACTGTTACAACAGAGTATTACAGTCACAACAAAATATTACATAAGTCGCAAAAGAGTTGCGACTCTACAGAATTTATCAAATCTAGAAATAAAATATATATATATATATATATATATATATATATATATATATATATATATTATCGTTCCAGCCATCCCCTGTGCATGTCTTTGCTCTCCTTTTTAAAGGTTCTCAAGTGACACTCCATTTCCAGCTGGTGGCCCTTTGTTTCCTCTTCCAGAACCTTTTGTTTTGCCTCCCCGTGTCTCTTCGTCGTCTAGGTATTCGACACGTCTCCCTTTTTGACTCTTCGTCTTCAGCTCATCTTTCGGGAACGAAAATACGACATCATGATATCGCGATATTTTTTTTCCACCTTTGGATCTTTCTCTGTCTTTCATCGTGAAAATGCGACATGTTGTGATATCGTGACACTTTTCTGTCTCTAGCTCCTTCTCTGCATTTTCATCATGAAAATGCGACATGTACGAATCTGATGGTAGCCACTCTTCAGGTCAATCTTGGTGAAGTACTTGGCTCCACTCAAATAGTCCATAATATCATCCATCCTTGGTAATGGAAATCTATATTTTATGGTTTTCTTGTTTATAGCTCGGGATTCTGTACACATCCTCCACTCCCCATCCTTCTTTGGTGCTAGTACTATAGGTACCGCACATGGACTCAAGCTTTCTCGAATCAGTCCCTTTTTCAACAACTCATGGACTTGCCTGCTTAGCTCCTCACTTTCCATAGGAGTCATTCTGTGGGCTACCTTGTTGGGTAAACTAGATCCAGGTACCAAATCAATATGGTGATCGATTTTCCTCATCGGTGGTAAACCCTCAGGCACATTATCTGATATGATGTCTGGAAATTCTTCTAACAGGTTTTCGGCCTCTACTGGAACATTTGTGTACTATTCTTTCTTAACAGTAGGGATTAATGCATAACACATTGAATCCCTCTTCAAACCATCAAAAAACTGTCTTCCATCCACCGAGCGGATTTTGGCACTCATCGCACACTTTCTCATCCACTTCTTTCAGTGGCTTCAATTTGTGACGTACTCCATCCTTCGTCAGAGAGTACGTATTTGCATGCCCATCATGCATTGCACGTCTGTCAAATTGCCATGGTCTTCCCAGCAACAAATGGCAAGCATCCATCAACAAAACATCACATAGGACTGATATTATCACAATGACACTGAGAGGGGGGGTGAATCAGTGTAGCTATTAAAATTCAATTCTACAAAACTTAAAGCTGAAGCAAAGAGAACTTGAAAATAGGTAAAGCAATTTTCATAAGAGAGCACACCACAACACACAATGTAACGAGGTTCACCAATTTGGCTACTCCTCAAAAATGACTGCTTGGACTCCAATCCAAATCCAGCCTTTGCAAAACACCAATTTTACAAACACTTTACCAGCACCCACTGGAAGGAGCACCAACCCCTTAATTTTTTGCTGCAACAGATAGGAGCACCAACCCCTAATGCCAAGAACCAACTTGGAATATAATTATGAATTATTTCAATGACATAAAAATGCCTTTGCTATTTACATGACCCTGACTGGTCTTCAATTAATCAAACTTTGCACGCTCTCACGGCTCTGCTTATTTATCTCTCGACCCTCTTCTAACCCTCTTTACGTAGCAATTTCTCACTTACAGCAGCAACGTAATTCTTCACACAACTGTGCTTTTATAACAATATTGAGTCTTTGTGACTTCAGTTGCAACTCCTTCTTCCATTTCTCATGCGCTACTTATCAGTTGTAACATTTTCTAACTGTAACTACTTTTGTCTATACATAGGGTAGGCTTTTCGTCAAACACGATGCATGTTACGAATTTACTCATAAAACCCTACCATGACTGTTTGTTGTCTTGATCATGATTGTTCGTATCCTTTTCTGTGCATGCATGTGTTTATGTTTCTATTTTGACGACTGTTCATTTTCTCCTTCTTCGACTGTTTGTTTTCTCCACTTGGGCATGCAATTTTTTTCTTCTTTGATAACTGTTCGTCTTCTTTTTCAATACTGTTTGTTTTCTCTTTCATGATCGTTCATTTTCTCCACTTGGGCATGCATCCGCTTTTTCTCTACATCCCTTTAACTGTCGTTCTACTCCAGTTAACTATCAGTAAGCGTGCTGTAGCGACCCGTCGTGAAATCGCAACACTTTTGTCTCTTTGCACTCTTCTCGCCTTCTACCCGTGAAAACATGACCTATCATGAAATCGCCACACTTTTTCTCCTTAGCGCTTCCTCTTGCAAATTGTCATGAAATCGTGACACTTTTCCTTGTTAGCTCTTTCTCTTGATCATGTTGCAAAATCACGACAGCTTTCCTTGTGCTAACTAAACATGTCACAAAATCACGACAGTCTTCCTTGCACTTTCTAAACATGTCGTGAAATCGTGACATCTTTTTCTCTCTCCTCTTTCTCTTCGCTTTGGACTGCAAAAATGAAACATGTCATAAAATCATGATAGTTTTGCCAGCATTTTCTCTCTTCTCCGATATGTCATGAAATCATGACAGTTTTTCCTGTATTTTCTCTCCTCCGATATGTCATGAAATCATGATAGTTTTGCCTGTATTTTCTCTCTCCTCCGATATGTCATAAAATTGCGACAGTTTTGCCTACATTTTCTCTCTCCTCCGATATGTCGCGAAATCACGACAAAAAACATGTTGCGATATCATGACATTTTTCTTACTTGTCTTTTTCTTTGATCCTCTGAATCTGGGCCACTTATGTCTTCTTGGAAATTCACTATACATGCTCTGATAGATCTCTGAACTCCTGTCCACTGCATCAACTGATCTTATCTGTCTGTGTTGACAACAATGACAATACTTCTTCTGCACCTTGCTCAAAAATCTCCCCCTTTGGAATTGTTGGCAACACATGTGCAATTTCCTGTGATTCTTCTCCCCCTTTGACAATAATACCAAAGGGCTGCTGCAGACTCCCCTTGAGTCTATGCACAACATTCTTAGACACACATTGTTATAGTTAGAAAAAAGCATGAATATGAGAAAAACTATAAACATAGGCATAAATGCTGCCCCTAAGAATGTGATCCTAATTGATAGTCAATTCTTGGGAAATGTGACCACTCCCAACTTACTCTGAAGGTACTCAAAAACTTCCTTGGGCAATGGTTTTGTGAATATATCTGCTACTTGCTCTATAGTTGGAACAAAATTCAATTTGACCTCTCCTTCTGCAACTTTATCCTTCAAGAAGTGATACCGGATCGTAATATGTTTGGTTCGAGAATGCATAACCAGATTCTTTGATATGTTGATAGCACTAGTGTTATCACATTAACTAAAATTGGCTCTTTGAAGTGAATACCAAGATCTTTCAGTGTTTGTATCATCCATAATATCTATGTACAGCATGTTGTTGCTGCAATGTATTCTGCCTCTACTGTGGATAGAGAGACTGATTCTTATTTCTTGTTGTGCCATGCTACCAGCCTGTCTCCAAGATAAAATGCTCCTCCACTGGTACTCTTTCTGTCATCAATACATCCCTGCCCAATCTGCATCAAAATATGCAATAAGAGTGAAGTCCTTACCTTTTGGGTACCATAACCCATACTCCATAGTACCCTTGAGGTACCTAAAAATCCTCTCTATAGCTGTCACATGAGTCTCTTTGGGACTAGCCTGAAATCTTGCTACCATGCATACTGCCTATAATATATCCTGGTCTAGTGGTCATCAAATACAGCAGGCTTTCAATCATAGACCCGTACATGGTTTGATCTACATCCTGAAGATTTGTCATCATTGCTCAACTTGCAACCTGTTGTCATGGGAGTGCTAACAGGTTTACAATCCTCCATTGTGAACTTTTTCAACATTTCTTTCACATATTTAACTTGAGAAATAAAAATGCCCTTTTCATTTTGATTGACTTGTAGTACTAGGAAATAGGAAAGTTCACCAATCATAGACATCTCAAATTCTTTCTTCATTTTAGTTGCTATGTCTTTACAATATTCATCCATGTTGCTGCCAAATATTATATCATCTACATAAACAACAAGTATAATAAGATGGTCATTCTCTGTTTTGATATATAAATTGCTATCCACCATACCTTTCTTGAACCCCTATTTAATAAGATAGTTATCCAACTTTGCATACCATGCTCTGGGTGCCTATTTTAGACCATACAACGCTTTCTTTAACTTGCAAACAAAATTGGGATTGCCACCGAGTTGGAAGCCATCTGGCTATTTAATGTAAACCTCTTCTTCTAGTTTTCCCTTCAGAAATGCTGATTTCACGTCCATTTGATATACTTTGAAATTTTTATGAACTGCTAAAGCCAGAAACATTCTGATTGCCTCTAGTCTAGCTACTAGTGCAAAGGTTTCCTCAAAATCAATGCCTTCAACTTGAGCATAGCCTTTACAGACCAATTTTGCCTTATTTCTGACAACCTATCCATCTTCATTTAATTTGTATTGAAAAATCCATTTAGTATCGATTATGTTTTTATTTGCTAGTCGTGGTACTAATTCCTAGGTTTTGTTTTTCTCAATCTGATCTAGTTCTTCATTAATTGCCTTCATCCAAATTTCATCTGTGCTTTCTTCAACAATATTTTTAGGTTCAATGTTGGATAATAGAGAGTAGTTTCGTACTACTACTCTTCTTGTCTGAATACCAACTGTGGGATCCCCAATAATTTGTTCTTTGGGATGATTTTTCTGCCAGCTGCCTGTTTTGAATTTCTTATTTTCTTCTTCTTTTGAGTCAGTTCTTAAATCATCTAGGTCAATTTTTTGATTATCTTCTATTTCCTTTTCTTCATCTCCTTCAATGACTTCTTCATAAATAGGATAGTTTTCTTGATAAGTAATTTCTTGTTCTCTACCTTCATCAAATTTAACATCAGCACTCTCCACAATTTTCTTTAGCCTCTTGTTGTAACATGTGTAGGCTTTGCTTTTTGTCGAGTAACCAAGAAAAATACCTTCGTCAGCTCTATCTTCAAACTTATCGAGATTATCTTCAGTTCGTTTGATGTAGCACTTGTTGTCGAACACTTTGAAATATCTTGTTGTTGCCTTTCTGCTGAACCATAGCTCATAAGGTGTTTTGCTTTCATGCGTCCTTAGCATGCACCTATTTTGGATGTAAACCATAGTATGGACTGCCTCTTTCCAAAATCTGTCAGCTATTTTGTTCTCAGCCAACATTGTCCGTGCCATTTTATGCACAGTCTTGTTCTTCCTTTCTACAACACCTTTCTACTGAGGTGTCCTTGCTGCTAAAAACTGTCTTCTGATCCCATATTTTTGACAATACTCTATAAAATCTTTTGAGATAAAATCTCCTCCTCTGTCTGATCTTAGGCATTTAATTATTTTTCCATTTTGATTCTCAACCTATTTTTTTAAAATCTTGAACATATCAAAGGCATCTGATTTAAGCTTTAAAAATAGTACCCATGTCATCCTGGAGTAGTCATCTATGAATAGCATAAAGTATTTGTAACCATTTATGCTTTGTGTTCTCATGGGTCCACACAAATCAATATGTATTAGCTCTAAAGGTTTTTTGGTGAAATATTCCTTTGATTTAAATGTGTAATTAGTTTGCTTTCCTTTTAGGCATGAAGCACATATGCTATTTACTAGTTTGCCAATGGTGGGTATATCTCTTACTGCCCTTTTTGAACTTATTTTTACCAGATTGTCAAAGCTAATATGACCAAGCCTCTCGTGCCACAACCAATTTTCATCTTCCTGTCCAATCAAGCATGTTCCTTCTGAAGTTTCTGAGAGAGTATATAGATTTCCGGAAGTCCTCGATCCAGTAGGCTATCAGCTTTCCACTATGTGCTTTTCTGACTTCACAGCCCTGCTTCTTAAAAATGACTTCATGACCTCTATCACAGATTTGACTTACACTTAGTAAGTTGTGCTTCAAACCAATCACAAACAGAACATATTTGGAATTGATCTTTCCATCACTTATCTTGACTGATCCTTTGCCAACTATCTTGGCTCCATCATTATTTCCAAACTTTACAGAGCCCCCTTCATATTTTTGTAACTTTTTAAATTTTTGTTTATCTCCTGTCATGTTACTGGAGCATCCACTATCCAATATCCATGGTGCAGATTTGTTCTGTGCTTTGAATGCTATCTGTACAATCAAGGATTCCTTTTCTTCCTTGAGTTGCTCATTTTATTTCCATTCTGATTTGACTGTAGTTTTGGTCATTTGTTTAGACTTTTCTTTGTCAATGGCCTATGCATGTTTTTTTGGGAATTTTTTTTTTTGCCTTAAACTGTTTGGTTGAGTTCTTCTTCCCTGATATTTATTTGCTGCATATGTGCTTCTATAGTTTCTTGCAATGTGTCCAAAGTTATGGCAGTTATAGCATTCTACTGCATAATCCATCAAGGGTTAAAAGACATTTCTACTGGTGAAATTTCTTTGTCCTATATTATAAATGCAGTCTAAAATCTTATGACCATAAGTATTGCATTTAAAACAATAACCAAAAAAGGAATGATTGAACCTAGGAGTTGGTCTTTGCCATTTTATAGTCGGAGCCACAAATTTTCTTCTCCTTTGATGTGTGACTTTTGTGAATCCCTCATTGTCAGCACTCTTCTTGTGCCTGACATTGTTGCTTTCTTTTGCATGATTCAATTTTCCTTGATCAACCTTAATACTATATTCTTTCTTTACTGGTTCTACAGTTATGGCCTTTGATCCACTTGACGATTCTCCTTCGACAAAACCCAATCCAAATTTAATGTCTGTAGTCCTCTGACTATTTATAATCTTTTCAAGCTTTGCAGAACTTCCTTCAAGTTTGTGATAGCAACTCAATTTTTGATTCTTTTCTTCTAGCCACATTCTTAAAACAACAATCTCTTCTTCCAGTTTGTTGCACTCATCTATTTTCATGGTTAATTTTACTTCAAGTTCTTCAGACATTTTCTTAAATTCTTCTGTCTGTACTTTCAAACTATTTATTATGTCATTGGCATCCTCTAGCTTTCTTAAAAACTTTTTATTCTTTTTCATTTCTGTAATCAACTCTTCAAGTGTAGCAACCAACTCACCTTCCAGATATACTTCAGCCTCATCCTTAAGGTTTTCATCACCTTCCTATTTTTCTTCTATTCTTTCTTCTTCAAATTCCATGAACAGAGCTTCACCTGTTTCTTCTTCAGAATCCTCACCTAATATTTCTTCATAAGAGATGACATTCTTGGATATGAAGCTTTTATTTTTGAAGTTGTTCTTTCTAAAATTTGGTTTCTTCTTCCAGTCACCTTTTTCTTGGTGTGACCCTTCATCATTTTTGGTTTTTTTATGCATTGGACATTTAGCTGCAAAGTGACCGACGCCTCCACAATTGAAGCACTTAAACGATAACTTTCCTCTATATTTTCTATTTACCTTTGTAAGTTTTTGAACAAAGTTAGCTTTCATTTCATCCGATGTCTCTTCATCCTAAGATTCTTGTTCAGCTTTTATATTTTTGTGTGCATTAAAAGCAGCTTCTCTATCTATGGGCTTAGTTTGTCCTATTCTCATTTTGTATGCAGTCAAAGAACCATGCATCTCATCCATACTAAAATTATTTATATCTTTAGCCTCTTCTATTGCAAAAACTTTAGAGTTAAATCTTTTGTGAAGCGTTCTAAGTACCTTTTTCACAACAACCGCATCTTCGATTTCTTCATCGAGTCCTCTTATTGCATTAATTATTCCATTGACTCTCAGCATATATGCCTCTATGTTCTCATCGTTATTCATTTGTAATGCTTCGAACTGAGCTTGATGTGTTTGCAGCTTGGCTTCCTTGATATTGTTGTCTCCTTCATTGATGCTCTTCAGTTTGTCCCACATGTCTTTTCTTGATTTGCAGCTCATGACCCTTATCAGTTCACTGTTTACTAGCCCACACATTATGGCATTATTTGCTTTGGAGTTATTCTCAAACTTTTTCTTCTTGGCAGTATCTTTTGGAAGAGTAGTGGGCATTGTGTATCCACTTTCTACTGACTCCTAAATATCGTATCCCAACGCACTCAAATATGTCTGCATCCTGAGTTTCCAGAATGAGTAATTAGTTCCATATAACAAAGGAGCTTTGTTGGAAGAGAATCCTTCACCACCTGCCATTGTGTTCCTTCCAAGATCACCTTAGCTGATTAAGCTTGTTCAGGAACCTTGCTCTAATACCAATTGATATTCTCACAATGACACTGAGAGGGGGGGGTGAATCAGGGTAGCTATTAAAATTCAATTCTACAACACTTAAAGCTGAAGCAAAGAGAACTTAAAAATAGGTAAAGCAATTTTCACAAGAGAGCACACCACAACACACAATGTAACAAGGTTCACCAATTTGGCTACTCCTCAAAAATGACTGTTTGGACTCCAATATAAATCCAGCCTTTACAAAAAACCAATTTTACAAACACTTTACTAGCACCCACTGGAAGGAGCACCAACCCCTTAATTTTTTGCTGCAACAGATAGGAGCACCAACCCCTAATGCCAAGCACCAACTTGGACTGCAATTCTGAATTATTTCAATGACATAAAAATGCCTCCGTTGTTTACACGACCCTGACTAGTCTACAATTAATCAAACTCTGCATGCTCTCATGGCTCTACTTATTTCTCTCTCAGCCCTCTTCTAACCCTCTTTACGTAGCAATTTCTCACTTATAGCAGCAACTTAATTCTTCACACAACTACGCTTTTATAACAATATTGAGTCTTTGTGACTTCAGTTGTAACTCCTTCCATTTCTCATGTGCCACTTGTCAGTTGTAACGCTTTCTAACTGTAACTGCTTTTGTCTATACATAGGGTAGGCTTTTCATCAAACACGATGCATGTTACGAATTTACTCATAAAACCCTACCATGACTATTTGTTGTCTCGATCATGACTGTTCGTATCCTTTTCTGTGCATGCATGCGTTTATGTTTCTATTTTGATGACTATTCATTTTCTCCTTCTTCAACTATTTGTTTTCTCCACTTAGGCATGCATTTGTTTTCTTCTTCGATAACTGTTCGTCTTCTTTTTCAAGACTATTCGTTTTCTCTTTCATGACCGTTCATTTTCTCCACTTGGGCATGCATCCACTTTTTCTCTACAACTGTCCCTTTAACTATCGTTCTACTCTAGTTAACTGTCAGTAAGCGTGCTGTAGCGACCCATCTCGAAATCACAACACTTCTGTCTCTTTGCACTCTTCTTGCCTTCTACCCATGAAAACATGACCTGTCACAAAATCGCCACACTTTTTCTCCTTAGCGCTTCCTCTTGCAAATTGTCATGAAATCGTGACACTTTTTCTTGCTGGCTCTTTCTCTCGATCATGTCGCAAAATCGTGACAGCTTTCCTTATGCTAACTAAACATGTCACGAAATCGTGACAGTCTTCCTTGCACTTTCTAAACATGTCGCAAAATTGTGATATATTTTTCTCTCTCTTCTTTCTCTTCACTTTGGACTGCAAAAATGAAACATGTCATGAAATCGCGACGATTTTGCCAGCATTTTCTCTCTCCTTTGATATGTCGTAAAATCATGATAGTTTTGCGTGCATTTTCTCTCTCCTTCGATATGTCGCGAAATCATGACAGTTTTGCCTACATTTTCTCTCTCCTTTGATATGTCATGAAATCACGACAGTTTTGCCTACATTTTCTCTCTCCTTCAATATGTCGCGAAATCATGACAAAAAACATGTCGCGATATCATGACAGTTTTCTTACTTGTCTTTTTCTTTGATCCTCTGAATCTAGGCCACTTCTGTCTTCTTGGAAATTCACTGTACATGCTCTGACAGATCTCTGAACTCCTGTCCACTGCATCAACCGATCTTATCTGTTTGTGTTGACAACAATGACAATACTGCTTTTGCACCTTACTCAACAAGGACCTCATCTTGATAATTCCCAATGTGAAATTTGACCAAGCACTATTCACTAACAAGTGCTCTATGGTCTTTCTACAACCACGTAATCTGATATGTGAAATTTGACCAAGCACTATTCACTGACAAGTGCTCTTCTCGTCACACTTCTCCTCCTTCTACTTCTTTAGAGTGTTCTGAATCTGCACCTTCATCTGCCATAGTAGCTCTGGCATGACCCTAAGGTCTCTTGTCCATCATTTCTTGGTTTTGAGGACACTCGTATGACCGGTGTCCCTCTTCTCCACACTGGAAATAGGTTCCATGGAATACCCCTCTTCCATACCCATGTCTAGGTCTACCTCTTCCTCTCTGGTAGCCATTGTTCTGATCATGCGGGTGGTAGGTATTCTCCTTTTTTTGTTCTTGGGGTTTGCTTGTTTCCCCAGTCTTCTTCTGGCCTCTGTAATTTCCTCCATCGACTCTTCCACCATGATCCCTTCCTCTCTATTTGCCTTCAAATATTTGGTTTAGTTTCTCTTCAACCTTTAAGGCCAATTGATATGCATCTTCTATGGTGGCTATTTTGATCAAGCTAAGTTCTTCCTGAATGTTCATTCTCAACCCATTGATGTATTTGGCTACTTTCTCCTTATTAGCCCCTGAATGACCAGTTCTGATGGAGATCTTGTAGAATTATTCTGTGTATTCTTGGATAGACTTGCATAACTGTCTCAAAATTTGTATCCTCCTCAAAAGATCCAACTCATAATATGCAAGAATAAACTCTCTTTAGTTTCTCCACCATTCGGTCCCATATGGTTATCTTTTATTTTTCATTTTTATTTCTTTCAAGTTGTACTCCTTTCCACCATAAACTAGCATGGCCTTTCAATTTTGCTTTTGCAATTTTATCCGGTCTGGATCTACAACCTCCTCATACTCAAAGTATTCCTCCATATCATTGATCTAGTCAATCAACTCTTTTGGTGTGAGATTTCTAGAATATGTAGAGATATCAAACTTTGGTCTCTTCCTAACCTAATATAGAGCTTTCAACAATCTAGCTTCAGAAGGATCCAATGCTTCTTCATCATCTGATGGATCCTCAGTTTCCTAGGCTTCATCGTCACTCTGGTCCTCTCCCTTTGGTTTGGCCCTTTTTTGCAATTCTTCCTACAGGGCTTGCACTTGCCTCTACAACGCTCTGAAATCTTCATCCTGTGCCACATTTCTCTTGTGGCCATGATTTCTTTTTGGAGGCATACTACTCACCTCTCTCGCAAATATCAACTGGTCCTGGTGCAAACTGCCTCATGTTTGACACTCTGTTTACACTACCTAGGCACTCCCATTCTCTCTTCTTAGAATCCTTCCACCTGTCCTGGTGCAAGCTACCTCACTTTCGGTGGTCTGCTCACACACTCAGGAACTCTTGCTCTGATACCACTTGATAGAGAGCCAAAATTACAGAGAAGAAAAATAGTTTTATTTTATTCAAATGTAGTAGAGAATTACTATTACAACAGAGTATTATAGTCATAGCAGAATATTACATAAGTCACAGAAGAGTTGCGCCTTTACAGAATTTCTCAAATCTGGAAATACAAAAAAAAATATTATCGTTCTAGCCATCCCCTGTGCATGCCTTTGCTCTCCTTTTTAAAGGTTCTCAGGTGATGCTCCATTTCCAGCTGGTGGCCCTTCATTTCCTCTTCCAAAACCTTTCATTTTGCTTCCTTGTGTCGCTTCGTCATCCAGGTATTCGACACATCTCCCTTTCTGACTCTTCATCTTTGGCTCGTCTTTTGAGCATGAAAATACATGTCATGATATCATGACATTTTTTTTTGCCTTTGGCTCTTTCTCTGTCTTTCGTCATGAAAATGTGACATATCGCGATATTGCGACACTTTTCTATCTCTGACTCCTTCTCTGCCTTTTCATCGCAAAAATGCAACATGTCGCGATATCGTGATACTTTTCTATCTCTGGCTCCTTCTCTGCCTTTCCGTCGTGATATCATGACATGTCATGATATCGCGACATTTTCCTTCCTCATTGCCTTTCTTATCTTCAAGTCATGATATCGTGACATTTGCCTTCGAACACCTTTGCTTTTTTGTTTCGGTCACGATTTCGTGACATGTCACAAAATCGTGACAATTTCTTTGGCATCTTCTCCCTCCTGCTGCTGGTCACGATTTTGTGACATGTCGTGAAATCATGACATTTTCATCGGCATCATCTTTCGGTTGCTTTTGGTCATGATTTTGTGACGGTCGTGAAATCGTGACATGTCGTGAAATCATGACATTCTCATTGGTATCTTCCCCTGGCTGCTCCTGGTCACGATTTTGTGACATGTCATGAAATCGTGACATTCTCATCAGTACCTTCCCTTGGCTGCTCCTGGTCATGATTTCATGACATGTTGCGAAATCATGAAATTCTCCTTGGTACCTTCCCTTGGCTGCTCCTGGTCATGATTTCGTGATGGTCGTTATTTCATGACATGTCACGAAATCGTGACATTTTTGCCTCGCACCTTCTCTCTCATAGCCGAGTCGCAAAAATGCGACATGTCACGATATCGTGACTCTTTTTTGGTCACGATATCGCGACACCAAGACAAACACTTAGAAATTTTTTTTGTTGATGCAAGATTGCTCTGCTACCACCGGATGCTCCTACATCAAGAAAACAAGTTTAATTTTCCATATCCTATCGACCAAATTGATTGCTAGAGACACAATGCTATTAAAATTAATTAAAATGATATGTATTTAAATATACTTTGATTTTAATAAGCTTTCAACCTCAATTTTGTATTGTTAAAATTTTATTAAATATAAAAAAAACTAATTGATTCTTACACATCAGGTAGACCACTTGAGAACACCAATAGTAGGTGGAGAGGATCAACCTTAGGTATGTACTTCAAAACTAGAAAATTTTTCCAATCAATGTCAAAAAGCATGTCCAAAGGAAAGGTCAATGCTTCTATGTAGAGAATTCCCTCTTGAACTATTACTTTCTCTAATAAATTCTACTTTTGAATCACAAAAATACATTCTCCATCGAGTGCCACATTCACCACATTAATAGTGTGTTTTATTATATGGTGGCACTTTCACCTTATGATGGTGCTTTTGCTTGTTGATGGCATTTTTCTAGTCTATTTTTGTAGGTTAATTTTTCCAATAAGAATAGATTTAAAATTGAAATTGGGATGTTAAATAATAAGTTGGATTGTTTATGGTTGTAGGAGATACTTCAAACACTATATTTTTAGGTGTAGAGAGCACATGAGCTACAAAATTTCTTTGCATTATTTCACTATATTGATCATGCACTCTCGATAGTAGTAGGATTGTATTATATGGATCTAATTCCAAAGGTTGAGTTCAATTGAGTCCTCTTAACCACCTTGGTAGATCACTGATATTTAGAGGTTAATATATCTTAGGTACCATATGCAAAATTATTCATGAGACTCAAGGATATCTAACTTATTTTAAGGGTACTCATTAGAGGATCTCCCATGTACATGAATTAGAGTCAACAACAAATCCTAGAGTGGTTCAAGGGGATGTGCAATTATGAGTCATGTAGTTACGTATTAACATCAATGTCATATATGAAGTCAGCCAAATTAAAAGGTTTTACAAAAGGGTCACTAGGTCATAATAGCATTGTTAGTGCTATTGCTTGTGCACTAATGCTTTAGCTTTTAGAGAAATAAATACATTGAATATAGACACACAAGAGGTTTATTTAATTTGTATTATTAAAATATTGATTTATGAAGGGAATGGAAAAGTTGAAGATTAGACCTATGCACAAAAATGGTTGTCTACATTCACCATGGAAATTTGTTCAAAATAAATAACATCGATACATGTTTTCATATGGATAATGGTTTAACAATTAAAATTAATACATGATAATATATAAATTAATTACTATCATAGTGGAATAAATGTAGTTTAGAAATAAATTTAATATATGAAGGTAAGTTATTGTATATTTTCTATATTATAGATGTAGATAACCTTGCACTAAATACAACATCGATGACTTCCATAGTAAGAAACAAGAAGCTACTATTTGGATCACGTCTACTAATAAAGTGACAAAGGACTAATTAATCATCTCAAGATGTAAGGCCAAAATTAAAATTTGACTTCCTCATAAATAAAATATCTACAATATTTATAATGAAAGAAAAAATATAAATCACAAAATAGAATATATATACAATATAAAACTTAAATATATTCAATTAAGAAAGGAGTATAAAAATTATTCTATTGAAAATGTCTATCGATATCAAAAAATATTTCTCTACATAAAATACTAATGTGGTTGATACCTATAAGAAAAAAATAACTCTACAATAAAACCATGATGATTTTCAAACAATAATGCAATATAATGTTGAGGTAGATCTTACACCACTAAATGTTCTAAATATTCCACCAGATATTTCACCTTAAAAGAGTCATCCATAAATATATATGCTAGATGTAGTAATTAAATCAAATTGGTTATAGCTTTGTTGAACTAGGTCATCAAAAGGAATTTTACTTTGCTATAAAACTTGAATAAATTGATATATTTTAGTAAATAAGGTAGATCAAACAATGATCTAATATTAAATCCTCTTTTAATGACTTTAGTAACATTTATCTTATGCAAATCACTTTTATTAGCATGGAATTCACTCAATGGCGATTGTTGCACAATAGTTTGCATATTCATCTACATACACTGTGTGAATAGACAAGATACTTTATAAACTCATAACCCATGATTCATTGTTACATAGATATCAAGTAGAATTATCGAAACTTGTAAAATACCTGAAACCTATATTACATTTATCTAAAATATAACATATTTGATACCCTAATTTAAATACTGTAATTGATTTTAAGCATGACTACTATATTAATCTATAAAAAAAGTTCCCTTGCAACATTTGAGTAAACCCAACCAATAACTTGTAAGGAATATTTCTCTCATTTCTACTAATGTTAGGATCATCAATGCAAAATAATATATGCATAAAATTAGGGTTTTCTCTCAAGTTATTAGATATTTCAAGGATGATCTCTTGATCTTTTTGTGATGTATTCAAAAATTTTATTGTATATATTATTAATATTCACCTACCAATGATCTACAACATACTCATATCATATCAATCAATTTTAATCATTTCACTTTCATTCCCCTTATTAATTGCTCCTAAACAAGTAGAAATAGATTTTTAAAGAATTTTGAGTCATAAGGATTATGGTAAGGGGTTAAGTTTAGTAGAAGACATTATGCCTATTTTTCTCTGTGGTTTAAAACCTTACATGTAAGAGATAAAAAAGTAGATAAGAAAAATTTAAAATAGAATGAAATAAAAGGTTGAGATTATATTAAAAAATATAGTGTAGGAACAAGATTTAATTTTTGGGTATATATCCACAAATTTGAATCCTTTATGAAAAACCATTTAAAAGATACAATACCATAGAAAAATTATTAGTCATGGATGCATGAATAATTGTACTGGATATATGTGTGCTCTTTACTTGAAACCATAGAATACTATGCCTTTTCAACTTTAACCAAGAATAAATATCATGAATAAATGAAACTAAAAAACAATTCTTAGGGAGTCTAATACTAATTTGTATTGCATAAATACTTTCAAACCTCGATTTTCATATTTATAAAAATATAATATTTTGTTAAAAAATACTTCAAATGTTAGAATTTTTCTTCAAAATATATTTTTAAACTAGAAATTTATTTATTAAAATTTGGTCAAAATAAAAATAAACTAGCTCATAACATCTAATTCCACTCCATATTGACTTAACGACAAAGTTATGAGTCTTAAATTATCATCCAAAAAGTAAATAATATAGATGATTAGTAGATAGGTTTATTTTATACCATACATAAATTAACTATGAAATCATATGCTAATAATAACATTAACTTATTTAAAAACTACTCTGCTAGGGTTTGATGAAGAAAAACTACTTTGCGGGGATGGCAACAACTTTCAAAGGAGTTCTAAAAAATTGGAGGAATGTCGTGATGGCATCAGGTCCGGTACAGAGAGTGTATGCTCGTGATGTTTTTTCATCTAAAAATGATTGGAAGGAACATGATTTTCTAGTGCATATCGAGAACCACTTGTTAAAGAACAATGGATGTTTGGAACGATGTGAAGCCATGCCAGTTCTAGTGGTTCAACCAAAATTGGTGGCATAATATGTGGAGTATCTAACCAAACATGTCGGCATCCGAATTTATCTCCCCTTTGTGGAGGCTTGGGTTAGGAAGACTTGGAATCTTGAAGGCAATGTGGAGGTGATGCTGAGTGCAAACAACTATTTTATGGTGGTTTTATCTTGTATTGCAAATCATAACAAAGCATTTGAAGGGGGTCCTTATTTCTATAACCAAGTGGGACTCTTTCTTAAACCCTGGCATGTGGGTTTCAACCCATCGAGGAGCGGCCATTGTAGGTTCCAGTATGGGTGTGGTTTCCATGGCTCCCGTTGGAATTCTGGAGAACTGATATCTTGCATAAGATTGCCCTTCTGCTTGGGAAGTTGGTTGGACCGTCACAACAAAAAATGGATAAAAAGGTAATCTTTTTTGCTCGTATTTGTGTTGAAATTGACTTAAATATTCCTATTCCAAATTCTATTGAAATATAATTTTGATCAACTACATGGGTTCAAAAACTTGACTATGAAGCTCTTCCATTTCATTGTCGGATTTACCATGAATATGGCTACCTGTAAAGAAAATGCCCTAAGTTTGTCTCGCCTATGGCTTAAAATCCTGGGCCCTCTCGGTCTAGACAAATTTTGGATAAATGAAAATCCTTGATAAAGGAAGAGGAATAGGATAAGGAAGGTTTTGTTCTGGTAAAAGCCCGAAAAAGAGGACGAAGGGCAAAAAAAGACCTTAAGGATAGCCAGCCAGATGCTCTACTCAATCATTTTAAAATATTAGATGATCTTTATCAGTGCATGGAGATACATAAAACTTTGCTACTTGATGCAAATATAACAATGCCAAATTAGATGTGTCTTCTTGAGGGGGAACTTAAGGAATCAGATCTAGGGGGTTTAAATGAAGAACAAAGGACTTTGGATCTGAGTATAGGGGACATGGATGGGTCTAGCCCTATAAGGGAAACTATTTGGGAAAGTGGTACAAATTTAGTTATGCCCTCTCCTACTCAAGCACTGATGCAGTCATCCTTGGACTGCAAAACTCCTACGGTGTTGGGATTGCAGTAGAAAAAAATTAAAAAAAAAATTCGGATAAGAATATGAAGGTGGGTCGAAAGAAGGACCAGGATAAAATTAAGTTAATGGGGGAGATTTTGGTGGAGTCGGGCTTGGTGAGAACATTGGAATCCCATTTTTATAACCCTAAAAAAATATTATCCTCTCATGGAATGTAAGGGGGTTGAACAACATCCCCAGACAAAAAATTATTCGTGATTTGGTTCATGTGCATTCTTCGGATGTGGTGTTTAATCAGGATACTAAATTGGCTATTGATAGTATGTTAAATATTACTCCCAAGTTTTGGAGAAGGGGGCAATGGTAGTGTATTGGTGAATGTGGATATGCTGGTGGTATCGCTTATTTATGGGATCCGGTTAAGATATCCCCTCTTACTTGGATTTCTAGCAAATGGTCTATTTCGATAGTTAGGCATGATAATAAATCTGGTGAAATCATCCTACTTACAAATGTGTATGCTCCTGTTTATTACAATGGTAAAGTGAATTTATGGGAGCACATTTTCTTTGTGAGAATTTTGGTTCCCCTATACCCATGGATTTTGGCTAGAGACTTCAACTCTATCACTTGTTTGGAGGAGAAACATGGTGGGGTTGACTGTCTTGAGCCTTTTTCTTCTGTCTTCAATGCTCATATCCAGGACCTAAACTTGGTTGAAATTAAGACAAATAATGGGATATTTACTTGGCATAATAGAAGGTGTGGGGAAGATTCCATATCAAAGAGACTAGATAGGTTTTTGATATCCAGTTATTGAATGGGTAATAATAGAAGTTCTAGTTCTGTGATTCTGGAGGGTAGGGGATATGATCATTGGCCTATAAAACTCTCTACTTTGGAGTTAGGTCTAAACAATAATTCCTCCTTTAAGTTTCAACTTATGTGGCTTCGTGATCCTAAGCTTCATGATTTCATACGAGGCTAGTGGACCATTGGCAAACCTCCTCATGGCACCGCTATGTATTCATTTATGAAGCAACTACAATTTGTAAAACATAAATTGAAGATATGGAATAGACTAAATTTTGGGAACCTTTCCTTGGCTAAGCTGGTAGCTCTTAGGAGTACGGAAGGAGCTTCAAGGAAGATTAGATATCAGGGATTCATGAAGGAGCTTCTTGTTGAGTAATATGAGGCTGCGAAAGACCTTGCTGAATGGGAACTGAGGGAAGAAAATTTTTGGAAAAAAAAATATCGAGTAGATTAGCTTCAAGAAGGGGATAAGAACACAACCTTCTTTTATAACTCAGTTAAGGCTCGCTATAATGGTAACCTGATTACCTCTATTGTGAATTGTCAGGGTGCCCTGCTCTCTTCTTTCAGGGATATTTCAGAAGAGACTAAGAGGTATTTTTCCTCTCTCTTCAAGGAGGACTCCCTATTGGATTATGAGAATGAAAAGCTTATTCTAAACTGTATTCCAATGATTGTTTCTAGAGAGATGAATGAGCACTTGATGGTTCCAATTTCCCTTGAGGAGTTGGAAAATATTGTATTCAAGATGAATAAAGGAAAAGCCCCATGCCCAGATGGATTCCTGATTCATTTTTATCAGCAATTTTGGAATTTAATCAAATTTGATCTTTTGGATGTGGTCCATGAGTCCCAAAAGAAAAAATAGATGCTAAGGGCCCTAAATGATACCTTTGTGGTGCTTATACCAAAAAAGAGGGAGCAAATTCCTTGGATATGTTTAGGCCTATTACTCTCTGCAATGTTGTGTATAAGATCATCACAAAAATTATTGATGAGAGGCTGAAGATATGGTTGAGAAAAAACATCTCTAAGGAGCAAGGAGGGTTTGTTACTGGCAAAAAAATCTTGGATGGGATTTTTATTGCTATAGAAGCTATTCACTCGATCGACAATTCTAAGGAGAAAACTATGTTCATTAAGTTGGACATGTCCAAAACCTATGATCAGTTCAGATGGTCATTTATTTAGAAAGTTCTTACTGCTTTTGGATTTGAGGAAGAATGGATTAGATGGATGATGAGTTGTGTTTCTTCTTCATCATTATCTATTATTTTTTATAATGAGCCATCAGAGCTGTTTGAGGCCTCAAGGGGATTGAGGCAAGGATATAATTGATCTCATTATTTGTTTATCATTATTGCGAAAGGGTTGGTAAGATTACTCAAGTCTCAAGTCATGCAGGGTCTCATTTAGGGGTGGAAGTGGGATAGTAGTTTGCCACCTCTTTCCCACATTAAATTTGTTGATGATTCTGATTTATTGGGAGTTTCTACTATCAAGGAAGCTAGCAATATTAGATAGCATATTTACATATTTCTTGGTGCTTCTAGACAGTTGATTAATTAGGACAAGTCTTCTATTTTCTTCTTCAATACCCCTCCTCTTATTCAATCCAAGATTTCTCACATTCTAAAATTCTATGTTGGGACTCCCCCCTTCATTTATCTTGGTATTATGATTTCATCTCATCCTCTACATATATCTTCTTGGAAGGATATTCTTGATAAGTTTAGAAGGAAGGTGAATCACTAGACTTTCAGATGGCTATCCACTATAGGTAGAGTGTTGCTTTTAAAATTTGTTGTTCAAGCTTTACCCATTTATAGATGTTTTGTACAAAAAGCTCCCTCTCACTTCATCAAGGACATGGATTCTTCGTCAAGATAGTTTTTATGGTTTGGAAAAATTGATAAATCTAAATGAAGTCTAGTTAGGTGGGATTCTATATGGAGGCCAGTGCAATAGGGAGGCCTTGGGTTACGACAGACAACTCTTTTTGGTCAGGCTTTGGCTACAAAAATTTATTGGAGATGGTGTACCTCTCAAGATGATATTTGGGCTAAAATATTATCTTGTAAATACTTGAGAGGTATTTCTGAGGCTGATATCCCTAGAGTCAGCTTGGTTGGGAAAGGTTCAGTTATCTAGGACACTTTGAAAAGAGGAGCTAATTTAATCAAGTAGGGTTTGTTCTAGATTTTCAATTAGGGATCAAATGCTTTTTTTGGGAGGATTCTTGGGATGGCCACCCTCCTATATTGAATCAATATACTAGGTTACGTTCCCTAAGAATTCTTTTCTTGGAAGCAGGTTGGTCTCATGTGGAAAACTTAAAAAAAATCTAGTATTTTAGAAATATGGATATGTATAGGTGGAAAGATCCACAAGAATGGCCCTAGGGAGGACTGGCCAAGGATAGAGAGGTGCTTGCTCTTATTATTATGGGGAGGCCTTGATCTTCATTGAGGGGTAAAGATATTCTAGCTTGGAACCCTGATCCTAAGGGAACCTACTCGGTATCCTATGATTATTAGGTTCTTGATAAGCAAAATTATGGGAGTCATCCTGTCACTTGGTGGAAAAAGATGTGAAACAAATTTTCTTGGCCAAAATATAACTTCTTTATCTAGTTGGTAGCTCGTAATATATGCCTCACTTAGGATAATGTGAGGAAGAGGGAATTTTAGGGTCCCTATTTTTGTGTCCTTTGTAGTAAGAATGAGGATGACTCTTCTCATTTATTTTTCCAATGCTCCTTTTCCAGAGACATTTGGCACCGTTGGTGGAGCACCTAGAACCATCCATGTTTTCATGTGCTATCCCTAGTGGAGTTTTGGAGTAGTCTAGGTAGACCTCCGACCAAGGCCCCCTTCCTTCGGGTGGCTTGTAATTTGGGTCCTTCTTGCATCATCTGGAAAATTTGGCTTGAACGGAACTAATGCATATTTCAGGGCAGTTATTTGGTTGTTCAATAGATCTAGCAAAGGATCATATATATGGTTCAGGAAACCATCCATAGCAAATGTGATGTGGAACCTCTTTTGGATTCTAGGGAGGAGAAGGTACATCAAGCCCCTCATATCTTTGGGGATGGTGTGAACTCTTATAGCCCTAGTAGTGTTCCTCAGCTCAAAAATAAGGTTAGGAGAGATGGTAAGTGGAGGCCACCTCCTAGAGGAGTTTTAAAAATTAATACTGATGGATCATCTAGGGGTAATCCTAGACATGCTGGCATTGGTGGTGTTGGGAGAGATTCTACTGGTGGTGTCAGTTTTTTCTTTTCCATTTATAAAGGTGTTCACTCCAACAATTTTATGGAATCTCTTGCAATTCTTGAGGCCTTGCAGAGGGGGTTTTATCTTGGTTGGCATAGGATTATCTGCGAGTCTGACTCTCAAATTATGGTTAATATTTTAAAAAGTAAAAGGGTGGAGGAAGTTAATTGGCAGTTGGCCTCTGTAGCCATTCAGATTCTCAGAATGAGTGAAGAGTTTGAATTTATATACTTTGTCCACATTATAAGGGAATGGAATGTGGTTGCTGATTACCTGGCCAAAAGGGCTTCTGAGCTGATGGATCCTTGGAGTATCAATAATTGGGAGTCTCCCGTATTGGGACTCTCAACGCCTGTGGGAGTTGATCAACAAGGATGTATAGACTTAATGTGGTTTTTTCTTGTTGTCTTTTCCAGGTTTCATTCTAGTTTAGTGGTTTTAGCCTGTTTGGTTGTTTATTTGAGTCCTAGTTGGAAGCTCAGTTGTACTCTGTAATCCAAAAATTTATCAATAATTTTTTACCCCTTTATTTAAAAAAAAAACATTAACTTATTTATTCAGGTACAAAAAGGTCCATTAAAATTAATGGTATTAAATCATATGATTTTGAAATATCCATGATAACACATATTCACATACACGTAGATTTATTTCTCTATAAGTATGTATTGCTTGCATGATGTCTCTTAGTTTTACTAATATTTATACTAAGCTACACATCTATAGATTAGTATGGATGTCCAAAAAGTATGGTCCATCACTTATATATAACTTTTAAACTAAAAAGTATGTTGAGAAAAATTATTTCATAAGAAAAGTCATTGAATAATGTGAACTCAATTTGTAATTTCTTTTGGTACATTTCTTAAGCTATGAGAATTTGACTAGTATCCATTGACGTTATATTTTAACTCAATGGTTTATGCTTAAATATCTCATATTTAGAATCCTTTTGGCAAGTCTTTACTTCCTAGATCAATATTCTCATATACCTATTCCTCTTTTTATTTGTGATCAACAAAATAATTAATTCCTCTATTTAGAGCATCCTTATTCTAACTTACAAATTATCTAAAATAATTTTCTTCCTTTCTACCATGTTCATTTTATTAAAATGTTCAATTCTATGATTTTATCCTACGATCTAGATAAATAAACTTAAAGGTGAGACTCTTTCACTCCTCACACTTGCTTAAACTAGTAAATATTATGGATGGGTTTGGAATCTTAATTTATGCTATGAAAATCATTACTCCATATTTCTTTTGAAATTTATTGTTAGTATAAATTTATAATTCTAAGATACTTTAATTTTCTATAGTTTTAAAGATGATTCACAGAGAAAAGAGTTTATTTTTACATATCCTATTGACCAAAATTTTTGCAAGAGATACATTACTATTAAAATTAACAAAAATGATATGTACTAAATACACTTTGATTTTAATAAGCTTTAAACCTCAATTTTATATTGTTAATATTTTATTAGATATGAAACCAACTAATTGGTACTTTTACATTAGGTAGACCACAAGAGAACACCAATAGTAGGTATGTACTTTAAAATTGGAACAATCTTACACTTTATCTCAAAAAACATATCCAAAGGAAAGGGTAATGCTTTAATGTAGGGAAGTCCCTCTTGCAATCACTTTTTCTAATAATTTTTTTTTTTTGAATCACAATAGAAAATTCTCCATTGAGTGTCAATTTCACCACTTGAATAGTGCATTTTATTCTATGGTGGCACTTTCACCTCATGATGTTGATTTTTCTTGTTGACAAATTTTTTCTAGTATAATTTTTTAAGATAATTTTTACATTAAGAATAATTTTTCAATTGAAATTGGGATGTTAACTAATAATTTGTCTTGGTTATGGTTGTAGAAGAGTCTTCAAAAACTATATTTTTAGGTATAGAAGGCACATGGAAACTTTCTTGGTCTTCCTTGACAATGTTGATCATGAACTCTCAACAATACTAGGATTGTATCATATGGACCTAATGCCAAAGGTAGGGTTCAATCAAGATATTTTAACCACCTGGATGTATCATTATTATTAAGAGTTGAATATATTTTAGGTATAATATGTAAAGTTATTCATGAAAATAGTGGGTGTCTAAATTATTTAAGGGTACCCATTAGAGTATATCCCATTTACAAGAATTAGAGTTAGAAACAAATCCTAGAGTGGCTCATATAGGGATGTGCAATTCTTAGTCATGTAGTTAGGCATTAATATCAATGCCATATATGTAGTCAACCAAATTGAAAGGTTTTACAAAAGGGTCACTAGGTCATAATAGCATTATAAGTGATATTGCTTGTGCACTAATGCTTTTGCTTTTAGAGCAATAAATGCTCTACGTCTAGATACAAGGAATGTTAATTTTTTTGGATTATAAAAATACTCATTGATGAAGGGATTGGAAAACATGAAGATTAGCCCTATGCACAAAATTGGTTGTATACATCCACCATGTAAATTTATTCAAACTAAATAATATGCATATATATATTAGTATGCATAATGGTTTAACACTTAAAATGAATACATGATAATAAATAAACTAAACACTATCATAGTGGTATCAATGTCATTTAGAAATCAATTTAAGATATGAAGGTAATTCATTGTATATTTTATATTTTGTAGATGTAGATAACCTTGCACTAATGTCATGACCCTCCCTTGGTAGAATTTGTGTTTGATAGACACATGACACAGCTATGTCATCTTGTTGATAAAATGATTGACTATTTTATGTTTAATTTTTTGTAAAACTTATATTTTATGAAAGAATATGATGTTGCTAATGGATTTACACCTATGCAAGAACATGCTTCCCCATGGGAGGAAGAAATAATTAGGATGATTGTTATTTTAATATAGCTACATATCATGATTTGTATGAGGGAAAATACTATATTTTGGATGGAAACTTACTTGCTATTGGATAATCTTCTTTAGATGTGATTTCATTTTATATAATATTTTCTTGGATGAAAATTTTACTTGTTATTAAAGATCTTTGCAGGGAAAGAGATAAGACAATTTATATTTCATTTGAACAAAAAATGCTTTGGCTTAAATAAGGAAATATTATTGTTTCCCTCCCTTGTTTCCAAAATTAATCAAGGATTTGCATTAATAGTTTTAGTGAAGACCCATCATGGAAAGTAAAGTACTTAATGTAGAAAGGATCAATTAAGTAGGACTTAAAGAATATGTTGGTTGATCTTAGTATCACTTTATATTTAGATAGAAATTGTTAATTTTATCATAAAAAAATGAATAATTGTATTATCTTCAACTATGTCTTGGTAAAGACTCCAAAATATATTTAGATATGAGTACATACAAATGTATAAAAATAATGATTGATGGTAATTTGTTGGTTGGTAATTCTCCTTCACATTCGAAGGATGAGGGGAACATATGAAGTGATTGTTGGATATAACAAATGCCTCCATAATGTTCCATAAATTTTGGAGAAGAGGGTAATGGTTACTACTCAAAGTAGAGGGTCAGAGAGAGGAGAGGGTGAAAAGAGAAAATAAAAAGGAGACATTGGAAAAAGAAGGGAGTTAGTGATTGGAATTTTGATAGAACACTTGTGCAATCTTGTTGAACTCTAACTATGAAATTTGGGCAGGCTTTTAAGATTGATTTTGTGGTATAATACTTATGGTGTTACTTTCAAAATATCAATCTCATGTTGATGAATAACATCTACAACTTAGATTACTTGGATACAATATTTCTTTTAAGACTTGACAAATTATTTTCACAGATTTTAGTTTACTGAGTTGTTAGTATATTATTTGGAATGGTATTTATCTTTAAAACAAAGATATACTTTTATATAAGATGTATAATACTCTTCTAATTGATAGATACTATCCAAAATGTATAGTGGATGCAAATATCTCTTTTATCAAGAAATAGAGATAGAATAGGTCTCTGTAATTTAATGTTTTGCAAAAGAAAGATAGCAGTTGGTAATGAGATAGTTTCCAAAGTAATTCAACCCAGTAGTTTGCTTATTAAAGAGCCCATACTCTATTTTTATGTTCAACATCTACATAATTTGGTTATGGCTTACTAAAATTGTGGAATCGATTATATCGAGTTGGGATAAGACTATTGAATATGTTTTCTTTTTACAAAAAACTCCTAGTTTGTTTGTTATACCTTTTTTGGATGTTACACGAACATTGGATACTGCTACCATTAAATGGTGATGATAGGTTCATAATAGTCTGGTATAATTATAATTATTCCAAGTTGAAATAACATTTATGTTGCTTTGTTGTTTTATCTCGGTTGATATCATAGATGTATCCTAAGCTAGATAAATAAAGATAAAATGTGCAAGGAGTATTATTAACCCAAACATTTGATTTCATCATATTTAAAGTTAAGGTATATCCAGTATCATTGTAATGAAGTTTATCATTCTACAAAATGGAGAGAATGTCATTGGAAACTACAACCACAAATTTATAGAATTTGATCTATTCAAATAGTGCCATTAAGTAGTACTTAAATTAAGACAATAATTAAATACTCTTTGTATTACACAAAGAGTGATCCTGCATTAAGGTATTTTTATTTATTAATATTACTTTTTGTTATTGAGGCATGTCAGAACTTCTTATTATATAAGTTTTTGTTTGGTTATGGGTGAAGGTAAGTATATCTCATAACCATATGATAGAAGGTCCTATCGAACCTCATACTAGAATAATGTGCTAAGAAGGAAACACTTTTTGAGAAAACAATAGCATAAATTAGTCTTTCCAGAATGATTTGGAATGCATTTTAATTGAAGTATAGTTTTATATGAATGATCATTTCTTAGTTGATAGTAAAAAGGTTTTTCGTATTATATACCTGATGTCACTCTACTATCTAGGGGTTTTTAAATCTTATACTTATTTTCAAAATTTTATTTATTGGGTTTCGAGATAGAGCTTTGTTAAAATCAAAAAAGCATCTCTAAGAAGATGTGAGGTTTTACTTTACTTTCTAGAAGATGAATTTGGTAATATAATTATTATAGGGCTTTAGATATATTATTTAATGGAAAATACAATGAGTAGATATATTCTAATAGGTTACTCTCTACTTCTTTTCCATTATAGTTATATCATTGGAAATAAATTTGGGTCTCCTTATTGGCCCTACAAAGAGTTAGATGCATTGAATGATGAACTCTACATTTGGAACCAAGCCGATTTTGTGTATTGAGAGCAAAATATACATTGTAAAAATATGAGTAGTATGGAAATATTATGTAATTAGGGAAGGTATATTGGGATGCCTTCATTGTTCAAAATATGAAATCAATTATACTTATAATTTGAAGGAATGAATTATGTTGTAAAATTCTAGGGCTTAAGGAACTTCCCTAGAAGAAACTAAAGGCTTTATGGGGTGTATTTAGCTCCATTTAAGTGACTAATAATATTATGGAATTAATAAAGATAATGATTCAAGGCTAGGTTAATTCCCCATGAGGGTTCCCAAGATAAATGAATTATTGTGAGAACTTGTGTTGAGACTCTTATTCCATGGATGTTCATGATTGAAAAGCTTATGAAAACCTTTGTGATAATAGATATATCTTATAATGGTTCATGATTTAAATAATTATGCATTACCTTAGTTGATATGAACTTCTTGGGACAAATATAATCCTTGAATGGTAAACATTGATAATGCAATTGGAATGGGTTGTATTCTAGTATAGAATAAATTTTGGTTAATTCTTAGGTAACCATTATTCTAGAACGAAATATTACTTGTATTTCCTTAAAGGGATATAATGTACACATGGAATAATGGTTCACTAAATATATGCTCATACTTAAATAAAAATCTACATTAAATATAGTACAAGAAAAATAATGGATAATGTTTTTACAATAAAACTATAGATCTCTCATGATGAACTCTAGTAAAATGAATAGAGATTTGATGGTTCAAAATCCTAGAATTAGGCATTGATAAATAATTATTGGCAAAGACTAGCTCATAATAAATATGGGAATCATAGCCCTATCCCAACATGATTAGTACACTTACACATAAGGACTGATGTACAATGTAGATATTGGTGTCTTCCTTTCGATGGACTAAAGAGAATAAGCTAGCTCATTAGAAGGATGAGACTGATAGCTTCATCTTGCTTTTTCACCTAGCGCACTAATATAGAAATATGCATGTAAGTAATCAGGATGGGTGTACCATGCATCTAATGTAATAAATATGAGTGTCTTCTTGAGCAGAGAAAAATAATAACTAAATCAAAGGATATTAGAACCTATAATAGAACTCTAGATATTTAGGTGAGTAAAAAAAGAAAAACATCCACCATTGGGTTAGGAAAATTTTTGGGTTGTGATATTTTGTATCAAATCTAATGATCATAGGAATATAACCTTCCTTGTGTAAGACCTAGGCATAAATAGACTAGGTAAAGAAGAAATCTTGTAGGAATACACTTACTTAAAGTATTTTACCTCATTAGGGTTAGTAACTGATGGTACATGATTCTATTGAATAGCCAAGATAAAATAAATTATTAGTTAACAATAAAAGGTACAATTCATATAAGTAATTTGGAACTAATACCTACTATCTCTCCTATGTGTAGCCAAGGCGAATGTCACCAAAGAGGAGGAGAGGGAGTGTTGCCTCATCAAAGATGTAGACACGAGAAACTAATGTTGATGTCAGGATCCTAGATGTGGATACAAATAATTATAATAATGAGAGGGAAGACCTAACTACAATAGTTGCTCTACTTCATAAACAAATAGAAAATAAAAAGCAATTATTGTAAATAATAGCAAATCAGCATTCACATGTTATGGGATCTAGAGTTATCCAAGTTAATGAACCCCTTACAAAGGCACAATAGGCTAGAATTTGGTTAGAGGTAGAAATGTGTAAGGATTTGAAGCATGTAAAATCCTCCAAGTTTAATGGAGGGGAGGGTGGTGATGCATCCAAATCCTAGATAAAGGAATGGGAAGAATTTTGCAATATGAATAATTACTCCAAAATAACCCAAATTTCCTATGCCACCTTACATTTATAGGGTGTTGGTTTGGATTGATGGGAAAATTTTAGTGGGGAACCAAAAATTGAGGTAGTGGTTGATATGAAGTGGGAAGACTTTTTGGTAGCCTTTAAAGAGAGATTCCTCACAAAGAATTTTTATGTCAAGAAATTTGAAGAATTCACCAATCTTTGATAGGGAAAATAGATAGTGGAGGTATATTACCAAATATTTGTCAAGTTATTGATATATGTGCTTGTATACAATGAGAAGATGAAAGTCCATAAATTTATATTAGGAATAGATCCCATAATAGAACACGAAGTGAACATGAGTAAGCCTAAGACCCTTTAGAAGGTTTATGACTTGGCTAGGAAAGTGGAGACCTATATTAAGCCATAATTTGACTATGAAGGTATGTATGAATAGGAAAAACATGTACTCAAAAAAATGAATAGTGCAGGCTTCATGAAATGGGAAGGATAGTAGGCAAACAAAAGATTTCCTAGGCACGACCAAATAAATGATAGAAAACAAGGATAATTTAGGAGAATTTTTTAGGGAAATAGCAATAACTTTAATAATAATAATAATATCAAGCCACAACTGCAAGGGCAGCCCAACCCTCCATTAGTAGTTAAAGTAGAAGGATAAAAGAAAGGAATACATCTAGATCCCAAGAGTGGATGCTTGAACATGGAGGACCACATTATGCCAATCATTGTTTGCTCGGAGAAGGATCAAGTTTGAAAGGAAAAGAATCCATTTACAAGTAAACTACTCATAAGATTTATGCAACAATAAGGAGTCAAAATATAGAAGGGTAAGCCACTCCTTTTCTTATAAAGGATAATATTTTTGGTAGAAATTAAAATTTTGATAGATAGCGGAGCTACATAGAGTTTTGTTTCTACTATTTTGATTAAGGATGTACTATAAAGACCAGGGATCTTAGCACATGGCTAGAATGTCGAGTATGGTTTAGGATAAACCTACTATGTGGATCAATGCAATCCTATGACTAAAATTATATTTTATAGTGGTACATACATTGGATTCCTGTATGTAGCACTGGTACATGCTTTTAATATAGTCTTAGGAATGGATTGGTTGCAAGCACAGAAGACTATGAAACATTTCCAATATAGATGGATTGGGTATTCAGAAGATGGTAAGAAAATATAGAGGGTGTATAGCCTAAAAGGGACTTTTCAACCCTAGATCATCTTAGCAATACAACTTACGAAAACCATTAAAAAGAGAAGAATAATTTATGTAGTTAAGTTAAATGAAATTGAAAAGGAAAAGAAGGAAGAGGTGTTTGGGAAACACCTAGTACTTTAGGAATTTAGAGATGTATTTACAAAGGATTTACCTATATTACCTCCAAAATGTAAATTTTATTTCAAAATTGAGCTTAAACTAAAAAAAAGCCTATTCATAGGGCACCTTATAGAATAAATCCCATTGAGATGCAAGATCTAAAAGGACAACTGCAAATGTTGTTGAATAAAGGATTAATTAAATTGAGTGTGTCATCATGGGGTGCACCCATTCTATTTGATAAAAATAAGGATGATTCTTTACGATTGTTCATATATTACAAAGTGCTTAATAAGGCAACCATCAAAAATATATATCCTCCATCTAGAATTAAAGATATTTTTTATTAGCTAAGAGATGTCACTATCTTCTCAAATATAGATTTGAAATAGGGGTATCATCAACTAAGAATACATTAGAAGGATACCCATAATACACCATTTAAAACTTAGTATGGACACTATGGTTTTACAGTATTACCTTTTTGGTTAATGAATGCTCCAACAACATTCATGAATTTTTATGAATAGTGTTTTTAGGAAGAATCTAGATTGATTCATTCTTATATTATTGGATGATATTTTGGTATATTATTAGAATAATATGAAGCATTATAGACATATTACAATCACATTAGATATACTAAGGAATAATTAATTATACATGAACTTATCTTAAAGTGATTTCTATGTGTCAAAAGTACAATATTTAAGACATAATATAATCTAAAGGGTTAGCAATGGATCCCAAGAAGATATAGACTATACTAAATTGGCCAACACATACAAATGTGACTAAAGTATGGAGCTTCATGGGTTTGACTAGATACTGTAAGCATTATGTAAAATATTACTCCAAGATAACATCTACAATAACTAATCTCTAGAGAAAGGGAAAGGAATTCAAGTGGATAGATAAGTGTGAGGTAGCATTTGATTTGATCAAGTAGAAACTCACCACAAAACCCATATTAAATATTTCAAATCCTCAAGGTAGTTTTTCAATATGTACAAATGCGTCATTGGAAGGTTTTTATGGAGTGCTCTTGTAGGATGGAGCAGTTGTAGCTTATGGCTGAAGAAAGCTCAAGAGGCACAAGGTCAACTATGCCAATCATGACTTAGAATTGGTAGCAGTGGTATACACTCAAATTTTGGTGATATTATCTAGTGGGAAGACCCTTTGAATTGAGAATTGACCATCAAAGTTTAAAGTATATATTTAATCAATCTTTGCTTAATATCAGGTAAAGAAGATGGATTAAGTTCCTCGTAGAGTATGAATTTGGAATCAAATACATCAAGGGCAAGGAAAATAAGGTCATGGATGCCTTAAGTAGTAGAATACACATAGTTACATTGACCTGAAACCATGTAGATCTAGTGGATAAAGTCAAATAAATGCAGCATTAGGATGTGTCTTGCAACCAAATTTGGGCAAATATGGAAAATAAACTCGAGGAAAGAAACGATTTTGGCATCAAGGATAGTTTCTTTCAGTATAGGGTAATATTTCATTAGGAAAGTGATCTAAGGAAAATTATCATGAATGAAGCACATATATCCTCTTACTTTTCTCACCTAGGGGAGCCAAGATGAGGGAAAACATGAAGAAATGTTTTTACTGGCTAGGAACGAAGAGGGACATCATTGAATTTGTTTCCCAATGCCTTGAATTATAGAAGATTAAAGTTGAACAAAGACACCCTATAGGACTATTGTATCCATATGGCATACCCACATAGAAATGGTAAGCGATTTTGGTGGAATTCTCTACAGGTTAGCCTAAAACCAAGTTTCAACATGATGCAATCTTTGTTGTGGTTGAAAAATTGAACAAGGTTGCATATTTTATACCCAAAAATACTAAGGATGATGTCATGGTTGTGGCTAATAGATTTACCAAGGAAATATTTAGGCTTCATGATTTTCTAGAGGTGATCATTTTATATAGGGACTCTAGATTCACATATGATTTTTGGTAAGCCTTACACCATACCATAGGTAATAGATTAAATATTATTTCTATGTATCATCTAGAGACTGATGGAAAAAATAAAAGGATGAACTAGGTGGTGGATAATATGCTTTGCATGTATTGTGTGGATCATAAGTCTTGATGGGAAGACTACCTACACCTGGTATAAGTCACTTACAACAATGGTCATCACTCGACCTTAGGCATGGATCCATTTGAAGCTTTACATGGTAGGCGGTGTAGGACACCATTGTCATGGGGTAACCCAAAGGACTAGGTTGTACTTGGGCTATAAATGGTCAAGGAAATGGAACACCAATTAAGGATAATCATAGAAAGGCTTAAGAAATTCATGGATCATAAAAAAAGTTATGTCAATATTAAGAGGATACCAAGAGAGTTTTCAATTGGTGATAGAGTATTTTTGAGGGTGAGACCAAAGAAGAGTGACATAAAGTCCAAAAAAATAGATTCTCATTTTGTGGAACCATTCAATATCATGGAAATGATTAGTCCTATGGCTACAAAATTGCCTTACCACCCAGTTTGTTAAAGATTCATGACACCTTTCATATATCCTTAGAAAATATATTGCTAACCCTGATCATGTATGGGATTTTTCTAAATTTTAAATGAAGAATCAAAAGGACTTTGAGGTGTTCCTAGTGAATATCCTTGAGTTTTGGTACAAATCGATGAGGAAGGGGACTCTGGAGCAATGTAAGGTTTAGTGGGACCACTATTCTTAAAGAATGCTACTTAGGAGAAGTGGAAAATATGTAGAATTTTTAATTTCTATTTGAAAATTATATGTAATTATTACTTTTATGTTGAACTCTAATGAAACATAGAGGATTGTGTTATGCCTAAGGGGGTAGGATGTCATACTCCTCCATTGGAAGACTTTTGATTCGATGGACTCATGATTTAGATATGTCATCTTGTTGATGGAATGATTGACTATTTCATGTTTATTTTTATTCAAAAACTTATATTTTTATGAAAGAATATGAGGTTGCTAATGGATTTGTACCTATGCAATAATAGGCTTCCTCATGGAAGGAAGAAATAATTTAGACAATTTCTGATCATATAGCTACATATCATGATTTGTACAAGGGAAAATACTAGATTTTAAATTGAAACATACTTTTTGGATAATATTATTTAGATGTAATTTTATTTGATATAATTTTGTCTTTGACAAAAAATTTACTTATTGTAAATGAATTCTTTGTAGGGAAGATATATAAGGGAATTTATATTTCATTTGTCAAAAATTGATTTGGCTTAAACAAGGAAACATTATTGTTTCCCTCGCTTGCTTCCAAAATTGATCAAGGTTTTGCATTAATATTTTTAGTGAAGACCCACCATGGAAAGGAAAATACTTCATGTAGGATGGATTCATTAAGTAGGAACTTAAAGACTATGTTGGTTGATCTTAGTATCACTTTATATTTAGATATCATCAAAAAATGAATAATGACATTATGTTCAACTATGTCTTGGTAAAAAAATCTGAAATATATTTAAATATGAGTACATACAAATGTATCAAAATAATTACTGATGATAGTTTTTTGGTTGGTAATGCTCCTTCAAGTTTGAATGATGAGGGGAATGTGCGAAGTGGTAGTTGGAGATAACACACACCTCCATAAAATTCTAGGAAGTTTTAAGAATAGGGTAATGGTTACTCCTTAGAGGAGAAGGTTAGAGAAGGGATAGGGTGAAAATAGAAAAGAAAAAGGAGACATTGGAAAAATAAGGGAGCTAACGATTGAAATTTAGATAGAACACCTATGCAATTTTTTTGAACTCCAACTATGAAATTCAGGTAGGGTTTTAAGCTTGATTTTGTGGTATAAGACTTATGGTGTTGCTTTCAAAAGATCCAGTTCATATTGATGCATAGAATCTACAACATAGATTACTTGTATGAAGCCTTTCTTTTACGACTTGATGAATTATTTCCATATATTTTAGTCTACTGAGTTGTGAGTATATTATTTGAAATGGTATTTATCTTTAAATTAAATATATCCTTTTATATAAGATGTATAATACTCTTTTGGTTGATATATATTATCCAAAATGTACAGTGGATGCAAATGTCTCTTTTATCAAGGAATAGATATAGAAGAGGTCTCTAAAATTTAAAGTTTTGCAAAAGAAAGCTAGAAGTTGGTAATGAGATAGTTTCTAAATTAATTCAACCAATAGTTTGTTTATTAAAAATCCCATACTTTGTTTCTATGTTCAACATCTGCATACTTTGGTTGTGGCTTACTAACATTGTGGACTCGACTATAGCAATCTGGGATAAAACTGTTGAATATGTTTTTCATTCTCAAAAAATTACTTGTTCGTTTGTTATGCCTATTTTGGGCATTATACGAAGAGTGGAGACTACTACCATTTAATGGTGGGGGTAGGTTCATAAAATTTTGGTATAATTATAATTATTCCAAGTTGAAATAATGTTTATGTTACTTTGTCATTTTATCCTGGTTGATGTCATAGATGTATCATAACCTAGAGAAAGAAATATGAAATGTGCATGAAGTGTTATTAACCCAAATTTTTTATTTCATCATAGTCAAAAACTAAGGTATATCCCATATCACTATAATGAAGTTCCTCATTCTACAAAATGGAGATAACATCATTGAAAACTATAGCCATAGCTTTAAGAAATTTAATATGTTCAGAAAGTGCCATTAAGTAGTCCTTAAATCAAGAAAATAATTAAATACTCTTTCTATTACACAAAGGGTAATCTTGCATTAAGGTATTTTAATTTATTAAGATTACTTTCTATTACTGAGGTGTGCAAGAACTTTGTATTATATAATTTTTTGTCTAGGTATGGTTGAAGGTGAGTACATCTCATAACCATAGAACATAAGATCCTATCAAACCTTGTGCTAGAATATTGTGCTAAGAGGGAAACACTTTTTGAGAAGATGTTAGCATAAGTTTATCTTTCAAAAATGATTTGAAATGCAATTTAATTGAAGTATAGTTTTATATGAATGTTCATTTCTTAGTTGATAATGAAAATGTTTTGTTGTATTATGTAACCTGATGTTTCTCTACTACCTAAGGGTGTTTAGCTCTTATAATTATTTTAAATTTTGGTTTATTGGGTTTTGAGATAGAGCTTTGTTAAAATAATAAAAATGTCTTTTAGAAGACATGATATTTTACCTTATTTTCTAAAAAATGAATTTGGTAATATAATTATTAAATGGGTTTAGATATCTTATTTGATGGTAAATACAAAGGCAAACAGGTTCTAAGAGGTTACTCTCTACTTCTTGTCCATTATAGTGGGATCATTGGAAATAAATTTGGGTCTCCTTATTGACCCTACAAATATTAAAAAATATTGAATGGTGAACTTCACATATGGAACCAAGCTGAGTTTTTGTATTGAGAGCCAAATATACATTGTAAAAATATGAGTAGTATAGAAATGTTATGTGAATAGGGAAAGTATCTTGGGATGCCTTCATTCTTTCCAAAATATGGAATCAAATTGTACTTATGATTTGAAGGAATAATTCATATTGTAAAATACTAGGGATTATGGAACTTCCCTAGAAGAAACTAAAGGATTTATGGGGTGTATTTATCTCTATGTAAGTGACTAATCACCTTATGGAATTAATAAAGAGAATGATTGAAGTATGGGTTTACTCCCCATGAGGATTCTGAGGATACATGAACTATTGTGAGAACTTGTGTGAAGACTCTTACTCCATGGATGTTCATGATTTTAAAACTTATGAAAAGCTTTGTGATAAATGGGTATCTTATCATGGTTTATGCTTCCAATAATTATGCATTACTTTAGTTGATATGAACTTCTTGCGATAAATATAAGCCTTGGATGACAATCATTGATAATGTAAATTGAATGGGTTGAATTTTGGTATAAAATAAATTTGGTTAATTCTTAGGTAACCATTATTCTAGAAAGAAATCTTGCTTGCTTTTCCTTAAGGGGATATATAATTTACACATGGAATAATGGTTCACTAAAGAGATTGTCATGCTTAAATAAAAATTTACATAAAGATATTAGAGGAAATGGAATGGATAATGTTTTTACACTAAAGTATAGATTTATCTTGATGAAATCTAGTAGAACAAACAAAGAGTTGATGGTTTGGAATCCTAGAATTAGATGTTGAGTGAGACTTATTGGAAAATAATAACTCATCATAAAGATGAAAACGATAGCCATATCTCTACATGTTTAGTACACTTACACATAAGGATTGGTGTATAGTGTAGAGATTAGCATATTTCTTTCTATGGACTGAAGGGAATAAGCTAGATCATTGGAAGGATGAGACTGATAGCTTAATATTACCTTTTCACATAGTACACTTACATAGAAAGATGTATGTAAGCCATAGGGATGGGTATACCACACATCTAATGTAATAAATATGAGTGTCTTCTTAAGAAAAGGAAAATGATAGCTCAATTAAAGGACACTAGACCTTGAGTAGAACTCTAGACTTTTAGGTGAGTAAAAAAACAACTCACCATTGGGTTAGGATAATTTTTGGGTTGTGACAACTAAATAGAATATCAATGAATTCCAAATTAGGAAACAAGAAGCTATTATTTGGATAACCTCTAGTAATAAAATGACAAAGAAATAATTTATCATCTCAAGGTCTAATGTCCTATTTTTAAATTGATTTCCTCAAAAATAAAATATCAACAATATTTATAATGAAAGAAAATAAAATATATCACAAAATAGAAAATACATACCATATAAAACTTAAATATATTTGATAAAGAAAGGAGTATAAAATAAATCTATTAAAAATTTCTATCAATATTAAAATATATTTCTCTACATAAAATACTAATGTTTTTGATAACTACAAGAAAAAACAACTCTACAATTAACACCATGATCATTTTCAAAAAATATCAAAAAATATCTTTGTAGAACTAGGTCCTCTAAAGGAATTTTACATTCCTATAAAACTTGAAGAAATTGATATATTTTAGTAAATAAGGCGGATCAAACATTGATATAATATTAAAACATATTTTAATGACTGTAATAACATCTATCTTATGAAAATCATTTTTATTAGCATGCAACTCACTCAATGGTGAGTGTTGCATAATAATTTTCATCCTCATCTACATACACCATGTGAATAGACAAGACATTTTGTAAACTCTCAAACCATGATTCATTGCTACATAGATATCAAGTAGGATTGGATCATCATTGTAAGTATCCAAACTTGTCAAATCCCTAAAACCTATATTACATTTATCTAAAACATTACATATTTGATAACCTAATTTAACTACTATAATTTATTTTAAGCGTGACTACTATATAAATATATAGAAAAGTTCCCTCGCAACATTTGAGTAAACCCAACCAATAACTTGTGAGGAACATTTATATCATTTCTACTAATGTTAATCATCAATGCAAATATGCATAAAATTAGGGTTTTCGCTCAAGTTATTAGAAAATTTAAGGATGATATCTTGATATTTTTGTGATATATCCAAAAATTTCATTGTATATATTATTACTCTTCACTTGCCAATGATCTAAAACGACCCTATATGTAACATATAAATCAATTTTTATCAGTTCACTTTCATTCCACTTATTAATTTCTCCTTAACAAGTAAAATTTACCTTTTAAAGAATTTTGAGTCACAAAGATTATGGTAATGGGTTAAGTTTAATGGAAAACATTATGCCTATATTTATTTATGGTTTTAAGCTTACATGTAAGACATAATAAAGTAGATAAGAAAATTTTAAAATATAATGAAATAAAATTTGAGATTATAATAAAAATATAGTGTAGGAACAAGATTTAATTTTTGGGTATAGATCCACCAATTTGACTCCTTTATCAAAAACCAATTAAAAGATACATTACCATAGAAAAATTATAAGTTGTAGATGCATGAATAATCGTACTGGAAATATGTATGCTCTTTACTTGAAACCATAGAATACTATGCCACATCATCTTTAACCAATAAAAATATTATGAATAAATGAAACCAAAAAATAATTCTTAGGGAGGCTAACACTTATTTCCATTGCATAAAAATATTCAAACCTGGATTGTCATATTTATAAAGAGATGATATTTTGTTAAAAAATATTTTAAATGTTAGAATATTTTCTTCAAAATATATCTTTAAACTAGAAACTTATTTATTAAAATTTAGTCAAAATAAAAACAAAGTAGCTCATACCATCTAACTACACTCCATATTAACTTATCCACAACATTATGGGTCTTAAATTATCATCCAAAAAGTTAATAGTATAGATGATTCCTATATAGGTTAATATTATATGATATTTAAATTCACTATAAAATAATATACTAATAATAACATTAAATTATGTATTTAAGTATAAAAAGGTCCATGCAAAACAATGATGTTAAATCATATAATTTTGAAATATCTATGGCAACACATGTCCACATCCACATAGTTTGCTATCTCCTCAAGAAGTAAGTATCACTTCGATGATGTATCTTAGTTTTATTAATATTTATACTAAGCTACTATTTCACAGGTTAGTATGGAAGTCCAAAAAGTATGGTCCATCACTTATATATAAATATTTAAACTAAAAAATATGTTTAAAAAAACCATCCTTTGCCTCCATGCGATCAAAAATCTATCAATTCAACATGAATACAAGGAAATAAAGTTGTTGATACAATGACAAACTTTGGGTCGATGTTGAAGTCCTTTATGACATGGCGTAATGAATTTTGCTAATGTATATCAAATTTTTACCATGGGAATGATGCCACCACATATGAGTAGCTTCAAATATACAATGATTTATCCACACCACCATGGATTGAGGAGAAATACATGTGGTTGGATGAATAGGCATCCCCATACTTACTGGGTTACATTTTGTTGTCCACTCCTACTGACTCGACACCTTTCTTCAAACCAAATATAGATGAAAAAAAGTTCTGAGTTTAACATTCCAACCAGTCTAACCATCTTACCTTGGGACTATATCGACCTTAACATCCTATGCAGGGGGTTATTGGTTTAAGAACAAAATCAAGTAGAATATTAATACCAACACTAATAATGGGTATCATCCCAATACTTGTACAAGAATTTTTGATAGTCATTGAAAAGGAGCAAATAATCAAGGGGCCAAGACCTTGTATCGAACAAGAAACAAGGACATAAATCATGACACTAATCATGTGTCCAGTTCAGCCTATGAGCCTAATATCATTACCAATCATGGCATGATAAATCATTTGTGTTAAGTTGACAATCCACTAGATTTTGGCTGTAGAACCACCCAGTTTGTGTTTAGCATGGATGACAACATGACATGGTTTTGGCATAGTGGCCACACATGGAGAAAGCTTGAAGATGAGGTGTGTCCTCATTGGCCCACATTTGCTACTACTACTAGTTTTAAAGGGCACTGCCAGCTCTGCATCCTATTCTAGCTACATTTTTTTTTGGTAAGCAATCAAATTATGAACCAAATCACCCTTGGGTGTAGCTTGGCCCATGTGGCAAGACATACCAAGGTAAAAAAAGGAAATAAATGATTCACAACTATCATTTGGTCCAAGGAAGTCGACATTAATACACCTTGGTCATTGAAGGAGTTTATTTTAATCTAGTTTGTGCATGATGAAAGATAGAGAAAATCTAGAGTGAACTGGAAGTTGAGCTACGCTTGTGTTGAGAGATTTTTTATATTTAGGAGGATGTATTTGCTCAATCTCGAGAACCTGTAGTTAGACCCAATGGTTGAGGAGATCATGGATTCCCACGATCTTCTAAATTTCTTGAGGAAATTCAAAAGGAATGACCCTAAGTTTTCAAAGGAATTAGTTTAGAGTTGGGATAGTGGTACAATATCCCTGAAGGGAATCACCTTTGTTGTTACCATTGACTTATTAGTTGAAATCATAGAACTCCCTAATGATGGGGATATTATTCATAGGGATAAGCATTCAATGATAGGTGAGCTGGTCTTTTTCCATGACAAAGAGAAATTTCTATCCAAAATGGATAATTGGTTCATCTAGGAGGATGTCCCTCTAGAACCGAGTCCTGGTGTGAATTATGCAATATCTAACTATGGATGAACCATCATCCCCTCTATGTATCTTCCACATGGCATTCCTAAATTTTTTTAATGTTGTAAAGCAAATAAACATCTTGGAGTACTTATTTTGATCAATGGAGCTTTATATCGATAGTTTCTAGAAAGAGAAGTCTACGTACCCTAAGCACCAGGGTCTCCACTTGATAATTTATAACTATATCAACAAAAATCCAAACCATAGGATCATTGAAGCTGGTAGTCCAATTTTTATCCTTGAGCCCATTTTGGGCTCACCTCTAGCACTGGTGGAAGGTGCTCCTAAAGGTCTGATAATCGATGTTGATAATGGTACCCCCAATAGGGTGGGCAAACAAAGAATGTTACCTCCAATAGGGCCTTCATAAACTCCTATTATATGGTTGACCCACATGAAAAATTTAAGTGATAAAGACAAGAATGTTAATAGTCCCTCCCCTATTTGCAAAATACAGAAGACTATGACAAGGTTGTCTTTGGGGTCTCATTGCGTTCAAAAAATAAAAATACATTGACCAGATCATCGACCTAGAAGACATTGTTACTCTTGCGACGTTGATGCTCTTGAGTGAAAACAAAATTATTAATCATATGAATATCCAAAAATCCAATCACCTAGGGAAGGATGATCCCAAGCACAATGATGATGATGACTACATCCTAAAATGATGTAGCACACTTGGCCCCTACTAGTTTGTTCAATTTTATCTGTAGTATATATCCTATGTTCCTTTGGTGCCTACAAGCCGTAACCGCTATGTATCTCTTTTTTTCTATATCGTGGCCACAAGAGATAGCCCCTTTTTGGTTTGCACTATATTTAGTTGAAACTTCATGGGATCCTCTCTACAACTTGTAAAAATGGTTTTGGGTCCCTTTCAAAACCTGTTATCAATGAAAAAAAATTGTATTTCCTTTTGATACATTTTTAAGCTATGAAAAATTGGCTAGTATCCATTGAATTTATATTTTAAATCTATGGCTTATACTTATATATATCATAATTAAAATACTCTTGGTGAGTCATGAATTCCTAGATCAAGATTCTCATATGATTGTTCTTCCTTTTATTCATGATTAGAAAAATAATTATTTCCTCTCATTAGGACAAATTTATTCTAAATTAGAAATTATCTAAAATAAATTTCTTCCTTTATACCCATATTAATTTTATTAAAATGGTCAATTCTATGATTTTATCCTAAGATCTAGAAGAAGAAACATAAATGTGATACTATTTCACTCCTCACTCTTGATTAAACTAGTACAATTTATGGATGGGTTTGGAATCTTAGTTTATGCTATGATAATAATTACTCCATATTGCTTTTGAGAATTATTGTTACTATAAATTTATAATTGTAAGCTATATTCATTTTAAAGATGATTCATAGAGAAAACATATTTTTTTTCATACCCTATTGACTAAAGTCATAGCTAGAGACACATTGCTATTAACACTAATTAAAATGATATGTTTTTAAATATACTTTGAGTTTACATTTATTAAATATGAAACCAAATAATCAGGTAGACCACATGAGAACATAATATCGGGTGGAGAGGATTAGCCTTAGGTATGTACTTTGAAACTGGAACAATTTTCCACTTTATCTTAAAAAGCATATCCATAGGATAGGGCAATGCTTCTATGTAGTAAAGTACCTCTTGCACTATCATTTTTTCTAATCAATAATACTTTTGAATCATAATAGTACATTCTCCATTGAGTTTCAATTTCACCACTTTAATATTGTGTTTTATTCTATGGTGGCACTTTCACCTCATGATGGTGCTTTTTCTTATTGATGGAATTCTCTAGTCTAATTTATTAGGCTAATTTTTGCATTAATAATATATTTACAAATGAAAATAGGATGTTAAATAATATGTTGTCTTGGTTATGCTTTTCGGAGATGCTTAAAATACTAGATTGTTAGGTGTAGAGGGTACATGAGCTACAAAATTTCTTGGCCTACCTTGACTATGTTTATCATGCACTCCCGATAGTAGTAGGGTTGTATCATATGGATATAATTCCAAAGGATGGGTTTAATCTAACCTTCCTAACCACCTTGGTGGATCACTAATATTTAGAGGTGAATATATCTTAGGTACCATGTGTAGAGTTGTTCATGACACTCATGGATGTCTAACTTATTTTATAGGTACCCATTAGAGGATATCCCGTGTACTTTAATTAGATACAACAAAAAAGGCTGAGATGGCACAATGGGGATGTGCAATTATCGGTCATGTAGTCAGGCATTAACATTAATGCCATATATGCATGTAGCCAAATAAATTTTTTACAAAAGAATAAGTAGGACATTATAGCATTATTAGTTCTATTTCTTGTGCACTAATGCTTTATCTTCTAGAGCAATAAATGCTCTAAAATTAGACACAAGTAATGTTGATTTTTTTTTCCTTATTAAAATACTAATTGATGAAGGGATTGGAAAACTTGAAGATTAGCCCTATGCATAAAATGTGTTTTCTACATTCACCATGAAAATTTGGTAAAACTAAAGAACATACTTCTATGTTTTAGTATGGATAATGTTTTGACACTTAAATTTAATAGATAATAATATTTAAACTAAATAATATCATAGTGGTATCAATGTAGGTAATACATTGATTATTTTATATTTTGTAGATGTAGATAACAATGCACTAGATACAACATCCATGAATTCCATAGTAAGAAACAAGAAGCTATTATTTGGATCACCTCTACTAACAAAGTGACAAAGTAATAGTTCATCATCTAAAGATCTAAGGTCCTATTTTTATATTGATTTCCTCATAAATAAAATATCAACCATATTTATAATTAAAGAAAAAGATACATATCACAAAATAGAAAATATATACCACATAAAACTTAAATATATTCTATTAAGAGAGGAGTTTAAAAATCATTCTATTGAAAATGTCTATTGATATCAAAATATATTTCTCTACATAAAATACTAATTTGGTTGATACCTATAAGAAAAAAACAACTTTACAATTAACACCATGATGATTTTAAAAAAATAATGCAATATAATATTGAGGTAGATCTAATACCACTAAATGTTCTAAATCTTCCACAAGATATTAAAAATTAAAAGAGTCATCCACAACTATATTAAGGATGTTCTTATAATACACATAAATATATCCTATATGTAGTAATTAAATCAAATTAGTTATAGCTTTGTAGAACTAAGTCATCAAAAGGATTTTTATTTTTCTATCAAACATGAAGAAATTGACATATTTTAGTAAATAATGTGGAGCAAACATTGATCTAATATTAAATTCTATTTTAATGACTTTAGTAACATCTATATAAAAATCAATTTTATTAGCATGCAACACTCTCAATGGTGATTGTTGCATAACAATTTGCATCTTCATATACTACACCAAACTCTCAAACCATGACCCATTGCTACATAGATATCAACTAGGATTGGATCATAATTTTATGTACCCAAACGTGTCAAATCCATAAAACCTATATTACATTTATCTAAAACAATACATATTTGATACCCTAATTTAACTATTGTAATTGATTTTGAGCATGACTACACTATGAATCTATAGAAAATTTCCCTCACAACATTTGAGTATACCCAACCAATAACTTTTAAGGAACATTTATCTCATTTCTACTAATGTTAGGATCATCAATGCAAAATAATATTTACATTAAATTATGATTTTCTCTCATGTTATTAGATATTTCAAGGATGATCTCTTGATATTTTTGTGATATATTCAAAAATTTCATTGTATATATTATTACTCTTCACCTACCAATGATCTAAAACATCCTCATGTGTGACATATTGATCAGTTTTAATCATTTTAGTTCCATTCCCCTTATGAATTACTCCTAAAAAAGTAGAAATAGATTTTTAGAGAATCTTGAGTCATAAGGATTACTGTGATGTGTTAAGTTTAGTGGGAGACATTATGGCTATTTTTGTCCATGGTTTTAAGCTTACATGTAAGACATAATAAAGTAGATAAGAAAAATTTAAAATATAATGCAATAAAAGTTTGAGATCATAATAAAAAATTTAATGTAGGAGCAAGCTTTAATTTTTTGGTATAGATCTACCAATTTGAATTCTTTATTAAAAACCAATTAAAAGATACATTAGCTTAGAAAAATTATAAGTTGTGGATACATGAAGAATTGTACTAGAAATATGTATGCTCTTTAATTGAAACCATAAAAGACTATCTTTTCAACTTTAACCAAGAAAAAATATCATGAATAAATGAAAATAAAAAATAATTCTTTGGGAGGCTAACACTTATTTCTATTGCATAAAAACAATAAAACATCAATTTTCATATTTATAAATTTGTTGGTCTGAGTTTTGAGGTTTATGTGTTGAGTTTTTAGTTTGTGATTTTGTTTGGTTTGAAGGTTGCAATAGGGATATAAATGAATTTTTGCATTCATATAATGATCATAATGTATAATAACAGAATACACAAGGAATAATTGATAACAAATGTTGAGCAAGGAAGAAATTATTTATTATTTAATTCTGACTTGAAAAGTACAGTACTATACTTGCAAAAATTACTTAGGAAAAGTATAGCTGTAGAATTCATTTGCTCATAACTTGAGCTTTGGTACTTCAATTTTTTCATCGTAAAGTGCAGAAGGACCACCCAATATAGCCACCCAAGTTGTGACCCCAAAACTTGTAAAATGATGCCCTGTTTATTTTTATACGCACTTTGGGGTGGCTAGAAATAGATGTACAACTAGTTGAAGGGTTTGACCTTGTCTAGAAATTTGTGCCCCACTCCAAATGACTTCCAAATACCACTAAAATGATTAATTGGTGAGCTAAATATATTGGTAAATTACCTAGAATGATTCATAGATGCATTTCTTAGCGATGAAAAAATGGCATGGTTTCCTAGGTACCCATATGTTGTACAAACAACTCAAACATGGCATCCAACACTCCAAAATAAATCAAAATGACACTGATCCAGAAGAAATTTGACCAAAATAATACAACCTAGATGCTTTCATAAATTAGAAAACCCTTGTCTACCTTTGGTAAGCTCAAATAATTCCTTTGTATTGAGAAATTCAATCCATGATCAGCTAGATATGATCTTCCACATCTAAAACTGATAATCCTACTGAGAAATCCACTCTCAACAAGCCCTGTGATATTCTAGTGAAAATCCCTAAAAAGCTTCTCCAAAAAACATAAATTTTTCCATTTTCTTCCTTCCAATAGTATCTGGATCAAAAACCTTATTCCTAAAATTACCCATTTATTTGGCTGGCAGTAAAAAAAATACATTCTTCACCACCGATAACTTGATAACTCATGGTATAATCCTAGCCAATATATGTTATGTAAATCTAAGTGGGAGTCAATTAATCATATATTTTTAGAGTGTCCCTTTTTTGGCCTTTTCCTATCCATGATCCTGTCAAATCTTTCCATCTCTTGGGTTGCTCCTCAATCTATCAATAATATTATTACCCAGTGGCCAAACCCCTTTAAGTCCATGATGTAGGAGCATCTGGTGGTGGCAGAGCAATCTTGCATCATCCAAAAAAAAAAAAAATTAAGTGCTGGCAAGGGGAAAAGCTGTCGCGATATCGCGACAAAAAATGTGTCGTGATATCGCGACAAAAAAATGTGTCACGATATCGCAACACATTTGGAGAAGAGGAGCCAAGGGGAAAAGCTGTCGCGATATCGTGACAGAAAATGTGTCGCGATATCGCGACACATTTGGAGAAGAGGGGCCAAGGGGAAAGGTTGTCACGATATCGCGATAGATAATGTGGCGTGATATCACGACACAAAAATGGAGACTGAAGCTAGCAGGGGAACAGTTCTGATTTCGTGATGGGTTTCATAGGAAAGGCGAGGATGTCAAAGATGTCACGGTTTCACGACATGTCACGGTTTCATGACCTGAAGGTAGAAGACAAGTACGAAAGGTAAAGATGTGATTTCATGACATGTCATGGTTTCGTGGCCCGAAGACAAAAGGAGAGTACGGAAGGCCAGGATGTCGTGATTTCATGACATGTCGCAGTTTCATGGCCCAAAGATAGAAGGAGAGTACAGAAGGCCAGGATGTCATTGTTTCATGGCCCAAAGACAGAAGGAGAGAATGGAAGGCCAAGATGTCATGATTTTGTGACATGTCATAGTTTTGTGCCCCAAAGATAGGAGAGAACAGAAGGTCAAGATGTCATGATTTTGTGACATGTCATAGTTTTGTGACCCAAAGGCAGGAGGCAAGTACGAAAGGCCAAGATGTCATGATTTTGTGACATGTCATGGTTTTGTAACCCAAAGGAGAGAATAGAGGCCGAACGCCAAAATGTTGCAATATCACGACTAAAGAGGAGAGAGAGAGTAAGGAAGAAAAAATGTCATGATATCGTGACATGTCATTCATGACTCCAGATGGGCAGGTGGTTGTAGAGGTCATTGCCAAAGTGCATGTGGCAGCAAAATATAGGTGGATATAGAGCACTCCTAGGAATGATGAATCAAAGGATCGATGGGCAGGCGACTGTAGAGCACTCCGCAATTCTATGCCATGATGATCCAAGGCACCTGAAAATAGGATGCAAGCGACAACAAAACATTTGTGCGGGTGGTTGCAGAAAACTTCGCAGTCTGTGTAATGATGTCCGAAGGGGGTCGGGTCCGCTATAAGAGGTAGTTCATACATTGTAAGGGGGGTTGGCCATTTTTAACTTCTGTAATTCAGATTTTGAAAGCTTTGAATGAAATATTGGTGGTTTTTTTTCTTGTAATCTCAGTCCTATGTCAAGTGGTATCAGAGCCAGAAGGTTCTGAGCGTGCAAAAAGATCACCGATCGTGAGACAATTTGCACCAAGATTTGTGGTTCAGGGTTGTGATAAAGTGAGCAAGATGCCTCCATGAAGAAACCATGGTGGTGCGAGGAATATGGTGTGAGAGGTCAATTTTAGAGTTGAGTCATGGTGGTGCGAGGAATGAGAAGGTCGCCCGCTACATCAATGAATTGAGAACCATCATTCAAGAAGAACTGAGTCTAGTTTGGATGAGCACGGTCAAGGATGTGTACCAATTTTCCCTAAATATGGAAGAGAAACTGAATAGGAGGTTTGAGGGTAAACAGAGAGGTAAGGATCATGGTGGGAGAGCTGGTGGAAGGACCAGTGGAGGAAGATACAAAGATCTGAAGAATACTAGTGAAACAAGCAGTAACTAGGACCAGAAAGAAGAGAAAGAGGAGAATACTCACCGTCCACGCAATCAAAAAAATAGCTACTCGAGAGGAAGAGGTAGGCCTAGGTGTGGGTATGGGAGAGGAGTATTTCATGGAACTTTCAACAATTTTTGGGAAGAAGGACATCGGGCATACAACTGTACACAGCGCCAAGAGAGGCCAAATCGAAGACCTAAGGGTTAGGCCAGGGTTGCTGTAGCATACAAAGGTGTCAAATCTGAGCACTCTGAGGAGGCAGAACGAGGAGAAGTGATGGTCATAAGGAGAGTATTTTTGAATGAGGAAAAGGAGCCAGACAAGAGGAATAGCCTGTTCTACATGAGATGCAAATGTTCAAGCAAGGTCTGTAACATCATTATTGACAATGGTAGTATTGATAACTTGGTCTCTAAGGAGATGGTTGCCAAGTTATAGTTAGAGAGAAGAAGACACCCGCATCCATATCAGATTGCGTGGTTGCATAAGGACCATAGGGTTTTGGTCAATGAGCAATGCCTGGTGAAATTTAACATTGGGACTTACCGTGATGAAGTCTTGTGTGACATCTTGCCTATGAATGCATGTCACATGTTGCTTGGGAGACCATGGCAATTTTATCGGAGTGCAGTACATGATGGTCGAGCCAACACTTATTCCTTGTTGAAGAATGAAGTTTGCCATAAGTTGAAACTCCTGAAGGAGGCGAACGAAAAGGTATGTAGTAGTGCTCAAATCTATCTAGTTGATGGAAGAAGATTTTTAGATGGCCTGAAGCCAGATCATATGTGCTATGCAATAATACCTAGGGTTGGGGAAAAGGAATGCGAGAATACCCCAGTAGAAGTCATGGGCCTGTTAAAATAATTTCCAAATATCATATCAGATAATGTACCTGAGGGTTTACCACTTGTAAGGAATATCAGTCATCATATAGACTTGGTACCAGGGTCTAGCTTGCCCAATAAGGCTGCACATAGAATGAATCCTATGGAAACTGAGGAGCTGAATAGGCAAGTTCAAGAGTTGCTAAAGAAAGGGTTGATTCGGGAGAGTCTTAGCTCATGTGCAGTACCTGCAGTACTAGCACCCATGAAAGATGGAGAGTGGAGAATGTGCATAGACTCTCGGGAAATTAACAATATCACTATAAAATACAGATTCCCATTGCCAAGGATGGATGACATTATGGACTATTTGAGTGGAGCTGAGTACTTCACGAAGATTGATCTGAAGAGTGGTTACCATCAGATCCATGTCAGAGAAGGGGATGAGTGGAAGACAACCTTCAAAACCAAAGAGGGTTTTTATGAGTGGTTGGTCATGCCATTTGGGCTAACCAATGCACCAAGTACATTCATGCGGCTGATGAATGAAGTATTGAAAGAATTTTTAGGCAAATTTGTCATTGTCTACTTGGATGATATCTTGATATTTAGCAGAACCTTGGAGGAACACTTGATGCATATCAGGAGGGTTTTTGAGAAGCTGTGGGAGGAGCAGTTGCTGATAAATCTGAAGAAGTGTAACTTTGTGAAAAGGGAGTTGGTATACCTGGGATTTGTCGTCTCAGCAAATGGTCTAAAAATGGACCCAAAAAAGGTGAGGGCTATCATAGAATGGCCTTCTCCAAGAAGCGTGACTGAGGTAAGATCGTTTCATGGTCTAGCCAGTTTTTACAAAAAATTCATTAGAAATTTTAGCAGTATTTGTGCATCCATTACGGAGACAATGAGGGGGAATAAGAAGGAATTTAAGTGGATGACCAAAGCAGAAAAGAGCTTTGCTATGTTAAAGAAGAAGGCCATAGAGCAACCTGTCTTAGCACTTCTAGATTTTAATAAGGTATTTTAGGTAGACTGTGATGCTAGTGGTAGTGCCATAGGGGCTGTATTGAGTTAAGAGGGTAAGCCTGTCGCTTATTTTAGCGAGAAACTCAATGATGCCAGGAAGAAGTATTCAGTGTATGACCAGGAGTTCTATTCTATAGTTCAGGCTTTGAAGAAATGGAGGCATTATTTATTGCCAAAGGAGTTTGTTCTATATACTAATCATCAGGCACTACAATATATTAATAGTCAAGGAAAGCTAAATCAGAGGCACCTGAAGTGGGTTGAGTTCTTGTAGAGCTATACATTTGTGCTAAAGCACCAGAGTGGAAAGTCCAACAGAGTTGCAGATGCTTTAAGTAGGATGCAATGTTTATTGATGGAAATGAAGGTGGAAGTTGTAGGGTTTGTTGAAATTAAGGGTTTTTACCCTGTAGATCTCGACTTTGCAAAAGCTTGGAAGGCCTGCTCTACGCCTGTTACTTTAGACAGGACTAAGTGGTTGAATTTTTTGATCCAAGATGGAATGTTGTTCAGGGGAAACCAATTATGCATTCCAAGGAGTTCAATGAGGGAGAATATGGTCAAGGAAAACCACAGTGGATGGTTGGCTGGACACTTTGGTCGAGAAAAGACCATTTCCCTTGTTAATGAAAACTACTACTGGCCGTAATTGCAACAAGATGTGACAAAATTCATGCAAATTTGTAGGATATGCCAAATGGCAAAATGTGTGAGGTAGCATACTGGTTTATACCAACCACTACCTATACCCAAAAGGCCATGGGAGGACATCAGTATCAATTTTGTTCTTGGTTTACCCAGGACGCATAGGGGAAACGACTCCATACTTGTGGTGGTTGATAGGTTTTCAAAAATGGCTCATTTTATCCCCTTCCAGAAAACTAGTGATGCAGTCCATGTGGCAGGCTTATTTTTCAAAGAAGTGGTATGACTTCATGGTCTACCAAAGAGTATTGTGTCGGACAGGGATACCAAGTTTGTAGGGTATTTCTAGAGAACCCTGTGGAAGAAACTGAAGACGGATTTAAAATTTAGTTCTACATACCACCCATAGATAGATGGCCAAACAGATGTGGTAAATAAAATTTTGGGCAATCTATTGAGATGCTTCATAGGAGACAATCCCAAGGGATGGGATTTAGTTTTATCACAGGCGAAATTCATGTACAACAACTCTGTCAATAGGAGTACCAACAAATCTCCATTCCAGATAATTTATGGGATCAGCCCAAGAAATGTTTCTGAGTTGAGGAGGATGGATACAAGATAAAAGTGTAGTGCTGAGGCTGAAGAATTTGTAGAGCACCTGAAAAGCTTGCATGAAGAGGTGACGAAGCAGATCACTAAGATGAATACTCAATATAAGACCAGGGTAGACCAGAAGCGCCGGTCTAAAAAATTTGAAGTGGGAGATGCCGTCATGGTCCATATAAGAAAATAAAGGTTTCCTGCCAAGACCTATAACAAGATAAATATGAAGAAGTTTGGGCCATGCAGAATCATTGGAAAATAGGATTCGAGCAATGCATACGAGGTGGAGTTGCCGAGTGAACTTAACATCTCACCCGTTTTTAACATTTTGGATTTGGTCGAGTATCATGAAGGAGGTAGTAGTGAGACACCAAGCCCAAAATTGTGGAGCATTCTAGCAGCCACCCCAGTCGTAGATGAGATAGAAGAAGTCCTTGACATGCGTGAAGGCCGAAGTACTAGGAATAGGCGATATTCTAAATATTTGATTAATTGGAAGGGCAGACCCATAGAAGATGCGACTTGGTTGTCGAAGGTAGAGGTTGACCGTCTGGGTCTACCTCACATGGAACAGAAGTGAAGGTCACTTCTCAATTCACCTCGGGTGTCTGATGTAGGAGCATCTAATGGTGGAAGAGCAATCTTGCATCATCCAAAAAAAAAAAAAATTTAAGTGCTGACAAGGGGAAAAGTTGTCGCGATATCGCGACAGAAAATGTGTCACAATATCGCGACACATTTGGAGAAGAGGATCCAAGGAGAAAAGCTGTCGCGATATCACGATAAAAAATGTGTCGCGATATCACGACAGAAAATGTGTCGCGATATCACGACAGAAAATGTGTCGCGATATCGTGACACATTTGGAGAAGAGGAGCCAATTGGAAAGGCTGTCGCGATATCACGACAGATAATGTGGCGTGAGATCATGACACAAAAATGGAGACTAAAGCCAGCAGGGGAATGGTCGCGATTTCGTGATGGGTTTCATAGGAAAGGCAAGGATGTCAAAGATGTCATGATTTCGTGACATGTCACAATTTCGCAACCCAAAGGCAGAAGACAAGTACAAAATGCAAAGATGTCATGATTTCATGACATGTCATGGTTTCGCGGCTCGAAGACAAAAGGAGAGTATGGAAGGCCAGGATGTCATGATTTTGTGACATGTCATAGTTTCACGGCCTGAAGGTAGAAGGAGAGTACGGAAGGCCAGGATGTCACAGTTTTGTGACATGTCGTAGTTTCATGGCCCAAAGATAGAAGGAGAGAACAGAAGGCCAAGATGTCATGATTTCATGACATGTTGCAGTTTCACACCCCGAAGATAGGAGAGAATGGAAGGCCAAGATGTCATGATTTTGTGACATGTCGTAGTTTCACGACTCGAAGGTAGGAGGCAAGTACGAAAGGCCAAGATGTCACGATTTAACGACATGTCATGGTTTCACGACCCGAAGGAGAGAATAGAGGTTGAATTCCAAAACGTCATGATATCACGATCGAATAGGAGATAGAGAGAAAGGAAGTAGAAATGTCATGATATCATGACAGGTCATTCATGACTCCAGACGGGTAGGCGGTTGTAGAGGTCATTGCCAAAGGGCACATGGCAACAAAATATAGGTGGCTACAGAGCACTCCTAGGAATGATGACTCAGAGGATCGATGGGCAGGTGGTTGCAGAGCACTTTGCCATTCTATGCCATGATGATCCAAGGCACCCGACAACAGGATGCAGGCGGTGATAGAACATTCATGTGGGCGGTTGAAAAAAACTTCGTAATCTATGTAATGATCTCCGAAGGGGGTCGGGTCTGCTATAAGAGGTAGTTCATACATTGTGAAGGGGTTTGGCCATTTTTAACTTTTGTAATTCGAATTTTGAAATCTCTAAATGAAATATTGGTGGTTTTTCTGCTTGTAATCTTAGTCTTGCGTCAGTCCACCCACCTAAAGTTTTTATGGTCGATCATTCTTCCTCACTTTATGTGGAAAATTTGGTTGGAAATGAATAATTGAGATTTTTTATTTTCGTACCTAGATCGAGAGTCGATTTGTTTGAGAGTTGTGATTTTTACCTCCAAAAATGCCAATATCATATCTTTTGAGGATTGTCCTTCATCACCATTTGAGATTCAAGCAGCACATTATGCTAACCTGTCTTTTAAGGTTTCTAGTCATTCATAGGCTATTGTGGATAGATCCCTTATCTCTTGGATTCCCCCTCGTCCTCAGTGGTTCAAGTTAAATTTTGATGGTCCATCAAAAGGAAACCTTGATGATGTAATTTTTGGAGGTGTAATCAAGGATGACAAAGGTCGTCTCATCCTGGCTTATGCAAAAAAAATTGGAGTCCAATCTAACAATTTTACAAAAGCTCAAGCAACTTTTTGAGGCATCCAAATGGCTATCAAGCTCAATATCTAGTACCTGATAATCGAGGGAGACTCATTAAACACTATAAATTATTTGAAAGAGGTCTCGCATCCACCTTGGAACATGCATCCAATCATTGAAGATTCCATTTTCCAGTTAAGGGTTGTTTATTCAACACGTGTATAGGGAAGGCAATCATGTGGCATATACAATGGCAAAATTTAGGTTAACTTTTAAATCCCTAGTGACATGACAAGGAAACATTCCCCAATGCATCGTTGATTGTTGTAGTGAACTTGTAGTTACTAATGTTGAATAGTGCCACGATACCAAGGATCACGATGGCTCACAATATGAGGTGAATTGTGGGACCTTATTACATTGCTATGCCATGGTGGCATATTAGAACTTGCAAAAGAAGGACAGGCTCTAGAAACTCACATTTTTTATTTGTACCCATGGACAATGTTGTAATAATCTAAGCTATTTTTAGCTTATGGACCATGTGTTTGGACCAATTTTGGCTTGTTCTGTAGGGAGTCTAACCTTCATGGGATCCTCCTTACAACTTGTATATAAGGTTTTGTGTCCCTTATAAAACCCATTACTAATAAAAAAAATTATAAATAGATAAATATTTTAATAAAAAATATTTCAAATGCTAGAATCTTTTCCTCAAAATATATTTTTTAAACGAGAAAATTATTTTTTAAAATTTGGTCAAAACAAAAACAAACTAGCTCATAAAATCTAATTCCATTCCATATTGACTTAACCACAATATTATGGGTCTTAAATTATCACCCAAAATATAAATAATAAAGATGATTACTAGATAGGTTAATATTATACGATATCTAAATTTAGTATGCAATCATATACTAGTAATAACATGAAAATTAATGATATTAAATAATATGGTTTTGAAATATCTATGACAACACATGTAAACATACACAAAGGTTTTTATCTCCTCAAGAAAGTATCACTTGCATGATAATTCCTAGTTATACTAATATTTCTACTAATCTACATTTCCATAAGTATATAAGTCCAAAAATTTTGGTCCATCACTTATATATAACTTTTAAACTTAAAATTATGTTGAGAAAAATCATTTCATAATAAAAGTCGTTAAATAATGTGAACTCAATTTATACTTCCTTTTCATACATTTTTAGACTATGAAAAATTGGCTAATATCCATTGAATTTATATTTTGACTCTATGGTTTAAGCTTAGATATCTTGTAATTAGAATCCTTTTTGTGAGTCATTAATTCCTACATCAAGATTATAATATAACTATTCCTATATTTTTTTTAAGATAAGGTAGACAAAGGAGTTTTGAAAGTGACTCCAAACCTTAACAAAAATTGGAACTAACTTCCGAACCCATTAGGAGGTAAAGAGAGACTAGACAAAAACCATAAACTAGAGGTCGAGATCAACAAAAAACTAAACCATCATAGAAACAAAAAATTGAAGACCATCAACCCATGTAGGGGAACCAACTAGGAATTTAAGCCCAAAAAAATTGAACAATACTGACCAGGCATGCAAGCCCTAATGATTGAGAAAACTAGGTATATAAAAAACAACCACCCAAACTCAGAACTTCATCCTGATAGGACCTATTTCATTCTCCTCCTTTACTTTATCTTCATTGGATACTTGCCATCCCATGAGGGTCAACACTTTTTCTATGTAAGAAATTAATGCCTGCATGGAATTAATCATCAAGTACTACAACTTTAGAATCATTGAATTAAGAGTCTTCAGGTTGTAACCACCTAACAATAATCTAGGGTTTTGGATCCTCCTTGCTCCTCCCACTTCCAAAATCAGCTTAGATTTCTTAGTCAATGGAGGAAAATGCTCTCAAATATAATCTTCCATAATCAATGGCTCCTTACCAGTAATCATCCTCTTGGCCACCAAGCACTTTGACCTCTTGCTGCTCTCATCACTGCCAAAAGGTCCTCTTAGAGTAGAATCTATGAAATCCACCAAATTCATTTCAATAGGGATGGCTTCCATGACCTCCTAGATCGAGGCCTCAAAATCCATTGAAATTAAAGAGGTCAGATAGTCCACCATAGGGACCAGAATATTAATCAATACATTGAGAATATTGTCCCCATATAAGCCCTTGCGCTTCACCTCTTAATAAAAAATAATCTTTCATAGACCTTGGTGCAGTGGTTTAGAGACCACCCCCTTCTTAAACTTCAAAATATCCTTGCCAAAGACTAAAATAGAAATGATGGGATGTTCATCATTTTATTGTGACATAAATGGTTAAGAATCATGAAATGGTATCTCCTCAGGATCACCAAATTTTCATCTAAGGTATAATACTGCATTATTACCAACACCACCAAATCACCAGGAGCCTTAATATAATTTCATCTAAACCTGTTCTAAGTCCTAGTCAGCTCTTCTTCACCTCCCAGAAACACTTGCACTTACTTCACTAGGGAGTGCTTCTCCCTATTATGGACTAAGCCATACAGACTTGTCACCTTAGTGATCAGGGGGATGTTTATCTCAAATTTTAATGAATCCACTCTCACCATCCCCTCATGCCATGAGTAAGCAATATGTTTGGCCATCTCGTAGTGATGGCTATTAAATTTTAAAAAGCACCGAAGAACATTCCCTTGTTTCAAGATTTTTCAAACCTCCTCATCCACTATAAGTGATTGAGGATCTAGGATTAGGGTGGCTATCCTAACACTCTTCCTAACACCACTCATGGGAATAAAGGAATAATTATTACCTTTCATTCACCCCAATATACCATTGAGAGAGAAAAGACTAGGATAGCAATCTACTTTTTTATCTCTCTACATGTATACCATGCAATCCAGTTCCACGTGTACCTTCTCCTCCTTCATATTATGAGCTAACAATATTTTTACCCACAAGAAACTACTACCTTTGAGAATAGGATGGACAAGAGCACCATCACTAATTTACCACCACACTCCTTGGAACTTCCACCTAGGAAAAACATCAACTTTCAGTACTACAAAAAGCTTTGGAAAGTTGCCAAGGTTGAAAACAATGAAACTAACCAAATGGATCCTATCCCTTACATGAAGGCTCATGATTCGTTTACCAAATTCTCTACAAGTTAGGCACAAAGAACTATGATTCTCACGAGAGGATCTGAAATACCTATTCTTCCTTTTGTTCATAATTAGCAAAATAATTAATCCCTCTAAGTAGGGCATCCTTATTCTAAATTAGAAATTCTCTAGAAGATATTTCTTCCTTTCTACCCATGTTCATTTTTTTAAAATGCTCAATTCTATGATTTTACCCTAAGGTCTAGAGCAAGAAACTCAAATGTGAGACTCTTTCATTCCTCACACTTGCTTAAACTAGTACAATTTATGGATGGGTTTGGAATCTTAGTTTATGCTATGATAATAATTACTCCATATTGCTTTTGAAAATTATTGTTATTATAAAGTTATAATTCCAATATATTTTCATTTTCTATAGTTTTAAAGAGATTCACAATGATTTTTTTTTTTTTTTCTATACCTTATTGACCAAAGTGGTTGCTAGAGATACATTGCTATTAAAATTAATTAAAATAATATGTATTTAAATATTCTTTGAGTTAAATAAGATTTCAAACTTAATTTTGTATTTTTAAAATTTTATTAAATATGAAATAAACTAATCCATACTTACACAGTAGGTAAACCACATCAGAACACCAATAGTAGGTAGAGAGGATCAACCTAGGTATGTACTTCAAAACTAGACCAATTTTGCATTTTTTCTTAGAAAGTATGTCCAAAGGAATGGGCAATGCTTCTATGTAGGAAAGTCCCTCTTGCACTATAAATTTTTCTAATCAATAATTCTTTTGAATCACAATAGCACATTCTCTATCGAGTGTTACTTTCATCACTTTAATAGTTTATTTTTTTCTATGGTGGCACTTTTACCCCATGATGCTACTTTTTCTTGTTGATGATATTTTTCTAGTCTAATTTTTTGGTCTAATTTTTTTTATTAAGAATAGATTTACAAATGAAATTGGGATGTTAACTAATAATTTAGATTGGTTATGGTTGTAGGATAGGTTTCAAACACTATATTATTAGTTGTAGAGGGCACATGAGCTACAATATTTCTTATCCTTCCTTGACTATGTTAATAATGCATTCTCGATAGTAGTAGGGTTGTATCATATGGATCTAATTTTAAATTTTGGGTTCAATCTAGCCCTATTAACCACCTTGGTTCACTAGTATTTAGATGTAAATATATCTTAGGTACCATGTGCAGAGTTGTTCGTGATACTCGTGGATGTTTAAATTATGTTAAGGAAACCCATTAGAGTATCAGTATCTCTCATGTACATGAATTAGATTCAGAAACAAATCTTGGAGTGGTTCATATGGGGATGTGATATTCTTAGTCATATAGTCAAGCATTAACATCAATGCCATATATATAATTAGATAAAAAATAAATATTTTGCAAAATGGTTGCTAGGTCACAAAAACATTGTTAGTGCTATTGCTTAGGAACTATTGCTTTAGCTTTTAGAGCAAACAAATTCTCCAAATTTAGACACAATGAAGGTTGATTTAATTTGGCTCATTGAAATATTGATTTGATGAATGGTTTGTAAACTTGAATATTATCCCTATACACAAAATTGGTTGTCTGCATTCCATGAAAATTTATTAAAACTAAAGAACGTCCATATATGTTTTAGTGTGGATAATGGTTTAACACTTAAAATTAATACATGATAATATATAAACTAAAAACTATGACAATGACATCAATGTAGTTTAGAATTCAATTTAATTTATGGAGGTAATTTGAAGTATATTTTATATTTTATATATGTAGATAACCTTGCACTAACTATAGCATCGATGAATTCCATAGTAAGAAACACTATGATAATATTATTTGCATCACCTCTAGCAATACATTGAAAAAGGAATGATTCATCATCTCAAGATCTAATTCCCTATTTTAAAATTGATTTCCTCCTAAATAAAATATCAAAAATATCTACAATGAAAGAGAAAAGTATATATATCACAAAATAGAAAATTTATACTATATAAACCTTAAATATAATCAATTGGGAATGAAATATAATAATAATTCTATTCAAAATGTAATATACTTCTCTATATAAAATACTAATGTGCTTGATACCTATAAGAAAAAACCAACTCTACAAATAACACCATGATGGTTTAAAAACAATGCAATGTAATGTTAAGGTAGATCTAACACCACTAAATTTTCTAAATATTCCACACCACTAAGTGTTCTAAATCTTCCATAAGATATTGGACCTTAAAAGAGTCATTGAAAACTATATTAATCATGTTCTCATAATAAACATAAATATATATTATAAATGTAGTAATTCATTCAAATTGGGTATAGCTTTAAATGACTAGGTTATCTAAAGGAATTTTATTTTGCTATTAAATATGAAACAAATTTCATATTTTATTAAATAAGGTGGATTAGTCATTGATATAATATTACATCCTCTTTTTATGACTTTAGTTACATCTATCTTATGCAAATAATTTTTATTATCATAAAATTCACTCAATGGTGATTGTTACATAATATTTTTCATCTTCATCTACATACACCATGTGAATAGAATAGAATTTTGTCTAGCTATTAGACCATGATTAATTGTTGCATAGATATCAACTAGGCTTGGATCATCCTTGTAAGTATTCGACCTTGTCAAATCCCTAAAACCTATATTACAATTACCTAAAACTTTACATATTTTAATACCCTAATTTATCTACTATAATTTATTTTTAGCACAACTACTATACTAATCTATAGAAAAGTGCCCTCATAGCATTTGAGTAAATCCAACCAATAAATTTTAAGGAACATTTCTACCATTTCTACTAATTTTAGGATCAATGATGCAAAATAATATATGCACAAACTTAAAGGTTACTTTCAAGTTATTAGATATTTGAAAGACGATCTCTTGATATTTTTACAATGTATTAAAAAAACTTCATTGTATATATTATTAATATTCACCTACCAAGGATCTACAACATCCTCATATGTGACATATCAATTAATTTTTATCATTTCACTTCCATTCTCTTTATTAATTACTTATAAACAAGTAGAAGTAGATTTCTGAATAATTTTGAGTCATAGAAATTATGGTAATATCTTAAGTTTAGTGGAAGACATTACACCTATTTTTCTCTATGATTTTAACTGTACATGTAATACATAATAAAGTAGATAATAAAAATTTAAATATAATTAAATACAAGTTTGAGATTATAATAAAAACTATAGTGTATGAACAAGCTTTAATTTTTGGGTATAGATCCATCAATTTGAATCCTTTATCAAAAACCAATTAAAAAATCCATTACTATAGAAATATTATTAGTTGTCGATGCATGAAGAATCATGTGGTATATATGTATGATATTTACTTGAAACCATAGAATATTATGCATTTTCACTTTAAACAAGAAAAAATATCATAAATAAATGAAACTACAACATAATTCTTGGGGAGGCTAACACTTATTTCTTGAAACCTTTGTTTTTCATATTTAGAAAGAAACAATATTTTGTTAAAAAATATTTTAAATGTTAGAATATTTTCTTCAAAAATATTGGTCAAAATAAAAATAAAATATCTCAACATTTAACTCCATTCTATATTTACTCAACCACAATATAGGTCATAAATTATCATTCAAAAATTAAATGACATATATGATTATTAGATAGGTTAATTTTAAGCCACATATAAATTCACTATGAAATCATATACTAATAATAACATCAACTTATTTATTTAAGCATAAAATATCCATAAAAATTGAGCTTATTAAATCATATGATTTTGAAATATCCATGGCAACACATGTCCACATACACATAGCTTGCTTTCTCTTCAAGAATTAAGTATCATTTGCATGATATATCTTGGTTTTACTAATATTTCTCAAAACCTAAATTGCCATAGGTTAGTATGAAAGTTCAAAAATCATTCTCCATAACTTATATATAATATTTAAACTAAAAAATATGATGAAAAATATCATTGAATAGTGTGAACTCAATTTGTACTTTCGATCCATTTTTTAAGCTATGATAAATTGGCTAGTATCCATTGAATTTGTATATATATTTTATTATATGGATGAAGGAGTTTTGAAAGGATATCTAAACCTTGTACAAAAGAGACTAAGCCCTTCCCAAAAATAGGGAGAAAAATTTACTTACATCGGGTGATAATCGAGGAATTACAAATCAGAGGAGTTATCCCTTACAAATCCAAACCAATACATAGGTAAGACCAAACCAATCATGATGTCAGAGATAACTAACTGAACATAGATCAGTAGCAGGACCTAAACAAAAAATTGACCCATGCACCAGTCCCATTCTCCCCCATGAGGTTATTGCTTTCCCAATTCTGCTAACCCATCAGGGCAGGAATTTCTTCTACATTGGATGTTTTGGCTTGCAGGGAGGAAATAGTAACTTGGAGATATAAAATCTGGTTTGAAAACCCAAAATCAACAAGCGCCCCCAAGTTTTATAGCCAAGTCATCAAAAACAACTCGACAATAGTGGAGCAAAATATAATTGTGTACGAGGTCATTATCAATAGAAGCAATATCTATCAGGAAATTATCCCACCACACCACAAAACCATTATGAATAACTCATTTTTTAGCCAATATATCGATCAGTTGATTACCTTCCCTATATGTTTACTTAAACTAAACCTCTTCTAGATTTTGGATGTATATCTAAACTTATAGAAGAAGGTTTGAAATATTCTAGGTAGGATATTGAGTCACTCTTGCCATATTTATAATATTAAGGGAGTCCCATTCAATGATTAGTTTCCTACGACTTATAAAATCCAATAGAGAAACTCCTTGGAACAAGGCCCTAGCTCAATTGAAGTGAATAGTTTGATGGCCCATATTATCATCAAAGGCTAAAATTATCAAGTCATCATGGTTCCTTACAATCTCTCTAATACCTATAGGACTTGGATTCCCTTTAGATGCACCATAAAAATTCAACTTTAGCCGACCAATTGGAGGTGGATCCCACTTAACCTTATCTTTGTCCACGGGAACAAAAGGTCTGACTACTTGAGGATTGGTACTAAATCCAAGAGATCTCTCCACTAATTGTTTATGATTTGTAGTCACAAAATTCATATTTAGGGTTCTAGTGTTCTCCATAGAAAAAGAAATCACCTACAAAACCACAATTTTAGCTGAATGAGAAGCATCCTTAAATGACCTTGAGTTTCTTTCCTTCCAAATCCACCACTAGATATGAGGACGGCTGAATTTCCAAAACTAACGAAGGTAAAGACACAGGAAGAGAGAAACTCGTTGGGTCAACACATCCTCTAGGTTGTTTGAAAACACCCATTGGATGTTCAAATGTTTAAAAAAGTAGCTAAAAACCTCCTACGAGAAAGGATAGCTAGAAATAAGATGGAATATGGATTAATCTACATTTTTACACAAGAAACAAGCATTAGGTAAAATCATACCTCTTTTATTGAGATTGTCTAAAGTTAGATGACCATCTAGCAAAAAATATTGATTTTTGAAGTTAGGTTTTTTTAGCCAAATTTTATCTACCAAAAACCAAGGATCAGGAGGACCATCTGCTACTAAATAACTTGATTTAATAGAGGATTTCTCATCCTTATATAATCCCCAGATGAATCTATCTAGAATTTCTCTTCTATGAATTATAATACATTTAATGATATTGAAAAAATCATCAAATGCCCTCCTTTCCTCCACCAAAAGTCTTGGGAAGTCAAATAGTTTCCATTGGGAGTGGTCTTCAATCCTTTTAATGAAATCATAAACCTTATTCAACCAAAAATAATCTATAATTGGCTTGACTAAATCCAACTCTAATATTGACTCCAATGGAACCTCAATCACCCACACATCTCTCCAAAAGTTGAAAAACTTACCATCTTCCAAACACCACCTACCCCCTCTATGGATATTTTATTTGCACCATATCAGGCTAGAGTATAAAGCTAAACCCTGGAGGGGTAATGGATATCTAATAAACTACTTCCCATCATTTGGGTATTTGGATTTGAAAATATCAACCCTTCCCACTTTCTCCTCTTAAACCAATCTCCAATCCTGCTTGGCAACAAGAGCTTTATTCATGGATTTTAATTTTCTATGGACTAAACCACACTCCTTATTACTGCATACTTTGTCCCATTCCACTAGATGAAATTTATTTTTCTCACTTGCTCCTAACCAAAGAAATAAGTATTGGATTTGTTCTATTATTTCAATAATCTTACCCAAGATTCAAAATAGAAAAAGGAAATAAACCTAGATGCTTTGAAGGGTGGCCTTAACTAACATCGCTTTTACTACTTGTATCAGGAGAGCCCCTTTCCAACTTGCAAGATTTATCTGGACACACTCCATAATAGGTTCCCACAGGGATGATATTGAAGCCCTAGAAAACATTGACATCCTCATGTAGGCTGAAGGGAGAGATCCAATTTTACATACCAGAATATTCCTAATCCTCAACTACCTTGCTAGAGGAGTACTGAAGAAAAATAACACTTTTCCTAAAATTAACCTTCTAACATGCTACTTGTTCATAATATTCCAGAATACTTCTAACTATTTTTTCTTGCAAAATTAAATCTTGAAAGGACATAAGAGTATCATCGACAAACTGATGATGGGATATAGGACTAATGGGCATAGTTGGCTTAAGTTCTATAATAAAATAGTAAGCTTTGATGACCTACCTCAGATATTCTACCAGTAAAATAAAAAGGTATGGGGACAATGAATATTCTTAATGAATTTCCTTGTAGCTCTTTAAATATCCTACCAGATATCCATTCATAAAAACCAAGAACTTAGATGAAGAGACACATGACTTGATCAAACTTATCTGTTCCTAACTAAAGCCAAATTTATGCAAGAATTTGAAGATAAACTCCCAATAAATATTATCATAATATTTTTTCATATCCAGCTTGAGAAAGGTCCTAGAATTACCACTTTTTGTCACTAAATGGATGATTTCATGGATTGCAATGATTCCATATAGAATTTGCCTCCCAACCACAAAACCACTATGGGATATCAATGATGCCTGGTAATAAAAGTTTCAATCTTTTCGCTAGGATCTTCATCAAAATTTAAAAAAATAGTATTGCATAGACTAATAGACCTATAAGCTACAAAATCCTTAACATAAACCATTTTAGGGATAAGAACCAAAAAGTAGAGATGACATCCGAAGAGATCCATTTTGAATATTGAACATCTATAATGGAATCACAGATCTCTAGACCCAAAATATACCTATTTTTTTGAAAAAATAATGGGGAAAACACATCAGGTCCTGGTGCTTTGAGCCCGCCCATTGCAAAAACTACTTTACTAATTTCATCATCTAAAAATGGAGTATCCAAAACATTATTCATATCTATAGAGACCAGAGGTGGTATGTTATTTAGTAAGTGAGCTTTAGCCTATTGATTTTTTATTGATGTGGAACATAGGAGGTCCTTAAAAAAATTTACTACCTCAAATCTAATCTCTTCGATGTCTTCAGAGAGTTCTCCATTTTATTTCATAATCACCTTGATCCTATTGTTAATCCTATGCGTCAACATAGTGGAGTAAAAACATTTGTGTTTTGATCACCCTCCTTAATCCATAGGGCCCTATATTTTTACCTCCACATAATTTATTCCCCTACCATAACATTATGGATATCTATGATAATATATAGTTCTTGCCTTTTTAATTTTGTATAGTAAACCTAAGTTTTGGCTATCTGCTCAACCTCCTACAATTGGTTGTGAATCTCCATCTTTTTGGCGATAATATTTCCAAAAACCTGCTTATTCCAATCCTTCAACTTAGATTTTATAAATATCAACTTTGAGGCTATTTATGCTATTTGATAACCTAAAAATATATGAATCCACCATTCATTAATGTTGAATTCTAGACTAGGGAGTTGAAGCCAAATTGCTTTAAATCTAAATGGGCAGGGAAATAAGGTCGAATCCTGTGTCTTCTCAAGAAAAATTGGATTGTGATCCAAGGCTAGCTTAGGGAGAGAGTTTAAGGATGCATCACAAAAAAATGGGATACATTCTTTAGACACCAGCATTATGTCTAGCCTAATATGAATTTTTTGACTTCCAAGTCACCTATTACTCCATGTAAATATTGACCCTTTCAGGTCCAAATCCATCAGCTATTGGGAGTAAATAAAAGAGGTAAATTCATCCATGCTACTGAGAACTAGGGTTCCTCCATTTTATTAGATTGATATAAGGGTGTATTGAAATCGCCCACCAAAATTTAGATCTCTCCTTTAAAATATTATCTCATATAACCAAGGAAATTCCAAGGCATGGTTCTAGAGGGTCTCGATTTTTGGGTGTAAATTTTCAAGATTAACCATTTAAATCCTAAATCTTTGGAACAAAACATGATACTCATCACTCAATCAAATATGAACACAGTCGATCCATAAATCTTTTTAGGGTCATACATGCACAAGAGACCCCCAAAGGAACCATTAGCTAAGTTAGCTATGAACAAAGCCTCCTTCCAAACCTTCCTCTTAACTATTTCAACACTACTACTATCCATTTTTATTTCTTGTAAAAATTCCAATGCACAATATTTAGGTAGCCCATAAATGCCCCTAATATTCCATGATAAAATTTTTATTTACAATTCTTGGAAATAAAACCCCCATCCTTAGATTGGAGGGACTGAAAGAATGAATCTAGCTTCAACTGCTTACATTTTGTATCATTTTCCTTTTCAAACTTGAGCTTGGATTGAACTCCATATGCAATATCAAATTTCACCTCTCTACTTCTTTGAGATTTATTGAATGGTTTTCCTACATTCCTTGGAACTCCCATGTCAATCGAACCCTTGCACAAGATTTTGGTTTTAGGACACAAAATCCTTACCCCTGAGGAAACTTCACCAAAGGGGATTTGACATTGTCAGAGTGGTATTTGACATCACCCAAAATTGGGAGGTCCATTTTCAACTCCATATTCTGAGGATATCACTCTCCCACCTGAGGATCTTTAGAACCATCCTACTTAGCCTCCTTCGAGTTTAGGTATTGAAAAGGGTTTTGGATAAATTCCTTAGGGATTGGAGTCTCAAAAGGTAAATATTTATTTTTGAGCACTGGCAGGCCATAATAAGTAATTCCCAATATCATACACCCCTTTTCTCCATCATTTGAAGCCATTTGTTGAATATATTCCTCAATAAATTTCTTCAGAACAGGATCCTCTCCTGAGGAACTTGTAGAATGAGATCTCACCTTGTTTCCTAGGAGTTGGTCTCAATTTTACTCTAGATTTCTTTTCTCCCAATTCTACTTGAAATGGGCCTTCCTATTTTGGATCGAGCATGAGCTAGGGATATGGTCAAACTTATTATAGAATGAACATTTCATCGGTCGATTCTCATATACAATAGGCTGAATCCATAGCTCAAACATTAAAAGTAGATTAATGTGATTCGAAATATTATATTTAGGGTCTGCCATAACACACACATGGGTGAATACTAATCTCAATTTTTTTGCTATAGCTCTAAGAATATCATTATGCCAAAGCTGAAAGGGTAGATCTGGTAATCTAACCCACAATGAAACCACATTATTTTTTTAGGTTTGAGATTAAAATTGAGTCCCCATTTCCATATAAAGAGTTTCTTCTTTCCAAATAATGAGGGCCCTCCACACAAAATCTTATTTGAATCCTCCTCATAGTTAAGCTTAATAAGAAAAAAACCATTGGAAGTTCCCACAATATCTAGATCTCCCTTAGGCTTCCAATTAACCAGATTCTAGCATCTTATGGAATCAATATTGGGCCTCCTCCTTTGAAATTTTCAAACCAAGTTTCAAGAACCCTCTTCCATGGTGAATGACAAAAGCTCATCCGAAATCGATAAAATATCCTCCTATGGAAATAGGTCGAAGAGAACTAGTGAATTTCCAACAACAAAACCAAAAGTTGTTTTCACATCATACGAACACTTACTTGAAGATGAAAATTTCCCTAGGGATTGGGACCCACCCAAAGATCCTATAGGTGGAGCACCAAGGGCCCATGATTTAGGAGAAATGATGACCACTCCAACCACCTCATCAGACTACACCTCCTGAACCAGGACTCTAGAACCATCTACCACCTGGGCTTGAATCATGCTACTAGGGATCTCCACCCGATTTATAGCCTTAATACTACCAAATACATTCTCCTATATATTGCTTGCCTCCCCACCCATGAGCACTCTCTCCAAACTCTGCATCTTCCCACCATATCCCATTTCAAATTTCTTGACTCTCATCCTCTCTCAAAAATGTATAGTATAATTTCTAAATTAAATTGCCAAATAAAAATATTTTACTTTGCTACCCTAGCAATGTTGCACTCACCTTCACTACCCTAGTGGTACTGTTAAAATATTTTTCTTCACTACCCTAGCACTACTATGACACTGTTACAAAAAACTTCTTCGCCACCCTAGCACTGTTGTGCACTATTAAAGTTTTTATCTTCACTACCCTAGACTGTTGCACCCACCTTATCTACCCTAGAACTTCTACGACACTGATAAAATATTTTCTTTGCTAACCTAGCATTGTTTTGACATTGTTAAAATATTTTTCTTTGCTTCCCTAACACTGTTGTGACACTGTTAAACTATTTTTCTTCACTGCCCTAGCACTGCTGCACTCACCTTCACTACCCTAACACTATTGTGGCACTGATAAAATATTTTTATTCGTTGTCCTAGCAATACTTCACTCATATTCACTACGACACTAATACAATATTTTTTAATTTGTATATTAAATCTATGGTCTATGCTCAATTATCTCATAATTAGAATTCTTTTGGTGAATCATCTACTTCTTAGATAAACATTCACATAGATCTATTCCTCCTTTTGTTCATAATTAAAAAAATAATTACTTCATCTAAGTAGGGCATCCTTATTCCAAATTAGATATTATTTAAAAGAAATGTCTTAATTTCTACTCAATTTTAATTTTATTAGAATGCTCGTTTCCATAAATTTCTCCTAATATCTAGAACAAGAAAGGTGAGGCTTATTGGATTCTCTATACCAAGGTCTACTGTTGGGTTCCATAGGTGTTGCTTTTGGATTCTAAGACCTGTATTATCTTCTAAATGGTGGATCCCTATGCATGTAGGTAACCATATTATGGAATCATATTCCTTTTATCAGTTATCTAGTATTTTGGAATCAGACCACTTGTCTCATTGTATAGTTAAAAGACCCTTAGTTATGTGGTTTGGATAATTGGAAGGGGTGTTAATTTAGTAAAATATCCTCATATTGTACAAGGAGGTCAGGAAGATCATGTAAAAAGTTGGTTTTCTTTAGTTTTTAATGCAATTTAATTGGTATGATAGGGAGGTTTCAAAGCAAATGACCTATTCATGGAGGAACAAGATGGTGAAATTTGATGATTTTGAATTTGAAATATCTATTCTATTAATCATAAAGGCTATAGGGCTCCCCTTGGATGGTGTTGAATAGGGAGAAACACTCCCTTGATAAGGAAATAAAATTTTTCTTAGGAGAGGAAAATGAACTAATAAACATTTAGAATGGTTACCAAAGAAGCTCCCTTAAGTCACCATAGAACAAGGTGAACCTTGTCATAATTGAGTACTTTACACTGGATGAGAACCAAGATATCCTAAGGAGTTATAATTTTTCTTTCCTGAACTAGATTCATTACAATAGGATTCTAAACATCCCCTCACTTTTTAACTCTATGGATAAGTCCATGTTGTAGGTGAAAGGGGAGATGTGTCAGATCTGATTCACTAGGGCCTAGTGAAAATGATTTTTTAGTTTATGGAAAAAAAGAGGGGCTTTATGGGGGATGTTAATTTAACTCCAATGGTCAAACCTATGGAACTTCCTATATCTGGAGATTCCTATGACTATTCATAGTATGAGTCCAGTAATTCTCATGCTTTGATGGCTAATCTAGCCTTCCTTATTTTTGACACTAGTTAAAGAATTCCAAAAACATCGAAGGGGTAGGAATAAGCCTCTATAACACCTAAAGGGGTTGGCAAAAGTGAGGAAAAATCCAAAATATCTAAACTCATTTTCACTAAATTGGAAAAAGCTAAGAAGACCCCACTATATATCAAGGATTCCGATTTGGATGAATTAGCTCATCTCAAATTTAAAACTAAGAACTCCTTGGGGTTAGCATGTGGGAAAAATGTAAAAATTTTCTGACCTCAGGATCCCACAAAAAACCCTAAAATATTTCTAAAAAATTATGCTAGAGTTTATAGGATCTCTTATTGGTACCCTAAATGTGGTCATTTTGTGCATTGAATAAATCAAAACTATGATGGGATGGGATCAATGGGACCTAAATGTATTTGAGATGGTTAAGCATGTGGCCAGAGTAGGTCAACCAGAGGATTGAATTCCCTTTTCATTTTTTGGGTAATCTCTTGGTTTATATTTTGTTTTTGTGCCAATACCATAGGTGGAATTTATTGGTTAGTTTGTGGGCTTTTTGAGTTGGATATTCTTTAGTGGATTATCCCACTATTTGAGATAGTGTTGTTCTCCGTAATATTTGGGTTCTCCCCTAGGAAAGTAATCTCTCTCTCTCTCTCTCTCTCTCTCTCTAAACGTTTTGGGGACCCTTCCCAAACACCTTATTTCCCCCAATAAAATAAATAAACTTAAATGTGAGACTCTTTCACTTCTCACACTTTCCTAAGCTAGTAAAATTTATGGATGGATTTTGGATCTTAGTTTATGCTATGAAAATACTTATTCCAAATTGCTTTTGAAAATTATTATTATTATAATGTTATAATTCTAAGACATTATCATTTTCTATAGTTTTAAATATGATTCATAGAGAAAACAAATTTATTTTTCCATATCCTAACCATCAAATTTGGTGCTAGAGATAAATTGATATTATCATTAATTAAAATAATATGTATTTAAATAAACTTTGGATTTAATAAGATTCCAACCTCACTTTTGTATGTTTAAACATTTACTTCCTTATAAGATCGACTAAGTGAGACTTACACATCAAGCAGACTACATAAGACCACAAATAGTAGAAGTACAAAATTGACCTTAGGTATGTACTTTGAAACTAGACCAATTTTACATTTTTTCTCAAAAAGCATGTCAAAAGCAAAGTGCAATTCTTCTATGTAGTGATGTACATATTACATTTGAAATTTTCCCAATAAATAAAGATTTCATATAACAATGACATGTTCTCCATTAAGCATCACTTTCACAACTTTAATAGTGTGTTTTGTTGTATGATGGAACTTTCACCTTGTGATGGTGTTTTTTCTTGTTGATGGTATTTTGTGAGTCTAATTATTTTGGCTAATTTTTGGGTTAGCACTAGTATTACATTTGAAATTATAATGTCAATTAGTAAGTTGGCCTAGTTATAGTTGTAGGAGAGGCTTCAAACACTAGATTTTTAGGATGAGAGGACACATGAGTTGGAGGTATTATTTACCTTCATTGACTATGTTGATCATGCACTCCTGATACTACTAGTAGTAGGGTTGTATCATATGTCCCTAATTCTAAAGGTAGGGTTCAATTTAACCCTCTTATCTACCTTGGTGGAACACTGGTATTCAAAGGTGAATAAATTTTAGGTACCATGTGCAAATTTGTTCATGACAATAGTGGATGTCTAACTTATTTCTAGGATACCCATTAGAGGAAATTCCATGTACATGAATTATATTTAGTAGCAAAACCTAGAGTGGCTCATAAAAGGATGTGTAATTCTTAGTCATGTAGTCAGCCATTAACATCAATGCCATGTATGCAGTTAGTCAAAATATTATAGAAATATAGTGTAGGAAAAACTTTAATTTTTGGATATTGTAGACACCAAATCCTAGTCATTTACCTTCCATATTTGCCTTCCCACCATTTCCACCACCAAATCCTAGCCAATTTTCCCACTATTCCTATTTTCCTGCCATTTTTTATCATTATTCACATTTATTTATATATATTTAAATATAATATTTTATATTATATTTTATATTATATTTAATAAATATGTATTTATTTAAGTGAATTAATCTCAGCCATCCAATTTCATTTAATCTTGACCATCCATTTACATCAATTCGTGCCACACCCTAGATTTATTATCAACCCTTGGATATGCTTTAATCTCAACCACACAATTAGTGTCATTGAAACCCTAGTATGTCTTAGGGTAGATTATAAATAAGAGCCATTTTTATGGCTCAACCCCTGGATTTTTGATCTAGAGTTCTTGATTCTTGATTCTAAGTTCCTTGAGTTCCCTAAGTGCTTGAGTCTTATATCAAGCCTTTGGTGCCCTAACCCCATTCCATTCATCATATTTCATCTCCCTCACTTGTCATATCCACCACTACAACCTGTACGCTTGCTTGCTTTGCTTTTATATAATTCCCCATCAGCTACCAAGAACCTCTATATACTTTTATATAAATGCTAGGTGCCCATAGGTGCCTCCTCTTTAGTCCTAGGTGCCCACAGGCATTTCTTGCAATCATCACATACCCACGGGAATTTTATGCTCCCATAACGCAAGTCGATATAGCCTTAGGGCAATGCTAGGGCATCGATGCACTAGCCACCTGCATCAGATATCATGCATCAGGAGATGGCAAGAAGGTAAAACAAATCAACCCTATATTTATTTCTTTTATGCATGTGTTTCTATTTATGTTCATTATATTTGCAGTATCTAGTTAGTGTTTTATTATTATATATAGAGGGCCTCACATTGTGGATCCCTCACATATACTACTAAATATTTTTTGTGTCATTGTGTGTAGATCTAAAGCACTACCTCAGCATATGGAGTGACCCAACCTAGGATATCTCAAAAACCCACTCAACCTTGTTGGGATCAAGACACATTTGAAGACTCCATGACCTTGTTTCTTAGGGTTTTAGAGAATCCTAAATTATTGTAATACTATATAAAAAGGATTCAATGATATGAGCTTGTAAAAATGGAGTTTCTAGGCTCCCCCATCAATAAAGAATTTATTATATTGTGTAAACTTGTGTTACCTTGCATTTTTATTTGGTTCAAAAGTATTGTTTGTGTGTTACATTTTGCATCTTTCAAATGGTTATCATGGTGGGACCCCCTAAGAGTTCCTATTTATGATCTATTTTAATAATTTGTTTTTTTTTTCTATCATCTTGTAGGTTTTTTATAAGCATGGATTTCACATATTCTGCTAGATCTAGGGTTTCAAAAGTTTGTAGAAGTTTGTAGAAGGTACGTGAAGCACCCAACAGTGTTTGAAGGTAATACAAAAAAAAAAGAGGCATTTAAAGCCATCCAAAATCACCCACATGTATCTAAACAATGTTAAGAAGTGCTTACAGGTTTTTACAAAGACTTAGGAGCAAAAACGTAGGCTTTCTAGTAAGTGGATTGTATAAAAACCCTAGCTTTCTATCTTACGTATTTTGGATATCTTCTATATTTTTTAGATTTTAAACAATAAAATGAATCATCATTAAGAAATATATAAAATGAATTCACATTAGTTTACATTTTTTATATCTGCATTCATTTACACATTCGGATTAGGATTTTTATTTTTTGGGTGTAAACTACTGCATTTTGTATGCATTTGAATTAAAAAATGCATAATCTAGCGTTGCATCTTAGGGTTAAAGATATTTTATTTTGTATATCTAAGTTGGAACAATATTAGATTACTAAAAATATCATTACCATTTGGGTGATTCCAAGTAGAGGGGTGGACAAACCCTTTGATTATTATTTAGACAAAGGATCTTAAACGATATACTTCACACCCTTTGGAGAAATTGGCAATATTTTATTGGCTTCTAATTTAGGTTTTTGAAGTTAGTTGTTTTTAATATTTTTTATACACTATAAAAAACATAAACCTTAAAAAGAATCCACACACAACACGATTCATGCAAAACAATAGTGGTTGTATTTCACCAACCATTAATTGAGATTTGGTGACGACAACATTCATATCCATCCACAAATATCTGCCCTTAGACACCCTAGGAATGCCCTCGAGAAAAATTGTTGGATTTCATCACCAACAAGAATCTCATTTCCCTACCTTAGCCATAGTTTTTCACCTTTGTTTCATTAAGAAATATTAGAAAATCAAAACACATAAAAATGGAACATAAAATGAACACACATTAAAATGAGATAATTAATGAACAAGGTAAGCCACATTTGTTGAGCCTTAGCATTGTTTGTTTCCTTAAGTATTCCAATTTTTGTATTACATTTGATATTATAATTTACATCTTGATTTACTTTGCTTATGGTATCAACTTGAAATCAAAATAAATCAACAAGTCAAGAAAAATTTAATGGAACCTTCATCCACATTCCCCACCACTTCAGTGGTAGATTCCTTAAATGTGATATAGATAGATTTATATACAGGTCCCTCATATTCTTTACCTTATACATCCTATCATATGGCCATGCCTCAAGGAGATTCAAACTTCCCTACCATCAACCACCACATCACCCATATAGGCATGGCAAAAGTAGAAGCCTTCTAATTATGTCTTAGAGTCTATCCCCAACTCACCTAGATTAGATTTTGCTTTACAATAATAGCCTGTCTATTTACAACCTTCATACACCTTTATCTAGGTGTAGACTAACCCTATTTTTGAGGCATCAGTTGCACCTTCATCCCATACATACATCGCTCAACCTCCAGGTACTTCTAGCACCTCATATACCTCCACCTACACCAATACCTTGTATGAAGCAAAATTCAATGCTGCTTCACAAGTCCCAGCCTCACAAGTTACCATACCTAGTGTAACTTGTATCCTAGCCACATTTTCCATACCATATACCTCCATACCCCTAGCCTCTGATAGAGATATTAATTAATCATCGAAACACCTAGAAACATTTCTTAGATAGTATAAAAATTCTCAAAAAGTACAGGTTAATCCTACACCTTTACATAACTCTACTCAAACTACCCTTGTTAAGCAAGGTCCATCATGGGCATCTTAGTATTTGATGGTCTCTATCCTGATTCCCCCTTCAAATCATACTATTACCCATCCTATTCTCATTGAATAGCCTAGCCATACCTTTCATCCATCAAAATCATTCCATAATTCCCCATTCTTTCATCAAAAATCCCCCATTCATCATATTCCATCCAATTCACCTCATCATCAATACCAATCTACTCATTATTTAGTCACTCCACAACATATTTCCATGCCACCACAAACCCATCAGGAATTTAGGGTTTCCACATTCCTAAGGAAGACCCTCGAATTGAGGCCATGCAAGAAAAAATAGATCAATTAATGCAATTCACTCCTAGATTTTCAAATCAAAAACCAAATTTATGCCAATTGATCAAAAAACCAATGCATCCTTCGATATTACATTTGCCATATTCAACAGACTTTACAATACCCAAGTTTGATAAATTTAATGGAACTGAGGATCCCAAAGTACATGTGAGCACCTTTGTTCATGCATGATTTAGAATTCAATATGATAATGCTCTCATGCTTTGACCTTTTCCTCAAACATTAGGAGGGGATGCCATATAATGGTACAATCAATTGCCAAACCATAGTGTCTATAATTTTGACCAATTTATTGAGCAATTCTTTAATCGCTTCATCCTAAATTTTAAAATGAAGATCTCATTATCTCATGTCTATGCCTTAAATCAACAAGATGATGAATCTATTTATGATTTCAAAAAATATTGGATGGTTATCATCATAAAATTGCCATTCATCCTACCAATGGATGAGCTAATTAAGCTATTCACAAAGAGTTGCTTAAAACCCATATTTTGGATGCTCCAACTATGAACTTATCAAACTTTTGAAGAAGCTTTAGCTTAGACTAGTGTCATTGAGGATATCAAAATCCAAGAAGGCATCATTAAGCCCAAGAAGAAAGAATGGCAAAACAAGGACCAATACAAAAGTAATTCTTTGGGCCAATAGAAATCAACATAGGCTACCCCAGCCACCCAATCCAATCATGTCAATAAAGTGGTCATGAGTCAGTCGATAATGGATAGAAAACAACAACCTGTGCAACAAGTACTACAACAAATTTCCTATCATATGGTCCTCTCAATAGCACAAGCTCCAATAGTTCAAAACACAGTGCCACCTGTGGAAAACCATCCTCGACGATAGTCTATCTGATAGAATAGCTAATATACCCCACTAGATGAGTCATATGCCTCTCTATTTAGAAGGTTGTATGAGACAAACAAACTTGCTTTATCTTACATTAGACTGGATGATTCCACCAAGAATGGTAAAAATTACCGAGAATACTTATTTTACCCCTATAATATGTAAAATGGGCATGATATCAACAATTTCCATATGTTTAAAAATGTATTCCAAGACCTCATTGACTTGGGGATAATTAAATTTAATAGTCCCCTTGCTCAAAAAAACCAAAATCTTGGTATATTTTAGACACCACTTCCTCATCACGAGGAGGTGCAACAAAACATAAAGGGGGCTAACACTAAAACTCCCCCTAACCAATTCAACCATATTCAACAATACTGAGGTGATGAGGCCAAAAATTGCCTCATTATTGACTATTTTAGACATCCTTAAAAGACCTTTTTGATATGTTTTGATGTTAATTCTGTTGATGAAATACAATATTTACTACTATTTACATGTTTGACTGTTTAGAAGCATAATATTCTGTTTTTACTATTTTTTTGTATTTTCTGCATAAGTTTTGTTGATAAATAATGATTTATTGTGAAATGTGTTAGTGCAATCACGTGTGGGACATATAAAATTCATATCATGCTCTCTAAAGTTGTCAAATGCAGAAAATAGCACTAAAAACAGGACAAAACTGCAAGCTGTGCAAAACTGTATTTTGATTGTTTTAACTTGGACAAATTCCAGCCAAATGTGCATGGCTTGGAATTTGGTCAAATTCAACTTAAAAGAGCATGTGAATAGGTTTTTGAAATAATTCCAAGTCTGATCCACCAAATGCTCGGCAAAAGGAACCACAAACTATGTTGAAAATAGGCATTTTGGTGCTGCTCTGGAACAACAGAGATACTGCTCTAAAATAACTAAAAAAATCATAGTTTTGACCAGAACAGCTCAGGAAAGGCAGAAAAATTGTAGGAGAGTGTTAAGGATGGTTATGTGAATCTGTTGTGCACCTTTTGCAATGCAAAAGACCTCCAGAAAATGTGCAACAAACAAATTTCATTCATGTAACCATATTCTACATTTTAGGAATGTAGTTTCAACAGCATTCCTAAAATGCCTAAAATTAGAATCATTCCACACTTGATTTAGCATGTTTGTAAGATAAATAACTAGCTCCCATATGGTTTGAGATAATGATAATTAGGATTGCAATTAGGATAATTCTGAATATTATGAGAAATCAGATTTCTGTTGTAGTAACATGCAGAATTTTTTTGCATGTTTTTGATTCAATAAAAAGTGTAGTTTTTATCAGCTTTGCTTTATGATTGAAGGAGTGATTAAGTAGTAAACCAGAGCTACTTCTTCAACTTCTTCTAAACCAGGGAGCAAGGGCCACTTCCAGGATCAGAAGAAGGTTTTTCACTAGGTTTTCTTGTTTAAATCTGTCTGCAGCAGAATAAATAGGATACCTGTCATTTTTCTTGCATTTCTTTATTTTGCTGAAATCATTTCCAGTTTCAGAGTTTGTAGTTTCATTATTATTTTTGAGTTATCATTTCTAAGTTTATTTTTAGTTCTGTTCTTTTATTTTGCAAAGTTATTTAGTTTACTTTCTGCAATTCTAAATTTTCTGCAATTTTCATTTCAGCAAGTTTAATTCAATTTTTGAATGCATTTTCAGATTTAGCAAAAGTAAATAGGTTTCTTTGACAGTTATTTTATTTCTACAATTTTATTTTAGCAAGCGTAATATAGTTTCCTTTCAGTTCATAGGGTTTAGAGTGATAGAAGAACCACCAACAAACACTAATTATTCTGCCAATAAAGCCATTTTCTTAATAGAATGTCTTACATCTACTTGAACTGACTATCGTAAACAACATTAGGACACCTGCCCAGATTGATAAATAATGATTAAATGATGAACTAAATGACACTTATAATTTTTGGCATCATTTTTGAGGAACAATGGTGTTGTTAGTCAAATTTAATTAGGTCAAGAACTGTAGGATGGATACAGAAAATAGTTCTTGCAAATTTTACAGTCTGTTTAGTAAATGTGCATGAATGCATAGGCTGAGAGACAAAAGAGGGAGGTTTATCCGAAGTGGTTCTGAACCACCAAAGTGACCTGCTCGGTCAGATGAAGAATTTGAAATCCCTGGGGAAGATAAGCCAGAAATACCTTCTTCATCAGATGCATTTTTGGAAAAATTAGAAAAAGAGCTTTTTGAAGCACTAACTGCTAAACACTCCCCTCTGACTAGACTATTACCATCATCCTTTAGAAGGAAAACAACTATGGCTGCAATAGTAGAATGTCTAGGTGGATATGATAATCTTGATGATCCTCCTAAAACTTTTGAATATCCCATTTGGTTAGATCCACTTCTAGATGCCCCCATGAAAACAATCTCCCCATCCATATTGCCACTTTTTAGGGGAACTGTTTCAAAAGATCCTGATCAATTTTTGTTTGAATTCAAAGTGTTATGTCAGACTTATGACAACATAAATGATAATTAGAAATTGAAATTTTTTCCTTCCACACTTAAGGATGCTGCTCTCCGATGGTTCATGAGCAATCTTGAACCTAACTCAATTAGTACCTGGGATGAAATGGAGACTGCATTCTTAAATAAATATCAGGATTATTGTAGAGTAAGAAATAGGAAATATGAGTTGTTTAGGATCAAGCAAGAAGAATATGAGAGTCTAGAAGATTATCTTTATCACTTTGCCTTTGTCCAAAAGAGGTGTGGTGCTGTAGAACCCAATTTCTTAAATCCTATCTTCTTAAGAGGATTATAGGATGAATCTAGGGAAGTGTTAGATTTAATGGGAAAAGGAGACATAGATCAACTTGACCTTGAAGATATTATGGAGTTATGTAAAAACTATTCTCGCACTCACCACTGGAGAAAGAAAAGAAATTCTGGCAATAATGGTATAAAAGAGTTGATGGAGGAAATGGCCAATTTAAAAACTGATATCCTTGTTCAACTTAATACTGCATTAGGTGAGAAAAACACAAGATCTAATTCTACACTACCTTTAGAAATTTATTGCCCAAGGTGTAGGAGTAAGCATGCCTTGCAGGACTGCCCCCTAAACAAAACTTCTATTTGTGGAATTTTTTCCAAGGAACATTCAACAGATAAATGCCCTTTGTTGCCTCATCTAAAATTTGTTTTGGGCACCCAAATAGAAGAACTCAATGCTATTGGGAAGATATCTGGTGGTGGTTATGCATAATATCCCAATGCTCCTAGATTTCCAAACTAGGGACAATCTCCTTGGAATATGAATATGCCATGGGGACAGGCAAAAGTTTCTACACAACCTTGGAACCAACCTTGGACAGCTCCTCTAGATTGGTCACAATCTGGATGTATGAACCTACCTTGGCATACCATGCCTCCACAATGGACACAACAAGGACAAATATGGGGACAACAATATCAACCCTATCAAGGACAACAATATCAACCCCATAAAGGATAGCAAAGGTATCAAGGGCAAACTCAAAACTTGTTTCCAGATCCTAATCCAAATTTTTAGGGAAGAACACAACATCAACAAGCACAACCAATAAAACAACCTCCACTCCCAGCTCAGCTTGTGACTAACCCCAATAATTTCAGACAAACAGCCCCTGTTTATGAGGTTGAGTCTGAAGATACTGTTGCAGTTCATGTACTTGACTGTGGTAACATCCAATTACACTCAGGGAAGGTCTTACCTGACCCTGCTCCATCTACAATTGAAGAAATTCCAAAAATTTCAAGTCCAAAAAAAATACAATCAGAGCAAAAGGAAGCACACACATAAAAATTACAAAGAAAATCTGAACGTGTCACATCAGATTTACCATTTCCTGAAAGGTTTGATCGCACAATCACTACCCTTGAATCAGAGTTAATCACAGAATTGAAGAAAATGTCAATTTCACTTCCTTTGTTGCAGGCAATCAAGGATGTGCCATTGATTAAGAAAACCATTCAGGATTTATGCATAAGGAAACCTGACAGGAAGAAGAAAGATTTTCCACAAAATGTACAAGTAGATGGAAAGTTGGCTGATATTCTCTCTAGGAAATTAGTACCTCCCAAATATGGTGATCCAGGAAGTCTAGTAATCACCATTACTGTAGGATTGATTCAAATTCCCAATGTGCTTATTTATTTAGGAGCTACAATTAATGTCATGACCAAAGATATTATGCAAAAATTACAGCTCACTGATTTGAGTCCTACAGCTACAGTTTTGGAAATGGTAGATAGGTCAGTTGGCAAACCAGAAGGACTTTTGGAGGATGTTCCCATTGAAGTATCTTCTTGGGAGTACCCTGTAGATTTATTAGTGTTGCAATCTAGGAGTATAGCTAATGGTTATCCTATCATCCTAGGACGACCTTGGCTTTCCACTGCAGCTACTTTCATAGACTGTAGATCAGGGGAAATGACTATTTCAAATGGAGTAGATCTTAAGAAAATTTCTTTGTATCCACCTGCTCAATCATCATCTAAATTTTCTAGACAGTTATGGTATCCCGAGTCTGATGAAGAACAAGAGCCTCTTGTTACCCTTGCCACCATTGTAGTACAGGAACACATTGAAGAACTGAATTCGCCAGAAAGAGAAATTTTTGAACATGAAACAGTCTTGATGAATACATCACATGAAGAAGGCCTTAGGGATGATCAAGTTCTGGTCAATCACCTATTATGGAAATATTATGAACAAATTGCTGAACATTTACCATCTATTCCACTTCAAGAAAGCTCCTTTACATTGCCACATGGATGGCATCATCATCTTTTGACTTCTTTCACTTGTCCTATGCCAATGCTTCGATCAAGTATTGCATTTAATACAAAATAAAGAGTATTTCATAATCTGCAACCACATCATTGTCCTTTAAATGCTTTAATCAGCAAATATGAACATGTTGACTCTATTTATCCCGAAGTCAAGCAAATTGAAATTCAGCCAGGAAAACCTGTAAATATTAACAACTGGTTGACTGATGATCAAGAAGCCAAAATATTTGCTGTTTTGTAGAAACATGTTCAATATTTTTCTTGGAATTATATGAATATGGTTGGAATCCACCCTGATGTATGCACACATAGGATATACACTGAGGATGTCAAACCAGTTAGACAACCGCAGAGATGTCTGAATCCTGCTTTGAAAGACATTGTTAAAGAAGAAATTGAAAAATTGTTGGAAGTAGGATTCATTTATCCAATTTTAGACAGTCAATGGGTTTCCCCATTATTTATTGTGCCTAAGAAGAATGGAAATATGAGAGTGTGTGTGGATTACAGGGAATTAAACAAAGTCACACACAAGGACCACTTTCCATTACCATTTATAGACCAAGTGTTGGACACTCTTGCTGGTAAATTTTTTTTCTATTTTTTGGATGGTTTTAGTGGGTATAACTAGATCCAAGTAGCATCAGAATACCAAGAAAAAACAACCTTCACATGTCCTTGGGGGACATTTGCTTATAGAGTATTACCCTTTGGATTATGTAATGCACCAAAAACATTTCAAAGAGCTATCTTGGCCATTTTTTCTGATTTAACCAACAAGAGTGTAGAGATTTACATGGATGATTTCACAGTGTTTGGTGACACATTTGAATATACATTAGAGCAACTTGAAAAGGTTCTAATACGCTGTGAAGCATATAATTTATCTCTTAATCCTGAAATATGTTTCTTGATGATGGAGGAAGGAATTGTTTTAGGACATCATATCTCTGCTCAAGGTATTAAGGTTGATCCTAAGAAAGTAGAGGTCATCAAGAGTCTCCATCCTCCGAAATCTCAAACTGATGTCCATAGTTTCTTAGGACATATTGGCTTTTATCACAAATTTATTACTAATTTTAGTACTATTGCTAATCCAATGTTTGCATTGTTAATTAAAGATTCTAAATTTGTATGGTCTGATGATTGCCACAAGTCCTTCAAAGTTTTGAAAGAAAAGCTAACCAGTCCGCCAGTACTGAGAGGCCCTAACTGGGAGCTGCCCTTTCATATTCAGACTGATACCTCCAATACTGCTATTGGAGCTACACTAGGGCATATTGAAAATGGACAACACTATGCCATTTATTATATTAGAAAAAACTTGACAGGAGCTGAAAAAAATTACACTACAACTGAGAAGGAATTCTTAGCTATAGTATATGCCATTAACAAGTTTCGACACTATATCACAGGTTATCCTCTATTCATCCATATAGATCATGTTACTATCAAATATTTGATGAATAAACCTTTGGTTAGTGCACGAATTATTTGTTGGTTAATTTTACTGCAGGAATTTGATATTACTATAGTAAATAGATGAGGAAAGGCTAATGTAGTGGCAAATTTTTTGTCAAGATTGCAAAATGCAGAAACTGAAGAACTAGTTGAAGACGCATTCCCTGATGAAAAATTGTTTGTTGTCTCTATTTAAACTCCATGGTTTGTAGATATAGCTAATTATTTAGTTACAGGGAAGATTCCTCTTCATTTTACTTCAAAATAGAAAAAATAGTTAATCAAGCAAAGTTCTTCTTTTGAATGGATAAAAGGAATATTGTTTAAATGTAGTCCTGATCATGTTTTACGTAGGTGTGTTCGTAAGGATGAGATATATGACATCTTGAGAGCCTATCATGATGAACCTTCAGGAGGGCATTATTAAGTAAAACATACCATTTGAAATATTTTGGGTGCTAGTTACTACTGGCCATCATTGCATAAATATGTAAAAAGGTATATCAAAAATTGTGATGCATGTCAAAGAATGGGTAAGCCTATTTTCATAAATGAAATGCCTTTACAGCCTCAATTAGGTGTAGAACCATTTGAGAGGTGGGGGTTAGATTTTGTAGGACCTTTTGATCCACCCTCCCAAGGGAAGGTGCACATCCTCGTATGTGTTGACTATGTAACCAAATGGGCAGAAGCCCGTGCCTTTAAGCATGCCCGAGAAGACAAAGTTGCTGATTTTCTGTATTCACAGATTTTTCTACGATTTGGAGCCCCACAGTCTATTAATTCTGATCAAGGACCTTAGTTTATTTCAAAGGTTGTTGAATCCTTTGTAAAATTATATGAAATCAAGCACAGGAAGTCCTCTCCTTATCATCCACAGGCCAATGGTCAAGTTGAAGTGAAAAATAGGGAATTAGATAAAATATTAACCAAAACTGTAGCAGCTCATACAAGGAATTGGGTAGAAAAGTTACTTGAAGCAATTTGGGCTTATAACACTACTTGTAAATCCACTACGGTATTTACCCCTTTTGAATTGGTTTATGGTAAAAAACCCCTTTTACCCATTGAATTTGAATTACTAACTCTTCGAACTGCTTTAGAAGTTGGTATTGATTTATCACAGGCATAAACGGACTGGATCCTGCAACTCAATGCACTGGATGAAATACGGAGAGACGCTTTGCATCAGAATGAGATGATCCAAGCACAACGTAAAGTCTGGCATGATAGCCATATCCAAGAACAAAAATTCCAGCAAGGGGATTGGGCATTACTGTTTGACTCCCACTATGAAGATTTTCCTGGGAAGTTGCAGACAAGATGGCTTGGACCATATCATATTGAAGAGGTTTTCTCGAATGGAGCAGTTCGTCTCTCACCAATTTATGATTCGTGAAGGAAGTTAGTGGTTAATGGACATCGTCTCTGGATTTACCATAAGCCACTAACTAAAAATAAATTTTTAAAACAAATAGAGCACTTGGATGTGCACATAATGGAAGAATTCCCTTCTTCCACTGAAGCAACAACAATATAGTTTTTATCAAAAAAAAAAAAAAATTGGCTTACATGAAAACCAGTTATCTGGCATGTTTACTGAGTTCCATTCCATCAACACTCATTCCATCACCATCCATTCCATCACCATCCATTCCATCGCCATCCATTCCTTAGCATTATCATTTTTTCACCATTGTCATTCACCACCATTGTCATTGCCATCACCCACATTGTTTGTGTTTTTCAGAATTACAATACTGCACTTGTCAAAAGAAAAAGATCAGCAAAGCTAATCAATTGTACAAAATGTAGAAAGGTAGTCAAGACAGGTATGTGTTTCTTTACATTTTAAATATTGTAAATAGTTAAGGTATGTAGTGTATAGATTCACTTGATTAGCATTTAAAGCATTCATAAGGTTAAAATTGGGGATGTCTAAATTTGTCAACGAAAGAGGGAATGACATATGCTTCGGAATGACATATGCTTTGAAATGAAATTTGCTTTCGAATAACCACTACTTCAGAACAGAAGCATTGGAGATCCGAAACATCAAAAGCTCCATAACAGTTGTGCTCCGAAATGGGTAATGATAGTTGTGCTTCGTAATGGGTAATGGTAGTTGTGCTCTAGAATAGGTATTGACAGATATGCTCCGGAATGAATAAATAACGACATTTGCTCTGGAATATCAGGGCTTCAGAATATGTTGACATTTCTTGAAAAAATTCAGGCAGGAACACATGGCTGGTGATTATGGAACACGTGATTTTTGAAATCCATGGATATTTAGATATCATGATTTTGCAATTCACGTAATCATGGCACACGCATCAAAGAACATTGAAAAATTCATAGCAAATTAATTGATGCCAAATCAGCAAATCGTGATGGTGTAATTTGCATTGGAACTAATTTTTCCTCGTTTTTAGCAAATTTCATCGGTTTTAAAAAAAATGAATCAATAAGTTGATTTGACGTGTTTTGTTTCGGTACAAGAACAGTCATTCCAGTGCATGTGCCCTAGAACTATCATTCTAGCATTTCAGAAAAAATATTCGCGAGCAGAACAAAAGAAAATGGGCAGCAGGAAAAATAGAAGTGAACCAGAAAATGCTAGCTTCATACTGGAAAATCCTGCGCTGCTGCCAATTTTCATCGATGGAGGGTTTATGCCGTTTTTGCAAAAATTTGATAGGAACTCCTAGGGATTGGCCATAGAATTTGCACGGACCTTCAGAAATAACAATGTCAACATTTGTGGCATGATAATCCAGGTAACTCTAGGTGTTTTGAGCCAAATTATTGAATTTCCTTTGCAAGGAATTAATCTTGGAAAAATAGCTAGGAATACCCTAAATGAATTGGCCAACCAATTTAGGGCAGAAAATGATAAACCTATTGAGTATTTCATGAATAAAAATATTTGTAAAGGAGTTAAAAGGGCAATTTTGGAATCTCCCTGGGATATAGTAGCCGAATGGATGATTAGGTTTATTACTTGTGAAGGCTAGTATGCTATTTTGTCAGGGCACCATATGAAAATTCTAACTCATTTGAGATATGGCCACACAAACCCTGAATTCAAAGTTAATTTTCCCTTGTACTTTTATGAAAATTTAAAATCTATGGCCAAGAAATATCAGGAAGAAAAGGAACCCCTAAGCATCATGGTTTGATTAAAATAATCTGTAAACATCACTTTAGGGGTAATTTACAGAGCTTTGGCAGATTCTTTGCTCAGTGGGATGAAACTAGAAACCTTGCAATTACAGCTGGAGCAGAAGAAGATATTGAAAGCCCTAGATCTGCAAAACAAATTGAAGCCCTAGATCTGCAGAACAAATTGAAATCCCTAGATCTGTAGAACAAATTGGAAACCCTGGCATTGAAGAGGAGGAAATAGAAATACTTGAGACAGTGGTTGAGACAGAGTCTGTCCAAGAAGAGGTTCCATCCTCTCCATAGGGAGCTCCCTCTTCTAGGACTAGAAGACAAAGAGAAAGGCATGCTGGAATAGACTTTGCTGAAAAATGTAGAAGGGTGTCATTTTTAGCAGATGTGACTATTGTGCAGTCCAATAGCTCTGATGAAGCAGAACCAGGAGAATCTGCTCAAGAAATATCCAAAATAGGAAAAGGAAAGACTCCTATTCAAATATTACGAAGGTCTACAAGACTTCAATTGGGTGAAACATCATCTGACCAAGGAGGTCAAGAAGCAGTAGCAGCAGAGACAAACCCAGTAGAATCAATAGAATCTGCAACCACAAACATAATAGAACCAACATCCAACCCTGAAGTAGCCTTAGTAGATTATACAGATTCTGATTCTAAGGAGGAGTTAGAGTTAGAAGAAGAGGAAGAGGAAGAAGAAGATATCCAACTATAGTTATTTGCGGAAAGAAGTGTGGTGAAAACATAAACAGGTTGGATAGAAAAGTGTCAAGCTTCTATTTTAGAAAAAGATCAAATGATTGCAATTTTACAGCAGGAAGTGGCAATTTTAAAAGCTAAAATTGCATCTTTAGAACCACAACCTAATGAAACTATTCATGACACTCAAACGGCTAACATTTTGTTAGAATTAGCAATAGTTGCACATGCAGCAGACTCACCAATTAGGGAGGAACCTATAATTGATATTGAAGGAGAATAGGGACAGGAACAATTTCATATCTCCTCAATTCCTGCTATAGCTATTGAACCATATGTACCCTTCATAGTAACATAGGACATAGGAATTCAAACTGAATTACCTATGATAGAAACAAAGGAACAAGGAGTACAGGTCAACTTGCCTTTGGCAGAAACAGAAGAAAAAGAGACACAAATAGATTTTTTCAAGGTTGACATGACTGACAAAGAGGTGCAGGTTAATATTGTTCCTCAAATGTAGCAACCTGTCCGTAATCCCATTATGGTTCCACTTGATAAGTATAATACAGATTTATCAAAGTGGATGATGAAATGCCAAAGGTTGGAAGAAAAGGTTTTAGCTTTGAAACCTTTGGAAGAAAAATGTGAGGCTAAACAGGCAGAAATAACCAAATTGAAGAACCAGGTGCAGGATCTCTATCAGAATGTAGAGTGTTTAGTCCAATGTAGAAGACCTACAAGGTTTTATACCTTAATCCTCAGAGAAAGGTTTATCCATTGGCAAATTATGAGAATCCACTCTAATTTGCCATACAAATTGGAAGACCCTGAAGAATTTGTGGATGCCTACTTGCACAACCCAACAGAACAAAAAAATCTACTGTGTGAGTTATTCTTACATAACTTCTTTGTTCCTGGTGATGACACATTCCTACCTCACATTTTTACAGGGGATATTCAGTTGAGAGCCTTCATGTCCACTCTGCAAAATCAGGAATATTGGGAACAACAGAAGTAGATGACTAAGGAAAATGAGGCAAATGCAACACTATATCTGAGGCCAATTCACTGTAATTATAGGGCTGCAGCCAATCAACATTTTACTATGATGAGGGAAGAAAAGGTGAGAAAAATTTATGAAACCAATCTTCAGGAATGCTTAGTCAATTTTTAGAATTTTACTCACCAATATTTTAATAGTGCTTTAGCAACTTGTAAAAAGCATTGGGGAGAGTTATCTATTTATTTTCAGAAGAAAGAACCTATCTCCCCTAATAACTTGAAGTGGTCAAAAAGAAGAGCTGAAGGTATCATGCAAGTGATTCAGTAGCTGCAACATCAGTGGATAGGATTAAGATATAGATTGCCCATTGTAATCACCCCTGTTCCATGGTTTTTTGATGATGACCCTCAGCCAGATGATCATATGGTCCTCTCAATAGCACAAGCTCCAATAGTTCAAAACATAGTGCCACCTATGGAAAACCATCCTCGATGATAGTCTATCTGATAGAATAGCCAATATACCCCACTATATGAGTCATATGCCTCTCTATTTAGAAGGTTGTATGAGACAAACAAACTTGCTTTATCTTACATTAGACTGGATGATTCCACCAAGAATGGTAAAAATTATCGAGAATACTTATTTTAGCCCTATAATATGTAAAATGGGCATGATATCAACAATTTCCATATGTTTAAAAATGTATTCCAAGACATCATTGACTTGGGGATAATTAAAGTTAATAGTCCCCTTGCTCAAAAAAACCAAAATCTTGGTATATTTCAGACACCACTTCCTCATCACGAGGAGGTGCAACAAAACATAAAGAGGGCTAACACTAAAACTCCCCCTAACCAATTCAACCATATTCAACAATACCAAGGGTTTGTAGGGGCCATTCATATGGTCACTAGAGGTTAGTGGAATAACCAACAAAGGCAACCACCTCAAGCAAGTGTCTCACAACCTTCTACATTGCCACCCATCCAAGTGTCCCCTAATCCATCATCACCAATTCATATGCCTAGTCAATCAAATCCATTAAATCCACCCATCAATCGTCTACCCCGACCAGTCATCTCATTGAGTAGCCAGTTAACTACAAGTTTGAAAATGGAATCCACCAAATTGTCAATATATGAGCTAATCCAAAAATTTCCCCCACATCAGGAGGCATTAATAGAAATTATGAAATCCATCGAATTACAATCGCAAGATCCTAATGCCTTCAATAACGATATGGAGAACATTCATACATGCATGGAGCCTTCCATAATATTTTATGACTTTGAGATTAATCCAATAGCATCGGTATTAGTAGATCCTCCATTGCATATCATAGCTCTAATTGACAATAAATCTTTCAAGAGAGTCCTCAATGATACTAGTTACTCTATCAATATTATCACCATATCCACTCTCCATAATTTGAATCTTCCTCCATCTCACATCACCAAATAATCCTTCACCCTCAAAGCATTCAAAAATACTTTGTGTTCTATGGTTGGAACTATTTTTTTACCCATTGAAGTAGGGGGTAAAACATTGCACACAATGTTCCACATCTTGGAAGGATCCATGGCATACAATGTACTCCTTGGAAGACCTTCGATGAGGGAAATCAAATGTGTCCCCTCCATTTTATATCAATGCTTAAAATATGTCCATGAAGGACAGGTACATTGAATACTAGCGAATGCCAAACCTTTTAAGTATTACAATCTCATCTCAAATCCTTATCATTCCATGCTCCCTTCCACTCATATTTTCCTATCACCGTCATCCAATCCATCCATAATTCTACCAACCTCTTTACCAAAGGATCCCATATGTGAAGAGCTCCCAATCACAAAGTCTCAACCAACCACCATACCCTCATCATCAACATAAATGGTTACATGCACATGTGTCCATGTTCCATCCACATCATCGACATAATTGCCATCCATTTCATCATCATCCATCCCACAAAAATGTCAAACAATCTGTCAAATATATTAGGATTTCCATCTCGATACTTCCACATTGTCAATTGGCAAAAACATGGCCTAGGATTGCATGATCAGGGCATGCATCAACCTATCGATGTTGCATATCAATATGTGAATGATCGTTCAGGTCTAGGTTTCCACCCACTTCCTACCATCTCTTATTTTGAACAAGCCTTCCAAAGGCTTAACCTCAATTTAGGAGAAGAATCCCTCCATCTCGATTATTATGATGAGGAAATATATGAATAATTTGAGCTTATATCGATAATTTTGGATGAATATGAAGAATAATAAGAGCCCATTATTCCCAATAGTGAACAAGATAAGTTTTATCTCAACATGTTCCCCACCCATAAACCCATTTTTCACTTGCTTCTTCCATAAGAGAGATCTGCCCCTACCAGTAAACCACCACCTCCATTCCATTAAGCCATTTCATAAGCCAACTTGTAATATATGTACATAATTCAAAACAGTGGTTATCACCACTACCAAAAAATAAAAATTAAAAGATCAATCAAAAAAATTAAAAACATATTTTCTTTGCATTACATATGTAAATATACCATTTAATAAAATATGTTTTGTGTTGCTTGTTGTTGTTCAGGTTAACCAAGATTTAGCATCGGTTCCTAGGTTCCATCCATTCCATCAAATCTTGTCCACCTTTCCCATAAGTCAACAAGAATCATGTTGATTTATTCACCCTACTTTGCAATCCATACGATCTGCCTAAACCAATTACAATTAACATAAGCCTTATTGATATGGATCGTATTTCCTCACCTCCAACCTTTTCTAAATTTTTCTTGTTCGAGGAACTATTAAGGGCTTCTACCAACTACATTACTTCCTCCCATATGCCTTCACCTTCACCTTCACCTTCGAATCTAGAGGTTTTCCAAGAAAAAATAGATGAGGATAGGACAATAGAGTTTGATGACATCTTAGATGATATTCATCTAATCCCTACACCCCATCAGCTTTAGGAAGTTTTCCACATGTCTATTGAAGATACTATCGACGTGGACCTTAGTTCAAACAAAAATAATTCCCAAATTTTCAAACATGGAAAAATTTTATCACCCAAAGAAGAAGAGCAATTTATTGCTCTCCTCAAGAGAAGGAAGGACGTATTTGCATGGTCATATAAGGACATGCCCGGTATTGACCCTAGCTTGGTGGTCCATAATCTCACCTTACAGCCTGAAGCTAATCTGATCAAACAAAAGCTTAGGATAATGCATCCTACCATGGTCATATTGGTAAAAATAGAGCTTCAAAAACTCCTAGACATATTGTTTCCATAAACCATCCTGAATGGATCTCAAGACTTGTACCCATTTGCAAGCTTAACAGGGTGATACACATTTTTATTGATTTTTGATACCGGTCCTAGCTCTTCCTGGTCTACGAATAGTCTTCTATGCATGATTTGATGGTTATATATGTATATATATATATACATGTTTAATACACAAAAATACTCTTCATTCATAACATTGTATTTCACTTGCATACACTTGATTCTAGATAATGCATTTGCCTACATTTCATATTACATTTTACAAAACTCCACATCATACATTACATTCACATACACATTTTACATTTCATATAGGGATCATTTATTCCGTTTAAGGGCTTAACTGGTCCTACAAAATTCATGTTGCCTTAATCAGTGGCACCTTCACAAAGCCAACCACACTGTAAAGTCAAAATGCCATCAACACAAGCCACATTTACAAATTCCTAGGTGTTTTCGACAACTCAGCCACTACTAGTGTTTTAAGCAATATCCAAAAATCATGTCAAGTTCTTTTAGGACCATTGCACATATACACTAAGAAAAATCTTGAGTTTAGGAACTGATTCCAAAAACATTCTTGAACCAAGCACAAATTTCACATATTAAAAACATCTTGTGTCGAAAAGAGATAACACCATACTTGGTATAAACCTTTAAATGAAAAGGGTCATCCTTGCTAGTCCCATAATTCAACATAGTCCATAAATTAGTGGTTCTCACGACTATCACAATTCAAAAAAAAAAAGAGTAGGGACAAATCCCTAAAAAAAACTCTAAATATTTTTATCACACACCACTAATCAATTGAGTTGTAAGGTTCGTACTACATTTACAGTCAGACGGTTAGGTAGTCATCCCCAAAACTTAAAAAAAAAAAAAAAATCATGGACTATGGACTTAGCCTCCACTAGAGCTATAGATTCTTGAATAGTAGTGGAATACGCTCATGCATGGTTACATGTCTCTTTTAAAAGAGACATCTGACCACTCATACAGATAAGCTACCTTCTTGGTTTCATCCATAAGAGGTTTACCCAATTTACTCAAGATGAGTTAATAAACTCACATGCACACACACTGGTTCTTGGGTGTCTAGGATCATTACCTTGTTCTTGATTTAGTAAATGAACTCACTGCACACACATTTAGTCCTAGAAGGATTAGGTAGTTTTAGTGAGTTTGTTTGATGCCACTAGGATGTTTGAGCCTCTGCAAAATAGGAAGTCTTCTATATCTTCTTCCATATCAATATCCATATATTCTTTCATATCAAAATCCATATCTTCTTCCATATCAACATCCATATCTTCTTCCATGTCAATATCCATGTCAGTTGATAAGTCATTCACCCAATATGCCAATATTTTTGGTGCCCCGATTAAACAACAATATTAGAAAATAGCTAAAATAAATATCTAAACCATAACTGATCATTAACATTAATCATACATACATGCCATATTGCATTAGTCATCCATAACATCTCATATGCATTAATCATAAACATAAACATGCATCCCATAAAAGCATTCCACAAAAATAATTTACACAAATATATAACACAAAAGGGTAAAAGACATGTATATATATCAATGAATACCAATAGGCTACATACAATGGAGCACCAAGGCTCATATACAAAAAGTGCATCTAAGCACTAGCTACATCCTCCAAGAATACCCCTGCAACCTAGCAAGATTTTATGATCTAGGAGGAGCCTCAGACCTAGTAGGATCCCTAGATCTAGAATGACTATGCCTAGCACCCTCGAATGCAAATGAGGTTGGAGGATCTAGAAGTATAATATGATGTTCCATAAACATATCCTCCAATGCCTCAATGTATCTGTGCTGAGAGCGAAGGCATTATATATCGACCTTGTGTCACTCCTCCCACTCTGTTAGCTCTACATAGAGAGCCGCAATCCTTGCATCTTGCTTTGCAACCTGATACTCTAGCTACACCCACTCCTCCTCACTCCAACCTATGGGTGCATATAGAACTTCCTCCATATCCTCCCCATATTTTCCATATCCCCCATCCTCGGGTGCCTGTTGTGATGTACCCTTCACCTTCCACCTCTAAATATCAAAGTGAAGGCACTGCTACCTCTTACGGGTATCCTAGGTCCCCTCAACCTATGTCTCTAGTGCACCCTCATCTTGAGTATCTTGGGTATCCTAATCCCTAACCTATCGACCAACACCTACATCAAACGTTCCTCGAGGTAGTACCCATGGTGGATATGTCATAAATCATATGTCATACTCCATGGTCTTCCACACATCCTCCATATCTAGGATTTCCAACTCCTCATAATCCTATAATGCTACCCTCCATGGATCCACTCATGGTAGCCCTTCCTCCTCTCGATACCTCCTATACTGCATCGACTAATCAAGAACATCCTGCCTTAGCCTGAATTGGTGGAGTACTCAAGAAAAATGGATGTAATTCACCTCACTCTTGTGCCTCCCAATAATCTACCTACCTTGCCACACTTTTCTTAGATGCTCCCCATCCCCAATCCATAAGACACCCAGCCATGGCCCCCATACCACTTGGGTGAATGGAAATCCCACCAATAAATCTGTGTACCACCGAATCATCCTCATGGGATGACTTAGATACACCTGATCTATAAAAGCCCATCATCTAGCGTAGGGCTAATCCCTACCAAACTTCTCCATAGGTAGCCCCTCCAATTGAGCAACTTTGAAGTGCTCCTATCCACAACATTACAACAATATGATGCACCCCAATCCCTTTCGTCCCTATCTCATCACCTCATAAAGATCTTGGTACACATACACCAATAATATTGGATCCCATGCATACACTTACCTCATGGTGACCATATTTCTCACCACCCCTATCAAGTTCCAAGGAAACCTATACTAGTGTTGTTCAAGGCCACAATGTTGACCAACACGAACATCACCAAAGGTCAAAGGGGATATAACTCCTTGTCCATGAGCATGGACAAATAGGGTATACCTTCACTCTCCACCTTCATCCCCTCTCAGGCATCCCCAAACATCCTCCTCATATCTGTATTCTAGTTTAGGCCAACCTCAACCCAGACATCCTCCACTAGCACATTGAGGATGCGATACACAAGGTCATAGTCACCTCACCCATGGGGAGCTGAAATGTCCCCCTTTTTGCATCCTCAATGTATTAAACTCAAATTTTAATACATAATCTCCTTAACACCTTAGATATAGTTACTAGCTAGGATGATTGATTCCAATTGTAGGAATTATCCAAACAGTCACGAGTAGGCCATCCAAGGTTGATACTTTTTCTTTTTGCATCATCATTTTGTATATCAATGACACCAAAAAGTTAAAGTGTTTCAACAACATCAAATCACCCTGATTTTGAGGATAACCATTTTTGGTTATGAATTTCTTACAACATGATACATATTACATTATTATGGCATCTACGCTTGGAAAAAATCCCTTCCCACCATTGGGGAAAAAATGGTATCAAATTTTACATCATTCATATCATCCTCATCACCTCACATTTGCAGAAAACCCTTCATTTGTTGGGGCAAAAACAAACACATCATATCACATTTTCCACCAACTCCCTTCCCACCATTGGGTCAAAAATGGTATCACATTATCCATCATTTATTTGCACATTTTTTTCAATTGGCTCGTGAGATTCATTTGTAATCCCATTCACCAATTGAGGGGGTAAGCTACACAAAAATTTGAATTCTTTTATTCTTTTATCTCCAAGATCATATTCCAACAAGAGAGAGAAGCTACTTATGCACCTAGCCAAAATAGGTATCTCGTGTTTTTGCACTACATTATGTTTCACACAACGCAGTATAAAAAGGGGCATCTATAGATACCAAATCCTTGCCATTTACCTTCCATATTTGCCTTCCCACCCCATTATTCCTATTTTACCACCATTTTCAATCATTATTCACATTCATTTATATATATTTATTTTAATATATATTTAATAAACATGTATTTATTTAAGTAAATTCATCCCAACCATCCAATTTCATTTAATATCGACCATTCATTTACATCAATCTGTGCCACACCCTAGATTTATTATCTACCCTTGGATATGCTTTAATCTCAACCACATGATTAGTGTCATTGAAACCCTAGTATGTCTTAGGGTAGATTATAAATAAGAGCCATTTTGATGGCTCAACCCTTGGATTTTTGATACCTTGAGTTCCTGATTCCTAATTCTAAGTTCCCTGAGTTCCCTAAGTGCTTGAGTCTTATATCAAGCCTTTGGTACCCTAACCCCATTCCATTCATCGCATTTCACCTCCCTCACTCGCCATATTAGTCACTACAACCTATACCCTTGCCCGCTCTACTTATACATAATTCCCCATCAGCCACCAAGTGCCTCTAGGCACTTTTCTATCAATGCTAGGCACCCATGGGTGCCTCCTCATCAGCCCCAGCTACCCATGGGAATTTCCTGTAGTCTTTAGGTATTCACGGGTATTTTATTCTCCCATAATTGAAGTCCCTCTAGCCTCTGGATGATGCTAGTGCATCGTCGCAGCAGCCACCTGCATCAGATATCATGCATAAGAAGATGATAAGAAGGTAAAATAGATCAATCCTATATTTTTTTATTTCATACATGTGTTTATGTTTCTGTTCATTAAATTTGCAATATCTATTTAGTGTTTTATTATTGCATATAGATGGTCTAATGATGTGGAGCCCTCGAATATACTACTAACTATTTCCTGTGTCATTGTGTGCCGATTTGAAGCACTACCTCAACATCTGGAGTGGACCAACCTTGGATATCTAAAAAGTCTACTCAAACCTATTGGGATTAAGACACATTTGAAGACACCATGACCTTGCTTCTTAGGGTTTCAAAGAACCCTAAATTAATGTAATATTGTATCAAAAGGATTTAAGGATTCAAGTTGTATCAATGGAGTTTCTAGGCTCACCGTCAATAAAGAATTTATTCTATTGTGTAAACTTGCGTTACCTTGCATTTTTATTTGGTTCAAAATCATTTTCTGTGTGTTGCATTTTGCATCTTTCAGGTATTATATATAGATCCACCAATTTTAATCCTTTATAAAAAATAAATTAAAATATCCATTATAATAGAAAAAATATTAGTTGTCTTTGCATGAAAAATTGTTTCATAAATATGCATGCTCTTTAATTGAAATCATCGAAGACCATGACTTTTCAAGTTTAACTAAGAGAAAATATCATTTATAAATGAAATTACAACATAATTCTTAGGGAGGATAACACTTATTTCTATTACATAAAAACATTCAAACGTTGATTGTCATATTTAGAGAAAGAATATTTTGTTAAAAAAAAAAAATGTTAGAATCTTTTCTTCAAAATATATTTTTAAACTAGAAATATATTTATTAAAATTTTATCAAAATAAAAATAAACTAACTCATAACATTTATTTCCATTCCACATTGACTTAACCACAACATTAGGGGTCATAAATTATCATCAAAAAACTAAATAACAAAGGTGATTATTGGATGGGTTAATTTTAAACCATTTCTAAATTCACTCTTAGTCATATACTAATAATAGCATCAACTTATTTATTCAAGTATAAAAATATCCATGAATATTGAGGATATTTAATCATATAATTTTGAAATATCCATTGTAACACATATCCATACAAACATAACTTGCTTTATCTTCAATAAGTAAGTATCTCTTGCATGGTGTCTCTTACTTTTACTAATATTTCTCAAAAACTACACTTCCATAGGTTAGTATGAAAGTCTAAAAGCTATGGTATATCACTTATATATAACTTTTAAACTAAAATATATGTTGAGAACAATCATTTCATAAGGCAATTCATTGAATAATGTAAACCCAATGTGTACTTCCTTTTGATCCATTTTTTAAGCTATGAAAAACTGACTAGTATCCATTGAATTTATATACTAATTCTATGGTTTATGCTCAATTATGTCATAATTACAATCCTTTTTGTGACTCATCTAATTCCTAGATAAATATTCTCATCTATTTATTCCTCCTTTTGTTCATGATTAGAAAAAGAATAAATTCCTCTAAGTAGGGCATGATTATTCCAAATTAGAGATTTTGTAAAAGAAATATCTTCCTTTCTATGCATGTTCATTTTATTAGAATGCTACATTATATGAATTTATGCTAAGATCTAGTTCAAGAAACTTAAATTTGAGACTCTTTCACCCTCACACATGCTTAAACTAATACCATTGATGGATGGGTTTGGGATCATAGTTTATGTTGTGAAAATCCTTACTCCATATTGCTTTAGAAAAGTATTGTTATTATAAAGTTATAATTCCAAGCTATTTTTAGTTTTTATTTATTTAAATATGATTCATAGATAAAGGAGGCAAACATGAAAATTACACGATGAAAATTATTATTTGCATTCAAGAAAAACATATTTATAGATATGTCTGCCTTTACAAGGAGGAATTTAATGTGCATGATTTGTGTCAATATTAAATGTAATACATGATTTGTGTCAATATTAAATGCAATACAATACTAATCCCTATCATTCCTCCCCACTGAGGAAGCATTGGTCCCCAATGAGTACAAGTATGGAAGAGAAAGCAAAAAATCAAAGGAGTGTCGAGTACAACAAAAAATACACCCCTATACAAAAAGAGAAAGACCAATTATGAACTGGAGCAAGTCTTTAGAAAATAGAAAATATATGCTGGCACTAATTCAATCTCGGAAGAACCTTTCCAATTACTGTAAACATTGCTATATTGGTGGATGGTTGAAGAGTCCCTTGATTCAACAGGAGAAGAAAACAATAGGTGATGTGGCAAAAAAAATATCAGTGCAGAAATTAAGTGCAATGAAGCGGATGTCAAGGCAACGAACAATACGAAAAGCTAAGGGCAATGGTCAACACGGGGTGTGAAAATCAGTGACTAGAGTTATGGATTAAATTTAATAAAATAAACTTTGATTTAATTTAATTATGGGTTTATGGATAATTGGATTAGATTTAATTTAATTTAATTTAATTATGGGTTTATGGATGATGTGAATGGACAATGGTCAATGGAGATGAAAGTGATGGATTAAATTAAATTAAATTAAATTTTAATTTAATTTAATTATGGGTTTATGGATGATGTGAATGGGCAACCATAAACAGTGAATATTTAATTTAATGCATAACTATGGTATTTAAAAAAGTGCAATTTAAATATTGTAATTTTAAATTTAATTTAATTTAAAAAATTCTCTAAGGGAAAGGAAGCAATGACTATTGTGGAATGACAATGACTAATTTGATGGCAACACAGACAAGTGGCAAGTGGCATGCATGTTTGAATGGTGATAATGGGTAGCAACCAACACGAGGTGATAGGGGGAGGCCATGAGGGTGCATGGGGTGGGGGATGCATATTGAAAATCCAATGAAAAATAGTGGCTAGATGGATGGAAATGGGGCCTAAAAATGGGTATTTGATGCTGAAAATAGAAATCCATTATCAAAATGTGGGAAAGACAAATGAGTGCCATGGGTAAGGATCTCTAAACTGTGGAATCTTGTCAAAAAACAATAGATCGGTAGAATCTTGAGAACAATGCTAAAAACGTAGATCTAGAGACTGAACAGGAGATGCATCGAGAGTAGCAACGATGGATGGAAATTCATTGTCCAAAAAAATTTGTGATTGTGGTGGTAAAACATTGTTTTCTTCTTCATCACAAATATGCTAAAAAAATTTGGTATGTTCTTCTTCCTGGAGATCAACAGTAGACAAAAATTCAATATTATGAGAAACATCATCTAAAAGTCGAACAAGTTTTCCTTTAGTAATTATTTGAACAATATTTTCTTTCACAGCAGGAACATCAATAGTAGCAACCATTTCGGAGAGTCTAGCAACTTGGATCTGTTTAAGTTCAATAGTGAGATCTCTTAGTTGGTGTGCCTTATCGGCAAGAAGAATTTTATCAATAATAATCATAGCAAGAAGAACTTAGCTTAGTTTTATTGTATTTCTACAAAGAGATCTCTAAGTCTATGGGTGACCTCATTTACCAAAATATCAAGGTTTGACATCATGGTGTCGAACATGAAAACTATAAATAATGTAGATTGAATCGAGCAAAATCATAAATATTGCACAACAACATGAGATGAGGGTTGAGGATCAGAGGGACCCCAACTATGAACATGATCAAGAACACATGTCGAGCAAATATGTAGATAGCAACACTTGTGGAAAGTAAATAGTGGGTATATTGGCCTCACTTTTGCTGGAAACAGTAAAAAGAAATACATATTAGATTGAACAAAATTTAAAAGACTGCACTATAGTGTGATTTGAGGATCGAGATCTAGAGGAATCCCACCTAGCTAAGGTTTGGGAGTCAGAGGGACCCCAGCTAAGATTTTTTAAAAATAGGAGTGCTCAAAAGTGTTCACGATAGGAAAAGAGCATTCACCCATCAAGATCTAGGGGTTGGATTTCTCATTCCTTTTTGAACCAATCTGGTCTCAAGAAGAGGATACTTTCCAAAAACCCTTGCACCTTGCTTTGATACCAATGATGTGGGAAGAACACTCAAGAGGTGAACACGAGAATGGCACAATGAAAACTATTAATTGCATTCAATAAAAATATATTTATAGGCATGTCTACCTTTACAAGGAGGTATTTAATATGCATGATTTGTGTCAATATTAAATGCAATATAACACTAATCCCTATCAATTTTTCCATATACTAACTACCAAAGTTGTTTCTAGAGATACATTACTATTAACATTAATTAAAATAATATGTATTTAAATATACGTTAGGTTTAATAAGATTCCAACCTCAATTTTGTATATTAAAATTTTTTATTCATTATGAGACTAAGTGAGACTTATACATTAGGTAGACTATATGAGAACACCAATAGTAGGAGTAGGGAATTGAACTTAGGTATGTACATTGAAACTAGACCAATTTTACACTTATCTCAAAAATCATGTCCAAAGCAAAGGGCAATGCTTCTATGTAGTGATGTTCCTATTGCACTATAAATTTTTCCAATCAATAGATATGTCATATCACAATGGTACTTTCTTCATCGAGCATCACTTTCACAACTTTAATAGTGTGTTTTGTTATATGGTGGAACTTTCACCTTGTGATGGTGCTTTTTCTTGTTGATGGCATATTTTTAGTCTAATTTTTTGGCTAGTTTTTGGGTTAATAATAGATTTAAATTTGAAATTAGGATGTTAATTAGTAAGTTGACCTAGTTATAATTGTAGGAGAGGCTTCAAACACTAGATTTTTAGAAGTAGAGGGCACATGAGTTGGATAATTTCTTGGCCTTCATTGACTATGTTGATCACGTACTCTTGATACAAGCATGGTTGTATCATATGGCATTAATACCAAAGTTAGGTTTCAATACAACCCTCTTCACTACCTTGGTGAAGCATTGGTATTCGAAGGTGAATAAATTTTAGGTACCATGTGTAGAGTTGGTTATGATAGTAGTGGATGTCTAACACATTTATAGGATACCCTTTAGAGGATATTCCATGTAAATAAATTATATTCAGTAACAAATCCTAGAGTGGCTTATACAAGCATGTGTAATTCTTAATCATGTAGTCATCCCTTAACGTCAGTTCATGTATGCAGATAGTCAAAATATTATAGAAATATAGTGTAGGAAAAAACTTTAATTTTTAGGTATTATATATAGATCCACCAATTTGAATCCTTTATAATAAAATAAAATAACATGCTCTTTAATTGAAACCATAGAAGACCATGCCTTTTCAAGTTTAACCAAGAAAAAAATTCATAAATAAATGAAATTACAACATAATTCTTAGGGAGGCTAACACTTATTTCTATTGCATAAAAATATTCAAACCTTGATTGTGATATTTGGAAAGAGAATATTGTTAGGATTCACTATATAAACAAAATGGGGATTCTATAAGCAAGCAACTTAATTAGTAACAAAAGAAACTATTAACCATCACAGAAGAAGAACATAAACATGCAAGACAATATAACACACAACATATAACATGGTTCAATGAACACCAGTCCTTTGTATTAACACCAATACATTCTTTGAAGGGATTAATCCTACAACACAACCAATTGCAAATTCCTCTTGAAAACACCAGCATCTCCAGATAATTACTCTAACAGTAATTCAACATACAAACACCCTTGCATCAAGCTCTACACCAAGGTTCTTGATCTCTCTACAAGAGATACATAATCCTATGCACTTACCATAAACAATATACTAAAATATATAGAATTATTACAATAGTTTTTCTTAACCATAGACCATGTTTTTTTATCTTTAAATCTATCTTTTTTATCCTTTTTGCTTTCTTGGATTTTTTCTTTTTTTTGGGCTTTTTGCTTTTCTTTTTCTTTATACAATTAGAAAAAACTTAATTTTAGCCAAGATCAGACTCCACAACCTAATAATCTCCCACTTGGAGACTGATCCACAATAAATCTACCATTGTTGCATCCACAAAAGAACATATTTAAGCTAAAAAAGGAATGTCAACTCCTCCATATTATTGTAACCATGCTCTAAACCATCACACCGGACTAGTGTCATCCACACACTTTTATCCTATGATCAACAAGCAACACACAATATCTCTACCACAAATAAGTGATAATAACAACATCCTCAGAATTACTTTGTATCATGGTAAATAAAACATCACGACCATGTCAAGATCTACATATTATGGATAACCCATAGCATGCACACACACAATATGACTTTACCACTAGATTTGAAAGCACACTCCTCGAGTGTGGAATTACCTTCCAACTTAGGGACTTGGGATCACAATGATCCAAAGCTATAATAATATTATGTGTTCCATCCTAAAAAATCATACAATGAATCCTGAGTTGTGTCCATATTCCTGGACATGTCTCCTAGTTTTCACTATTGAAATGATTAAAACCTCTTTTTCATCTGCTATATTTTCTTCTCTTCCATCTCCATTTGTAGACCAACAATATTTCTTTAGATACCCCTTCTTACCACAATTCCAGCACACCATCTTTCATTTGGACTTGGATCCACCTTGCTCTTCACGGTTCTCCAAATTCACTCTTGTATTATTTTTTTATTCGGAAATAAATACTACACCAGATGATGATTCTTACATGCTCTTCCTTCACATTTCATGACTAAATACTGCACTCACTACATCATCAAAATAAATAATACCATAAACATTACCATTGCTAATAGCCATTACCAACCTCTCCCAACTACCAGGTAATGAACACAAGAATAAAATGGCTTTCATCTCTTCCTCAATTTTAATATTAACTGAGGCTAATTGACTAATAGCTATATTGAAATAATTTAAATGACTATCTACAAATCCACCTTCTGAAATTTTCAAATTGTAAATATGCTTCATTAGAAAAACTTTATTTGAAGTCGAGGGATTTTCATACAACATTTTTAGTGTGTCCATAAGATCCTTCGTAGTCTTCACCTTTGAAATTTTGAATGCCACTAAAGTTGCAAGGCATAAACAAATAGTACCCAATGCCTTCCTGTCTAGAAGAGCCCACTCCTCATATGACATGCTTAACGGTTTCTTTGCTTTACCTTCCAAAGGTAGATAGAGATCTTTTTGATACAAATAATCCTCCATCTGCATCTTCCACAGCTGATAGTTCTGGCCATTGAATTTCTCCACTCTAAACTTCCCTTCTTCTGCCATAGCTCCCACTCAAGTCAAGCTCCCACTCAATCCTGAATCCCAACCTCACTCTGATACCAATTGTTAGGATTCACTATATAAACAAAAAGGGGATTCTAAAAGCAAGTAACTTAATCAATAACAATAGAAATTATTAACCATCACAAAATAAGAACATAAACATACAAGACAAGATAAAACACAACATATAACGTGGTTCACCCAACACCAGTCCTTTGTATTAACACCAATACATTCTCTGAAGGGAGTAATCCTGCAAAAAAACCAATTGCAAATTCCTCTTCAAAACACCAACATCTCCACACAATTATTCTAACAGTAATTCAATATACAAACACCCTTGCATCAAGCTCTACACCAAGTTTCCGGATCTCTCTACAAGATTTACATAATTTTATGCACTTTCCATAAACAAGATACTCAAATATATAGAATTATTACAATAGTTTTTATTAACCATAGACCATGTAACATGTTTTTTTATCTTTAAATATATTTTTTTTATCCTTTTTTCTTTCTTAGATTTTTTCATTTTTTTTGGGCTTTTTGCTTTTCTTTTTCTTTATACAATTAGAAAAAACTTAATTTTAGCCAACATCACACTCCAAAACCTAACAAATATAAAAAAATATCAAATGTTAGAATATTTTCTTCAAAATATCTTTTAAGCTAGAAATATATTTATCAAAATTTTATCAAAATAAAAAAAAAAACTATCTTATAACATTTATGTCCACTCCATATTGACTTAACCACAACATTAGGGGTCATAAATTGTCATCCAAAAAGTAAATAACTTAGATGATTACTAGATAGGTTAATTTTAAACCATTTCTAAATTCACTATGATGTTGTATACTAATAATAACATCAACTTATTTATTCAAGTATAAAAACATCCATGAAAATTGAGGGTAAATAATCATATGATTTTTAAATATCCATGGTAACACATGTCCACATAAACATAACTTGATTTCTCTTCAAGAAGTAAGTATCTCTTGCATGGTGTCTCTTACTTTTACTAATATTTCTCAAAACCTACACTTCCATAGGTTAGTATGGAAGTCCAAAAAGTATGGTCCATCACTTATATATAACTTTTAAACTAAAATATATGTTGAGAAAAATCATTTCATAAAGAAAGTCATTGAATATTGTAAACCCAATTTGTACTTCCTTTTGATTAATTTTTTAATCTATGAAAAATTAGCTAGTATCCATTATATTTATATATTAACTCTATGGTTTATGCTCAATTATTTCATCATTACAATCCTTTTGGTGACTCATCTACTTCCTAGATCAATATTCTCATATACCTATTCCTCATTTTGTTCATGATTAGGAAAAGAATTAATTCCTCTAAGTAGATCATAATTATTCCAAATTAGAGATTCTCTAAAAGAAATATCTTCCTTTCTATGCATGTTCATTTTATTAGAATGTTCAATTCTATGAATTTCTTCTAATATCTAGAGCAAGAAACTTAAAGGTGAGACTCTTTCACCCTCACACTTGCTTAAACTTTACAATTTATGGATGGGTTTGGGATCATAGTTTATGTTGTGAAAATCCTTACTCCATATTGCTTTTGAAAATTATTTTTAATATAAAGTTATAATTCCAAGCTATTTTCATTTTCTATAGTTTTAAAGATGATTCATAGAGAAAACAAGTTTATTTTTCTATATCCTACCTACAAAATTTTTTACAAGAAAAATCTTGCTATTAACATTAATTAAAATGATATGTATTTAAATATACTTTGAGTTTAACAAGCTTCCAAACTCAATTTTGTATTGTTAAACTTTTATTTCATTATGAATTTAATACAATGTAATTTTGAAAATAATAATAGTTTCAATATTTTTTTATTGGTGGTTGGGGGGGGGGAGGGGGGCGTTCCACTGTTTCTTTTTTTTGTTGTAATTGCATACATTTATAACAAAACAAAAATAGTTTAAAATAAACTTAACAATATAATATGCAAACACTAAAATAACAATTTACAGGTTTATTTTTAAAATATCATAACAATTTACAAACACAAAAATGATATTCCAAATATATTATTTTATGTTACATAAATTTGTGAATTCATACACAATTTTTCTTATTTATACCTTATACTAATAGAAAATCACCTCTAATCACATGTTAAATTCCAAAGGATCACACAATAATATTTACAATAATGCCCACATAAAATACTGAAAATATTATTGATAAAAAACTACAATAACATGCATAAAAGCTTTGATACTTTGTTAAATAATAGAGAGCTTTATCCTCAATATATAGTTACATGTGACTCTTCATACATGTCTCTTGAATTTACTTCTTCTCTCACATATTACACAATGACAAAGTCTCTCATAATTATGTAACTCTCACACATGACACCTCACACAAATCTTCATTTACTCACATGACACCTTACAATCATAACTCACACTTGCAAATGACACCTTTGCAACTTGACACATATTACTGACCTAAATATTAAACACACACTCTATTATTAAATATTCCCTAAACTAAATAAAGTACTCCCTATGTATTGATAAATATCTCTAATATTTATAGTTTTATGGGATCTATTAAAACTTTTGTTATTGCATCTTTTATCCCATAAGAATCAGTAAAACCATCATTATCCTTAAAAAGGAAGAACAAACCTCTTCCAATATTGAAATAAAAAGATTTACAAGAAGTCGGAATATGACATGATTTTAGAAATTCCCAATTTAGTTCTTCTGCATAGCCATCAATAAGACTATAGACGTAACTGAAGGCATCTTCCATTGATATTTTAGGATTGTCTTTCATATAACAATCTATAGTTGAAGCTATTTGTCCATGAATTTTATCATCCTGTAGATTTAAAAACATATGTTAGCATTGTTGTATTGAATTCCAATGACATGATAAATCAAATAACATATTTAAATATTTGAAGTATTGGACCTAATTTTAATTACCTGAAAATCATTTACGTCATCAAGTAATCGAGTAAGCAATGCTACAATAGATTGGAACCTTGATGTTGGAAAATCAAGTTGCTCCAAAATCTCAGCAGAAAGACAAGTGTCCATTAAAACTAATGGAAATATCAAAACGACTCGCAATCCCGCACTTATCTCAGCATTCTTCATGTATTCAAGAAATGTTGGTGTGTACTTGAAAGCAATCCATTCAGCTTCTTTTAAGTAAGCCAAAATGAGTACTTTCCACTGAAAAGTAAAACATGATGTAAGATTAAAATATATTTGATATACTATTCATATAATAAAAATTATAAGTTAAAAAATTAAAGTATAAATATGTTATAAAGATTCTATATAAATACTTTTGGAAACAAAAATATATTAAACCATAGATTTTATTAAAATATAGAATACATTACAAAATAAAATTAAAAAAAATTCAAACAATTATATATATATATATATATATTTTTTATATATATATATATATATATATATATATATATATTCTCATTTTAAAAATAAGTATCTCCCTTGTAATTTCTTTGCTATATTCTTAATGGTTTAGTTTTTAAAACTATTTCACATTATTATAATAAGGGCCCCACTTGTTTTCTTTTTTTGGTAGCCACCATGAATCCGGACATGTCACATTATTATAAATATTCTTTATAAATACTTTGGAAATATTTCTTCTTTATTAATAGTCATTTCTCCCATCTATTTACATCTAAACTCTACCATCCTCATAAGTTAAAGTGTTTCTAGGAACACCAACATATGCCTTCTACCTATTCTATTTATGTATCATTCAATGTTTAAGGTTTGATGCAATCTAAAACATGCATCTTATGTGTTTTTCCATGATAGATTCTCTTGTGGTTGCAAATCATGAAGATGTCTATATATCAAAATATGTGAAGATATTGTGAAGAAAATTATCGAACAATACTTCTAAGTTGTCATGATATCTTTTTATTGTTATTTTATGAAGGAATTAAGTTTTGCACTTGCTTCAAGTTGTTCTACAAATATTTCATGAAAAGGATTAAACCATACATAAAAAGCTTTTAATCGATTTTGTTGAGAAAATTAAATGAGATTATGTGATTGTATTTTGACAAAAAAAAGTAATACTAACAAAATAAATTATGGTCTTAAAATATCATAATGAGAATGATAATATTGATATCATAAAGATAAATAATGATGACATCATTATCATAAAAGAAGTTGCTTTAATAATTGTATATAAACCAAAATATATACAAATAAGATGATTATGCAACTCATTGAGAGTATAAGTTACTAGACATATAATCCCAAATCAATCAATAGTATTGTTGAAAATTTCTTGAAAATGATGAAGGTAATCAATCAATAATATTGTTGAAAATTTCTTCAAAATGATAAAGGTCTCCTTGCTCAATGATGTCACAAAAAGAACTTAACAAAAAAGAGGTTATTATAAAGATCTAGAACATGTCAAGTTTCATAGAGTGAAAATCCTCTCAAGCCAATTATTGATACTATTAGTTTACTAACTTATTTGTTACAAGATTTCTAACAAAAAAATTGAACATTATAGTGGGTAAAATGGATCTTTTACCATTAATTATGACCTTTTTAAAATCGACAAATGATAATATAGTGAATGAGAGTGATACTTTATTACTAAGTTTTGATCTTGTAGTCTCCTCCAATGAGTTATCACTAGCAACAATCATGGTCATCATAAAATGACCTACAAACTTCAATCATGAAATGTTTTTAAAAATCATGGATGAAGAATCTTGAATGCAAAAAAAACTCTTTTAAACAAAATTATACCAATTCAATGTATATTGCAAGCAATAAATAACCAATAAATTTTAGTTAGATCAAAATAATTATAAATAAAAAATTTAATATAAAAAGAAAAATAAATCTTCTATAATCTTCACATCCAACGAAAACTTTCATAACCGTTAAAAAAAAACGGGAAAAATGTTATCTTAGTTCAAACTAAGATTAAGAAAAAAAATTATTGAATGCTGTCAACAATTAGACTTGGTGTATGTGTAAGATGCTCGACGCATCGATCTATAAATAATTATTATTTAATTTAAAATAAAAAATAAAAATAAAAACTTCCGACAAGGTGCTTACAGAGTCTCGCAAATGCTTGTGCACGTGAGGACCGTGTTTCTTCTCGGCTTCCCTTGCAATCTTCTCGTACACCCCACGTGCAAATTTCCAGAAAATTTTCATGTAATCCGGCAGGTTTTCCGTCAATGATATATCCCATCTGAAATTAAATTATAAGCATCAGCTTCATAAAAATTTCATCATGAATCAAATTAGACGCTTAGAAATTTATGGAATATGAAGCAATTACTTTGTTAATGCCTCCGTGAGCTGTTTAAGTTCTTCAAAGGTTCCATAACTGTCGTAAGTGTCATCTGTCAGACATAAAACAGTCACCCATTCCGCAAAAGCGATTCTTCTTTCACGGAATTCGGGCTCAAACATTGCACACAGCCCCCAAAAATACCACTCCACATGACGATGGCGTAGAAAATCCAGCTGACTCGCCTCCGAATCTTTCCACCATCTACAGTACGAGACATCAAAACCAAATCCATGAAAATTGGCAGTAAAAATTTCTTTTGATAAGAATTTCACCTTCAGTTTGGTTGCTCACCTGGACACTACTTTTAACTCGTTCTGGTGTTGAGACTGCAAAATGTTGAAGTCCAGTATTGCAAGTTCTATAAGCTTGTCACATATGCTGCACAAGGTAACACCTTTAATTTCAAAAGTTTGAAAAGAGGGCAGAAAATAAACTGTAAATTTCATTCTTTTATTTTTTTATTTATAATTTCACTTCAGACTTACCTGTGGACATTCTTGATCTGAGGCCAAGTATTGGTGTGTTGCCTAATTATTTCAATATAGTTTCTGGTCTCCCATCGGGGAACGCTGCGTCTCCATGGATATTTTAAAACGTATTCCACCTGTATCAAGTTGTTGTTTTAGTGCTTACATCAACAACATATTAAAAAATAAATAAATAAATAAATAAAAGTAAAAGTAAAAAGTAGAAAGTAGGAAGGCATATTCTCGGCAAAATAAAATTAAAAATACTCGCCTCCATTACAAGCTCATTGATCTCAAGATTCGGTCTCTGGAGAGACTGTTGCAGATATGAGGACGTAAAGATTTGAGCCTCTTTCATAATCTTCTCTCCGGGAAAAACAAGCTCCGAAGCTCGATATAAATTCAGCATGCTTCTTAATTCATCTCCGGCTGGGACAATGAATTTTCCATCTCCGTCTTTGAAATTTTCAAATACATCTGTTGATACATGAAAATCAAATATCATATCCATCAACAAAAGAATATCTAGTGTCAGAAACTGAAATTTTCAGAAACAAACAAATCCAGCACCTGCAGATACATCGTATCGATTCAGACGGAGACATAGGAATCCCAAAGCCGTAACGTTGAGATCACCATTAATATTTCCTTCTTCCTCCTTCCAATATCTGTTGTTCAAAATTTCTCGGCAATATCAAAATTTAACAGCATTATACAACTAATTCTAATGATATTCTAGTGGTTCTGACCTTGTGACTTTACAAGTGAAATGCTGAAAACAATCCGATCTATAATAGAAAAATGAAAAAGAAAAGGCTTAAACATACTTGTAACTGTAATCCAATGACATTCTGATTTCATGCTGGAAATAACGATCGATTCCCAATCGTTGGACGACATCGACGATCCAAAACCTTTCGAACAATTCATGAGTACAAGGATTGACGTCTGCATGATCTACAAGCGCATTGAGAATTTCTCCGATCTCCTTAATCAGCGTTTCTCTGCGTTCAGCGTATAAAGGTGTCTGATATCAAATCAAATGCAGTCACAAGCATTAAATGATATTCACACAGAATTAGGGATGGACAAATATACAATTTCACAACATATATTTAAATTTTTATACCGCGTAAGGTGAAGACAGAGATTGTATGAGGTCATCGTCCCATAAGTTGGGATGAAAATTGCTCTTTCCAGAGCCGAGATCTGCAACATCAAGAGGTTGAGCCATTGCCATTTCTCACAGTAGACAATCGCAAGCGCAGCCTTAGAATCTTGTGACCAAGCGGAGACAAGCGCAGCCTTAGAATCTTGTGACCAAGCGGGTCTCCTTCACTGCTATTTATAACGTAATACCGTTTTTATTTTATTATTATTTCTTTTTCTTCCTTCTCATTTTGAAAGGTACTTGTCCAAAACGAATAATACAAGTAACGACAAAAGCAAAACGAATAATACGACGGAAAAAAAGTTGGCCTTTGCTATCCATGTCAACATTATCGAAACAATGATTCAAAGTATATGAATCACATTAAATCGAATCAAATTTTAACATAAGCATATGTTTTTCTTTTATTGGTTGAAAGGGTGTTGAAAGGTCCTGAACCCTGTACAAGTATTTTTTACATGTTTTCCAAACCCACCAAAGAGGCCCATGAGCTAAAGATCAAAGAAAAAACAAAACACCACAAGAAGAAAGGTGTCGCGATATTGCGACATGTTGCATTTTCGCGGTCCAAAGCATAGAGAAAAAACAAGGAGGAAAAGGTGTCGCGATATCACGACATGTTGCATTTTCGCGGCGAAAGGAGGAAAAAGTGTCGCGATAAGCATATGTTATTGAAATAGATGTTTAGGATTAACTATGGATTAGTTGTGGTTAGGATTAAAATTGAGTTAGGTATGAGGTGAAAAATAGGCATTAGGTGAATTAAAGGTTATAGTTAATTATATAAATATAAAAGTAATGGGTTAGTTGTGGTTAGGATTAAAAATGAGTTAGTTATGAGGTGAAAAATAGGCATTAGGTGAATTAGAGGTTATAGTTAATTATATAAATATAAAAGTAAGATTTTTATTTATATATTAAATGTTATTAATAATTTAAGTTTTTTCAATAAAATTTATATGTAATATGAGTTGATTTTTTTTAATTAAATGATTTGATTGAATAAAAATTAAACACATTCCTCTTAATAATACTTTAATTTTTCAAATTTTAATATCATTGGTGAAAGGTGCAAGTGATATATCTTTCTTAACAATAGTTTTAATTAAGTCTTTGGGTCTAGGTGGATTGGTAAGTTGGGGTCCTTATTGAGAGGAGACCTAGGTTCCAATCCCATGGGCATGCCCTAACTAGTAGCTCAATCTGACTCTTTTGCGTGTTGCACATGACTGACGACAATCTATTTTCTGCTTGTCTGGCGGTCCCCTTCATGCCACGTGGTGTTGAACCAGATTGATGAAGATGGTACGAACCCTGTGTGTTCAGCGGTCCTCATCTCATGTCGAATTACCATTAAGGAGACAGTGGGTGTGTTGGAAGCCTTCACTGATAGTTTAAACCCTGCGACAATTACTAAAAATTGTGATTGTAACCAATTCATCTATGTAACCAAAAAAAACAATAATTTTAATTTAGGAAACTGACCTAACCTTCCTTATAATAATTTTAAATTATATAAATCAATATCAATGACTAGTTTAAACAAGTTTATTAAATTGAAAGTGTTATTTTTAAGATTAGGTGAAGATATAAAATATATAATGACAATCCTAAAGTCAGCATGACTCTTAGAATGTAAATCATAACTATATCTCATACAAAAGCATCTTCGAAGTGAATTTGTGTTTATTAAATTGAAATTATTATTTTTTCAAGATTAGGTGAAGATTTAAAATATATAATGATAATGTTAACATCAACATGACACTTAAAATGTAATTTGTAATTATATCTCATAGAAAAGCATCTTTGAAGTGAAATTGTTAGACAACATATATGAGTATTTTAGATCTTAGCTTTAAATTTATTTATATTAATATTTAATTTAATTTTCAATTGGTTATATGGATTCAAACGGTCTCATTGTATTACATCATCACCACATAGTGGTATTACAACAAAGCTTAAATATTATCTATGTATTGCTTGGCAATATTTAAATCTTGGTCTTCTCCTTGAATGTTGATAAATCTAATCACTTGAATTTATCTTTAGATAAGATTTGAACATTGGTTTCTTTCTTGAATGTTGAAGAATTTAACCAGTTGAACTAATGTTATTTGATTATTTATATTAATATTTCATGTTCTTGTTTGTTTTTTATATATTTTCATTTCAATGCTTTTATTTTTATTTATATTATATTAAATATTTTCTTTGACATATATCCTCAAAATAATATATAATTATTATATCTTTAAAAAACTAATTTTACATTTAAAATCTTGAGAATGGTAGATAATAGCCATTTACTTTATTATAATATTTGTTTTAAATTTTTAAAAAGTAAGAAGCAAAAATATTGTAAATAATATTGTGTAATATATGGCTTATAAATATGTTCTAACATACATAATAATATTGTGTAATATATCGCTTATAAATATATTCTAACATACTTACTATTATAACGTGTGGGACAATTTATTACTCTATTGATCCAAAATTATGGGGATGATGATTTTGATTGTACGTGTGAATCAGTTCCTTTATATTTGATCAACATGTAGGGATTTTTTTCTCCTCTTTTCATTCTTAATATATTTCTTTCTTGAATGAAAATAATGAACCTTATGACATAGTGCGTTGGCCACATTTTTTCTATGGGGTATTGGATTTATAACGTCTCATTCTAAGAATAAAGGATTTACAAAGCTAGTTGGTAGGTTATCCGTATGAGGACCGATTGATTATGATTTCAAGGTATATACATATCTTTTTATACATACACTAATTTTTATGATCCATGATAATATTTCAAACTAGATGAATGTATTTTAGCTAAGAATAAAGGATCTACAAAGCTAGTTGGTAGGTTATTCGAATGAGGACCGATTGATTATGATTTCAATGTATATACATATCCTTTTATACATACACTAGTTTTTATCATACATGATAATATTTCAAACTAGATGAATGTATTTTATCTTTATATTATTTTATTAGAATATGTTTATGATTGATGACTAATGATTTAACCTTGTTATGTCATGATGATGCTACGAGGATGTTGTTGTTGTTTTTTTTTTTGTTTAATATTTGGTTATTGTGAGAAACCCCTATCACCCACATAAAGGGCAGTCTCCTCCCAACCACAACCCTTCATAAAGTCGAGAGCTATACTTATCAATAGGTAATTTAACACAAAGCCACCACACACTCGCCCACGCTATGATTTGAACCTTGGACCTCCCAAAGAAGAGCCAAAGCCCCAACCGTTGTACTGCACCCCAGGTTATATGATAAAAATTTAAAATGATAAGAATTTGTATATATATTTTGATGTTAAGATGCATAAAATACACATTGTATTATAGATGTTAGATTAATCATGATGATATAGCTTATCATACAAGTATGTAAGTATATGGAAAATAGATATTCCCTAGGGCAATTTAGGTAGTGTCATAAAGCTTTGTTATAATACATATAAAAATGTGCCCAAGTGGACTAAATTAGATAATATCATAAGATATTATTGTGATACAAGTTATGACATAGATAAAAATGTGCCCAAGGAGACTTTAAATGAATACATAATGCATTACTATACTATACTATAATATAAATATATAATTTTTGGTGCCTCCAAACATATGTTAAAGAAATTTTTTTTTTGAAAAGTTATAAATGGATTTGTCTCAAACCAAATATTTTTTAGGACTTTATAGATGCACCAAATGGAGAAAGACTTACCTCTAAACAAATATCATAGATAAATTATACTAATAGATTTATTTTTTTATAAATATCTAAAGGACTTATGCTTTATCGTTATACAAATATTGTAAAAAATTCTATGTTACTTGTAAATAAATATCATAAAGGATGTTTGTTGATGGATTTACCTTTAGATAAATTTCTAAGGGACTTATGCCTTACCTTTAGATAAATCATAAAAGACTTCTAATTTGAGACTTAACTCTAGAAATAATGTTAGAGAGGATTGGTGAAATGTGTTAAATGGTGATGAATTTTCCTCAATACAAAGGTTATAGAGGACTTTGTAGATTTGTGATTTTATACTAATTTGAAAAAAAATGGTTCCCCTATGTTAGGATTATCTAGAGGATAAATTTAATATGGATATAATACATATTTCCCCTATGCATGTTTGTGATTGGGGTTCATTTTGATGATCCTACATAGAGGATTGAAACACTCATTGATTCCATCCAATATTTTACATGGATCCAAGAGCAATATGACTATGATTTTAACATGATAGGAGATGTAATTTATTTCCACTAATACCTATGAGCCTCGTAGCTTTCATCATACGGTAAGTGTACAATAGAAGTGTTGGAAATTTTGAGTATATTGTTGTCATTGATGTCAAAGGATTAAAGTCATAAGTTGATGATATTAGTTATCATTTATGTCAAGGAAAATAAAGGTTTAATTAGTTTACCATGGTGGTGCTTGCAAAATAAAAAGGCATATGTTTTATGGTGGTAAAGAAATTATCCAAGGAAAAGATCGAAAGGAGAAAAAAAATTATTATATTTAAATATATGAATATTTAAATAATTATAATAATTAAAATATTAAAAGGACCTAAAGGTTAAAATATAAATTATAATATTTAAATCTACTTTAGATTTAATTATTATAATAATTTTAAAGTTTTAATTGGGTGCCAATGTTGCAAATTCGAAATACCTCCCCAAGCGCTGACGTCAAACATCATAAGAGCAAATGCATATATATAACATAAAGTTTATTGCAAAGTTGTCAATGGTTAATGCAATGAGAAGATTTCAATTAATGCATGTGCAAAATTTGATAAATTTGAATGCAACTCATTTGTGGTCATTGGAGAAAGGAAAAAAGGGCAGCGCTCTTTTTGAAATCAAAATAAGGATAAATCGATGTGACAGCGAAAAGAAATTCCATATGGTTAGCTAGCCTAGATGGTAGATCCCTTGGCACTAAGTTGTTACAATAGGGAGATCTTGAGTTTGAGACACAGTAGAGGCAAGAAGTTAAAGTTAAAAAAAATCTTTTGCAACAGAGATAAAGACTAAAGTAGAGAATGTGGCAATGTGTTTTTGTGTGGAGGGCTAGCCGACATGGTGGCCTAGCCGAAGCTAGGGTGCGGGCCAGCAAGTGATGCCAGTTTGAATCGCGGTAGCGACATCAAGGGGGAAATATTTTTTTTGGATTAATTATTTGCTAAGGCTAAGGTATGCTTGCTTAGGGATTCATAAGGTGATTATTTTATTATTTTTTATTTTTTAATTAAAATAAAGGACAACGTGGAGCAATTAAGGTTGTTTGAACTAAAATGGAGTTTTACCTAGTGCTATGTGTGGTGTATTATGTTATGGTCTTGTTGAATAATTGAGGGGAATTGAAATATTTTATTTTAAGTAGCAGGTATAAGGTGTATAAGAAAATTTATGTGTGTAATTTGTGGTGTTCTTGGGTTGAATTTTATTTTGTAATATTAGGAGTAATAAGGTGTGATAAGTTACTTAACATTTTTCTTGCATTTTGAAAGGAAGATATGAAAGGTTTTGTTGAGTATTAATATTTTATTTTTGAGAACAAAAGGAGAGTGATTGAACATCAATTTCAGATTTCATTGAGCATTTTTTAAGGTGAAAATTCATGTGGATGTTTTGAGGAAGTATCTTGTAATCTAACCCTTGAAGTGGTACTAGAAAATCAGTTGTTTATGAGATAGGTTTTTGAAGACATAACTCCATAAGAGCAAATTAAAATGTGTGGGCACATAATTCCTTGTTTGAAGTATTTGGTTGAAGTGAATGTTTTGGAACATAAGGTGGAGATAAAATGACTGTTTAATAAGCATTGTTGAAAATATTTGAGTTAGGATTTGTGCTTCATTATTGGATGATTTTGGAAATATTTGGGGTATATTTTGAGAATAATATTGTGCTTCCATTATTGAAAGAGATTGAGACACTTGTGCTAGAGATTATGAACTACTTGAGTTATATTTGAAAACAAGTTAGTTCATCATTGTGAAACCTTGTAAAAATTGGTTTGAGAGATATTGATAGCAATTGTGAAAGAATTTGAGATCAATTTTATGAGGAAAATTGTGCATTAGTGTGATTGAACTTTGAGAGAAAATTTGCAAGAAAGATAGACCAGTTTTGTGAAACAAGCTATACACTATTTTGATTTGATTTGAAAAGGATTTTACAAGAGATAGAGATTGGTTAATTGAGTATAATATTTGTGAGTGTGAAGAAGATATTGAGTTTTTGATAGAGCATATCATTCTCTATATATTCCAGAGGTTAAAAAAATTCTAAGTAGAATTTTTATGTGTGAAGAAATCTTTTCTGAAAGAGATTTAAGTTGTGTTTGTATGCATGTTTCAAAAATATTTGAGTCATTTTTGTGAGTGGCTTAAGGATATGTTTGGAAAGTATTTGAGAAGTCTTGAGGATAGGTTTGAGCAAGTCTTTGAGAAGTCTTGAAGGCATATTTGAGCAAGTCTTTGAGAAGTATTGAAGGCATATTTGAGCAAGTATTGAGATAAGACTTGGATAAATTTTTGGTGCATATTTGTGAGCAGAGTTAGAGTAGATATGTGCTAGACTAGTGGCAGGGTTTGGTGTAAATTTGTGAGCAGATTTAGAGCAGATTTGTATTATATTTGTGAGAGGGTTTTGTGTAGATTTGATATTGAGTTGAGAATAGGCTTTAGAGGTGACAGAATAAAGAGGACAGAGGTCACCAATGGATAGAGGCCCATCAGCCAATACAGTGGGGACAAAGGTCTCCTATGGAGAGAGATACACAAGCTATAGTAGTGGGGGAAGAATTCTTCTGTAAGTTCACCAGGCTGAGTAGAGGGGATATAGTTCTCATGTGTATATAGATCCATAAACTAGAGAAAAGGATAAGTTTTCCTGTGGAGAGAGATCCACAAAATAGATCAGAGGAGAAAGATTTCTCTTATGAATAGATATCCATGAACCAGAGCAAGGAGATAGAGTTCTCTTATGGAGAGAGATCCATGAAATAGTAACGAAGATATAGTTATTTTGTGTATAGATATCCATGAACCAATTGAGGAGATAGATTTCTCCTAGATCAAGTTCCACAAACTAGAGCAAGGGGATAGAGTTCTCCTATGGAGAGAGATCCATAAAATAGAGCATAGGGGATTGGTGTCTCCTTTGGACATAGGTCCATAAAAATTGTAATAGAGAATTTATTCCCAAGATATTTGTTGAGAAACTTTATAAGGAATATTTTCTCCATGGAGTAGCCCACATTGGATGAACCATGTTATTTTTGTGTCTCTCATGTGTGATGATTTATGTATTGCTTTGATTACTACATTTGATATTGACATGATAATATTAGATAATATTGTTTGAAAAATAAAAGTAAAAGCTGGTCTTATACTATTCAACCCCACTCTAAGTATAAGCCTATGTTATTTAATTGGTATTAGAGCGCATTCCTTTGAAAGAGTCTAACAGATTGAATGAAGATATTATAGGAACATAGATGGCATATCAGAATGGATATTCATAAAATAAGGCACCATTGTTTGATTGGAACAATTATGCTTTCTGGAGCATAAGAATGAAGACTTACTTGATGGCACAAGAATATGAGATATGGTAATCAGTTGGGATGGGTTCAAACCTACAACTAATCCTCCCATAGATAAATATGGTAATCTATTACATGTGAATAATGTTAAGGCTATGAATGGAATTTGAGGTGTTTTATGTGAAGCATAATTTGTGAAATTTATACACTAGAAATCAACAAAAGAGATATGGGAAAAATAGAAGTGAATATATGAAGGAGATAAAAAAGTCAAGTTGGAAAAATTGCAAATCACAAGAAAATATTTGAATATTTGAAGATGGAATATGAGGAAGATATTGCTACGTACTATCTTCATTTGGATGAGGTTTTTAATACCATGTGTGGAATTGGATTCAAAATTGAAGACTCTAGTGTTGCTCAAAAGGTTTTAAGATCACTTCCTATGAGGTATGATGGAAAATTTTTAGCTATAGAAGAGATGAGAGATATTGAAAAATTGACTATGGATGAGTTACATGGAATTCTCATAGCTTATGATATGAGGATAGTAAAGGATTCCAACTCTAAGAAAGAGGTATCTTTAAAAGCTTCAAATAAGACAAGATAAGAAACCAGAATCAAGTAGTGAGTCAAGAAGTAATGAATAAGCCAACTATGGGAGAAGAAACAAGGACTTAAGAAATCACAAAGTTATGAAGACCGTGAAATTTTTTAATTATGGTGATTTTGGTTACTATGCATCTAATTGTCTAGAATATGGAAGTGGTAGCAGTGAAGATAAACATGATCATAAGCAGGTTTATGCATAGTGGTTATTTATTGCCAAATTGGCTCAAATTACAATTTTCAAAATTTGGAATTGGCTAATATTTGGGACCCTTGACCAGGGCCCATTAGCTAAAAATTCCTAGGTGCAATTTTTTTTTTGGATCAATTCACCTCAATTTTATAATAATTTGACAATTTTAAGTTTAAATTTCCAATATTACCCCTAATAATAGTGAACCTTCTACATGCATTTGGACACTATTGTCTGGATTTCAAAATTGATTCAAAAATTTTTTATAAATACATTTTGAGACCAAACCCTTAATGCTTAACCTTGATCATAAAAAAAAGGAAGCAGGAAAATTTAGGTATGAAAAGAAAAATAGGTATAGACAAGGCAAGCATGAAAATAAGTTCTTTCAAAGGCAAAATAAAAGTTTCTATGTTAATAAGGCAAGTAAGGTTTCAAGTGACAATGATGAAAGACCCTTAGATAGTGAAGAAGAAGAGATTATATTTTTGGTAATAGAAGAGGACTAAAATGCTCCTGTTGAAGATAAAGCTAAAAAGTATGAAGATACTCTTGAAGACCAATAAGTAGAGAAAGATTCATAAAATGAAGATGAAGGCACAATAGATATAGAAGCAGAAATTATTGTTGTTCTTAGATATTTTAAAAATGTTAGAAAGAAGAATTCAAGACTAAAGACTCAAGTTCAAGAATATGAGGAAGAAAAATAAAATATTCTACAAGACCTGACAAACTCAAAAGCTAAGGCAAGAAAAATTAAAATGGTCATGGGTAAAAAGTTAGAGGTAAAAGAGTTAGAATGTGAAAGATTAGAACATGAGGTAGTTTTTTTTTTTTTTTTGGTAATTAAGGATCAATTTCATTGCAAACGGGTTTCCTAGGTTGACCCAAAACCTTTTACAATAATCAACATAGAGCTGTTATGGATAAGAAAACAAAAGGGCGCACCATAGCCAGCTGTCACCAATAACCCCCACCTCCGCGATTTCGCGACAAGTCACGAAAATGAGACAAGCCGTGAAATTGCGACAACAATCGGCCAAGCGCTACGCTTTTCAGCAACACCACGATTTTGCGACAAGTCACAAAAATGCAACATGTCACGATTTCGTGACAAAAAACATCCAGCAGTATCCAAAGCCAAAAAATCCATGATTTCACGACAGGTCGCGAAAAGGTGACAAGTAGCAAAATCGCGACAACAACGAGCCTTCTGCTTCACCTTCATGCAGCACCGTGATTTCGCGACAAGCCGCGAAAAAATGACACGTCGCGATTTCGCAACAATTTTTTCCCTTTTGCTTTGCCTGCAAACCCACCCGCAATTTTGCGACAGGTCGCGAAAATGCGACAAGTCACGATTTCACGACAATTTTCTGCCTTTAGCAACAATTTCCAACCACTTCGCGATTTCGCTCCTTGTCACAAAAATAGAAAGTCTTATCAAAATTAACTTCAACTTTAACTTTTTCTCTCGACATCTATCTGCCTTTAGTTTCACTATCTACATCTCTGCGAAATCGTGACAAGTCGCAAAAATGCGACATGTTGTGATTTCACGACATCTAACAGCCTTCTACACCATAGTCACATTCGCGTCGCGAAAACGCGACATACTTGCCGAGAGCTTCCTTCTGCCGCTGTTGGTCGCGAAATCGTGACAACTTTCCATACTTAGCAAAATCTAAGCTTGGGCGCCGCGAAACTGCATCAAGCTGCGAAAATGAGACACTCTACGAAAACGCGACAAAAATACTCTAAGCTCTTGAATGTTTCTTTTGGGCGCGACAACGCGACATGTCACGAATTCGTGACATGTTGTGATTTCGTGACACTTTTCGGTCAATGCCACTCCTGCTTTGCTTTGACTGCGAAATGGCGACACGTCGTGAAATCGCGACGGTTTAGTAGGGCGCTCTCTTCTGACTCTGTCGGTCGTGAAATCCTGCCAAACTTCCACACAGCTTTTTCTAGCCTCGAGCACCACAAAAACTCAGCAGGTCACAAAAATGCATCAAGCTGCAAAATCGCGACAAAAAATCATGAAGCTCAACACTGCTTCTCATAGGCGCGAAAGCGTGACAAGTCACGATTTTGCGACAATTTTGGGTCAACACATCGCCACCTCTACTTTGACCGCGATACGATGACACGTCGCGATATCACAACAAAAACCTTATGAGCTTTTCACTGCAACTTTGGAGCGTGACATCGCGACAATTCATGATATCACCACAACTGATGGTCAAAACCTTTGCTGCTCTATGTTGACCGCGATATGGCGACATGTCACGATATCACGACAATTTTGGAACATGGTCACACTTGTGTTTTTTGGTCGTGAAAATGCAATAGAAAATATTTGGGAGACAGAACACTTCTCTTCCTTTTCCAAACTTCCACAGATGCAACATCATTGGCGGTCGTTTTGGATAATCTTGTCCACTTCACTTGGAACCCCAAGTTCCCAAGTGACCAAACCATCAGCTTCCACTCCTAAATTGGCTAAGATATCAGCAGATTTATTAGCTTCCCTAAACACATGCTCGGCTCTTCGCTCATTCTTGGCTTGGTAGAGGTACCTCGCCTCTTCTATGACAGTCCTAAACTGCCACGGAGGAGTTTTCCCATTGTTGAGGTAGTTTCACTAAGGATAGAAGTGAAATATTTTAAGGACAAGCTACACATGTTTGGAAAATTTTCAAATAATTTGGATAAGATTATCAATGCACAAAGATCTTCATCTATCAAAACAGGACTTAGTTTTGAAGAAGGACAAGGGAAACAAGAAGAAGGGTCAAGCTCAAGCTCAAAAGAAGAGGAAATTTTAGAGGAAGAGAGTGAAGAATAAATTGAGACTTATGTGGATAAGTTGAAGAATAGAAGCTTCAATAAGAAAGGAAACAATGCACAAACAAGAAACAAGGATCATCACAGAAAAGGCAAAGAAATAACTAAGAGACCAGAGGGTTCAAGAAAATATTTCTTCAAAGGACATTATTTTTCATGTAATCAGTTCAGTCACAGGGCTATGCATTGTAGGACTCATGAAAATAAAGAGTATGGCCTCACTAAAAGGAATGTCAAATATTTCAAATATGGATATTTCTTCCAAGGGTATTACTACTCTTGTAATCACTTTTATCATAAAGCAATTCACTGCAGGTTTCATGATAAAAATGAGTATGGCTTCACTAGGAGGAACTTCAATATATTTACGTCTTCCGAGAACTACAACATTAAGTGTTACAAGTGCAATAATATTGGGCATAAGGTCAAGTTGCATAGAACAGATTTTCCATAAATTTTAGATATAAGAAAGAATAGGGACACTCAAAAGGATCAAAAGGATATGTTGAAAAAGAAGGTTGACAAAGAAAAAGATAATTGTAGGGAGTACAAATACTCCCACCACAAAATTAATCACCTAAAGAAGAGGATGAGGGGACGGGGTTGAGCTAAGAGTCTTATATTTAGCCCCAAACGAGTCCCTTTGCCATTGATGTCAAAGGGGGATATATTATTAGGAATGTGGAGAGCATTCAGTAAGGGGGAGTAGTTCTTCAAGGGGAGAAAATTTGGAATCCAGTGATTGGAAAATAAATTTTTAGAAAGGGTTGCCATCAATGACAAAGGGGGAGATTTTTGGAAATTTTGAGTATATTGTTGTCATTGATGTCAAAGGATTAATGTCATAAGTTGATGATATTAGTTGTCATTTATGTCAAAGAAAATAAAGGTATAATGATTTTACCATGGTGGTGCTTGCAAAAGAAAAAGGTATATGTTTTATGCTGGCAAAGATCTTATCCAAGGAAAAGGCCCAAAGGAGAAAATAAATTATAATAAGATTTAAATAATTATAATAATAAAAATATTAAAAGGGCCCAAAGGTTAAAATATAAATTATAATATTTAAATCTACTTTAGATTTAATTATTATAATAATTTTAAAGGTTTAATTGGGCACCAATGTTGCAAATTCAAAATACCTCCCCAAGCATCGATGTCAAATGTCATAAGGGCAAATGCATATATAACATAAAGTTTATTGCAAAGTTGACAATGGTTAATGCGATATGAATATTCTGATTAATGCATGTGCAAAACTCATGAAATTTGAATGCGTCTCATTCGTGGTCGTGGGAGAAAGGACAAAGGGGCAGCGCTCTTTTCAATGTCAAAATTAGGATAAATCAAGGTGACAACAAAAATAAATCCCATTTGGGCAGCTAGCCCAGATGACAGATCCCTTAGCACTAAGTCGTTGTAGCAGGGAGGTTTTGAGTTCGAGACGCGGTGGAGGAAAGAAGTTAAATTTTAAAAAAAAATCTTTTGCATCAGAGATAAGGAATAAAGTAGACGATGTGGCAATTTATTTTTGTGTGGGTGGCTAGCCCATGCGGTGGACTAGTTAAAGCTAGGGCGCAGGCCAACAAGTTATGTCGGTTCGATCGCCGCTGTGACAGCAAGGGGACAATCATTTTTGTTAGATTAATTATTCTCTAATGCTAAGGTATGCTTGCTTATGGAGTCATAAGGTGATTATTTTATTATTTTTTTTAATTAAAATAAAGGATTGTGTGGAGCAATTAAGGTTGTTTAAACTAAAAGGAAGTTTTACCTAGTGCTATGTGTGGTGTATTATGTTATGGTCTTGTTGAATAATTGAGGTGCATTGAAATATTTTATTTTAAGTAGGAGGTATAAGGTGTATAAGAAAATTTGTGTGTAATTTGTTGTGTTGTTGGGTTAAATTATATTTTGCAAGATTAGGATTAATAAGGTGTGATAAGTTCCTTAACATTTTTCTTGCATTGTGAAAAGAAGATATGAAATGTTTTGTTGAGTATTAATGTTTTATTTTTTAGAACAAAAGGAGAGTGATTGAACATCAATTTCAGATTTTATTGAGCATTTTTTAAGGTGAAAATTCATGTGGATGTTTTGAGGAAGTATCTTGCAATCTAACCCTTGAAGTGGCACTAGAAAAATTAGTTGTTTGTGAGACAGGTTTTTGAAGATATATCTCCATAAGAGCAAATTAAGAGGTATGGGCACATCATTCCTTGTTTAAAGTGTTTTTTTAAGTGAATATTTTGGAACATAAGGTGGAGATAAAAGGATATTTTGATAAGCATTGTTGGAAATATTTGAATTAGAATTTGTGCTTCATTGTTGGATGATTTTGGAAACATTTTGGGTAGACTACGAGAATAAGATTGTGCTTCCATTATTGAAATAGATTGAGACACTTGTGTTAGAGATTATGAACTACTTGAGTTATATTTGAAAACAAGTTAGTTCATCATTGTGAAACCTTGTGAACATTGGTTTGAGAGATATTGATAGCAATTGTGAAAGTGTTTGAGATTAATTTTATGACAAAAATTGTGCATTAGTGTGATTGATCTTTAAGAGAAAATTTGCAAGAAATATAGACCAGTTTTATGAAACAAGATATACACTGTTTTGATTTTATTTGAAAAGGATTTTATGAGATATAGAGATTGGTTAATTGAGTACAACATTTGTGAGTGTGAAGAAGATATTGAGTTTTTTATAGAGCATATAATTATCTATATGTTCTAGAGGTTAAAATAATTCTAAGTAGAATTTGTATGTGTGAAGAAATATTTTCTAAAAGAGATTTAAGTTGTGTTTGTATGCAAGTTTTGGAAATATTTGAGCAGGTTTTGTGAGTGGCTTAAGGACAAGTTTGAGCAAGTCTTTGAGAAGGCTTGAGGAGCAAGCCTTTGAGAAGGATTGAAGGAATATTTGAGCAAGTATTTTAGAAGGCTTGAAGGAATATTTGAGCAAGCCTTTGAGAAGGCTTGATTGCAGATTTGAGAAAGTCTTGAGAGAAGACTTGGGTCAGTTTTTGGTGCAGATTTTTGAGCAAAGTTAGATCAGATTTGTGCTAAACTAGTGGTAGGGTTTGGTGTAAATTTTTTAGCAGAGTTAGAGTAGATTTGTGCTATATTTGTGATAGGATTTTGTGTATATTTGAGATATATTTGAGAGTAGGTTTGGATGTTATAGAGTAGAGAGGACATAGGTCTCTAGTGTATAGAGGTCTATCAGCCAATGCAATGGGGACAGAGTTCTCATATGGAGAGATATCCACAAGCTAAAGCAGTGGAGGTAGAAGTCTTCTAGAAGTTAACCAGCCATAGTAGAGGGTATAGAGTTCTCCTATGGATAGATAACCATGAACTATAAAAAAGGGGAAATATTTTTCCTGTGGAGAGAGATCAATGAACCAAAGTAGAGGAGAAAGAGTTCTCCTGTGGATAGAGATCCACGAACCAGAGCAAGGGGATAGAGTTCTCTTGTGGAGATATATATGTGAACAAATTGAGAAGATAGAGTTCTTTTGTAGATAGAGATCCACAAACATTTTAAGGAAATAGAGTTCTCCTAGATCAAGTTCCACAAACTAGAGCAAGGGGATAGAGTTCTCTTGTGGAGATAGATCCAAAATAAGAGCATATGGGATTGGTGTCTCATTTGGACATAGGTCCATAAACATTGTAATAAGGAATTGATTCCCAAGATATTTGTTCAGAAAATTTATAAGGAATATTTTCTCCATGGAGTAGCCCACATTTGGTCAACCACGTTAAATTTTTGTCTCTCATGTTTGTGATGATTTGTGTATTACTTTGATTACTACTCTTGATATTGCCATTGATAATATTGGATAATATTGTTTGGAAAATAAAAGTAAGATTTTGTCTTATACTATTTAGCCCCCCTCTCAGTATAAGCCTGTGTTCTTCAAGAAGATGAAGAGAGAGTTTTCTATCAACACCTATGAAACTTATAGTATTCATAATATGATTGGAGAAAGCATAATTGATGTGAAAAATAGATGATAACGTTTAAAAATAGTCAAATATATTTTCAACATTATCAACCTCAAGGATTCAAACTTCAAAAAAGAGACCTCCAATTGGTTTTATTTTTTAAGCACAAATATGTGAGGTTGAAAATATTATTAAGGACATGATGACAAAGCTTCTCTATGGTTAGACAAAGCTTCTCTATGGTTATATAACTTTGTAATTAACAAAATTTTAACAAATGTATAATATAGCCCCTTATCTATGTTGATCATCATATTATGTCAACATATGTTCTAACACATAGTCTATGGATGCTATATATAGAAGAAATGGCCTAAGGGAATTAGGTTTGAAAAGGACAATAGGGAAAAAGAGGTAGAAGTTTAGGGCATCAAATGCAAATTGATATCCAACATACCATTCAAAGAGCACATCCTTCCTCAAGAGCTAGGTGAACGATGGAAACTTATCAACCAAATATGAGAGAATATCTTAATGGATTATATTTTATGCTAAAAAATTTAAAGTTGGTTCAAAGTTTTGAAGAACACAAGCTTATACTAAGAGAGGGGTTGAACAGTATAAGACCACTTTTTCCTTTTATTTCCCAATCAATATTATGAAATGTAAAGATAGAAATATCAATAGTAGTAATGAAAGCAATGCACAAATCACCACACACAATAGAGACACCAAATTTTATGTGGTTCACCCAATATGGGCTACTCCACGGAGAAAATATTTCACTAAAATTTTCATAATCAATGTCTTGGGAATCCTTTCCCTATTACAATTTGTATGGACCTCTCTCCAAAGGATACACCAATCCCCTAATCAAGTTCGCGGATCTCTATCCACAAGAGGACTCCTTTCTCCTCTTGCTCTGGCTAGTGATCTTCTAGAAGAACTATTGTTCCCATTGCTCTAGCTAATGGATATCTATCCACTGAAGACACCTATCCTCACTACCCTTGTTTAATGGATATCTATATACTGGATATTATCATCATATATACTTTGTCACCTCCAAAGATCTATCTCAATTTTGTACTAAAATCAATCCTTTGGTCTAGCACAAATATGCTCAATCTCTATCTCTGGTCTGGCACAAACCTGTCCTCAAATTTGCACCAAAATTTTTCCTTGAATCTGTACTAAACATAGTCCTTTGGTATAGCATAAATTTATCCTCAATATCTATCCTCCAGCCTTAACTCAAAGCTTGACTCAACCTCAAATCAACTTTGTTGGATTTGTCCCAAACCTTAACTCAAGGTTTAAACAAATCAATCAATCAAATCTGCTCTCAAGTCTTCTCAAAGATTTGTCTTAAATCTGCCTTGCAAGATTCCACAAAAGCTCACACCAATCTATCCTCAAGTCCTCTCTATAACTTGTCCAATCTGCTCAATAATTTCTCACAAGAACTTATTCAAATCTTCTCTCAATCTGTATTGTAAGATTCCACAATAGCTTACCCAAATCTATCCACAAGTCTTCTCAAAGACTTACCTCAAATTTTCTCAACAAGTCCACACTAGAACTTGTCCAATCTCATAGAAACATAAAGAGAATTTTTAGAGACTCAATATGCTTTATACTCATCACAATGCTCAATCACTCTTTTAGAAACATACAGAGAATTGTTAGAGAATCAATATGCTTCAAATTCAACTCAATACTCAATCACTTTCTCAAATCAATTCAAAATATAGAATAGTTTGTTTTATGTAACTTGAACAATCACTTCACACATTCACTTGACTAGGCTCAACTGAGTCTACCCAACCAATCACTCAATGAAATAATCCTTTCTTACAAACCCTAGTCCAAGTATATGATCCTTCACTCAAAATGTTTCCAACAATGCTTATCAACCAATATCACATAACAATGATGCTCATTTTCTTTTCAAACCCTATTTCAAGTTCTTCACTTAACCAATGGCTTCAAAAACAATGCTTATAAAACAAATTTTTAACAACTCTTTATTTTAGAAAACCTTGAACCATCAACTCAACACACTCAAAAAGAAAACCATAATCAAGTCCTTTTCACTTCAAACTTATTTTCTAGAAAACCAAACAATCAATTCAACAATGGAATAATGTGCTCATACATTTTTCTTGTTGATGAAGGAACCTCTAAAATATTCCACAACCACAAACACCTCTTTGCCAAGCTCAAAGGAAGGTTAGAAGATGATAAAACTTTCTCTCAAGATTACAATGCAAATATCAGAACTTACATACACCTTATTACTCCATCTTAAAGAAATAATCCATCAACATATACAAAAATGATTGACCAAAGACACCTTATAATCTCCAAATTAAAATAATATTCAATACCAAGAATAATGTCAATACAATCTCCTTTTAAAATAAATCAATGTCATCGTTGGGTCCGAGGGCCTGACTCAACGGCTAAAGTGTCTCTTTCGGGGCGGGGAGGCCCGCGATCAAACCCCTCGGGCCCCGCCGTACTGTTACACTGTTCTCTCGTCCGGGTTCGTGCAGCGGCGTTAAAGGTTGAAATCGGCGGGGGCTTGGTGGTTATAGGGGAAGGTTTACAGGGATTGCGTATAATCAAGTTGTTGTAATTTGGATGATTCCACCAAGTTAATCAAAAAAAAATAAAAAAAAAATAAATAAATAAATCAATGGCAATAAGTCCTCTCAACACTTTAAATCTTCAATAAATCAATGTGACATAAATACGTTATTTAAAAAATAAGGCTAACTCCTTATTCTTCCAATTAACCAAAAATAATGATTAATTAAAACCTTTTTAACTCCCTAGGACCTCATGTCAAACCTTAGGCAACATAAAATATAATCAAAATTTTATTACCTTTGCCTTGGTGGGACTCGAACTCACAACACCGCCTCAACTAGTACCCTAGCTATGGCTCCAACCACCGTGAGATCTAGGATCTCACTTATGGAGTGAAGAGCACCACGTGCTCTATAATGCTCCCCTAATGTGCCTAAGTAAAAATCATGCATCGTTTTCATTCGACGCTTCAAACACAACCAACAAAATAATGTTTTTGTTGTGAATCGATCACAGGTCACTTTGTGCCTAAGCACCTTAGCCTTTGACCACTTGCCACTAGGCCACACTACCTAGATGGCTCTTGAATTTCGGTGCTCATCAACTTTATACCTTTTTTGTTGGTGCTTAAGACAAGATTCTTGTCTCCTTCTTCGCACAAGTTCTCACAACACACGATTGCATGTTTTTCTTATTTGAGCAAAGGGATATCTAAATGCCACTAAGGAATATAGTTTATATACCAATTTCCACCTTCAAACTTGAATTTCGGCACTTCGATATTTAGCTATTTAATTTATAAATTATTTAAATTCTTTATAATTTAAATTTTATAAATTAACTTTTAAATCATTTTGGCTTTATTAAAGCCTTCTTTGATTTTACCACTTTGAATAAATAATATTTACTTATAAAAATTAAATTCAATTTGAATTTAAATATTTAATAAAATAAATATTAAAACTTTCCTTGGGCTTTTATGAAAAGCCTTTTATTTTTGCCCAACCATGGTTTTAATAAAAATCCTTCTAACTTATGCTTCCACATAATATTAAAATATTATGAAGCTCTTTTGCCTTTAACCTTTGCATTTTTCCTCTTGACCTTTTTACATCAACGATAGCTTATTCCTTGACATCAATGACAACTTCGTTCCTTGACATCAATGACAAATTTGACTTAAAATGTCCAAAAATTTTGACCGGGTGCCATATCAATAATAGTCAATATTTTATCAATTTCAACTTTGATACCTCATTAGGATACAATGAATCCCAATATATTTTCTAGAGTTACCCAAAATAAGCATTTTTTAGGCATAAGACATACTTTATACTCTCCAAATATATCTAAAATGTCTTAAGTCCTAAATATGGTCTTCTTGGTTTGGAGACTAACCAAGAAGATCATCGACATAATCTTCCATGATATCATACATTATTTCATTGAAGATGTATTTCATGGCTCACTCGTAGGTAGATCCTATAATATTTAGCCCAATGAGTATGACCTAGTCATAGAATGTCCCACGTAGGATGGTGAAAATTTTTTATATTGATCCATAGGGTTTGTCTTAATTTGATTATACCCCAAGAGTCTATCCATCAAGTATAGCATTCTACATCCTACAATTAAATAAATAATTTTACTCATATTTCAAGAGTGAATCAATCATAACAAGTGAAGCAAGACACGTGTGCATAGATATCAAGGAAGATATTTTGGAAGATTGATTTTTAATTTCATTATGGAATCATAACTCATTTTAGAAGGCTCCTAAACCATTTATAAGTATAATAGAGACATGTGAGATTTCAAGGTATAATATTTTGCTAAAAATACCCCCAAGTTATTACTTTTTACAAGGACTAAGAATTTCTCACCCAAGGTAACTCAAGGTCAAATTATTTTTATAAATGGGAGCCATGAGCACAATTATAAATATCTTTGGATATTGAGAGAAACAAAGCTAAATTTTGTGAGTCCCACAATATAATGGTTCTAATTTTAAAAATAGTAAAATATTGTGCAATACTTTTTGCTTTTTAATTGTGGCATTACCCTTTTGGATTATGGAATTGTTATAACTAGGACACTATCCTTTTATACTCTTATTATTTATTCATATTTCTATTTCACATGCATAGGAATGCATTACTGTTATTTTATTTTATCATATGTTGATTGATCACACATTCTTATTACTATGGTTATGGGTATTTTTTATTCTACACATTTTAGTTTAATGTCTTACACCCTTACCTTCCAAGAATTTATTTTTAATACTTATATTAGATTATTTTAGCAAGATAATGCGGATTCGTATTAAATTTGAAGGTCAAAGTGGGCACTATCTCCCTTATTTCAATCATTGAATAAGTTAGACTTTTCATGTCAATAGTTCTTATCATGTCTAAGGGGACAAAGTGTTTAATTTCCATGTTGAAATTGTGCCTAGTCAAATTTTTAACCTAATTTTGCATATAAATTTGTAGGTGTTGTGTGAATGGTAACTCCATTTCAAAATTTAGTAAAATCCTAAATTGTTTTCATGAGTTAACATCAATATTTCACAAAACTCATTATGTTTTCTCAAATTTGTTCCTTGATTTTGGTGTCAAATTACAGTATTCATTTATGAAATGCAATTTTCTAATATTTGAAGATTTTTTTCAAATTCTTCATCTGAAATTCATGTAGAGCAATTCACTCCTTACAAGTAGAGCACTTCAAATTACAAAAAAAATCTAAGTTCTAGAAAAATGATATGCTCAAAGGTCCAAAAACAATTCACACAAAATATAGAAGAAATTCACTCTGAGAAGGAATTCTTTTAAATTTTTCTTGGAAGATTAATTTACTTTAAATATGATAGCAATTGGTTGAACTGATTTTCTCTAGCTTTTTGTTGAATATTTTCTAAGTATGTTTTAGAACATTTTGATCCATGACATAGAATGATTCACTTGTTCAAAATTATATTTTCTAACCTATAAACACTACCAATTTAGGTATATGTCAGAGAGGGCATAGAATTATGAATATGCACTAAACAATACAACAATATACCAAAGAGCTTTGTCAAGTTCAACTTATCCCATGTCAAATTAAGTTAAGCAACTTGTTGCATGGATATATGAACAAAAATATCTAGAATTGACTACAAACCCAACTTCATCAAATGGTCAAATGACTAATCCATCTAATCAAGGTCAAAATCCTACATCTTCATCCCTTTTGAAAGAGTTAAATTTCCTCAATCATTCTCCTATTTTTTTTAAAGCCTTTCTTATTACCATCCAAACTTGGGCTTCCATAGGACCCAATTACAATTGTAATTAACAATCCCTTATGTGGGATATCTCAATCATTACAAAAATTATCTAACATATAATAACAACCTACTTAGATAATATATTTACCTGGTGTACCTTTTATTCCAAGTAATGAATCCTTCTTATTTTAGTATCCTTGAGTTATAAAGTCAAAATGTATCAATCATTAGCATATTCACATCTTCAAAATAACTTGTTAATGAGTACCAAGCCACTCAAGATTCGACTACTATACAAAAATAAATGAAAGGAAATCTTACAATAATTATAGATGCAAATTTATTGATCCTTTACATAGCCTAAACTACTACTATTTATAAATTACAATGGGGAGAATTTACCTCCAAAATCATAGGTGGCTCTTACAATTTCAACTACTTTTCTTAGGATTTTGAAAATTGAAAGGAATATCTTCAACCATAATGGTTGTCAAACATAGGATTATAGCTGCTATGTCTACTTTTAATATGTTCTTGACTTGCTCAATTGAGGTGACAATGGTAGATAGTCTTTGTTCCTTTGGATAAGAGCACATTAATTAATTTCACCTACCTTTCTAGGGGTCCTATGCATTATAGTTTATCTAAAATGATGTCTAATCCTTTAGTGCACCTCTAACCTTCTTTGGTCCAAAAAATTTATCCATTGGTTTGAACTTCCTGCTATTGGCCTTCATCAAATATTGCAAAACTTTTGATATTAAGGTTATCTAAGGACATATTTATAATTTTATCATCATTATGTTTGTTTGGAATTCTCTCTCTTATGCTTTATAGGCTTACCAAAACTTCAATTATTAGGATGCATCTTGTAATCCTGCTTTTTAAAATATCTCACACTTTTGGGATTCTTAAAAAAAATTGTAAAAAAAATTAATAGGAACTTTTGTCTTCCTTGAAAGTTTAGTGTGAATTAGTAGTGAGGAATTACTATAGTCTTGGTAGCTCACAAGGATATTCTATATTTCTTGAAGAATGACCCAAAATTATTGCATTCATCCTCGGGTATGGAATCAAAGCTTCATAAATCTTACAAAAATAAAACACAAAAAAAAATGATGACAAATCCATAGGATTGACAATATTTCCTTGGGCTTATTGAATTTTGATAATTCCTTTGCTTAACAAGTGATATATCTACTTTGCCTACTTAGAGTGTTGTGGTACTAAAAATACAAATATGGTTAAAGATAATTTTTTGAGTGAATTCCATTTATAGTTGTAGCAAGAACATCTTCTTCTATAGTTTCTATCTCAAATGATGTTTGTCCTTTCAGTTGACTATAATATATGGCCCACTCGATAATGTATAAAATTTAGTATGATTTTTTGGTTTACTTTTATTTTCATCCCATTCAAGTACTATATCACTAATCTCAAAAACATTTGGAGTAGCCCTCTTATCAAACCATCTTCTAACTATTCCCTAATGTTTTTTTAGTTGTTCTCCAACATCTCTTCTTTGTTATTCAATATTCAATAGTTCTCCCAACATCATTGTCATTGGATAATTTTCTTGTAATTCTAACTTATGTACCAACTAGAGCATCAATAGTTCTATGGAAATGGGTAGCCTCCTTACCATAGACTAAATTGTATGGAGAACATCCCAATGCCTTTTTAAGAGTAATACGGTTTTCCCAAAGAGCCCTTTTTAGATGAAGGTGCCATTGCCATTAATTTTTTGATCCAACTCTTTTTAAAATTCTCAATAAGTTTTTATTTATTGATTCATCCAAACCATTACCTTTGGGATAATAATTTGAATAGGATTTTAAATATATACCATGTTGAAATGTAAATTGAGTAATATTTGAACCCATGAATGCCTTGGTGTTATCTATTATTATTGTATTCAAGACACCAAATTTGGTTATGATATCTTCCAAAAGATCTATGATCACATTTTTAATGGCCTCTTTCAAAGGAATCACTTCAACCCATTTGGTGAAGTAATTTGTAGGTGTCAAGATCCATTTGTGCTTTTCACTAGATAGTGGGTTGATTTTTCTAATAAAATCCAATCTCCATTGTGCAAATGGTTCATCTATTGGTATTAATCTTAAAGGCATGGGTTCATTTTTATTTCTTCACATGAAAACTTCCTAACCAATTGATGAGCATATATGAACATGTTGGGCTAGTAGTACTTTGTCTTCATGATTTTATTAGTAGTTGTTTGTTCTAAAAAGTGCCCAACATCTAATCCTCTGTGTAATTGTTGTAGTATGGATTGCAATCGCTTTCCTTTTATACATCAAAGTAGTATACCATCAAAGTTTCTTTAGAATAGGACCCCATCAACTATTGTATAGTTAATATTTTGCAAATAGAAAGCCCTTTTTTGGGCTTTGTTCAAGTTTTTGGGGTACCTTCTCATTTGCATGTATTCAATCTTGTGTACTATCCTATCAAGTTCTTCCTCTTATTTATTTATTAAACGTTCCTTTAGCTCTATTTCCTTATTTTTATTTTCTGATTTAGCTTCCTCTTTGACTACATCTTTGGCCATTTGTTGATAAAGTGCTCTTCCTTTGACTAGTTTCATAGGTTTGATTTCCACATCATAGTCCAAAATATTAGTAATTTATCAATATCTATTTTTGCTCATTTCTTCATTTGTTATGTATTGTCTAACACTAGAATGTATGACATAAACAATTGTCTTATTATTTGATACCATGTGTTTTAAATCCTTTAATCCTCTTACCAGAGAATACACATGTTTCCCAAAAAATTATATATTTTCTCATATCCCTTCAAATTCTAACTGAAAATCACCATTGGGTATTCTTACGAGTTTTCATATTTTTTTGTCATTAAAGCCACTATAAAGATCTCTCATCCATATGCGTAGATGATGAAATCCCTACTAAAATTTGGGTTGACCAGTATTGGAGCATATGTAAGAGCTTTTTTTATCTTTTCAAAAGCTTCATTTCCTTCCTATTTCCATAAAATATCATGAGTCTAACTATAGTTGCAAAATTTGGGATAAATTTCCTAACAAAGTTGATTTGGTCAAAAAAGGTTTGTAGTCCCTTTTTGTGCCTTTGTCATAAAATATTTTTAATAGTTTCAATTTTTTTGGATCTATAGGAATATTGGCCTTAGATAGAACACGTTCTAGCAAATTTTCTTGTGGTACATAGAATACACATTTCTCTAGGTTGAGGCACACCCCAAATTCTTGGCATCACTAAAATATTATTTCTATGTGCTCCAAATGATCCTCTATTTTTGAGAATATCGTGAGATCATTCAAAAATATTAATATTGTCTTATTTATTAGGTCATGAAATGTGATATCTATGGCTCTTTGGAAGGTTGCTCTAGAATTGGATAATTCAAAAGGTATCTATTGATATATAAAAGTTTCCCACTTTGTGGTTAATGTTGTCTTGTGTTGATCTTAATATTTTATCCATACCTAATAAAAACTAGAGAACCCATCTAATAGTGAAAATTTTCAAATGTGGCTACTGTATGTAGAATTTACTCCATGGATGGCAAGGGATAATGATCCTTAGAGAAATTATGTTCAGATTTCTAAAATATATACATAATTTGATTTCACCATTATCCTTTCTTATAGGTATTTTGTTAGAGATCCATGTGGTGTTTTTAATTGGGCATATAATTTTGTATTCAATCAACTTAGTCAATTCCTTTTGCATGAGGGGTTTTATTATGGATTAACTAGACTCTATTTCTTTCTAATTACCTTAGCTTTAGGATATAACTTAATTATGTGTTAGATATTTCCCCTATCATATCCCTTAAGATATTCATAAGTCTAGGCTGTCACTTCTTTTTATTTTTGTTATAATTTGACAAGTGATTTATTTTCCTATTATGTGTCTATTTTTACTATTTTTAATGTCTTTCCTATGACTACTTATATTTCCTGATAATATTCATCATCTGGGATGAATAAGTATTCTAAGGTGACTAATCCTTTTACAATTTTTTTAAAATTGGCTAGATGATTTGGTCTTCATATGCTTACTCTATTTTTGGGGAGACTTATTTAGCATATCCATCTACTTGCTATAGAAATCAAAAAATCTACTCAAAATTTTCAAATATTTGCTAATTCTCATTATTATCAGGTACTACTGATCTTAATTATCATTTCTACCAATTGATAATTTTTTCATGTAAGCCAATAGCTACCATTATATTTGCATCTACATTTTGGCCTCTTGGAATTACTTTTATGTTGACAACATCAAAATATTCCATTAGATCCTAAATTCTATGTCAACAAGATTTTATTAACCAATTTTTTGCTTGAAATTGGGCTCTTGCCTATTTAATAATCATATCAATATCTCTAAAACTTTGAAGCATTTTGATTCCTTTGTTTTCTTTGAGTCCCAAAGCAAGAGCCTCATATTCTACCCTATTGTTGGAACAACAAAATTATAGTATATATGCATGAAAAAATATAAACCCTTTAGGAGAAACTAAGCACACTCCTATGCCAACCCCTATTCTATTCTTCACACCATCAAAGTATAGCTTCCACAACCTAGTTGGTCCTTCCTCTTCTTTGGAAATTATTGGGATGACAATGTTTTCTTCTGGAATCATATATGTTCCCATGTTTATTTTCTTGAATTTTTTATAATATTTCTTTGTATACAAACTTGTTGATTTATATGTTTCCTTTCATCCTCTTAATATATATATTTTAATCAATTTCCATTACTTATGCTTGGAATTTTTCTTGTTGTTCATGTCGCTCTTCCTTAAGTGCTTTTTTAGATGTTGTTTTTGTTCTATTGTGGTCATTATCACCTAGAGTGGTACGACCACTATGGATTTCTTGAGGTAATCTACTATGTTTAATAACTTTGATGGTTCTACATATGTGGTAGGACATTGGGTCCTTAAGGTTTCATATTCCCTTTCTATTGATGGCTAGTGTTATTTTGATATGGGCTCTTTCATTATTTTTGGTATTTGCTTGGTTGGTATAGTATGTGTCTACATATTATTCCATTTTATTTTGATTTTTTCTTCCCTATTTTAAGCTATGTGAAATTACTAAGTTGGGGTTTCTATTACTTCCCTTTTTATAGATATCCTTGGTATTACTATTTCCTCTTGATATATTCAGATTTGTTGAAAGGCATCCCATTTGTACAAGGCTCTTGGTAGTTATGAGCTCTTCATACAACACCTATCAAAATAGTTAGGTGCATTTTGATATTAGCTTAGGGTTTTTAATAAATATTTTATTGTATTCTTAGATGCTTTAGCAAATGCGCTAGAATTCTTGAGCATAAGTGCCATTGGTTATGCATGTATAATCCAATAGCGAGGGTGATACTGTGAAAAGGATGTGGTGCCCTGCTATAAAAAATTTTGATATCCTCAAAATTTTGGATGCCACACTACCAAAAATTCCTAATCACAACAATATGTGAACTCTGTTGGACTCACTGCTTTGTCCTAGGATAGTTTAAAATGTAAAATGGCCAAGTTTGTACACCCTACTATGATCTTCTATGATAAATATTATGAAAATAGCTCAACCAAATTTGTTTATATAGATAGTAATATATCGATGACCAAGCACAAATTAAGAGTGTTTCACTAGCAAGGGCATATCGGTGCCTCCTCCATTGGGTTATCATAGAAATTGCCATCATTCACGTGGCATATAGAAGAGAAAGAAAGAAAAATTTATGAACCTATATTTATTCAAATGTCATAATAAACTCATATTATTTAATCAGTGAAGAGGCATTATCTACACACTCAAATAATGCAATATGGAGACAAGTTATACACACATTGTACAATAAATTATACTAGAAAGAAAAAACCAGATATTATATATTATATTCAATTTAGAATGTTACAATAGCAAGACCTAGAAAAATTACTCAGGTCCTTTACTGAACATAATACACAGAACCAACCCGTAATAGGTGATTAACATCTACTGTCCTAATCAAAGAGACATGTAGACTCTGGATATTTGAATGGCTCATGTAAATGATCTCAGATAGTCCACTCAGCTTTTGGTAAAAACCTGCACAAAGGAGGAGGAAATAAGAGAATGACAAAAATAGAGACACAAAGGGGATACGATAATCTAGGATTAGCACTCAAAAATGCCTCTCACAAGCTCATTGCATGATTGCTTGATGATGAAGCCTGAATGTCTCCATTCCTTTTATAATTGGGCTACTCATAAATAGTTATAGATACTTGGTGCAGGTGTTACCACTTGGAAGATTCTCAACCACTACATTTATTGGGTACTTTACAGGCTTTTTTAGGCTATATTACTCTGACAAAATTGCCTATATTAGTCACCTATCCTAAAGGCTACTATTCTGGTTGTTTTTGTTCAATAAGTGGTTCTACTTGTTCCTGTGTCTCAGTAGTGGGGGTTATTTCAACTGCTTCCCCTCTATATTCTTCTGTGGGATCCACCTATCTATTATTTTCTTTGTCTTTTTCTATTTGTTCCACTCCCAATAGTTTAGCGATTTGCACCCACGCTTCATTGGAGAAGGAGGAGGTTGTCTTGACTTCATACTCAATATTATTTATTTTATTTAAGAATTTCTTTTTCAATGTCTTGTTCTATTCTATAAATATGATTTCTTCTACATTTATTGAAGCCAAGTATTTAAGTTGCAAAGCTAGTTCCTTTTCATCTTTGCCATTAAATTTAGCCTCATTTATCTTATCAGTGATGAGTGCTTCCATTTGGGATGATGTCATGATTTATTTGAGCATTTCTATGATTTGCATCATTGTATTATTCAATTCCTTTATCCAGTCCTCTATGCCTATTATGGAGTCTTCCCAGTGGATTCTATCTTGCAGGTAGTTTTTTATTTTTTGGAACTTGATTTTGCAGTCATGTACTTGTCCTTTTGGGCTGGTTGTTTCCTCACCTATAATATAAGTATATTGATATTTGTACTTATGGTAAATATGAGTGATTTTTATGGCTCTTACATCTGCTTCTTCCATTAAAATTTTAATTTGTTGTGCCATATTTAATCTACAGGAGGTCCTAGAATATGTTAGGCATTGGATCAGTCCTACCTCTAGTCATTTCTACCAGTTTTGTCTTGAATTTCTTTATCAATTATTATTTTTTATAGACTCTTCAATAAAGAATGGTGTTTTTTGTTTCTGTAGTTTATTTATATCCCTCTTGAGTATGTCTATGGAGTCTTGCAGAACTGAGTTCTAACTTTGAAAATGTTATTTTTCTATATTTATTTGCTTAAATTGAGCTTTCATCACTCTAAGTTCAGTGAGCTCTGCTTCTATAGTTGTTGTTTGCACATGTACTACCCCATTCACATTTTTAGCATGTCAACATTATCTTTGATCCATTTAGCTTATCTAGATTTGGTATCAATGCTGAACTCAACAGGCTTTTCTGGTAAGGGTAGTGTAATAGTTACTTTAGAAGTAGTCTGAGTAGCTCCTTGTTGGGCCAAAAATAACTAACCATATTTTTAATTTGTGATTGTCTCAATTGTTTCTAGTTGTTGTTCTTCCTCGGTGTTGTATTGAATATTTACTTTTTTAACTTTTGTTAGTATTTTAGAATATGAGGTTCCAGAAGTTATTCCTGCTTTGATGCGAGATATCTTGGCTGGAGAAAAACTAGGTGGGGATGCTTCTTCTAGTACCAATTCCCTTAAGATATTATCGATTCCCCCTACTCACATGAATTTTTTCATGGTTGCTTGAGGGATTTTTCATTTCACATTATTTACTATGAGGTGCATAGTGGTGGTATTCTTTAGCTCTTGCGCTTGAAGACTCATAAGAGGTTTATCTGTCTCTTCAGTGGTATAATTCTTTAATATTGAAGCTTATTTTACCGCTATGGGAGGACCCTAAGTCTATGCTACAACTATAATTACCTCTTCTTCTACATGAGGTGGATCTCCAAGAAGACTTTCTTGGGCAGCTGACTTAATTAACAGTTGTCTTGTTTCAGGAAGAGATATTTCTTCAATGACAATTCTAATTTTTGCAAGTCTATCTCTATTATCTACAAGAAGGTATCTTCGAGTTCTTCTAGTTTGACTACTGAGACTAAAGGAGCATACACATTTGTAGTGGTATCATGTAATCTATTCTTTATCATGAATTTTTGAATTTATTTATCATATTCTTTATTGGGGTCGTAAGCTCTCCATGTGAGCTCATCAAAATAGTATTCATCCATATTCCACATAGCCCTAAGAAGACTGAGATAAGATATAATACCCCATTTTGAAAGGCATTTTAAGCCTGGGGACTGTTGTCTTACTTCTGTTTACTCTCATTTTGATTTCTTTAGCTATCTATCTTATTATCTCTAAGGCTACAATTAACATTGGACAATATTTATGCAATGCTTTTGGTGGAATTTTCACACCATATAGTCTGATATAAGTAAAATATTATCCAAAGAAAAAAAATTTGACCTTATTTTTGTTTAGGAAATTACTAATTCCAAAATTGATCCTCGGGTGATCTTGACCGCATAATTCATTATGGATGAACATCATGAATTTTCTAATGAACTCATTAATGTCTAAGCGGACCTCCTAGATCCATGGAAGCTAGTCTTGAACATATTTTGCATGTCTTACTCCTAATATTTCTAAGGCTTTGGGACCTATGTGGTCTATTATGAGGTGTATAAGGAAATAATAATACGATAATCGAGGCATAATTTCTTCTTTATTCAGGATGGTTGTCTGTAGGGTCATGAGATGTTTATTTAAATTATTTTTAAGAATATTCTCCCAGGCATACATCGACATACTTCTAGTTCTATTCAATTGTGAGGCCATGTACATTACCTCCTTACTTATGTTATCCAGGTCTTCATTTCCCATTAGAATATTAATCATGTCAACATAGTCTTTGGCCCATACTCTTAGAGCAACCTTTGGTATGGGGAAATTATATGATACATTGTAATCTAGGACAAACATAATTTGATAAAAATGGGTATTTAGCATGTATGAAGATTGAATTGTGAGTACTTTTTTATTTGGAATGAGTGCAGAATGATACAGGTTAAATACCTTTCAAAAAGCTTCCTTGGTGAGTCTAAAGATCTTATAGTATTTAGTGTTGAGGATGGCCTTATTCTTTGGATCATATTTCATGGCCATCCTAGAAAGTAAGTCAAATAAATCATAGAAATGCAGGCAAATGAACTTCCCTAAATTATAATTCCACTTGTTACAATATGGGATCATGTCATATCGCTTTTTCATATCTCTTTTGAAAATATCTTTGAGCATCGTATGATGTCTTTGATAACCTTACTCTATCTGTTTGAAGTAAAATATAGTGATATCCTCATATTCCTACCTTTTCTCTTTTGTAATCTCCCTTACTAGCATCTTATTCCCTAACATTTATTGTTTCTTTTTATTAATGGGATTTCCTTACAATTCTTCATACAGATAAGCATGTGATATATTTAGTACTCTATCTGTGATTTCTTCTTCTACAGATAGTATAGTCTTGGCTAGATTCTTCTTTGATGCGTTGGGACTTTTCTTTGGTGTGTTGAATGAAGAACACAAGCTTATACTGAGAGGGGGGTGAACAATATAAGATCAACTTTTACTTTTCTTTCCCAAACAATAATATCCAATGTTATCAATTGCAATGTCAAAAGAAAAAAAATTAATAATGCACAAATCATCACACACATGAGAGACACAAATTTAACGTGGTTCACCCAATGTGGGTTACGTCCACGGAGAAAATATTTCTTCTAAATATTCTCAACAAATCTCTTGGGAATCAATTCCCTATTACAATGTTTATGGACCTCTGTCCAAAGGAGATCTCAATCCCCAATACTCTAGTTTGTGGATCTCTCTCCACAAGAGAACTCTATCCCCTTTGCTCTAGTTTGTGGATCTCTCTCCATAGGAGAACTCTATCCCCTCTTGCTCTGGTTTGTGGATCTCTCTCCATAGGAGAACTCTATCCCCTTTGCTCTGGTTTGTGGATCTCTCTCCATAGGATAATTCTATCCCCTCTTGCTCTGGTTTGTGGATCTCTCTCCATAGGAGAACTCTATCCCCTTTACTCTAGTTTGTGGATCTCTCTCCATAGGAGAACTCTATCCCCTCTACTCTAGTTTGTGGATATCTTTCCATAAGAGAACTCTATCCCCTCTACTCTGGTCTACTCCAAATCCTACTCTCAACTCTATCTCAAATCTACACCAAACCTCATCATAAGGCTAGCACAAATATACTCCAACTCTGCTCATAAATATCTATCTCAAATCTACATAAATCTTCTCCAACTTTGCTCATAAATCTCTACCTCAAATATTGTTTCAAGTCTCCTCACAAGACTTGCTCAAATCTACCTCAATGTTACTTCAAGTCTTCTCACAAGACTTGCTCAAATCTACCTCAATGCTTCTTCAAGTCTTCTCACAAGACTTGCTCAAATCTACCTTAGTGTTGCTCACTGAACCTACTCAAATATTTCCAAATCTTGCATACAAACAATGCTTATATCTCTTTCAAAAATGCTTTCTTCAACTAGGCAATTCAAACATATTCTACTTAGAATTCTTTTAACCTCTGGAACATATAGAGAATGATATGTACTATCAAATACCCAATATGTTCTTCACATTCACAAATCTTGCTTTCATCTAATCCAATCTCTACCTCTTGCAAAATCCCTTTCAAATCAAATCAAACTAATGTATAACTTTGCTTCACAAAACTGGTCAATATTTCTTGCAAATTTACTCTCAAGGATCACACACAATAATGCACAAATTTCCTTCACAATATTGATCTCAAACACTTCACAATTACTTTCAATGTCTTTCAAACCATTGCTCAAAATGTTTCACAATGATGTACAAACTTGGTCTCAACCCTAGCTCAAGTATTTCCAATCATGAAGCACAAGTAGTTCTCAAACCCTAATGCAATTGTTTCCACTTTCTCTCAACAATGAAGCACATGTAGGTCTCAAACCCTAACTCAAATATTTTCAACAATGCATACCAAACAACCCTTTTATCTCCACCTTATGTTTCAGAAATATTTTCTCAACAAAACACCTTAAAGAAGGAATGATATGCCCATACCTCTTATTCTGCTTTGATGAAGATATGTCCTCAAAAACCTATCTCACAAACAACTAATCCTTCTTGTGCCACTTCAAGGGTTAGATAGCAAAATACTTTCTCAAAACATCCACATGAACTTTCTTCTCAAAATATATGCTCAAAGAAATCTGAAAATGATCTTCAATAACTCAAAACCCTCAAACTCACTTTTCACCATACAAGAATTACAATAAAATATCAAGCCATTATAACACCTTATTACTCCTATTCTTGCATGCAAAACATATTTTTCCTTTATGCTCTTTGCAAAATAAAACTATATAAAGCACTCTTATAATTTGTGTTTGCAAAATAGAAAGCTTTTAAAACATATCCTTGCACTTAAAACTTTATTAATTCACACCCTTATGACTCCCTAAGTGCAAAATTAAACTTTACTAAATTCAGCCCTTATGAATCCCTAATAGCAAAAACATACTTTATTAAACTTAACCCTTATGGCACACTTTATCAAACTTACACCCTTATGACTCCCTAAATACCAAGCAAAACTTTATAAAAAAATTGCCCTTACCACTTCTGCTACTATGGGGAATCGAGCGCGTGACCTCATGGAGCCCATGCTCTAGCACGTGCTAGAGCACCGCATGTGGGCTAACTTCCCACACAAGAACCTTAATGCATAATATTCTCTTTAAACCTATCACGTTCCTTTGGTCAACAAAAATTATGAATAAAATGTCACCGTCGAGTCTCGACCTTGAGACCTCCTCCATGCCATGCCTTACGCAAGGTCTGCCTACCACCTGAGCTAGCCACTCGATTGGAAATTAATCATGCACTGCTCCTTCTTGAGTCTCATGTGCCATCCACCTATCTTCAAAACATGTGCATCCCCTTTACTCCTTGTTGCCTTCGCTTGAAACCTGTGCGTTGCGCTCATGAAAGGATGAATGCACTATATCGATGCCGCTTAAAACTTTCAACACCACTTGAAATGATTTTTGGCTTCCACCTTATATATGCACTTTGAAACTTAGGAAAACATCGACACTTTACCCCATAATTGGAAATTTGAATTTTTTGGTGCCATATGAAATTCAAATTTATTTTATTATAATATTTAAACTTTAATTTAAATATTATAATTTATCTTTTAAAACCTTTGTCTTTTGCCTTTGAAATATTTTTCAACCTTGCAAATAATGAATATTTTTCAATGGAGCTTTGTCTACCTTGTCTTCCTTTTTCAATGGAGGTATTTGCCTTGCATTAATTAACCAACTTATAAACCTTATATTTTTTCCATGCCAAGATATATTTGACATCAATGACAACCAATGTCATCAACCTATGACATCAATCCTTTGACATCAATGACAACAATATACTCAAAATTTCCAACAATCTCCCCCTTTGTCATTGATGGCAACCCTTTCTAAAAATTCCTTTTCCAACCACTGGATTCCAAATCTGCTTCCCCTGAGAAATTTCTCCCCCTGACTGAATGCTCTCCCCCTTACTCAAATATCTCCCCCTTTGACATCAATGGCAAAGGGACTCCTTTGGGGCTAAAGATAAGACTCTTAGCTCAGCCCCCTCCCCACCTCCTTTCCTTGAGGTGATTAATTTTGGGGTGGGAGTATCTCTACTCCCAACATACAATGCTCTTTTTCTTTGTCAACCTTATTTTTCAACACTTTTGTAATCATACCCTTTTGATCCTTTTGAGTGTCCCTATTCTTGCTTGACTCTGGAAGTTCTGGAAACTCTGTTCTACACCACTTGGCCTTATGCCCAAGATTATTGCACTTGTAACACCTAATGTTGTAGTTCTTGGAAGGTGTAAGTGTCTTGAAGTTCCTCTTGGTGAAGCCATAATCATTTCTATCATGAACCCTGTAGTGGATCGCTTTATGACCAAAGTGATTACAAGAGTAGCAATACCCTTGAAAGAAATATCCATCTTTGAATGAGTTGAAGTTCCTCTTAGTGAAACCATACTCCTTTCCATGAACCCTGCAATGCATAGCTTTGTGACCAAAATGATTACATGAAAAACAATTCCCTTTGAAGAAATATTGTTTTGAAACCTCTGGTCTCTTAGTCCTTTCTTTGCCTTCTCTATGATGATCCATGTTTCTTGTTTGTGCATTGTTTCCTTTCTTAGTGAAGCTTCTATTCTTCAACTTATCCGCATAGGCCTTAGTTTCTTCTTCACTCTCTTCCTCTAAAACTTCCTTTTCTTTTGAGCTTGAGCTTGACCCTTCTTCTTGTTTCCCTTGTCCTTCTTCAAAACCAAGTCCTATTTTGATAGATGAAGATCTTTGTGCATTGATAATTTTATCCAAATTTTTTGAAATTTTTCCAAACTTGTTCATCTTATCCTTAGAATATTTCACTTCCATCCTTAGAGAAACTACCTCATGTTCTAATATTTCACATTCTAACTCTTTTACCTCTAACTTTTCAACCATGACCTCTTTAAATCTCCTTGCCTTAGCTTTTGAGTTTGTGAGGTCTTGTAGAAGCTTTTCTTTTTCTTCCTCATGTTCTTGAACTTGAGCCTTCAGTCTTGAATTCTGCTTTCTAACTCTTTTCAACTCTCTGAGAGCAACAATAAGTTCTTCTTCTAGATCAATTATGCCTTCTTCTTCATTTTTTGAATCTTTCTCTACTTCTTGGTCTTCACGAGCATCTTCATACTCTTCGACTTTATCTTCAATAGGAGCATTTTCTTCCTCTTCTATTGCCAAAAATAGAATCTCTTCTTCTTCACTATCTGAGAGTCTTTCATCACTATCACTTGAAGCATTGCTTGCTTTTTTAACATAGAAACTCTTCTTGTGCCTTTGAAAGAACTTATTTTCATGCTTACCTTGACCATACTTATTTTTCTTTTCATGCCTGAATTTTCCTTCTTCCTTTTTCTTATAATCTTGTTTCTCTTCACTGCTACTACTTTCAGCTTGTGGACAATTAGATGCATAGTGACCAAAATTACCACAATTAAAAAATTTCATAGTCTTCATACCTTTGTGTTTTCTTGAGTCCTTCTTATTCCTTCTCACATAGTTAGCTTCTTCATTACTTCTTGACTCACCACTTGATTCTGGTTTCTTATCTTTTGTTTTCTTTGAAGCTTTGAAAGTTACCTCTTTCTTGGAATTGTGATCCTTTTCTATTCTCATCTCATAACCTGTGAGAATTCCATGTAACTCATCCATAGTCAACTTATCAATATCCTTTATCTCTTCTATAGCTGAAACCTTTGCATCATACCTTATAGGGAGTGATCTTAGTACTTTCGAAGCAACATTGGAGTCTTCAATTTTGAATCCAAGTCCATGCATGGTATTAAAAACCTCATCAACATGAAGTAAGTACTTAGAAATATCTTCCTCATATTCCATCTTCAACTCTTCAAACCTTTTCTTGTGGTTTTGTAGTTTTGCCAACTTGACCTTGTTATCTCCTTCATATGTTTACTTCAATTTGTCCCACATCTCTTTTGCTGATTTGCATTGCATAAATTTCAGAAATTCTAATTCACGTAATCCACTTAATATTCCATTCATAGCCTTGGAATTATTCACATGTAACTGCTTACCATCCTTATCTGTGGGAGGAGTAGTTGTAGGTGTGAACCCATCCTCAATAGATTGCCATGTTTCATACCCTTGTGCCATCAAGTAAGTCTTCATCCTTATACTCCATAAAGCATAATTGTTCCCATCGAACAATGGAGCCTTATTTTATGAAGATCCATTCTGATATGCCATCTATGTTCTTGTAATATCTTCCTTCAAGTTGTTAGACTTTTTTGAAGGAACTCACTCTGATACCAATTGAAGAACACAAGCTTATACTGAGAGGGGGGTGAACAGTATAAGATCAACTTTTACTTTTCTTTCCCAAACAATAATATCCAATGTTATCAATTGCAATGTCAACAACAATAACAAAATAATGCATAAATCATCACACACATGAGAGACACAAATTTAACGTGGTTCACCCAATGTGGGTTACATCCATGGAGAAAATATTTCTTCTAAATCTTCTCAAAAAATATCTTGGGAATCAATTCCCTATTACAATGTTTATGGACCTCTATCCAAAGGAGATCTCAATCCCCAATACTCTGGTTTGTGGATCTCTCTCCATAGGAGAACTCTATCCCCTTTGCTCTAGTTTGTGGATCTCTCTCCATAGGAGAACTCTATCCCCTCTTGCTCTAGTTTGTGGATCTCTCTCCATAGGAGAACTCTATCCCCTTTGCTCTAGTTTTTGGATCTCTCTCCATAGGAGAATTCTATCCCCTCTTGCTCTGGTTTGTGGATCTCTCTCCATAGGAGAACTCTATCCCTTTTGCTCTAGTTTGTGGATCTCTCTCCATAGGAGAACTCTATCCCCTCTTCTCTGGTTTGTGGATATCTTTCCATAGGATAACTCTATCCCCTCTGCTCTGGTCTACTCTAAATCCTACTCTCAACTCTATCTCAAATATACACCAAATCTCATCATAAGGCTAGCACAAATCTACTCCAAATCTGCTCATAAATATCTACCTCAAATATGCATAAATCTACTCCAAATATTCTCATAAATATTTACCTCAAATGTTGTTTCAAGTCTTCTCACAAGACTTGCTCAAATCTACCTCAATTTTGCTTCAAGTCTTCTCACAAGACTTTCTCAAATCTACCTCAATGCTTCTTCAAGTCTTCTCACAAGACTTGCTCAAATCTACCTCAGTGCTGCTCACTAAACCTGCTCAAATATTTCCAAAATCTTGCATACAAACAATGCTTATATCTCTTTCAAAAATGCTTTCTTCAACTAGGCAATTCAAACATATTCTACTTAGAATTCTTTTAACCTCTAGAACATATAGAGAATGATATGTACTATCAAATACCCAATATGTTCTTCACATTCACAAATCTTGCTTTCATCTAATCCAATCTCTACCTCTTGCAAAATCCCTTTCAAATCAAATCAAACTAGTGTATAACTTTGCTTCACAAAACTGGTCAATATTTCTTGCAAATTTACTCTCAAGGATCACACACAATAATGCATAAATTTCCTTCACAAGATTGATCTCAAACACTTCACAATTACTTTCAATGTCTTTCAAACCACTGCTCAAAATGTTTCACAATGATGTACAAACTTGGTCTCAACCCTAGCTCAAGTATTTCCAATCATGAAGCACAAGTAGTTCTCAAACCCTAATGCAATTGTTTCCACTTTCTCTCAACAATGAAGCACATGTAGGTCTCAAACCCTAACTCAAATATTTTCAACAATGCATACCAAACAACCCTTTTATCTCCACCTTATGTTTCAGAAACATTTGCTCAACAAAACACCTTAAAGAAGGAATGATATGCCCATACCTCTTATTCTGCTTTGATGAAGATATGTCCTCAAAAACCTATCTCACAAACAACTAATCCTTCTTGTGCCACTTCAAGGGTTAGATAGAAAAATACTTTCTCAAAACATCCACATGAACTTTCTTCTCAAAATATGTGCTCAAAGAAATCTGAAAATGATCTTCAATAACTCAAAACCCTCAAACTCACTTTTCACCATACAAGAATTACAATAAAATATCAAGCCATTATAACACCTTATTACTCCTATTCTTGCATGCAAAACATATTTTTCCTTTATGCTCTTTGCAAAATAAAACTATATAAAGCACTCTTATAATTTGTGTTTGCAAAATAGAAAGCTTTTAAAACATATCCTTGCACTTAAAAATTTATTAATTCACACCCTTATGACTCCCTAAGTGCAAAATTAAACTTTACTAAATTCAGCCCTTATGACTCCCTAATAGCAAAAACATACTTTATTAAACTTAACCCTTATGGCACACTTTATCAAACTTACACCCTTATGACTCCCTAAATACCAAGCAAAACTTTATAAAAAAATTACCCTTACCACTTCTACTACCATGGGGAATCGAGCGCGTGACCTCACGGAGCCCACGCTCTAGCACGTGCTAGAGCAGCACATGGGCTAATTGCCCACACAAGAATATTAATGCATAGTATTCGCTTTAAACCCATCGTGTTCCTTTGGTCAACAAAAATTATGAATAAAATATCACTGTCAAGTCATGACCTTGAGACCTCCTCTGTGCCATGCCTTACACAAGGTCTGCCTACCACCTGAGCTAGCCGCTCGATTGGAAATTAATCATGCACTACTCCTTCTTGAGTCTTGTGCATCGTCCACCTATCTTCAAAACATGTGCATCCCCTTTACTCCTTGCTGCCTTCGCTTGAAACCTGTGTGCTGCGCTCACGAAAGGATGAATGCACTATATCGATGTCGCTTAAAACTTTCAACACCACTTGAAATGATTTTTGGCTTCCACCTTATATATGCACTTTGACACTTAGGAAAACATCGACGCTTTGCCCCATAATTGGAAATTTGAATTTTTTGGCGCCATATGAAATTCAAATTTATTTTATTATAATATTTAAACTTTAATTTAAATATTATAATTTATCTTTTAAAACCTTTGTCTTTTGCCTTTGAAATATTTTTCAACCTTGCAAATAATGAATCTTTTTCAATGGAGCTTTGTCTACCTTGTCTTCCTTTTTCAATGGAGGTATTTGCCTTGCATTAATTAACCAACTTATAAACCTTATATTTTTGCCATGCCAAGCTATCTTTGACATCAATGACAACCAATGTCATCAACCTATGACATCAATCCTTTGACATCAATGACAACAATATACTCAAAATTTCCAACAATATCCCCCTTTGTCATTGATGGCAACCCTTTCTAAAAATTCCTTTTCCAACCACTGGATTCCAAATCTGCTCCCCCTGATTGAATGCTCTCCCCCTTACTCAAATCTCTCCCCCTTTGACATCAATGGCAAAGGGACTCCTTTGGGGCTAAATATAAGACTCTTAGCTCAGACCCCTCCCCACCTCCTTTCCTTGAGGTGATTAATTTTGGGGTGGGATAATCTCTACTCCCAATATACAATGCTCTTTTTCTTTGTCAACCTTATTTTTCAACACTTTTGTAATCATACCCTTTTGATCCTTTTGAGTGTCCTTATTCTTGCTTGACTCTGGAAGTTCTAGAAACTTTGTTCTACACCACTTGGCCTTATACCCAATATTATTGCACTTGTAACACCTAATGTTGTAGTTCTTGGAAGGTGTAAGTGTCTTGAAGTTCCTCTTGGTGAAGCCATAATCATTTTTGTCATGAACCCTGTAGTGGATCGCTTTATGACCAAAGTGATTACAAGAGTAGTAATACCCTTGAAATAAATATCCATCTTTGAATGAGTTGAAGTTCCTCTTAGTGAAGCCATACTCCTTCTTTCCATGAACCCTATAATGCATAGCTTTGTGACCAAAATGATTACATGAAAAACAATGCCCTTTGAAGAAATATTGTTTTGAAACCTTTGGTCTCTTAGTCCTTTCTTTGCCTTCTCTGTGATGATCCCTATTTCTTATTTGTGCATTGTTTCCTTTCTTAGTGAAGCTTCTATTCTTCAACTTATCCACATAGGCCTTAGTTTCTTCTTCACTCTCTTCCTCTAAAACTTCCTCTTCTTTTGAGCTTGAGCTTGACCCTTCTTCTTGTTTCCCTTGTCCTTCTTCAAAACCAAGTCCTATTTTGATAGATGAAGATCTTTGTGAAATGATAATTTTATCCAAATTTTTTGAACTTTTCCCGAACCTATTCAGCTTATCCTTAGAATATTTCACTCACATCCTTAGATAAACTACCTCATGTTCTAATATTTCACATTCTAACTCTTTTACCTCTAACTTTTCAACCATGGCCTCTTTAAATCTCCTTGCCTTAGATTTTGAGTTTGTGAGGTCTTGTAGAAGCTTTTATTTTTCTTCCTCACGTTCTTTAACTTGAGCCTTCAGTCTTGAATTCTTATTTCTAACTTTTTTCATCTCTCCGAGAGCAAAAATAAGTTCTTCTATATCAATTGTGCCTTCTTCTTCATTTTCTAAATATTTCTCTACTTCTTGGTATTTACGAGCATCTTCATACTCTTTGACTTTATCTTCAATAGGAGCATTTTCTTCCTCTTCTATTGCCAAAAATAGAATCTCTTCTTCTTCACTATATGAGAGTCTTTCATCACTATCACTTGAAGCATTGCTTGCTTTTTTAACATAGAAACTCTTCTTGTGCCTTTGAAAAAACTTCTTTTCATGCTTGCCTTGACCATACCTATTTTTCTTTTCATGCCTGAATTTTTCTTCTTCCTTTTTCTTATAATCCTGTTTCTCTTCACTACTACTACTTCCGACTTGTGGACAATTAGATGCATAGTGACAAAAATTACCACAATTAAAACATTTCATAGTCTTCATACCTTTGTGTTTTCTTGAGTCCTTATTCCTTCTCACATAGTTAGCTTCTTCATTACTTCTTGACTCACCACTTGATTTTTGTTTCTCATATTTTATTTTCTTTGAAGCTTTGAAAGTTTCCTCTTTCTTGGAATTGTGATCCTTTTCTATTCTCATCTCATAAGCTATGAGAATTCCATGTAACTCATCCATAGTCAACTTATCAATATCCTTTATCTCTTCTATAGCTAAAACCTTTGCATCATACCTTATAGGGAGTGATCTTAGTACTTTCTGAGCAACACTGGAGTCTTCAATTTTGAATCCAAGTCCATGCATGGTATTAACAACCTCATCAACATGAAGTAAGTACTTAGAAATATCTTCCTCATCTTCCATCTTCAAATCTTCAAACCTTTTCTTGTGGTTTTGTAGTTTTGCCAACTTGACCTTGTTATCTCCTTCATATGTTTGCTTCAATTTGTCCCACATCTCTTTTGTTGATTTGCATTGCATAACTTTCACAAATTTTGATTCACGTAATCCACTTAATATTCCATTCATATCCTTGTCATTATTCACATGTAACTGCTTACCATCCTTATCTATGGGAGGAGTAGTTGTAGATGTGAACCCATCCTCAATAGATTGTCATGTTTCATACCCTTGTGCCATCAAGTAAGTCTTCATCCTTATACTCTAGAAAGCATAATTGTTACCATAGAACAATGGAGCCTTATTTTATGAAGATCCATTCTGAGATACCATATATTTTCCTGTAATATATTCGTTCAAGCTATTATAATTTTTTGAAGGAACACGCTTTGATACCAATTGAAGAACACAAGCTTATACTAAGAGGGGGGTGAACAGTATAAGATCAACTTTTATTTTTCTTTTCTAAACAATAATATGCAATGTTATCAATTGCAATGTCAACAACAATAACAAAAAAATGCATAAATCATTACACACATGAGAGACACAAACTTAACGTGGTTCACCCCATGTGGGTTACATCCACAGAGAAAATATTTCTTCTAAATATTCTCAACAAATCTCTTGGGAATTAATTCCCTATTACAATTTTTATGGACCTTTGTCCAAAGGAGATCTCAATCCCCAATACTCTGGTTTGTGGATCTCTCTCCACAATAGAACTCTATCTCCTCTTGCTCTACTTTGTGGATCTCTCTCCACTGGAGAACTTTATCCCATTTGCTCAAGTTTTGGATATATCTCCATAAGAGAACTCTATCCACTCTACTCTAGTTTGTGGATATTTTTCCATAGGAGAACTTTATCCCCTCTGCTCTAGTCTGCTCCAAAGCATGCTGTCAACACTATCTCAATTTTACACCAAACCTCATCATAAGGCTAGCACAAATCTACTCTAACTCTTCTCATAAATATCTGCCTCAAATCTAGACAATTCTTCTCCAACTCTACTCATAAATATCTGCCTCAAATGCTATTTCAAGTCTATTTGTAAGACTTGCTAAAATATACCTCAATGTTGCTTCAAGTCTTCTTACAATAATTGCTCAAATCTATCTCAATGTTGCTTCAAATATTCTCACAAGACTTTCTCAAATCTACCTCAGTGTTGCTCACTGAACCTGGTCATATATTTCTAAATTATGCATACAAACAATGCTTATATCTCTTTCAGAAATGCTTTCTTCAATTAGGCAATTCAAACATATTCTACTTAGAATTCGTTTAGCCTCTTGAGCATATAGATAATGATATGTACTATCAAATACCCATATTTTATTCACATTCACAAATCTTGTATTCAATTAATCCAATTTCTACCTCTTGTAAAATTCCTTTCAAATCAAATCAAACTAGTGTATAACTTTGCTTCAAAAAACTGGTCAATATTTCTTGTAAATTTACTCTCAGGGATCATACACAATAATGCACAAATTTCCTTCACAATATTTATCTCAAACACTTCGTAATTACTTTCAATGTCTTTCAAACCACTACTCAAAATGTTTCATAATTATGTACAAAATTGGTCTCAACCTTAGCTCAAGTATTTCCAATCATGAAACACAAGTAGTTCTCAAACCCTAATGCAATTGTTTCCACTTTCTCTCAAAAATGAAGCACATGTAGGTCTCAAACCCTAACGCAAATATTTTAAATAATCCATACAAAAAAACCCTTTTATCTCCACCTTATGTTTTAGAAACATTTGCTCATAAAAACACCTTAAAGAAGGAATGATATGCCCATACCTCTTATTCTTCTTTGATGAAGATATGTCCTCAAAAACCTGTCTCACAAACAACTAATCCTTCTTGTGCCACTTCAAGGGTTAGATATCAAAGTAATTTCTCAAAACATCCACATGAAATTTCTTCTCAAAGTATGTGCTCAAAGAAATCTGAAAATGATATTCAATAACTCAAAACCCTCAAACTCACTTTTCACCATAGAAGAATTACAATAAAATATCAAGCCATTATAACACCTTATTAATCCTATTCTTGCATGTAAAATAGAAAGCACTCTTATAATTTGTATTTGTAAAATAGAAATCTTTTTAAACATATCCTTGCACATAAAACTTTAATATTTCACACCCTTATGACTCCCTAAGTACAAAATTAAACTTTACTAAATTCAGCCCTTATGACTCCCTAATAGCAAAAACATACTTTATTAAAATTAACCCTTATGGCACACTTTATCAAACTTACACCCTTATGACTCCCTAAATACCAAGCAAAACTTTAAAAAAAAAAAATTCCCTTACCACTTCTGTTGTCGTGAGGAATCGAGCACGCAACCTCATAGAGTCCACGCTCTAGCACGTGCTAGAGCACCACATGGGCTAACTTCCCACACAAGAACATTAATGCACAATATTTGCTTTAAACCTATCATGTTCCTTTGGTCAACAAAAACTACGAATAAAATGTTATCATCGAGTCTCAACCTTGAGACCTCCTTCATGCCACACCTTACTCAAGGTCTGCCTGCCACCTGAGCTAGCTGCTTCGTTGGAAATTAATCACGTGTTGCTTCTTCTTGAGTCTCGTGCACTATTCACCTATATTCAAAACATGTGCATCCCATTTACTCTTTTTTGCCTTCACTTAAAACCTGTGTGTTGCACTCACGAAAGGATGGATGCACTATATCGATGTCGTTTAAAAATTTTCAACACCACATGAAATGATTTTTTGTTTCCACATTATATAAGCACTTTGACACTTAGGAACACGTCGACGCTTTACCCCATAATTGGATATTTAAATTTTTTTGGCGCCATATGAAATTCAAATTTATTTTATTATAATATTTAAACTTTAATTTAAATATTATAATTTAACTTTTAAAACCTTTGCCTTTTGCCTTTGAAATATTTTTCAACCTTGCAAATAATGAATCTTTTTTAATGGAGCTTTGTCTACCTTGTATTCCTTTTTCAATAGAGTTATTTATCTTGCATTAATTAACCAACTTATAAACCTTATATTTTTGCCATGTCAAGCTATATTTGACATAAATGACAACCAATATCATCAACCTATAAAATCAATCCTTTGATATCAATGACAATAATATGCTCAAAATTTATAACATTGGATGATGCCATGGCATTGGATTGAAATCACTAACTAAACCTATTGTGATTGTACTTTGTAAATTATACTTAGGTCGGGTTTAGTGCATGTATAACCTTAATTATTTTCAACCACTTTCTCTACTTATTTTTGAATGATTGTGCCAGCGATATTCGTGCAATGACAACCTTGAAGAGAGTTCCCTATTGTGATTTGTCCACTTATGCAGTTCTCTCAGTTGTCTTTTGATTGGTACCATGTAGTATATTTGTCTGCTTTTGTGAGCTAGATATTTTGTTTTAGGTGTTTTTTTGAGCTTACAGAACTTTGATGACATATGCTCATGCCTTGGACCACCTCTGATTATATTTGGATCATGGGCCATTCACTTCATTATTCCTCTATCAATTTTTGATCAAAAAATGTACATCTCCTGAGATGCAATATGTGTTGTTGATCATCATAGACCAATCTGGATAATTGGTATCCCTTTTACCTTTTGCTTGAGTCTATTTTTGATCAAATCAATGATGAGAAATATTTAAGAGTGATGTGAATGGGTAGGAAAATATTTTCATTGATGGATGAGGCTATCGTTGATTGAATCAGTGATGGTGCTTTTTAAACTGATGAAAACTATATTGCTTTTCCAATGCATTAGAAGCTTCCCTCATAGGATCAACGAATATATTTTAGGCTGGCAACAATCACTTTTTTGCTTCTGGATTTTTCACTATTAAAAATAACTATCAATGATAGGGTGGATTTCAGATCAACAACGAGGAAGTTGATGAGTGACAACAACTTACCTGTACCCGATCCTATCATCGATCAATATTATGATCATGGATTATATCAAATATAGTGCTTCGTTAATATTTTTAAAATAAATTTATTTGACCAACTTCTATCGGGAGGGGGACCTGCTAGGATGACATCAAAAAGACTCTTGTTTGACTTTCTTCGATGAGGGAGAGTGATCATTGATCAAGGATATTTTGGATCAACGATGTGAATTTGGAAAGGTGACAATCAAATTTTAACTTTGTCTTTTATTCAATTTGAAAACTAATGAGGGATAGCCATCGGTGATAGCTTCGATAATGAAAGGCTTGTAAGAGCGATGAAGTCTTTGGTCAATATGATGTCATTGATGCCTGACCTTGGTCACCAATTGAATCAACAATGGAGTTCTTTGGATAGTGACATAACTAGATAGCCTTAAGTCTTATTGGCGATGACTTAGAACATTTCAGAATCATATCAAAAATAAGGTTTAGGAAGGGTAAGGAAGAATTTTAAGGCTTTTTGGACTTAGTGGATGACTAAGGAAGACCTTAGGTGGATTTTTATTATGAATAAGGTAGACTTAGATAATTTTGCTCTAATATATCTTGGAAAAATCTTACAAACTTAAACTTCACCTTTGATATTAACTAGGGATCGAACTCTTTAATAAGTGGTCTGAAGGGTTATGAAATGAATGCATGGACTAAAATGTGGTAACTTATGGTGAGTGAAACAAAGAGTATGAAATACCTTAATAGAATGAATATGTGGTGCTCTAACTAATTATTAGGTGGATAGTATGATCTTATTGTGAACAAAATATAATTATAATATCCCTTACATATACCTCCTATTTAAATATTATGAAGGCTTTCTTTTTGCTTTGTCTTCAAATTCTAATCCTAAAATCACCTAGACATCAAGACCTTGTTGAAACTCAGGGTATTACTTAAGTTGGTATTTTTGAAGCCCAACATAGGCTATGTCTGGGATGAGAGGAATATTTGATCTTTCAGGATAGAATTTCCTCTTGAGAACACTAGAATATCTGGTTATAAGAAATATGTATCTTGACCTGAACCTTATTTTTATGAACTTTTTGCAACAGACCTCACAAAATTCTTACCCTTAAGGACTTAATTTCAAGCACAACACTTAATATTATTAGCTTCATGACCAAGTCAAATCAGACCAAATATCACTTTAGGACATAAAAAAAACTAAATCACCTATGAAGCTATTAAAATTGAAAACTTACTAAACTACTACAAATTGGAATGAGAACATAAATGATTGTATCAAGAGTGAAATTGATTTATTTACATTATCTACATATGTACAAAGGTAGACACATATAGTTCATACTTTTTAATCCCATTTCATGGATAATAAACCTTCAGGTGCTAGCCATTCACTAGAAATTGGACTTCTTCACCATGCAGGGTTTGTAGCCTGTAGGTGAGTTGTTATGTCTTTTGAAAAATCTGGTAAGGCCCTAACCATTTGGACTATGTCTTACCTTTTTCTATTGGTTTTCATTCTTTGGATCCCAATACAAAATGATATCTCCTATTGCAAATGGCTTTTCTATGGTTTTCTTATTGAATACTTGTGCAATATTTTGAGTTCCTTAGGTCATCTTATTTAGAGTATTTCTTCTGTCTTCCTTCGATTTTACAATCTGATCCATTCTTCTTTGTAGGTTTTCGAGATTTTTGTGATATTGAAGTAATAAATCCAAGGCAGATCTTTCAATTTGTGGTGGGATCAAATATTGTTCTCCATATACTAACTCATAAGGTGTTTTTCTTGTAGCTCTATTTATGTAAATTCTATCTTCCCACAGAGCAAATTTTAATTCACTATCCCAATTTTTCTTATTTTTACCTAGCGATCTCTTTATCTTGGTTATTATATTCTTGTTTGAGGATTTTTCCTGCACATTCCCTTGTGGATAGTAATTTTTTGAGTGATTCAGTTCAATATTGTACTTGCTATAGAATTCTATAATTTCATAAGAGATGAAATTGTTGCCATTGTCAATTATTAGTTTTTTGGGTACTCTGAAACTAGTCAAAATATTTTCTTCTAGGAATTTAATTATTACTTCAGTAGTAGATCTTCTCAATGGGGCAGCCTCCACCCACTTGGTGAAGTAGTTTGTGGTAGTTATTATTCATCAATGGTTGTCTGAAGAGTTCGGATTAATTTCTCCTATCAAGTCTAAACCCTATTGAACGAAAGGAGCTTCTGTCACAGGTTTCAAGGGAATTGTAGGTAATTTCTTCTTGCCATCGAATATTTTATAGTTTTGACATTTTCTTACTATCTGGTGAACATCTCTAAACATGGACGACTAGTAGTATCTTTTCCTCATTATATTGTTTGCAGTTGCATTAGGGATGAAATGTCCTCCACAAAAGCCAGCATGAAATTATTCAATAACTCTAGCTATCCCTTTTCAAAAAATATAGAGTAGTAGTACACCATTTGGATGTCTCCAATATAGCTTATCTCCTTGAATATAATATTTTTGTGTCAACAGTTTGATGCTTCTTATTTTTTTTGGTACAACCAATAGGGAATGTCAGTATTTGCAAGTAAATTACAATATCTCTATACCACTCATCTTCATATGCTTCCTTCTTGTGGGTTTGATGCATGTCGACATTATTGATCATGTTATTAAATTTGTCTCCTCCTTTGGTTGCTATATATTTTTCCAGGACTTGCACCTTAATCATTTTCACCAACTTAAATTCCACCATATATTTTTGATGTTTGAATAACCATGTAGTTCAACTACCTATAGGCTCATTTTGAGTGAAAACATCTTTGAAAACTGGGGAAGGGATACAGTCTATCACTTTATTAGATGATGCAGGAGCATCCGAGGGCAGCAAAGCAATCGAGCATCAACCAAACTTTTGTTGTTATTTTTTTCTAAGTGTTGCAATGTTATTTTTTCTAAGTGTTGCAAGAAAAATATGTGTCGTGATATCGCGACACAAAAAGTGTCGCGATATCACGACCAAAACGGAATATAGGGGAGCAGCGGACACAAGGTCGCGAAATCGCGACATGTCACGATTTCGCGACATGTCACGAAATCACGACCACCACAGGGGAAACAAAGGCGCAGAGACCAAAGGTCACGAAATCACGACCAAAGCCGGAGAACAAAGGCGCGAAGGAACAAAGGTCACGATTTCGTGACACGTCGCAAAATCGTGACCAAAGCAGGGAAGGCAAGGCACGGAAGACAAATGGTCATGAAATCGTGACATGTCACGATTTCGCGACCAAAGCAGGAGAACGGAGGCCGACAGACAAAAACGGCGTGATATCACGACAGGTCACGATATCGCGGCCAAAACGGAGAGAGAAGGCGTAGGAAGGAAATGGTCACGATATCGCGACATGTCGCGATATCGCGACCAAACAGGAAAACACGCACTCCCAGCTTTCTTAAAGGCGGCCCTTCGTGCGTGGCAAGTTAGCGGCAGTGAAGCAGCAGTTTCAAAGAAGGATTTCAATGGGCATGTTGGCCACTCGCGCAGGATATCTAGAAGACGCGTTTAAAGCAACTAACAGCAAGCAACAGATCGAGAAGAAGATTCCATTGGGTATGGCAGCCAGTCGCGCACCTCACCTAGAGTCTCATCAATGCAACTTTCCAGAATTGTTCCAGGTGGCAATTGTAGATCGTGGGAAGTTTGAAAGCACAGAGGATCGGGACCTCGATAAAAACCCATGGATTGTAATGAGAGGGGGTTGGCAAACGGCAGTTTGGCTGTACATTTTGTAAAAATTCTTTCGAAGTATTGAATAACAAATTTTGGCTCTTGTTTCTCTGGTTTTCTGTCTTCTGTTAGATCTGTTCTCCACCAAGTGGTATCAGAGCCAGTAGTTCCTGAGTGTGTAGCAGATCGCCGGAGGAGAGGCAATTACACCAGGATCTATGGAAGGGCTTGGAATTGGGTGAGCAGAATGCCTCCAAGGAGAAACCTGGTTGGTGGGAGAGGCATGGCAGCAGCGAAAGATGTTCGAGCTTTGCAGCGGCAAATGCAAGCCCTGCAAGAAGAAATGCGCAGAAGATTGGAGCCAAGAAGAGACGAAGGTAGTGAAGAGGAAGATGATGAAGAAGAAGACCAACCTGAGGAAGAAGAAGAAGCAGTAGATCCGGCTCAGGCCAGACTCTACAAAGCCATATCCCAGATTGGGAAGAGGCCGAAGATGGAGGTTTCCACATATTTCGGGAACCTTGATCCAGAGGAATTGATCGACTGGATCAACGATCTGGAAGAGTACTTTGAGTACGAAGAGGTTGAGGATCCTGATAGGGTCAGATTCGCAAAGACCAAACTGAAAGGTCATGCTAGCATTTGGTGGAAGGGAGTGCAGCTGGAGCGAAATAAAAGAGGGAAAGAGAGAATAACTAAGTGGGAACGGATGGCAGAAAAGCTAAAGAGGCAGTTCATCCCTGGTGATTATGAGTTAGACCTGCTAAAGAAGATGCAAGGATTGAGGCAATCAAGCAAGTCTGTGAAAGAATACACAGAAGAATTTCATAAAATAATGATTAGAACAGGCCACTCAGAGGCCAACAAGGAGAAGGTAGCCCGTTACATTAATGGGTTACGAGCAAGTATTCAGGAAGAATTAAGTCTAGTCCGGATGACCACCATAGAGGACGCTTACCAATTTGCCTTAAAGGTTGAAGAAAAGCTCAATAGGAGGTTTGAAAACAAGCAAAGAGGAAGAGGTCATGGCGGAAGAACCGACGGAAGGAACAGTGGAAGAAGAAATGAAGATTCTCAGAAAAATGGAGAAGGTAGCAGCAATCAAGAACAAAGGAGAGAAAATGCAGACCGCCCCCGTAATCAGAATAATGGTTATCGAGGGGGAAGAGGCAGAGCTGGACGTGGCCAGGGAAGAGGAAGATTTCGTGGAACTTGCTTCCAGTGTGGGGAAGAGGGACATCACCAATATGAGTGCCCACAACAACGAGAAAGAAATAATCGAAGGCCGAAAGGAAATGCCAGAGTAGCAGTCGCTGATGAAGATGTTGGATCTGAGCATTCTGAAGAAGCTGAGAGAGGAGAAGTAATGATTGCAAGAAGAGTCCTATTGAATGAAGAGGGAGCTACAGATCAGAGGAAAAGCTTATTCCGCACAAGGTGTAAATGCGCGGGTAAGATTTGCAACATTATCATTGACAATGGTAGCACAGATAACCTAGTTTCAGAGGGAATGGTTACAAAGCTACAACTGGAGAGAAAGAAACACCCGCATCCATATCGGATCGCGTGGTTGCAGAAATACCATAAGGTTTTGGTCAATGAACAGTGCCTGGTAAAATTTAGTATTGGAAATTACCGTGATGAGGTCCTGTGCGACATTCTGCCCATGGATGCGTGCCATTTGCTGTTGGGAAGGCCATGGCAGTTTGACAGGTGTGCGGTTCATGATGGCCGAGCCAACACCTATTTCGTGACCAAGAATGGAATGCGTCATAAGTTGAAACCCCTGAAGGAGGTGGAAGAAAAGGTATGTGGCAGTGCAAGAATTTGCTTGGTTGATGGAAGAAAATTTTTAGATGATTTAAAGCATGAACATATGTGTTATGCATTAATTCCTAGAGTCAGGGATACAGAATGCAAAGATGCCCCAGCAGAAGTCCAAGATCTGTTGAAGGAATTTCCAGATATCATATCTGATAATGTGCCTGAGGGTTTACCCCGATAAGAAAAATCAGTCACCATATTGATTTGGTGCCAGGGTCAAGCTTGCCCAATAAAGTTGCACATAGAATGACACCTGTAGAAACTAAAGAACTAAACAGGCAGGTCCAGGAGTTGCTGGAGAAGGGATTGATTAGGGAGAGTCTTAGCCCATGTGCAGTACCTGCAGTACTAGCACCCAAGAAGGATGGAGAGTGGAGAATGTGCACAGACTCTCGAGCCATCAACAAGATCACAATAAAATACAGATTTCCACTGCCAAGGATGGATGACATAATGGACTGTTTGAGTGGAGCCAAGTACTTCACCAAAATTGACCTCAAGAGTGGTTACCACCAGATCCATGTCAGGGAAGGAGATGAGTGGAAGACAACCTTCAAGACAAGAGAAGGCTTGTATGAGTGGTTGGTCATGCCATTTGGGCTGTCCAATGCACCGAGTACCTTCATGCGGCTGATGAATGAGGTACTGAAAGAGTTTTTAGGAAAATTTGTCATTGTTTATTTAGATGATATATTAATATTCAGCAGAACCCTGGAGGAACACCTGATGCACATCAGGAGGGTTTTTGAAAAGCTGCGGGAGGAGCAGTTATTAATAAATCTAAAAAAGTGTAATTTTGTCAAGAAAGAGTTAGTATACCCGGGATTTGTAATCTCAGCAGAAGGTCTGAAAATGGACCCGAGAGAAGGTGAGAGCTATCATCGAATGGCCTACCCCAAGAAGCACAACAGAGGTAAGATCATTTCATGGTCTAGCCAGCTTTTACAGAAAGTTCATAAGAAACTTCAGCAACATTTGTGCACCCCTCACAGAAACAATGAGAGGGGATAAGAAAGAATTCAAGTGGACCTTAGGGGCTGAAAGGAGCTTTGATGAATTAAAGAAAAGGGTCACAGATAGCCTATTTTGGCACTCCCAAGACTTTAACAAAGTATTTCAGGTAGACTGTGATGCCAGTGGCAGTGCAATAGGGGCTGTACTGAGTCAAGAAGGCAGACCTGTTGCTTATTTTAGTGAAAAGCTCAATGATGCTCGGAAAAAGTATTCAGTTTATGACCAGGAATTTTATGCTATAGTTCAGGCTCTGAAGAAGTGGAGGCATTATTTGTTGCCAAAAGAGTTTGTTCTATTTACGGATCATCAGGCATTGCAGTACATCAACAACCAAACAAAACTGAATCAGAGGCACATGAAGTGGGTTGAGTTTCTCCAAAGCTATACCTTTGTGTTAAAGCACAGAAGCGGGAAATCAAACAGAGTTGCAGATGCCTTAAGTAGAAGGCAGAATCTGCTGATTGAAATGACAGTGGAAGTGGTAGGATTCGAAGAACTGAAGGGTCTTTATCCTGAAGATCCTGATTTTGCAGAAGCCTGGACGGCTTGCTTGGCACCTATTACTGTGGACAGGACAAAATGGTTAGATTTCCTAATCCAAGATGGAATGTTGTTCAAGGGAAGTAAATTATGCATTCCAAGGAGTTCCATGCGGGAGAACTTAATCAAGGAAAAGCACAGCGGAGGACTGGCTGGGCATTTTGGTCGGGATAAGACCATTGCCCTGGTGAATGAAAATTACTACTGGCCGCAACTTCAGCAAGATGTGAAAAAGTTTGTGCAAAGTTGCAGAATATGCCAGATGGCAAAAGGCGTAAGGCAAAACACAGGATTATACCAGCCGTTACCTACCTGAGAGGCCATGGGAGGACATCAACATGGATTTTATTCTTGGATTGCCCAGAACACGAGAGGGAAATGACTCTGTATTTGTGGTGGTTGACAGATTCTCCAAGATGGCACATTTTATTCCCTCGCGAGAAAACAAGTGATGCGGTTCACATTGCGGGGTTATTTTTCAAGGAAGTGGTACGACTTCACGGCCTACCAAGAAGCATAGTTTTTGACAGAGATACAAAGTTTGTTGGGTATTTCTGGAGAACATTGTGGAAGAAGTTGAAGACAGATCTGAAGTTCAGTTCTGCATACCACCCACAAACTGATGGACAGACAGAGGTGGTAAATAGAAGTCTGGGTAATTTATTAAGATGCTTAATAGCAGATAAACCCAAGGGATGGGATTTAGTTTTGCCACAAGCGGAATTTGCATACAACAATTCTGTCAATAAGAGTACAAACAAATCTCCATTCCAAATCATATATGGAAACAGTTCGAGAAATGTTTCTGAGCTGAGAAAATTAGATAAAGGAGAAAAGTGCAGTGCAGAGGCTGAGGAATTCGCGAAACAGATGAAAAGCCTGCATGAAGAAGTGAAGAAACAAATTACAAAAATGAATACTCAGTATAAAGCAAGAGCAGACCAAAAGCGGCGGTTCAAAGAGTTCGAAGTGGGGGATGAAGTCATGGTCCATCTCAGAAAAGAAATATTTCCAGCCAAAACTTACAACAAGTTGAAGATGAAGAAGTTTGGGCCATGCAGAATATTGGAAAAACGGGATTCAGGCAATGCATATGAAGTGGAATTGCCAAGTGGGTTTGACATTTCACCTATTTTTAACATATCAGATTTAGTGGAATACCATGAGGGAGATAGTACAGAGGCACCAAGCACAGAATTGTGGAGCATTCCAGCGTCTAACCCAACCAAAGACGAGATCGAGGAAATATTAGATACTCGTGAAGGCAGAAGCACAAGGAACAAACAATATTCTGAGTATTTGATCAAGTGGAAGGGCAGACCTGTAGAAGATGCAACTTGGTTATCAAAAATAGAGGTTGACCACCTGGGTCTTCCTCCCAAAAATCAGAAGTGAGGATCACTTCTCAATCCACCCGGGTGTCTGATGCAGGGAGCATCCGAGGGCAGCAAAGCAATCGAGCATCAACCAAACTTTTTGTTGTTATTTTTTTCTAAGTGTTGCAATGTTATTTTTTCTAAGTGTTGCAAGAAAAATATGTGTCGCGATATCGCGACACAAAAGTGTCGCGATATCGCGACCAAAACGAAAGATAGGGGAGCAGCGGACACAAGGTCGCGAAATCGCGACCACCGTAGGGGAAACAAAGGCGCGGAGACCAAAGGTCATGAAATCGTGACCAAAGCCGGAGAACAAAGGCGCGGAGGAACAAAGGTCACGATTTCGTGACACGTCGCGAAATCGCGACCAAAGCAGGGAAGGCAAGGCGCGAAAGACAAATGGTCGCGAAATCGTGACATGTCGCGATTTCGCGACCAAAGCAGGAGAACGGAGGCCGACAGACAAAAACGGTGCGATATCGCGACAGGTCGCGATATCGCGGCCAAAACGGAGAGAGAAGGCGTAGGAAGGAAATGGTCGCGATATCGCGACCAAATAGGAAAACACGCACTCCCAGCTTTCTTAAAGGCGGCCCTTCGTGCGCGGCAAGTTAGCGGCAGTGAAGCAACAGTTTCAAAGAAGGATTTCAACGGGCATGTTGGCCACTCGCGTAGGATATCTGGAAGACGCGTTTAAAGCAACTAACAACAAGCAACAGATCGAGAAGAAGATTCCGTTGGGTATGGCAGCCAGTCGCGCACCTCACCTAGAGTCTCATCAATGCAACTTTCCGGAATTGTTCCAGGTGGCAATTGTAGATCGTGGGAAGTTTGAAAGCACAGAGGATCGGGACCTCGATAAAAACCCATGGATTGTAATGAGAGGGGGTTGGAAAACGGCAGTTTGGCTGTACATTTTGTAAAAATTCTTCCGAAGTATTGAATAACAAATTTTGGCTCTTGTTTCTCTGGTTTTCTGTCTTCTGTTAGATCTGTTCTCCACCATTAGATCCAAAAATTTCTTCAAAGTTCTCTAAATATTTTACAAGTGCAAAGGCCTACTTCTCTATCATGGTGTATTTTAGTTGTGACCCTTTCAACCTTGTGATCGTGAATACCATTGTCCTTTCCACATTTTCTATATATTTTTGTGACAATACAACAGTAAATGCATCCTGTGAGGAAAAAGAGTAAATATTGAAATCTTGGTGATAGTCAAGACAGGCTAATATAGGATCTTGGGTGATAGCATCCTTGATTTTTTGGAAGGCTTGCAAATTTTCTTCTATCCATCTAATAATACCTTCTTTCTTGATCATGTTGTTTATAGGTTTTGTAATTTGGGTGAAATTTGGCAGAAACCTTCTAACGAAGTTAATTTTGTCAAAGAATGATCTGACTCCTTTCAAATTCTTGGGAGGAGGGATCTTGGCGATAGCCTATTTTGGGATCAATACTGATTCCTTATTTAGAAATAATGTGGCCTAACAACTTGCCCTGATTTGCTCCAAAAATACACTTCTTAGGATTAAGTGATATGCCAAATTCCTTACATCGAGCAAAAAATTGAGTAAGATGTTCAAAGTGATCTTCAGGGTTCTTAGAGAACATGGTTATGTCATCTAGATATACAACCACCATTTTAAACATCAGCCCTTTGAAAGCAAAATCCATGGCTCTTTGGAATGTGGCCCCTACGTTCATCAATCCAAAAGGTATTCTGAGATACTCAAATGTCCCCTAGGGAGTAGTAAAGGTCATCTTATGCATGTCTTCAGGGTCAACCTAGATTTGGTTATAGCTTGAGAATCCATATAGTGGAGACATTCTAGATGATCTTGTAATAACCTGTAATAATTGTTCCATATTCGGTAATGGATAATTGTCTTTCAAGGAGATTTTATTTAAATTTCTAAAGTCTACACACAGTCTGATATCTCCATTTTTCTTCCTTACTGGCACTATATTGGCTATCCAAGTCGAAAATCTGACTTTCTTGATTATCTTGGCATCCAGTAGCTTCTGGACTTCCTTTTGCATTATAGGGTGCAGTGTTGGATTAAAATTTCTCTGTTTTTGTCTAAATGGCTTGGTACCTTCTTTGAGTGGGATGATATGCTTCATTACCTTGGTGTTAAAGGTCCTTAAGTCTTCATAACTCCAAGAAAAGGTATCCTTATGCTTCTTCAAATATTTTATGTAGTCTCTCTTTTCTTTTATTGACATTGATTTCTCAACTTTGACCATTTTGGGCTCTCGCTCAGTGCCGATATTGATCTCCTCTGCTTCCAATCCTTGCAAGGCTTGGTTTATGGGCTTTATCAAAGTCATCAAACAGAATTTCTAATGAAATTAGTCCTTTGGGAAATTTGTTAGTATTTAATTGTATCACCTCCATAGGCTCTCTAATTACTTTCTTTATTTTCTCTTCATATTCTTCATCACATATAATATTTACATATTGATTTTGTAGTGTCATGAAGTCCTTTATGTCTATGTCATCTTGGAAAACTTGTAGATAGACTATGTTTTCTAGGATAGATGGGTGATAGATGGAAATAGTAGGGAATATTTCTTGGTATTTCGTATCTATCTTTGGACTATCTGAACCTGAGGTATTTATGGCTAATAGATTGGTTGTCTGATTTTGTTCTCTAGGAATGTATGTGATGTTGAAAGCTAGGAATTTATTAATTTCTTCTTGAATAGCCTATTTGTACTACTTTAGCTTAGGATGCTTAGCCTGATATTTGCCTTTAATATGTTGTATTATTAACTCAGCATCACCACATACCGTTAGATAATTAATCCCCAGTTCTTTGGCCTTTCTTAAGCCTAACAATAGGGCTTCATATTCTGCAACATTGTTTGTACAAGGAAAGTGTAGCTTGTAAGGTATGCCCAGATAGTTTCCATTAATGTCAGTCAGATTGACCCCTACTCCTGCTCCAGTATGTGACTTAGCTCCATAAAATGTTAGGGTCCACATTTCTAAAGTTATTATCCTTGTAGATTCAGCATCAACTTCTGCAACTATCTATGGGTCCATGTCTACCGCTTTAGGTACTTCAACTAAGAAGAGGGAATGCCAAATAGAATAGACTCCTATCTCTTTTTCTTCAAAATACTAAACTAAGTTGATAGTGGTATTATCAGACTTTTTAAGCTCAATAGAATATATGTGAAAGGGTTCTCGTCTAAGGGTCACTTGCTCTTTAGCTGTCATGGGAATAGTAGCATAGGACCAATCTAATTGAATGGATCCTCCTAATTATTCAGCCCAATGTCTTGATAGTAGTAACAAAAAAAAGGATCTACATCAACCACAACTATGTCCATGACTATGCCCTTCTTTGGATATTGATCTAAATAAACAAGTCTCGTAATGATTTCTGCACAAGGGATCTGCCTACTATCCATAACAGATATTAGGGGGAGTCTTTAGTGCATATTAGACCTAACTGGTCTACCACTTGTTTAGGCATGATATTATGTGATGCTCCACTATCTAACATACAATTATGAATTACATACTATTCCCCAAAGTCTGTGTTATATCTCAAAGATATATAAAAAGGTCTGACTGTTGATGGATTTCTAGGAATAGGCTTGGGCTTTTTGGTTGTTGAGAAATTGCATATGTGATTATTAGATGGCTCGACCAAACCAAAGGCTCGACACACCTGATCCCTATATTTTGGTATAGTAATTAATTCTCCAAAGGTAATGTTGATATTTTGTTTAGCCAGTTCTTGACCTGCATCAAATTTGACCTTCTTGATTTCAACATTTTTGTCAAAATCTGATTGTTTTTGTGCTTCATTTCTCACTTCATTTTCAGGGGCTACCTGCTGGTTACTATTGTTTTATTTCTTGGTGGCTCTATCTCTGCTTTGAGTCTATGTAGCTGGGTCAACCTTATCAGACTTATTTACCTTGTCTGGCACTGTTCTACCTCTCATATTAATAGCATGCAGTCTTTCTAAGGTTTCAATTTCTCTAGTTGTTGGAGTAACTTTACCTTGTTTCATCATTTCATATCTATTTTCTTGAGGTATTTTTCTTGATTTGGGTAACTCATCCATTTTCTTTTCAAATTGTATTTCTCTTTCTTCATCCTCCTTAGTCCAACAGACATTTATTCTTATCTCCTCATCTGATTCCTCTCATACATTTTCATTGGGATGTGCATTCAAATAGATACAACATGCAGTCGGGTTGTGTGGGGCATCACATTCACTATAATAGTATGGGAAATCATGAATTGTGTTTGTAGTGGCCATGGGATTGGGGACTGAATCCATGTCTTTTGGCCCTTCTCTCCTTTTCCAACCATTGTTTGCATTTTTTCTCCCTTCTTCTCCATTGTTTCTTGCCCAGTTTCTATTAAAATTTCTTCAAAATTGGGGTCTATTATCAGGCTACACTTGGGCTAGTTGTTCATCATTTATAGATTTGTCCCTTTCAATTCTAGATAACCTATTATTGATTGTATTAAACATTTTAGTAAATTGGCTAGACAGTCTTTCTAAGGGATCTACCTCAACCTTTTTTAACATTGAGAACCCAAATTTTTAGGTTTCCTCTCCACTTGGCCGAAGCTTGTCTCGGATGCATAGGGCTTCATTTTTTTGTTGTCTAACATATTTCTCTCTATTTATATGGCTTGCTCCATGCAGTCATCAATAGTGTTGGCTCTATGTTGTCTTAGCTCATAATTGAATTCTCTAGAAAAGGTATTCTTATAAAAACATACAGCCTGATGATCAGTGGGTCTCAGGGTTGTAGGTATTTTGTTTCTAATCTTGAAAAATCATCTATTAAAATCCTCTAATGACTCATTTTCCTTCTTCTTTACTATTGCAAGCTCTATTAACAAGGATTGTTCATTCTTTCTTTCTCCATACTTTCTTAAGAATACTCCTTCCATGGTCTGGAAGTCAGGGATCTGGTCGACTGGAAGAGAATTAAACCAGTCTCTTGCATCATTTTCTAAGGTTTGCAGGAATAGTCTAAGAACTACATCCTCATGTTCAACCTCGAGGCTGTCTAATGCATATAGAAAACTTTTGATATGATCTTCTCCCATAACAGCTATGTTGTCATGGAATTTGGGCAAGTACTTATGAGCTTTGGTCGGCAAGGGGTGTAAATTCTAGGGTAAATGGAATGGTCTGTATCTATTAGTCCTCCACACTTGTAGGTTCTAATTTGGTTGTGCCATGGGGATGATAGTGACACTAATGATATGGATGCTAATCACAAAATTTATGTTGGGTACAGGCTTCTTAATAGACTTGTTACCAACAGAGTATGTCCTACTTTGATAAATAATTTTTTAAGAACTAGGGCTTTTCGTGTATGGGTAAATACCTCTAGGTCTTTGAATTCTAGGAAGAGCTCTTTGCCACTACGTGTCTAGTGTGCGCCAGGTCAAATTCTCCTTCTTCTTCTTTTGGGTTTGTTCAGAGTCACCAGCACTTGGGTGCAATAGAATCTCACTCAGGCCAAGATTGCTCAACTTTTAAATTTTCTCAATCTCTCAAATATGCATAGAGGTAACCATGGAGCCAGAAACTATGGTGTTGATGGGTAAAACTTTGTCATAGGGGAGACAAAATATGGAAACACATAGACAATAAGTATTCTATCCATGAAAATGGTACCAAAAACTATTGTGGAAAATTTTGATATCCTTAAAATGTTGGTTGTCATGCTACAAAAACTTCCTAATCACAACTCTGGTGGACTCACCGCTTTATCCTGGGATAGCTTGAAAGTTGAATAAGCCAGGTCTGGACACCCCACTATGAGCTTCTATGATAAATATTATGAAAATAGCTCAACCAGATTTGTTGATATAGACAATAATATATCGATGACCAAGCACAAATTAAGAGTGTTTCACTAGCAAGGGTAGACCGATGCCTCCTCCATTGGGTTATCGTAGCAATTTCAATCATTCACATGGCATATAGAAGAGAAAGAAAGAAAAACTGATGAACCTATATTTATTCGAATATCATAATAAACACAGATCCTTTAATCAGTGAAGAAGCATTGTCTACACATTCAAATAATGCAATATGCAGACAAGTTACATACACATTGTACAACAAATTATACTAGAAAGCAAGAACCAGATATTATGTATTATATTCAATTTGGAATGTTACAATAGCAAGGCTTGGCAGATTACTCAGGTCCTTCACTGAACATAATACATAGAATCAACCCATAACAGGGGATTAACATCTATTATCCTAATCATAGAGACATGTAGACTCTGGCTCTTCAAACGGCTCCTAGAAATGATCTCAGATAGTCCACTCAGCTTTTAGCAAAAACCTGCACAAAGGGGGAGGAAATAAGAGAATGATAGAAATAGAGACACAAAGGGGATATGACAACCTAGGCTTAGCACTCAAAAATACCTCTCACAAGCTTGTTGCATGATTGCTTGATGATGAAGCCTGATCGCCTCCATTCCTTTTATAATTGGGCTGCTCAGAAATAGTTACAGATACTTGGTGTAGGTGTTGCCACTTGGAATATTCTCAACCACTACATTTATTGGGTGCTTTATAGGTTATTTTGGGCTGTATTACTCTAACAAAATTGCTTGTAGTAGTCACCTATCCTGAAGGCTACTATTCTGGCTGTTCTGGTGCAATAAGTGGTCTCGCTTGTTCTTGTGTCTCAGTAGTGGGGGTGATGTCAGCCACTTCCCCTCTATCTTCTTCTGTAGGGCCCACCTGTATGTTATTTTCTTTATCTTTTTCCTTGTTCCACTCCCAATAGTTTAGCGATTTTTGCCCATGCTTCATTGGAGAAGGAGGAGGTTGTCTTGACTTCGTGCTCAATATTCTTTATTTGATTTAAGAATTTCTTTGTCAATGGCCTATTCTATTCTACAAATATGATTGCTTCTATATTTATTGAAGCCAGGTCTTTAAGCTATAGAGCTAGTTCTTTTTCATATTTGCCATCACATTTGGCCTCCTTTATCTTATCAGTGATGAGTGCTTCCATTTGGGATGATGTCGTGCTTTCTTTGAGTATTTCTATGATTTGCAGCCTTGTATTATTCAGTTCCTTCATCCAGTCCTCTATGCCTATTATGGAGTCTTCCTAGTGGAGTCTATCTCACAGGTAGTTTTTCATTTTCTAGAACTTGGTTTGGTAGTCATGTACTTGTCCTTCTAGGTTGGTTACTTGCTCACCTACAATCTGAGTATATTCATATTTGTACTTCTGGTAAATGTGAGCGATTTTTATGGCTCTTACATCTGCTTCTTCCATTAAAATTTTAATCTATTGTGTCATCTACAAGAGGTCCTAGAAGATGTTAGGCATTGGATCAATCCTACCTCTAGTCATTTCCACCAGTTCTATCTTGAATTGCTTTATCAGTTCTTCTTTGTTTATAGACTCTTCAGGAAAGACTGGTGTTTTTTGTTTCTGTAGTTTATTTATCTCCCTCTTGAGTCTATCTATGGAGTCTTGCAGAACTGAGTTCTCACTTTGCAAATGTTCTTTTTCTATTTTTATTTGCTCGAAATGAGCTTTCATCACTCTAAGTTCAATGAGCTCTACTTCTACAATTGTTGTTGTTTGCACATGTACTACCACATTCGCTTTTAGCATGTCAACATTATCCCCAGTCCATTTAGCTTGTCTGGCTTTGGGATCAATGTTGAACTCAACAGGCTTTTCTGGTAAGGGTAGTGTAATAGTTACTTCAGAACTAGTCTGAGTAACTACTTGTTGGGCCAACAATAACTGAGCATATTTTTCATTTGTGATCATCTTAATTATTTCTAGTTTTTTTTCTTCCTCGATGTTGTATTGAATATTTGCTTCTTTGAATTTTGTCAGTATTCTGGAATATGAGGTTCCAAAAGTTGTTCCTACTTCGATGCGGGCTCTCTTGGCTGGAGGAGAACCAGGTGAGGATGCTTCTTCTAGCACCAATTCCCTTAAGATATTCTTGAGTCCCCCTGCTCGTGTGAATTTTTTCATGGCTGCTTGAGGGATTTTTTGTTTCTCATTATTTACTATGAGGTGCATAGTGGTGGTATTCTTTAGCTCTTGTGCTTGAAGACTCATAAGTGGTTTCTTTGTCTCTTTAGTGGTCTGATGCTCTGATCTTGAAGCTTCTTTTACCATTATGGGAGGACCCTCAATCTATGCTACAACTGGAATTGCCTCTTCTTCTACCTGAGGTGGCTCTCCAGGAAGACTTGCTTGGGTAGCTGACTCAATTGATAGTTGTATTGTTTCAGGAAGAGACATTTCTTCAATGACAATTTCTAGTTTTTGCAAGTTTATCTCTATTATCTACAAGAAGGGATCTTCAAGTTCTTCTGGTTTGACTACCGGGACTAAGGGAGCATACACATCTACAGTGGCAACCCTTAATCTATTCAAGACTGCTCGATAGTTCCCTACTTCCTCAAACTACATGTAAGGTCTTTCCTTTATCTCCCAGACCTTACTGAGGTGCTCCCTATTACTAATGGCCCATTGCATCTCATATTCGAATCTGTCTTCCTCATGGCCCATGTGTAATTTCATGACTTTTTGAATTTCTTTATCATATTCTTTATCGGGGTCGTAAGCTCTCCATGTGAGCTCGACAAAACAGTAGTCATCCATCTTCCACATAGCCCTGAGTAGACTAAGATAGCCTTTAAAGATATAATGCCCCATTTTGAAAGGTAGTTTAAGCCAGGGGACTCTTGCCTTGCCTCTATTTACTCTCATTTTGACTTCTTCAGCTATCTGTCTTATTATCTCTAAGGCTACAATTGACATTGGATAATATTTGGGTAGTGCTTTTGGCAAAATTTTCATGCCATATAGTCTGATATAAGTAAAATATTCTACAAAGAAAAATTTTTCAGCCTTATTTTTGTTTAGAAAATTACTAATTCCGATACTGATCCTCGGGGGATCTTGGTCGCATAATTCATTGTGGATGAACAACATGAATTTTCTAATGAACTCGTTAATGTCTGAGTGACCCTCCTGGATCCATGGCAGCCGATCTTGAACACATTTTGCATCTCTTCCTCCTAATATTTCTAAGGCTTTGGGACCTATCTGGCTGACTATGAGGTGTATAAGGAAAGAATAATATGAGAACCGAGGCATAATTTCTTCTTTATTCAGGTTGGCTATTTGTAGGGTCATCATCTATTCATTTAAATTCTTTTCCAAAATATTCTCCTAGGCATACATCAATATACTTCCAATTTTATTCAACTGTGAGGCCATGTACATTACCTCCTTACTTATGTTGTCCAGGTCTTCATTTCCCATTACAATATTAATCATGTCAACATAGTCTTTGGCCCATACTCTTAGAGCAACCTTTGGTATGGGGAAATTATATGATACATTGTAATCTAGGCCAAACATACTTCGATAAAAATGGGTATTTAGCATGCATGAAGATTGTATTATGAGTACTTTTTTATTTGGAATGATTACAGAAGGAGACAGGTTAAATACCTTTCGAATTGCTTCCTTGGTGAGTCTAAAGATCTTCTGGTCTTTGTTGTTGAGGATGGCCTTATTCTCTGGATCATATGCCATGGCCAACCAGGAAAGCAAGTCAAATGAATGGTAGACATGCGGGAAAATGAGCTTCCCTAAATTACAATTCCACCTATTACAATATGGGCTTGTGTCATATCACTTTTCTCTAGCTCTTTTGAAAATATCTTTGAGCATCGTCTGATGTCTTCGATAATATTCCTTTGTCTATTCAAAGAAAAAGATAGCAACATCCTCATATTCCTGCCTTTGCTCTTTCGTAATATTCCTTACTGGCATCTTCTTCCCTAATGTTTCTTGTTGCTTTTTCTTAATGGGCTTTCCTTGCAGTTCTTCATATGGATAAGCCTGTGATATTTTTAGTACTCTATCTGTGATTTCTTCTTCTACAGATTGTATAGTCTTGGTCGACTTCTTCTTTGATGCATTGGGAGTTTTCTTTGGTGTGTTGGATGATGCCATGGCATCGTATTGGAATCACTAATTGTACCTGTTGTGATTGTACTTTGTAATTTTTTCTCAGACCGGGTCATGTGCATGTATAACCTTAATTATTTTCAACCACTTTCTTTCCTTATTTTTGAATTATTGTGTCAATAGTTTTCATGCAATGGCAGTCTTGAAGAGAGTTCTCTACTATGATTTATCAACTTAGCCAATGCTCCTAGATGTTGTCTTTTGATTGGTGCCATGTAGTCTATTTGTCTGCTTTTATGATCTAGAGATTTTTTCATGGGTGTTTTTTGATCTTACTATACTTTGAGGAGATATGCTCGTGCCTTGGGCCACATCTAACTATCTTTGGATCATGGACCATTCACTTCATTATTCCTCTATCCATTTTTTATCATAAAAATGCATGTCTCTCCATATGCAATGTGTACTATTGATCATCATAGGCTAATCTGAATTTTTGGTATCCCTTTCACCTTTCACTTGAGTTTGTTGTTGATTGAATTGGCGATGAGCGGTATTTAAGAGCAATGCAAATGGGTAGTAATACATTATAAATTATGGGTGAGGTTGTCACTGATTGAATCGATGATGGTACTTTTTAAATTTACGATGGCCAGATTGCTTCACCAATGGGTTAGAAGCTTTTAGTGAGGTTGTCACTATGTTTTAGGTTGGTCATAATAGCTTTTTCACTTCGAGATTTTTCATTGTTGAAAAGAACTGTCGTTGATGGGTAGGCTTCGAATCAACGATAGAAAAGTTGATGAGCGACGATGACTTATCTGTACCTATTTCTATCGCTGATATATATTATGGTCACATATTATATCAGTGATAATGCTTTGTTAGTCTTTTTAAAACAACTTTATTTGACCAACTTCTACTAGGATGGGGAACTGCTAGGCTGACTTTGAAAATACCCTTGTCTGACTTTCTCTAATGATGGAGAGCGATCACTGATCAAGGATATTTTGTATTGGTGATGTGAGTTTGGAAGGGTGACGATCATATTTCCACTTTATATTTTCTTTAATTTGGTTGTTGATGAGGGATATCCATTGATGATAGCTTCGATGATGAATGACATGTAAGAGCGACAGAGTATCAGGCCAAGACACTATCGCTGATGCTTTAACTTGGTCACTTATTGAATCAATAACAAATTTCTTTAGAGAGTGATGTGGCTAGATAGGCTTAAGTCTTATCGGTGATGGCTTAGAATAGTCGAGAATCGGATCGACGATAGGGTTTAGGAAGGGCGACAAAGGATTTTAAGGCTTTTTGGACTTAGTGGATGGCTAAGGAAGACCTTAGGAGGATTTTTATTATGAATAAGGTAAACTTAGATAATTTTGCTCTGATCTATCTTGGGAAAACCTTACAAACTTAAACTTTGCCTTCGAACTTAACTAGGGGTCGAACTCTTTAATAAGTGGTCTAAAGGGTTATGAAGTGAATGCATGGACTAAAATGTGGTAACTTATGGTGAGTGAAACGAAGAGTATGAAATACCTTAGTGGAATGAAGATGTGGTGCTCTAACTAATGATTAGGTGGATAAGATGAACTTATGGTGAAAAAAAGTGAATTATAATATCCCTTACATATACTCCCTTTTTTAATATTATGAAGGCTTTCTTTTTGCTTTGTCTTCAACTTCTCATCCTAAAATCACCTAGACATCAAGACATTGTTGAAACTCAGGGTAATGCCTTAGGAAGTAGTTTTCCTATTTGTGTTAAGTCATTTTTTGTTATGAAAACTATTTTGTATACTTTGGGTATGGAGTCTCCTCCCTTTGATTTTATTGTTATGGATAACTCAATATCTAAAGCTCTAAAATAAAAAATTATTGTCGAACCTAGGGGACATAGCTCTTCAACTATTATTTTCTAGGACTTATGAAATATAAGGTTGAAATATTTTATGGCCTCCATGGAAGCTCTCTTAATGGTTGAAAATTATTCCAAGAGTGATACCCCATCTACCTTTTGTTTGAATCTTTCAACAAATACATTCCAAAACTTATCCTTACTAGCTATTGAGCTAGATTACAATGTCAGATACCATTCCTAGGCCTTTTTCATAAATGAGGTTGCTAGTAGTCTTAGATCCATATTATGCTCTAATATATTATGGATTGTCCAGATACTTCCACATGATTGAGATGCTCGATAGGTGTGATGAGATCTTCCCTAGTGAATTAAGAGAGGGATTTTAGAGCAAATTGAGGTATCTCCTCCAATACTTCATTTGGAGTTAGATGTGCCAAAGGACATATATTATTCTAGGTAAGGAATAATTTGGGTGATGGTTGTGGAGTATCCATATTATGGACCGCAACTCTTCTTTTCATGGAATGGTGATGAATGAAGGAACAACTCTTATTAATGTTTTTGCAATGCAAAACCTGATCGCAAGTCTTTTATCTAGATATCTCTAGGATCTTTGTTTGAAGTGGAATTACTAGGTGAATATAACTTCTGGTCTAAGAGCAGATAGATTGAGGTCTTCACTATAACCTCAATCTAATACCTTCAAAGAATAGTTTTATTTGATGTTTATTCTATGAGCTGAACCACTAGGGTAGTGAGAGGTACTTCAACAAGTCAAAATAGGTAAATATCCTTACCAAGTCCAAGACTAACTTATTATTGTGATTATGGTACCAATGATCTATCAATGGGGTCCCATAAAGCATGCAATTAAATTGTTATCCTCTCTAATTATCTTTATGGAAATAAATTTCCCTCGTGCAAAGTTATATAGTAGGTCCTCAACCAAGAGCACTTGGTTAGAATCAATCAAGGGTATCCCAGAGTATTTTATAAGGTCAGCTCCTTATTGAGATGTGATAGTTAGGCATAATTTAACTCAAGAAGAAAAATGAATGTGAGAGATAAATTAAAAGCAATTGAAAGGAAATAAAAACCTAAACTACCAATGTGATTATTTTCCAAAGATCCACTAAGATATCCTTGCATCACAAGCCTACTATGTGATAATTATGAACACTTCCTCTTCTTGGCATAGATAAGCCTAGATGAGAGTTACCAACATACATATGCATAAATATATGAGTAGGAGCATGAGAACCACAAATGGCTATCCAAAAATTTAATACACGTAGGTCTCCCATACACACATATGCAAGTAAAAATCAAAATAGATAAAGCTTGAGAACATACACACATACAAATATAGTTCAACATGATACCATATATGGATACTTATAAAATTGATGTATAGGCCTCCAACATACATATATGTAAACAATTTTACAAAGAATATTTCAGAAGTAGGGGATTGATTTACCCACAAGCTGCTTAGGATATGACTTTTATATACAAATAAGGCAAAGGAAATATTACAATAGTTATATATGCAAACTTGTCAATCCTTTTCATAACCTAAACTACTACTATTTATAAATCACAATGGTGATAATTTCCCTCCAAAAATCATTGGTGGCTCTAATAATTCAACTACTTGTCTTAGGGTTTTTGAAAATTGAAATAAATATCCTCAACCATAATTATTATTAGACACAAGACTAGAGTTGCCATGTTCACTTTTAATATGTTCTTTAGTTGCTCAAATTAGATGACATTGATAGGTAGCCTTTGTTCCTCCAACAAGAGCATATTAATGCATATCATCTACCTTTACTAGGATCTCATGCATTTTGGATTATCTAAAATAACTTCTTATCCTTTGGCATACCCCTAATTGTATTTGGTCCAAAGTATTTATCCATTGGTTACAACTCCCTATTATTGGCCTTCATCAGATCTTGCAAATTCTTCCAATATATAGGTTATGTGAGGAAACCTTTACAATTTCCTCATCTTTATGTTTGTTAGGGAGTCTCTCTAATTTCCTTTTTAGACTTCCAAAAACTTTTGATTATTGAGATGCATCTCACCTTCTTGATTTTCAAAATATCTTTTACTTTTGCGATTTAGCTCTACCTCCGTTGCTTCATTCTCCATAAAATTACAATTAACTCTAATAAAAAATTTTGTCTTCTTCAAAATTTTGCCTTAAGTGCAAATTAGTAGTGAGGAATCACTAAAGGCATTTCAAATGATAACAAGTAATAATTCTCATTGAATTTAGAAGCACACATAACTTTATTGACCCTAGAGTGATAAAATAGGGAAATTATTATATAAATACTTGCAATTTCTTTGAAGTCATGATTGCCAATGGAGGAACTTTGAAGCAGAGTTGCATTAAAAAAACACATACAATCCATTGAAAACCATAAATGCTAAAAGGAGCCAAATATTTCCCTTCCTTTCATGCTAAAATGAGAATCCTAGAAGAAGAGCCTTTTACAATTTTGAAAATTCCCACTTATGCCCTGTTTTCCCCTTTTCCCACCTAAAACTTGAAATTTCAAATTTCAAATTTGGGGCAACTTACGGAGGTCATAACTTCATGCTCGTTGACCCGATTGACTATTACAACATGTTTTTGAAAAGGGCACAAGACAAACTAAGCGGGGCAGACCTTGGATATTTGTGTTAAGGCTCATGTCTAACTAAAAATCCTCAAATTTGACCTCTAAGACCTTCAAAAATCTCCTACAAGAAAAACTAGTTTTACTAGTTTTTACTAGTTTTCACAAAATTAAATAATTACAATATTTTTTGGGTGATGCAAGATCACTTTTACACCATTGGATGCTCCCGCATCGGACACCCAGGGTAAATTGAGAAGTGACCTTCACTTCTTTGTTGTTGGAAGAAAACCAAGGCATTCAACCTCAGCCTACGATAACCAAGATGAATCTTCAACAGGCCTGCCCTTCCACTTAACCAGATATTCTACATACTACATTTTTCTTGTAATTTTGACTACACGGGTATTTAGGATCTCTTCTATCTATTTTTCTTTAGAGTAGATGCGGGAATACTCCACAATTCTGCGACTGGTTTGCCATTATTGTCACCTTCATGATACTCTACCAAATCTGAAATTTTGAACACAGGTGATATATTCAGCCTACTTGGCAATTCTACCTCATAGGCATTCCCTAAATCCCATTTTCCTATGACCCTGCATGGTCCAAAATTCTTCATTTTTAACTTGTTGTAGGTTTTAGCAAGAAATATTTCCTTTCTCAAGTGAACCATAACTTGATCTCCCACTTGGAAATCCTTAAGTCGTCGCTTCTGGTCTGCTTTTGTCTTGTATTGAGTGTTCATCTTGTTGATATGCTGCTTCACTTCATCATGCAGGCTCTTTCGATGCTCTTCAAATTCATTAGCCTCAGCACTACTCTTTCTCCTCTGTCCATATTTCTCAACTCGAAAGCATTCCTTGGACTTCTCCCATACACAATCTGGAATGGGAATTTGTTAGAACTCCTATTGACAGAATTATTGTATGCAAATTATGCCTATGGTAAAACCAAATCCCATCCCTTGGGCTTATCTCCTACAAAGAATCTCAGTAGATTAACCAAACTTCTATTCACCACATCTGTTTTTCCGTCAGTCTATGGGTGGTATGCAGAACTGAATTTTAGGTTTGTCTTCAATTTCTTCCATAGGGTCTTCCAGAAATACCCAACAAAATTGGTATCCCTATCAAAAACAATACTCTTTTGTATACCATGTAGTCATACCACCTCTTTGAAAAATAACCCTACAACATGAACCGCATCATTAGTTTTCTGGTAGGGAATAAAATGTGCCATCTTCGAAAACCTGTCAACCACCACAAATATGGAGATTCCTCCTATGTGTCCTTGGTAAGCCAAGAAAAAAATCCATGTTGATGTCCTCCCATGGCCTCTCTGGTATATGTAATGACTGATATAATCCAGTATTTTGTCTCACACCCTTGGCCATCTAGCATACTTTGCAACTCTATACAAACTTCTTCACATCTTGCTGCAATGGTGGCCAATAGTAGTTCTCACTAATGAGGGCAATGGTCTTATCTCGACCAAAGTGTCCAACAAACCCTCCACTGTGCTTCTCCTTGACCATATTCTCCCTCATTGAACTCCTTGGAATGCATAATTGATTTCCTCTGACAACATCCCATATTGGATTAGAAAATCCAACCACTTAGTCCTATCTAAATAAATCCCTCCAAGCCTCTACAAAATCAGGATCTTTAGGGTACAAACCCTTAAGTTCATCAAACCCTACAACTTCCACCTTCATTTTTGTCAACAAACATTACCTTCTACTTAATGCATCTGCAACTCTGTTTGACTTCCCACTCCTATGCTTCAACACAAAGGTATAACTCTGTAGAAACTCAACCCACTTTAAGTGCCTCTAATTTAGCTTCCCTTGGCTATTAATATACTGTAAGACCTTATGATCAGTGTATAGAACAAACTATTTTGGAAAAAAATAATCCCTCCACTTATTTAGAGCCTGAACTATAGCATAAAAATCTTGATCATATACCTAATACTTCTTCCTAGCATCATTGAGTTTCTCACTAAAATAAGCAACAGGTTTACTTTCTTGACTCAACACAGCTCCTATGGCACTACCACTAGCATCATAGTCTACCTAAAATACCTTATTGAAATATGGAAGTGCTAAAACAGGTTGTTCTGTGACTTTATTTTTCAACATATCAAATCTCTTATCTGCTCCTAAGGTCCACTTAAATTATTTCTTATCCCCTCTGATTGTTTCCATTAGGGGTGCACAAATACTGCTAAAATTTCTAATAAATTTTTCGTAAAAACTTGCTAGACCATGAAATGATCTTACCTCAGTTATGCTCCTTGGAGTAGGTCATTCAATGATAGCCCTCACCTTTTTTGGGTCCATTTTTAGGCCTTCAATTGAGATGACAAATCCCAGATACACTAACTCCTTCTTCACAAAAATGCACTTCTTCAAATCAATCAACAATTGCTCCTCCCTCAACTTCTAAAAAACTCTTCTGATATGCATCAAGTGCTCTTACAGGGTCTTGCTAAATATTAAAATGTCATCCAAATAGACAATGAAGAATTTTCCTAAAAAATTCTTCAATACCTCATTCATCAGCCGCATGAATGTTCTTGGTGCATTGATTAGCCCAAATGGCATGACCAACCACTCATACAAACCCTCTATAGTCTTGAAGGTTGTCTTCCACTCATACCCTTCTTTGACACGAATTTGATGGTACCCACTCTTCAGATCAATATTTATGAAGTACTTGACTCCACTCAAATAGTCAATAATGTCATCCATCCTTGGCAATGGGAACCTGTATTTTATGGTGATCTTGTTAATAGCTCGGGAGTCTGTACACATTCTCCACTCTCCATATTTCTTTGGTGCCAGTACTGCAGGTACTACACATGGACTCAGGATCTCCCAAATCAATCCCTTTTCTAGAAACTCTTGGACTTATCTATTTAGCTCCTCACTTTCTATAGGAGTCATTCTATGGGTTGCCTTATTGGGTAAACTAGATCCTAGTACCAAATCTATATGGTGACTAATCTTCCTCACTAGTGGCAAACCCTTTGGTACATTATCTAATATAATATCTGGAAATTCTTCTAATAGACCTGAGACTTCTGCTAGGGTATCTTTGTAGCATTCTTACCTAACTCTAGGAATTAATGCATAACACATATGCTCATGTTTAAAACCATCCAAAATCATTCTACCTTCAAATAAACATATTCTGGCACTACTACATACCTTTTCATCCACCTCCTTTAGGGGCTTCAACTTATGGCGCATTCCATTCTTTATTAGGGAGTAAGTGTTGGCATGCCCATAATGCATTGCACATCGATCAAACTACCATGACCTTCCCAATAGAAAATGGTAAGCATCCATAGGTAGGATGTCACACAGGACCTCATCACAGTAATTCCCAATATTAAATTTTACCAAGTATTGCTCACTGACCAAAGCCCTATGGTCCTTTTGCAACCATGCAATCCGATATGGATGCGGGTGTCTCTTCCTCTCTAACTACAATTTGGTAACCATTCCTTCTACAACTAGGTTATCCGTGCTACCATTATCTATGATAATATTACAGAGCTTACCTGCACATTTACACCTTGTGTAAAATAAAATTTTCCTTTCTCCTCATTTAGCAAGGCTCTCCTTGTTATAATTACTTCTCCTCTTTCTACTTCTTCAAAGTGCTCAGATTCAACACCTTCATCAACAATAGTAGCTTGTGCATTACCTTCAGGCCTCCTATTTGTTCCCCCTTGGTGTTGTGGACACTCGTATGTTGGATGTCCTTCTTCTCCATAGTGGAAATAGGTTCCATGAAATCCTCCTCTTCCAAAACCTCACCCAGACCTTCCTCTTCCTCTCTGGTAACCATTATTCTGGTAGTTATTATTCTGCTCATGGGGGTGGTAAGCATTTTCTCCCTTCTGGTATTGACTGTTGCTTGTATCCCCAATTTTATTTTGGTCCTTATTCCATTCTCCATTTGCTCTCCCACCATTTATTCCACCATGACCTCTTCCTCTCTGTTTGCTTTCAAACCTCCTTTTTAGCTTCTCTTCTACCTTCAAGGAAAACTAGTAAGCATCTTCAATGGTGGTCATCTTGACCAGACTCAACTCCTCTTGAATACCTACTCTTAACCCATTAATATAACAAACTACCTTCTCCTTGTTGGCCTCATAATGGCCTATTATAATCAAGATCTTATATAAATCCTCTGTATATTCTTTGGCAGACTTACTTGATTGTCTCAAACCTTGCATTTTCTTGAGCAGATCCAACTCGTAATCAGCTAGAATAAATTGTCTCTTCAAATTCTCCACCATCAGCTCCCACCTTGTTATCCTTTATTTTCCTCTTTTGTTTCTGTCTAGCTGCACTCTCTTAAACCATATGCTAGCATGACCCTTCAGCTTGGTCTTAGTAAACTTGATCCTCTCGGGATCTTCTACCTCCTCATACTCGAAGTATTCCTCCATGTCATTGATCCAGTCGATCAACTCTTCTGGGTTGAGATTTCTAGAATACATGGAGACATCAAACTTTGGTCTCTTTCCAATCTATGATATGGCCTTATACAATCTGGCTTGTGCATGATCTACTACCTCTTCTTCTTCTTCTTCTTCTTCTTCTTCGAACTAGGCCTCTTCTTATTCAGCTTCATCTTCACTCCCTTATTCTCTCCTTGGCTCAAACCCTCTATGTAGCTCCTCTTACAAAGCTTGAACTTGCCTCTGCAAAGATCTGATATCTTCTTCTGACACCATATTTCTCCCACCACCATAGTTTCTTCATGGAGGTATTCTTCTCACTTCTCCCAAAAACCCTAACCATAGATCCTGGTGTAAACTACCTCACATTCAGCGCTCTATTTACACACTCAGGAACTCCCACTCTTATACCACTTGAAACAAAGTTGCATTAAAAAAATACATACAATCCACTAAAAATAATAAATGCTAAAAGGAGCCAAAGCTTTCCCTTACTTTCATGCTAAAACGAGAATCCCAAAATACGAGCCTTTTACAATTTTGAAAATTGCCACTTATGCCCTGTTTTCCCTTTTTTCCCACCTAAAACTTGAAATTTCAAATTTGAAATTTGGGGCAACTTACGGAGGTCATAACTTTGCACTCGTTGACCCGATTGACTACTACAACATGTTTTCTAAAATGGCACGAGATGAACTAGGCAGGGCAATCCTTGGCTCTTCGTGCTAAGGCTTGTGTCTAACTCGAAAATCCTCAAATTTGACCTCTAAGACCTTCAAAAATCTCCTGCAAGAAAAACTAGTTTTACTAGTTTTACTAGTTTTTACTAGTTTTTACAAAATTAAATAATTACAATTTTTTTTGGGTGATGCAAGATCACTTTTACACCATTGGATGCTCTTGCATCAAACTTTACCTTGGAAGGAAAAGTGCCAAAATTTCAAGGTACAAATAGGGCAATATAATCTTAAGGTTGGTATATTTACCTTACTCTTAGGTGGGTGTGATATTGTATTGGGATGTGCCAAAGATCAAATAAGATCTCTATACATTTTAGGTCTAAACGTAAAGTGCTAGCATGAGCATTGTCCTCTCCTTGACATACATGAGCATGAAAATAACAATATGGAAACATACACATATAAGAGAAGTGTTTCTAGGTATGAGAAACATAAATGAACATTAGAGTAGATGTATAGCCTTCAATATATATGTAAGTAAAAGGTATTATAAAATATTATGTTAGAAGCTAGGGTTCGATTGCCCACAAGATTGTTCAAAACTCCACAAACTACTATATAGAGAGAAATGAAGGGAAAGTTTTACAAAATTTTCAATGATTTTATAAAGCTAAGACTAATATTATTTATAGATTGTAATCAGGGAGATTTTCCCACAAAAAATATTTAGATATTTCAAAATGACTACTCTTTCATGTGTTGGGTCACATCTTCATTTATGTAAGTTCCTGCTAGGTCTTTGGATTCGAGTTCATCAATGTTAAATGGTTTTCAGCCCCTCAATATTCAACTACCTCTAATATTGCCACCTACCCTTTCTAGGGATTCCATAAATTTAGGCAAAGGATATCTCTATAATTAATGTCATTTGGCTCAAGTATTTCTTTCACTATGACTCCCATAGCTTCTAATTTTAATGTGTAATATGATTTCCTAGGTTGCTAAGTATTCTTTTGCAAAAATAGGACTGTACACCTTAGCACAATATGTGGTTCTTGGGGTCATAAGTCTGGCTATGGAGTATAGGGGCCAATGGCCCTCCATACGAGGACCTAGGAGCAAAAACCCCTGAAGTAAATTTTAATTTCCTAAATAATTGAAGCATGGGTAACCCGATCCTTGAAACTTTAGTCCTATGACCTCATAATTTTTATTATATTTTGACCTTGAAATGGGTTTTCAAATTTTTTCTTATTCCTCCTCATTTGAAACTTTTTAAACATATGATCTTTGGTTATTTGAGTCATCAAAACTTATATCAAAATTATAGGAATATGACACCAACCTTTGATAAAAACTATTCATCATCTAAGATTACTTATTCCTTGTGACCTTTTCTCTGCCTTCCAACCTTTAGAATTTTAACCAAACTTTTGCATGCATGTCTACCACTTCATTATTTGCTTCTCACCTATTTTTTCTTCTACTTAAGCTACTTTCGATATTCTTCTAAGGCAATATTTTTAAGTGTAGTGAGAATTCACTGCACATTTACAGCAAATGTGTTCTTTGTGATAAAAACATTATATCAAAAATAATTTTGATGTAGAGTTGTCTTAGTTAAAATAAGCAAAATTTTAATATCTTTAGGCTTTAGACTTGTTTAGGTTCATTATTTCTCTTCCTCTCATTCTTCTTCTCATTTTACTTCTCAAATTCATCTTACTTCTTCTACTATATCCATTTCACCTCTAATAAGTCTAACTTTAGGATCATTAGTAGGTTCAGTTGCTCTAGTGTAGGGCCATTCCACATGCCATCATTGACATAAGATATTTCTCATAGTTTGCCCCACCATATTCTATTGTACTTGCATATACCACACTCTATTTTGACATTACAACACCTCATGTGCCCATAAATCGATGAGCAAGGTGCAGCAACAGTATTGTCATTGTTGTCAACACAGTCAGACAGATCGGTTGATGCAGTGGACAGGAGTTAAGAGGATTTTCAGAGTATGTACAGTGATTTTCCAAAAGATAGAAGTGGCCCATTTGAGAAAAATCAAAAGAAAATCACAAGGAAGAAAACTGTCATGATATCGCGACATGTTGAGCAAGAAAGAAAACTGTCGCGATATCGCGACATGTTTGGAGAGAAAGAAAAATGTCACGATATCGCGACATGTTGAGAAGAAACAAAACTATTGCGATATCGCGACATGTTGAGAGAAAGAAAAACTGTCGCGATATCGCGACATGTTTGGAGAGCAAGAAAGCAAAACTGTCGCGATATCGCGACATGTTTGGAGAGAAAGAGCAAGAAAGCAAAACTGTCGCGATATCGCGACATGTTTGAAGAGAAAGAGCAAGAGAGAAAAAGGTGTCACGATTTCGCGACATGTTGGAAGAGAAAGAGGAGAGAGAAAAAGGTGTCACGATTTCACGACATATTGCAAGAGAAAGAGGAGAGAGAAAAAGGTGTCACGATTTCGCGACATGTTTCATTTTTGCGGTCCAAAGCGAAGAGAAAGAGGAGAGAGAAAAGGTGTCACGATTTCAGATTCATTTGTAAGAAGAGAAAGAGGAGAGAGAAAAAGGTGTTGCAATTTGTGACATGTTTCATTTTCGTGGTCCAAAGCGAAGAGAAAGAGGAGAGAGAAAAAGGTGTCACGATTTCGTGACATGTTTCATTTTCGTGGTCCAAAGCGAAGAGAGATTGTACAGAAGAAAAAGTGTCACGATTTCGTGACATGTTTCATTTTCGTGGTCCAAAGCGAAGAGAGATTGTATGGAAGAAAAAGTGTCACGATTTCGCGACATGTCGCATTTTTGCGACTTGAAGAGAGCTGGAAGGAAGAGAAGGAAAAGTGTCACGATTTCGTGACATGTCGCATTTCAGACTGAAGAGAGAGAAGAAAAGTGTCACGATATCACGACATGTCGCATTTTCGTGACTCGATAAGGGCAGCAAGGCGAGAGCAAAGGAGAAAAAGTGTCGTGATATCGCGACATGTCGCATTTTCGCGACTCTAGGAGGAGAGAGAATGTAAGAAGGCAGAAGTGTCACGATATCGTGACAAAAGTAAAAAGGAAGAGTACGGAGGTGAAAGTGTCACGATATCGTGACATGTGTTTTTGTGGGTACAAGCCGAGAAGAGGACAAAGAGGCAAAAGTGTCACGATTTCATGATAGGTCGCTTTGGCGCAAGCTAAAAATAGAACCTAGCCAAAATAAGATATGTGACCGTTAACTGAAGTTATGCAGCAGTTACAAGGGCCGTTACAAAAGAAAATCATGCAACTAATAAAAGAATAGTTGAAGAAGGAGAAATCTAATAGTCGTATAAATAGAATCGAATATGCATGCATGCATAAAAATGAATTGAGAAGATGAATAGTCATGGTAGGGGTATATGTGTAAATTCGTAACATGCATCGTGTTTGACGAAAAGCCTACCCTATATATATACAAAAGTAGTTATAGTTAGAAGGTGTTACAACTGACAAGTGGCGCATGAGAAATGAAAGGAGTTACAACTGGAGTTACAAAAATACAATATGGGTATAAAAGGTGGTCTACGCGGAGGATTACGTGCTGCTGAAATTGAGTGAAAGTGCTGCAAGAAGGGGGTTGAAAGAGGGCTGCAAGAGTGTATTCAGCAGAGCAGTGAGAGCCATAAAAGAGCAGTAAGCAGAGCTTTAAGAGTGTGTGTGTTTTGGTGAATAGTGAGAGAGGTTGGGTTAGCAATAGACCAGTCAGGGTCTTGTATAAGCGAAGGCATTTTTATGTCAATCTGATAGTTTCAAAAGTGCAGTTCAAGTTGGTGCTTGAATTAGGGGTTGGTGCTCCTTTCTGTTGGTGCAGATAAACTAGGGGTTGGTGCTCCTTCCAGTGGGTGTTGGTAAAGTGATTGTAAAATTGGTATTTTGCAAAGGTTGGATTTGGATGGGAATCCAAGCAGTCATTTTTTGAGGAGTAGCCAAATTGGTGAACCTCGTTACATCGTGTGTTGTGGAATGCTCTCTTGTTATATTTGCTTTATTGGGTTTTAAGTTTTCATTGTTTCGGCATTAAGAGTTGAAGATTTAAGTTTTTAATAGCTACACTGATTCACCCCCCTCTCAGTGTCATTGTGAGACTAACAATTGGTATCAGAGCCAAGTTCTTGAACAAGCTTAATCGGCTAAGGTGATCTTGGAAGTGAGACAATGGCAGGTGGTGAAGGATTCTCATCAAACAAAGCACCATTGTTTGACGAAACTAACTACGCATTCTGGAGACTCAGGATGCAGACATATTTGTGTTCTCTAGGATACGACATTTGGGAATCAGTAGACAGTGGATACACCATACCCACCACTCCTCCAACCGATGTTGTCGGTAAGAAACTGTTTGAGAATAACTCTAAAGCAAAGAATGCTATCATGTGCGGTTTGGTGGACAACGAACTGATAAAGATTATGAGTTGTAAAATGGCAAAAGATATGTGGGACAAACTAAGGAGCATTCATGAAGGAGACGACAAGATCAAGGAGGCCAAGTTACAAACGCATCGAGCTCAGTTTGAAGCATTAAAGATGAATGAGGATGAGAACATAGAGGCATACATGCTGAGAGTTAATGGAATCATTAATGCGATTAGAGGACTCGACGAGGAAATGGAAGATGTTGTCATCGTGAAAAAGGTACTAAGATCTCTTCCCCAAAGATTTGATTCCAAAGTTTCTGCAATAGAAGAAGCTAAAGATCTTAATACTTTTAGTATGGATGAGATGCATGGTTCCTTGACTGCATATGAGATGAGAATAGGAAAAACTAAACCCACGAGACAGAGAAGCTACTTTTAAAGCACATAAAAATATAAAAGCAAAACAAGAATCCGAGGAAGAAGAGACATCGGATGAAACGAGAAGCAAACTTTGTTCGAAAACTAATCGGGGAAAAGGAAAATACAGAGGAAAGCTACCATTTAAGTGTTTCAACTGTGGAGGCATTGGGCACTTTGCAGCTAAATGTCCTCTTAATGAGAAAAGCAAAAGTGATGAAGGTTCACACCAAGAAAGAGGTGACTGGAAGAAGAAACCAAATTTTAGAAAAGGAAACTTCAAGAAGAAAAGTTTCATATCCAAGAATGTCAGTCCTTCAGAAGACAGCTCTGGTGAGGATTCTGAAGAAGAAAAAGGTGAAGCTCTTTTCATGGCATTTGAAGAAGAAAAAATAGAGGAAAAATAGGAATGCAATAAAAACCTTGAGGCTGAGGCTGAAGTAGATCTGGAAGGTGAGTTGGTCGCTGCACTTAAAGAGCTGAGTTTAGAAAGGAAAAAGAATAAGAAAACTTCAAGAAAGCTTGAAGATGCCAATGAAATCATATCCAACTTGAAAGTACAGATAGATGAATTTAAGAAAATATCTAAAGATATCGAAGTACAATTAACCGTGAAAATAGATGAGTGCAGCAAGTTAGAAGAAGAGATTGTTGGTTTAAGGATACAGCTAGAAGAGATGAATCAAAAATTGAGTTGTTATCACAAACTTGAAGGAAGTTCTGTGAAGTTGGACAAGATTATAAATAACCAAAGGACTACAGGCATCAAATTTGGTTTAGGTTTCGTCGAAGGAGAATCATCAAATGGATCAAAGGCCATAACTGTAGAACCCATAAAGAATGAAGATAAGATCAGGGTTGATCAAGAAAAAATGAATCATGCTAAAGAAAGCAATAAAGCCAGGCAAGAGAGGAGTATTGACAATGATGGATTCACCAATGTCACTCATCAAAAGAGAAGAAGATTTATGGCTCCCACTACAAAATGGCAAAGACCATCACCCAGGTTCACTCATTCCTTTTCTGGTTATTGTTTTAAATGCAATGGTTATGGTCATAAGATTTCAGATTGCAAGTATAATGTAGGACAAAGGAACTTTACCAGTAGAAATGTTTTTTCACCGCTGATGGATTATGCAATAGAATGTTATAACTGTCATAATTTTGGGCACATTGCAAGAAATTGTCGAAGTACATTTGCAGCAAATAAACATCAGGGAAGAAAGTTTCAACCAAATGGTTTGAGACAAAATAGAAAATTTCTAGAAAAACATACACAGGCTACTGACAAAGAAAAGTCAAAACAAGTGACCAAAACTATAATCAAACCAGAGTGGAAAGAAAAGGAGCAACCCAAGGAAGAAAAGGAATCCTTGATCGTACAGACAACATTTAAAGCACAGAACAAATCTGCACCATGGATACTTGATAGTGGATGCTCAAGTCATATGACAGGTGACAAACAAAAATTTGAGAAGTTACAGAAATATGAAGGTGGTTCTATAAAATTTGGAAATAATGATGGAGCTAAGATAGTTGGCAAAGGATCAGTTAAGATCAGTGATGGAAAAATCAAGTCAAAAGAAGTCTTGTTTGTGATTGGTCTGAAGCATAACTTGTTAAGTGTAAGTCAGATTTGTGACAGAGGTCATGAAGTTATTTTCAAGAAGCAGGGTTGTGAAGTCAGAACAACAAACCGTGGAAAGTTGATAGCAACTGGATCAAGGACATCTGGCAACCTGTATACTCTCTCAGAGACTTCAGAAGGAGCATGCTTGATTGGACAGGAAGAAGAAAATTGGCTGTGGCACAAGAGGCTCGGTCATATCAGTTTCGACAATCTAGTAAGAATCAGCTCAAAAAGGGCAGTAAGAGATATTCCCACCATTGGTAAACCTTTAAATAGCATTTGTGCTTCATGCCAAAAGGGGAAGCAAACTAGAGCCACATTTAAAACAAAAGAGTACTTCACAAGCAAACCATTAGAACTAATACATACTGATTTATGTGGACCCATGAGAACACAAAGCATAAATGGTGACAAATACTTTATGTTGTGCATAGATGACTATTCCAGGATGACATGGATACTATTTTTGAAGCTTAAATCAGATGCCTTTGAGATGTTCAAGATTTTCAAAAAACAAGTTGAGAATCAAACAGGAAAAAGGATTAAATGTGTGAGATCAGATAGAGGAGGAGAGTTCATTTCAGAGGAGTTTGCAGAGTACTGTCAAAAATATGGGATTAGGAGACAGTTTTCAGCAGCAAGGACACCTCAGCAGAATGGTGTGGTAGAAAGAAAGAACAGGACAATGCAGGAAATGGCACGGACTATGTTGACTGAGAGCAAAATAGCAGACATATTTTGGAAAGAGGCAGTCCATACTGCGGTATACATCCAAAATAGGTGCATGTTGAGGACGCATGAAAGCAAAACACCATATGAGCTGTGGTACGGTAGAAAGGCAACAACAAGATACTTTAAAGTTTTTGGCAGTAAGTGTTACATCAAAAGAACTGAAGAAAATCTTGGTAAATTTGAAGATAGAGCTGATGAAGGTATTTTTCTTGGCTATTCGACAAAAAGCAAAGCCTACACATGCTACAACAAGAGGCTAAAGAAAATTGTGGAGAGTGCCGATGTTAAAGTTGATGAAGGTAGGGAACGAGAAATAAGCTATAAAGAAAACTACCCAATTTATGAAGAAGTCATTGAAGGAGATGAGGAAAAAGAAACGGAAAAGAAACAAAAAATTGAATCAGATGATTTAAGTAGTGATTCAGAAGAGGAAGAAAACAAAAAATTCAAAACAGGCAGCTGGCAAAAAAATCATCCTAGAGAGCAGATAATTGGAGACCCCACAGTTGGTGTTCAGACAAGAAAAAGAGTAGTAAGTAACTACTCTCTATTATCCAGCATAGAGCCCAAAAATATTGCTGAAGCAAGCAAAGATGAAAGTTGGATGACGGCTATAAATGAAGAATTAGATCAGATCGAGAAAAACAAAACCTGGGAGTTAGTACCAAGACCTACAAATAAAAATATAATCGGTACTAAATGGATTTTTCGAAACAAATTGAATGAAGATGGACAAGTAGTAAGGAATAAAGCAAGATTGGTCTATAAAGGCTATGCACAAGTTGAAGGCATTGACTTTGAGGAAACCTTTGCACTCGTGGCTAGACTAGAGGCAATCAGAATGTTTTCGGCTTTAGCAGTTCACAAGAATTTCAAAGTTTATCAAATGGACGTGAAATCAGCATTTCTGAATGGAAAACTTGAAGAAGAGGTCTATATTGAGCAGTCTGATGGTTTCCAACTTGGTGATAATCCCAACTTCATCTGCAAGTTGAAGAAAGCATTGTATGGCTTGAAACAGGCACCCAGAGCATGGTATGCAAGGCTAGACAACTATCTTACTCAACAAGGGTTCAAAAAGGGTATGGTAGATAGCAATTTGTATGTCAAAAAGGAAGATGGCCATCTCATTGTCCTTGTTGTATATGTAGATGATATCATCTTTGGCAGTAGCAATGATAAGTCGTGTAAGGATTTAGCAAAGCAGATGCAAAAAGAATTTGAAATGTCAATGATTGGTGAACTTTCGTATTTTCTCGAACTGCAAGTTAATCAAAATGAGAAGGGCATATTTATTTCTCAAGTTAAATATGTGAAAGAGATGCTAAAAAAGTTCACAATGGAGGATTGTAAGCCTGTTAGCACTCCCATGACAACAGGATGCAAGTTGAGCAAGGATGACAAATCTCCAGATGTTGATCAAACCATGTACAGATCTATGATTGGGAGCCTATTGTATTTGACAACTACCAGACCAGATATATTGCAGGCAGTTTGCATGGTAGCACGATTTCAGGCGAGTCCCAAGGAGACTCATGTGACAACAGTGAAGAGGATTCTTCGATATCTAAAGGGTACTATGGAGTATGGGTTATGGTATCCGAAAGGTAAGGACTTCACTCTTATTGCGTATTCAGATGCAGATTGGGCAGGATGTGTCGATGATAGAAAGAGTACCAGTGGAGGTGCATTCTATCTTGGAGACAAGTTGGTTGCATGGCACAGTAAGAAACAAGAATCAGTCTCTTTATCCACAGCAGAGGCAGAATATATTGCAGCAACTACGTGTTGTACGTAGGTTTTATGGATGAAACAAACCCTGAAAGATCTTGGCATTAACTTCAGTGAGCCAATTTTAGTTAAGTGTGATAACACCAGTGCCATTAATATCTCAAAGAATCCAGTTATGCATTCTCGCACAAAACATATTGCTATCCGATATCACTTTCTGAAGGAGAAAGTTGCGGAAGAAGAGGTAAAGTTGGATTTTGTCCCAACTACAGAGCAAGTAGCGGATATCTTCACAAAACCGCTGCCCAAAGAAATTTTTGAGTACCTTCGCAATAAATTGGGAGTGGTCATGCTTCCCAAGTATTGACTAGCTATCGGGACCACATTCTCAGGGGGAGCATTTATATATTTGATTATCTTTGTGCTCATATTTGTAATTTTTGCTAACTGTCATAACGTGTGCTTGAGAATGTTGTGCATGGACTCAGGGGGAGTCTGCAGCAGCCCTTTGGTATTATTGTCAAAGGGGGAGAAGAATTACAGGAATGTGCATGTGTGTTGCCAACAATTCCAAAGGGGGAGATTGATGAGCAAGGTGCAGCAACAGTATTGTCATTGTTGTCAACACAGTTAGACAGATCGGTTGATGCAGTGGACAGGAGTTAAGAGGATTTTCAGAGTATGTACAATGATTTTCCAAAAGATAGAAGTGGCCCATTTGAGAAAAATCAAAAGAAAATCAGGAAGAAAACTGTCGTGATATCGCGACATGTTGAGCAAGAAAGAAAACTATCGTGATATCGCGACATGTTGAGAGAAAGAAAAATGCGATATCGTGACATGTTGAGAAGAAAGGAAAACTGTCGCGATATCGCGACATGTTTGGAGAGAAAGAAAAAGTCGTGATATCGCGACATGTTGAGAAGAAAGCAAAACTGTCACGATATCGCGACATGTTTGGAGAGAAAGAGCAAGAAAGAAAACTGTCATGATATCACGACATGTTTGAAGAGAAAGAGGAGAGAGAAAAAGGTGTCACGATTTCGTGACATGTTTGGAAGAGAAAGAGGAGAGAGAAAAAGGTGTCATGATTTCGTGACATATGCGAAGAGAAAGAGGAGAGAGAAAAAGGTGTCACGATTTCATGACATGTTTCATTTTTACGGTCCAAAGCGAAGAGAAAGAGGAGAGAGAAAAAGGTGTCACGATTTCGTGACATGTTTCATTTTCATGGTCCAAAGCGAAGAGAAAGAGGAGAGAGAAAAAGGTGTCACGATTTCGTGACATGTTTCATTTTCCGGTCCAAAGCGAAGAGAGAAGAGGAGAGAAGAAAAGGTGTCACGATTTCGATGACATGTCGCATTTTCAGACTTGAAGAGAGCAGGAAGGTAGAGAATGAAAAAGTGTCACGATTTCGTGACATGTCGCATTTTCACGACTTGAAAGGGAAGAGAGAAGAAAAGTGTCGCGATATCACGACATGTCACTTTTTGCGACTCAAGAAAGGCAACAAGGCAGAGCAAAGGAGGAAAAGTGTCGTGATATCGCGACATGTCATATTTTCATGACTCTAGGAGGAGAGAGAATGTAAGAAGGCAGAAGTGTCACGATATCATGACAAAAGTAAAAAGGAAGAGTACGGAGGTGAAAGTGTCACGATATCGCGACATGTGTTTTCGTGGGTACAAGCAAAGAAGAGGACAAAGAGGCAGAAGTGTCACGATTTTGTGACAGGTCGCTTTGGTGCAAGCTAAAAATAGAACCCAATCGAAATAAGATATGTGACCGTTAACTGAAGTTATGCAGTAGTTACAGGGGCCATTACAAAAGAAAATCATGCAGCTAATAAAAGAATAGTCGAAGAAGGAGAAATCTAACAGTCGTATAAATAGAATCGAATATGCATGCATGCACAGAAAAGAATACGAACAGTCATGACCAAGAAGACGAACAGTCATGGTAGGGGTATATGTGTAAATTCGTAACATGCATCGTGTTTGACGAAAAGCCTACCCTATATATATACAAAAGCAGTTACAGTTAGAAGGCGTTACAACTGACAAGTGGCGCATGAGAAATGAAAGAGGGAGTTACAACTGGAGTTACAAAAATACAATATGGGTATAAAAGGAGGTCACGTAGGAGGATTACGTGCTGCTGAAATTGAGTGAAAGTGCTGCAAGAAGGGGGTTGAAAGAGGGCTGCAAGAGTGTATTAAGCAGAGCAGTGAGAGCCATAAAAGAGCAGTAAGCAGAGCTTTAAGAGTGTGTGTGTTTTGGTGAATAGTGAGAGAGGTTGGGTTAGCAACAGACCAGTCAGGGTCTTGTATAAGCGAAGGCATTTTTATGTCAATCTGATAGTTTCAAAAGTGCAGTTCAAGTTGGTGCTTGGAATTAGGGGTTGGTGCTCCTTTCTGTTGGTGCAGATAAACCAGGGGTTGGTGCTCCTTCCAGTGGGTGCTGGTAAAGTGATTGTAAAATTGGTATTTTGCAAAGGCTGGATTTGGACGGGAATCCAAGCAGTCATTTTTGAGGAGTAGCCAAATTGGTGAACCTCGTTACATCGTGTGTTGTGGAATGCTCTCTTGTTATATTTGCTTTATTGGGTTTTAAGTTTTCATTGTTTCGGCATTAAGAGTTGAAGATTTAAGTTTTTAATAGCTACACCGATTCACCCCCCCTCTCACCCCCCCTCTCAGTGTCTTTGTGAGACTAACAATCCACCTATCTGATTACCCATTATAACCTAGTTTGCACTATAATATATAACACAATGAAAAAATTGTTTTTACCATTTTCTCTAGCTCACAACTCCTTACAATTATCATTACACCATTTTCCCTAGCATAACAAATGATGATCAAGGAAATCTATGCTACTCTTAATAAAATATTGACCATGAAGGTTATCCAAATATTTCTTTGATAAACAATTTAATTCCTTGAGAATAAAACCATAAATAAGATAACATATGTTATACAGATGTAGGAAAATAAACTAAGCAAGATATTTCTGGTAAAAGAGCCTTAGATTTTGTAATGTTTATAATCCTACAATCACAAATGTCAAAAGGAAGAAGAAAATTATTTATTGTCTAAGCACTTTTAGTAGACCAAAGTAGGTCAACAACTACTTTAAGTAGCTATACTACTAGAATGTCCACACTAGTCTTCTCAAGGGTTGATCCCTTATATATGATGTAGCTAGTAAAATTGCTACAAAAATCCATACCCATCAAACATGTACAAGCAATTAGTAAAAAAATAATAATACAAGAAGTAGACTCAAGACAATGCACAAACATTAAAATAACTAGTAGAAGAAGGAAAAAGAGAAGCAACACAATGATATCAAGAGGAAGAGACCTTAAAAAGGAAACCAATAATAAAAGTTATAAGCAACAAAGAATGATGAAATAGAGAAACAATTGGTAAAATTGAAAATACAATTGTCATATTAAAAGGACTAATTGAAAAAACAATTCAATAAGGAGAAGAAAGAACTATAGATTCAATTAGACCAATTGAAAGTGATAGGGAAAAATATGGATGAGGATATTTCTAAGCTAAAGAGGATAAATGAAGGAAGGATAAGAAGATGTAAAATATGAAAATTGAAACCTTGATAGTTGAATGGATTAAGTCCCTATGGAATCAAATACATGCCAAGATCATGCATACTAAAGTATATTTTACATAACTCGATGAATGAAAAAATTGCTTAATTAAACATCAATAGCAATTGAATGGGTAGAAAATGAGTTGACATTAGTGTAAGGTATACCAAATTGCTCATATGATTGTACAAAATGTCTAATGAGTAATTAAATTAGATAGATATGTGATGCAGGAGCATCCAACGAAATTGTCGGGGCCATAACTTCTCAATCGTAGCTCCGATTGACGTGAAATTTGATAGGGAGCTAGTTGGGAGAGTTCTAAACAAATAGACTCCTTGGAGTCTTATTTGTCCAAAAAATCCAGTTTTTGGGGCCAAATTCCATCATCTAGTGCCCCGAAATTAGGTTTTAAAATTACTTACCTAGTTTTTTATGCTTTTTGAGTTGTTCGAAGGTTAATATCTCCTAATGTATTTAGAGTTAGGACGAGAAAATTTATTTTTGGCTTGTCTATTGTAATAGGGATGCACACCCCAATTTTGGGCCCCATCCGACTCATTTCAGTTTTTTGGGTTTTTTGGTTATATAGCCACAGAATGAGGGTTTGTGAGGGATATTTTCCAAGTTTTTGAATGATAATTGGTTTGAGCAAGTTTGGATCTCCATCAAGTGGTATTGAGCAAGTTTGGATCTCCATCAAGTGGTATTGAGCAAGTTTGGCTCCCCATCAATATGTTACACAAGAAGATAGTAACTATGCAACCAAATAACATGCCTACCAAACAAAGAAGACTTCAAGGGTACAAGAGTACATATGATATTATAAAATATATATATTGAAAAGGTGAGGAAGGATGTGAGACACATGATGGTTATAATATTGCAAAAAATATTCTCTAAGGATAGCTCCTCATGCTAGAATAAATAACCAAGTCCATTGAGGAGAAAAAAAATATATAGTTATACCAATAGATAGCGTTGTGCTTGATCTTTTAGTAAAGAACATCAAATTGTAGACCCTATTGAATACGTTTAAAAATATAATGGATGAAGGGAATACCTCCAAAAATATTAATTTGAGAAGTTAGAGTTAAATGGTGGGATGTTGTACACCTTAGATATTTATTATTGCAATGCTTAGATGTTTCTCATTGATCAAAAGCACATTTAAATACAAACTACATTCCTTAAATAGGAGAACCATACTAATCACATAATTTTCATAGCTGATGGAAATCTCAACCAACAAACAAATGTCACATGTTTTCTACATGAGTGGTTCTTACTGCTTAACTACTTTTGGTCTTATGTAATAAATCTCAACATTCTTCCCTTATTACATTGTGATCCAAACATGAGTAGGATACTAACTATAACCATATGATGAACTAGGATACACTCAATAGTTCATCAAGTACACTTAGAATATGAATAGGGATACACTCAACTATTCACAACAAGCAATAGTGGGAATGGCCTCACTATTTTTTTTAGTGTAAAGAGCCTCACTAAACTCTTAAATATGAATAGGGATACATTTAACTATTCACAATAAAAAATAGTTCAAATGATCTCACTATGCTTCTTCAATGAGAATGGTTTCAATGAACACCTAACCATGGATTGGAACAAACTTTATCCATGATTCTTCAACAAAACTAGATGGGGACAAAAACATTATCAAAACATTAAAGTTATAAACAAGGACACACACTACTGTTTAGAATAGTGATTGGGAATACACAACCAATCACAAACAATTAGTTTGACTAGGCCTTACTAATTTACATCATGTTATGAATGGGAACAAACTCAACCATTCACCTTAAGTGTGATATGGGACTTCACATATTTCATCAAATAATTATGATTGAGGATACACAACCAATCATAAATAAGTGTGGTATGGGCCTCCACTTGTCCATTTGATCAATAGGGTAATTTGATTGTCCTTACTACTTTTGCCAACTCAATATTGTCAATTTTCGATTATCGTTCTTCGATTGATTGGTACAAATTTAACTTATAATTTATTCAAATAAATGTAATAGAAATACATGTAATAAAAATGGAATCTCTTTCAACTTTTTATAACCAATTTTTTAAAAAGATAAATATATGTAAAAGATATCCTTCTTGTAAAAATAACACTTTAAAATATCTTTTATATAGTTCTTGTCAAAATATTGCTAAAAGAAACTAAAATATATATCTTTCGGATAAGATCTTATAGTCTAAATGCTTAAAACGTGAATAATTACTTTAAAGACCACTTTTAATAAAAAAAAATATTTTGTCATTGATTCAATGGTTAAGACATACAAATGATATACCCCATATCAAGAATTAAATCTAGAATCTGTACAAGACCAAATAGGTTACATAACTTAATATGATATAAAAGGAAAGACATACAAATGATACAACTCATATCAAGGTCTAAATCTGGACAGCACCGAGTAAACTACATAACTTAATATGATATAAAGAGAAAAGACAACTCATTAAAACTCTACTTTTCAAATCATTTAAAAAATAAAATTAAAATAATTTTATATTTTATATTTTAATTAATGATTTATAATTTTATAATAATTTTTTTTTTTATTTGGTTAAGGTAAGAAATGCTATGACCCACATACAAGGCTCAACAGTCTCCTTCCAACCATGACCCTTCGCAAAGCCGACGTACACAGCTCAGCAAGGCTCAACAGTCTCCTCCCAATCATGACCCCTCGCAAAGCCAACGTACAAGGCTCAGCAAGGCTTAAGGAATTTATAATAATTTTTTTTTATTTGGTTAAGGTAAGAAACGCTATGACCCACATACAAGGCTCAACAGTCTCCTCCCAACCATGATCCCTCGCAAAGCCGACGTACAAGGCTCAACAAGGCTTAACAGTCTCCTCCCAATCATGACCCCTCGTAAAGCCGAGAGCTATACTTATCAATAGGGAATTTAACACAAAGCCACCTCACACCCAACGTTTCACACACTCATCCACACCACGATTTGAATCTTGAACCTGCCCAAAAAAATCAAAACATAAAAACATCACATATTGAAAAAAAGTTATTACCTAAACCCCAAAATTCAATCCTTGTAAGTGAAGAAAATGAAGTGCATGAACGTAATGAGATTTCTCATTTGGGAAGTCCTAAAATCATATCATCTCTCTATGTGGGGTTGTATTAAACCCGATGACATTTTAAGGAGTTGTTCCATCCACGGTTTATGTGGAACATAATTATATATTCATAACTTTTTCTTATGGTCGAGTTATTCTACTAAAGTTGTTACAGTGACATTTGATGTGAATATAATTATATATAATTATATATAGAAGGCTATATAGGAGAGTTGGTTATAATCATTATTTTTAGTAATTGGCAAGTGCAAGGTTTAGATGGTAGGACTGCTCCAACAAACCTATCCATTTCGTTTTTGTTGACCCGGTGTGAGATGGGGACCACCGATTGCTTGGGATTCAGTGACCTAGCGTGAGATGGGGGCCATCGGTCGCTTGGGATTCAATGACCCGACATGAGATGCGGACCACCGTTCGCTTAGGATTCAATGACCCAACGTGAGGCGTGAGATGGGGGCCATCGGTCGCTTGGGATTCAATGACCCGACATGAGATGCGGACCACCGTTCGCTTAGGATTCAATGACCCAATGTGAGGCGTGAGATGGGGACCATCGGTCACTTGGGATTCAATGACCCAATGTGAGGCGTGAGATGGGGACCACCAGTCACTTGGGATTCAGTGACCCGGTGTGAGTGTGAGATGGGGACCACCGGTCGCTTGGGATTCAGTGACCCGGGTGACATGGGGACCACTGGTCGCTTGGGATTCAGTGACCTGGGTGACATGGGGCCACTGGTCGAATACCTATCCATCTCATTTTTGTTGACCCGACGTGAGATAGGGACCATCGGTCGCTTGGGATTTAGTGACCCGACGTGAGATGGGGACCATCGGTCGCTTGGGATTTAGTGACCCGACGTGAGATGGGGACCATCGATCGCTTGGATTCAATGACCCAATGTGAGATGGGGACCACTGATCGAATCCCTATCCATCTCGTTTTTGTTTACCCAACGTGAGATGGGGACCACTGATCACTTGGGATTCAGTGACCCGGTGTGAGATGCGGGCCACTGGTCACTTTGGGATTCAGTGACCCAATGCGAGGCATGAGATGGGGACCACCAGTCGCTTGGGATTTAGTGACCCGATGTGAGATGGGGACCACCGGTCGCTTGGGATTCAATGACCCGATGTGATATGGGGACCATTAGTCGAATCCCTATCCATCTCGTTTTTGTTGACCCGGCGTGAGATGGGGACCACCGGTCGCGGGGACCACCGATTGCTTGAGATTCAATAACCCAACATGAGATGGGGACCACCGATCGAATCCCTATCCATCTCGTTTTTGTTGACCCGACATGAGATGGGGACCATCGATCACTTGGGATTCAATAACCCGACGTGAGATGGGGACCACCTGTCGCTTGGAATTTGTACTGTCGTCACTCAGAGGATTCCTAGCAGACTACTATCTTTGCCAAGGGTTGGCTTCTCCAAGGTTCAAACTCATTTCTTTTCTTAATAAATGTCCAACAACACCCGCTCAAAGGATTCATAGCAGACTACTATCTTTGCAAAGGGTTAGCTTCTCTGAGGTTTAAACCCAAATCTTTTCTTAATAAATGTCCAACAACACCTGCACTTACCGATCCACCTAACCTAGATATTTTATATGTTGATTTATGTACTTGACGAAAAGTAGACGGTACAGGCATTGGGTGGTAATGATATTATATTTTAATTGAAATGACATGCCACATTTTCTACGTGTTTGTATTACTACGTGATCCTAATTACTTCCAACACATAAATTAAGTGTATTAAAAATAATATATTAAAATAATATTATGAAAAATATTGTTTTAAAAATAAAAATGATATTATTTTTAAAGAACATTTTTAATATGTTTATAATCTCAATAATAATTTAAAATTTATATTTTAATTATAATTTAATATTTTTAATAAACATCAGACTTTTCGAATAAATATGGAAAGTTTTATTTAAAAAGGTTTAAGGTTCAAACTGTGCTATAGGTCAATGTTAAGGGATTGAATATGTATTTGACAAATCACTTAAGATAAAATGTCCAATCTTTATAAAAAAAATGCACATTCTACTAAAACAAAGTGCACCTAAAAATGTTATCAATGCACGTCTAAATTTTCTAGAAGATTCTTCCAGATGAGTGTACTGAACCTATAAAGTCAATGCACGTCTAAATTTTCCAGAAGATTCTTCCAGATGAGTGTATGAAACTATAAAGTCAATGCACGTCTAAATTTTCTAGAAGATAGCCTTGTCCTTAATTTTGACCATAATTTCACTAGAATCTCCTCTTGGATTTCTAAGGCATGCCCTCACTTTTGACTGTGCTACTCCACCGTGTGTCACATGCAATACAATGATATGCTAAACACTAGAACCATATTTTTGGATGCTAGGTGTTGCACTCTGTTCATCAAGCTATGAATCATCTCCTTTTTCTTTACAACTCAAAATTTCATAAACTCAAAAATACTACTTTATTTACTTTCATAAATTTCTCAAACATTTTAAAGGAAATCTGCTACTTCGCATAATATTTCACCGTATCACCTCCAGCTTCTACTCGAAAAAACCCCGTCTAATTTGTTTTCAAGCCTTCATCAAACAGATAGAGTTATAAGACTTATATACCTTTAGAGGAAGGAGCTACTTTCAAATGCTCAAACAATTGTTGAACAAGGGGTTTTCAAGGCGAAAATAGATGTAGTTTAAGAGAAGATGTTCACCACATGGATTTAGAATGAATATTTTATTTTAAGAAGATGATAGTAGAAAAGAGTTCAAAGTGCAATCTTCTATGAAAATGGGAAGGGGTAATCTGAGATCACAAAGTAAGGCAGGGCAGGGAGCAGTCTAAAGAACTAATGTAAACTAGGACTGATGGAGAGCGTATAGAGAATCAAACTTTGTAACTTATAAATGGATATGGTTCAGACAAAGTTAGGGGAAGTTAACGAGAATGGTGTTGTAGACTTTGATAAAACATGATCAAATGCAGTTTAGAAATATGGATTCATTTTTAATCTTTACAAGTCATTTATATGCATTAATTACAAATGATTCTAAAAGCTACATACCTAGGATACTGTGGGTGCTTCATGACCTTTATCAAGTAGCTCGCGAGGCATGCATAAGAATAGGTAACTTTTCCTTGGTGCATAGGGTTTGCATCTTCTTAATAACACTCATGAGCATAGGTAACTTTTCCTTGGTGCATAGGGTTTGCATCTTCTTAGTAGCACTCATGAGCACAAAATTAAGCTTATAAGTCCATGGACGAAATCCCAAAACCCACAACATAGATTGGATTCTTCCATAATGGTTTTGAATATATCTTTGAAATCAATGGAAGTATTTTAGACAAGGATTACTATTGCACACATAGATCCTCATATTTGTATACATATAAATATATATAATGGCAAGTCTCTTGGTTGTCTGAAGAGACTTAGTGTTTCACCTTCTTGCACTTGATCGTCCCTAGTTTCAAGCAAGTGCAAGCAACCTCTTAAAAACTACTAGCTTTAAAAGAGGGATAGGTGAAAGGAACAAGTTGCCCAACCTTCCATTCCTTCAATCAGTAAGTTATGTTAGGGAATTGGGAGGGGCAGAGAGAGGGGGACCACCTAATTTGAAATGCATCCTCTAGTGGGCATTCACTTAGGCCCTCTATGTGGGGTCTTGGTGCTGAAACAACCAATTGGCCATCTTGCCTCTGCTCTATCATTCATTGGGCCACATGACAAGATATTTTACATGTTTCTTTCCCCTATCCCAACACAGATACGAGAATGGAAGACACCTCTCTCTTAAGTTTCAAGGTATGACAAAATAATGTATATTAACCAGATTCTAGGATGTCAAGTCTAAAACCTAGATCTTAAAATTCCTTACTTAAAACAGAGATGGCCCCTTCCCATTTGAAATTATTAAAGATATTTTCCATTTTAAGGCATCCTTAAGTGCCATATCATGATTGACAAACACTCTATTCTCCTCTCTATATTTGATCTCTCTATCTATGATTGTGACCTCTTGAGATAGAATTAACTTTAAAGCTTTTAAAAGAGGTGGATCCTTTGATAAAGAATAAAAAATGCAAAGGACCACTCTATCCTTATTTAAACACTTTGGAACAACCTTCAACCCAAAGTCTTTATTTCCTTTTTATTCAAAAAGTTGAGCGCTTACTTAAGCTAGGAGAGATAGCTCCTATGAATAGAGAACTCACATATTTATAAAGGATGGACCTCCCATTTTTTAATAGAGGATGGGTGATCCCTCATTAAAAAAGCAACTTCACATAGCAAAACAAATAGATCAAAAATATCCAGAAGCTCCTACAAAAGATCTAAAGATCCACTTGAATCCTCTATCTATGATCGAGGATACCTATAAGATCAAATCAATGCCTTCAAGTAGCATCTAACCTAATTAATTATTCATGTTGTCTTAAGCCTCACTCATCAGTTTCAAATACTCTCTAATATGACAAGATTGACCCATTGATTGGGTTGACACAACAACCAACTTCAGTGATTCCTTCGCCTTCCAAGGCTTATATTTAACGAATTTGAGATTATGGTTGAGTCCTTTTAATTTAAAGAGGTCGACAATAAGGAATGGATTAGGGGTGGAAGGCTAGATGATTCAATAGATGAGTGTCATCTAATCATGGTAATAAAGAACTATAAATCCCCTTTTATATAGATAGGAAAAAGAGCGAGGGTAGGTATGGGATCAACCATTGACTTGACCCGACTAAACAGAGATAACAACTATTTTTGCATGATTTTCCTCCTTTTTCTCTTAAATGTTAACTCTTTATAAGATATTTAGGAAATAGCTGACCTGCTATTATATTATAAGGCATGAGGATCACAACACAATACGAGGTCAAAAAGAGAGAAGGTTCTAGATGGCTACCTCTATACTAGCTCAAAGAATTCATCCTTTACAAAAAGGATTTTGATATAGAACCTACTCTTCTTCACTAGGAGTGAGCCCCAATAGTGAAGAAAAGGGACTCACTCCTATGTTTTTCACTAATGGATCCATGTTCTCTCTCGATCATGGAGTAAAAACAATCATATCTCAAGTGCTTAAGGGAGCAAAGATCGACTAAATATGCACTTCTTTCAGATTGGACAACTATGGAAGATGCCTCTACATGCTTTTAGATCTCCATAAAGTGACATCTAACATAAAGTAAATGAGTAAAAGTTTAAATAAGAGTTCAAATACTCTAATATTAAGTGGTTTTTTTGCTAAGTCTCTTTAAGCTTTAAGCCATTTAAAGTCCTCTCTATTGAAAGTTGTTTCTATTTCGGGTAAAGGTTCTCCGCCCTCTATCCCTTGAGAGTGCCCCAAGTTTTAAATATATTTAGTTTAAAGAGCTCTATACTCTTCATTTTAAAAGTAGTTTTAAGTTTTTATTCATAGGAATTCTACCTTAAGAGTGCCTAGAGAGGGTCATATTCATGATAGGCTTAAAGTGTATCCTCTATTTCAAATAAATCCTTATGATAGAGAGGAGTGTCCTCTTCACAATAGATAAGGATCATTTGATTGAAAAGAAAATGAGCTTTATTGATGGATCTAATAAATTGGTATCTCCATTTAAAAAAGCATCCTCATTATTGAATTGAGCAATAGAGCATTGCTTTAACATCCCATTACAAAGAATTTAATTTTTAAAATCACGATAGAGAATTTGTCATTCCAGTGCTCCTCTCCTCCCCTACCTTATATTTCAAAGGGCATTTTACGAGCTCTCTGTGGGAACTATATTCATCCCTACCATATTTCCAGTATCCAAGGTAGAAGTTATTTATTATTCCTATGGGATGAAAAATGTTTCATATCTTTTGTTTGAACAAAAACCTACCTCCTCTATTTTAAGCTAGGAAAAATTACTGAGTGATCCAAAGTGATAGTTATAAATCTATTTGTTAGATTTTTTTTATGATATATCATATAAAGAGCCTTACTTAAAAAGAACTTAAACCTATTCCAACTTTAAAAGGGAAGAATCAGTTTCTAAATCTAGAAAACTAGTTCTAAAATTTCTTGGACTTTAAAGATCCAACTAACTAAAGCATCATTGGAGGAGAAAGGACTAGGTGAACAACCTAACCTAACCTCTAAAATTTAGGGGGGAATAATATCATAGTTGTGTTGGCTAACATTAGAGTTGGTGGGCCTTCTTCCATAGCTTTTTATTTTCAAGAGCCCCTCTATTGTGTCATTAAAAATATAAGGTATTTACCCAATGATAGATATCCTTTCCCTTGATAAGCACTTATTCATGATTATAGATAGAAGTAGATTGACTAAATGAATGAAACCATGCTCCCTATCCAATGAGGTCATCTCTTCCTAAAGGAATAGAGAGGGCTCTTAATAAAATCGATCGGCTTGGTTCGATCCCCAAAGGACCTATCATATAGGTCGAGTGCTTAAAAGCAGACCTCGACCTATCTTAAGAGTACATAAATGACCTTTAAAGCATTTCAGCTATCTCCTGTTCCTCTCCCTAAAACATTTTTCTAGTCAATCTCAAAAGGACTTTGTTTAAAAGGTGCATGCGGTTGCCATTTTCCCACAAAAGACTCGACTCGGTTCAAATCACTATTTATGAGTAGTTTACCTTAAAGAAATAAAGGGTCAGTAGCCCTTTATTTCTATTTTAGTCTACCTTGAAGATATGAAGGCCAAAAAAATGGTTAATATGGTTCAATTCATTTCTACTAAAGGATTTCTTAGGGCTTCCTGATTTATGGATATGGGTGTTTTCCTTTAAGAGATTTATCGGTATCGATCATGCTCTCCCTCTCTATTTTAAAGGCTAAAAGTGAGATGCTTTTAATTGGACTATCATGCTTTATATAGGGGTTTTGGCCTTGAGGGTCTTGTTAGACTCTAGAGCATATTTTAGAGTATCTTACCTAAAGTATATAGGTTCTAAATATTTAGAATTCATTTAAATATAGTTGCACCAACTTTATTATTTGAGAGGAAATCAGTTTTTTTGTGAGAGCATATACGGAATTCTTTAGAGTGTTTCTAAGCATAGTAGGAGCAAGTAAGATCTCCATAATAGTAGAGATTTCAAACTGATTGGAGTGCTATAAAAGCATTGTAAATTCTTATGATTATGAATCTAATGAGCATATTTTCTCATTTTGGTATCATAGAAGGTTTGCTCAGACGGATCAAAACCTGTGGAGAGTGGTGTGAAGAGATCTGAAGCATGCACTTTGTCAAAGAAACTCAAGTGGCCAGCACTCACTAGAGTTGCAAGGAAGAGATCGAGTAAATAATTAATATCTTATTCATTCTAAGGTATTTGCTTATGAAATTTTGAGGTTTGTTATATAATTGTATAAAGAGGATTTAGTAAATATTTCAGGTTATTTGGAGCTAATTTGCTGATTTTATTAGCATTTCGAGTTTTTAAATAAAATGGTTGTATAAGGTGGAAGAAAGGGTATTTGCTTCTCAAATTTTGGGAGTAATATTAATTAGATAAAATAATAATTCAGATAAAATTTCAGGTAATTTGGATCTGTATTGATTGATTTGTGTGAATATTGACTTTTTCTTCAAAAATCCTAGATCTAGAATTGTGATAAAAAGGGAAAAATTAAATGATGACAACTTTTTCAAATTTATGAATTTTATTCTAAAATTTAGAGGGTTTTCACAATATTGTCTCAGGAATACAAATTTTAATTTTTAGAATTTTCGGAGCTATATGGATTGATTTATGTGAAAAACATTGAGGTTGTCTCAAAAACACTCTAAGATCTAGAAAGGGCAAAAGTAAATTGATCACATATTTCTCATTTGTTTGAATTTGCTTCTAAAATTTAGTGGATTTCAGATACGTATATCAGAAGTCTAAAAAAAAAAATTCAGTTTGTTTCAATAATTATTGGCCGATTTATGATAAATTTGGTGCTTGAGACTTTGGTAAATAAAAAGAAGCATGTATTTTTGCAATTAGAGGTTAATTCTGAGATATTGACTTAACAGGTTGAGTCAATTGAGTAAAATAATATTTTTTGTTGTTCTTTATTGCAAAAAAATTGTATTAGAATCTATCTACATTATTCCAAAGTTTTTTTTATTAGCATCAATGGTTGCCAATAACAATCTTCCCATTCCTAAATTTAATGGGTTAGATTATGAGTATTGGTCCATCAAGATGAGGATCTTATTCATAGACAAGGGGTTCTGGGATATTGTAGAAGAAGGCTACAATGAACCTGCAAATTGGACCACCTTGAGTGCAGTAGATAAAACCAACAAAAAGGATGCCCAAAAGAATAATTCATCTGCCCTCTATCATATTCAAGTTGCTTTGGAGAAAAGCATCTTTCCAAGAATTTCTTCTTGTTCAACAACCCTAGAAGCATGGACAACCTTGAGAAATAGCTATCAAGGAAGCAATAAAGTGAAGAAAGTGAGGCTTCAAACCTTGAAGAGAGATTTTGAGAATCTCAAGATGCAAGATGATGAAAGAGTGGGAGATTATTGTGTGAGAGTGAAAGCCATTGTAAAAAAAATGCAAACCCTCGGAGAAGACATAAAAACTGAAGTAGTGGTGAAGAAAGTGTTGATAAAACTTCTTCATAAATGGAACCATATTGCTATAATTATTGAAGAGTCTAAATATTTGTCTACTCTAACTTTTGATGCTCTAATTGGTTATTTGATGTCTCATGAATAAATATTGTAGGGTGCTACATCTACAAGCTATGGAGGTGATGAGAAAGCATTCTCATCCAAAGAATGTGATAATGCACAAGGAAGAGGAAAAGGACAAGGAAAATGAAGAGGCCAAAGTATAGGTAAAGGAAGAGGATGAGGTAGATCAAGAGATGGCAATAAAGGAAGAGGAGGTGAAAAATCAAAGAAATATTGTTACAATTGTGGTAAGGTTGGTCACTTTGCTAGATATTGTTGGTCCAAGACTTCTCAAGATGGGAGATGTCAATATGTAAACTATGGAGAAGAGGAAGGAGCTTCTTCAAATATTTTCCTCACCTCTATAAAATCAAATCAAAATCTTAATGAAACATGGATTTTGGATACTAGTTGTTCCAATCACATGAGTGGCAAAGAGGAGCTCTTTGCTACAATGGATTCCTTATACAAATCAAAGATCAAATTGGGAGATGACAAGGCACTACAATTTGAAGGTATTGGATCCATGGAGGTTCCAAAAAAAGAAGGCGCCAAGAAGGTAAATGACATCTATTACACCCCCAAACTCCAACATAACTTGCTTAGTGTTGGAAAAATGATGGAGAAAAATTATAGGCTTGTTTTTTATGAATGCAAACGTATAATTTTTTATAAGAACAATTGTAATAGAGTTGTTACCCAAGTACCTATGACATAAAATAATTTGTTTCCTCTTAATTTTGGGGAGTAAGGAGGTGCTCAACTTACTAGTGTAGCTATTTCTAATCCAAGTGTGCTTTGGCACTTGATATTTGGTCATATTAATTTTGCAAGCTTGAAGTTGTTGACTTCTCAAGCTATGGTGAGTGGATTTCCAAGAGTTGAAGAACACAAGAAGATGTGTGAAGGATGTGCTTTGGGAAAGCACTCAAGATCACAGTTTCCAAAGGGACAAGCATGGAGAGCAAGCCATCCACTACAATTGGTAAATTTAGACATTTGTGGTCCAATGCAAACTAAAAGCATTGGTAACAAATATTACTTTCTCACTTTCATTGATGATTTCTATAGGATGTGTTGGATTTATTTTTTGAAAACTAAAGATGAATCTTTTGATTGTTTCATAGATTTCAAAAATAATGTAGATAATCAAAGTGATTTTGTTGTAAAAAGTCTCAGGACTGATAGAGGAGGAGAGTATTATTCAAATACATTTCTAAAATATTATAAATATTGTGGAATAAAAAGGCAATTCACAACTACATACACCCCACAAAAAAATGGTGTGCCTGAAATAAAGAACCACACTATAGTAGAAATAGCTAGATCAATGTTGTAAACTAAGCATCTAAGTAACATGTATTGGGTTGATGCTATTAGAACTAGTGTTTACATTTTGAATAGGAGTCCTACTTCTAGTTTAGATGGGATTACTCCTTATGAAGGATGGTATGGCAAAAATCCAAATGTAAAACACTTTAAGGTTTTTGGTTGTCTTGCATATGACCACATTCCTGATGAGCAAAGAAAGAAACTTGACCCCAAAAGTCAAGCATGTATTTTTGTTGGATATTGTAAGTCTTCCAAAGCATATAGGCTCTACAATCCCAAAATACATAAAATTGTACTCTCTAGGGATGTAATTTTTTATGAAGGGGGAGAATGGGATCATAAAAAACATTTTGTTGATGATGGATCTCATGATGCAAGTTCCTCTCAAGTGTACCAAGTGCATAAAGTGCATCCCAAAAACACCAAAGGAAGTCCTCCAAGCTCAAGTATGAGTACTACTTCAAGTAAAATAGATGCTACTCCAAGTCCTTCTCCACAAATATCAGTAATTTCTTCATCAATGGATATTGATTCTCCATCAAGAGGTAAAATAAAACTTCAGCACCATCCATATTTTCAAATGTTGGATAAGAATTTCCAAAAAAGATACACTAGAAGTCAAGCTAGTGAAATGAATGCAGTTTTGAAAATACTTGAAAATCTACATATGTATGATGATGATGACTCTAAAGAGCCTAAGGGATATGTATTCAATTATGATTTAATGACTAGTGTAGATATATAACCATCTAGCTACAAAAAAGCAAGTGCTCATGATGTATGTCAACAAGCCATGAAAGAGGAAATGACCTCTATAAAAAGAAATGATACTTGGGAGCTAGTGGATCTTCCTAAGGGTAAGACATGTGTTAGATGCAAATGGTTCTAAAAGACCAAATTCAATGCTGATGGAAGCATTGAAATACATAATACAAGACTTGTAGTAAAAGGGTTCACTCAGAAGTATGGTATTGACTATGAGGAGACCTTTTCTCATGTTGCTAGATAGGAGACAATCAGATCAGTACTTTCTTTGGCTGCCCACAAAGGGTGGAAAATTTAGGACATGGATGTAAAGAGTGCATTTCTCAATGGGTACTTGAATGAAGAGATTTTTGTGCAATAACCTAAAGGATTTGAAGAACAAGCTAAGGAGCACCTTGTCTACAACCTAAAGAAAGCACCAAGAGCATGGTATTCATGCATTGATGGCTACTTTCAAAGGTATGGATTCACTAGGAGAAAAATTGAACCTACCCTCTACTACATGAAACTAGCTAAATATATTCTCATTGTATTATTATATGTGGATGATCTAATATTCATGGGTAGTGGTGCTAAGATGAATGAGGAGTTCAAAAAATACATGATGAAAGAATTTGAAATAAAATATCTAGACTTGATGCATTATTTCCTAGGCATGGAAGTACATCAAATAGGTAAAGGGGTCTTCATATATCAACAAAAATATGCTAAAGATATGATAAATAATTTTTCTATGGAGAAATGCAAGTCAGTTGCAACTCCAACGGGTCATGGGATCCAATTGAGAAAATATGATGGAGCACCAAAAGTTGACATGACTACTTATAGGATCATGGTTGGGAGTCTAAGTTTCCTCACCAACACAATGTCTGATATTCAATATGTTGTTTCTCTTGTTTCAAGGTATATATATGATCCATATGAACTTCATCTACAAGAAACTAAAGGTATTTTGAGATATGTAAAGGGTAAATTGAATTTTGGGATCCATTACCACAAATATAATTTTGTAAAATTAGTTGGCTTTAGTGATAGTGATTGGGGCAGCAATATAGATGATAGAAAATCTACTTTAGGGAATTGTTTTAGTCTTGGGTCAGGACTAATTACATGGAGTTCCAAAAAGTAGACTGTTGTAGCATTGTCATCTACTGAGGCTGAGTATATAGCAATCACAAATGCTAGTACTCAAGCTTTATGGTTGAGAAAAGTCCTTGAAGAAATTGGAGAGCAACAAAGTGGTCCTACAATATTGTATTGTGGCAATATGAGTGCTATCCAATTGGCACATAATCATATCCACCATAGTAGGTCAAAGCACTTTGATATGAAGTATCACTTCATTCGAGACATGGTGGAGAAATAGGTGGTTGAGCTATGACATTGTAGCACTTTGGACAATATAGCAGACATCTTCACCAAAGGAGTTGCGAAAGGTTCTAAATATTTAGAATTCATTTAAATATAGTTGCACCAACTTTACTATTTGAGAGGAAATCAGTTTTGTTGTGAGAGCATATAGGGAATTTATTAGAGTGTTTGTAAACATAGTAGGAGCAAGTAAGATCTCCAAAATAGTAGATATTTCAAACTGATTGGAGTGCTATAAAATCATTGTAAATTCTTGTTATTATGAATCTAATGAGCATATTTTCTTAGGCATTTAACCCAATTGACTTGTGAGTAGGGAGAGGAGACATTATTTTGAGCTATGAAAAGCTCAAAAACCTTTAAGAGTGCTATTCAAGATATAATGGTGAAACAACCAATACCATGTTGAGGCCTCATTTTCCACTCAAGCTAGTAAAAAATTGGATATCCCCTAGAGAGATAGATCATTCGTATTTAGTGGAAAATATCCCCATCCACCCATAGATTCATAAATAGGATAAGTATATCACAGTTGAATCAATTAACACTTCACTTCTCACTCTCGGTTGAGTACCTAAATAAAGGTTCTCTATTCATCCATTTGAAAATGATTTCTCCCATATGGCACATTCAAGAAGAACAGGTTGGGTTGCCTAACCCCTAACCTCTCAATATTTTTCTCATTATTATAATTTAAAAGGGTGAGCCTTTCATATTTCCCCAACTCACTTTTGTTGTACCGATGCAACTAATCATGAACTCAGTACTCTATATCCCATCTCTCTTTCTAAAGTATTTGACCATGTCCCATATGATTAGGATTAGAAACAACCTATCAAATAGTCATTAAATTAAATAGCCATGCGATTTTAAGAGGGGGCCATCCCTTTCATTTCAAAATAGGAGAGGCAGCCATTAAATAACCATTCCTTTACCATTTTAATATGGAAGGTAGAGGAGAGGGCTCTTTTATGGAGTTTATAGGGTGAGCTTACTCATTCCCATCTCTTTAAAAGGTGGTGCTTTGAACCTCTATTTTAAAAGGGGTCCATTCTTTGGATAGCTTGTTGATGGATTTGAAATATCTTATTGGCTAAGATAGCTTTTGAACCCACTCATAAGCAGATGAAGGCATTTTCAAAATCCAATATATTATATTGGTATATCCATGCATTGAAGACATCCATCACCCATAAGGATATAGTTAGAAATCTACTCCATGTCTATAATATGGTAGTCACATAGTTTGTGAATATGTTGCCACCTATAGGTTGAGTGTGGGCACCAGATATAGGCTCCTAGATCTATATAGCATAGAGTTTTAGTTGTTTATCCCTAGTTTTTAGGGAGAGAGGTGCATTTATATTATCATTTGATTATACATTATTTGTATCATTGTAACATGGCATTGTATAACTGACACTTTTTTTATATTATATAATATTCATGATTTTGGATTCAATTTTAGGTTTTATGTGATGAGCCATAATGATGTATTTGTGATATAATTGCTTTAATTTTGTGTATTATGTAATAATTTACTCTTGTGATGTTGTGGATTAGATGATGGTTGATTTGAGTTGCACAAATTAAGAATAAATGTGATATGGATTGAGATTAAGATAGTTCGTTGGATATGAATTAAAAGTATTGAAAAGAAGAATGTTTAAGTGATGAAATATGTATGATGCATGATGTACTTGAGTGGATGTGGCTATAGTACATCTATGTATAAAGATATGTATAAATATATATAACTTCATACATAAATATTTGACCAAGGTGATTTTAGGTAGCTTTTTGAATTTTCCAAGGGGCTTTTTTTAGCTTTGAGATTTTACTAGGGAGACTTGGTTAGTTTACTATTATACCAATATTTATACAATCATGAAAAATAAATGTTTTATATTTAAAAAATATCTAAATGACTTCTACCTTTTCCATAAGACTTTTGATATGAGATTTACCTTTATGAAGATGCCTAGAAGACTCTTACTTAAATTGATTTACCTAGTAGATAATTTTCATAAAGGACTTATCATTGATTGGTATAGAAAGAAATGGTGCACCTAGTCTAGAAGACAAGTTCATTGTTGACCTATTACCCACATGCAATGTCATACATGGGAAATAATAAATTATGAGATTGATATCACTATCAACACTTGTAAACTTTATAGTATTCATCATTTAGCAATTGAGGACATAGAAGAATTTTATTTGACTACCATCAACACCTACAAAATTCATAGTTTATATCATATGGTAGTTTGATTTATAGTTTGAAAAACTTCATAGATATGATTTGAGATAAACCTGATTAAGACTAAAATAAAGATTGATAATAGGTATTAATAGTTGTGTGAACCCTAATTTGATTCACAAATATGGTACTAGTAGGATCCACTCACATTAGAAACCTAGTGTAATTAAAAAATAAGCTATCCTAACTAGGACTGTCATTTGCATATCATTACAAATCTTGACTCAAGATGCATTAAGTAGTCTAGACATAGACAAGCACATGCATGCAAAAATATATACAATTAAGAAATATGCAAGCAAGTAGTGATACATGGATAAAATAAATAGGCATCCAATGTAGATTTATATGTAATACATTTTAAGATGCATAATATGCATTGGTTCTTTAATTTATTTTCTATCAAGTGTGACAAGGTAGTAAGCACCTACACCAAACTTGGTGGTTACAATAAATGCACCTATCCAATTAGGATAAAAAATACATTTGAAATTGGTTTTAGAGTTGGTAGTATTTTGATTATATTTAAGAATGATATCACCAACCTCAAAGGAGTGGTACCATACCTTTTTGTTAGAAGTACACCTAATACTTTGCTAGTAGGTCTGTAGGTTCTTTAGGCCATGGATCTAATTTTTATCAAGTAGTACCAACATTTTATGTATGATATGATGTTCATATTTTATAAAGGAGTCTTAGAAAAAATGCACAAGGAATTAACCTCAAACTCAAAAGAGAAAATATTTTTTATTCCATAAACCAATGCATAGGGCATCACACTAGTGGGAATTCTAATACTAGTGCAATAGGCCCATAAGGTGGGATAGAACTAAAAATACCAATATCATCTAGTTTTATTTAATATGATTATTAAGTATCTTGACAAGAGTCTTGTTAGAAGCCTCAGCTTGGCTATTACCTTGAAGATAGTAAGATATTAACTATTTTTGTAAAATCTTGTACTTAACACAAATTTTCTAGAAATCCTTATCCTTGAAGAGTGCTCAATTATCATATATTATCCTAATAGGGATGACATATCAACTAAGGATCAAGTTAAGAATAAAATTGGAGATTTGGAATATAGTGGTTAAGGCTAAAGGTATGTCTTGGACCCATTTAGTAAAGTAATTAGTAGCTATGATGATGAACTTGAGTCCATCAGACAATATCGGGTTGATCTTCCCAATGATGTCTAAGCCCCATATGAAAAAAACTAATGAGAATTCAAGGGTTGGAGAGCTTGGAATGTATCATGGATAAGGTTTTCATGCTTCTAATGCTTATCACACATCGTAATATATGCAAGAGTTATTTTCCATTGAGGGTCAACAATAACCCATCCATAGAAGTTTATTGGCAATGATGGCACCACTAAAGTAAACCTCACATAATCTATCATGGCCTTTTTAATGGCTACTTGGGATTTGGATGAGGTCAAGCACCTAAGGATAATTCCATAAAGAGAATCATAATATAATATATTTCCGATTATTACATATCTATAGGAACATTGCTTAAGGTTCTTATGCTCATTTTGATTCAAACCATTAGGTAATATGTCATCCCTAAGGAAAGTAAATATATCCTTGCGTTAGGGATTAGGAGAGGTAGGAAATTCTATTAAAAATACTCTAAAATAAATCTGGATAGAATCTAATGTCAAATACTTCTAAATTTAACAAATAAAATTTATGGCTTGCTCATCATCCAACACTAAGGGGGCAAAGGATACCCATAACATCAACATGACAGTTACTATACCTAGGGATAGGATCAATAGTTATTTTGTCAAATATATAACTAACTTAATGATGATGTATTTGTATAGCTTAATATTTTCATCTCTTTTTTTATAAACACCATTGACTTGGTTGACTAAAAGCTAGGAATATTCAAAAATAAAGTGTTGTAACCTACAAATCTAATATTGTGTGAGGTTCTAATATAAAATCTTCATATTCAACAATATTATTGGTATAGAAAAACTTAAGCTTAAAGGACAAAGGGATCAACTATTGTTGCGAAGTGGCCAATATGACTACTTTCCTTGATCCTTTATCACATTGATCACTATTAAAGTGCATAGTCCAAAATTAAAGTTTATCGATTGCTAGGCTAAAAATTGACTCATATAAGAGGTCTACAACTAAGGGATGACTATATTCTAAGGGAAAATTTGCTAATTGGTTAGTGATGACCTAATATTTTATATACTTCTGGTTTACAAACTCAAGATATGTTGGAGAACATTACATTATTTGGTACATTCCAATGTACCACATTGGTACATTATTGTAAATATTAGAATAGGGTTGTGTCTTATATTAGTGAGTAAGTAAATATTTTTTGTAATGTAATAATGTGCATAAAATGCAAAAATGTCATGTAAATATGTGTTCAAGTGATATGGGTGTAAATTTACATAAGTTTCCATTATGTAAGTGTGCACATGTGTCCTTATATTAGGAAGAGTCATGCGAAGAGTCTAGTCCATGTGTGTAGACAACATAGTGTCATGTGTATGCAAGTGTAAAGTAGAGAAGCCAAGAGTCATGAGACTTGGCATATGGAAAGGAAAAGTGAAGGTAACCAAAGAGTCATACTAGAAAGACTATATATTACTCTATATAGCAGAGGATGAATATAACAATCTACACCATCTACATTATCTACATAGTCTACATATAGAGTTATGACAATATCATTGTATATGATATATTTGTAACAAAAAGAGAAGTAGTACAAGTTTACAAAAAATTGAACAAATAATATTGTAATTCCTGTTATTGTGTATGATTCAAGCTATTACATTCATATTTGAGCATATTATTGAATGTTATTTGGTATATTATTTAAGCCTTGATAATACATATTAGTTGTCTCATATTATCTTTGTTACATTATTATATTGGTTCCATTATAATGTAATTTCAATATATTCGATCCTATGATTATTTTCTAATGAGTTTTATATTATTATTAAGGATTCAAAATCCATAAATGGTATCAGAGCTATAGCAATATTGCTTGCACAATATTTGTTAAGTTGTAGAATCAGAAAGGCTAGAGTCTTTCTACTAGATTAAAGAATGAATAGTAAAGAATAGGACTCACCAAGAATATTTCAACTAGTTTGAATAATAACCAATGAAGAATTAGATTTATATTTGGATAAAACCAACTTAGAAGAAAATTTACTCATTTAGGAAAATAGCTAACCCTGTTATTTATTTGAATATTGAGAGAGAACCAACTCAGGAAAATTTGGTCATTAGAAGATTGTTATTTTCTTTAGATATTGAAACATATTGGATACTTAGGAATAACATAAGAAATTACTATAGTGAATATTGATCTACAAAAGTGATAATATTCCTATATTGGATAGATAAGACTCTCATTTTCAAGTGCGAGAAGGAAAAATATTTTCTCACGTAAGAATTGATTAAATTTGTAGTCTAATATAATTTCAGGTCTCAAAGATAGACCTTGAAAAAATCTACAATTCATTAAGATATTGACCTTGATAATATATATTGAGTTTACCTATTCTAAGAAACTATTAAAAATAGAAGGAAGTCTATAAAATTGATTCAGTTATTGAATACAGACCTTGATATAGCTATTGAAAGAGGCAGATAAAAAAGCCCTATTAGAAAAGGTCCCATTGAAGGTAGAAAAATAAGACCCATTAAAAAAGGTTCCATAGAAGATTGAAGATATAGTGAATGAGATCCATTTGAAAAAGGTTCATCATAAAATGAATATAGTGGTCCTTATTTTATGAGTATTGCATAAATAAAATCAACTTGAGATAACGTAAGAGGCATAAATCCATAGACTTATTTTTATAGAGAAAGAAAGCAAGTAGTAAAGAGAAAGGACAACATACTTTGTATACTAGAATATTCAATCAAGATAAATATTACAAGTAAAGGATAATTTTTTTGAGGGCAAATAAAGTGTAAGGAATACCACAAGAAAAGACAAAGATAGAATACTCTTTATACAAGAGAAAATTTGGCTAAAGAAAAATATATGATTTTAAAGGTAGAGAAAAAATATTAGTCAAGTAGATTAATTATTATAATTGAACTTAGCATAGGGGGAGGAATCAAATTGCAAAAAATTCATTAGACAACAAGATTAGAGGACATCAAGATTCAAGGCACCAAGATAGAAAGTTATTAATGATTAAAGTTTGAAGATTGAGGGCAGTAAAATTTTATTGAATAGGTCATATAGAATATGTCTAGATATTAGCAAGGTTGAAGTCAAATTAGCCAAAGTCTAAGCATTAAAATAAAATTCTAAGGACAACAAAGGAGAGATGATAAATCAATGTTATTAAAGTGCAACAATTGAAAGGAGATAAAGGTTTATGTTTGCCACACCAAAGAATGCTAGAATTTATACTTGCACCTACACCTACATTAAGAAGAAGAAGATTAGACTATAAACATAGAGAAAGGAAGCTATCATAAAAGAGCAAGCAACATATTTGGTCAAGGAGAAATACTGCAATTTTAAATTGGATAACAAGATTAGAAGGATAGTTTTTGAAAGGCAAGTATATTTCCAAAGTTTGAATGTCATAGAAGACATCAAGGGTAATAAATTTAAATAATGTAGGATAGAAATTTTGATGTCTACAAGTTTAAAGAATGCAGGACAACAAGTTTGACGAATGTAGGACACCAAGTTTGAAAATCATTAGGAATAATACAGTCTATAAGTGAAGATTTTAAATATTATATTATTGTGCTATATTATAGTCCAATAGTTGAGAAGATATGGTTGTATAAATCACCACCAATAATATCACCTACATCTTCATAAAAAAGGAGTAAAATATTAGTAAATCGGTAAGATAGAAGTAAGGATATTTGGCAAAAAATTTATAGCATATTTTAAATTCATTGGCTCCACCTTCGACAGGGCTAGAATCAATCAGTATAGGATTATGTGTATTAATTCAACCATTTACGTATTTTGCTTCACGTTACTGATCTTGCAGATTCCCTCATTATTAAGTTTAAAAGTGGTATTTTGGCACACTTTTATCATGATTTGAAATATAATCCTTGTAAAAATCTTGATGATGTGTTCAATCATGCTTAGCTTGCTAAGGATAATTTCATTATACAATGTCAAGGATCTCTCTACTCTTCTTGTGGTTCTACACACGAGTCTCATCAACAACAATAGGCACCAAGGTACTCTTCTCATTTATCCCCTTCTTCTAATCCTACTTCTAATAAATCCCTTATTTCTAATCAAACATTTCATTCTTATTCTTATTTTACTTCTCATTATAAGCCTAAAAAATTCTATCAATATTCTAAAAAATAGGACATGATAAATTTGCATGTCCAAAATTATAGAATTCTAACAAGAAGAATTTATTTGTACAGTCTGATGAGGGCACATGTGATAACCCCATAAAGGCTATTGGTGAGGGAGATATTTATGAGGAATTAAGGGGACAACTAAATGATGTAACATTGATGCATCATCATTCCACCTCACGTGACCATGATAATATGTTCGTCATGCGAGCACATTTGCTTCACAATTTTACGGTTGATTGTATCAATAATAATGACTCACAAAATAATTTTATTGCACAGTCAATTGTTGATAGGCTCAAGCTTCCTATAAAACCACATCCTCATACTTACTCTCTTGGGTGGAAGGATAGTAAAAACACTTCACATATCACACACACATGCACACTTGCATTTTATTTTGGACCTAAGTTCAAATATAGGGTCACTTGTGATGTGACACCCATGGATTATTATGGATTATTGTTGGGTAAGGCTTATAAATATGATAGACATGTTGCATATGATGCATATAAGAATACATATAATTTGCAGCATGATAATAAATCCTTTTTTATTTGTAGTTTTCCATCCACTCCACATCAAGCATGAAATAATTTGCATCAGGTACGACCAATTACCTAAATTTTTAGCACCCCACAGTAGGAGGATGCACAACCAAGATTACTTTTGTCCATTTTAAATCACATTCATTGGAATCCTATTTTTTTTGCACCTACGGTTGTTCCTATTGCACCAACAGTTGTTCCAGTTGCACAAGTAGTTGTTCCTATTGCACCAACAATTGTTTCTGTTGTACCAATAATTATTCCTATTGCATCCGCACCTACTCTTGTTGCATTAAAATATCTTCTTGTTGATCCTTCTCCTACTCTAGTTGTAACTCCAACTCTAGTTCCTCATTTGGTCTTAGCATCCTTCCTCCTTCACCTTGCATAACTTTCCATATTTGGTGGTATATCAGAAACTACCATTCATACACAATCATCCTCTTCCTATTGGCAATCCACATTCAATCTACATGAAGTCTCATTATGGAGCATTCCCACAACCTCCATGATTCTCTCCAAATCCCATTTTGCATGATTTTCCTTCCCTTTTTTAGAGCATTGGGGCCCAATGCTCCTATGGTGGGGAGGAATGATAGGGGTTAATGTATTAAGAAGATAATATTTATGACCACTTATTTTTAATAAGTTGTTACATAGTTGTCGTTAAGGATAAGCATTATAACCAATCACATTTAATGCACCCTTATCCATTGGAACTTATCCAAAATATTGTAATGACTATTTATAGGTATATTTTGATATTGCAATGAAATTTTTGATTGTTATCTCTTTTATCTTATCTATTGTAAATCTGTGTCCATAAAAATAGCAATACATCTAGCTTCATAACTAGTGCTAGAGTATCACCATAGCAAGTCAACACCAATGTAAATCCATAACGAAGTGATAATCTAATGTCATAGAAATGCCTATAGCAAGGTAGCAAGTTGGTAAAATTAATACCAAAGTGTCACCTCGAGTGAAGTGCACACCCAAAAAGTGTGGTATCATTAAAAGAATGTACATATTATTGAAACAGTAAAGCATCATCTAAGTATTTGAAGCATCTAGACATTAAAGTGTTCGAAGTTTCTCAAAGGGAAAATAAAGTGCCATCTCAAATGTGATTGCACTCAAAAAACTTGGGAAGTGAAGCACCATAGTGTTCAAAGCATGTGGAAAGGAAAATCTAGTGCCATCATACTCATCAAACCTAGCACCATCCTAATCGATATCCATCCAAGACTTGAGAATGTAGTGAAGTGATATAGAGCTGAAGCAATGTAGAGTTTAAGTGACACACAAGATTAAAAGTTGAGTATAAGTTTGAGTGCAAACCATAACATGGAGGAAACAAAGTTTGAGATCCAAAAAAAATTTTAAGCATCAAAATAATCTCGAAGTGTCGAGGATACAAATCCATCGAAGCACAAATTCAAAGCAATCCAACGAGCATCTTATAAGGGAAAGAAAAATTCTAGGAGAATCAAATCAAGTTGTAATGTATAAGTGTGATAGGGATTCAAGTGCACATTTATGTAATTGAAAAAATTGGGTAGTTGAAGTTGTAACATTTTCCAAAGTGCTAAAATAAAGTAATTGCATATTACACAACACACATTTCAAGACAAATAACAATATAGTGAAATACCCAAGTCAATCAAGACATTGCTCATAAATTTGGATAATGCTACAAAGAGAATCACTAGGTAGAATAACATTCAACGAACTTTAAGGAAGGTATTAAGTTTAAATATTTGCTTTTATAAAAGTAAATTGGAGAAATAAGGTTGAGTTTAATTTTTATAAAGTTTCTAAAGTTTAATTTGGAGAGATATATAAATTAAGTAAATAGTTCATATATTATTTGATTTTAGAATTCATGGAGTGATAAGTAGAAGTAAATATTACTTAGTATAAATTTTTTGAAGTCATTTAATTTTGAAAGGTTTTATTTTTAATATTTCTTGAAATTCAAAGACAAAATATTTGTAAATTATTTAATATTTTATGGATAAGGTAGTCTAATTCAAATTTAAAAATATAATAAATTTACAAAGTTCTTATTTTATTGTTTATAATCAATTAGGGAGACATAAATAATTCTACTTCAAAGGTTTGAAAATTTAGAAACTTGAAAATTATTATTAAAAACCTAGGGAGACATAAGGTAGTCCACATAAAAGGAAATTGATTGAGAAAAATGGATGAAATTATTAAGAATACATTCAATGAAAATAGTGAAGAATTAGTTCATGTACTTAAAAATTCAAAATGAAGTAGAGATATATTTGAGAATAAGTTAACAATTTATTCTCAAAACTTAATAGCTAAAGAGAAGAAAAAACCAAAATGGCTTAAATATACATTTGAGAACTTAAGGATGAATTCTATAACAACATTTTCTAACAATGAAGCAAAGTGTTGAATTTCTAGAATACATGAAGGGAGAATATTTTATAATAAAATGTTTGTAAAAGAAGGAAAATAAAAATGGATCAATTGTGATCTAAATTTACCTTCCAAAGTAATCATGAACCATAAATCAAAGAAAAATATCAAGCAATTTGTGAACCAAATAAGGAACCAAAGTATGGATATGATGAAAAATCCAGAGAAGAAGTCTCCATACAAAAAAATAAAGGGTCGTATGCTTCTAAGGACAAAGGAAAAGGAAAGAATCTTATGCAATAATATGATGACTATAAACTAATTCAAGAGATTTGTAATCTTGAAGCCACTAATATTGATGTACACTAATCATTCATTTGATCAAAATACAGAAGGGTAGAAAATTGAATGCAAAAGGAAAGCGAAGAAAGCATAGGGTCCAATATCATATGAAGAAGAAGACCATATTGAAGACTAAATTATTCAATAACCAAATAATGTAATATAGGAGGGTGTTGGAGAATATTATATTATTTGGTACATGCCAATGTACCACTTTGGCACATTATTGTAAATATTAGAATAAGGTTATGTATTACATTAGTGAGTGAGTAAATATTTATGTAATGTAATAATGTGCAATAAATGCGTAAGTGTCATGTAAATATGTGTGAAATTTTTATGAGTGTAAATGTGAACAGGTGTCCATAATGTAAGTGTGCACATGGGTGAAAAGTCTAGTACAAGTGTTCATACAAGATAGTGTCATGTGTATGCAAGTGTAAAGTAGAGAAGCCAAGAGTCATGAGACTTGGCATATGGAAAGGAAGAGTCAAGGTAACCAAAGAGTCATCCTAGAAAGGCTATATATTACTCCATAGAGTGAAGGATGAATATAGCAATCTACACCATCTATATTGTCTACATAGTCTACATAGAGAGTTGTGAGAATATCATTGTATATGATATATTTGTAACAAAAAGAGGAGTAATACAAGTTTGCATACATTTGAGCAACTAATATTGTAAGTCTTTTTATTGTGTATGATTTAGGCTATTGCATTTATATTTGAGAATATTATTGAATGTTATTTGGTATAGTATTCAATCCTTGATAATACATATTAGCTATCTTATACTATCTCTATTACATTATTATATTGTTTCCATTATATTACAACTTCATTATATTTGATCTTATGAGTTTTATATTGTTATTAAGGATTCAATAGCCATAAAGATCAAATTTTCTAAGTGCAATGACCCACTTAGCAGTTTTTCCTAAGAGGTTGGTGTTAGAAATGGGACATCATAAAGGATCATCCCTCATGATGAAAAATATCATATGGTTAAGTATATAGTATTTGTGATTCTAGGAAGCAAACACTATGGTAATAAAAATATTCTCTTAAGTGGTATAGTGGGATTTTTAATTGGCCAAAGTCCTATTAATACAAAAAATGGTATGCTCTCTACATTGGTCATCATACTATGCAAATGTATTGCCTAAGGTATAGTTTGTTGTTACCATACATAGCAAAAAAGGTCTAGATCAATTAGGAGGATCAAAGGAAGGAGGAGACAAGAGATAGTATTTAAGAGCATGTAAGGTTACCTAATGGTTAGCATCCCATTTAAAGACTCTATCCATCCGTAAAATCTTGAAAAGAAGCTAACACTTGTCAATAAGTTGGGAGATAAATCTCCAAATTACTTGGATATTGTCTTGGAGACTCTTAAGTTGTGTTAATGTTTGAGGAAGTAGCATTTTGACTATATAAATCCTAATATTTTTCTTTGTGTAACCCCAAATATGCATTTTTAGTCTTGAGACATACCTTATACTCCCATAGCCTCTCAAAGATACACCTTAGTTATTGAATGTGATCTTCGTAATCTAAAGATAAAAAAAGAAGATAATTTATATAGTCCTTCATGATGTTATACATCATATCTTGAAATATATATATATATATATATATATATATATATATATATATATATCATTGCTCTCTAGCAGGTATCTCTTGCATTTTTAATCTAGAAGGTATGACTTGATAGTATAAGGTTCCCCATGTGGTGGTGAAAGTTATTTTGGATTATCGCTCAAGATATATTTTGATCTTACAATAGCCTAAGAAATTGTATATCAAATATAATATTCCACATCCTATAGTAGAATTTATAATCATGTTGATGTTGGGAAAATGGAAATAATCCTTGGGGTATGTTTTATTGATGTCCTAAAAGTTCATGTAGAATATAATGCTACCTATTTTCTTGAGAATAGGGATAATATTAAATATCCAACCAAAATAGTCAATGAATTTGATGAACAAGACATCAAGGAGCTTCTAGAGCTTCTCTTTGATTACCAAAGTGACTTATTGATGCATTTTCTATAATTGTGTTTTTATAGGCTTTGCATCAAGAGTAACAAATAGGTGGTTGAAAACTAGGTAAGGATAAAGACCTAACATATCAATATAGGACCAAGTAAATATGACATTAATATTGGAAATTAGGGAAGTAAACTAATAGAATTTATGAAAATATTTAATAACAAACAATATTTAGCACACAAATATCAATCTCACAATATGTTTTTACAAGAAGTATTATCTAGTATTCACTCTATTATCCATATAATATACCACAATTCACTAGCCATGAATTATGTACAAGATACACATTAAATATATAAATATGCCTCTTCATATTTGAGAGACTCTTTGATATTTATAGTTCTTGGTAATTCAAATTAAGCTATATTTTCATCACCTCATATCTTTTGGGATATGTGGCCATTCAATTTTATCATGTGAGAAATTTTGTAATCTCCCAAAAATTATAAACATTCACTTAATACGTAACTCCAAATAATTACATAATTCTAAATAATATAATAAGGTATAAAACCCCTCATATTGCATTTTTTGGTATAATAGTCATTTCCCTCCCATGCAATCAAGAATGATACATTAGAACTATTCTTTGGCTATGGCTCTAAATCTTACTTTAGCTTTGGTTCTCGCTCTATATCTCTATCTTCATCATTGGTAGGTTGGATCTTTCTTGGCTAGATCTGGCTCATCTAGCTCTAGCTGAACTAGATCTAAGTATTATCCTCTTAGTCTGCCTATTTAGTCTATATTAGGGTATGCCTTTGAATCAATACCTCTATGTCTATAACTTTGGATTGCCTTTATGTCCTCTACCTCTAGGTTACCTCTAGATCATCATTGCTTATAAGTTGCCTCTCTAGTTCATCTCTCAATCATAATTACCTCTAGATCACCTCTTTGGGTTGCCTCCCAACCATCATTACCTTTGAGTTAGCCATTTGATCGGCCATTGGATCATATTATCTATAAAATCACCATTAGAATATACCTCTTGAATCATCCACATCCTTAAAGTCTTCCACATAATGTATTATCTATAGGTACTTGTTATTATAGATCTTCACTAATTTTTATGTAGGATCCTATCACTATAGGTCTTCCAAGCTTTTCTTGGGTCATATTATTATGATATTTATCTCAAGTTTCCCAACACATTTCTCCATGGAAACACTCACATTCTTCACATTCAAAAATATATGATGTTTTTCAATCATCAATATTGGTTTACTCCTATATAAACCATTCAACATTTCTTTTTTTTTCCCATTATGAAATATTTATCCATCCATAATTCATTTTTATTTTGTTGGTCACTTTCTCTTTGTGTCAACACCTTCTAGAGTGACTATTTCCTTCAAAAAATTCACAAGAATGTAGGTTACAACACCTAGTTGTTACATGCCCACTTATTCCATAATGAATACAACAAACCCTAGTAACTTCTACATATGATTCTTTCATTACAAATTTTGTGTCATTGTCACCTATCATAGTTTTAGTGTAAATACTTATTTCATTTTTTACATAGGATTCTCTTTTCATAATTTTTTTTTAGTACTTCCTTCTTGACTTATATATCTAAGGACTTCAATATTTGGCTTTATTCTTGGTACTATGGTATCTGTCACACCTTGCCCATTTATTCCTAAACTTATACCATCATATCCCAGTCTTATCAATAATCTTGAAAAATTACCTTTTGTATGCCATTCAAAATTTTTAAATTCTTCATCACCATTTTTATTGCTATAATCATTATAAAAATGTTAAAACTTCCAAATTTATTACATTTACTATGGCATTTTCCATTATTCAAATACCAAAAATCATCATAGTGTCCTTCACCACAATACGAAATGTCACCATCACTATCAATTATAACAATATGACCTTTATCTAGCCAACACAATCACCTTCTACACAAACTCTATTTTCATGAACAATCCTCAAATTACATGTATCAATATTGATATTTGTATCCTAAAGAATATCAATTGCATCACAACATACATATTTCATTTTGGGTTTATCCTTCAACTTTTCAATTATTTCAATTTGATTTTGACATTACACCTCTATGTAGTAAACACATTCTTCTTACAACACCAACCGAAATTGTCACACCATTTTGAAAGTTTTATTTACCAAATTTATTGAGTATTTATTGTAAACAATATCTTAGTTTTGATAATTCAATATATTCACTATATTTTTGTGATAAACTATTTTAAATTTATCCTATTAGTTTGTCTTGTTTACTAACACCTTTATTTATTTATTTGGATACTTTGATTGTCATTAGAACCTTAAGTATTAATTTATAATTGTATTCATAATCTGAATTTGGTGTATCTTGAACCATATACCCTTGTTGATTTTTCCCTCTTTGATATTGCCTTCATTTATGATGTTTTTATTAACATGGTTGATACTATCGAATTTGAGGTGAGAAGACATATATGGAAAATAAGACATTTTTGACAAACCCAACAACTTGAAACTTTCCCTATTTTCTAATGAAATATTTATTCTTTTCATTAAAAACCCTCAATTCAACTATCATTTTCCTATTCAACATTTGTGAAACTGATAACAAGGTACCTTGAAAAACAGAGTATATTTTCTATTATACATTCTCCACTCCTTTGACGTAAAATATCTTATCATATTTAGTTGTGACTAATCTACTATGTTTTTCTTGAAGAGAATAAAACCATTGTATATATTCAATCATACGTTTACTTGATCCTAAATTAATATACCAACAATCATACCTTGATTTTATCTCATGAGTCACTAGAAATTTGTATTAGCTCCTTATGTATTTATTTGCTTCTTTTGTATAAGACCCTTTCAAAAATAAAATCTAATTTTTTTAGGATTTTTTTTTTATAAAATTTGGAGTCTTCAACAAATAATATTACATGAAAAATATTTTTGATGTAGACATGGCGAAGGCTCCTCATATCTCCAAATGGACCCCTTTTTGATATACCACTAGTCCTATATACTAATTCTTTCAATATGTAGACACTAAAATCGTGTCAATCCAATTACATGACCAATACATGTTCTAATCGATACCCTATGGCCCCCTTGGGCAACCCTCAAAGGTTAAATAGTGGGAATAACCACTTTTTGGAGGTTCTACCCTACTTTTGGTAAGTTTTGGGCCATGTAGGCATGGCCATCCCACCCAGGGATGGCCATAGTTCATGGTCATCCCACCCAGGGGCGACCACCAACATCCGTCCCTGGGTGGGATGGCCATGACCTTAGACCCTAAAAAATTCAAATGTAGGACAAATGGCATCCAAAAACTACCGTTTATCCCACCCATTCAAGCATACCAATTTGAGGTTGCATAACTCTCATGACAAGTTGCAAATTGGAGGCCCAAAATGGAGATTCCTTCCCCCTCCAATGTATGGTAAGGTTTAGATAAATGGTGGCACTTTCCTCGCATGGCCTCACATGCCCATTTGACCATATTCCATATTGATCTATAAAGTGGATCCATTCCACTAAATTTCAAGGAGGAGTCTTTACAATATTTTTCCACGAAGTGCTACCGAGATTTATCCCCAACCTACTGTGTGTTTTCACTTGAGATCTCCATCGAGCGAAGAAGGTTTTCAAGTGATTCAAAAACATGCAATTTGTTTACAAAACTGACCCATTCGAGTGAATCAGGTCCCAAAATGTGATGACAATAAGAGTAATTTAGACCCAATACTAGAGGAATTGGTGGTAAAAAACACTAGATTTGGTGGTCGTCCCACCCCAAGATGACCCCTAAATTATGATAGTCCTAAATGGTTCACCCTGGGATGGCTAAAAAATAGAGTATGATTTCTCCACTATTTTCACATAGATAGATTCTAGATTAGATTATATGCTCTTTGTTACAATTTGGTGCAATTTAGAGTTGTTTTGCTTCTGTTATAATGCTTTTTGTGTTTTGTAGGCCTAAATGGCTCACCTTGGGATGGCCACAAATATGAGAATAATTTACTTAATAATTTTAATTAGATCATTTATAGAGCACATAATATGCATGAATCTAAGTTTTTGTAGCATTTGGAGTAATTTTGAATAATCTATTGCACTTTTCCTCTTTCAAGCTCTTTGATGCATGCACCTTCATGGTTTCATCTTAATACACACATGCTATTAATAAATTTTAGTTTCTTGTTTATAAATATAAGTATCACAATGCATGAGAAAGGAGAAGCAAGTTAGAATAGTGATATAACACATTGTGGTGGCATCGAAAGCCCGCTCTTCAATTATGAGTGCGAGGAAGACACTACAAGCATGCCTTGGATTTCTAAAAGGATTTGATCCTTTGAGTATTGTAATGAGTGTATCAATTGAGATCCCTTAATGGGCCATTTTGTAACCACATATTTAACATTTATATTAATATAAGGAGACCCACCCATTTATTTCATATACTTGTCATTTTATGCTTGCTTAAAGTGTTGCTTTCGTAGTGCTTAGATCAAATAGAACAATAGATGCATCTCATTTACCCTTTCTAGATGCAATATTTTCCACTCTATAGTGGTGGTCATAGTGGGATCCCTGTCCCATTTGATTTAGCTAATTTTGACCTTATTTTTACTTTTGAAATGTTGCAGGTTTTGGTCGTTCTGGCCTGAAATGACCCTTGATTTCCTAATTGGAACACCTAGGTACAACCACATCAGTCATCCCACGTAGGTACGACCCCCAAATTTATATATATTCCACCCCAGGATGACCTAAAAATAGAGGATCTATAAAAAAAAATTCCATAAGTAACAACATCTTACGCTTTCAAGGTAAGTACCTAGACCTTTACTTTGCATTTTTATTGTTTAGAAAAGCTTAATTTTTTTTTTCTTGCTCCCTTTGTTTTATTGAAAGGTAGATATCACTTTTCTTTAATAACAAGAATAACAAAGAGAATAAAGATTAAAAAAAAGTAAGTAGAAATGCATTTGTATAGTTTGCTTACTTGCAACCTATCTAACGGTTAGGTTGCCATATAGGATATACATTTTATAGGTTCCTTTATTCATGCAATGCTTCTGAAAGTGAAACACTCTTTTTTTGCATTTAGTTAATATTCATTGAGTGCTATCTTGATTTAATTTATTTAAGTATAAAACAAACCACACACACCACATTCCATTTAAACATTGGTGAGTTGGACTTCATCCCCAACCACTAATAGAGACCAATGACAGTGGGCTTCATCTCCATCCATTGGCTCACATGATTGATCGAACCTTGAAATCCTTTTAACATAAGAACATCATCCAACAACAAAAAAACACATGAGAAGAAGTCTCTTTGCAAAACAACAAATCTAAACACACCAAATAGCTTAGGGATTCACATCTAAAACTTAAAGGAGATAATCACATTATTTGCTTGTGTGCTTCATTGATCATTGGATTATGTGTTTCTAAAAGTTAAAAGAGATAATCATGTTGTCTAAATTGTGTGTTTATTTATTGTCGGGTAATCAACATAAGCTCCTACCATCTAGGACCAAATCCTAAAATAAAAAAAATCGAAATTGCTAATTTTTGATTTTGCATATATAAATTGCTATGACAAATATAAGTTCCTACCATCAAGTAAATTGCTACTTTTTGATTCTGCATACAACAGATTGAAAATCATACAAATTGGAGCTATAACAAAAAATTTATGTTGGTTTTATGATTACTCTATTTTTGAGTGATTTTCAAGCCAAAATAGGGAAACAAAACTACACTAAAATAGTCATAAAAATCCCTAGACAATCCCAAAATTTGCCAAATTTGTTTTGTTGTCTTAGTTAGCCCCTTGTGCACCTCTCACAAAAATTTTGAGTCCTAACTCTTTATTTCTCAAAATTTCCCAAAAATTCCTAAAATTGGGCATTTTTCCACAAGCCCCGGTTGGCCAAATATTCCAAAAATACAAATTTTGACTAGGAAGTCATTTTTTGGAACCCTAACCCATTGTGATCAGTTCATTCCACTGATAATTTTGATATAAAACACCCATAAAATTTTTGGAAGTTAGAATTTTCTACTATGACCGAGGGACCCCCTTTATGGATTTGGTCCAAATGCGGTTGAAAAAAGACCTCCAATCTAGAGAGAGAATCAAGCTCCAAAACCATTGAATATCTCCAAATAAGTCTAGAGGACATACCCATCCTTGAATGGCATTCTAGGTTCTATCATAACAACAATACCATCCCCAGGGGGTAAACCTTTGAAATATTCCTACTAGGGAAGCACCCATAGGTCCCCTAGGAAAAATTATTGACATGGATACCCTAATAGAATTCTATATAGTGAATAATATACCCACTGAGGGGTCTAGTAGGTCAATATCACAGATTCACACCCTAGCTTGCTATATACATCAATCATAATATGAACATGAGAGTACACCATGGCCTAGCCTAGATGATCATACCACCCCATTTTATCAAATAAGTCACCCCCATACTCCTCATAAAGAGCACTCAGTGTGCACATGTCATGCTTTTGTACAACCTGCATATACAAAACTTACATCTAAACTTGAATATGAGTATTTCCTTATAGATGAGGGAGAAGACCCAAGTCATACTCCTACTCCTCGTGAAGAGTACTTGGTGCGACCATATTCTGGCTCTACAACATCGAATTATACAAAGTCGATTCATAAAATAGAGTCTCAAGTTAGTCCATCCTTTAGGGAGCAAGGAAAACAAGCAATAGATTGTACTAGGGGGAACGACATGATAAACCCATCCATATTTCAAATACGAAGGCACACAAACCCCATGCATATGAGTAACAAGATCATACTCATTAGGCACTTAGGCCAAATCTTAATAGGCAAAAACATACAGATCAACTCCAGTTGGATCAAAAACAATTAAATCAACAATGGATGGAATCACAACGAGAACACCTACCAAGGGTGTATCAAAAAATATACAAGAACAACAAAATATACATCAAGAGCAATCATAAAATGCATTACATGAAGTAATACTTACACCTATATCCTATAGGATGCAACAACGGGTAAGGCACCCAATACAGTCTCAAAATATTCCTCCTTGACCATGCTAAAATTGCATTCAACATAAAATGCCATTATATGGTTATCATCAAAAGCCTCATGCTCCTCAACAATACCAATATCATGATGAGGAATAATCATAGAAGAATCCCAATGGGAACATCAGGATCAAATATATACCTACCACGAATCTAGTTGTGTTGAGGTACCTAATGACCATACTTATCGTCCACCTCAACATCCAAAGTGATCTCCTTTGTCTAATCAAGGGCGATAACATGATGCTCATATCATTTTGTCAAGGTCATACAAAGTGCTATCTGATCGGATATATTCATTCAAAAAACAAGAGCAAAGTTTGATTTATCAAAAAACTACCTAAAGTAGCTTAGCAATCAGAATTTACATCTATTAGTGTCATCATTGACATACCCATCGAATTTCAGGATGCCTAAACTTGAAAATTTCAAAGACGATGATGACGCACAAGAGCATGTGACAAGCTTAATCCATATGTGCTTTAGTTTTCAATACAATGACCCCTTGATGTTGAGAATATTTATTAAAAATTTATATGGGGATGCTTTGGAATGGTATAATCATCTACCGCATCATAGCATAAACACCTTTGAGCAATTGGTCGATGCATTTCTGGGATATTTTGCCTCGAGTGCTAAGGAAATAATAAACTTGACTAACTTGTCTAGCCTTCATCAACTTGATGATGATCCAGTAAAGGAGTATGGCAAAAAATGGAGGAAGATGATGTCAAAACTAAATTTCACCCTACCCATAACAGAACTCTCCCAAATGTTTATTAGAAGTTGTTCAAAGTAGATTTTTCTTCTCTTATAATTACAAAAATATCAAACATTCAAGGAGGACTTAGCATAGGCCAATATCATTGAAGACATCAATGTCCATGAGGGTGATGTTCAACTCCACAAATGGGAATGTCCAAACAAGAATATTAAAGGTGGTAACATGCAATAAAATGTGGCCTCAATAAATCAAGTGGTTTTGAGTATCCCTGAATCCTCAAATCGAGATTCACCACTGTAATTACCAGTGCAACCTAATTACCAGGGTCAACCTCTATTGGCCAAAAATCATACATAAAAAAAGCAAATACAAGGCCAATCACATCGACCACCACAATAATATACTCATTTGTCGAAGCCCTTAGCATTGATCTTCAATCGATTGTGTGAGGTATAAGCAATCAAACTTCTAGAAATTCGTCCATTGAAACCTAATAAGCGTAGATCAAAGGTGCATTGAGAAAATCTATATTGTGTGTATCATCGACAAAGTGGTCATGAAATCTAGACATGTCATCCCTTTAGATATTTAATATAGGATATGATCGAGACGTAAGAACTTCAAATAAGAGTCTTCCAAGACCCCTTGCCTACACACGAAGCAAACATAGTACCTGCCAATAAAGTTGAACAACCTAATTAGGTGCACATTAATCTACCTCCCCAAGGGTTTTTGGGAATGATCAATGTTGTAACAAAGAAATAGGAATATCAAAATTGATCTACGCAATCGGTGATTTCATCTAATGTTTCACCTTCGCTCGTCTTGTCTTAGCGGGACATTAGCACTGCACAAAATTACAAATCATAATAAGGAGGTTAATTTCTACTACTTCACCTAGCCAAGACAATCATAGTACATCAAACACAATGCACATTGGGGTTTTTCAAGGTGTCACAACTTTCCCATCATCTGCATCATGATCAATGAAGCAAAGTGAAACCTCAAAAGTTATCGCATCTCCCTCATTTTCATTGAGTAGCACACACATTGGGGGTATCTAAGGTAGTGTACCTTCCCCTTAAAAACATAAAAACAAACAAAAATTATAAAATAATAAAATCCAAAAACATTGCAAAACATTCAAAATTCAAAAACAATTGAAAAATCGTAACATTTCAAAAAAATAATCGAAAATATCAAAATTTTAAAAAAATTTGAAAAAATGTCCAATGTGTAGACCAATTGGTTCATCCAAACCCCATAAGGGGTGCGGAGGTCCAAGGTTCAAATCTCAAGCCTCATCGGACTGAACGCTTGTCTCTTTCCTAGTGCTTTCAGCGACATAAAAGGTTTAAAATGATTGTGGCATGGCGGTTATAGGGGCGGACTGTGCAAAGATCTATGTGGCAACTTTCGGGGTGGACAACGCAGAATACTATGGTGGCCATAAAATTTGGATAGCCTACCCGTATTCATGGCGGCTACCGATTCCACCATGTTAAAAAAAAAAAATGAAAAAAAAAATCCAAAAACATTTGAAAAGTTCTCAAAATTAAAAAATTATTTAAAACACAAAAATACAAATAAATAAAAAAACATTCAAAATTAAAAAACAATTCAAAAATCATAGAATTTCAAAAACAATCGAAAACATTAAAAATACAAAAACATTTACATTTTGTATTTCATCATATGCATTCATTTAATTGCATTGTATTTAGGTATTTTCATCCATTGCACTTGCATTAGGATAGGTTGTGTTTACAATCTTACAAATGACACCATATTTGTATCTGAGTCATGCATTTATTCATCATCATCCATCACCCCTGTAAGTAATTATGTTTTTATGTTAGTCTTACAATGACACTGAGAGGGGGGTGAATCAGTGTAGCTCTTTAATCTTGATTTTACAGCTCTTAATACAGTAGCAATTAAAACATATTACAAGATACAACAAGAATAACAAAAGAGCATCACACAACACAAGATTTAACGAGGTTCACCAATGTGGCTACTCCTCAAAAATGACTGCTTGGACTACCATCCAAATCCAGCCTTTGCAAAGCAACAACTTTACAATCACTTTACCAAGCACCCACTGGAAGGAGCACCAACCCCTTATTTATCCGCACCAACAGAAAGGAGCACCAACCCCCGATTTACCAGCACCCCTACTGGAAGGAGCACCAACCCCCGATGCCAAGCTGCAACCTGGACTTGAATTATGAATCTAGAAGATTAACAGAAAGATACCTTCGCTTTTACAAGACCCCGACTAGTCTGCTTCACCTTTGCGATCTCTACGCACTCTGCTCTCTCTGCGAAATCACTTCGCACAATCTGCTGCGTCACAGTCGAACGATCGTCTTCTCCCTTTTGTGCACTCTTCTTCCTTTGCAAATTTTACACTTAGCACGATTCGATACGACTTGCACTCTGCACTCTACGACCGAACTTCGCACACTTCAACAACTTGATTCTTCAAACAACCTTCCTTTTATAACAACATTTTCATGATCAAAACCCTGATCTTAGTCGGCTATAAACCCTGATCTTAGTCGACTGCAAACCCTAATCTTAGTCGGCTGCAAACCCTAATCTTAGTCGATTGTCATAGGTCTTCGTCGGCTTCAACTCAACCGTGAAAAAGCAACATGTCACGATATCGTGACACTTTTGCTTACTCTCTCTTTCTCCTTGCTTTGGTCCCCAAAAATACATGTCGCGATATCGCGACACTTTTGTTTTCTCTCTCTTCTTCCTTGCTTTGGACCGCAAAAATACATGTCACGATATCACGACACTTTTGCCTCCGTACTTTCTCTCTCCTCATTTAGTCGCGAAAATGCGACATGTCACGATATCGCGACACTTTCTCTCCTTTGCCCTTTCTCTTGCCTTCGGGTCATGAAAACGTGACATGTCGCGATATCGCGACACTTTCTCTCCTTTGCTCTTTCTCTTGCCTTCGGGTCATGAAAATGTGACATGTCACGATATCGCGACACTTTCTCTCCTTTGCTCTTTCTCTTGCCTTCGGGTCATGAAAATGCGACATGTCACGATATCACGACACTTTCTTTCCTTTGCTCTTTCTCTTGCAATATGTCACGAAATCGCGACGCTTTTTCTTCCGTACAATCTCTCTTGCAATATGTCATGAAATCGTGACACTTTTTCTACTTGCCTTTCTCTCTTCCAACATGTCACGAAATCATGACACTTTTTCTACTTGCCTTTCTCTCTTCCAACATGTCATGAAATCATGACACTTTTTCTTCCGTACTATCTCTCTTGCAATATGTCATGAAATCGTGACACTTTTTCTACTTGCCTTTCTCTCTTCCAACATGTCATGAAATCATGACACTTTTTCTTCCGTACTATCTCTCTTGCAATATGTCACGAAATCGTGACACTTTTTCTACTTGCCTTTCTCTTTTCCAACATGTCACGAAATCGCGACAGTTTTTCCACTTGTCTTTTTTTCTTTCAACATGTCGTGAAATCGTGACAGTTTTTCCACTTGTCTTTTTCTTTCAACATGTCACGAAATCGTGACAGTTTTTCCACTTGTCTTTTTTCTTTCAACATGTCATGAAATCGTGATAGTTTTTCCACTTGCCTTTTTCTCTTCCAACATGTCATGAAATCGTGATAGTTTTTCCACTTGCCTTTTTCTTTTCCAGCATGTCATGAAATCGTGACAGTTTATCCTGCTTTTTCTCTCTTCCAACATGTCATGAAATCATGACAGTTTTTCCTACTTTTTCTCTCTCTTCCAACATGTCGCGAAATCGTGACAGTTTTTCTTGCCTGTTGTATATGTCGCGATATCGTGACACTTTTCTTACTTGTCTTTTTCTTTGATCTTTTGCATATGGGCCACTTCGGTTTTCTTGGACAATCACTGTACATACTCTGAGCAACCTTTGAACTCCTGTCTTCTACATCTGAAAGGCTTTTGAACTTCCTGTCCACTGCATCATTAGATCTAACTGACTGTGTTGACAACAATGACAATACTCTTGCTGCACCTTGCTCAACAATCTCCCCCTTTGGAATTGTTGGCAACACATGTGCAATTTCTTGTAACTCTTCTCCCCCTTTGACAATAATACCAAAGGGCTACTGCAGACTCCCCTGAGTCAATGCACAACATTCTCGGCACACAATTTATTACATTTAGCAAAAGTCATGAACATGAGCAAACAGATAATCAAATACTTAAATGCTCCCCCTGAGAATGTGATCCCTGTAGCTAGTCAATTCTTGGGAAGTGTGACCACTCCCAATTTGTTGCGAAGGTACTCAAAAACTTCTTTGGGCAATGGTTTTGTGAAGATATCTGCTACTTGCTCTGTAGTTGGAACAAAATCCAATTTAACCTCACCTTCCACAACTTTCTCCTTCAAAAAGTGATACCTGATAGCAATGTGTTTTGTGCGTGAATGCATAACTGGATTCTTGGAGATGTTAATAGCACTGGTGTTATCACACTTAACTGATATTGGCTCACTGAAACTAATACCAAGATCTTTCAGAGTTTGTTTCATCCACAATACCCGCGTACAACATGTTGTCGCTGTAATATATTCTGCCTCTCGTTGTCGATAATGAAACCGATTCTTGTTTCTTCACCGTGCCATGCGACCAATCTGTCTCCAAGATAGAATGCACCTCCACTGGTACTCTTTCTGTCATCTACACAGCCTACCCAATCTGCATCTGAATACGAAATAAGGGTGAAGTCTTTACCTTTCGGATACCATAAACCATATTCCATAGTACCCTTGAGGTACCGAAGGATCCTTTTCATTGTTGTCACATGAGTCTCCTTGGGATTGGCCTGAAATCGTGCTACCATGCATCCACCTGCAAAATATCTGGTCTGGTAGCTGTCAGGTATAGTAAGCTTCCAATCATAGATCCGTACATGGTTTGATCAATAGTTGGATATTTTTCATCCTTGCTCAACTTGCAACTTGTCGTTATGGGTGTGCTAACCGGCTTACAATCCTCCATTGTGAACTTTTTAACATCTCTTTCACATATTTAACTTGAGAAATAAATATGCCCTTCTTATTTTGATTAACTTGCAACCCGAGGAAATATGAAAGTTCACCAATCATTGACATTTCAAATTCTTTCCGCATCTTATTTGCTAAATCTTTACATGACTCATCTTTGCTGCCGCCAAATATGATATCATCTACGTATACAACAAGAACAATAAGATGCCCATTTTCTATTTTGACATACAAATTCATCGTCCACCATACCTTTCTTAAACCTTTGTTGGGTGAGATAGTTGTCTAGCCTTGCATACCATGCTCGGGGTGCTTTGTTTTAAGCCATATAATGCTTTCTTCAACTTACAAATAAAGTTGGGATTATCACCAAGTTGGAACCCATCTCGGTTGCTCAATATAAACCTCTTCTTCAAGTTTCCCATTCAAAAATGCTAATTTCACATCCATTTGATAAACTTTGAAATTCTTGTAGACTTGCTAAAGCCAGAAACATTCTGATTGCCTCTAGTCTAGCTACTGGTGCAAACGTTTCCTCAAAGTCAATGCCTTCAACTTGTGCATACCCCTTGCATACCAATCTTGCTTTATTTCTGACTACCTGTCCGTCTTCATTCAATTTGTTTCGAAAGATCCATTTAGTCCCGATTATATTTTTGTTCGCGTGTCTAGGTACTAACTCCCAAGTTTTGTTTTTCTCGATCTGGTCTAATTCTTCATTTATTGCCTTCATCCAACTTTCATCTTTGCTTGCTTCAACAACATTTTTGGGCTCAATGTTGGATAATAGAGAGTAGTTACTTACTACTCTTCTTCTTGTTTGAACACCAACTTTGGGGTCTCCAATTATTTGATCTCTAGGATGATTTTTCTGCCAGCTGCCTGTTTTGAATTTCTTATTCTCTTCCACTTCTGAATCACAACTTACATCATCTGAGTCAATTTTTTGTATCTTTTCCATTTCGTTTTCCTCATCTCCTTCAATAACCTCTTCATAAATTGGGTAGTTCGTTTCATAGCTAATTACTCGTTCTTTACCTTCATCAAATTTAACATCGAGACTGTCCACAATTTTCTTTAGCCTTTTGTTGTAGCATTTGTAAGCTTTGCTTTTAGATGAATAACCAACAAAAATACCTTCATCTGCTCTATCTTCAAACTTACCAAGATTATCTTCAGTTCTTTTGATATAGCACTTGCTGCCAAAAACTCTGAGGTATTTTGTTGTTGCCCTTTTACCGAACCATAATTCATAAGGAGTTTTGCTTTCATGTGTTCTCAGCATGTACCTATTTTGGATATACACCGTAGTATGGACTGCTTCTTTCCAAAATCTGTCTGCTACTCTACTTTCAGCCAACATAGTCCGTGCCATTTCCTGCACTGTCCTGTTCTTTCTTTCTACCACTCCATTTTTTTGAGGTGTCCTGGCTGCTGAGAACTGTCTCCTAATACCGTAATTTTCACAGTACTCTACAAACTCCTCTGAAATGAATTCTCCTCCTCTATCTGATCTTAAACATTTGATCCTTTTCCCTGTTTCATTCTCAACCTGGTTTTTGAAAATCTTGAACATATCAAAAGCTTCTGATTTATGCTTCAAGAAAAATATCCATGTCATTCTGGAATAGTCATCAATACACAACATAAAATATTTGTCACCATTTATGCTTTGAGTTCTCATGGGACCACATAAATCAGTGTGTATGAGTTCCAACGGTTTGCTTGTGTAGTATTCTTTTGTTTTGAATGTGACTCTAGTTTGTTTCCCCTTTTGGCATGAAGCACAAATGTTGTTTGCAGGTTTGCTGATGGTGGGAATATCTCTCACTGCCCTTTTTGAGATGATTTTTACCAAATTATCAAAACTGATATGCCCTAGTCTCTTGTGCCACAACCAGTTTTCTTCTTCCTGTCCAATAAAACAAGCTCCTTTTGAATTCTCTGAGAGCGTGTACAGGTTGCCAGATGTCCTTGATCCAGTTGCTATCAATTTTCCACTTGTTTATTTTTCTGACTTCACAACCCTGCTTCATAAAAACTACTTCATGACCTTTATCACAAATCTGACTTACACTCAACAAGTTATGTTTCAAACCATCCACAAACAAGACTTCTTCTGACTTAATCTTTCCATCACTAATTTTAACTGAACCTTTGCCAACTATCTTAGCTCCATCATTATTTCCAAATTTTACTGAACCTCCTTCATATTTTTGTAACTTCTCAAATTTTTGTTTGTCACCTGTCATATGACTGGAGCATCCACTATCAAGTATCCATGGTACATATTTATTCTGTGCTTTGAATGCAGTTTGTACGATTAAGGATTCCTTTTCTTCCTTCAGTCGCTCTTTTCCTTTCCACACTATTTTGATAGTAGTTTTGGGCTCTTGTTTTGCCTTTCCCTTATCGATAGTTTGAGCATGTTTTTCGGGAAGCTTTCTATTTTGTCTCATCCTGTATGGTTGAAATTTTCTTCCCTGAAACTGATTTGATGTAAATGTATTTCTACAGTTTCTTGCAATGTGCCCAAAATTATGACAGTTATAACATTCTATTGTATAATTCATCAGAGGAGAAAAAATATTTCTACTGGTGAAATTCCTTGGTCTTACATTATATTTGCAGTCTGAGATTTTATGTCCATAGCCATTGCATTTAAAATAGAAACTAGAGAAAGGATAATTGAACCTGGGTGATGGTCTTTGCCATGTTGCCGTAGGAGCCATAGGTCTTCTTCTTCTTTGATGTGTGACATTGGTGAATCCATCATTGTCAATTCTCCTTTCGTGCCTGGAATTAATGCTTTCTCTTGCATGAGACATTTTTCCTTGATCAACTTGTCTCTTATCTTCATTCTTTATGGATTCTGCATTTCTGGCCTTTGATCCACTTGATGATTCTCCTTCGATGAAACCCAGACCAAATTTGATGCCTGCAGGTCTTTGGTCATTTATGATCTTATCCAGCTTCATAGAACTTTCTTCACGTTTGTGATAACAACTAATTTTCTTATTCATCTCTTCTAGCTGCATTCTTAAACCAACAATCTCTTCTTCTAGCTTGCTAGCAATAATCTATTTTCATTGTTATTTGCACTTCGAGATCTTCGAAGATTTTCTTAGATTCTTCTATCTCGTACTTTCAAGCTGGTTATGATTCCATTTGCATCCTCAAGCTTTCTTGAAAGTTTCTTATTCTTTTTCTTTTCTATCTTCCACTCTTCAAGTGCGAGAGATCAACTCACCTTCTAGATCTACTTCAGCCTCAAGGTTTTCACCACAAACTTCAGAGGTCACTCCTTCTTCCTTTTCGGATTTAACTTCTTCAAATGCCATGAAAAGAGCTTCATCTTTTTCTTCTTCAGACTCTTCACCGGAGCTATTTTTTGATGAACTGACATTCTTGGAGATGAAACTTTTCTTCTTGAAGTTGCCTTTTCTGAAATTTGTTTTCATCTTCCAGTCACTTCTTTCTTGGTGCGATCCTTCATCATTTTTGTTCTTCTCTTTAAGTGGACATTTAGTCACAAAATGCCCAACGCCTCCATAGTTGAAACATTTAAATGGTAGCTTCCCTCTGTATTTTCCTTTTCCCTTTTTCAGTTTTCTAACAAAGTTTGCTTCCATTTCATCTGATGTCTCTTCTTCCTCGGACTCTTGTTTTGTGTTTTTATTTTTAAGGGCTTTAAAAGCCGCTTCTCTATCTGTGGGTTTAGATCTTCCTATCCTCATCTCATATGCAGTCAAAGAACCATACATCTCATCTATACTAAAATAATTTAGATTTTTAGCTTCTTCTATCATCGAGACTTTGGAATCAAACCTTTGAGGAAGAGATCTTAGTACCTTTTTCATGATGGCAGAGTCTCCAATATCCTCGTCGAGCCCTCTGATCGCATTAATGATTCCATTGACTCTCAACATATATGCCTCAATGTTTTCATCATCGTTCATTTTCAATGCTTCGAACTGAGCTCGATGTGTCTGTAATTTGGCCTCCTTGATCTTATCATCTCCTTCATGAATACTCCTCAGTTTGTCCCATATCTCTTTTGCAGTATCACAACTCATGATCTTTACTAGTTCACTGTCTGCTAATCCACACATGATAGCATTCTTTGCTTTTGAGTTACTCTCAAATAGTTTCTTTTCATCAGCCTCTTTTGGAGGAGTGATGGGTATTGTGTATCCACTAACTACTGAATCCCAGATGTCATATCCCAAAGCACAGAGATATGTCTACATCCTGATTCTCTAGAATGCGTAATTAGATCCATCAAACAATGGTGCTTTGTTTGATGAGAAACCTTCACCACCTGCCATTGTGTTAGTTCCAAGATCACCCTAGCCGATTAGGCTTGTATAGGAACTTAGCTCTGATACCAATTGTTAGTCTTACAATGACACTGAGAGGGGGGTGAATCAGTGTAGCTCTTTAATCTTGAATTTATAGCTCTTAATATAATAACAATTAAAACTTATTACAAGATACAACAAGTATAACAAAAGAGCATCACACAACACAAGATTTAATGAGGTTCACCAATGTGGCTACTCCTCAAAAATGACTGCTTGGACTACCATCCAAATCTAGCCTTTGCAAAGCAACAACTTTACAATCACTTTACCAGCACCCACTGGAAGGAGCACCAACCCCTTATTTATCTGCACCAATAGAAAGGAGCACCAACCCCTGATTTACCAGCACCTACTGGAAGGAGCACCAACCCCTGATGCCAAGCTACAACCTAGACTTGAATTATGAATCTAGAAGATTAACAGAAAGATACCTTCACTTTTACAAGACCCCAACTAGTCTGCTTCACCTTTGCGATCTCTGTGCACTCTGCTCTCTCTACGAAATCACTTCGCACAATCTGCTATGTCATAGTCAAACGATCATCTTCTCCCTTTTGCGCACTCTTCTTCCTTTGCAAATTTCACACTTAGCACGATTCGATACGACTTGCACTCTGCGCTCTACGACCGAACTTCGCACACTTCAACAACGTTTGATTCTTCAAACAACCTTCCTTTTATAACAACATTTTCATGATCAAAACCCTAATCTTAGTCGGTAAAAAACCTGATCTTAGTCAGTTGTAAACCCTAATCTTAGTCGACTGCAAACCCTAATCTTAGTCGATTGTCATAGGTCTTCGTCGACTTCAACTCAACCATGAAAAAGCAACATGTCACGATATCATGACACTTTTGCTTACTCTCTCTTTCTCCTTGCTTTGGTCCCCAAAAATACATGTCACGATATCGCGACACTTTTGTTTTCTCTCTCTTCTTCCTTGCTTTGGACCGCAAAAATACAACATGTCACGATATCGTGACACTTTTGCCTCCGTACTTTCTCTCTCCTCATTTAGTCATGAAAATGCGACATGTCGCGATATCATGACACTTTCTCTCCTTTGCCCTTTCTCTTGCCTTTGGGTCATGAAAACGCGACATGTCGCGATATCGCGACACTTTCTCTCCTTTGCTCTTTCTCTTGCCTTTGGGTCATGAAAATGTGACATGTCACGATATCGTGACACTTTCTCTCCTTTGCTCTTTCTCTTGCCTTCGGGTCACGAAAATGCGACATGTCACGATATCGCGACACTTTCTTTCCTTTGCTCTTTCTCTTGCAATATGTCATGAAATCGCGACGCTTTTTCTTCCGTACAATATCTCTTGCAATATGTCACGAAATCGTGACACTTTTTCTACTTGCCTTTCTCTCTTCCAACATGTCATGAAATCGTGACACTTTTTCTTCTGTACTATCTCTCTTGCAATATGTCATGAAATCGTGACACTTTTCTACTTGCCTTTCTCTCTTCCAACATGTCATGAAATCGTGACACTTTTTCTTCCGTACTATCTCTCTTGCAATATGTCGTGAAATCATGACACTTTTTCTACTTGCCTTTCTCTTTTCCAACATGTCATGAAATCGCGACAGTTTTTCCACTTGTCTTTTTTTCTTTCAACATGTCGCAAAATCGCGACAGTTTTTCCACTTGTCTTTTTCTTTCAACATGTCACGAAATCGTGACAGTTTTTCCACTTGTCTTTTTTCTTTCAACATGTCACGAAATCGTGACAGTTTTTCCACTTGCCTTTTTCTCTTCCAGCATGTCGCGAAATCGTGACAGTTTTTCCACTTGCCTTTTTTCTTTTCCAGCATGTCACGAAATCATGACAGTTTATCCTGTTGTTTCTCTCTCTTCCAACATGTCACGAAATCGTGACAGTTTTTCCTACTTTTTCTCTCTCTTCCAACATGTCGCGAAATCGTGACAGTTTTTCTTGCCTATTGTATATGTCGCGATATCGCGACACTTTTCTTACTTGTCTTTTTCTTTGATCTTTTGCATATGGGCCACTTCGGTTTTCTTGGACAATCACTGTACATACTCTGAGCAACCTTTGAACTCCTGTCTTCTTGCATCTAAAAGGCTTTTGAACTTCCTGTCCACTGCATCAATAGATCTAACTGACTGTGTTGACAACAATGACAATACTCTTGCTGCACCTTGCTCAACATTTTCAACACAACCCTTATTGTTGTTATGAGGTATATACTAGGGTTTTTCGGTCATTCAGCCATACCTATTGATATTCTTAGATTTTGTAGAAATCTATATTCGCTTTTGGAGATGAGGTCTAGTTTTGTTAGTACCTTGCATATATCAAAATCCCATCACTTCTTAAACATTAATAATCCTAGTATGGACAAGGCAATATGAACACTACAAAGTGGTCTTGGTTACCTTAAGAAAAAGGTTTTTAATTGCTCATCTTGTGATGTGCATGGCCTAATATGCTGATCATTGGAAATAGGACAAGATCCCCCCTACCCAAAAAAATCCCTTTCTTTCATCAAAATAAGAAAAATCCCAAAAAACAAAAATCAAAAGCAAAATAAATAGTAATTTTCATCACTAAACAAATCCCTTGCTCAAAGAAAATAAAATATAAACTAAACAATGATTTTCATCACTAACCATGAGCAAGTATCCCACATCAATGTGAAGAAAAGAAGGGGGTGAATATCTTCAATCCTTGGAATGGCCAATATTTTGAAACCATCGAGTGATCCTCAATACAACAATGGGCTGATTGAATCCCGTCTGGCATTGGGGTAGTTATAAGCAATTTACAAACTAAGCTAGATTTAGGTGGCTTGTATCGCCTAGTGGTCTAATCCAACTAAGACCAAACTTAGGATCATGATGAACATATGTTTATCCTCATTACAACAATGGGCTGAATGAATCCCAATTTGCAATGAGGTAGTCATATGTATCATCTAATATATTCATTTGCACACATAGGGATAATGAATATCTTGGTATTCATAACAAAAGCTTTTATCTTTCAGGATTCCTATATAGTCATTATACAACTTTTGATTAATCAAATAGGGTATTTGAGTCTCATGGAAAACCTCAAAAATTACTTAATAGAAAAAAATCATTACATCAATCATACACATTTTTCTTTATGAACTTTTGTTTATTAAGTGTTGTTCATGAAATAGGATAGATACCAGATAAATATCAGCAATGGTATTTATATGGCCACTGACTATTTTGTGCATATCTTGTAATTTATAGAAGCTTATAGAGAAAACCTAAACTTCTCAGAATCATCTCATTTCACATATGGATGCTTAAATGATTAATTCTTATGATAAGAGTTATCATTTTTAGTCATTATTTTCATACATTTTGTGGTGTCATCCATTTTACAAAATACATATTAATTGTATTCCTTATGCTTTAAGTGACTAAACCATACAAGGTCATTTACATTAGATCATCATAATGTAAATAATGCATTACATACATTGCATTCACCATTTCATATCAACATAAATTAAGTGCATAAACAATTGAAACAAATTAAACATGCATTTAACATTCACCATTGCATCCATATATGCATACATAGTAGAGCATCTACACAGCTAGATCACAACATCTAATCATCCATTTATCATCTAGCTAGTGCATGTCATCAGTACATCACATACATATAGCATATTCACATCATCAATAGGCATTACATCCATTAATGCATCCATAAATCATAACACATAATACATATAATGGTTCAAAATCACATAATTGTAAATCACACAAATATTTTTAAACATCAACTGGGGCATTATTGGTATCATACCTCCCCTAATCAACAATCAAATAGTTAAGCAATCAACCTCAAAAGGCCCCAAAGGTATCCATAAACCCTTTGGTCACCCAAAAAGTCCCAAAGGTATCCATAAAATATTTTGTCACCCAAAAAGCCCCAAAGGTATCCATAAACTCTTTGGTCACCCAAAAAGCCCCAAAGGTATCCATAAACCCTTTGGTCACCCAAAAAGCCCCAAAGGTATCCATAAACTCTTTGGTCACCCAAAAGACCCCAAAGGTATCCATAAACCCTTTGGTCACCCAAAAATCCCCAAAGGTATCCATAAACCCTTTGGTCACCCAAAAGTCCCCAAAGGTATCCATAAACCCTTTGGTCACCCAAAATTCCCCAACGACATCCACTAAGCCCATTGGTCATAATAATAACATGTATAATCCAAATCAACAATTGATAACTTAATCAAGTTAATCACATTCATATTACAAATCATTGCCGAAGACAATCATGCACCATCCTTGCTTGGGGCAAATAAGTAAAATATAAAAATAAAATTTAAGCAAACCAGTAAGCTTGTGTCCTAATCACTGTCAAGGCTAGGATTTGACTTAAGCTTATATTCTTAAGCCTTGTATCCTAATTGCTGCCATGCTAGGATTTGACTTAAGCTTTATCTCCTAATCACCATCAAGGCTAGGATTTGATTTAAGATTATATCCTAATTATCATAAAGGTTAGTATTTGAATTAATCCTATATTCTTAACCTTATCTCCCAATTGTCGCTAATGCTAGGATTAGACTTAATATTGTTTGCCAATATCCCAAATATTACCAAAATCAAGTTCTTTAAATCATTAGAGGAAATTATTCTGAGATGCGCACCCTTTCCATGATTGGGGCATCTAACTTTGATGAAGTATTCATTTTATTTATTCTACGAAATCTCATAAAAAATAAAAAACAATTAAAACACCACAAAAACAGAGGAAAAAACAAAGAAAATGGCCTAAAAACCACCAAAAACATGTCAAAATTGATAAAATGCATAATGAATAAAACTAAAGGAACACAAACCAAGTCATATAGGTAAAGTGACTCATCTATTTTATCACTAGTTATTCCCTCATAGAATCATCTCTTGAGGGGGTAGTCATAATTAACAAATTCGTAATCAAAATCAATAATGAAACACTCAATCATGCAAATTGTGTTCGTCTAAAGAATTATTGACAAAGATAATCATGCACCTGCTTAAGGTAGAAAACAAGTAAAAATTTCAATTAAAAAATGCTTGGCATTACTAAACCATGAAGTATCATAGGCCTCACCTCCTCATGATTGAAAAATGTCTAATATCAAGTTAGCCTGACGCAAAAGGTTGTACTTGAATCAAGTTCCTTAATTCATCAAAAGCAAGTATTCAAGGATGCATGCTATTTCTATTATTAGGGCATATAAAGTTATTTAGGTTACTGAATAACCTTAATAAATTGATATTTTAGTCATCTATTTTTGCTTTGTGCTCTGCTGCACACAATGCATCCCAAAAAGGGTCATCTATAGATACTAAAATCATGTAAATTTGATTAGACGACCAAGACATGTTCTAATAGACACCCTATCACCCCCTTGGGAAACCCTCAAAGGTTAAATAGTGGTATTAACATCTTTTAGGAAGTTCTACCCCACTTTTGGGAAGTTTTGGTCCATGTAGGCATGGTCGTCCTACCCAGGGATGACCATAGTTCATGGTTGTCCCACCCAGGGACGACCACCAGTAGCCATCCTTGCATGGGATGACCATAACCTTGGAACCTCAAAAATTCAAATGTAGGAAAAATAGCACCCAAAAACTACCATTTATCCTGCCCATTCGAGCATGCCAGTATGAGGACGCATAACTCTCATGACAAGTTGTAAATTGGAGGCCCAAAATGGAGATTCCTTCCCCCTCTAACACATGGCAAGGTTTGGATAAATGACATAACTTACCTCACATGGCCTCACATGCCCATTTGACCATATGCCCTATTGGGCTATAAAGTGGATCCATTCCACCCAATTTCAAGGAGTCTTTGCAATATTTTGCCATGAAGTACTGCTGAGATTTATCCCCAACCTACTATGCATTTTCCCTTGAGATCTCCATCGAGTGAAGAAGGTTTTCAAATGATTCCAAAACATGTAATATGTTTACCAAATTGACCCATTCGAGTGAATCAAATCCTAAAATTTGACAACAATATCCCTAGGAGTAATTTAGACCCAATACCAGAGTAATTGATGGTAAAAACCACTAGATTTGGTAGTTGTCCCACCCTAGTTTGGCCCCAAAATTGTGAGTCCTAAATGGATCACCCTGTTATGGCAAAAAATGGGAGCATGATTTCTCCACTATTTTTGCATAGATATATTCTATATTATATTATATGCTCTTTATTAAACTTTGGTGCAATTTGGAGTTGTTTTGCTTCTGTTATCATGCTTTTGTGTTTTGTAGGCCTGAATGGCTCACCCTAGGATGACCATAAATATGAGCACAATTTCCTTACTATTTTTAATTATATCATTTTTAAAGCACATAATATGCATGAATCTAAGTTACGATAGCATTTGGAGCAATTTTGAATAATCTATTGCACTTTTTCTCTTTCAAGCTTTTTGATGCATGCACCTTCACAATTTCATCTTAATCCACACATGCTATTAATCAATTTTAGTTTCTTGTGTGTATATATAGGTATCATAGTGCATGAGGAAGGAGAAACAAGTTAGAACAATGATATAACACATTACGATGGCATCGGAATACCGTTCTTCAATTGTGAGTGCGAGGAAGACATTGCAAACATGCCTTGGATTTCTGAAAGGATTTGATCCTTTGAGTATTGAAATGAGTGTATCAATTGAGAGCCCTTAAGGGGAAATTTTGTAATCATATATTTGAAATTTATATTAATATAAGGGTACCCACCCATTTCTTTCATATACTTGTCATTTTATACTTGTTTAAAGTGTCGCTTTCGTAGTGCTTAGATCAAGTAGAACAATAGATGCATCTCATTTACCCTTGCTAGGTGCACCATTTTTCTGCTCTACACAATATGCCTATTGATATATGGAATAATATAGTCATTATTTATGTCTAACAATAAAAAAGAATGGAGTGAAATTACCTGCAATTGCAAATTTAAAAAAAATAAGTTTAAAATATATCTTACTTCATCCAAGTGATAAGGGAGGATTTTCTTCTTTTATATGCATGCACAAACTAGTGTTTCTTTAATGCTATATTTGGATCTACATTTATCCATATATGCCCACTTTAACCACACCACATGTTAATTTTTTGCTTCTCATTTTTTTTTTTACTTTTAAAATTTGTATTTCAAAATGAATATTAAAATTGCTTAATTTTTCATGCAGTTTCTTCCTAGAACAAGATGTCTTCCTATTTTTGCATAATTGCAATATGCAAGTATTTACCTAATAGGAGCTTCAAGTTTTTTAAATCTTATAGAAATAGAGTGATATAGGTAATCAAATATGTTATGATAATTTGTAGAGGATGGTTTTTATTCCCTAGGTAGCTCCAACATATCTAGTGGGTAATTTGTAGAGCATAGACCCAAATTATTCAACATATTTGAGTAGAGAAACATATTTAATAGAGACCTTTAGCCACCTCAATGCAACTATTCAACTAGTAGGATGAATATTTTATAATTGGGTGCTTATATTTATCTTTCATGCCCTCAATTTTTGGTGTTATACTCTTTCTTCCAAAAATTCTATCTTCAGGGCACTGGCAAAAATTCTAGTAAGAACAATTGTCCATATTTTGGAGAATTATAGAATTTATTTTAATGGACTTCTCTATGTCCAAATAAAATCTATCTTCTATTCAAATTTAACATAAAAATTTTATAAGGTCATTTTATTATATTTTAATTATTATTACTTTAGCATAAACATTTCCTCACACAACCTCAAGCCAATACACTAACAGTCGCGCACAACTTCACGTCTCTAGTGATACATGTTGGCAATGGGGGAGACAACTTATAGAATTTACAATGATAATATTGAACAATATTTTGAAAAAAAAGATCAATTTCACAATATATTTAAAAAATATATATTATTTTCTATTCGCCATATTATTCATATAATCCACCACACTTTTCCATCCATGGATTTTATACAACATTCATCTCTAATGCATCAATACATCTCTTCATATTTGAGAGACTCTTAAATACTTTTAGATCTTAGCATTTCATGTTTATATTTCTTTTCATCGTCGCACATTCTTGTAGGATATGTGTCCATTAAATTTTCTCATATGGAAGAAATATTAATCTCTAAATAAATACGAACATAAAATTATTACATAACTCCAAATGAATACATTATTTCAAATATTGTAATAATATATAATAATTGAACTCTATAAAATTGCTTGGTATATTCCTCATGTTTAGCTAAGCTCAAGAAATTTGAGATATTCAAGAGTCCCGATGTTATTTTCTATGGTTTCCTCAATCATAATATATGATTTATCCTCTAACCAAGGGGGGTAAGCAATACTCCCAATATCTCATTATCTATAGGATCTAGAGATTACTGAAAGTAATTTATTGACCATGATAAAGTGACATTCACAATTTGAAAAAAATCCACAAAAATAGAAGTTATTTTGGCTTAGATAGTCCAAGTGACCATCATGATGAGGATCATTTAGGATGTACTTTATCTCATAGTTATATTAATTAGCAATCATCTTATGATAGTATTAGGTTAGGAGACTTACATTAGACAATTGAGTAAATTGAAAGAGGCTAGAATATATGATAAGTGACGGCCCTCATCATCCTCCATGTCCCAATCCAATTCATTTAAGGAGATAGTTTTATCATGGGACTATATATGAGGAATTCTAGCTCTATTATTACTATTAGATGAAGAATACGAATAAGGAGGAGGTTGTCTATAGCTAGAAATATAACCTATCCCATAATATCCTAGCTAAGGTTTGGTCTATAGGGGATCTTTGATGCCCTATCCATATAGTCCTAGTACTTTTTGACATCCTAAGTTAAAAATTATATATTTTAGAATAGAGTGCAAGTTTAATCAAAAGCATAAAGTATACTATCATTCAACCCAAAAAAAAATGTTTCCATGCATTTTCTCATCATTAGTAGTATTGACATAAACAAAAAAACAACTTTTTATTTGTATCATATTACCCTTCCTAGTAGAAGGTAAACCTAAGGTTTGAGGATATGGAAGAAGCTTAGCTAGGTCAAGAAAAGGCTGATTATTATCTTGATTATTAATGTTGATGTTGGCTAGATTAGAAATTTAACCTCTAGATTCATTGTTAAATAGGTTACTTAAGGTTAGAGACCTTGATGCATTAGTGATTGGAAGCTATGAGGAAGAAGATGAATATGGCTCTAGAGATGAATATAGAGAAGGAAAAATATAAGCCCCAAGGATCTTGACCTTGATCACTTGAAAGCAACAAAAAATTTCAAGGTTAGATATAATATGATAACTCTTTCCCTTATATTCATATTGAAGACACTAATGGGAAGTTGAGAGAATGACACACATCTCATGGATCCATGAACTCCCAAGAAGAATGTTGTAGGTTAAGTCACAAGACATGACATAGAAAGGAGTGTTAATAATATAAGGTCTAACTCTAAGGGGTAAGACTATAGTGCCTCTAGCCTCATATTCCCCATTGTCAAATGACCTAACAACAAGACTATATTTTTTCAAATCTTGTTTGGTTAACCTAAAATAACTAATGAATATTAGGCTATAAAAATTGATAACAAAGCCATTATTGAATAGCATTAATTTGATGAACCTATCACCGATGTGGCCTATGATGTACAATGGGAGATATATGACCATAAGGGATTGATTGATATCATCCTCATGGAATGACAAAGTTGTATGGTTAATCCCAATGGATCCCACCATAGAAGTGAGATAATTTGAGTTGAGGTATTGGATATTAATTTTATAACTCAAAATTTTAATGTCCTTATGAATTAGAGAGGATTTGAGAAGGTCAAGAAAAGAGATTTTAGCTAGGGTAATTTTAAGCTGATGAAGTAATTCAAAAGCACCTTTAGCCTTAACTCTTGATAGGATGATTAATGGAGGTCATTTACAGGGATAACTTCTTTTTGTAAGAAATATAAAATGAGATGTTGAAGGTTGACCAAATAAAGGAATATTATGTTGTGTTCTAGCTACAACATAAATACAAGAAAGATTATAATAAAATGGATCATCCCCACCATCCTTTGGTTTAGAGGTGAGACATTTTTGTACTAAACATTACTTGCTATATTTTAATTTTGATTATGATAAGGCAACAATTTCTAGATTATTTCAAAGTCTTAATTAGAGGAAGGTTGAGAACCAAATATATTAATAACAACGTGAACTTTATCGATTAGATTCCTAAGGTTCATGCATTTATTGGTCACATGATCATTAATATGATAGAAGGTACATTGCTCATTCGAGTGAAACTAAGGATATTTTTTCCTTCCATGTTATAAAGGCTTGGTAGGTAGAAACTCCACCATTTGGATTTCACAGGTTGATATAGGATGGATTAAAGAGGTTCATCCATTCAGGAGTATTTCCTTTTAGGTTTTTACTGTTGTCACTTCCATAATACATGATTTTAAAGGTTCATCAAAATACTAAAATTATTGGTTTGGTATGATTATATGACTCCATCACCTAAAATATTTTTATTCTTGTACTTCCTCTTGAGGTGAGAGGAAGACTTATCTTCCTCGTTATGGAATTCAAAACTCAATTGACCTCTTTTGACAAGGGTGGTATCTACTCGTTTGGCCATGTCAATGGCTTCTTTGAAAGAAGATACATTGGCTCTAAATAGTAGTCCAATTGGTCATTAAGGTTACCTATAAATATGTCTAGATAGTCTGTAAATGGAGAAACATATTAGATTTTCCATACTAGGGCTTGTCATCTTGAAGAAAAATTAGTAATTTTTTCATGTTTATATTGGTTAAGCTAATATAGGTCACTAATCATGTCCTTTTTCTCAATGTAGATAAAGAATCATTTCAAAAATATATGTAAAGCTTGTAAGAGAATACATTAGTATTTTGTATTACCATTTCAAAGTGAGAGAACAAAATCTCTTGGAAAATATTTTGAGTAGCAATATTTCATCATAATAAATATTTCTATAAGTGGTTATAAAAAATGGAAGGTTGTTCACAATATAATTTTTCTCTTTATACATTTTACTATTATGAGTATCAAAGTTTGGAGAGAATGGATGACTAGCTAGAAAAATATCTAAATATTGGTTGCACAAGTCATCATAAGATTAGTCAAGACTAAAATAAGACACTTGGAATATAGTCATTTTCTAATTTAATAGATTTATTGTTGAGGTTAAATATTGAAGTGAAAAATAAATCTAATTTGATTACTCAAAAGGAATGTGCTGAGAGATAGAAAAATAATAATAATAAATATAAGAAGATGATTGATACACTTAGGAATACAATGTTCATATTGGCATCATATGATTTTTTCTTGAGGTATTTGGAATGAAAGGGTTAGAATATTAAGGATGATAAATTATAGTTTTAGTATTTTATCTCATACTTGTGATATTAGAATGAAGGTTATTGACATGAGGATTAGTAATTGGGACACTTGAAGTTACATTCAAGTTATGAATGAAACTTGTGCCAATAAGACAACTTATATTTCTCTATAACAGTTCCAAAAGAGAATGTAAATATGAATAATGCACTAAATAAGATGTGAGGTTTTGCATACCAACATCCATAGAAGTAGTGAGGATAACGGGATTTGAGTTGATAAAATTATAAGTTGTTGTATTAAGTTTTACATTTGAATATCCAAAGGATGGATCCAATTGATTTAAGGATAAAGGGTTTGAGCTAAGTTGTTGGGAAATTTCTAAAACCAAATCTTACCCTATATAAATATTGAGGTTATTACAACCTTTCCTAATAAAGGACTTCAAAACCTCCCTATACTTATACAAAAAGAAAACCATGTGATAAACATATTAAAAATCCATGTTTCCTTGTCATAAATAGGGGTTAGAGAACTTGAGGGGTAGATTCCTTATCTTTTTATTTGAATTTTTTGTTCTCAAATATGGGTTGGTCTTCATGAACTTCCACTAAATGTTTAGGTCTTATCGTAAATTGATGAGTAGCACTACAAGTTATGCAACATTTACCGACCATGGATTTAATTAGTTAAGTTTAAGTTGATTAAAGAAGAAAGAAAATATGTTATAGAAATCTTATATCTCCTTTTCTTGATATACAAAATTTGACCTATATAACTCAAGGGACTCCCTATATACCTAACTCGTCTTTATGTATTCATTGGTATATGAAATAAAGTCAAAACATGGATTTCTAATGATATGTGGAAGTGATATATTGGATACATGACCAAGATGGAACATGGGGGTTAATAGTATGCCTCCTTATGACTCCCACTAGACCACTATAATATAATCATTACTAGGTGTATCTATGTACAAGATCCTGTATGGGAGGCTAGTGACCAAGGTTATACATAGTGGAGAATATTCACAAATTGGATGAATATTAGTATTTTTGAAAATGCAAAATGGCAATTTTGAGGGACCCTTGACGTTGACCAATTCACCAAATATTTTTGGGATAAAAAATTTTTAGGTGTCGGTTCACCGTGTGTTGATAATAGTGTTATGGATTTTTTTTTAAATTTGCCAACACTCCCACCTAAATCTTGGACCATTTTTGCCTTAAATTCCTAGAATTTTTAACTTATCCCACAAAATTTTCCAACTATACCACTATATAATTAACATGTCAACGATACATTTTAATTTAAAACATTCAAACTATTACAAAATTAAGAAGCTACAATGAAAAGTAAAACCTTCCAAGAAAAAATATGAACTAAAACATTTGATTTTTTGCAGAATTCCACTAAGATTTAGTCATGTGTAGAAAATAGTCGATTCAGATCAAAACTCTAGTCGAATCAAAACTGGACACATATCTGCACCTGGATAGATCTGGTTCTTGTTTTCCACCCAAAACCTTTGTTGCACTCGTAATGATAGTTAGACCCAATTCTATACCTAAATTGACATTTGAATCTTGTTCTATACCCATACTAATATCATACCTTTTTTCGCACTCAAAATGATAGTCAAAACCAATTATGTACCTACCTAGACAAAATTTTGGACCCTATTTTATACCCAAATTGACATCCAAACCTTGTTTTACACCCAAATTGACATCTAGACCATTTTATACTACTAGATTGGCATACAGACCATGTTATTCACCCATATTGACATCTGGATATTGTTCTACACTTGAACAAACTATCGAACCTAGTTCTCTATCGAACCAACTGTCGAACCTCTTTTTCACATAGACTAACTATGATACCTATTTATAACCCAAACCAACCGTTGTATCTCATTTCCACCCAAAATGACTACCGAACCCTTTTCTGCACCAGGTACTTTATTTCTCTTAAGACATTGTGAATCTATGATCCTATTTTTTTTGGTTTTTTAGAGAATATGAGTTGAAGCAGTTGTAGTAATAAGATCTATTTTTTTATCATCTAATTGTGTGTTTTTATTTTGCTATTTTTATCATTTACTAAAAATAAATCAATGCTTTCTTTCCCATGTTATTCTCTATTTCACCCTGTTCTCTATGTTTTCCCCAATTTTATCTCTTTTTTTTAAAACTCTTTGATTCTCTGTTTCTATTGAGATATGCTTTTTTGTTATAAGATTATAAATTGGTAAATGCTTTAGTTCTCTAAGAACATTGTGATGCTTTGTTTCTCTAAAGACATTGTAATTCTCTATTTCTTGTCCATGTTGTACTAAATCTTATATTTTTCCACATTTGTATCTGTAATTATATATTTTGCATACACAATTTGTTTTCATACATTGATTTGAATTTGTATATTGATTATTTTTATGCTCTTATTAGTTATAAGTGTTATCTCCATAAAATAGAGTAGTGGCATACACTGAAAAAATCAAAATAAAGCATGTCTGGAAACATGTATGTATTTTCTACCAACCAACCATTTATTTATTCTAATTATAATATTATCTTGATGCCTCACAAAAGTAATATTTCTTCATCATTTTATTAATTTTTTAAATTGAACAATATTTTATTTACAAGTAAAATGTCACCTACTAAAAATGCAAAGAAGGGGGTCAAATATTCTGCTAAAAATAATATCCTAAATTATTTCAGTCGTATGTTGAAATCCAACAAGCCATTGACATCCATGCGAATTCAAGGTACACAATATTTTTGACTACTAAATAGTTAGTTGTATATTTCATGATTATTTTAAATAATGATTTCTTCCTCAAATAGTTAATTCATAATATTTGTCTCTATTCATATTCCATGATGATATGAATCTTATTTCTATTTCTAATTTTTTTTGGTTAAATCCAAAAATGATAAAGAATATTATTTTATACTACTATACAGAATACCCTATCAAACCTAATATGCATCCTCTTGAAGATATTCCTTAGCAAGAGATGCCTTCTAATGAAAATTCTCTTAACAATGGCATACAACAAACACTTGAAGATATTCCTCAAAATGACATGCTAGTTGAAAATGAAAGCGATAAATCAAATACATTACAAACTTCTTATGATTCTTCAAGCAAAAATACTAAAAAGTGAAAGGTATCTAACTGGCCTATTGGAAGGGCATTTAAGAATGAATGGGAAAAAAAATTCCTTGGATAGAGCCTATACTGATCGAGGACAACCAAGTCAATAAAAAAAAATTTAGGTGCAAAATTTTTAGTTGGAAACTAGGTAAGGATCACAGGCTACAAAATAAGATAGATACAATAGAAAAACATGCTAGCAAAGCCTATGTAAAATTTAAAGGAAGTGATGGTAAAATTAATAAATAAGTTAGATGGAAGGATGCATCAGAATGTATGCATGTTAGATATGCAATAGAATATAACAATAACTTAAAGCAACAACAATATCTTGTTGAGAAATGTGGAACGATTGAAGCCCAATTTCATAAAATTGATAAGATCACTTTAGCTTCAAAAAGTTTGCAGTTTGTTGTTGTATATACTATTCTAAAAAATATTAGATCCATGTCTAATTTTATTTATTATAAGCAACTATTTCATATAGATAATGTGCAAAACATTTCTAGTTCCCATTGGTTAGATCAAAGTGGTTGGGAAATGGTAAAATATCTATCATTAGTTGAGAAGGACCTGAGGGAGAAAGTAAAAATTTCCATATTCATTTCACTTTCTATTCATGAGGTGATGTTTTTGGATAACACATCATGTATTTGCATTCATGTGTACACATTTTAAAATCATGTAAGGTAGCCAAGCTTGCTAGGATTACCAAATATGGTGAAAATTTCAAATGCATAAACCATCTATAATGTTGTTGTATGTAGTTTAAATGATATTGTGGGAATGAATAATATATACATAGCCATAAATTTAGTATGCGTTGGATTTGATGGTGTTGCTATAATGCAAAGGCACATGAATGATCTTTGTGTTCGTCTTAAAATATCTATTACCCCATATATGATACTCATTCATTGCATATCTCATAGAGTGAATATTGCATATAAAATTGTGATTTATTTTAAAAATATTGTGAGAGTGGAAGACCTAATTCATGAAATACATTATTTTTTTATTGCAGTCCAAAAAGGGTTTGTAGAGTTTCAACAGTTTGGACTAGCAGTTACAGAAGGGAAAAAAATATTAAAAGTTATGGATACAAGGTGGATTTAATTGTATCAACTTGCACATAAAGTTTTTACAGAATATCAATCATTAATGGGGTTTATGTACACAAATCATAGGGTAGTTGATAAGGCAAAATATTTTTTGTTCCATTTGATTGACTTCAAAATCCTTTTAATGTTATGTGATATTCTTCCAATGTTACAAGAAATGAATAGATTGATTAAACTTGCACAATAGAGATCCATGTATATCATTAATTTTACGAGGATGATAAAGCAAATATGTATGATTATTGATAGGTTATATGTGTCCAAAGTAGATTTCAGTCGCTTCTTGTGCATATGGATCACCTTGGGATTGAGATTTAGTTGCTCCTTGTATATCTGCATCTCATTAAGTTGGAGATACTCCTGAAGTTGTAGGTTCTTTTCCCTTATCTTCTGTTCTAATATATTGCACATTCCCTTTTAGTGCTCCTATTGTGATGAGGACTTCCTCTGCCTTCTGTAAGATCCCCATCAACCCTTTATCTTCTTTGGTTGGATACTCAAGGACTGCATGAGCATTTTTTTGAATATTCTTCTTAAGTAAAATATTTGGATCCATTTTGTTATCCACTATAATTTCTATTAAATAATTATTAACTCTAACCTTAGCCTATAAGGTCTCCTTCAATGCTATTGCATTTAATATTGATTTCTTTGTAGCCTTGAGATTAACATCCATGAAATCAACTTGTTTTTGTAAATTCTAAAAAATTGACTATAAAAAGTAAAACAATACCTTAGTTAGTCGAGATTTATATTATAAAATATAATGATAAATTTAATTGCATCTAAATTCTCACCTCAACCACATCTCTTGCAACCTCAATGATTACAACTTTCTTCTTATCAAAAGCCCATATGTTGTAATACGCTTGGGCTTCAGCATTCAGGTTCTCTAACATGTTCAACATAATCTTTAAAATTTAATCATTATATGAAACAAAAGGGTTCACTGATCCTTATTGAGCTTGATGTATCAACCCAACAAGCTTCTCAGGTTGGTTTCTAACTAGGGAGAAAATTTCTTCCCTTTTACCATAATTTTTATAGTTGGCATTTATTTCCTTGATAAGGATATTTGCTTGAAATTCCCAATCCTTCATTTCCTTGAAATTTTGAAACAAAGGGTTTTGGATTAGCACATAAATATTATTAGAAAATAAATACTTTTAAGAAAAATAACTTGTTCATCGTTAGTTTGAGGACCACGATTGGTGGTATCAGAAGGTGACAATGAAATTGGCTTAGCTACAAAAATTTATTGTTCTTCTAGTGCTTGAAATATATTTGACAGTTTAAACCCTTCAATGTTCCCCTATAAAATATAATCTTCCTCTAATGGTGGATCACCTAATATTGAGGTCGAAATATCTTTCAACAAATAACTAGTTGAAAATGACATGGATAGAAATGCAGAATTCTGTATCTTATATGGTGCAAGTGCCCCTCATGATCTTGATCCAACAAGTTGTTTTCCACCAATGTGATCTCACATTAATTTTTTGTTGTTGTTGAGGTTGTCTTGGTTGTGGTGGTGGTGGTGGTGGCATCGTTTCCTTTCCTTCTTTCAGTAAATTGCCAAGAGGGACCTAAATACATTATAATAATATATAATTAAACAAAATTATAGTGGATAAAATTAGTACATAATATTAAAAACACACTTACTCGATGAAGATATCTCTTGTTGCTCTTCAGCCCATGGAGATAACTAGGTGTGAGTGCATGGGGGGTGGGGCATAAAATTGAAAACATACAAAAAATGAAAAAATAAATATAATTTCAACTAAACAGTAATGGTAATGAATCAAGAAAACTTGATACATTAAACTTACTTGTCATTGGTCTGGGTCCAAAATAACTAGATTCACATTCTATGATATGTGTTTTCACACGTTGACGAGAATCGGGAGATGAATTTGGCTTCATACATTTATGAGGCCTCTGTAGTGGTGATGATTCACACATTATGCCTTTTGAATCACCACCATCCTCTAGCATGTGACCCTTGATAGTAGCATCATGTTTTTCTCGTAATATGGATGCCTTATACTGCATTTAGGTGCAAATAAAAATTAAAAATAAAAATAAAAATATGCTAAAATATATTAATTATTTGATGGTGAAAAATAGAATAATTACCTTCAACTCTTCTGTAGTCATAACAATGATTTGTAATGTTGCGTGCACTACAGTCGATGAATCAGTATCCTGCAAACTATGAAAAAAATTATATTAAAGTGTTAAAATATAGTTTACCAAGGCTATTGTGGTGGGTTTCTCCAATTTTTTTTTAGCAATATAGAGCTTTGCTCTAATGGAATCTAAAATATATGTACACCAATTAAATATTTCATGGTAATTTAGGAAACGAACAATATAAACCAATGAACAAAATGAAATCTTTGTTCTTCCAAGATGAAATAGTCTTGCTTGGAAAAACTCAACAATTGCCTTGAAATCATTGTTCGTAATTGAGGAAATAGTTAACCCTCTTTTGGACTTTACTGTAGAAGCTAAAAAAAAAAATAGATGACAACAAATTTTAAATTCTGAATTTTAAGATAATCAAGTGATGAGAATTATACCTGACAATAAAATTAGAGAGATATCATAGTTGGTCATCAGGAAAGCCTTATCATCCATGGAGAGAGCTAAAATTTATGAAATGAGAGCGAGACCATTCTATGGAAGACCAGTCAATATTTGGATGTCAAAGGGTTTGATTGTGAAATAAATTTTTCTATTATGTACAGTTAGAGTAACCTCCACTAGATCATTATCATAGTATTCAATGATATTGTATAGAGCAATTTTATCAATTCTAAAATGGGGCATAGAAATCAAATCCTCAAAACCTATGTTTTTGACCCACAAAAATTTGCAAGCTAGAGGTTTAGAAGTTAACCAAGTTAAGGGGTTGAATATGAAGCATATACAAGCTAGAACCCTCTTGGAGAAGGAAATAGTAAGAGATCCAAAGAATGTCTATATCTCTAAGTTCAATGGAGAAGGTGAGAGATATGCAACTAAGGTTTGGTTGAGGAAAATAGAAGTTTTCTTCATAGTAAAGGGATATTCTTTGGGAACCTAAACTATTTGGACTACTATTTACCTTGAAGGAGCTACCCTATACTAGTGGGCATTTTACTATGAGGAAACTAAGATTGAACCATTAGACATTCCATGTAAGGAATTTATAATCACATTCAAAAATATATTTCTCATAGAACATTTATATGCCCTAAAATTTGAGGATTTTGCTATTTTAAGGCAAGGAACGAACCTAGTAGAGATATACTACAAAAGCTAGTGAAATTGCTGAAGTATGTACCTGCTTATAATGAGAAGATGCGGGTTCATAAGTTTACTAATGGATTGCAATCTAGGATAAAGAATGATGTAGAAATGCAAGAGCCTAAGTCATTGCAAAAGGTATATGACCTAGCCAAGAATGTAGAGTCACATTTTTGTTATAAATATGAGACCTTATCTGTGCAATATCGACAAGAACTAAAGAAGATATATAGAAATGGGGTTGTAAAATGGAGGCCTTAACAAGATCGAAAGGCTAAGAACCCTCAAAATCTATAGAATAAATAAAATGGAAGCTAGAAGAAGTTCAAGAGGAACTTTTATAAGAAATGTAGCAAACCTAATAACCCTAAGCCTCAACAACATAAACCACAAGTTTTAGTTCCAATGTTCAAGGGCAAGGTGTAAAAATTATAAAAGTTACAAGTGTCCAAGGATGAGTGTTACCATTTTAGAGGGCCACATGTTGCTACCAATGCCCATACCGACCAGGGCCAAGTACATCCAATATTAAAGGAAAGGAACCTATGCACCAAATATATGCTACAACTGCGAGTCAGAAGCTCAAGGGGTAAGCCACCCCAATTATTTAAAAGATAATATTTTTGATAAGCAAGTGAGTATCTTAATTGATAGTGGATCCATTAATAGATTTATTTCTTGTAAGTTAGAAAAAGATATGCTAAAAAGGCCAATGTATTTGTCTCATGGGTGGAAGGTTGAGTATGGTTTTGGATAGACCTACTCCATAAACCAGTATTTTCTAATGATGGAAATTACTTTAGATAATAGAACCATGGAGGGTTTCTTATATGTAGCTTCACTTCATGCCTTCAATGTGATCCTAGGGATGGATTGGTTATAGACCTATAAATTCATAATCAATTTCTAGGATAGATGAATTGAATATTCTGAAGGAGGCAAGGAAAAACTACGAATTCACAGTGAACAGGGGGTATTCACACCCCATATGTTGTCAGCTATACTTTTTAATAATTCCCTTAGAAAATGAGGCATACTCTATGTAATTAATCTAAATGAAGTTGGAGAAGACCGAAATAAGGAAGTGTTGGAGACACATCCAATTTTGCAGGATTTCAAGGATGTATTCCCTAAGGATTTACCTGGGCTCCCTTCTATGTGGAAATTTGATTTCACTATTGATATTATGCTAGGAATGGAACCAATTCATAGATATTTGTATAGGATTTCATCCATCGAGATGCAAGAATTAAATGTATAATTGAAAGGGTTATTGGAGAAAGGGTTTATAAAATGAAGTGTGTCACCTTGGGGTACACCTTTTTTTTTTGTGAAAAAGAGACAATTTTGTGAGATTGTGTATTGATTATAGGATGTTGAAAAAAGCTATATTCAAGAATTAGTATCCCCTACCTAAAATCGAATATTTATTCAATCAATTGAGATATGCCACGGTGTTTACTAGGATATATTTAAGGTCAGGGTATCACCAATTGAGAATACATGAGGAGGATACTCACAAGATGAGATTTAAGACTAGGTATGGGCATTATGAATTCACAGTTTTACCTTTTTGACTAACTAATGCCCAACCACATTCATGAATTTAATGAACAATGTGTTCAGAAGGCACCTAGACAAATTTATCTTTGTATTTGTAGATGATATCCTAATATACTATTGGAACAAGGAAGAGCACAATAAGCATCTCAAGATCGTGTTAGAGTTACTAAGGGAAACTCAACTCTATGTAAGTATAGCCAAGAGTGATTTCTATATTTCATAGGTATGCTATTTAAGGCATATCATATCAATAGAAGGAATTGTTGTGGATCCAGAGAAGGTCGAAGCCATACTAAATTGGCCATCCTCTACTAATATTACCAAAGTAAGAATATTCATGGGGTTAACGGGCTATTATAGACGTTATATAAAGGATTTCTCAAATATTGCCTCAGCAATAACTAACCTTCAAAATAAAGGTAAGGAGTTCAAATGGATGGAAAAGTATGAAACCACTTTTGCTTTTTTGAAGTAGAAAATCACTGCCACACCAATATTGAAGATTCCATATCCTCAAATATATTTTTCAATATGCACTGACACATTGCTAGAAGAGTTAGAAGGAGTACTCATGCAAGAAGAGTTAGTAGTAGCTTATACCTAAAGGAAAATTAAAAAGCATGAAGTCAATTGTGCTACTCATGATTTAGATATACTCGTTGTGGTGTATGCTCTAAAGGTCTAGTGCCATTATCTGGTAGGAAGACCTTTCGAGTTAAAATTAGACCATCAAAGTCTAAGGTACATATTTACCCAACCAATATTCAATGCAAGATAGAGAAGGTTGATTGAATTTCTCATTGAGTATGACTTTGAAATTGAGTATATAAAGGGAAAAGAGAATAAGTTTGTAGATGCCTTGAGTAGAAGGAGACATGTACCAACCATAACCAGGAGTCACATAAATATTATGGACCAAGTGAGGCAAGAGCAATATCAGGATGAATATTGCCATGAAATTTGAGCTAGAATAGATAGGGATCCCGAGAGCAATAAGGAGTTCGGGGTGATAGATAATTTTTTTTGCTACAAAGGTAGAATCATCATACCAAAATCCAGGGAATCAAGATATCTAATAATGCAAGAAGACCATAGATATCTTTATACAACTCACTCCAGAGGGACAAAGATGAGGGAAATTTTGAAAAGAACCTTCTTCTAGGTAGGAATGAAGAAGGATATTACCAATTTTATCACTCAATGCCTTGAATTTCAGAAGGTTAGGGTGGAACACAAGCATCCCACAAGATAGTTGTATCCACATAATATACCTAAAACAAGGTACCAACACAATGCAATTCTAGTAGTAGTCGAAAAATTGACTAAGGTTACACATTTATACCTGGGAGCACCAAGGGCGATGCTAAGGTGGTGGATAATATATTTTCCAAGGAAGTGTTCCGATTACATGGATTTCTTGAGATAATCATCTCAGATAGAGATTCTAATTTCACTTCTATATTTTGGAAAGCCCTTCATCAAGCAATAGGAATAAAGTTGAACATGAGTTCAGCATACCACCTAAAAAATATGGTTAAACAGAGTGGGTAAACCAAGTACTATAATATATGCTCCACATGTATTGTATGGATCACAAGTCTCACTAGGAAGACTACCTACCTTTGGTAGAGTTCACCTACAATAATGGGTATCACTCATATCTAGGAATGGCACCTTTCGATGCCTTGTATGGGTGAAAGTGTAGAAAACCATTATTGTGGGACAACCTAGAGGATAGAATTATGATTGGGAGAACCATTATTGTGAAAGTGTAGAAAACCATTATTGTGGGACAACCTAGAGGATAGAATTATGATTGGAACAAAAACGGTCAGATAAATGGAAGAGCAAATGAAGGTAATCAGGCAAAGACTAAAGGAATCTACTGATAGATAGAAAAGTTATGTTGATTTACAAAGAACTCCAAGGGAGTACTCAGTGGGATATAAAGTGTTCCTAAGGGTTAAACCAAAAAGTGCAATGAATTCTACAAAAATAGATCCACGATTTATAGGACCCTTTGAGGTCACTGAAAGATTAGTCTGGTTGCATACCGACTCGCTTTACCTCCTAATATATCAAAAATCCATGACACTTTCCACATATATTTGCTTAGAAAATATATTGCTGACCCTGAACATGTGTGGGATGTTTCTAATTTGTAGATGGAAAATCCAGAGGCAATTGAAGTAATTCCATTGAGGAATATTGAGTTTCTCTCTAAGACTATGTGAAATCATACCCTTGAGCAATGTAAGGTCTAGTGGGACTGTTTCTTGAAAAGGAATACCACTTGGGAGAAAGTGGTGGATATGCAAAAGCTTTTTTATTTTTTGTTTAATGATCTCTAAAAGTTGTAATAATTTATTTTTAATTGTGTTATGCTTGTATAAAATTGAGAAACACCTGGGACAATGTTTAGTCCTAGTCGGGGAGATTGTCATTGTTGGAAATTTTGAGTTAGTTGTGTTGTCATTGATGTCAAGATTCAGTGTTAGGAATCAATGCAGGACTTGGAAAAAGAAGGGTTAAAATATTTATATTTTAATCCCAAGAGATTTGGTTTAAGAGCTTCACATGATTGGTCAAAATGACTGTTAAATACCCTAAAGAAAAGACTTAAAGAAAATAATATTATAATATTCAAGGTGGTCAGATAAGGTCTAAAGGAGCAATAGTAAGGCCCAAGAAAAATAATATTATAATATTTTAATAGAATATTAAAGGTCTACTGTTAAGACCTAAAGTTATTAAATTAATTATAATAATTTCATTTTAAATTAATTTATAATTTAATTTAACTAACCCTAAGGTTAGGGTTATAAGGGAAAAATGTTTTTATTAAAGAGCCGATGTCATGTATTTTCCCCCTCCATAAACGTCCAAAGGAAGATGGCACAATGGTATAAATGAAGAACACAAGCTTATACTGAGAGGGGGGGTGAACAGTATAAGACCACTTTTTACTTTTCTTATCCCAATCAAAATTATACAATATATCAATGGCAATATCAATAGCAGAAACCAAAGCAATGTACAAATCATCACACACACATGAGACACCAATTTACGTGATTCGCTCAATGTGAGCTACATCCACGGATAAAATCTTTCACTAAATTTTATCAATCCAAATTCTGGGAATACCTTTCCCGATTACAATGTTTATGGGCACCAACCCAAAGGAGACACCAATCCCCTAATCTCGAGTTCGTGGGCACCAACCCACAGGAGACACCAATCCCCTAGCTCTGCTCGGTCGGTGATCCTCTAGAAGACCTCTGCCTCCGCTGCCCTTAGCAAATGGAACTCTATCCACAGAAGACACCCGTCCTCCCTGCTCTGGCTGGAGACCTCTGTCCTCAACTCTATCACCTCCAAAGCTGGTCCTCGAATTTGCACTAAACATAGTCCTTCGGTCTAGCACAAATGTCCTCGTTCGTCTTTGCCTGTCTGCTCTCTACGCCCTCTGCTCTCTCTACGCAAACACACCCACACTTGGTCGAACTTCAACCCTTGCACTGTCTACGCACACTCTTCTTCCTTTGCGATCTTTCACACTCATAATGATTCGATGAAATGCACTCTACACACTATAATCGAATTTTGCACTCTACTCTCAGTGATCGAACTTCTTGCTCTGCGCACTATCTGTGAACTTCGCACTTCAACCACACATCTAATTCACCTCAACTCTCCAAACAACCCTCCTTTTATAACAATACTTTTCAAGATGAAAACTTTAATCTTAGTCGGCGTAAAAACAAACCCTAATCTACGTCGGCTACAAGCCCTAATTTTTGTCGACTAAAATTTAACTTTGTCGGCTTCATCGCCTCTGGAACTCTTCTGTAGCTTCTGCCGTGAAACTACAACATGTCACGATATCGTGACACCTTTGCAACCGTATACTTTCTTTTGGCTTTTGTCACGATATCGCGACACTTCAGCCTTTGTCGACTTCAACTAAGCTCTTGTCGTGATATCGCGACACTTCTGACTTAGTCAGCATCAACTTTGCTTTTGTCGCGATATCATGACACTTCTCCCTTCATCGACCTCCTTTCTGCTTTTGTCATGAAATCATGACACTTCTGTCTTCATAGCCTTCCTCTCTGCTTTTGTCATGAAATCGTGACACTTCTCCTATAGAAGGACTGCATTCTATTTTTGTCATGAAATCGTGACACTTTCTCCAACCGAACTATGATCTAATCTATCGTGAAATCGTGACACTTTCTCTTCCTTGCACTCTTGTCCTTGCACTAGGAAAACGGAAACATGTCATGAAATCATGACACTTTCATTTACCTTTGAGCTCTTCCTCCTTGAATTTGTCATGAAATCGTGACACTTCTAGCTTTCCGTACGTTTTCTTTGCACCTATCATGAAATCGTCGACGCTTTCATTGAGACTTCTCTGCACTGTCATGAAAATCACGATAGCTTCTCATTTTGGACTCTTCCCTTTGCTGCATGTCATAAAATCGTGACACTTTAATCTTACTTTCTCTTCTTCACTTGTCACGAAATCGTGACACTTTTTCCCTCGGACTCTCTCTCTACATTATGTCATGAAATCATGACACTTTTTCTTTCGGACTCTCTCTCCTACAACATGTCATGAAATCATGACACTTTTTCATCCGTTCAACCTTCCTTGCAATATGTCACGAAATCGTGACATTTCTGACTCTAAACATTCTCTCTCCTCTTTGAGTCATGAAACTACGACATGTCGCGATATCGCGACACTTTTCTAAAAAGCTTTCTCTCTCCTGCTTAAGTCACGAAAATGCGACATGTCGCGATATCGCGACATTTTTCTAACTTACTTTCTTTCGAACCTGTCATGCCGAACCTTCATCAAAACAAATTATTTTACATCAAATCAAATTCCTTCAAAAGCTTCTTGACATCAATGACAACTTATACACTTGAGCAAAGGCAATGTACCCAAGGTACCCAAAATTGCCAACAATCTCCCCCTTTGTCATTGATGGCAAACCTTTACTGAAAACACGTCTCAAGAGCCAAAACTGAAACCAACTGTGCTAACAACTGAGAACTGTGCCCACAACCGAGAATATTCCTTTGAAGTTTTGCTCCCCCAGACTTGAAGCTTTCCTCTTCACTTGAAGCTCTCCCCCTTACTCATATCTCTCCCCCTTTGTCATCAATGGCAAAGGGTCACCTTTGGGGCTCGGGACTAAGAATGAGCCTCTTAGCTTAGTCCCTCCCCCACCTCCTGATGAGGTGATTAATTCTGGGGTGGGAGTAAAACTCCCATTAGGCACTGATCATCATCAGCGTCTATCACTTCCTTGTCGGGCCTTCTCTTGAACTCTTTGTCCATATTCCTATTCCTGTTCCTATCACTGTTCCTGTTCTGTTATCATTCCCGTTCTTATCCATGCCTTGATCCTTGGACCTGTTCATACCACCGTTCCTGTTCCTGTACCTTGGAAGTTCAGCTCTACACTGTCTAGTTGTGTGACCTTCATTGTTGCACTTATAACAAGTAACAATGTTATTTCTTTTAGGCATACCTATTCTTTGAATCCACGTTCTGACTAAACCTATTGACCAAACCTTTTGGCCAAACCTATTTTGATCAAACCTGTTCTCGTTATTTACCTTGCAATAGACTACCTTGTGCCCAAACTGTTGACAAGAGTAGCAATACCCTTGAAAGAAACTAGCACTTCTGAAATTGTCATTTACCTTCTTCACTTGAGCCATGCAATGTGAAGCCATGTGACCAAACCTGTGACACGCAAAACATCTGTCGTGAAATTTTCCTTTATTCGACCTCTTGGGTCCTGAAAACTTCTTCTTCTCATTCTGAATTTTGTTTTCTATTTCTGCGCATCTATCATTCAAGGACTCATGATCTGAAATACTTTCCTCATCAGAACTCTCTTCCTTTTGGAGTCTCTTACTAGACTCTCCAACTTGTTCCTTGTGTGGCTTAACAAAACCAAGGCCTGTTTTATCTGTTGTCTTTCTTTGACCTTTGATGAGTGACTTAACCTTTTTGGAGCTATCTTGAAACCCGTAAAGCTTATCCTTGTACTCTTTAGTTTCCTCTTTCAAAGAAGCCATTTTCTGTTCTAACTCACTATACTCAAGAACCTTAGACTCTAACTCATCCTTGAGTTCTTGTGTCTTAGCTATAGAGAAGTCAAGACTTTCTATAAGATCATCTCTCTCCATACAACATTCATCTAACTTATCCTTGAGTCTAGCATTCTTCTTTCTTTCCTTTTTCAAAACACTAAGAGCGTTAGTAAGTTCACTTTCAAGATCCTTTATTTGTTTGCTTTCTGAATCATCAAAGCCTTTTTCAGATTTCTTATCACTAGAGGTGCTACCTTTTTCAAAAACCATACACGCATCTTCCTTATAGTTTTTTGAAGCATCCTCATACATACTAGAAACCAAATCATTATTTGTGCAATCATCCTCAAGGTGACCAAAATTTCCACATCTAAGACATTTCATGATAATGAATCTATGTTTCGGTTCTTCCTCTTTTTCTGATATGAACAACATCTCATTTTCATTATCACTTGAAGAACTTTCACTATCACTACTAGAACACTTACTTGCTTTGTCTAGGTAGAAACTCTTCTTGTGCTTGTGAGAATACCTCTTTCCTTGATTGTTGTGCTCATCTTTGTTCTTTCTGTGATGCTTGTGCTTTTTAGAATCCTTGCTCTTAGAATCTTGTTTATCTTCATCACTTTCATCCTTGGGAACAGTACAGTCTATAGCATAATGACCAAACTTTCCACAATTGAAACATCTTATATTTTTCACGCTTTTGTGCTTTCTAGAGAACTTGCCTTTCTTGTTGTAATATGCCTCTTCATCACTAGAAGACTCATCACTCTCTTGAAGTTGTTTACCCTTGGATTTCTTGGTAGCCTTGAAAGCTGCCTCTTTCTTGACGTCAACCTTCACTTGAGTTCTCAACTCAAATGCTGCAAGTATACTATGGAGCTCATCCTTTTTCAACTTATCCAAATCTTTAGCTTCCTCAATAGCAAAAATCTTTTCACTAAATCTATTAGGAAGAGATCTTAAAATCTTATCACAAACATCATTTTCAGCAAGCTCAAGACCTAAGTCTTTCATGGAGTTAACAACCTCATCCATACGAAGCATGTAGTCACTAATATTTTCATCATCATTCATCTTGAGTTGTTCAAACATACCTTTGAAGTGTCTCAACTTGGCCTTTCCGACATTTGTATCACCTGTATGAACCACTTGCAACTGTTTCCACATTTCACTAGTTGTCTTGCAGTGAATCACTTTGGTGAGATCTGCTTTCTGTAAGCCTTTCAGGATTGCATTCATTGCTTTTGAATTGCTGTGATGTAGGAGCCTTTCTTCTTTAGTATTTGGACCATGTACAGGAATAGTGTACTCATCTTCAATTACTTCCCATACCTCATTACCAAGTGCCATTAGATGAACCTTCATCCTTGCACTCCAAAGACCAAAATCTGACCCATCAAGAATAGGTGCTGCATTGCCACTTGAATAATCCATTGTGTTCTTTACTAGCTTTTCCTTCAAGCTGTTAAACTTTTCGAAGGCACCGGCTCTGATACCAATTGAAGAACACAAGCTTATACTGAGAGGGGGGGTGAACAGTATAAGACCACTTTTTACTTTTCTTATCCCAATCAAAATTATACAATATATCAATGGCAATATCAATAGCAGAAACCAAAGCAATGTACAAATCATCACACACACATGAGACACCAATTTACGTGATTCGCTCAATGTGAGCTACATCCACGGATAAAATCTTTCACTAAATTTTATCAATCCAAATTCTGGGAATACCTTTCCCGATTACAATGTTTATGGGCACCAACCCAAAGGAGACACCAATCCCCTAATCTCGAGTTCGTGGGCACCAACCCACAGGAGACACCAATCCCCTAGCTCTGCTCTGGCTGGTGATCCTCTAGAAGACCTCTGCCTCCGCTGCCCTTAGCAAATGGAACTCTATCCACAGAAGACACCTATCCTCCCTGCTCTGGCTGGAGACCTCTGTCCTCAACTCTATCACCTCCAAAGCTGGTCCTCGAATTTGCACTAAACACAGTCCTTCGGTCTAGCACAAATGTCCTCGTTCATCTTTGCCTGTCTGCTCTCTACGCCCTCTGCTCTCTCTATGCAAACACACCCGCACTTGGTCGAACTTCAACCCTTGCACTGTCTGTGCACACTCTTCTTCCTTTGTGATCTTTCACACTCAGAATGATTCGACGAAATGCACTCTGCACACTATGATCGAATTTGCACTCTACTCTCGACGATCGAACTTCTTGCTCTGCACACTATCTACAAATGTCGCACTTCAACCATGCATCATCACTCAACTCTCCAAACAACCCTCCTTTTATAACAAAATTTTCATGATGAAAACTTTAATCTTAGTCGTTTATACCAAAAAACAAACCCTAATCTACGTCGGCTGCAAGCCCTAATTTTTTTTGGCTAAAATTTAACTTTGTCGGCTTCACTACCTCTGGAACTCTTTTGTAGCTTCTACCGTGAAACTACAACATGTCACGATATCATGACACCTTTGCAACCGTATACTTTCTTTTGGCTTTTGTCATGATATCGTGACACTTCAGCCTTTGTCGACTTCAACTAAGCTCTTGTCACGATATCACTGACACGACTTAATCAACATCAACTTTGCTTTTGTCACGATATCATGACACTTCTCCCTTCATCGACCTCCTTTCGCTTTTGTCATGAAATCATGACACTTCTTGTCTTCATAGCCTTCCTCTCTTCTTTTGTCATGAAATCATGACACTTATCCTATAGAAGCCTGCATTCTTTTTTCATGAAATCGTGACACTTTCTCCAACCGAATACTGCATTCTATCGTGAAATCGTGACACTTTCTCTCCTTGCCTCTTTTTCACTAAAAGACATGTCATGAAATCGTGATGCTTTTGACCTTTGAGCTCTTCCTCCTTGAATTTGTCATGAAATCGTGACACTTCTAGCTTCGTACGTTTTCTTTACTGTCATGAAATCGCGACGCTTTCACTTCGTGACGATTCTCTACACTTTGTACGAAATCATGACACTTCTCATTTCAGACTCTTCCCTTTGCATGTCATGAAATCATGACACTTTATCTTGCTTCCACTTTGTCTTTCGACTTGTCGCGAAATCGTGACACTTTTTCTCGACTTCTCTCTCTGCATTATGTCACGAAATCGTGACACTTTTTCTTTGGACTCTCTCTCCTACAACATGTCATGAAATCGTGACACTTTTCGTCCGTTCAACCTTCCTTGCAATATGTCTCGAAATCGTGACATTTCTGACTCGAACATTCTCTCCCTCTTTGAGTCAATAATGAATTTGAAGATGAATCGACGAACTTTTCTAAAAAGCTTTCTCTCTCCTCTTAAGTCGCGAAAATGCGACATGTCGCGATATCGCGACATTTTTCTAACTTGCTTTCTTTCGAACTCGTCATGCCGAACCTTCATCAAAACAAATTATTTTACATCAAATCAAATTCCTTCAAAAGCTTCTTGACATCAATGACAACTTATACACTTGAGCAAAGGCAATGTACCCAAGGTACCCAAAATTGCCAACAATCTCCCCCTTTGTCATTGATGGCAAACCTTTACTAAAAACACGTCTCAAGAGCCAAAACTGAAACCAACCGTGCTTAACAATTGATGAACTATGCCCACAACTAAGAATATTCCTTTGAAGTTTTGCTCCCCCGACTTGAAGCTTTCCTCTTCACTTGAAGCTCTCCCCCTTACTCATATCTCTCCCCCTTTGTCATCAATGGCAAAGGGTCACCTTTGGGGCTCGGGACTAAGAATGAGCCTCTTAGCTTAGTCCCTCCCCCACCTCCTGATGAGGTGATTAATTCTGGGGTGGGAGTAAAACTCCCATTAGGCACTGATCATCATCAGCATCTATCACTTCCTTGTCGGGCCTTCTCTTGAACTCTTTGCCCATATTCCTATTCCTGTTCCTATCACTGTTCTTGTTCCTGTTATCATTCCTGTTCTTATCCATGCCTTGATCCTTGGACCTGTTCATACCACTGTTCCTGTTCCTGTACCTTGGAAGTTCAGCTCTACACTGTCTAGTTGTGTGACCTTCATTGTTGCACTTATAACAAGTAACAATGTTATTTCTTTTAGACATACCTGTTCTTTGAATCCGCCAGTTTTACCCAAACCTATTCTGACAAAACCTGTTCGCCGAACTTGTTTTGATCAAACCTGTTCCTGTTATTTACCTTGTAATAGATTGCCTTGTGCCCAAACTATTGACAAGAGTAGCAATACCCTTGAAAGAAACTAGCACTTCTGAAATTGTCATTTACCTTCTTCACTTGAGCCATGCAATGTGAAGCCATGTGACCAAACCTGTGACACGCAAAACATCTGTCGTGAAATTTTCCTTTATTCGACCTCTTGGGTCTTGAAAACTTCTTCTTCTCATTCTAAATTTTATTTTCTATTTCTACGCATCTATCATTCAAGGACTCATGATCTGAAATACTTTCCTCATCAGAACTCTCTTCCTTTTGGAGTCTCTTACTAGACTCTCCAACTTGTTCCTTGTGTGGCTTAACAAAACCAAGGCCTGTTTTATCTGTTGTCTTTCTTTGACCTTTGATGAGTGACTTAACCTTTTTGGAGCTATCTTGAAACCTGTAAAGCTTATCCTTGTACTCTTTAGTTTCCTCTTTCAAAGAAGCCATTTTCTGTTCTAACTCACTATACTCAAGAACCTTAGACTCTAACTCATCCTTGAGTTCTTGTGTCTTAGCTATAGAGAAGTCAAGACTTTCTATAAGATCATCTCTCTCCATACAACATTCATCTAACTTATCCTTGAGTCTAGCATTCTTCTTTCTTTCCTTTTTCAAAACACTAAGAGCGTTAGTAAGTTCACTTTCAAGATCCTTTATTTGTTTGCTTTCTGAATCATCAAAGCCTTTTTCAGATTTCTTATCACTAGAGGTGCTACCTTTTTCAAAAACCATACACGCATCTTCCTTATAGTTTTCTGAAGCATCCTCATACATACTAGAAACCAAATCATTATTTGTGCAATCATCCTCAAGGTGACCAAAATTTCCACATCTAAGACATTTCATGATAATGAATCTATGTTTCGGTTCTTCCTCTTTTTCTGATATGAACAACATCTCATTTTCATTATCACTTGAAGAACTTTCACTATCACTACTAGAACACTTACTTGCTTTGTCTAGGTAGAAACTCTTCTTGTGCTTGTGAGAATACCTCTTTCCTTGATTGTTGTGCTCATCTTTGTTCTTTCTGTGATGCTTGTGCTTTTCAGAATCCTTGCTCTTAGAATCTTGTTTATCTTCATCACTTTCATCCTTGGGAATAGTACAGTCTGTAGCATAATGACCAAACTTTCCACAATTGAAACATCTTATATTTTTCATGCTTTTGTGCTTTCTAGAGAACTTGCCTTTCTTGTTGTAATATGCCTCTTCATCACTAGAAGACTCATCACTCTCTTGAAGCTGTTTACCCTTGGATTTCTTGGTAGCCTTGAAAGTCTGCCTCTTTCTTGACGTCAACCTTCACTTGAGTTCTCAACTCAAATGCTGCAAGTATACTATGGAGCTCATCCTTTTTCAACTTATCCAAATCTTTAGCTTCCTCAATAGCAAAAATCTTTTCACTAAATCTATTAGGAAGAGATCTTAAAATCTTATCACAAACATCATTTTCAGCAAGCTCAAGACCTAAGTCTTTCATGGAGTTAACAACCTCATCCATACGAAGCATGTAGTCACTAATATTTTCATCATCATTCATCTTGAGTTGTTCAAACATACCTTTGAAGTGTCTCAACTTGGCCTTTCTGACATTTGTATCACCTGTATGAACCACCTGCAACTTTTTCCACATTTCACTAGCTGTCTTGCAGTGAATCACTTTGGTGAGATCTGCTTTCCGTAAGCCTTTCAGGATTGCATTCATTGCTTTTGAATTGCTGTGATGTAGGAGCCTTTCTTCTTTAGTATTTGGACCATGTACAGGAATAGTGTACTCATCTTCAATTACTTCCCATACCTCATTACCAAGTGCCATTAGATGAACCTTCATCCTTGCACTCCAAAGACCAAAATCTGACCCATCAAGAATAGGTGCTTGCATTGCCACTTGAATAATCCATTGTGTTCTTTACTAGCTTTTCCTTCAAGCTGTTAAACTTTTCGAAGGCACCCGCTTTGATACCAATTGAAGAACACAAGCTTATACTGAGAGGGGGGTGAACAGTATAAGACCACTTTTTACTTTTCTTATCCCAATCAAAATTATACAATATATCAATGGCAATATCAATAGCAGAAACCAAAGCAATGTACAAATCATCACACACACATGAGACACCAATTTACATGATTCACTCAATGTGAGCTACATCCACGGATAAAATCTTTCACTAAATTTTATCAATCCAAATTCTAGGAATACCTTTCCCGATTACAATGTTTATGGGCACCAACCCAAAGGAGACACCAATCCCCTAATCTCGAGTTCGTGGGCACCAACCCACAGGAGACACCAATCCCCTAGCTCTGCTCTGGCTGGTGATCCTCTAGAAGACCTCTGCCTCCGCTACCCTTAGCAAATGGAACTCTATCCATAGAAGACACCTGTCCTCCCTGCTCTGGCTGGAGACCTCTGTCCTCAACTCTATCACCTCCAAAGCTGGTCCTCGAATTTGCACTAAACATAGTCCTTCGGTCTAGCACAAATGTCCTCGTTCATCTTTGCTTGTCTGCTCTCTACGCCCTCTGCTCTCTCTGCGCAAACACACCCGCACTTGGTCGAACTTCAACCCTTGCACTGTCTGCGCACACTCTTCTTCCTTTGCGATCTTTCACACTCAGAATGATTCGATGAAATGCACTCTGCACACTATGATCGAATTTTGCACTCTGCTCTCGATGATCGAACTTCTTGCTCTGCGCACTATCTACAAACGTCGCACTTCAACCATGCATCTAATTCAACTTCAACTCTCCAAACAACCCTCCTTTTATAACAAAATTTTCAAGATGAAAACTTTAATCTTAGTCGTTATACAAAAACAAACCCTAATCTACGTCGGTTGCAAGCCCTAATTTTTGTCGGCTAAAATTTAACTTTGTCGGCTTCACTGCCTCTGGAACTCTTCTGTAGCTTCTACCGTGAAACTACAACATGTCACGATATCATGACACCTTTGCAACCGTATACTTTCTTTTGGCTTTTGTCATGATATCGTGACACTTCACCTTTGTCGACTTCAACTAAGCTCTTGTCGCGATATCGTGACACTTCTGACTTAGTCAGCATCAACTTTGCTTTTGTCATGATATCGTGACACTTCTCCTTTCGTCGACCTCCTTTCTGCTTTTGTCGTGAAATCATGACACTTCTCTTCATAGCCTTCCTCTCTCTTTTGTCATGAAATCGTGACACTTCTCCTATAGAAGACCTGCATTCTTTTTTCATGAAATCGTGACACTTTCTCCAACCGAACGCTGCCATCTCAATCTATCAGAAATCGTGACACTTTCTCTTCCTTGCACTCTTGTCTGCTTGCACTAGCGAAAATGGAACATGTCATGAAATCATGATGCTTTCGCCTTTGAGCTCTTCCTCCTTGAATTTGTCATGAAATCGTGACACTTCTAGCTTTCGTACGTTTTCTTTGCAACCTGTCATGAAATCGTGACGCTTTCAACTTTCGTACGACTTCTCTGCAACCTGTCGTGAAATCGTGACGCTTCTCATTTCAGACTCTTCCCTTTGCTGCATGTCATGAAATCGTGACACTTTATCTTGCTTCCACTTTGTCTTCTGACTTGTCGTGAAATCGTGACACTTTTTCTCCTCGGACTCTCTCTTCTACATTATGTCATGAAATCGTGACACTTTTTCTTTCGGACTCTCTCTCCTGCAACATGTCGCGAAATCGTGACACTTTTTCGTCCGTTCAACCTTCCTTGCAATATGTCGTGAAATCATGACATTTTTGACTCCGTACATTCTCTCTCCTCTTTGAGTCACGAAACTGTGACATGTCGCGATATCGCGACACTTTTCTAAAAATTTTCTTTTGTCGGAAATGTGACATGTCGCGATATCGGACACTTTTCTAAAAGCTTTCTCTCTCCTCTAAGTCACGAAAATGCGACATGTCGCGATATCGTGACATTTTTCTAACTTTCTTTCTTTCGAACTTGTCATGCCGAACCTTCATCAAAACAAATTATTTTACATCAAATCAAATTCCTTCAAAAGCTTCTTGACATCAATGACAACTTATACACTTGAGCAAAGGCAATGTACCCAAGGTACCCAAAATTGCCAACAATCTCCCCCTTTGTCATTGATGGCAAACCTTTACTAAAAACACGTCTCAAGAGCCAAAACTGAAACCAACTGTGCTAACAACTGAGAAACTGTGCCCACAACTGAGAATATTCCTTTGAAGTTTTGCTCCCCCTGACTTGAAGCTTTCCTCTTCACTTGAAGCTCTCCCCCTTACTCATATCTCTCCCCCTTTGTCATCAATGGCAAAGGGTCACCTTTGGGGCTCGGGACTAAGAATGAGCCTCTTAGCTTAGTCCCTCCCCCACCTCCTGATGAGGTGATTAATTCTGGGGTGGGAGTAAAACTCCCATTAGGCACTGATCATCATCAGCGTCTATCACTTCCTTGTCGGGCCTTCTCTTGAACTCTTTGTCCATATTCTTATTCCTTTTTCTATCACTGTTCCTGTCCTTGTTATCATTCCTGTTCTTATCCATGCCTTGATCCTTGGACCTATTCATACCACCGTTCCTCGTTCTCGTACCTTGGAAGTTCAGCTCTACACTATCTAGTTGTGTGACCTTCATTGTTGCACTTATAACAAGTAACAATGTTATTTCTTTTAGGCATACCTGTTCTTTGAATCTGCCTGTTTTGACTAACCCTATTCTGACCAAACCTATTCTGGCCGAACTTGTTTTGATCAAACCTGTTCCTGTTATTTACCTTGCAATAAACTGCCTTGTGCCCAAACTGTTGACAAGAGTAGCAATACCCTTGAAAGTAACTAGCACTTCTAAAATTGTCATTTACCTTCTTCACTTGAGCCATGCAATGTGAAGCCATGTGACCAAACTTGTGACACGCAAAACATCTATCGTGAAATTTTCCTTTATTCGACCTCTTGGGTCCTGAAAACTTCTTCTTCTCATTCTGAATTTTATTTTCTATTTTTACGCATCTATCATTCAAGGACTCATGATCTGAAATACTTTCCTCATCAGAACTCTCTTCCTTTTGGAGTCTCTTACTAGACTCTCCACCTTGTTCCTTGTGTGGCTTAACAAAACCAAGGCCTGTTTTATCTATTGTCTTTCTTTGACCTTTGATGAGTGACTTAACCTTTTTGGAGCTATCTTGAAACCTCGTAAAGCTTATCCTTGTACTCTTTAGTTTCCTCTTTCAAAGAAGCCATTTTCTGTTCTAACTCACTATACTCAAGAACCTTAGACTCTAACTCATCCTTGAGTTCTTGTGTCTTAGCCATAGAGAAGTCAAGATTTTCTATAAGATCATCTCTCTCCATACAACATTCATCTAACTTATCCTTGAGTCTAGCATTCTTCTTTCTTTCCTTTTTCAAAACACTAAGAGCGTTAGTAAGTTCACTTTCAAGATCCTTTATTTGTTTGCTTTCTGAATCATCAAAGCCTTTTTCAGATTTCTTATCACTAGAGGTGCTACCTTTTTCAAAAACCATACATGCATCTTCCTTATAGTTTTCTGAAGCATCCTCATACATACTAGAAACCAAATCATTATTTGTGCAATCATCCTCAAGGTGACCAAAATTTCCACATCTAAGACATTTCATGATAATGAATCTATGTTTCGGTTCTTCCTCTTTTTCTGATATGAACAACATCTCATTTTCATTATCACTTGAAGAACTTTCACTATCACTACTAGAACACTTACTTGCTTTGTCTAGGTAGAAACTCTTCTTGTGCTTGTGAGAATACCTCTTTCCTTGATTGTTGTGCTCATCTTTGTTCTTCCCGTGATGCTTGTGCTTTTCAGAATCCTTGCTCTTAGAATCCTGTTTATCTTCATCACTTTCATCCTTGGGAACAATACAGTCTGTAGCATAATGACCAAACTTTCCACAATTGAAACATCTTATATTTTTCATGCTTTTGTGCTTTCTAGAGAACTTGCCTTTCTTGCTGTAATATGCCTCTTCATCACTAGAAGACTCATCACTCTCTTGAAGCTGTTTACCCTTGGATTTCTTGGTAGCCTTGAAAGCTGCCTCTTTCTTGACGTCAACCTTCACTTGAGTTCTCAACTCAAATGCTGCAAGTATACTATGGAGCTCATCCTTTTTCAACTTATCCAAATCTTTAGCTTCCTCAATAGCAGAAATATTTTCACTAAATCTATTAGGAAGAGATCTTAAAATCTTATCACAAACATCATTTTCAGCAAGCTCAAGACCTAAGTCTTTCATGGAGTTAACAACCTCATCCATACGAAGCATGTAGTCACTAATATTTTCATCATCATTCATCTTGAGTTGTTCAAACATACCTTTGAAGTGTCTCAACTTGGCCTTTCCGACATTTGTATCACCTGTATGAACCACCTGCAACTGTTTCCACATTTCACTAGCTGTCTTGTAGTGAATCACTTTGGTGAGATCTGCTTTCTATAAGCCTTTCAGGATTGCATTCATTGCTTTTGAATTGTCTGTGATGTAGGAGCCTTTCTTCTTTAGTATTTGGACCATGTACAGGAATAGTGTACTCATCTTCAATTACTTCCCATACCTCATTACCAAGTGCCATTAGATGAACCTTCATCCTTGCACTCCAAAGACCAAAATCTGACCCATCAAGAATAGGTGCTGCATTGCCACTTGAATAATCCATTGTGTTCTTTACTAGCTTTTCCTTCAAGCTGTTAAACTTTTCGAAGGCACCCGCTCTGATACCAATTGAAGAACACAAGCTTATACTGAGAGGGGGGTGAACAGTATAAGACCACTTTTTACTTTTCTTATCCCAATCAAAATTATACAATATATCAATGGCAATATCAATAGCAGAAACCAAAGCAATGTACAAATCATCACACACACTGAGACACCAATTTACATGATTCACTCAATGTGAGCTACATCCACGGATAAAATCTTTCACTAAATTTTATCAATCCAAATTCTGGGAATACCTTTCCCGATTACAATGTTTATGGGCACCAACCCAAAGGAGACACCAATCCCCTAATCTCGAGTTCGTGGGCACCAACCCACAGGAGACACCAATCCCCTAGCTCTGCTCCGGTGGTGATCCTCTAGAAGACCTCTCCCTCCGCTGCCCTTAGCAAATGGAACTCTATCCATAGAAGACACCTGTCCTCCCTGCTCTGGCTGGAGACCTCTGTCCTCAACTCTATCACCTCCAAATCTGGTCCTCGAATTTGCACTAAACACAGTCCTTCGGTCTAGCACAAATGTCCTCGTTCATCTTTTCCTGTCTACTCTCTATGCCCTCTGCTCTCTCTACATAAACACACCCACACTTGGTCGAACTTCAACCCTTGCACTGTCTACGCACACTCTTCTTCCTTTGCAATCTTTCACACTCAGAATGATTCGATGAAATGCACTCTACACACTATGATCGAATTTTGCACTCTGCTCTCGACGATCGAACTTCTTGCTCTGCACACTATCTACGAACGTCGCACTTCAACCACACATCTAATTCAACTTCAACTCTCCAAACAACCCTCCTTTTATACTAAAAATTTTAAGATGAAAACTTTAATCTTAGTCAATTGTTATACCAAAAACAAACCCTAATCTACGTCGTTTGCAAGCCCTAATTTTTGTCGACTAAAATTTAACTTTGTCGGCTTCACTACCTCTGAAACTCTTCTGTAGCTTCTATCGTGAAACTACAACATGTCACGATATCATGACACCTTTGCAACCGTATACTTTCTTTTGGCTTTTGTCACGATATCGTGACACTTCAGCCTTTGTCGACTTCAACTAAGCTCTTGTCACGATATCACGACACTTCTGACTTAGTCAGCATCAACTTTGCTTTTGTCACGATATCATGACACTTCTCCCTTCGTCGACCTCCTTTCTGCTTTTGTCATGAAATCATGACACTTCTGTCTTCATAGCCTTCCTCTCTGCTTTTGTCATGAAATCGTGACACTTCTCCTATAGAAGGCCTGCATTCTATTTTTGTCATGAAATCATGACACTTTCTCCAACCGAACACTGCCATCTCAATCTATCATGAAATCGTGACACTTTCTCTTCCTTGCACTAGCGAAAATGGAACATGTCACAAAATCATGACACTTTCACCTTTGAGCTCTTCCTCCTTGAATTTGTCATGAAATCGTGACACTTCTAGCTTTCGTACGTTTTCTTTGTAGCCTGTCACGAAATCGCGACGCTTTCAGCTTCGTACGACTTCTCTACAACCTGTCATGAAATCGTGACGCTTCTCATTTCAGACTCTTCCCTTTGCTGCATGTCACGAAATCGTGACACTTTTTCTTGCTCTTTCTCTCTTCGAACTTGTCGTGAAATCGCGACACTTTTTCTCCCTACGGACTCTCTCTTCTCGCATTATGTCATGAAATCGTGACACTTTTTCTTTCGGACTCTCTCTCCTGCAACATGTCGCAAAATCGTGACACTTTTTCGTCCGTTCAACCTTCCTTGCAATATGTCGCGAAATCGTGACATTTTTGACTCCGTACATTCTCTCTCCTCTTTGAGTCACGAAACTGTGACATGTCACGATATCGCGACACTTTTCTAAAATCTTTCTCTCTCCTTAATTCCGAAAATGCGACATGTCGCGATATCGCGACACTTTTCTAAAAAGCTTTCTCTCTCCTGCTTAAGTCGCGAAAATGCGACATGTCGCGATATCGCGACATTTTTCCAACTTACTTTCTTTCGAACCTGTCATGCCGAACCTTCATCAAAACAAATTATTTTACATCAAATCAAATTCCTTCAAAAGCTTCTTGACATCAATGACAACTTATACACTTGAGCAAAGGCAATGTACCCAAGGTACCCAAAATTGCCAACAATAAATACCATGTGAATTTGGTTGCCTAAGTTACTAACCTTCAATTGATTATTACGAGTGCCTACAAATTTTCATGATTTGCGTGCAAGAAAAAGGATAATATTTTTATTCTTTTAGCAGACATCGAAGGGATAAGTTAGTGGAGGCTTAAAGCCTCATTACTAACCTGGCAGTTGGAATAGCAGCAAGTGGTAGTGTGTTGAAGCATTGATAGGTGGGAGATCCCGCGATATAATCCTAACGACAGGCCTAGGAGTGTTTTGCTAGCGGTCCAATTGGTTTTAGCACCTAGCATAGGATAAAAAGTGCACAATATGCTTTTGTTTAACAAAATGAGTGCCTAGCTCACGTGGCAGTTGGGTCGTGGCTAGGGCACTGGAGGTAGCACAATGAGGGATCAAATCCCACCAAGGGCAATAAAGGTATTTAATTTTTAAATAAATTTTGCTCCCAAGGTTTTTAAACGTGGCATGATTTTTTGTGTTAAGAGGGAGATATAAGGTTTATAAAAATTAAAATATTATATTGTGATTTTGATGATTAGAATTTGGAAGGAGTAATAAGGTGGATAAAGAAAATTAAATTTTGAAGTGAGTTGTTTAATTTTTTCTAATCATTTTTAAGAGTGTGGACATTATAAGGTGTAATTGAGATTTAATGTTTTGTATTGTAAAATATTTTGAGGGAATATTTGAATAAAATTTTGAGAAGGTTTTTGCTACCTAACCTTTGAGATTGGCAAAGAGGTTGATTGTGATTGAGACAGGTTTTGAGGTCAAGCCTTATTCAAAACAAAAGGTATAGGCATATCATCCTTGTGAGTGAAATATTTATGAATGTTGTGAAGTGTAAGTTTGGATTAAAAAGGTTTGTTTGATAAGAATTGTTGAGTGATTTTTCATATACATGATTGGTGAATGATTGTGAGAGCAATTGAGTGTGAAATTGAGAACTATATTGAACTAGGGTTTGTGAAAGAACATGAGTATCATTGTTATGTGAGATTATTTGATAAGCATTGTTGGAAATATTTGAGTAAGCTTTCATGTGCTTGATTAGGATTTGCAAAATATCATGAGTATCATTATTATGTGAATTTGGAATCATCTTGATTCAAGGTTGAGTACCATAGTGTGGGTTGTTGAAAGCATTGTGAAACACTTGTTTAGGGTTTGTAAGCAAGTTGTGTTTTATTGAGTGATTGATTGAATGAATTTGTTTGAGCATAATTGATTAAAAGCATTGGAGTGATAGTTCAAGTTATATGAAACAAATTATTCTTTACTAAATTGAGAAAGATATTGAAAGTGATTGAGTGTGAAACATATTGATTCTCTTACCATTCTCTATATGTTTATGAGATCAAACAAAAATTTGAGTCAAATTTATTTGTGAGATTGAATAGGTTTTCTAGAAGAGATTAAGTTGAGTTTTATGAGTGTGATATATATTGAGTCTCTAACCATTCTCTATATTATTCTAAGGTCAAACAAAATTTTGAGTGAAATTTGTTCGTGTGATTGAAGAGATTTTTTGAAATATATTAAGTTGAGTTTTGTGAGTGTGTTGTGAGTGTGAAACATATTGATTCTCTAAAAATTCTATATATGTTTTTGATATTAAACAAGATTATAAGTGAAATTTGTTTGAGTGATTGAAGATTTTTTTTGGAAGAAATTGAGTTGATTTTTGTATGCAAATTTTGCAATTGATTTGAACAAGCTTTTGTGAAAGCTAGTGGATAGATTTGAGTAAGTTCAAGAGTGGACTTCAGGACAAACTTAAGCAAGATTTTGTGAAAGCTTGTGAGCTTATTGGAAGTAAGTCCTAGAGTGGACTTAAGTACTGAATTGAGTAGGCTTTTGTGGAAGCTTACAATGCATATTTGAGGTGAGTCTTGGTGAATATCTATTGAGTAGATTGGACAAGTTCTAGTGAGAACTTGTTGAGCATATTTGAGGTAAGTCTTGGTAAAGACTTGTAGATAAATTAGTGTGAGATTTTATGGAATCTTACAATGTAGATGTGAGGTAAGTCTTGGTGAATACTTGAGAGCAATTTGAGCAAGTTCTAAAAAGGACTTGTGGATAGATTTGAAGTAAGTCTTTGAGAAGACTTGTGAGAAGAGTTGATTGATTGATTTGTTTAAACCTTCAGTTAATATTTGGGAAATATATAACAGAGTTGATTTGTAATTAGATCAAGCTTTGTGTTAAGGCTTAAGGATAGATTTGAGGATAGATTTTGGTGCAAAACTATAGACATATTTGTGCCAGACCAGATACAGAGATTGAGTATATTTGTGCTAGATCGAAGGACTATGTTTAGTGCAGATTTGAGACAGAGATTGAATATATTTGTGCTAAATCGAAGGACTATGTTTAGTGTATATTTAAGACAAATATTGATAAGATGTAAACTATACCAAAGGATTGTGTTTAGTGCATATTTGAGATAGATATTGAGAAGATTTGTGATAGATCGAAGGACTGTATTTAGTGTAAATTTGAGACAGAGCTGAGAATAAGCTTTGGAGATGATAGAGAAGATGATAATAGTCTCCAGTGGATAGATATCCATTATCCAGGGTAGAGGGGATAGAGGTCTTTAGTGGAGAGATATCCATAATACAATTTAGTGGAGGTAGTAGTCTTCTAGAGGATAAATAGACAGAACATAGGAGTAGGAGTTCTTCTATAGATAGAGTTCCATGAATCAGCTTAGGCGATTGGTGTCTCCTATGGATAGGTATCCATGAACTTGATTAAAGGATTGGTGTCTCCTTTGGACAGAGTTCCATAAACATTGTAATAGGGAAGGATTCCCAAGATATTTATTGAGAAAATTTAGTGAAATATTTTCTCCGTGGATGTAGCCCTCAATGGGTGAACCATGTTAAATTGGCATCTCTATTGTGTGTGGTGATTTGTGCATTTATTTGATTACTTATGTTAGTATTTCCATTTATATATTGGATAATATTTTTTGAGAAAATAGAAGTAAAAAGTGGTCTTATATTTTTCACCCCCCTCTCAATATAAGCTTGTGTTCTTTAGTCATGACCCTCCTAGATAAACCTTTTTGATATGAAAAACAATGTATAATCTGATGATGCTTTAATACTTTATTGTTGGCAATTTTGGGTACTTTGGGTACATTGCCTTTGCTCAAGTGTATAAGTTGTCATTGATGTCAAGAAGATTTTGAAGGAATTTGATTTGATGTAAAATAATTTGTTTTGATGAAGGTTACGGCATGACAGGTTCGAAAGAAAACAAGTTAGAAAAGTGTCGCGATATTGCGACATGTCGTAGTTTCATGACTCAAAGAGGAGAGAGAATGTACGGAGTCAGAAATGTCGCGATTTCATGACATATTGCAAGGAAGGTTGTTCGGACGAAAAAGTGTCACAATTTCATGACATGTTGCAAGAGAGAGAGTCCAAAAGAAAAAGTGTCACGATTTCATGACATAATGCAGAAGAGAGAGTCCGTAGTGTGAATTTTCGTGATTTCACGACAAGTTCAAAGAGAGAGAAAGTAACTCGCAAAGTGTCACGATTTTGTGACATGCTACAAAGTTCGAAGAGAGAACTATCACAATTTTGTGACATGCTGCAAATGAAAATGTTCCAAGTAAGAACTGTCATGATTTCACGACATGCAGCAAAGGAAAGGTTTCGAAGTAAGAAATGTCACGATTTCATGACAGGTTGAAGAGAAAGCTTACGGATGCAGAAAGTGTCACGATTTCATGATAGATTGAGATGGCAGCATACGATTGGAGAAAGTGTCATGATTTCATGAAAAAAATAGAAAGCAGGTCTTCAACAGGAGAACAGTCACGATTTCGTGATAGAAGCAAAACGAAAGAGCATGGAAGAAGAAGCGTCGTGATTTCTCGACAAATTCAAGAAGGAAGAGCTCAAAGGTGAAAGTGTCATGATTTCATGACATGTTCCATTTTCGTGGGCATAAGGCAGAGAAAAGCACAAGGCAACGAAAGTTTCACGATTTCGTGACATGTCATGTTTTCGCTAGTGCAAGCAGAGAAGAGTGCAAGGAAGCGAAAGTGTCACAATTTTGCGATAGAAACTAAAAGCAGGTATTCTATAGGAGAAGTTTCATGATTTTATGACAAAAGCAGAAAGGAGGTCGACGAAAGGAGAAGTGTCGTGATATCACGACAAAAGCAAAGTTGATGCTGACAAAGACAAAAGTGTCGCGATATCGTGACAAGAGCTTAGTTGAAGATGTCAAAGGCTGAAGTGTCGCAATATCATGACAAAAGCCAAAATAATGTGTATGGTTGCAAAGGTTTCATGATATCGCGACATGTTGTAGTTTCGCAGTAGAAGCTTCAAAAGAGTTACAGAGGCAGTGAAGCCGACAAAGTCAAATTTTAGCCGACGAAGATTAGGGCTTGCAGCCGACGTAGATTAGGGTTTGCATATGGTATAACAGCCGATTAAGATTAAATTTTTCATAATGAAATTTCTGTTATAAAAGGAGGGTTGTTTGGAGAGTTTAAGTGGGAATGTATGCGATGTAAAAAAGCGACGTTCGCAGATAGTGCATAGAGCAATAAGTTCAATCGTCGAGAGCAGAGTGCAAAATTCGATCGTAGTGTGTAGAGTGCATTTCGTTGAATTTATAAGTGTGAAAGATCACAAAGGAAGCAGAGTGTGCGAATACGGTGCCATTGTGATTGCACAAAGGTACAAAGGTTGAAGTTCGATCAAGTGCGACTATGATTGCGCAAAGAGAGTAGAGGGATTAGAGAGCACAAAGGGCAAAGTCGAATGCAAAGTGCTACCGCTTGATGACAGAGGTGCATTGGTTCCTTGAGAAGAACCTGAGGACAAATCTGGTAAGTCTTTGAGAAGGCTTGTGTGTAGAGGATTGATTTGTTCAAAGTTGGACATATTTGACAGACAAATGAAGACTTGTACTAGACTGACTGACTGTGTTTGGTACAGGTTGTTGAGCTGCTGTGAACGTGATCATAGAAGGTAGAGGTCTCTTAGGCTAAGAATTAAGGATAGGAGGTCTTCTATGGAAAGGAGTTCCACATGCTGGCAAGAGGTAGAGACAGTTGATCTTCTGAGGGATCATTTCCAAAGTAGAGGGGAAGGTATCTCCTTTGAGCAGAGGCTCATAAATTCATATTGGGGGAAGGTATCTCCTTTGGGCCGAGGCTCATAAACATTGTAATTGGGAAGGATTCCCAAAGAACTTTGAGATAACTTTTAGAGAAAAGTTTTGTGGACGTAGCCCGACCATTCTGGGTGAACCACGTAAAAATTGGTGTCACTTTGTGGATGATATTGTGCATTGTTTTGATATTGTTGTGGGTATATTGCTTTACTATTTTGTAATATAAAGGAAAAAGTAAAAAGAGGTCTTATACTATTAACCCCGCCTCTCAGTATAAGCTTGTGTTCTTCATTTATTTTGTGCAATAAAGTAGTTATATGATATTAATAGATATTGAAGAGCATGATACTGCTAATAAATTGCCAATGTGTAGGATTAGGTGCACTCGTAAGTGGAAGAAGTTGAGTCATCCACCAAATACGAGGGTACCTGAGGTTGGGGAAGTGATGATAAGGCAACTCAAATGTAACAAGGATTGATACCTTCATATAGGCATGCATTCATTTAAGGGATAATCATCAATAACTAGCCATCTTGAGTCCCATATTGATAGCCTAGTAGCTATCATAAGTTCTAGAGGCTAATATAGGTGACTATATTGATGGAAAATATCCCTCTTTATTTGATGCACATGCTTTATTACCTTTTACTTCAGCACTATATATTTTTTTAATGATATATAAAATATCCTTGTGCAATGTAAGGTCTAGTGGGACCATTTATCGAAAAGGAATGCCACTTGGAAGAAAGTGGTGGATATGCAAAAACATTTTCCTTTTTTGTTTAATTATCTCTAAAGGTTATAATAATTTGCTTTTGATTGTGTTATTCTTGTATACAATTTAGAAACACCCGATACAATGTTTAGTCCTAGTGGGGGAGAATGTCATGACCCTCTGAGATGGACATTTTTGATATGAAAAATAATTTATTATCTGATGATGCTTTAATACTTAATTTTGTGCAATAAAGTAGCTATACAATATTAATAGATATTCAAGAGCATGATACTGCTAACAAATTTCCAATGTGTAGGATCATGTGCACTTGTAAGTGGAAGAAGTTGATTCATCCATAGTAGACGAGAGTACTTGAGGTTGGGGAAGTGATGATAAGGCAAATCGAAGGTAAGAATTATGGATACCTTCATATAGGTATGCATTCATTTAAGTTATAATTGTCAATAGCTACCCACCTTGAGCCCCAAACTGATAGCCTAGTAGTTATCATAAGTTCTAGAGGTTGAGATAGGTGACTAGATTTATGGAAAGACTCCATCTTTGTTTGTTACACATGCTTGATTGTATTTTACTTCAACACTATTTGACTTAATAATTTGTGAGCTATGAGTGAATATGTTATCTTCATAACTCCCTGTATGCCTTGGTAAATAGAATAGTAAAGAGATATCATTTTAAATAAATAGTTGATTTATTTAGAATGATAAGGAAATCTCATTTTAAAAAAATTGGTTAATTTATTTGAATAGTAAAGAGATCATTTTAAATAAATAGTTGATTTATTTAGAATAAAAAGAAAATATTATTTTAAATAAATAGTTAATTTATTTCAAGCACACCATGGTGGCAGAACTAGAGTACTTCCTCGATAAAGGTAATGATTTAATTACTGTTGATGGAGGAATTGAAAGAAAAAAACTTCTTGGGTCATGGGATCGAGTGGTGTCAATCTTACAATATTTCACCATTGATAAGATTGAAATCACCCTTCACAACTTCCATTTGGTCTTCTTGAATAAATTTAGGGGAAATTAAAAAATAAGCATCCCTGAATACTTGTTTAAGTCCTTATAACTATCTATTACCAATGTTATATATCGAAAATCCCATCATTCCATTCACCAAGGTCTGCACCTCATCCTGTACAAGCATACTTTGGATACATTTACCAAGAATGCTTTGATCTATGCTTTCACTACCCCTCTTAGTGCCTCCATCTACCCTAATAAATCCACACCTATCCCTCCTAGTTCCTCCCCTAGCCCCAACCTCCTAGCCCCTGCCCCTCCCAGTTCATATCTCAACCCCAACCAACCAGCCCTTTTCTCTCCTAGTTCATCTCCCAACCCCATTTAACCAACCCCTTCCCCTACCCATCCTAGTTCCTCACTTAATCCAATTTAGCGCATCCCTACTAAGCCTACAGATAATAGTATTTGTGATACATCCATCCACGAGGTGCCTAGTGATGACAATGATCCTAAATTCTCCTCCCCCATCCCTTTGAAGCCCAAGGATGACTACTTGTATGCCAAGTTTGATATTAAACCTAGGTATTTTAAGCGCTCCTCATTCAAGTTCCTCTAGAACCTCAGCCCATCCTTTGTTCATGCTTCACCATACCTAAATAAGCTAAAGAAGATACCATTCTCGGTGATAACAATTAATATAACCAAGGAGGTCTACTATGAGGTGGTTCACCCAAAGGATCTAGTGAAGGAGGAGGGTAGTGTCACATCCACTATCGCACTTCACAAAGTTGTGCTCACCCATATCACCATCTCGGTGACCACCCTATCCATGACTACCAATTCATCCAAGGCTACTTGGATGATCTACAACTAGTTAGCGAAGGACCTTGATGTAGCACATGTTAATCTCAATACCATTTTGAAGAAGATGGATGAGTATCCAAGCACTAATTATGGGAATTGAGTTTCAAGTTTTTGTTGTGGGTTGTCCCCTTGAGATGGCCCCATTTTTCATTTTTGGCCCAGACATGGTCATCCTCTATGGTCATCCATATTTTATAAATATTTGTGTGTAAGGTCGGACCCCTCTTGTGGGATGCCCTCTATTTTGGCCTTTGGGTCTAAAATTTTGATGTGTCTCCTTTGGTTGTAATAAGGTTTTAGGGCTCCTTTCAAAACCCATTTTCAATGAAATTCTATTTTACCAATCGAAAATATAGTTAATTTATTTGAATAATAAATAGATCTCATTTTAATTAAATAATTGGTTTATTCTAGAATGTTAAGGAAATTCCATGTTGAATAAATGGTTGATTTATTTTATCATTATAAATGGTTTTGATTTTGAATAAAATGTGATTTATTTCATATTAATAAAGAATTATATATATATATATATATATATATATATATATATATATATATATATATATATATATATATAACAATTGTTTTATATTAAGAAATAAAAGAACCCCATTATAAGCAAATAACTACTCTATTTGTAATGATAAACATAATTCATTGAACTTATAGAGAATAGACTTTGATTGCTAAATATTGGACATTTTGAGTCCATGAAGTTATCATTGATGTCAAGGAATGAATTTGTCATTGATGTCAAGGAATGAGATACCGTTGATGTCAAAAGGTCAAAAGGAGCAATACAAGAGGTTGATGATATATGAGATCCATAATGTTTATTTTTAAATATTATGTGGAGCATGATTTTAAAAAAAAAAAAAAAAAGGGGAAAAATAAAGGTTTTTCTTTAAAACCAATGGTGGGCAAGTTATAAGGTTTTTCTAAAAACCAAGGAGGCTTTTAGTTTGGTTTAAAAGGCCCAAAGTTTATTTAATTATTAAATTATAATATTTAAATTCTAAAAGAATTTAAATTATTATATTTAATAATTATAAGGCCAAAGTCTAAGTTTGGTGTCAATATTTTTGCATGTGAAGACGACGTACTCCCTCCACCGATGTAGGATATTATTGGAAGGTGTATGGTATTTAAACCATAGCCTTTCCAAAGGCCAAAGTATCCATCCTCATTCACTAATATTAACGCCTAAGACTCATGTGCATATTTCCCAATGACAGTTTGTGCAACGCGTGGTTTTCGAAAAGTGAGGGTGAAGGAGCCTTTTGGCTCATGGGTGCTAAGGAGGTCAAAGCATGGTAGGCGCTTGGTGGATCCAAGAGGAGCACATGGCTCACACGGCATGGAATCCACTAAAAAGGCACTTGTTGGAGAGAAGTGCCAAGTTCGACTCCTGCGCATGCTAAAGTGGTAATGTTTTTGTTTATGATTTAATTTTTGCATGGGCTAAAGTTAAAGTTAGAAGAAATAAGGTGATAGTTTTATTTTGGAGGATTAGCCAAAATTCATAAGGGAAATATTATTAAGTTTTTGAAAGGTTATTTTGTTGAGATAGATTTGAGGGTAAAAATATTTTTATCTTAGAAAAAGGGAAAATTATTTTATTGCATTGTTTTACAAGTGAGTTATTTAATAAATGCAATATTAAAGTAGGGAGTCATAAGTAGAGATTGGTTTATTCTTTGAAGATAATTTTCTAAAGTGAGTTATGATAAATTGAATGGTTGAGATGATCTTGTGATGAGTTAGGGTTTTGAAGAAGTGATTAATTAAATATTGTGGTGTTGGATATTATTTTAAGAATGGAGAAATAAGGTGTATTTGAGATTTAATTTATCTTTGTGATTAAGGTAAATTGTGAAAAGTGTTAGAGTGATAATTCTTATCATCTAACTCTTTGTACTTGGTAAAGAAGTGTTTATGATTGTGGCAGATTTGTATGGTCTACTTCTCATCAAGCAAAAAGGTATGGGCACATTCTTCCTTGATTGAGTTGATTGGTTGGTTTTCTGGAAAATAACTTTGGAGTGAAAAGGACTTGATTAGGTTTCCTTATTGAGTTGTTGAGCTATTGTGAAGTGAATGCTATGCACCTTGTTTGATAAGCATTGTTGTTGAAGTGATTAAAGTTGAGTGAAGATCTTGAACTAGGGTTTGCAAAGAACATGAGTATCATTGTTATGTGAGATTGTTTTATAAGCATTGTTGTTGAAGTGAATGGTTGAGTTAAGAACTTGAACTAGGGTTTGCAAAGAATATGAGTATCATTGTTATGTGAGATTGGTCGATAAGCATTGTTGGAAACATTTTGAGTGAGTGTTCATATGCTTGGAATAGGGTTTGTGAGCAAGGATTATTTCATTGATTGATTGGTTGAGTAGAGTTGGTTGAGCCTAGTCAAGTGAATGTGTGAAGTGATAGTTCAAGTTCTATGAAACAAATTATTCTATATTCTGAATTGATTTGAGAAAGAGGTTGAGTGTTGATGAGTGTGAAACATATTGAGTCTCTAAAAATTCTCTATATGTTTCTATGATAAAAGAGAGATTGAAATTTATTGAGAGTTTGTGAATGTGAAGCATATTGAGTCTCTAAAAATTCTCTGTATGTTTCTAAAATAGTGATTGAAGTGTTTGAGCATTGAGGTGAATGTGAAGCATATTGAATCTCTAACAATTCTCTGTATGTTTCTAAAAGAGTGATTGAAAGTGATTGAGCATTGAGGTGAATGTGAAGCATATTGAGTCTCTAACAATTCTATATATGTTTCTAAAAGAGTTATTGAAAGTGATTGAGCATTATGATGAATGTGAAGTATATTGAGTATATAACAATTCTCTTTATGTTTCTATGAGATTGGACAAGTTCTAGTGTGAACTTTTTGAGCATATTCCCATACAAGTCTTAGAGAAGACTTGTGAGCATAGTTTATTGATTGATTTGTTCAAACCTTGAGTTAAGGTTTGGGGTAGATCTAGCAGAGTTGATTTGAGATTGATTCAAGCTTTGTGTTAAGGCTTGAGAATAGATATTGAGGATAGATTTATGCTAGACCGAAGGACTATGTTTAGTGTAGATCAGAGGATAGATATTGAGGATAGATTTGTGCTAGATCGAAGGACTGAGTTTAGTGCAGAATAGAGGACAAATATAGAGGATAGATTTGTGCTAGATCGAAGGACTATGTTTAGTACATATTTGAGGATAGATTTTGGTGTAAATTTGAGGACATGTTTGTGCCAAAATAGAGATAGAGATTGAGTAGATTTGTGCTAGATAGAAGGACTGTGTTTAGTGCAGATTTGAGACAGATCTTTGGAGGTGATAGAGTATAGAGGATGACATTTTCTAGTGGATAGAGATCCATTAGCCAGGGCAGTGAGGATAGGTGTCTTCAGTGGATAGAGATCCATTAGCCAAAGTAGTTGGGGGTAATAGTTCTTCTAGAAGATCACCAATCCAAGCTAGAGGAGAAAGGAGTTCTCCCATGGATAGAGATCCACGAACTTGATTAGGGGATTGGTGTCTCCTTTGGATAGAGGTCCATAAAAATTTTAATAGGGAAAGGATTCCCAAGAGATTTATTGAGAAAATTTTAGTAAAATATTTTCTCCGTGGAGTAGCCCACATTGGGTGAACCACGTTAAATTGGTGTCTCTATTGTGTGTGATGATTTGTGCATTGCTTTGGTTATTTATATAGATATTGCCAGTGATTATATTGGATAATATATATTTGGGAAAGAAAAGTAAAAAGTGGTCTTATACTGTTCACCCCCCTCTTAGTATAAGCTTGTGTTCTTCAATTGGTATCAGAGTTGGTTCCTTCGGAAAAGGTTTAACAACTTGAAGGAAGATCTTACAAGAACACAAATGACAAAGAAAGGCAAAGGTAGAACCATGATACACAAGAATAAAATAACACACATGGTCATGAAAGAAAAATAAGATGAATTTTATATTGTTGTTTTGGGAGGAAAAATGGAAATAGATTCAAGAGATGAATCAAGCAGTGGAGAAAATATCATATTGATAAAGTTTTGTACCAGATGTAGGAATACAGGTCACCATGCAACTTATTGTCCACAAGAAGGTGAAGAATGTTTTGTTTGTGGTCAACTCTATCATGATGCAGGTTATTGCAATGGGTTTAGTAGCGGTGAAGATGAAGATGATACTCTTGGAACTGAAGTCCTAGAGGTTGGTTTAGAAAAGGATAATAGGGACAATAAAAATAGGTATGAAGAAGAAACTCTACTTTCAGTAATAGAAGAAAATACTCCTATTGAAGACAAAATAAAAGAGAGAGATTTAGAAAAATAGGAGGAAGCTACTCTTAAGGAAATTGTTAAGTTGAAAAAGAAGAACTTAGAATTAAAGGCTCAAATAAAAGAGGATGAGAAATGTAAGACAAAGCTTCTACAAGATCTCTCTAACTTGAAAGTTAAGGTTGAAAAGGCAAGGAAAGCTGAAAAATATATGGTTGAACAATCAAAGGTAAAAGAGCAAGAATGTAAAATACTTAGTGTTGATCTCAAAGAATTAAAAAGGGAGAACTCAGGATTAAGGGTTCAAGATCAAGAAGATGAGAAAGAAAAAACAAAGTTTCTACAGGAACTCACCAATTTCAAAATTAAGGTTGAAGAGGCAAGAAGAATTGAAGAAGGTATGGCTGAAAAATTAAAGATAAAAGATCTAGAGTGTGAAAAATTGGAACATGAGATAGTTTCACTAAGGATGGAAGTGAAAGACTCTAAGGAAAATCTACACAAGTTTGAGAAAAATTCAAAGACTTTGGACAAGATTATCAATGCACAAAGAACATCAGTCACCAAAACATGATTTAGTTTTGAAGAAAAATAAGGGAAATAGGAAGAATAAAAAGGAGAGTCAATATCAAGCACCTAATAAGCTTCAAAAGAAGAAAGCAAAAGAGAGAGTGAGACTTCTAAGGATATGTTGGACAATAGAAAGTTCAACAAGGAAAGGAACAATGCACAAATAAGGAAAAAATTGAACATGAAACAAGATAGGGTAGAAGAGACTAAGAGACCAATGAGGTCAAGAAAAAATAGCTTCAATGGATGATGCTTCTCATGTCACAGGCTTGGGCACAAGGCTTCACAATGCAGGACACACAAAAGAGAAGAAAATGAGAACTTTAGAATCAGAAAAATTTTCCATGGGTATTGTTACTCATGTAATCAATTTGGTCACAAGGCATTGAATTGCAAGGTACATGATAGGAACAAAGATGGCTTCACTAGGAGAAATCCTAAGACATTTGCACCTCCAAGGATTAATAACATTAAGTGTTATAAGTGAAATAATGATGGACATACAACAAAGTGGTGTAAAGCAGACATTCCAGAACCAAGCATGAATATGAATAGGAACAAGAACATGAACAAGAATATGAATATGAACATGAACATGAATAGGAATAGGAATAAGAACAGGAATAGGAAAAAAAATATGGACATTCATAGGAATAGTAATGGAAGCAGGTGCATGAACATGGATATGGAGAGGAACAGTCAAAGGAATAAGAAGGATCAGATAAAAATAAAATAGAACAAAGGTAAAGACCAATGCTTGATGGGAGTAGAAATACTCCCACCCCAGAATTAACCACCTCAAGAGGAGGTGAGGGAGGGGCTAAGTTAAGAGACTCATTCTTAGCCCCAAGCCCCAAAGGTGACCCTTTTCCATTGATGTCAAAGGGGGAGATATTTGAGTAAGAGGGAGATATTTGGTTTAAGGAGAGAGCATTGAGACAAGGGGAGCAATGTCCCAGGGGGAGCAAAACAAGAAAAAGTCAAGTGTTTGGTAAAAATAATTTGGGTTGCCATAAATGACAAAGGGAGAGATTTTTGGACATTTTGAGTCCATTAAGTTTTCATTTATGTCAAGGAATGAAGTTGTCGTTGATGTTAAGGAATGAAGTTGTCATTGATGTCAGGGAATGAGCTATTGTTGATGTCAAAAAGTTAAAAGGAGCAATGCAAGAGATTGATGATAAATGAGCTCCATAATGTTTATTTTTAAATATCATGTGGAGCATGATTTTAAAAGGTTTTTCTTTAAAACAAATGGTGGGCAAGTTATAAGGTTTTTCTAAAAACCAAGGAGGCTTTTAGTTTGGTTTAAAAGGCCCAAATATTATTTAATTATTAAATTATAATATTTAAATTCTAAAAGAATTTAAATTATTATATTTAATAATTATAAGGCCAAAGTCTAAGTTTGGTGCCGACATTTTCGCATGTGAAGACGACATACTCCCTCCATCGACGTAGGAGATTATTGGAAGGTGTATGGTATTTAAACCATACCCTTTCCAAATGCCAAAGCATCCATCCTCATTCGCTAATGTTAACGCCTAAGACTCGTGCACATATTTTGTAGTGACAGTTCGTGCAACGCGTGGTTTCCAAAAAATAAGGGTGAAGGAGCCTTTTGGCTCGTGGGTGCTAAGGAGGTCAAAGCATGGTAGGTGCTTGGTGGCTCCAAGAGGAGCACGTGGCTCACACGGTGTGGAAGCCATGGCCAAGGCGCTCATTGGAGAGAAGTGCCAAGTTTGACTCCTGCACATGCTAAAGTGGTAACATTTTGGTTTATGATTTAATTTTTGCATGGGCTAAAGTTAAAGTTAGGAGAAATAAGGTGATAGTTTTATTTTGGAGGATTAGCCAAAGTTCATAAGGGAAATATTATTAATTTTTTGAAAGGTTATTTTGTTGAGATAGATTTGAGGGTAAAAATATTTCTATCTTAGAAAAAGGGAAAATTATTTTATTGCATTATTTTACAAGTGGGTTATTTAATAAATGCAATATTAAAGTAGGGATTCATAAGTAGAGAATGGTTTATATTTAGAAGATAATTTTCTGAAGTGAGTTATGTTAAATATGAATGGTTGAGATGATCTTGTGATGAGTTAGGATTTTTAAGAAGTGATTAATTAAATATTGTGGTGTTGGATATTATTTTAAGAATGGAGAAATAAGGTGTATTTGAGATTTAATTTATATTTGTGATTAAGGTAAATTGTGAAAAGTGTTAGAGTGATAATTCTTTTCATCTAACTCTTTGTACTTGGAAAATAAGTGTTTATGATTGTGGCAGATTTTGTATGGTCTACTTCTCATCAAGCAAAAATGTATGGGCACATTCTTCCTTGATTGAGTTGATTGGTTGGTTTTGTGGAAAACAACTTTGGAGTGAAAAGGACTTGATTAGGTTTCCTTATTGAGTTGTTGAGCTATTGTGAAGTGAATTCTATGCACCTTGTTTGATAAGAATTGTTGTTGAAGTGATTATAGTTGAGTGAAGATCTTGAACTAGGGTTTACAAGGAATATGAGTATCATTCTTATATGAGATTGATTTATAAGCATTTTTGAAGTGAATGGTTGAGTGAATAACTTGATCTAGGGTTTGGAAAGAACATGAGTATCATTGTTATGTGAGATTGGTTGATAAGCATTGTTGGAAAAATTTTGAGTGAGTGTTCATATGATTGAACTAGGGTTTGTGAGCAAGAATTATTTCATAATGTGATTGGTTGAGTAGAGTTGGTTGAGCCTAGTCAAGTGGATGTGTGAAGTGATAGTTCAAGTTCTATGAAATAAATTGTTCTATATTTTGAATTGATTTGAGAAAGTGGTTGAGTGTTGATGAGTGTGAAACATATTGAGTCTCTAAAAATTCTCTATATGTTTATGTGATAAAAGAGAGATTGAAAGTGATTAAGAGTTTATGAATGTGAAGCATATTGAGTCTCTAACAATTCTCTGTATGTTTCTAAAAGAGTGATTGAAAGTGATTGATAATTGAGGTGAATGTGAAGCATATTGAGTCTCTACCAATTCTCTGTATGTTTCTAAAAGAGTGATTGAAAGTGATTGAGCATTGAGGTAAATGTAAAGCATATTGAGTCTCTAAAAATTCTCTATATGTTTCTAAAAGAGTTATTGAAAGTGATTGAGCATTGTGATGAATGTGAAGCATATTGAGTCTCTAAAAATTCTCTTTATGTTTCTATGAGATTGGACAAGTTCTATTATGAAATTTTTGAGAATATTTAGAGACAAGTCTTTGAGAAGACTTGTGAGCAGAGTTGATTGATTGATTTGTTCAAACCTTGAGTTAAGGTTTGGGGCAGATCTAGCATAATTGATTTGATATTGATTCAAGCTTTGTGTTAAGGCTTGAGGATAGATATTGAGGATAGATTTGTGCTAGATTGAAGGATTGAGTTTAGTTTAGAAAAGAGGATACAGATTGAGGATAGATTTGTGCTAGACCAAAGGACTATGTTTAGTACATATTTGAGGACAGATTTTGGTGTTGATTTGAGGACATATTTATGCCAAACCAGAGACAGATATTAAGCATATTTTTTCTAGACCAAAGGACTATGTTTAGTGTAGATTTGAGACAAATATTTGGAGGTGATAGAGTATAGAGGACGATAGTCTCCAGTGGATAGAGATCCATTAGCCAGGGCAGTTAGGACAGGTGTCTTCAGTGGATAAATATCCATTAGGTAGAGTAGTGGGGGCAAAAATTCTTCTAGAATATCACCAATCAGAGCTAAGTATAAAGGAGTCCTCCTATGGATAGATATCCAAAAAATTGATTAGGGGATTGGTGTATCCTTTGGACAGAGGTCCATAAACATTGTAATATGGAAAGGATTTCCAAGAGATTTATTGAGAAAATTTTAGTAAAATATTTTCTCCATGGAGCAGCTCACATTGGGTGAACCACATTAAATTGGTGTCTCTATTGTGTGTGATGATTTGTGCATTACTTTGGTTATTGCTATTGATATTACCATTGATTATATTGGATAATACTATTTGGGAAAGAAAAGTAAAAATTGGTCTTATACTATTCACCCCCCTCTCAGTATAAACTTTTGTTCTTCACTAAATTGATGGGGAATTTTCTTAATCAAAATAATCAACTAATGTTGGTTTTAAATAAGACCACCCTTCAGAGAATCAAATAGACCGCCTTCCAAAAAATCCAATCAGACCAGCTTTGCAAAGCCCCTATAATGTGAAGGGGTGGTTTCTTTATGGCAAGTGTCTTAGTAAGGTGGAAGAAGGAACATTCTCCCCAAACACCTAATGAATGTATATGGGAAGTTATGGTAGGTAGGTTGTGGACAAAATACAAGGAGAAGGATGAGAGAGGTGTGCTGGCAAGGGGACACATATGGAAAGGGAAGAGTGTGTTGGGTAAAGGTAGAGAGAGAGAGGAAAATATCTAAGAGAGGAGGAAGCAATACGAAGAAAAAGGAGTAGCCCAACGAGAATATGAGGAAGTGGATGATAGGCACTCTCAAGTGAAACCCATATATATAGCCAATGACAAATATACCAGGTTGGACTCATGAGATTACTCTATATATGATGTGTTTAATATTTTTAGTTTGTTGGTTTTGACTATTGCCAGGTTGTAGGTTCTCACTTTTTTACACCAACTCCTTTAAACTATGGCAACCTACTTAAGTGTGTAATTCTAATACTAGTGAGATAGTCCTCTGGCCATCCTCCCGTTGACCACTTATGGAACCATTGTGAGTTTGTGGCCATGTTTAACCTCCTTGACAAAGCCTTAGCACCCTTTTTTTGGTCAGCTAGTTATGGTAGCACCATTTTTATGGTCATTTGGTTATGGTAGCACCCTTTCTCTGGTTAGCTAGTTATGGTAGCACCCTTTTTCTGGTTAGCTAGTTATGGTAGCACCCTTTTTCTGATTAGCTGGTTATGGTAATACCTTTTGTCTAGTTTACTGGTTGTACCACACTCTGTTTATCACCGTGATCATTGCTTCAAATATATACTAATTATGGTAAGCATAGATAACACTTAAAGTAGGAAACCTCAAGGTAAGTCGTTCACTTTTCGCCAAAGATAACCATTTATTGACATTCGTAGTCATTCAAGGATTGCATAGTAGGTTTTTAACCACACTTAGTAGCCACCTTTGGGCATAGACAACATAGTGTCATTGGGCTACATTGACGTTGGGATGATATGACCATGTCGTGGGTGTCATTTAACACTATGGAGATCCCCTGAACTCTCCACTTTTACTCTTGCTAGTTGTGGTACATAAGCCATCTTAGTCATGCTTTTTCATCCTCTATGTTGTAAACCACTCTATTTTAATATGTTCTTCCTTCGCTAGAGTCGATCGCTGGTTAATCACTACATAGGATGGAGAAGAGATTATGTTTGGTTGGAAAGAGTCTTTAATGTTATTTAAATATTTAAAATGGTATATTTTAGGTTAATGAAAGGAAATAATATTTAATGTTATTTCATTATCTAAAATGGTAGATTTTAGGTTAGTGAAAGGAAAGAATCTTTAATGCTATTTCATTATCTAAAATGGTATATTTTAGGTTAATGAAAGGAAAGAATCTTTAATGCTATTTCATTATCTAAAATGGTAGATTTTAGGTTAATGAAAGGAAAGAATATTTAATGCTATTTCATTATCTAAAATTGTATATTTTAGCTTAATGAAAGGAAAGAATATTTACTATTATTTCATTATCTAAAATGGAAGATTTTAGGTTAATGAAAGGAAAGAATATTTAATGTTATTTCATTATCTAAAATGGTAGATTTTAGGTTAATGAAAGGAAATAACCTTTAATATAATTTCATTAGCTAAAATGATAGAATTTAGATTAATGAAAGTGAATATGGTTTGTTTTGTAAATTAAGGGTATGGGACTTTAATTTATTAAATGAAGAAAAATGTTTATTTGAATATTAAAGTATTTGGAATGAATTGGATGATGAATGTGAATATGGTTTATTTTGTAAATTAAGGGTATGGGAAATTAATTTATGAAATGAAGAAAAAGGTTTATTTGAAGATTAAAGTAGTTGGATTTAATTGAATGATGAATGTGAATATGTTTTTTTTTGTAAATTAAGAGTATGGGATTTTTATTTATGAAATGAAGAAAAATGTTTATTTGAATATTAAAGTAGTTGTCTTTAATTGGATGATGAATGTGAATATGGTTTGTTTTGTAAATTAAGGTTATGTGACTTTAATTTATGAATTAAAGAAAAAGGTTTATTTGAAGATTAAAGTAGTTGTCTTTAATTGAATGATGAATGTGAATATATTTTTTTTTGTAAATTAAGGGTACGGGAATTTAATTTATGAAATATATAAAAAGGTTTATTTGAAGATTAAATTAGTTGAATTTAGTGAATATGGTTTGTTTTGTAAATTAAGGATATGGAGCTTTAATTTATGAAATGAAGAAAAAGGTTTATTTGAAGATTAAAGTAGTTGGCTTTAATTGGATGATGAATGTTAATATGATTTGTTTTGTAAATTATGGGTATGGGAATTTAATTTATGAAATGAAGAAAAAGGTTTATTTGAATATTAAAGTAGTTGGATTTAATTTAGTAAATAAATATAAACCCATATTATTTAGCAATTAAGGGTATGGGACTTTGATTATTTAATAAGGGTCAAACCATTTATTACAAGTAGAGCATGTGGTCTTGATGCATGGTTGAATAGCTCTCATGAGAATATGATGTTAGGAATGACCAAAATATGAGATATATTATAGATGGAAATGAATACAATATATAGGCATAAGCCTAAATGAATAACATGACAAGTTTCAAGAGAAATGGACAAGTGTCAAGGTAGAAGGTATAGTGCACATTAATTCTAACATTCCCCGTTAATTTGCACTATCCTAACTATAGAAAAAATCAATTCAAAATTAGGTAACATTCCCCCTTAATTTTGACTTCTCTTAAAGAACCCTATCATCCTCCTTTATTACATGGTTTTGTCTAGGTTCATGTTGTTTGCACTTGGATCTCCAAATGTGAATAATGCTAGATCAACGGTGTATACATCTCGATCTGTTGCCATAGGGTCAACCACTTTATTGGATTTGTTACCTCTGGGTCAGCCATCTAAGTGCCTTAGGGTCATCTTGTGTGCCTTAGGGTCAGCCACTTCTGGGTTTGTTGCCTCTGCAGATCATCCTCCAAGTATGTTTCCTCTTGTAGGTCACTGACTAGGTTCACCATAAATATAAAATCCCCCCTCATGGTGAACTCAATCTAGAAGGTGTCAATTTTAGCAAAAAATGCACCTTAATACAAAAGAAATACAATCCATGAAATACAATAAAAAATGAGCCATAGAATCCAAATGTTGAGGAGAAGAAGAAGAAAGAAAATAATATTCTGAAGTGTCTTCGTCTATAGTATTCAAAAGTACATCAAAAAAAAATCCTTGAATAGGGTCTAGGGTGTCTATGTCTATAGTCCCTACAATAGGTGTCCTTATGGTGACCATATCATCCCACTAGAATGCATGGGTAACCAACCGCTGCATCTGCTAGGTGCTCTAGAGAAGGTGACTAGGTACAAGGATCACATACATAGAGTGTCGGGTTCAACCAAAAATGCACTCTAGAATACAACAAATTTTTAGCCTCAAAATATCATAGTAGACAGTACCAAACCTAAAAATGAATTCCACCATTGGGTCTAACTCAAAAATATTTCCAATGACTATATATAAGGTAATAGTCAGATGTAAATAGGTCCTCCATATACGATAAAAGAAACAACATGCCTCTCTAGGCAGCAAATAAACCTTAGGAATATTCTCTTGGCATCGTACTCCAACGATATAAAAAATAGACTTCATAATTTTTCCCTCGCAGGGGAATTACATGGGCTAAGTGGACCATCATTCTCCATGTGGAAAAATACAAAAAATAAAAAAAACATATCCTTCACTTTCCACCTTTTAAAAAAATGCCTTTACATTGCTGTAAAGTATTCCCCCAAAAATAAAGAGCCTTCTTTTTCATGACATAATCATTAAATTACAAAATAATGTGGTATTTAAAAAAAAAGAATGCCTACCCATTATATAATAATAAAGGTGTTCCCCTCCAAACACTTGCATCAAAAAAAGGCATCAGGAAGATAGTTATATTAGGAAGGCATTATCTAAGGGAGGACCTATCTTGGGATTGGTACAATATATTCATGATTCCAATCGATTGATGCCTTCATCAGGGGTAAATACTGTTGTAACTTGGTAGTATCCTTGATGTGAGTTTGATAGAGCATCCAAGGCTTTGTCAGTTACATTTTTTGCTATTCACGCATCTCATCTCGGAGGGACCACGATGATAACTTGATAGGTGACGATCATTGCAAATGGTAGTATTTTTTTGTTTTTGGGCTTACCGTAATAAATTAGCCATAAATTTGACATCCATTCATTTTAGGTTGAGAAAAATTTACAAAAATAGTAGCATGGCTCACCCTTGGAAAACATGATGACTCACCTGATTAGCCTCATCGCTATCATTCTTTCACATGATGTAGCCTCATCATTCACATGTAGGAGGTTGTATGGTATCCAGATGGCATCAATGGTTTTCTAGCATTGTTACACCACCCTACTCATGTCAAAAACTCTAGACTAGCCTTAGGACAACAACGCTGGAAACAACCACCTCCATTACGCCTCCATATTTGTAGTGCTACAAGTGCATATCAAGGGCATCTTCTTCATTGGCATTATATGATCGATCAATGTGAACATATCACTTGTATCATGCAATGTCAAAGTGATCCTTTAAATTACATGCACGACCACCACCACATAGACTACATGTAAAGCTCCCACCAAATCTTGGAGACGATCGCTGCTGGTGTAGGCTTCTAGATTTGGCATTAGTTTTCAAATCGTTTGTGCGCCTTCAGTGTAGCAAAAACACCCTCAAATATTCAAACTCGAGCGGACCTTCAGGGATCATGGAGCATCAATTACATAGAGGAACTGTATTTTCTTTATCATGATGGAGCTAACCAGAGCATCTGATGTGGTGTTCATAGCATAACAAAACTTAGACAAGCTTTCTTCAACGCAAAAATGAAAAGCAAATTCATATTAAAAATGTGCCATGCCACTTGAGATCACTAAAAAAAAATTTGTAACCAAAAAATTTGCACTTGCCCCCTCAATGCTCAAAAAATAGTATAGTCAACAAACACAAAAGATAGCAGCAGCACATTTCACAAATCGCCCACCACATATCAAAAGAGAGCAAAAAATAGGCCTCAAAGTCACACTAAGGGAAAAAATACTTCAATGCTTTTCAAACACACCAAAAATTTATTATCCTTTCACGCTATCATAGAGGACTATCGTAGCTCCAAAGGGTAGAGGACTCCCTTTCAAGTACAACAATGAAGACACTTTCTGAGTAAAATTACAGTAGAATAAAACATATTCGATGTGGATGATATGAAAGCATTGATCCACGATAAATGCAAACATCACAAAATAAACTTCACCACCATTAAAAAAAACAATGACAACCATGATTTTTTCCATCAAATATCTGGTTTCTGATCCATAGAACGATGGAGAGCATACTCCCTAATTTGAAGAAAAATGGGGGAAGAAAAAAAATTGAGGGGGAAATGGAGGGAGGAAGAATGAGATGGGATTTACATGATGGAAATACCCCCTCAAGCTCAAAAGGGTAGGAGAATTCCTAGAGCTATGATACAAAATATTAGTAATGAAAAAAATATCAGATATATCATACATGGAAATTAGTACAATATATAGACATAAGCCTATATGAAAAAATGACAAGTGTCAAAAGAAACTGACAAGTGTCAAGAACAATGTATAGTGCACATTATTTCTAACATTCCCCATTAATGTGAACTATCCTAACTATAGAAAAAAACAAGTCAACATCAGGTAAAATTCCTCCTTAATGTTGACTTTTCTAAAAGAACCCTATCATCCTCCTTTATTACATGATTTGGTCTAGCATCATGCTCTTTGTGAGTGGCTCTCCAACTATAAATAATGCTAGATCAATAGTGTATGCATATCGGTATGTTACCATAGGGTCAACCACTTCCTTGGATCTGTTGCCACTGGGTTAGCCGTCTAAGTGCCTTAGGGTCATCATGGGTGCCTCAGGGTCAGCCAATTCCATGGATCTGGAACTTTTATTGTTGAATAAGGGTTAAACCATTTATTACAAGTAGAGTATGTGGTCTTGATTCATATGTGAATAGATCTCATGATAATATGATAGGGGAAATAGAAAGAGTAGTTTTCTATGATGCCAACTATGCATTAGAAATTTCAATTGCTTGGGTTATTTGTATAGTTGCAACTTGGCAATGAAATAAACAAATGCATTTTAAAAGCATGTCTATCCTAAAATATGACTGTCCTAATCCCCTACTATCCTCACTTGATCGATGGAAGAGCAGGAGGATAAAATTCATGAGGGATCGATGCACAAGTTTGCTCTCTAATTTACATCTTGCTTATTTATGCAAATAGATTTGATTTGTGGGGAGATTTCCCTAATGAAATTGATGCAATGTATTGTTTATATGTATGGAGTTTACCATAAATACTTATGTAATAAATGAACAAACAATATGGCTAAGGTACCTTTGTATTCTATTGATTGAATGTGATTGTATTTAGATCTTTTCTATTACTTTTTCATACTTCAATTATTGATTCATGTTTTAGTTGTCCTTTGCTTGATAATGAATTTTGTTTTATTGGGTATATTTTATATTATTATTTAAATAATTGTTATAAAAATCAGTAGTAAGTTCTAGATTAACTTAGAGGGTGACCTAAGAGCTTGAGACCCTATTAGGGAGATTTATAACTAGGTTTATAAGATCGTACCAGAGTTAAGATATCTTGTCAAAGGATAAGATTGATATCTTAACTCACAGTATACATTGCATACATATGCATAATGGCTTTCTTGGAATATGGATATGTATGTACACCTTCTAATGATTGAGGGTGGTAAGTATAGCTTATCAATTTTTATGAGATATATGGAATTATATGCATAATATAAGATATGCCTACGTAGAAGGGACTTGCGTGAGAGGAATATTGTGTGGTATAGTTCTTGAGAATGAAGAAAAAAAGATTGTACTGAGAGGGAGGGTGAACAATATAATATCAACTTTCACTTTTCTTTCCCAAACAATATTATCCAATATTATCAATGGGAATATCAATAGCAGTAATAAAAGCAATGCATAAATCATAACACACAATAGACACACCAATTTAACGTGGTTCACCCAATGTGGGCTTCTCCACGGAGAAAATATTTCTACTAAATTTTCTCAATAAATCTTCTTAGGAATCAATTCCATATTACAATTTTTATGGACCTATATCCAAAGGATACATAAATCCCCTAATGCTCTGATTTGTGGATATATCTCCATAGGAGAAATATTTCCCCTCTTCTTTGGATCATGGAACTTGACCTAGGAGAACTCTTTCTCCTCAACTGGTTCATGGATATATCTCCATAGAAGAACTCTATCTTCCTAGCTTGTTCATGGATCATAATCCATAGGAGAATTCCTCTTTGCTCTGGTTCATAGAACTCTATCCACAAGAGAACTGTTTCTCCTATGCTATGGTTGGTGCTCTTCTAGAAGACTTTTGCTCCCACTACATTGGCTTGTGGATCTCTCTCCACAAAATACCTTTGTCCTCACTCAGAATACCTTTATCCTCACTACCATGGCTAATGGATCTCTATACAATGGAGAATCATGTCCTCTGCTCTATCACATCCAAAGCTTGATATCAACTTAGCTGAAAATATATTTCAAATCTGCACTAAACACTATCTTTGGTCTAGTACAAATCTGCTCCAACTATATATCAGTTCTAGCACAAATATGCTCACAAATCTGCATCAAACTCATCCTCAAATCTGTCCTCAAGCCTTAACACAAATCTTGATCAATCATAGATCAAATATACTCATATCTAGCCCAAACCTTAACACAAAGTTTGAACAAATAAATCAATCAACTATGCTTAGATCTATCCCAAGCCTTAAAACAAAGCCCAAAAAAATCAATCAATCAAATCTGCTCAGATCTGCCCCAAGCCTTAACACAAATCTTGAACAAATCAATCACCCAACTCTGCTCTCAAGTCTTCACAAAGACTTGCATAAAATATACCCTCAAGTCCTCTCAAGAACATGCTCAATATTCACCAAGACTTACCTCAAATTTTTTGTCAAGTCCTCTCAATAAATTTCTCAATATGATCTCAAGTCTTCACCAAGACTTACCTTAAATCTTCCCTCAAGTCCTCTCAAGAACTTTGTCAATCTGCTATCAAGTCTTCACCAAGACTTACCTCAAATCTGCCCTCAAGTCCTCTCAAGAAATTTCTCAATATACTCTCAAATATTCACCAAGTCTTACCTAAAATCTACTCAAACACATGCTTAATACAACTCACAAGATATGCTCAATCAATCTCAAATATTGCACACAATGCTATCAATTGCTTTGTCTAATCTTCAAAGTAATTCCTTTAACTTGAAGCAGTTTAGACATATTCTATTCACAATTCTTTTAACCTTTGAAACATATAGAGAATGATATATTCTATGAAAGACTCAATATGTTCTACTCAATCATTAAGTTTGTTTCTTTCACAAATCTGATTTCTAATGTTTGCACATTCACTTTCAATATCACTCAAAACCAATGCTCAAGAATTTTACTCAATAATTCAACCAATGAAGCACAACTTGCTTATAAACCCTAACCAAGTGTTTCACACTACTTCCAACAACACACAATATGGGTTTCAAACCCTAACTCCAATAATATTCAATCTCTATCTCAAATGTTCTCTAAACATTCACCAATCATGCATATAAAAACCACTCAAATATTTCCAACAATGCTTATCAAACAATCCTTTTCACTCCACCTTATATTTCACAACATTCAATTCAACAACACTCTAATCAAATGATGATGTGCCCATACATTTTTAATTTGATGGATATATATCTTCAAAACATGTTTCACTATGAATTTTGTTACTATAAAGGTTAGCACACAACTTCTTTATGAGTTAGCAAACCTTCAATATGTGTGCCCGATTAAATTCCAAACCACTCTCTTGGTTTATCAAAATATTGCATCAATTCCAATAATCAAAATCCTTCAAAATATTTTTGCAAAACATACACACATTCAAAATTCCTCATACACATTTTAATTCCATCTTAACACACTCAAAACATAATCAGCAAGGACTCCAATAATTCAATTTCAAAATAATTCACTATAACTTCCTTTAGAATTTGAATGCATAGAATAATAAAAATTATTCCCTTATATCTCCCTAATTATCATAAATGCATGTTCAAAATAATTATAGCCACCATTTAGAAATATTCCAATGCACTTATTAAATCACAACTCAAATTATTCAACACCCTCAATATGGCAAAAAAATAAAAATTATTTTTAACACCTTATACCTCCACAACAACGCATACCATATGACTTAGAACCAAAGGTGCAAATTTATTAATGTAAAATAAATACCTATGTGCGTTACCTCCATGGGATTCGATACCACCAGCGTCTTAACCGTGGCCTAACCACTGCTTGAGCTAAGCGCTCACTTGAGACCACTAAAGCATCCATCGTGCTTTGTATCTTCCGCTTGGTACCAAAATATTTGAAATAAAACTTTCTTCCCTATCCTGCCACCAGAAATCAAACGTGAGATCTCCCATTCACCAATGACTTATGCTTCCAAGCTTTACCACTAGCCCAACCACCTAGTTGGTGATAGGAATATCAACCCTTGTCACTTTATACTTTACATTCTTTCCTTTGCTTTTAAAAAATTAAAAGCTTTTTGTTCTCTTGCGCTCGTGAATTTGCATCGACCAATTAATCCAATATATGCATGTGCATTCGGAGACTTACCTTATGCCTTCAAACCTTATGGTATAAATACCATACTCCTTCCTTGCTCAAACATCAATGGGAATAAACATTTAAACTTAATGTTTTGCGCCAACCCCTTACTTAGGGTTATAAATTTATTATAATAAGAATATTATAATTAATTTATAAGTAACCTTAGGATTTTATTTTAACACTTAATATTATAATAATAAATATTATAATAATAAATATTATAATAGTATTTCCTTTGGGCCTAGGTATTTCCTTCGTTCACTTTAGGCATTGTCTTAACAACTTTAATATTATAATAATAAATATTATAATATTATTTCCATTGGACCTAGGTATCTCTTTCCTTTGGGGTATTTAGACAATATTTTGACCAATCATGTGAAGATTTAAACCAAATATCTTGGGCTTAAAATATAAATATTTTAACCCTCCTTTTGTCAATTCCTTGTACTAACTTTTGATATCACTGCCACTGACTCTTGAAATCAATGACAACATAACTATTAAAAATTTCCAATAGAGAAACTTAGGGATTGTTAAATATTAAGTCGATCTGAGGTTGGTTGGGGGTTTATGAATCCATCTCCTTAGTCAAAAAAAAATTCTTTCTCTTTTTGTGTGTTTCTTATTTCTTTATTTTTGGATCATTACAAAATTACTTCAAACACTAGATTGTTAGGAGTAGAGGGCACATGATCTGGGGACTATCTTGGTCTTAATTTACTATGCATGATCATACACTCCTAGAAATAGGAAGATTTTATCATATATTACTAATGCCAAAGTTAGGGTTCAATCTATCCCTCTTGATCACCTTGGTGGAGTGTTGGTATTCAAAGGTGAGTATATTTAATGTATTTATGTGCAAAGTTATTCATGACACTAGTGGATGTCTAACTTATATTGAGAGTGCACATTAGATAATATCCCATGTACATGAATTATATTTAGTAGAAAAGCCTAGAGTGGATTATAAGAGGATGTGCAATTCTTAGTCCTGCTGATAGACATTAACATCAATGCCATGTATGTAGTTAGTCAAAATATAATAAAATATATATCGTAGGATGAGGCTTTAATTATTTTTTATAATAATTAAGAATTCACTAAATTGAATCCTTTATCAAAAACCAATTAAAAGATCCAATACCATAAAAATATTATAAGATGTGGATGCATGAAGAATTGTATCGAAAATACGTATGTTCTTTACTTGAAACCATAGAAGACTATGCCTTTTCAAGTTTAATCAATAAATAATATAATAAGTAAATGAAACTACAAATAAATTTTAGGGAGGCTAAAACTTATTTCTATTGCATAAAAACATTCAAACCTTGAATTTCATATTTTGAAAGAGACCATTTTTTTTTTTTAAATATTTCAAAAGTTAATATCTTTTCTTTAAAATATCTTTTTAGACTAGAAATATATTTACTAAAATTTGGTCAAAATAAAAACAGCTAGCTCATAACATTTAATTCCACTCCATATTGACTTAATCACAACACTATGGGTCATAAATTATCATCCAAAATGTAAATAACATAGATTTTTTTAAGGTTAATTTTAAACCACATCTAAATTCACTATGGAATTATATACTAATAATAACATCAACTTATTTATGTAATTATAAAACGGTCAATGATAATTGAGGGTATGAAATCATATGATTTTGAAATATCCATGGCAAGACCTATACACATATATATAGCTTGTTTTCTCTTCAATAAGTATCACTTGCATGGTGTCTCTTAGTTTTACTAATATTTCTCAAAGCCTACACTTCCATAGGTTAATGTGGAAGTTCAAAATGGATTGTCCATCACCTATATATTACTTTTAAACTATAAAATATGATGAGAAAATGTATTTTATAAGTAAATCCATTGAATAATGAGGACTCAATTTGTACTTCCTTTTGATCCATTTTGTAATCTCTAAATAATTTTTTGGTATCAACTAAAGTTATAAATCAACTCTATGGTCTATGCTCAATCATCTCATCATTAGAGTCCTTTTGGTGACTCATATACTTCCTAGAATAAGATTACCATATACATATTCCTCCTTTTATTCATGATTAGAAAAATAACTACTTCCTCTAAGTAGGGTATCCTTATTCATAATTAGATATTATCTATAAGAAACTTCTTCCTTTCTATCCATGTTCATTTTATTAGAGTGTTCAGTTATATGAATTTCTCCTAACATCTATAGCAAGAAACTTAAAGGTGAGACTCTTTCACTTATCACACTTTCTAAACTAGTAGAATTTATGGATGGATTTGAGATCTTAGCTTATGCTATGATAATCCTTACTCCATATTAATTTTGAAAATTATTGTTATTTTAAAGTTATAATTCCAATATCTTTTCATTTTCTATAGTTTTAAATATGATTCATAGAGAAAATAAGTTTATTTTTTCAAATCCTACATACTAGAGTTTTTGCTAGAGACATTGTTATTAACATTAATTAAAATGACACACATTTAAATGTACTTTGAGTTTAATAAGCCTACAAAATCAATTTTGTATTCTCAAACTTTTATTTCATTATGGGACCATTTAAGTAAGGCTTACACATAAGAAAAACGACATGAGAACATCAATAGTAGATAGAGGGGATCAACCTTAGGCATGTAGTTTGAAACTAGACTAATTGTGTACTTTGTCTAGAAAAGAATGTCGAAAGGAAAAGGTAATGCTTCTATGAAAGGATGTCCCTATTGCACTGCCATTTTTCTAATAAATAATGCTTTTGAATTACAATGGCACATTATCCATTGAGAAACACATTCACAACTTTAATAGTGTGTTTTATTCTATGGTGGCACTTTCACCTCATTATGGTGTTTTTTCTTGTTAATAGTATTTTTCTAGTCTAATTATTTAGGCTAATTTTTGGGTTAAGAATAGGTTTACATTCGAAATTGGGTTGTTAACCAATAGGTTATCCTAGTTATGGTTGTAGGAGAGGATTCAAACACTATATTGTTTGGTGTAGAGGGCACATGAGCTAGAGACCTTCTTGGATTTCCTTTAGTATGTTGATCATGCACTCCTGATAGTAGTATGGTTGTATCTTATGGACCTATTGCCAAAGGTAGGGTTTAGTCGGGCCATCTTAATCACTTTGGTGTATCACCGATATTCAAAGGTGAATATATGTTAGGTACCAAATGCAAATTTATTCATGACACTAGTGGATGACTAACCAAATTTTAGGGTACCCATTAGAGGATCTCTCATGTAAATCAATTAGAGTCAAATTTTAAATGGATGTATATTTAAAAGTATTCAAAGTGATAGAAATATGTTTTTATGCTATAGAAAGGCTCAAATGTGGGACACAACTAATGCACTCGTCCTAGAGTTATGCAAATATTAACTATATTCATACTAAATTTAGGAGAGGCTCTCAATGTTTTTTATAAAACTACCAATATTTTCTCCAAATTTAAGAGATTGACTATTTTTCTAATGTCTGCTTTCCAAATCATCTTTGCACGTTCACTATATGATACACATACATGTCCAATATGATAAGTGACATTATCTTACAAATAAAATTCAAGAATATGACTCACCATATAATATCTTGATAAGTATCTACAAAATCATAATTATCTTCAAGTAAAAATGACCAATCAAAAGTTTCATGCCCACTAGAATCAAGAATTGTGGTGACTATGACATTTGGTAGTTAGCTTACATAATTTGTTACCAAATTGGCACTATCATTCTTATTCTTGATGATAATGAAACTATTATAAGGATTTGGTCTAGTTTTGTAGTCTTTCATTTCTTGTCTTACTCTTTGTTTGAATGAACTCAAGAGGTTTGTGATATGCATAGATGCTTGTTTCCTTGTCCAAGATGTAGTGCTTCCAATATTTGTATGCTTGTACAATAACATAGAGATAATTATCATATAAATGATATTTTTTAAATACTTATTTGAATATATTACTATGATAAAAAACTAAATGCACATGTTATGTGAGAACATCTTCCAATGCATAGTCCACTATATTAGTCATTATCTTAAAAGGTTATTTTATATCATGTAGGAAAAGTGTAGGAACTAAAAATAGTTGGTTTTTTAGCTTCTTGGATTATCTCTATTGTGTATCTCTCTAATGAATGTTGGATTTGGAACCTTGTTTGATAAACTAGTGTAATGGATAAATAATAAGATATTTATTAAAATATTTGGGGTAATCCAATCTCTAATTATTTGAATTTTTTCATAAGCAATATAGACCTCTTTGTCAATAATGTAAGTAAGGTATTGAATCTTCATCATACCACACACACACACATGCATACACACTAGATTAACTTGTATCTTTGAACATTTTGAAGTTCTTATCAAACATATGGTAGATTATCAGCCCATATCTCACTATAGATGAGAATAGCATCTAAGTAGACTATTGTAAATAAGTTCACATAGGGATATAGCATAATATCCATCATTCTCATGAGTGTGATTGGTGCATAGGTCTAGTCAAAATACATAATTAACCACTTAAAAAACCCCTCCTTGGATTGAAATGTAGTCTTCCATACATCAATGGGCTCAATGGATTTTTGATGATAGTAAAAATTGAAATTAATTTTGGTGAAAAAATTTATGCCATGAATCTTGTATTATAATTCATCTATCTAAGTGAGTGCATACTAGTTCTTCATAATGATTTTATTCAAATATCTATAGTTGACATAGAGTCTCCATGTTCTATATTTCTTTAGATCTAAGAAAATTGGACTATTACATGATAAAGCACTTCACTTGATGTGCCCCTTGTAAATTAGATATTGGATATGACTCTTGACTTCATTGTTTTCAAGGTTTGATATGTAATAAGCAGGTGTGTTAGAAAAAGGAGAACAAGTGTGTTACTTTATTGAAATAATTTTCTCATTCTATATATCATACTATGAAAAAATCTAATTACGATGTTATATAAATTAAATTTGGTTTACATTAGAATCCTTATATATTGAATCCATAATACTAGAAGCCTTTCATTTTATTTTTTAATTTAAGGTTTAATTTTAGATTACACAATGATTCCTACAAATTGAAAATTTCCAAGGATATATAGAGATTACAATTTTTGCATTAATTTTAGGAGAGGAATTCTTAAAAGTTGTATATTCCATGGATTAGGTTTGATTTCCATAATAGTCTTTACAAATAAAAACCCAATTCATAGATATCCAAAAATAAATCTAAACCTATATATGTAAGAATTAATGATTTTTAAATACATAAAATTAAATTTTAAGAATGATTTAAAAATTATATTTTAGTTCATAACCAATAATTCCTACAATTTTTGGGTCACAAGGCCAAATTTATTACTACAAATAAAGATTTTAAGGTTAACAACTTTCCTATTTTAAACAACTTGAAAGTTCTCTCCCAACTTTTTGGTGATGGTGTATTTCCCATGAATATTGTTAATGCACTTACGGGTATCGAAAGTATATTCTTCTAAATATATGACCATATTTTATCTCCAACCTTGAATTAACATGGGATCCAATATTTATCCTAGAATTGCTTGTATTTTTATTGATGTTCTTCAAGAATTCATGGATTTAATGTTGAATATGTTGAATCTATTCCACTAGTTATGTTGGACTTTCTACTTATTTTTATCCATGAGGTGAGTACACCATGGGATACATAAGAGATATACATTGGTTGGTTTCAAGGATTACAACCAAAATAAACGTGGATGCTTGCACTCCCCAAATTATCAAGTGCATGTTGAGAGAGGTGTGAGGTAATTACCTAAGTGATAAAAGTGGTTTCATTCATACATTTTTTATGAATGGTCATACATGGCATATAACCATATATATTTTATATAGTAATACACTGCTTGTGTGGATGTATATAATATATAATCATACCCCTTAACCAAAATTAGAAAACTTTCTTTTCAACCTATAAAACCACCAGTATACAATTTTAGAGTCTAGAATAGGTTTTTGGGCGAAAATATCCATATGGGTGTATTTTTCAAAATATGGAGCTATCTATTTAGAATTTATATATCTAAAATTTATAACATGTTATTGAGTGTTTATATTTCTTTTTATTTTCTCTATGTATTTTAAAATAGTAGAACCCTTCCAAGAAAAGTTCTTCAAAAAAATAGAAATTTTACATAAATATATAAAATAGCATAGGTCACATTCAACATATTATCGTTACTTCCTACCCAAAATCATCACAAAGTCATTAGTTTAATATAAACAATTGATATTTCAATACAATATAATTGAGTTATAACAAATAACCATCAAAGTTTAACAAAATAATGATCACATTACTTTAGTTTTGTAGTTTATGGATAAAAATACTATCATAAAATATGTTTATACATGAAATGTTGAGCCTTGTACATTAAATATATTCTCATTTAAGGAATTGTATTGCCTTGTAAAAAATATGTATTTATAGTGAAAATTACTTTTTATGTGAAAATAAAAAGTATAGGTATAATCTACCTTTTAAATACTTCAATAAATTACCTAACATATTTTTCAAATTTTAAATGGATGTATCTTTAAAAGTATTCAAAGTTATAGAAATATTTTTTTATGGTGTACAAATTCTCAAAGGTGGGACAAAACTAATGTACTCACCCTAGAGTTATGAAAATATTAACTATATTCATGCTAAATTTAGGAGAGGCTCTCAATGTTTTCTATAAAACTACCAATGTTTTCACCACCTTTAAGAGATTGACACTTTTTACTAATGTGTGCTTTCCAAATCAGATTTGTGCATTAACTATATGATACACATACATCCCATATGATAAGTGATATTATCTTACAAACAAAATTCAAGAACATGACTCACCATATAAGATCCTGATAAGTATCTACAAAATCATAATTATCTTAAAGGAAAATTGACCAATCAAAAGTTTCATGCCCACTAAAATCAAGAATGGTTGTGACTATGACAATTGATAGTTCGATTACATAATTTGTTACCAAATTGGCACTCTCATTCTTATGCTTGATGATAATGAAACTATTATATGTATTTGGTCTAGTTTTGTAGTCTTTCATTTTTTGTCTTACTCTTTGTTTGAATGAACTCAAGAGGTTTGTGATATGCATAGATGCTTGTTTCCTTTTCCAAGATGTAGTGCTTCCAATGTTTGTATGCATGTACAATAATATTGAGATAATTATCATATAAAGGGTATTTTTGAAATACTTATTTGAATGTCTTACTATGATAAACAACTAGATGCACATTCTATGTGAGAACATCTTCCAATGCATAGTATACTATATTATTCATTATCTTAAAAGGTTATTTCATATCATGTTGGAAAAGTGTACCAACTAAACATAGTTGGTGTTTTAGATTCTTGGATTATCTCTATTGTCTATCTCTCTAATAAATTTTAGATTTGGTACCTTATTTGGTCAACTGGTGCAATGAATGAATAATAAGATATTTATTAAAATATTTGGGGTAATCCAATCTCTAATTATTTGAATTTTCTCCTAAGAAATATAGAAATATTTGTCAATAATGTAAGTAAGGTATTGAATCTTCATCATACCACACACACACACATGCATACACACTATATTAAATTGTATCTTTGAACAATTTGGAGTTCTTATTAAACATATTGTAGATGATCCATCCATATCTCACTATAGATGAAAATATCATTTAAGTAGACTATTGCAAATAAGTTGACATATGGATATAGCATGATATCCATAATTCTCATGAGTGTGGTTGGTACATAGGTCTATCGAAAATATATAACTAAACACTTAAAAAAATCTTGCTTGGATTGAAATGTAGTATTCCATACATCAAATCGCTCAATGGATTTTTTATGATAGTAAAAATTGAAATTAATTTTGGTGAAAAACTTTACACCATGAATCTTGTCTAATAATTCATCTATCTAAGTGAGTGCATACTAGTTCTTCATAATTATTTTATTCAAATATCTATAGTTGACATAGATTCTCCATGTTCTATATTTCTTTAGATCTAAGAAAATTGGACTATTAAATGATAAAGCACTTCATTTGATGTGCCCTTTCTAAATTAGATATTGGATATGACTATTGATTTCATTGTTTTAAAGGTTTGATATGTAATATTCAAGTGTGTTAGAAAAAAGAGAACAAGTGTGTTACTTTGTTGAAAGAAGTTTCTCATTCTATATATCATACTACGAAAAAAATCTAATTATGATGTTATAAAGATTATATTTAGTTTACATTAAAATACTTATATATTGAATCCATACTACTATAATCTTTTCATTTTATTTTTTAATTTAAGGTTTAATTTTAGTTTACACAATGATTCCTACAAATTGAATAATTTCCAAGGATATATAGAGATTAAAAAGTTTGCATTAATTTTTAGAGAGGAATTGATAAAAGTTGTAGATTCATTGGATTAGGTTTGATTTCCATAATAGTATTTAAAACTTAAACCCAATTTATAGATATTCAAGACTGAATATCAAAATATTCATTCCTAAAAATAAATCTAAACCTACATATGTAAGAATTCATGAATTTTAAATGCATAAAATTAAATTGTAAGAATGATTTTAAATTTATATTTTAGTTCATAACCAATAATTCCTACAATTTATAGGTCAGAAGGCTAAATTTATTACTACAACTAAATATTTTAAGGTTAACAACTTTCCTATTTTAAACAACTTGAAAGTTCTCTCCAAAATTTTTTGTGATGGTGTATTTGCCATGAATATTGTTAATGTACTTATGGGTATAGAAAGTATATTCTTCTAGATATATAACCAGATTTTATCTCCAACCTTGAATTAACATGGGATCCAATATTTGCCATAGAATTGCTTGTATTTTTATTAATGTTATTCAAGAATTCATGGATTTAATGTTAAATATGTTGAATCTATTCCACTAGTTATGTTTAATTTTATACTTATTTTTATCCATGAGGTGAGTAGGCCATGGGATACATAGGAGGGATACATTGGTGGGTTTCAAGGATTACAACCAAAATAAACATGCATGCTTGCACTCCCCAAATTATCAAGTGCATGTTGAGATAGGTGTGAGGTAATTACCGAAGTGGTACAAGTAGTGTCATTCATACATTTTTTATGAATGGGCATACATGGCATATAACCATATATATTTTATATAATAATACACTGCTTGTGTGGTTGTATATAATATATAATCATGACCCTTCACAAAAATTAGAAAACTTCCTTTTCAACCTATAAAACCACCATTATACAATTTTAGAGTCTAGAATAGGTTTTTGGGCGAAAACATCCATATGGGTATATTTTTTGAAAATATGGAGCCATCTATTTAGAATTTATATATCTAAATTTTATAACATGTTATTTAGTGTTTATATTTCTTTTTATTTTCTCTATGTATTTTAAAATAGTAGAACCCTTCCAAGAAGAATTTTTCAAAAAAATAGAAATTTTACATAAATATAGAAAATAGCATAGGTCACATTCAACATATTACGGTTACTTCCTATCCAAAATCATTAGTTTCATATAAACAATTGACATTTCAATACAATATAATTGAGTTATAAAAAATATCCATCAAATTTTAACAAAATAATGATCACATTCCTTTAGTTGTGTAGTTTATGGATAAAAATACTATCATAAAACATGTTTATACATGAAATGTTGAGTCTTGCACATTCAATATATTCTCATTTAAGTAATTGTATTGACTTGTAAAAAATATGCATTTATAGTGAAAATTACTTTTTATGTGAAAAAAAAAAATTAGGTATAAAAAACCTTTTAAATAATTCAATAAATTACCTAACATATTTTTCAAATTTTAAATGGATGTATTTTTAAAAGTATTCAAAGTGATAGAAATAGGTTTATATGGTGTAGAAAGGCTCAAATGTGGGACAAAATTGATGCACTAGCCCTAGATTTATGCAAATCTTAACTATATTCATGGTAAATATAGGAGAGGCTCTCAATGTTAAACTACCAATATTTTCTCCACCTTTAAGAGATTGACTCTTTTGCTAATGTGTGCTTTCCAAATCATCTTGTGCATTCACTATATGATACAAATACATGTCCCATATTATAAGTGAGATTATATTAAAAATAAAATTCAAGAACATGACTCACCATATAAGATCCTGATAAGTATCTACAAACTCATAATTATCTTCAAGCAAAATTGACCAATCAAAAGTTTCATGCCCGCTAAAATCAAGAATGGTTGTGACTATGATAATTGGTAGTTAGCGTACATAATTTGTTACAAATTTGAACTCTCATTCTTATGCTTGATGATAATGAAACTATTATATGTATTTGGTCCAAATTTGTAGTCTTTCATTTCTTGTCTTACTGTTTGTTTTAATGAACTCAAGAGGAAAATATAAATAGGAATTTTTTTCCTTGTCCAATATGTATTGCTTCCAATGTTTGTATGCTTGTACAATAACATCGAGATAATTATCATATAAAGGGTATTTTTGAAATACTTATTTGAATGTCTTACTATGATAAACAACTAGATGCACATGCTATGTGAGAACATCTTCCAATGCATAGTCCACTATATTAGTCATTATCTTAAAAGGTTATTTCATATCATGTAGTAAAAGTGTAGGAACTAAACATAGTTGGTGTTTTAGCTTATTGGATTATCTCTATTATGTATATCTCTAATGAATGTTGGATTTGTAACCTTATTTGGTCAATGGGTGCAATGAATAAATAATAAGATTTTTCTTAAAATCTTTGGGGTAATCCAATCTATAATTATTTCAATTTTCTCATAAGCAATATAGACCTTTTTGTCAATAATGTAAGTAAGGTATTGAATCTTCATCATACCACACACACACACACATGCATACACACTAGATTAACTTGTATCTTTGAACAATTTGGAGTTATTATCAAACATATTGTAGATGATCCACCCAAATCTCACTATAGATGAGAATATCATTTAATTATACTATTGTAAATAAGTTAGCATATGGATATAGCATGATATCCATCATTCTCATGAGTGTGGTTGGTGCATAGGTCTAGCCAATATACATAATTAACCACTTAAAAAAACCCTCTTTGGATTGAAATGTAGTCTTCCATACATCAATGGGCTCAATGGATTTTTGATGAAAGAAAAATTTAAATTAATTTTGGTGAAAAATTTTACACCATGAATCTTGTCTAATAATTCATCTTTCTAAGTGAGTGCATACTAGTTCTACAAAATGATTTTATTCAAATATCTATAGTTGACATAGAGTCTCCATGTTCTATATTTATTTAGCTCTAAGAAAAATGGACTATTACATGATAAAAAACTTAATTTGATGTGCCGCTTCTAAATTAGATATTGGATATGTCTCTTGATTTTATTGTTTTCAAGGTTTGATATGTAATATGCAATTGTGTTAGAAAATGGAGAACGAGTGTGTTACTTTATTGAAATAATTTTCTCATTCTATATACCATACTATAAAAAAAATCTAATTACGATGTTATATAAATTATATTTAGTTTACATTAGAATCCTTATATATTGAATCCATACTACTGGAAGCATTTCATTTTATGTTTTAATTTATGGTTTAATGTTAGCTTACACAATTATTCCTACAAACTGAATAATTTACAAGAATATATAGAGATTAAAATTTTTGCATTAATTTTTAGAGAGGAATTCTTAAAATTTGTAGATTCCATGGATTAAGTTTTACTTCCATAATAGTATTTACAACTTAAACTCAATTCATTGATATTCAAGACTGAATATCAAAATATTCATTCCCAAAAATAAATGTGAACCTACACATGTAAGAAGTCATGATTTTTAAATACATAAATTTAAATTGTAATAATGGTTTTAAATTTATATTTTAGTTCATAACCAATAATTCCTACAATTTGTAGGTCACGAGGCCAAATTTATTACTAAAACAAAATATTTTAAGGTTAAAAAATTTCCTATTTTAAACAACTTGAATGTTCTCTCCCAAATTTTTAGTGATGGTGTATTTCCCATTAATATTGTTAATGTACTTATGGGTATTGAAACTACATTATTCTAAATATATGACCATATTTTATCTCCAATCTTGAATTAACATGGGATCCAATATTTGTCATACAATTGCTTATATTTTTATTGATGTTATTCAAGAATTCATGGATTTAATGTTAAATATGTTGAATCTATTCCACTAGTTATGTTGGACTTTCTACTTATTTTTATCCATGAGGTGAGTACACCATGGGATACATAGGAGAGATACATTGGTGGGTTTCAAGGATTACAACCAAAATAAAAATGCATGCTTGCACTCCCCAAATCATCAAGTGCATGTTGAGAGAGGTGTGAAGTAATTACCTAAGTGATAAAAGTGGTTTCATTCATACATTTTTTATGAATGGTCATACATGGAATATAACCATATATATATTTTATAGTAATACACTGCTTGTGTAATTTTATATAATATATAATCATAACCCTTAACCAAAATTAGAAAACTTCCTTTTCAACATATAAAACCACCATTATACAATTTTAGAGTCTAGAATATGTTTTTGGGTGAAAACTTCTATATGGGTATATTTTTCAAAATATGGAACTATCTATTTACAATTTATATATCTAAATTTTATAACATGTTATTGAGTGTTTATATTTCTTTCTATTTTCTCTATGTATTTTAAAATAGTAGAACCCTTCCAAGAAAAGTTCTTCAAAAAAATAGAAATTTTACATAAATATAGAAAATAGAATAGGTCACATTCAACATATTATCATTACTTCCTACCCAAAATCATCTCAAAGTAATTAGTTTCATATAAACAATTGATATTTCAATACAATATAATTGAGTTATAACAAATATCCATCAAAGTTTAACAAAATAATGATCACATTCATTTAGTTGTGTAGTTTATTGATAAAAATACTATCATAAAATATGTTTATACATGAAATGTTGAGCCTTGTACGTTCAATATCTTCTGATTTAAGTAATTGTATTGCCTTGTAAAAAATATGTATTTATAGTGAAAATTACTTTTTATGTGAAAATAAAAAAATATAGATATAATCTACCTTTTAAATAATTCAATAAATTACCTAACATATATTTCAAATTTTAAATGGATGTATCTTTAAAAGTATTCAAAGCGATAGAAATGGGTTTATATGGTGTAGAAAGGCTCAAATGTTGGACACAACTGATACATTAGCCCTAGATTTATGCAAATCTTAACTATATTCATGCTAAATTTATGAGAGGCTCTCAATGTTAAACTACCAATGTTTTCTCCACCTTTAAGAGATTGACTCTTTTGCTAATGTGTGCTTTCCAAATCATATTTGTGCATTCACTATATGATACACATACATGTACCATATGATAAGTGATATTATCTTACAAATAAAATTCAAGAACAGGACTCACCATATAAGAGCCTGATAAGTATCTATAAAATTATAATTATCTTCAAGTAAAATTGACCAATCAAAACTTTCATGCACACTAAAATCCAGAATGTTTGTGACTATGTCAGTTGGTAGTTAGCTTACATATTTTTTTACCAAAGTGGCACTCTCATTCTTATGCTTGATGATAATGAAACTATTATATGTATTTGGTCTAGTTTTGTAGTCTTTAATTTCTTGTCTTACTGTTTATTTTAATGAACTCAAGGGGTTAGTGATATGCATAGATGTTTTTTCCTTGTCCAATATGTAGTGCTTCCAATGTTTGTATGCATGTACAATAACATCGATATAATTATCATATAAAGGGTATTTTTGAAATACTTATTTGAATGTCTCACTATGATAAACAACTAGATGCACATGCCATGTGAGAACATCTTCCAATGCATAGTCCACTATATTAGTCATTATCTTAAAAGGTTATTTCATATCATGTAGGAAAAGTGTAGGAACTAAACATAGTTGGTGTTTTAGCTTCTTGGATTATCTCTATTATGTATCTCTCTAATGAATTTTGGATTTGGAACCTTCTTTGGTCAATGGGTGCAATGAATAAATAATAAGATGTTTATTAAAATCTTTGGGGTAATCCAATCTCTAATTATTTCAATTTTCTCATAAGCAATATAGACCTCTTTTTCAATAATGTAAGTAAGGTATTTAATATTCATCATACCACACACACACATATGCATACACACTAGAATAACTTGTATCTTTGAACATTTTGAAGTTCTTATAAAACATGTTTTAGATGATCCACCCATATCTCACTATAGATGAGAATATCATTTAAGTAGACTATTGTAAATAAGTTGGCATATGGATATAGCATGATATCAATAATTCTCATGAGTGTGGTTGGTGCATAGGTCTAGCCAATATACATAATTAACCACTTTAAAAAATCCTCCTTGAATTGAAATGTAGTCTTGCATACATCAATGGGCTCAATGGATTTTTGATGATAGTAAAAATTGAAATTAATTTTGGTGAAAAACTTTGCACCATGAATATTTTCTAATAATTCATCTATCTAAGTGAGTGCATACTATTTCTTCAAAATTATTTTATTCAAATATCTATAGTTGACATAGAGTCTCCATGTTCTATATTTATTTAGATCTAAGAAAATTGGACTATTACATTATAAAGCACTTAATTTGATGTGCCCCTTCTAAATTAGATATTGGATATGACTCTTGATTTCATTGTTTTCAAGGTTTGATATGTAATATGCAAGTGTTTTAGAAAAGGAGAACGAGTGTTTACTTTATTGAAAGAATTTTCTCATTCTATATATCATACTATAAAAAAATCTAATTATGATGTTATATAAATTATATTTAGTTTACATTAGAATCCTTATATATTGAATCAATACTACTAGAAGCTTTACATTTTATGTTTTAATTTAAGGTTTATTGTTAGCTTACACAATGATTCCTACAAATTGAATAATTTGCAAGGATATATAGAGATTGCAATTTTTGCATTAATTTTTCTAGAGGAATTCTCAAAAGTTGTAGATTCCATGGATTAGCTTTTATTTCCATAATATTATTTACAAATTAAACCCAACTCATAGATATTCAAGACTGAATATCAAAATATTCATTCCAAAAAATAAATCTAAACCTACATATGTAAGAATTCATGATTCTTAAATACATAAAATTAAATTGTAAGAATGATTTTAAATTTATATTTTAGTTCATAACCAATAATTCCTACAAAAAGATGGAAAACTAAAGGTGAGTTACAAATCTCTATTTATCCAAATGGTTATTTTCTTGTTTTATTTGCTAATAATGAAGATAGAGAGAAAAATTTTCAAGGGGGTCCTTGGTTTTTTGGAAGGGCAAGGCTTTTCATGAAGCCCTGGCATACTAAATTTAAATACGAAGAAGAGATGCCTTCTATAGCTCCCGTGTGGGTTAGACTCTTTGGCCTGCCTATTGAATTTTGGAATCCTATTGTTTTTTCTTCAATTGGAAACTCTTTAGGAACTTTTATGATGACTGCTGATTGTACTCTAAATTTTGAACATATTATTTATGCTCGAATTTGTGTTTTAATGGATTTTGACAAAACCCTACCTAAAAATATCACATTACAATTTGGGGAAGACACTTGGAAGCAAGTAGTGGACTATGAGAACATTCCTTTTCGTTGTAGAATTTGCCATGAATATGGTCATTTAGCCAATTCTTGCACAAATAAAATTCTTGATCAAAAGAAAGAAGATATAAAATCAACAGGTTTCCAAATACCTAAGAAGAAGAACACTCAGAAAAAACAAGTAATGAAGGATCAATCAAAGTCATTTGCTAATATGTTTGAAATCCTTTCCACAAATGATGTCCCAAGTGAGGAAGAGGAAATAATGGAAACTAAAATCTTAGAAACACAATTTAAATATGAAGGAAAGAACTTAGAGATAAACCAACAAATCAAAGGTTTTCAATAGAAAAAAAAAGGAGAAAATTTACACAAGAAAAACAATATTTCAAATGTCAAAACTTAAAATAATGCAGGTCCCAATATAGACTCCATTGAACCATCTAGTAAAATTTTGGTTGTGTATGAGCATTCTTCAAGGTTAGAAGCCATCTCAGATTCAATTGGAATAAGTCAAGAAACAGGGAAAAAAAAATTGAAGATGGATTCTAATCAAAAAGTAGGTCGCAAGACCAATCAATATCATATGGTAAAAGAAGGTGAAAAGCTTGTAGAGGAAGGTAATATTAATGCCCTTCCCAACATTTTTAGCCCTGGTATTAATGAAGATCATCAATTGGAATATTAGAGGACTCCAAGGGGAGTCTTTAAAAAAAAAATGAAATTAGAAGAATGATTCAGATAAATCATCCACGTCTTGTTTTCCTTCAAGAAACAAAGATGTCAATGGAGGATATGGACTTAATTGCCAGTAAAATTTGGTCAACTGGAAAAGTGGTTTCCCTTAGTTCCCAAGGGACTTCGGGTGGCATTGCTTGTCTTTGGGACCCAAAAGAGGTAGTTATTCACCATATGGTTGGCAGTTGGGGTTTGTTGGCTATAGCTATTCAAAGTAGACATTCCAACCAGATTATGCTCTGCATTACTATTTATGCCCCGACTTCTTTGGAGGAAAAAAGAAGACAGTGGAAGTATATTACTCATATTATCTCTCATTTTCCTAAAGCTTGGATCTTGATCGGAGGAGATTTAAATACCATCCTCTATATGGATGAGAAAATGTGGGGAAATAGAAATTTGGACAAAAGTACTGACCTCATGAGCAAATATATTGCAAACCTCCATCTTGTGGATATCCAACTAGACAATGGCCTTATGACTTGGTCTAAAAGAAGGCAAGGCTTAGCTTGTATAATGGAGAGATTGGATAGGTTTTTGCTCTCTGAAAATTTCTTAATCCATGGTCACATTCCTAAAGTGAAGACTCTTAATAATGCTGGTTCGGATCATTGGCCAGTCATGGTGGAAATGTGGAAAACAAATGTGAGTTTCTCTCCTTTTTTTTTTCAATTAATGTGGCTTAGAGACATTTCCTTCATACCTCGTGTGCAACAATGGTGGAAGGAAGGTAAACCTAGGCATGGGACTAAGATGTTCTATTTTGCCAAAAGACTACAATACATTAAATCCAAAATCAAGACTTGGAACTGGAAAGAGTTTGGGGATGTTCATAAAAAAAACATGAAGTTATTGCTCATCTAAAAATTTGAATAAGAAAATCTATTTAGATGGCCTCAAAGAGAAGAGAAGTGTAGATGAAATTAAACTCACAACTCAGTTAGAGGAATGGGAAAAAGAGAAGAAATCTTATGGAAGAAAAAATCTAGAATTCAATGGCTCAAAGAAGGAGATCGAAACACAAATTTCTTCCACAAATCTCTTCTAGCTCGAAGATCTCACAACTTTATTTCTTCCTTAAAATCAAATTCTGGAGATGTTGTTTATACTTGGGATGGCATGAACTCTATTGTTGTTGATTACTTTTCCAATATTTTTGCTGCTACTCCTCTTGACTCCGCTTCACAACAAAATGTTCTTCAAGCAATCCATTATCTTATCACTTCTGAGGAGAAATCTCTTTTGACTACTCCTATTACTATCAATGAGCTTCAACAAGTAGTTTTTAAAATGCAAAAATGGAAAACCCTAGGTCCTGATGGTTTTCCTATTGAGTTCTACCAAGAGTTCTGGGATATCCTTCATGTTGATTTATTTGAGGTGGTGGAAGAATCCAGGAAATCCAAAGAAATTTTGAAGGTTATCAATAAAACTTATATTACTTTTGTTCCAAAATATCAAGAAGTTGATCATATCTCAGCTTTTAGACCTATTGCTTTATGTAATGTTCTTCTCAAAATTATTACTAAAATCATGGCAGAAAGGTTGAAGCCTCTTTTGCATAAGATTATTTCCCCAGAGCAAGGGGGATATGTGGAAGGATGTCAAATAGTAGATGAGATAGTTCTTTCTCAGGAAGCCATCCATTCCATGGATATGCAAAATTATCCTTCTATGTTCATCCGGTTAGACTTATCCAAATCTTATGACAGAGTGGATTGACACTTCCTTATCAAAGTTTTGAGGCAATTTGGTTTCTCTAAGGATTGGATGGATTGGATTATGGGATGTATCTCTTTAGTTTCCTACTTAGTTCTTATCAATGGCAAGCCTTCTTAGTCTTTCCCAGCTTCCAAAGGTATTAGGCAAGGTGACCCGCTATCCCATTATTTATTCATCATTCTTGCTGAATGCTTGGGTAGGAATATAACCAAAAAGAGGGAAAATAAAACCCTTGAGGGAGTTACCATTGCTCATGGATCTAGACCTATCTCTCATATTCAATTTGTGGATGACTCTACCCTTTTAGGTATAGCTACAGTTAAGGAAGCTTCTAATATTAAGCAAATCATTAGCTATTTTTATAAGGCTACTGGGTTGTTGATCAATGAAGACAAATCTAAAGTTATTTTCTTTCATTGCTCTGCTAGACAGGAATCCATGGTCATGGATAAATTAAGATATAAGAAGACATATCTTCCAATCACTTATTTAGGTATTCCCATAAATATTCAAAGGCAAAAAAATAAAGATTGGAATTGGTTGTTGGACAAAGTCAAGAAGAAAATTGGAAAGTGAACAAACAAGTGGCTTTCTTCTAGGGGTAGAATCACCTTGGTAAAATCAGTCCTTCAAGCTATTCCTATTTATGTTTCTTCCATTTTGAATATCCCAAATGCTGTTCTTCGAGAATTGGATCAAATCAGTCATCGTTTCCTTTGGAGTGGTACTAAGGAGAAAATAAAATGGGCCTTGGTGAAATGAGATACTTTATGTCTTCCTAAGAGTGAAGGGGGGTTAGGATTTCGGTCTTAAATTAATAACAACAAAGATTTAGCTGCTAAATTATATTGGAGGATGTTGCATAACCCCAATGATCTTTGGGCCAATAATATTCATGCTAAATATGCTGAGAACAAAAGTCCTGAAGACCTTGTTCGCTATCAACTTCCTACCAAAGGTTCTATTTTAGCGGTTCTTAAGACTCGGTGAGGATTTGATAAAGAAAAAATTATTTTGGATCATTCATAATGGTCAACATGCAAATTTTTGGATAGATTCTTGGGATGGTCACAAGCCTTTGATAACTCAATTTCCCGATTGGAGGCCTTGGATGGAGGAGCTTCACCGAGCTAATTGGATAAAGGTGGCTAATTATTGTCGGTACCATACTGGTAATTCAAAGTTTGGTAGATATTGGATCCCTATTGAGGACTGGCCTATTCAAATCCCAGAAAGGCAAAGACAAGATATCCAAGGCATCCTTCATATGAGATCCCTCTCTTGGTCCCATGAAAAATATTGTTTTGGATGGAAAAACACTACTAAGGGTGAGTATTCAGTTGCTCAAGGTTATTTGACCTTATGCCATAATAATCCCAACCATTCTTCTGACATATTTTCTCAATTGTGGGATCAAAAGCTCTGGCCTAAGGTGATGTTCTTTAATTGGCTTTTATTGCATCGTAGGGTGCTTACTGGTGAGCAACTTATGAAGCGTGGTTTTCATGGCCCTTTTAGATGTGAAATGTGTGAAGAGAATGTAGAAAATATCAAAAATATTTTTATTGAGTGTACTTTAGCCTCTGAGCTATGGAGGAGAATGGAAACTTTACTTGGCTTACAGTGGTCCAATTTTTTCACTTTTGAACAGCTTTGGAGGGATTGGCCTAATCAAGAGGGTGTTGATCATTTTATTAGGCAATTAGTTTGGATGGGTTCTACCATTCTTCTTTGGAATATTTGGAATGAAAGGAACAATCAAATTTTTAATCAAGATAGGAAGGATATTCACTATATTTGGCAAAAGACCATAACCAACTTAGTTGAATCAGTCCATCAACTCCTTAATCACCCCTAAAACTCCCACCAAAGATGGGATCAAGTGATGCAAAGATTGAATATTAAACCTTCTAAGGGCAACCAACTTAAAGGGAATGTGAGTATTAGTAAGATGGATAGGACTAGAAATTGGCAACCTCCTCCTAAGGATTTTGGAAAAGTCAATACCGATGGAGCCTCTAGAGGGAACTCTAGAAAAGCCAATGTGGGAGGAATTGGTAAACTTTCAGATGGCTCCCTGGTTTTTACTTTTGCTGAGAATTTGGGTATTCTTTCCAATAACCTTGTTGATGGGTATGGTATCCTTAGAGGCCTTTAGGAGGCTACTAAGGTTGGATGGGAAAACGTGTTAGTTGAGTCTGAATCTCAACTTACGATTAATCTCTTGAAGACTCTTTCTAAGAATCATAAGGTGGATTGGAGAATAAAAAGAATTATTGAGAAGATTCAGTTAATCCAGATGGGATTTTTGAAAGTTGATTACAATCATGTGGTCAGAGATCAAAACAAGAGTGCCGATGCTTTAGCTAATTGGGCTTTGGACAAAGGTGATCTTACTTGTTATGGCCACCCTCCTATATGGTGGGCTTATCAAATTAGGGAAGCTCTTCTTTCTATCATTTCTTTGGATGGCTCCAGTTCTTAAGGTACCTAGTTTCTTCTTGTTTTTTTTTTGTCTCTCTTTGGTTCATTCAGTTTTTTTAGTTCCCTAGATCATTCTATTCTTTATTTTGTCTCCTTTGTTGATTCTTGCATTAATAGTCTTCTGGTCTAGATAGGCTATTGTTTTGTTCATTTTTTTTCTTTTGTCTTCTTTTTTTTTTTTTTAGTTTTTTAAGGTGGGTGGCTTCTTTTGTTTTGTTTTGTTTTTGTGTTCTTTGTGTTGTTTTTTGTTGGTCTTGTGTTTTTGTTGTTTTGTTTTGTTTTTTTTTTTTTATGTTTTTTGTTATTATTCTTGTGTTTTTTTCATTCTTGTTCTTGGGTTTCTCTTTGTTTGTGTTATTTCATTTTTTTATGTGTGAGTGTTTTCTATGTTTTTTGTTTTTGTTTATTGTCTGTTGTTGGTTGTTTTTATTTTTATTTTATTTATTTTATTTTTTAGGTTTTGGTTGTGTTTTTTTTTTCATGTTTTTTTGGGTTATGTCTTTGTAGTGTTCTGTTGTTTTTGTCTTGTTTGTGTTTTGTTATGTGGTTCTTGTGTTCTTCTATGTGGTTTGTGTTGTGGTTTCTTTTATCTTATTGTGCAAGTTTGGTTGTGCTTTTGGTTTTGACACACTCAAGGAGCATGTTTTTTATTTTATTTTATTATTTTTGTTGTTATTTACTTTTTTTAATTTGGTTTTGTGTGTTTGTTTGCTCCTTAAGTATGTCAAAGGTGGTAGGCCAGGTCCAATTCCTGGGCGTTTTTGGCGGAATGGATACCCCTGCCTCCTTGGGTCTTACCCAAAAGTGGCATCCCTTTTGGGATGTTTTCCACAAATAAAAAAAATTCCTACAATTTGTAGCTCACAAGGCCAAATTTATTACTACAACTAAATATTTTAAGGTTAACAACTTTCCTATTTTAAACAACTTGGAAGTTCTCTCCCAACTTTTTGGTGATGGTGTATTTCCCATGAAGATTGTTAATGTACTTATGGGTATTGAAAGTATATTCTTCTAAATATATGACCAGATTTTATCTCCAACCTTTAACTAATATGGGATCCAATATTTTTCATAGAATTTCTTGTATTTTTATTGATGTTATTCAAGAATTCATGGATTTAATGTTAAATATTTGAATCTATTCCACTAGTTATGTTGGAATTTCTACATATGTTATTCATTCCAAAAAATATATCCAAACCTACATATGTAAGAATTCATGATAATTAAATACATTAAATTAAATTGTAAGAATGATTTTAAATTTATATTTTAGTTCATAACCAATAATTCCTACAATTTGTAGGTCACAAGGCCAAATTTATTACTGCATCTAAATATTTTAAGGTTAACAACTTTCCTATTTTGAACAACTTGAAAGTTCTCTCCCAACTTTTTTGTGATGGTGTATTTCCCATGAATATTTTTAATGTACTTATGGGTATTGAAAGTATATTCTTCTAAATATATGACCAGATTTTATCTCCAACCTTTAATTAACATTGGATCCAATATTTTTCATACAATTACTTGTATTTTTGGTTCAGGTTCTTCTCTGGGACTCTTCCTGGGTTTTCTTAGGTTGCTTTTGGAAGTCTTCTTGACATCTGCTCATTGAGGATCTTCAGTGGTGATTGGTTGGGTCTTAGGATTTTTGGCTTCTTGAGCAGTTTTGCACAACATCCTTTTGGTCAGTGGAAGGACCACATGCTTGATATTGTGACTCTGCTCTTTGGTTTCAAGGTGGTGAGTCTTGTAGGATTTCAGTTCCTTTCATGGCTTTGCAGCCTCTGGTATTTTTGTTGCTGAATCCTTGCAGGTTCTCCTCCTTGTTTCCTTGAAGCTGCTTTTTGGCGGGTCTGAGGAATTATGGCTTCATGAGCAGTTTTGCACAACATCCTTTTGGTATTGAGGGGTTTTCCATGTGCTTTCTACTGTGACTTTTCTCTTTGGGTATGAAGTGGTAGTTCCTGTGGGTATCAGTTACTTTCATGGCTTTTGGGGGCCTCTGGCTTTATTGTTGCTGATTCCTTATGGGACTTCCTTTTCTTTTAACCTGAAGCTATTGTTGAAGGTTTTATGGGATGTATGGCTATTGTATTTTGGTTTGTGCTCTAAATTTTGTAGTCATGCATCCTCGTGCTTCCTTCTTGGTGAATTCTTGTGGCACTTTCCCATCCTTTCCTTCAAAAGTGTTGTTCTGCTACTATCTGCTTCCTTTGTTGGGTAGGTGTTTTCGAAGGCTTCCTTTTTTGCATAAGGACCTTGTGGCCTGGGGTGTTCCTTTTTCTATTGAACCACTATAGTACCATATTTAGGCTATTGTTCAATTTTGCTTCTTTTTAGGCTCCCTTGCGTGGGATGTTGGTTTTCTTCAGATCTTTATTTTCCAAGGGTGGTTTCTAGTTTTCCCTCCCTTGGGATGTTTCAAATTTTAAAAATTTGGCTTTGTTTCCCTTTCTCACCCATGGGAGAGTTTCAAAAGAATTTTTCATGGTTGGGGTGGTTTTTCACTATCTTCCACCCTTGTTTAGTGCCTTGTGATTCAAATTTGGACTTTTGGTGGGCTTTCCCTTCCTGTCCATTTTTCCTTTGGTGCAAAGGAAGACATCTTCCTCTGGCACAAAGGATTTCATGTTCCTTTATTTGTTCCTTTGGGTTGTCCTTGCCTGTCCTTTTGTCCATCCTTGGACAAATTCCTTTTGTTTCATTCTGATGTTTCATGTTGTATTTTGATCCTTTGTAATCAGGTTTTGGGATCCTTGACAAAAACCCACTTTTAATCTACCAAAAAAAAAAATGTTGGACTTTCTACTTATTTTTATCCATGAGGTGAGTACACCATGGGATACATAGGAGAGATACATTGGTGGGTTTCAAGTATTACAACCAAAATAAACATGCATGCTTGCACTCGCCAAATTATCAAGTGCATGTTGAGAGCGTTGTGAGGTAATTACCTAAGTGATAAAAGTGGTGTCATTCATACATTTTTTATGAATGTTCATAAATGGCATATATCCATATAAATTTTATATAGTACTACACTTCTTGTGTAATTTTATATAATATATAATCATAACCCTTAACCAAAATTAGAAAACTTCCTTTACAACATATAAAACCACCATTATACAATTTTAGAGTCTAGAATAGGCTTTTGGGAAAAAACATCCATATGGGTATATTTTTCAAAATATGGAGCTATCTATTTAGAATTTATATATCTAAATTTTATAACATGATATTGAGTGTTTATATTTCTTTTTATTTTCTCTATGTATTTTAAAATAGTAGAACCCTTCCAAGAAAAATTCTTCAAAAAAATAGAAATTTTACATAAATATAGAAAATAGAATAGGTCACATTCAACATATTATCGTTAATTTCTACCCAAAATCATCTCAAAGATATTAGTTTCATATAAAAATTTGATATTTCAATACAATATAATTGATTTATAACAAATATCCATCAAATTTTAACAAAATAATGATCACATTCCTTTAGTTGTGTAGTTTATGGATAAAAACACTATCATAAAACATGTTTATACATGAAATGTTGAGCCTTGTACATTCAATATCTTCTCAATTAAGTAATTGTATTGCCTTGTAAAAAATATGTACTTATAGTGAAAATTACTTTTTATGTGAAAAAAAAGAAAGAAAATAGGTATAATCTACCATTTAAATAATTCAATAAATTACCTGACATATTTTTCAAATTTTAAATGGATGTTTCTTTAAAAGTATTCAAAGTGATAGAAATAGGTTTTTATGGTGTAGAAAGGCTCAAAGGTGGGACACAACTGATGCACATGCCCTAGTGTTATACAAATCTTAACTATATTCATGCTAAATTTAGGAGAGGCTCTCAATGTTTTCTCTAAAACTACCAATGTTTTCTCCAACTTTAAGAGATTGACTCTTTTGCTAATGTGTGTTTTCCAAATCATCTTTGTGCATTCAGTATATGATACACATACATGTCCCATATGATAAGTGATATTATCTTACGAATAAAATTCAAGAACATGACTCACCATATAAGAGCGTGATAAGTATCTACAAAATCATAATTATCTTCAAGCAAAATTGACCAATCAAAAGTTTCATGCCCACTAAAATCAAGAATGGTTGTGACTATGAAAATTGGTAGTTAACTTACATAATTTTTTATCAAATTGGCAATATCATTCTTATGCTTGATGATAATGAAACTATTATATGTATTTGGTCCAATTTTGTAGTCTTTCATTTCTTGTCTTACTCTTTGTTTTAATGAACTCAAGAGGTTAGTGATATGCATAGATGCTTGTTTCCTTGTCCAAGATGTAGTGCTTCCAATGTTTGTATGCTTGTACAATAACATCGAGATAATTATCATATAAAGGGTATTTTTGAAATACTTATTTGAATGTCTTACTATGATAAACAACTAGATGCACATGATATGTGAGAACATATTCTAATGCATAGTCCACTATATTAGTCATTATCTTAAAGGGTTATTTCATATCATGTAGGAAAAGTGTAGGAACTAAATATAGTTGGTGTTTTAGGTTCTTGGATTATCTCTATTGTGTATCTCTCTAATAAATTTTGGATTTGGAACCTTCTTTGGTCAACGGGTGCAATGGAGAAATAATAAGATATTTATTAAAAATTTTGGGATAATACAATATCTAGTTATTTTAATTTTCTCAAAATAAATATAGACCTCTTTGTCATAATGTAAGTAAGGTATTGAATCTTCATCATACCACACACACACACATGCATACACACTAGATTAACTTGTATCTTTGAATAGTTTGGAGTTCCTATCAAACATATTGTAGATGATCGACCCATATCTCACTATAGATGAGAATATCATTTAAGTAGACTATTGTAAATAAGTTGGAATATGGATATAGCATGATATCCTTCATTCTCATGAGTGTGGTTGGTGCATATGTCTAGCCAAAATACATAATTAACCACTTAAAAAAACCCTCCTTGGATTGAAATGTAGTCTTCCATACATCAATGGGCTCAGTGGATTTTTAATGATAGTAAAAATTGAAATTAATTTTGGTGAAAAAATTTGCACCATGAATCTTGTCTAATAATTCATCTATCTAAGTGAGTGCGTACTAGTTCTTCAAAATGATTTTATTCAAATATCTATAGTTGACATAGAGTCTCCATGTTCTACATTTCTTTAGATTTAAGAAAATTGGACTATTACATGATAAAGCACTTCATTTGATGTGACCATTCTAAATGAGATATTATATATGACTCTTGATTTCATTATTTTCAAGAATTGATATGTAATATGCAAGTGTGTTAGAAAAAGGAGAACGAGTGTGTTACTTTATTGAAATGAGTTTCTCATTCTATATATCATGCTATAAAAAAACTCTACTTACGATGTTATATTTATTATATTTAGTTTACATTAGAATCATTATATATTGAATCCATACTACTAGAAGCTTTTCATTTTATGTTTTAATTTACATAATGATTCCTACAAATTGAATGATTTGCAAGGATATATAGATATTAAAAATTTTGCATTAATTTTTAGAGAGGAATTCTTAAAGGTTGTAGACTCCATGGATTAGGTTTGATTTCCATAATAGTATTTACAAATTAAACCCAATTCATAGATATTCAAGACTGAATATCAAAATATTCAATCCCAAAAATAAATTTAAACCTACATATGTAAGAATTCATTATTTTTAAATACATAAAATTAAATTGTAAGAATGATTTTAAATTTATATTTTAGTTCATAACAAATAATTCCTACAATTTGTAGGTCACAAGGCCAAATTTATTACTACAAATAAATATTTTAAGGTTAACAACTTTCCTATTTTAAACAAATTGAAAGTTCTCTCCAAAATTTTTGGTGATGGTTTATTTCCCATGAAGATTGTTACTGTACTTATGGGTATTGAAAGTATATTCTTCTAAATATATGATCATATTTTATCTCCAAACTTGAATTAACATATGATCCAATATTTGTCATAGAATTGTTTGTATTTTTATTGATGTTCTTCAAGAATTCATGGATTTAATGTTAAATATGTTGAATCTATTCCACTAGTTATGTTGGACTTTCTACTTCTTTTTATCCATGAGGTGAGTACACCATGGGATACATAGGAGATATACATTTGTGGGTTTCAAGGATTACAACAAAAATAAACATGCATGCTTGCACTCCCTAAATTATCAAGTGCATTTTAAGAGAGGTGTGAGGTAATTACCTAAGTGATAAAAGCAGTTCCATTCATACATTTTTTATGAATGGTCATACATGGCATATAAACATATATATTATATAGTAATACATTGCTTGTGTAATTGTATAAAATATATAATCTTAACCCTTAACCAAAATTAGAAAACTTCTTTTCCAACCTATAAAATCACCATTATACAATTTTAGAGTCTAGAATAAGTTTTTGGGCGAAAACATCCATATGCGTATATTTTTCAAAATATGGAGCTATCTATTTAGAATTTATATATCTAAATTTTATAACATGTTATTAAGTGTTTATATTTATTTTTATTTTCTCTATGTATTTTAAAATAGTAGAACCCTTCCAAGAAAAATTCTTCAAAAAAATAGAAATTTTACATAAATATAGAAAATAGCATAGGTCACATTCAACATATTATCGTTACTTCCTACCCAAAATCATCTCAAAGTCATTACTTTCATATAAACAATTGATATTGCAATACAATATAATTGAGTTATAACAAATATCCGTCAGATTTTAACAAAATATTGATCACATTCCTTTAGTTGTGTAGTTTATGGATAAAAATACTATCATAAAACATGTTTATAAATAAAATTTTGAGCCTTGTACATTCAATATATTCTCATTTAAGTAATTGTATTGCCTTGTAAAAAATATGTATTTATAGTGAAAATTACTTTTTATGTGAAAATAAAAAAATATAGGTATAATATACCTTTTAAATAATTCAATAAATTACCTAACATATTTTTCAAATTTTAAATGGATGTATATTTAAAAGTATTCAAAGTGATAGAAATAGGTTTATATGGTGTAGAAAGGCTCGAAGGTGGGACACAACTGATGCACTTGCCCTAGAGTTATGCAAATCTTAACTATATTTATGATAAATTTAGGAGAGGCTCTCAATTTTTTCTCTAAAACTACCATTGTTTTCTCCACCTTTAAGAGATTGAATCTTTTTCTAATGTGTGATTTCCAAATAATCATTGTGCATTCACTATATGATTCACATACATGTCCCATATGATAAGTGATATTATCTTACAAATAAAATTCAAGAACATGGAGCTTTGAAGATAGATTGAAAAAAAATAGGAATACTTTGGGCGGGAAACGAAAACAAGAACAAATTTTCCCTTGTTGCCTGGGACAAGGTTTGTTCCAAGAAAAAGGATGGAGGTCTCGGCTTCAGGGACATCAAGCGGATGAACATGGCTCTCATTGCCAAACAATCCTGGAGACTTACCATCAATGAAAAAGCCACCTGGATTGACATCATCAAAGCTAAGTACCTTCATCAGGTTCCCTTTCTTGGAGAGCACTACCTTCCTGGTAGATCTCATTTTTGGAATGGTGTCACTAAATCAAGGAAGATCATCATGGAAGGTTTAAGGTGGTGTCTTGGAAATGGAGCGGCCATTCGTTTCTGGGACGATCCTTGGATCCGTGACAAACCTCTCAGTCAAGATCCTCATCTTGTTATGCTCAAGACGGTGACCGAAGCTACCTTTGGAGATAAGGTGTGCCATTTCATCAACCCAGGTACTACAAGACCCAAATGGAAACAATTGGCTTTGAATGGGCCTAGACTTATCATCGAGGCGCTTAGACGGCTTCAAAACTTACTGAGGAGCTGCATAATCCCTAGCTCTCACAAAGAAGAATCCATGGTTTGGAACCTTGAAGATTCTGGGCAGTTTACTATTAAATCTACCTACTACAACCAAGAAGCTCCTAGTGATGGCCATGACTCCACTAATCTGGTCTGGGTTCCCAAGATCATTCCCAAGGTTAAATTCTTCTGCTGGTTGGCCATCCAAAACATAATCCTCACCACTGACAATATGATAAACAGAGGGCTTCTCATCCCCAATTGGTGCATCCTGTGTAAAAATGCCTGTGAGTCTACTGTGCATGTTTTTCTGGAATGTCCCTTCTCCCTTGCAGTGCTCAACCAGGTTTTCAACACTTTCGCCATCTTCATAGCCCTCCCTCATTCCATTCCCCTCATTTTTCAATAGTGGCCCCGACCCTTCAAAAGCAGTCAACTCAAATTCATGTGGCAAGCATGCCTTCACATTTTCCTGTGGCAGATTTGGCTTGAGAGAAATGCTAGAATTTTTCAAAACCTTGCCAAGGATAAGAATATTGTTGTTGCCAAAATCTTGGCCCTTGCTGCGGAGAATGCCTCTCTCTTCTCATCGTCCAAACCTCCCCCTCCTGGACTTGAATTGGATCTAGCAAATCATTTCAATCTTCTCAATTTTTTTGCAACACCCCGCACTTCTGTTGACAGGTCTATTATCAAGTGGGTCTTTCCTCCTTCTGGGTGGCACAAGCTCAATTTCGATGGCATAGCCAAAGGCAACCTTGGAGCGACGGGCGGAGGTGGAATTCTCAAAAATCACAGAGGAGAAATAATTTTGGCCTTTGCTCAGAACTTAGGAATTCAGTCCAATATGGCCGAGGCTCGGGCCTTGTTCCAAAGCTTTATTCTCTTGGAAGGCTTGTCTATCAATAAACTCATCATAGAAGGAGACTCATTGCATTGCATCTACTAGCTCAAAGGAACCTCTGTGCCTCCTTGGGCCCTTGTTTCCATCTTCAACGAATGCAAGACACTAATTGGTGTATATCCAGAATTAATCATTCAACATCAATACCGGGAAGGAAACAAAGCTGCAGACTAGCTTGCTAATAATGGAGTTGACGCAACAGACATTCAGGTCTAGAGATATTCCTTTCCAATCGGTCTAAGGGATGTTTCTTCAAGTTCCAATGTTTGCACAATGTGAGTGGGTTACTGGTCTTCGGGTTTTTCGGCGGTGTTTTGGCATCTTTGGGGCGCTTTCGCATCATTTTTCTAAGTTGGTTGCAAAATCTCAGCTTGTTGCGTTATCCTTTGTGCTCAGGCTACGAGGTTGCTTTTTGTCACGATATCGCAACACTTTTCTCTCCCTCTAGCACGGTCTTCCAACTTGTTGCGATATCACGACACCTTTTCTCTCCGGGTGCTTTTTTGCAAACTTGTCACGATATCGCGACACCTTTTCCCTTCGGGTTCTTTTTCGCAAACTTGTCGCGATATCGTGACACCTTTTCCCTTCGGGTGCTTTTTCACAAACTTGTCGTGATATCGCGACACTTTTGGCCTTCAGGCGTGGTCTTGATTTTTGTCACGATATCGTGACACCTTTTCTCTCTCCAACGGTGGTCTTCCATTCGGTCGTGATATCACGACGGGTTTTCTCTCCAACTGCGGTCTTCCATTCTATCGCGATATCACGACACTTTTTCTCTCCGAGTGCCTTTGCGCAAACTTGTCGCGATATCGTGACACTTTTTCTCTCCAGACGCCTTTGCGCAAACTTGTGATATCGTGACATTTTTTTCTCTCCAATGCGGTCTTCATTTTTGTCACGATTTGGCTACGTTTTTTCTCTCTCCAACGATGGGCTTCTAGGTTGTCAAGATATCGCGACCTTTTTTCTCTCCAACGGTGGGCTTCCAGGTTGTCGCGATATCGCAACATTTTTTCTCTCCAACGGCGGACTCTCATCCTTGTCACGATATCGCGACCGTTTTTCTCTCCAACGGCGGACTCTCATCCTTGTCACGATATCGCGACCGTTTTTCTCTCCAACGGAGGTCTTCCTTTTTGTCGTGATTTCACGACACCTTTTATTCTTGACAGTAGGCTTCCACTTTCATCGCGATTTTGGGGCTCATTTTCTATTTCGGCTGCGGTCTGCATTCTTGTCGTGATTTCACGACACCTTTTATCTTCGGCAGCGTTTTCAATTCTTGTAGCGATTTCATGACTTCTTTTTCTTGTCGCGATTCCGCGACTCTTCTTCTCGACCGGCTCCAACCCTGCAACTTGTCGCGATATCGCGACACTTTGCAACTTGTCGCGATATCGCGACACTTTGCAACATGTCGCGATATCGTGACTTCTTTCCTTCTTCGGCTTCGATGGCGATTCTTGTCGCGTTTTTGCAACTTCTTTTCTTCCTTCGGCTTCTACGACGCTTCTTGTTGCGATTTCGTGACATCACCATTTTGGTCGTGATTTCGCGACACCTTCCCTAGGGTGGAGGTTTGCCAACTTTCTATTCCTCTCTTCTTGGACCACCTCGATCGATTTGGATTTATTGTAATCTCTCTTGTACAAGGTTCAGGGACCTTTCAAAATCATTTCTACCAATCAAAAAAAAATTCAAGAACATGACTCACCATATAAAAGCCTGATAAGTATCTACAAAATCATAATTATCTTCAAGCAAAATTGACCAATCAAAAGTTTCATGCCCGCTAAAATAAAGAATGGTTGTGACTATGATAATTGGTAGTGAGCTTACATAATTTTTTACCAAATTGGAACTCTCATTCTTATTCTTGATGATAATAAAACTATTATATGTATTTGGTCCATATTTGTAGTCTTTCATTTCTTGTCTTACTGTTTGTTTTAATGAACTCAAGAGGTTAGTGATATGCATAGGAAATTTTTTCCTTGTCCAAGATGTATTGCTTCCAATGTTTGTATGCTCGTACAATAACATCAAGATAATTATCATATAAAGGGTATTTTTGAAATACTTATATGAATATATTACTATGATAAACAACTATATGCACATCATCCGCCCATGTAGAGGAGTTGGAGAGCAAGTGGGTAGTTAAACCTCTCTAGTTGCTGAGAGGCCCAGGTTCAAATCTCTCGCCTCACATGTTGCGGATATGTTATGTAATGGTTCCCTCGTGGTCACAGTCTGTTTACCCCTTGTGGCCACCACAAAAAAAAAAAAAAACAACTATATGCACATGCTATGTGAGAACATATTCCAATGCATAGTCCACTATATTAGTCATTATCTTAAAAATTTATTTCATATCATGTTGGAAAAGTGTAGGAACTAAACATAGTCGGTGTTTTAGATTCTTGTATTATCTCTATTGTGTATCTCTCTAATGAATGTTGGATTTGGAACCTTCTTTAGTCAATTGGTGCAATGAATAAATAATAAGATATTTATTAAAATATTTGGGGTAATCCAATCTCTAATTATTTTAATTTTCTCATAAGCAATATAGACCTCTTTGTCAATAATGTAAGTAAGGTATTGAATATTCATTATACCACACACACATATGCATACACACTAGATTAACTTGTATCTTTGAAAATTTTGGAGTTCTTATCAAACATATTATAGATGATCCACCCATATCTCACTATATATAAAAATATAATTTAAGTAGACTATTGTAAATAATTTGACATATGGATATAGCATGATATCCATCATTATCATGAGTGTGGTTGGTTCATAGGCATAGAAAAAATACATAATTAACCACTTAAAAAAACCCTTCTTGGACTGAAATGTAGTATTCCATACATCAATGGGATCAATGGATTTTTGATGATAGGAAAACTTGAAATTAAATTTGGTGAAAAAATTTGCACCATGAATCTTGTCTAATAATTCATCTATATAAGTGAGTGCATACTAGTTCTTCATAATGATTTTATTCAAATATCTATAGTTGACATAGAGTCTTCATGTTCTATATTCCTTTAGATCTAAGAAAATTGAACTATTACATGATAAAGCACTTCATTTGATATGCCCCTTCTAAATTAGATGTTGGATATGACTCTTCATTTCATTGTTTTCAAGGTTTGATATGTAATATGCAAGTGTTTTAGAAAAGGAGAACGAGTGTGTTACTTTATTGAAAGAATTTTCTCATTCTATATATCATACTACAAAAAAACTCTAATTATGATGTTATATAAATTATATTTAGTTTACATTAGAATCCTTATATATTGAATCCATATTACTAGAAGATTTTCATTTTATTTTTTAACTTAAGTTTTAATTTTAGTTTACACAATTAGAAACTTAAGGTTTAATTTTAGTTTACACAAGGATATGCAGAGTTTAAAAATTTTGCATTAATTTTTAGAGACGAATTCTTAAAAGTTGTAGATTCCATGGATTATGTTTGATTTCCATAATAGTATTTACAAATTAAACCTAATTTCTTGATATTCAAGACTGAATATCAAAATATTCATTCCCAAAAATAAATCTAAACCTACATATGTAAGAATTCATGAATTTTAAATACATAAAATTAAATTGTAAGAATGATTTTAAATTTATATTTTAGTTCATAACCAATAATTCCTACAATTTGTAGGTCACAAGGCTAAAGGTTAACAACTTTCCTATTTTAGACAACTTGAAAGTTCTCTCCAAACGTTTTGGTGATGGTGTATTTCCCATGAAGATTTTTAATGTACTTATGGGTATCAAAAGTATATTATTCTAAATATATGACCAGATTTTATCTCTAACCTTGAATTAACATGGGATCCAATATTTGTCATAGAATTGCTTGTATTTTTATTGATGTTCTTCAAGAAATCATGGATTTAATTTTAAATATTTTGAATCTATTCCACTAGTTATGTTGGATTTTCTACTTCTTTTTATGCATGATGTGAGTACACCATGGGATACATTGGTGGGTTTTAAGGATTACAACCAAAATAATCATGCATGCTTGCACTCCCCAAATTATCAAGTGCATGTTGAGATAGGTGTGAGGTAATTACATAAGTGGTACAAGTAGTGTCATTCATACATTTTTTATGAATGGGCATACATGGCATATAACCATATATATTTTATATAGTAATACACTGCTTGTGTGGTTGTATATAATATATAATCATGACCCTTAACAAAAATTAGAAAACTTCCTTTTGAACCTATAAAACTACCATTATACAATTTTAGAGTCTAAAATAGGTTTTTGGGTGAAAACATCCATATGGGTATATTTTTAAAAATATGGAGCTATCTATTTAGAATTTATATATCTAAATTTTATAACATGTTATTGAGTGTTTATATTTCTTTTTATTTTCTCTATGTATTTTAAAATAGTAGAACCCTTCCAAGAAGAATTCTAAAAAAAAATAGAAATTTTACATAAATATAGAAAATAGCATAGGTCACATTCAACATATTATGGTTACTTCCTATTCAAAATCATCTCAAAGTCATTATTTTAATATAAACAATTGATATTTCAATACAATATAATTGAGTTATAACAAATATCCATCAAAGTTAAAAAAAACAATGATCACATTCCTTTAGTTGTGTAGTTTATGGATAAAAATACTATCATAAAACATGTTTATACATGAAATGTTGAGCCTTGTACATTCAATATCTTCTGATTTAAGTAATTGTATTGCCTTTAAAAAAATATGTATTTATAGTGAAAATTACTTTTTATGTGAAAATAAAAAAATATAGATATAATATACCTTTTAAATAATTTCAATAAATTACCTAACATATTTTTCAAATTTTAAATGGATGTATATTTAAAAGTATTCAAAGTGATAGAAATAGGTTTATATGGTGTAGAAAGGCTCAAAGGTGGGACACAACGAATGCACTAGCCCTAGAGTTATGTAAATCTTAACTATATTCATGCTAAATCTAGGAGAAGCTCTCAATGTTAAACTACCAATGTTTTCTCCACCTTTAAGAGATTGAATCTTTTGCTAATGTGTGCTTTCCAAATCATCTTTGTGCATTCACTATATGATACACATACATGTCCCATATGATAAGTGAGATTATCTTACAAATAAAATTCAAGAACATGACTCACCATATAAGAGCCTGATAAATATCTACAAAATCATAATTATCTTCAAGCAAAATTGACCAATCAAAAGTTTCATTCCCACCAAAATAAAGAATGGTGGTGACTATGAAAATTGGTAGTTAGCTTACATAATTTGTTACCAAATTGGAACTCTCATTCTTATGCTTGATGATAATGAAATTATTATAGGTATTTGGTCCAGTTTTGTAGTCTTTCATTTCTTGTCGTACTCTTTGTTTGAATGAACTCAAGAGGTTTATGATATACATAGATGCTTGTTTCCTTGTCCAATATGTAGTGCTTACAATTTTTGTATGCTTGTAGAATAATATAGAGATAATTATCATATAAACGGTGTTTTTTAAATACTTATTTGAATGTCTTAATATGATAAACAACAAGATGCACATGCTATGTGAGAACATCTTCCAATGCATAGTCCACTATATTAGTCATTATATTAAAATTTTATTTCATATCATGTAGGAAAAGTGTAGGAACTAAACATAGCTGGTGTTTTAGCTTCTTGGATTAACTCTATTGTGTATATCTCTAATGAATGTTGGATTTGGAACCTTATTTGGTCAACCGGTTCAATGGATAAATAATAAGATATTTATTAAAATATTTGTGGTAATCCAATCACTAATTTTTTGAATTTTCTCATAAGCAATATAGACCTCTTTGTCAATAATGCAAGTAAGGTATTGAATATTCATCATACCACACCCAAACACATGCATACAAAATATCTATCTAATTTTAACAAAATAATGATCATATTCCTTTAGTTTTGTTGTTTATGGATAAAAATACTATCATAAAACATGTTTATACATGAAATGTTGAGACTTGTACATTCAATATCTTCTCATTTAAGTAATAGTATTTCTAATGTGTGCTTTCCAAATCATCTTTGTGCATTAACTATATGATACACAAATATGTCCCATATGAAAAGTGATATTATCTTACAAATAAAATTCAAGAACATGACTCACTATTTAAGAGCTTGATAAGTATCTACAAAATCATAATTATATTCAAGTAAAATTGACCAATCAAAAGTTTCATGCCCACCAAAATAAAGAATGGTGGTGACTATGACAATTGGTAGTTAGCTTACATAATTTGTTACCAAATTGGAACTCTCATCCTTATGCTTGATTGTAATGAAATTATTATAGGTATTTGGTCCAGTTTTGTAGTCTTTCATTTCTTGTAGTACTCTTTGTTTGAATGAACTCAAGAGGTTTATGATATACATAGATGCTTGTTTCCTTGTCCAATATGTAGTGCTTACAATTTTTGTATGCTTGTAGAATAATATAGAGATAATTATCATATAAACGGTGTTTTTTAAATACTTATTTGAAAGTATTAATATGATAAACAACTAGATGCACATGCTATGTGAGAACATCTTCCAATGCATAGTCCACTATATTAGTCATTATATTAAAATTTTATTTCATATCATGTAGGAAAAGTGTAGGAACTAAACATAGCTGGTGTTTTAGCTTCTTGGATTAACTCTATTGTGTATATCTCTAATGAATGTTGGATTTGGAACCTTATTTGGTCAACCGGTTCAATGGATAAATAATAAGATATTTATTAAAATATTTGTGGTAATCCAATCACTAATTTTTTGAATTTTCTCATAAGCAATATAGACCTCTTTGTCAATAATGCAAGTAAGGTATTGAATATTCATCATACCACACCCAAACACATGCATACACACTAGATTAACTTATATATTTTATCATTTTGGAGTTCTTATCAAACATATTGTAGATGATCCACCCATATCTCACTATAGATGAGAATATTATCTAAGTAGACTATTGTAAATAAGTTGACATAGGGATATAGCATGATATCCATAATTCTCATGAGTGTGTTTGGTGCATAGGTCTAGACAAAATACATAATTAACCACTTAAAAAAACCTTCCTTGGTTGAAATGTAGTCTTACATACATCAATGGGCTCAATGGATTTTTGATGATAGTAAAAATTGAAATTAAGTTTGGTGAAAAACTTTGCACCATGAATCTTGTCTAATAATTCATCTATCTAAGTGAGTGTATACTAGTTCTTCATAATTATTTTATTCAAATATCTATAGTTGACATAGATTCTCCATATTATATATTTCTTTATATCTAAGACAATTGGACTATTACATGATAAAGCACTTCATGTGATGTGCCCCTTATAAATTATATATTGGATATGACTCTTGATTTCATTGTTTTCAAGGTTTGATATGTAATATGTAGATGTGTTAGAAAAATGAGAACAAGTGTGTTACTTTGTTGAAAGAAGTTTCTCATTCTATATATCATACTATGAAAAAAATCTAATTATGATGTAAATTAAATTATATTTAGTTTACATTAGAATCGTTATATATTGAATCCTTAATACAAGAAGCTTTTAATTTTTTTTTTCAATTTAAGGTTTAATTTTAGTTTACACAATGATTCCTAAAAATTGAATAATTTGCAAGGATATATATATATATATATATATATATATATATATATATATATATATATATATATATATATATATATATATATATATATATATATATATATATATATATATATATATATATATATATATATATATATATATAAGCAAAAAAATCCTTGCGGGGCCGCCTTGGTCTGAGAGACCATGAACAGGGGGTTCTACACCGTCAAAGTCACCCAAGAGTCGCACCCGACCCTGCCCGCACCAAAATTATCAAAAGGATTTTATATACCCAATTCAAATTTTTGGTAGGGTGGAGATTTGAACCTGGGACCTCCCTTGGAGGATTGCCCTCTCCTCTCCAACTCACCTACAACACCTGGGTAATTTGCAAGGATATATACAAATTACAATTTTTGCATTAATTTTTAGAGAAGAATCCTTAGAAGTTGTAGATTCCATGGATTAGCTTTGATTTCCATAATAGTATTTACAAATTAAACCCAATTCATAGATATTCAAGACTGAATATCAAAATATTCATTTCCAAAAATAAATCTAAACCTACATATGTAAGAATTCATGATTTTTAAATACATAAAATTAAATTGTTTTTTGTTTTGTTTTTTTTTTTTTTGAATTTACATGGTGGAATCGGTAGCCGCCATGAATCCGGGTAGGCTATCCGATTTTTATGGCCGCCATAGTATTCTGTGTTGTTCGCCCCTATAACCACCATGACACAATCATTTTAAACCTTTTACGCCGTTGAAAGCACCAGGAAAGGGACAAGCATTCAGTCCGGCGAGGCCCAAGATTTGAACCTTGGACCTCCGCCCCCCTTGTGGGGTTTGGATGTACCAATTGGTCTACACCTCCTCGGACCCATAAAATTAAATTGTTAGAATGATTTTAAATTTATATTTTAGTTAATAACCAATAATTCCTACAATTTTTAGGTCACAAGGTCAAATTTATTACTACAAATAAATATTTTAAGGTTAACAATTTTTCTATTTTAAACCAAATACTAAAGGATTTTAGGTTGAATTTATAGGGATTTATTGTTTATATTTTAAAATATTAATTATTAAAACCATAATAAATTGAGAGAAAATTATATTCCTTTATATTCAAGTTTAAAGCTTCGTGTGTAAGTATGAACTTTTGATGTGCTTTTTGTTGACTAATTCTTTGGCTTATATTTATTAATATATTTGACTTATCCATCTCTACTAGTCAAATTATTTTTATTTATATTTTTAAAAATCAAATGGTATTTCAAAACAAGTACTATATTTACATCAAGTTTTATATAGCTCATAAGGTGTAAAATAAAAAATATATTAACTTGTGATGTTTAATTTACATGGTAGTAACTATTTTCTATTATAAATAATAATTTTTTTAATTGGTTATATGGTAATTGTAACTCACCCATATTACATGAATACCACACTATTTCATTATTAACAAACCACGTAGTTATATTACCAATCTGTTATATTATTAATATTCATGAAAAGAGGTTTGACCATCCTTTATAGCTGCCACCTTTGTAGATCTGATGTTGAATCTACTAACCACCTTTTCTTCCTTTGTCCCTTTTTTCTTGAGGTCCTCTATCTCCTTTTGAATACCCTAGGGGTCTATTGGGTTACCCCAAACAAGGTTTTTCATGCATTTGATCAATGGCCTCCCTCTTTTTCTAACCCAAGGTTTTGCAGCTTTTGATCATTTAGTGTCCCTCACCTTGTTTAGGATATCTTGATGGAGAGAAACAACATGGTATTTAAAGGATTTTTTAGAGATGTTGCTTCTATTTGGGCTAAAGTCTTGCAAATGATTGTTGAGAATGTGTTTGTCATATTTCTAGATGATCCCCATGGACCAAAGGCTAAATCCCTCATTGAAGCTAACATTAGCTTTCAACAAGATAGAATATGAACTAATTAGAACTCGGGGAATACCATAGCTTTAACTAGTGGATCCTAATATCCCTAAATGGATAAAATTTAACTTTGATGATAACTCTAAAGGAAACCATGAACAAGATGGTGTAGGAGGTGTGTTTAAAAATTGTAGTGGAAATACCATTTTAGCTTTTGCTAAAAAAGTTGGGTCTCAGAACTACCACTTTGTAAAATCCAAAGCATTCTTCCAAGTGGTAGTGCTTCTCCCTTAAATTGGTTGTAGGAAAATTATTATCAAAGGTGACTCATTAAAAATTTTCTATTTGATCTCTACATTGCAAGTCCTTGGCTGGAATATTTCTAATATGGTCGAGGAAGCTAATTGGATTCTTTGAGACATGAAAAGGTAACAAGGGGTTTGACTTCCTTGTTAACCTAGGGTTGCTCCAATTTGGGTTGTCCATTTGGAGGGATAATATTCCATAGGGCCTAATATATATATCAATGAATGATGGATAACATGTTGGTGTCCCTAATGGATTTGCATATGTTTCTTTTCTTCATGCTCGATGTTTATTTATTTCCTTACTCTCTCGAGTTATGCTTTCTAACTGGTTATGAGATCTATAAGCAGAATATTTTGTTCTCTTTGGTTTTCTGTGGAAGACTCTTTGCAAGTTTTTTATCCCTATTTTAATTGGCTGAGAGGTTCGAATATGGTATCCTTATGCCACCCAAATAATTAGTTGGATGGTTTCTCTTCTTGAATAAAAGTGGTAATGTTTGAGGTGATCCTCAAATTGATATTTTTGGTAGATATGTGTCACGGAATGGCTGGAAATAATATACTTTTAGATACTTTGGAATATTGAGGATCTAAATATTATCTTAGACTAATACTAGTAGGAGGCCATAATTTCTAATTTGCATAAGATGTTTGAGAGGCTGAGAATCTATTCTACCATATTTCCTGATTGGCTCCTCCTTATTATTTTGCAGTCATGGGTTATAGTTGGTTTCTCTTGGTTGGGTATTTATTTTTTGGGTCTCTTTTCGTGTCTTCTTATCTTGTGGTTATTTGTTTTAGTGTGATTTAATGGTAGGGCCCTATGTTGGGATAGTGGTCTGTTGTGGTATTTCTATCTCTTTTGGCTATAGCAGTTTTCCCTTTGTAAAATATTTGGGGATCAAAATACCTTCTTTATCTAATCATATGTGTGTGTGTGTGTTCATGGAAATTAAACCTTGACTGGTTTATTGTGAGTAAAAAAATTTAGGCTTCAACCCCTTAGACAAAATGGTAGGATTTTAACTTTGATTTATGATTTCAAACTCATAACTCTTAATACTTGTCTCTAACCCTTTGAGCAAATTATAAATGGTAATTTTTAATACACTTTCATGCATTTTTATTTTGGGAGGATTTAAAACTTCTCAATTTTATCAAGGTTTACATGTAATTCATAAACTTCAAAAATAAAAGTGTAATAATGTGTGAAGTATAAGTTGAAAAATATTATTATATTTAATAAGATTAAATTTTCATAAATCTTCAAAATAAAATTTCATGTTATATGGAAAGATATTCTTAGTTTTCCATGACAAATTTATATTCAATGATATAGGATATAATGCTTTAAACATATGCAAGGATAAACAACATATGGGACTATACAACTACATTGTTATTAATTAATACATATTATCTCATTTGTTTGTTAGAAAAGAGACAAGTTATATAATCATATGAAATTTAAACTATAAATGTTTTTGGGGGGCTTATTTTGATGATATTACTATACTTTCTCTATTCTTCATTTCTCAAATACCTCATACATAGAGTCTACTAGTAGAGTATCAACATAAGTAATAGTTATATATCATTATAATCATTGTATTCCTAAATGAATGCTTCTTTATTTCTAGTTTCTTTGATGTATAAAAGGTATATATTTCTTCATCCTATTTATATTTAATTTCTTTCATATACTTGTTTCATATTTGAGTTGATGTGAACTAGTCCTCAATTCAATCATAACCATATTTAACCTCTACTGATGTCTATACCTATATATATGATTTTTATTTGTGAGATTCAATTAAGAAAGATAGCATTCTTTCTTCATTCCTAGATTGTTTGTCTATATGATTGTCTTGATTATTTTTCCACCATAAATATTTCTATCCTTCTTATTATTTGGATATATAGTTAATTAAAATATGCTATCTATTCTTCCATTTTTGTTTTATTTTATTTGTTTATTCATTTACTTTTATTCATATATTATTATTATTTTTTTGGTAAGTTGGAATTATATTACAAGTGGGTTTTGAAAGGATCCCAAAAACCTTCTTACAACAGGTCAAAAGACCAAACCGAGGGTTAAAACCCAAATGACACATCCCACCCAGTGGGAGACTCATTACAAGGATGAAGATAAAATCCCGTCTAGCGGGAAACATCCGAAGACCACCACAAAGGAAATCCCGCCCAACGGGAAAAACCAACAATCAAAAAGGGAAAATCCCACCCAGTGGGGACCCTAGAAAATTTAAAAACCTTCCCAGTAGGGAAAATAATAGAAAAAATTACAATCCCGCATCATGGGGAAAAAACCACACAATCTGGAAATCCTGCCATGTGGGGAAAACAAGCATGTTTAGGAATACCGCCAAGCAGGAAAGGCAAACCCTAAACCAGCATGTTTGAGAAATCTCGCCTAGTGGGAAAACCAGCAAAATTGGAAGATCCCTCCTACGGGAAAACCACCAAACAAACCCTAAACCGGGTGTGAAGGGTCTCGCTCAGCGAGGAAAAAAACTATAAGCAAGGGAAGGTCCCGCCCCTCGGGAAACCCAACAACAATAGGAAATCCTGCCTTGCAGGAAAAAAATAGCAGCATGCCCAGAATCTTGCCGTCAGAGAAACCAGCAAGAGAAGGCGAACCTGCCCAGTGGGAAAAACCAGTAGTACGCCCAAGACCTACAGACAAACCCACAACCCCCCATCGAGAAAAACCAGCATGCCCTGAACCTGTAGAAAATCTCGTGAACTCGTGGATCCCACCCAACGGGAAAACCAGCAGCATGCTCAGAAGAACACAACCCCCGCTTAATAAGAACCCTGATCTGGGATGCAAGCTGCATAGGAGGGACAGGGAAACTGTCCCGTGAGCGTCCATGATTGAGAAGGATTTTGACGAGTAGAAAAAATAGCGGAAGCCATTGCATTGTAAGATCTTGAGCCCCCATCCCAAGATCAAACCCTGCAAGGAAACAAGCCATTAAAACCACCATCAAGAAAACTTCTAGCCCCACCATTGTCTGTCATGGAATGGATCCAAGGATAGATGTAGTTGTATGCACGGGCAACCCCCCAGGACCCAAACAATAGACTATAGAAAGATCCTTGATATTCATCCATAAGAACAAAGAAACCCTGGATCTACAAGGAGATATTGAAGACAAGGGTTTCATGGGGCGACTGGGAAAACCATCTATGAGAAAAGGTGCCCCCCGAAGCCAAAAGAATGCAGATGAAGATCCCGAGTAGCAACCAGAAAACCAGAGCCAACCCTCTTCCAACAGCCTCGAAAGCACGCTGGAAACCCGTCGAACCAGGAAACTCAGGGCAAGAAACCACCAAACCCTCCTTGCAGACCAGCAACCCCATCAAGAGGGAAACCTGAGAAAATAGGGGAACCTAGAAACTAGGCCTGAGAGCAGACCCGGGAGGGGGGCAGGGAAATGGAGAAGTGGGACTGGTCAGTCCAAGGGAACCTAGAGCTGGAGCCATCCCTCCCTTGCCCCCCTCCTTATTCATATATTATTTTACTATATCCTTTGATCATCTATTTGCATCTATCTTTTGTTTTTTGTTTTTTTAGGATAGTGTAAAAGATAAATTAAAACAATTAATCATATAAAAAAACACCTAATTTTATTAAAAATATTTTGTGTCAAATTAAAAATTGATTTGAATTTACTTATAATTAGTCATCTATCAATCTTATCTGTTGATTTTATTTTAATTGTGAGATGTTATTAACCCATACTTTATATTCATAGAATAACATTAATATCAATTATATTTATAAAGTAGCATTGAAATAAATAATAACCTGACTAAAACCCTTATAATCCAGTCATCCCATAGTCTTGCTTATGTACACTTCGTTTCCAATATAAAATTTATTTTCCATATACTTTAAATTCTCTTCTTTTTTATGCAATTTCCAAATAATCTTGCTACTAAAATCTGTTTCAAGATACTACTATTTTACTTATTTTAAAATATCCCTATGAAGATAAATATTTAATACTACACACTTCATTTCAACACTATTATAATAATATATTTTTGAGTAACTTAGTTTAAAATATATTATATTTTACCTTCTTTTTGTTTTTCTTTACTATTTGTTGTATATATATTAAGTAGTACAAAGTACAATGGGTGGCATGACTAGGGCCACACTCCTTGGGGCACAATAAGAATTGGTCTCCCTACCTTAAAAGTAATGAAATTGAGGTTGGAGCTTTACTTCTAGTTGTATGCATGGTTACACAAAGCCAGACTTGCACAAAGATGGACCTGCACAAAGCCAGTCTTGCATAATTTTGGACTTTGCATGATGACAAAATGAATATGTGGGAGCTAAGCTCACGTTTTATGCAATTGCATGAAATAATATTTTTCACAAGAGCAGATGACATCAACCAAATTTATACTCTGACTTAATGCACATGCACGAAGTCAAACTTTCCCAAAGTTAGACAATTGCAAAACCCTAAAATTAACTCACAATAGAACTTTTTGGATTTATTCACATCAAGGTTGCATGATCCTAGAAAGGAAACACTTAAGAAAAAAGGTCACATAATAAATTATACAAAGGTACAACTACATGTAAGAAAACCAAATACATGAATATATGCAAATATATATTTTATATTATGATAAAGTGGTTTTTGATGTAGCTTTTCAGTAAGCAAAGCTTCTTACACCAAAAACGTATTTCACCAAAACCTTTCTATAGCTTTGCAAAGGTTGTGCCAATGTGACACTATTCCATGTAGGATATTTCTCAAATGTTCTACAACTTATTTCTTTTACTTCTTACACTTTTTGCTTCAACTCCTCACCTTCGACTCTCTAACCTCTCTCTAACATTTTGAAGTCATGCCCAACACCCATATATATATGGGAAGGAGTAAAAAATTAACCTAAAGTATTAACTAATAAATAGGTGGTACTCCAATAATCAAACAGTTATAGCTACCAATAGTAAATACAGACACTCCAAAATATGGTGATGGATAATAATATCCATAAAAAATAAGATTTTTTAGAGGTAGGTGAAGAACACAAGCTAATACTAAGAGGGGGAGTGAACAGTATAAGACCACTTTTTAATTTTATTTCCAATAAATATTATGCAATGTAAAGATAGCAATATCAATAGTAATAATCAAAGCAATGCACAAATCACCACACACAATAGAGACACCAATTTTACGTGGTTCACCCAATGTGGGCTACTCCATGGAGAAAATATTTCACTAAAATTTTCTCAATAAATATATTGGGAATATTTTCCCTACTATAATGTTAATGGACCTCTGTCCAAAGGATACACATTAGCCACAATATTCTCCTTTCCATTTTTGTAGGTGCTATCATAATCATAGCCCATGAGTTTAGACACCCACTTTTGTTGGTCAGGCATGGAAAATATTTGTTCTAGAAAATATTTGAGACTTTGATGGTCGGTTTTGATGGAGAAGTGATGCCCAATGAGGTAAGGTTGCCAATGTGTAACTGCATGCAATATGGCTAATATTTCCTTAGCATATGTGGATTTCCTTAGATTACGATCAGAGAGTGCCTTGCCAGTAAAAGCCACAAGTCATCCTTCTTGCATCAATACTACCCTCTTTCTCGCCAAATGGAGATCGTAAGTATGTTGTGTGCCATCTCAGCACCACTTACCCAATGGATTGATTCCTTACGTTAAGAAGCATGTCCGGATGTAGATTTGCAAGCTTTGATAGCCTCACTAATGGATGATCTAGATTCTACACCAGGGTATAGTTGGAATGGCCATCATATACTCTACCATAAATGCCTGGTTCTACCTCATAAGTCCCCACTTTGAGAGCTCCTATTGAAGGAATTGCATGCCACTCCCTCTTCAGGCAATTCAAGGTTCCTTAAAACATATGAGTGACTTAAGCGCACCTTCTTTTGGAAAGGTATGAAATGTGACATCTGCTCTTTTGTTGCTGTCTGTGACACATGTCAAAGGATGACAGGTGAAACAATGCACTCTCCAAGCACCTTTTAGCCATTGCCTATCCCAGATCAAGTTTGGACTGACATTTCCACGGAATTTATAGAAGGGCTCCCTAAATTTGGAGGCAAGTCAGTTATTTTCGTGGTAGTGGACTGCCTTTCAAAGTATGCTCACTTTTTTGCCCTTGCCCATCCTTATACAACATCCATTGTTGCACAAATTTTTCTTGACTCCATATTTTGCCTTCATGGCATGCCCACCTCCATTGTATCTGATCGTGATCCCACCTTCACTAGTCATTTCTAGAAATATTTGTTTAAGTTGTAGGGGACTCAGCTCAAAATGAGTTCAGCCTACCATCCGCAAATGGATGGTCAAACAAAAGTTGTTAATAAATGCTTGGAAACCTACCTTTGCTGCTTTGTATTAGATCATCCCACTCAATGGGAAAAATGACTATCCTTGGACGAATGATGGTACAACACTTTCTATCATACCGCAAACAAACTCACACCATTTGAAGCAGTCTACGGGTGCTTTCCACCTACGCCTTCCTATTACATTCTTGGCAGCTCCAAGGTCTAGGCAGTCAACAAAACTCTGAGTCAACACACTAAAGTCCTTCACCAACTTAAGAAAAATTTAAACATGGCCCATAATCGAATGCGCCAACAAGCTAATCAACATAATTCACTTGCAGCTGTACAAAGAATCATCCCTACAACTTCATAGGTGCCAGAAGCTTGCTGCACAATACTATGGTCCTTACCAGGTTCTACAAAGGATTGGCCCCATAGCTTCCAAATTAGTGCTCCAACCTAATTCCAAGCTTCATCCTATTTTTCATTTTTCTACTCTCAAGAAATTTGTGGGCACACAGGTACAAGATCAATCCACACTTCTTGAATTGGATGAAGAAGGCTCCATATTACTTGAAACTGAGCAGTTTTTGGATCGTTGGACTCATACTCTTTGCAACCGTAAAATTATAGAGATCCTGGTTCAGTGGCGTGGGCTTAAACCTAAATATGTTACATGGGAGTCTCTGCACCAACTCCAGCAACAGTTTCCTCATTTCAGATTTAAGGACAAAGTTTCTTCAAGGCGAAGGACATGTTAGGATCCCATCCTAACCCTTAATGTAATAACTTCCATGATGTAATAATTCCTAAAGAACATGGGTAGTACCCATGATTAATATTTTGTAATGTTCTAAATTTTAGATTATGTAGTGCCTATGAAAAATGGCACCCTTTTTTGTAACACATGGTAGACAAGTTATGTAAGGTGGCCTTGTGCATGCAATTCGAGTGGCATTGTGCATGTAATTCGGGTGGCATTATGCACGTAATCCAGGTGGCATTTTGCATGTAAGCTAACCATGAAAGGGAACTCTTTAAATACCCAAGAAGGCACCAATGTATTCATATTTTTGCAAGTTAATGAAGTGTTGAAGGAGGTTGCCCCCTCGAAGAGGCCTGTGATTCTATCTTATTGTGAGATTGTTCCTTTATGCAAATTTATGTTATAATGTGTATTTTATTCTGAATATTAATATGATGTTTATGTGAGTTTATTTCCAAGAAATTGTGTGAGAGTGTGTTTATTTGAGTTTATTTTATAGTAGGATCCTAACAAATTTTCCCTCAAAAAGCCTTCAGTATTCTATTGTACATTTAGAAAACCCCTAAATCCTTTCTCTAAATAAGCCTTCTAGCCTTCAAAGGCAATGTTCAAACCTTTTAGATTTGGTAGTAATGTTTATATCCTTTCTCCTTTAGTCTCCTTGTCGAAATTTGACTTCAATATAAGCCTTCTTCTCAAGAATCTAAAAGTCTTGAGGTCTTCATCAATCTCCCCTAAAATTTGGTAAAATTCTTGTTAAATCTATCTTCATTTGGGCTTGTTGTTGGATGGCGATAATTGTACCAAAATTTTCCTTTATCAGTATCTTCTCCTTGGTGGTAAATTTATCCAATGAGTTAGCCTTGGAACTCCTTTAATGGACTTTTTTGAATCTCCTTCAATGACGCTCACCAAGCCTTCTCCTTGTTCCTCCTTAAGACCTCTTCTCTAGGGTTTCACTCTTGTAGCTTCTCTAGTATTACCAATGAGACCTTTCCTTAAACATTATACTATGTAAGTGTTTATAATGAGATCACCTATTTGGATCTCTAAAATCTACTACTACTAGAATCTATAATGGGACTTGTTGCTTGTCCTCCTTTAATATTCTATCTTCCTAAATTGGAAGTTCTTCAATGGGACCTCTTGCAGTTATTTTTTATCTTCTTGAGATGTTTTCTCTTTCTACAGTTGGTAGGCTTCAATCTTCAATGGAGATCACAAATCTCCAATCTTCTCCTAGACTCATCTTTGGAGTGTCTTCTTCCTTGAATATGTAGGAAGACTCCCATGGCCTTTTCCTCTCTTCTACAATATGCAAGTCTAAAACTCTTGTACTAGAAATTTTTCTCAGGTCTCTAAAATATTTAGTCTTCCACTTGTTGCTACAAGTGCTTGAATAATTTTAATTAAGATATTCTTCCTAGCGCTATGCAAAAAAAATTTCAGCTTTTTTTAATCTCCTTTTCCTACAACATGATGTTATAAACTAGAATGGAAGAATATATAATTCTGGAGATAATAAACTTCACTAGTTGATTTGTCAATCTAGTGGAATTAACATTGAGTCCTAGTCTTCATAATTTTGCTTGCAATAATATGGAAAGACTCTAGCCACCTGCAATGTCAAAAAATTTGGAAGTGAGATTTTTTGACTCCTCTCAATCTCTCTTTGTGGCTCTCCCTATTTCCTATCGATATACCATGTGCTTTGATACCACTGTTAACTTTTGGTGATGTATATTAATGGATATGCAACAACAAGATGTAACAAATGTAGGTTATGGAAAGTATTTATGATATTTTATTTATGGTATATGTTGTCTATGGAAAGTATATGAGAATAGACTTTTGCAATAACTCAATAAAATACCATCAATGAAAGCTCACAAAAATAGTATAATGCAATATAATGGAGGACTATGAACACTCCAAAATTTTACAACGAAGACCTACATTGTACCTACTCACTATTTAATAGTAACTTTATCTCTCTCACACACACCTTTATCTACAATATCTCAAGGTACATATATATATAGGAAGATAAGTTCCTTGGGATTTACTCTACATATTCCTATGACTTATGTATATGTGGACTACATGCACATTTACATAATTGTACATTCTTACACTTGCGCAATTATTACTTCTTTCTCAAATAACTATTGAATATAAGATAAATTCCTAATCTAATAATGCACCCAAGGTTGTACATTGACATGTACCAAATAATGTAATATACTCTTACAAGAAGAAAAGAAGCTAAAGACATTGTTGAGTTTAAATAAATGACATCAACTGATGAATTGGTAGGATAAGTTCTAAATATGATAGTAAAAATAAAGGTGAAAAGTTTTTCTAGCACCATAATAATGCTACATGTAGCTATAGGAGAACTATAGCCATAAAGAGTGATAAAACTAATAATCCAAGAAAAATAAGTCTAGAGGAAGAATCAATTTATTGATCCACCTGTGTTAATGATTGATGTGAAAAATCTAGCAATAATTTACAAGAAATATTGGATCATAAGTTGACATAAATAAATATATATGGGGTTCAAGTGTGAATGTGCTCCTAGAAAAGACATAAAAGAATATTGGAGATCCATTTTTATGGTCACTAAATTATTTTTGGTAGGTGGTAGAAATTATATTAAATGGGTTTTAACTAGTGCCCAAAACTAGAAACATAAGAATATGATAAAAGTACATAGGAAAGCACAAAATAGGGTGCCTACACCCTAGCCACTCCATGAACTAGACCAAAGAAAAAATAGACCCACGTAGGGGTTGCTTAACAGAAAATATAAGATCAAAAGAGAGAATCCACGCAAGGGCTAAGGAGAACATAAAGCCAAACTAAACCAGGGTCTACACAAGGGTCAAAATATTAATACCAAAATTCTCATGCAAGGGAAAAGAGCTCGAAAGACAAAAAAAACCAACTCTAATCATCGATAATCTCTTTAGCTACAAAGCTCTTTTGGCCATGTTTCTTGACCAGTAGTTTCAGTGAGTCTTTGATGCTACCCATACCACTGATGATGCTATTGAGGATGGTTTTGTGGATCGAGTTGATAATGTTTGTAGAAGAAGTATTTCTATCACTCCCATAATCATAAATGCATTGGGGCGAGATTTGACTAGTTTTAAAGATCGACTTTTTGAGGTGATCAAACCTTCTATTTTTATTCGAGATTTATTCCATAATAGCTTTCCATTTAGGATGTGGAGATGGACTAGGAATGGAGGATAGAGTCACCTTAGAGGTAGGGGAATAGGTTCCAAAATTATCTTCACAACTATTATCATTAGGAGGGGAGAAGGATGGATTGAAATTAGATGGTGAAGGGGGTATGGTGGAGTGGATCAAAGAGGAAAGAGAGATAGACATAATTATGGCTTCATCGTGGTGGTAAATTATATAAAAAAGGTCTTGGTGTATTGGGGGAGATTGAAACTTCCTTTTTTTTGTATTGTGGATGGAGTACTTGATTGATCGATAAAGGAAATATAGGATGTTCCCCAGATTGAAGCTTCTCAGGTGGTTGACCAAGAAAACATGAAAACTGAACAAATATTTGGATGGATCATCGAAAATGAGGTATTGTAGGATGGGGATGATTACATATGTCCATGAAATAGGGAGATATTCATGCTCAACTACAATTCCTCTCCACTTGAAGGTCTTGGAGTACTTTGAAAAACCTTTGAGTTCAGGATCCCAATTATTTTTGTCCATACGCACCACACATCCATTTGCAAGATGCTTCATAACCTCAGCCATCATCTTAACAGTAACTCAAAAGTAGTTATTCCAAATAATAACATAGCCATTATTCCAAGTATTGACACAGACACAGACCAATATGGTATTGAGATAAAGGAAGTTCTAATGACTTAAAAAGTTAATATTATATACCAAGAGTTCATCATGGATTTTGTTATGATAACAATACAGAAACTAGTATATGATGCATTGTTAGGAAGAGAATGGTTAAGGATTTCCAATGTTAATAACAATTTGGTATTAGAAAATGGGAAATATATTCCTAGGTCTATATTTCTAGGATCAAAATCACACACATAAAATCATATTCAACATTAACACCAATATTGTACAAAATAAAAGCTTTATTCATAACCTAATTTTTCTTAATACAAACTTGTTACATAGCATGGACCTTTATCTCTAATATATAAAATTACATAAAAATATTCAATACTCTTGAATTTTGCTCTCCTCAAACTCACAGGTTATGCAACCTTTCACGTACCTTACATTATGAAAAAGTCTCTCATGATTACATAACTTTCTACTTCTAATCATGACACATCACACATAGTTCTTCACTTATATATATATAAAATTTCATTCATAACTTATAGATGTGACACCTCACATAACTCTTCACTTCCATACATGAAATATTTCACTTATAGCTCACACTTGCACACTCAACACCTTTCACATACAACTCACACTTGATTACATGAAATGTAAACACACTTCACAACTTGATAATACTAAATAATAAACTCAAATCTTAATCTAAATATATATAATGGTAGTCAACGTACCAAATAATGTAATACTACCAACACCCCCCATATTACATTATCTAAAGTGAAGGTATTTGCCTTAAATATCTATCTCTTGTACTCATCCTCCTATTTTGACTTATGATGTTGTCTCTACTCCATTGATCCTGGTCATGACTATAATATCTTCTAGAATTATTTTAAAGATAAGTTTCAAAATAAGCTTATCCAATACCATCATAAGTATTTTTTCCATCTATCATTATGATTTTTCTCTTTACACCAACAATATTCTTGAGGATGATTATTTCCTCCATAGAATTTACAAGGATAAATATTCTAGAATTTTTCTTCCTTGTGTCCAATTTTATTACAATTATTATATTTCTTAATAGTTCATATTATGTTCATACTTTATACATACTTTTACATCAACCATTTTTTCTTCAGTTCTTGTATTTTGTTTTAATATATTTTAGAATAACCATATACTTATATGCATGATGTTCATAATTTCTACTAGAAATATTAAGAAGGCAATGTAAACAATGTTGATGTATCATAGACATATTGTCTTTAGTTCTCTTGTAAATGATTTGTAGACAATTCCTTAATTTTGTTGATTCCATATTTTCATCTTCAGTTCTTTTTTGTAAATGATCTCTTGATATATTTTCTTTAACTCCACATTGAATACTTGTTTTCTTCTTTCTTTTATCAGTTGTAATTCTTAAATTTCTTCTCATAGAATTTGGTACTTTAAACTTGCATGATCTTCTTTGTGTATTTATTTTTATTTAAAAGTTGAATTTCCTTTGATTTAGACTTCCTTATTACTCCTAATTTTTTATTTTTAATGTCATTTATTTCAAATAATTTTCATAATATTCTTCTTCTCCTTCTTATAATCAATAAATTTCAAATTTCAAAATTTTTCAAAAATAAATCAATTATAAAATCAGACTGAACATATCAATTGTTCTTATATCTCCCAATTACAAACAATCATTGATTAATTTTTTTCTTTAACCCAATTCTCAAATTTCAAATTCAATTTCTTAATTTTCTTCTCTCCCAAATTCACAATTTCAATTTTCCAATCCCTCCCTTCAAATTTCAACTTAACTCAAAAACTTTAATTCAAATAAAATTTTAATTCTCTTATTTATTCCTAAAATAAATAACCCACTACCTTATATCTATCGAAAAAATTCACTTCAATTCAATCTTCCCTATAATATAATTTAATCCAAAAAATATGTGCTTTGCTAAATAACATGTAACTATTAAAAATTAGGTCAAAAATATAGCTTTATGATGCTTTATCCTCAATTTTTATTCACACACATATTACTTTGAACTTGATTGTAGGGTAACATTTATTCTTGAGTTGATTTGAGCATTATGAAATACTCTAACTTGCTAAATAATTATGTCTTTCAATCGTTACTCTCTCATATTACAAGTGTTCAATTTAAAATTTCACGGGTACTCTATCTCAAGATTTTCTCCTCCAAAAATATCCTCAAGTTATGCATGTTTCATCCATCCTTCTAGCTGCACTCATCAACTCTAGGTGTCTTTTTCCATTCTTCTAGTTGCACTCATCTCCTCCAAGCATCTGTAGGTAATGCAATTGTGTTATTCCATCCACATGTTAGAGGTATGATGCCACCCTAGTTGTGCTCTTAACAGATAATAACCTCTCTCTTATTCATGTTCTTCAATAAATCTCTTGTATAACTTAGGTTGCATCTCTCCAATATTTTGTCTTTGTCAAACTCCAACAAAACTCCAAAACATATCTCTAATACAAACTCTAGTAATCTCCAGCAAATATCTTCAATAATATCGAGTAATCTCCAATAAATACTTCCAATAATATACTCCAATGATTCATTCAAATTATCCTCCATTAATATCTTCTCCTCTTAATATAATGTGGACCACTATTTTTTATAATCCAATATCTCTTTCAATCAACATCTCCTCCAATATCTTCCTTCAAACTTTATCTAGAAGTTGCTTTTAATCTCATGTTTTGTCTATCTTAGATGACTCAACCTAAAGTGTCTTCCACCAATATATCTCTAAACCAATATGGTTCTGATACCACTATTAGAAAATACGACCAAAATATTCAAAGGTCTATATTTTTAAGGTTAAAATCACACATATAAAATTATAGTCAATGGTAGCACCAATATTGTACAAAATAAAAGCTTTATTAATAATCCAATATTTCTTAATACAAACTTATTACATAACATGGTGCTTTATCTGCAATATATAAACTCACATAAAAACTCTGGTCTCATCAAACTCATAGGATATGCAACCTTTCACATGTCTTACATTATGACAAATCCTCTCGTGATTACATAATTTCTTATTTCTAATATTGACACATCACATATGACTCTTCACTCAAACATAGTACACATTTCACTCATAACTCGCATATACACACATGAAACATCATATAACTCTCCACTTCTATACATGGTACCTTTCAATCATAACTCACACTTGCACACTTGACACCTTTCACTTACAACTCACACTTGACTACATGACACATAATGACATTTCACAACTTGACACCTACTAAATAATGAACTCACATTATAATTTGAATATTTACTATGATACTTAAGGTATTAAATAATTTAATATTTTCAACAAATAGGAAAAATATCAACATACATTCAATAAAGGACAACACAAGTATATGATTAATCTACTAAATCAAATGGTAAGTAAAGATCTTACGATGACATATGAGTCAAGAAGTTATTCAAAGGAATATAGCATACATGATCCAAATAAGAAAGGAATTTTGTACCTAGAATAATATAGTGAGGATGAGAATTGATTACATAGTGGGATCCTTCATTGACAAATGGAGTACACAATATTTTTGTCCACTTGCCTTTGTATATAGGCATACCCAATGGATGAACAAGGTAAAAGTTGTGAGGAACACCAGGACACATAATATGATAAGGATAATTAGGAGGAAAGTGAAGAGCATCAAGAATTGGGTGATAATGAATATCATCAAAACCTAGATGAGATAATAATATCAAGAATTTAGAAGATGATTTGGGATTAAGAGGACTCTTTAAGAAATAATTAGAAGTGGAACCTATAATAGAGCAATAGGAATTAGTACATCACCCAAATAAATAAATAAGAATATGGGTGCACATATTATTCCCATATAGAATGAAGATATACAAACAAGAAATATCGAATCCTAACAAAGGAGGCATTAGAAATGAGGAATTGATAGGATATAGTTTGTTAGCTCAAATTAGGCTTATACATAAAAAATGTAAGAACAAATGTAGCAATTGAAATATGATTATGAGATTTTGTAAAGGAATAACACAAGACTACAAATGTAATCATCCAGTAAATGGATGATATTGCAAAATGAATAGATGAATGAGCAGTCACAAGACTACAAGAGCAAGAGGTAAAACTTGAAAAATTAAGAGTAGCTAAAGAGAGTACAAGGCAAGAAGAAAGGTCATATAAATAATTTGAGGATCTATCATAATATCAGCTAAGTAGGGAAGAAATAGCTAAAATATTATGGAGAGATATTAAGAAAGCACCGAACTCTCTAGAAGATGATAGAAGAAATTGGGTGATAGATTCAAGTAGTGATGGTGTTCCTATTTTTAAGATATAAAGTAGTAGTTCAAGTTTGATATATAATTCTCAAGGTAATATACTGTAGACACCAAAACAGCACCAATCCGATTATGTGACAACAAGCGCTGATCGCATTGACACACACAACCCCTAGGGCAGCCCCCAGAGGTTAAACAGTTGTCCTAACCACTCCCAAAAGTAGTTTGGAGGTCAGAGGTCAATTTGGCACCTTTTTGGCACCTTGCTCTCTGCTCGTCCCACCCAGGGACGAATACAAACCGGCATTCGTCCCACCCAGGGACGAATATCAACATTCGCCCCAGGGTGAGGCGAATAGCAAGTTTGATTGGCAAAAAGTCAAACCTCGACAAGTCCGCCAGTTAACTGAAGCTTTAGGCCATGCAATTGCGAGGAATGGCTCCAAATCAAGAAGAGAGACTTCAGTCATGCATGTCTTTATTTTAGAGACCTCATGCAAGGAGATTCTAAATCAGGGAATTATCTTTTCTCTCAAAATAGGACAAACAACTCAAGTGGCGCCCTCGCATGCGCAATTCAAACAGAGAGACCCTAGGTCTATAAATTGGTGAGTTTTCTCACCCAAAAGATATACAGAGAAGGAGCATTTGAGCAACGAAGTGCTGCCAATTTACATACCTACTTGTGATTTGTGCCTTTCACATCCTTAATCTCTCATTCGAAAGGGAGGTTATTGGGTGACTATTGGAAGCACGAATCAAGACCCAAAACCCAATTTTTGGCCACAATATCCCACAAAATTTGTCGACAACACCCCATAAGAAGTTTTGGACCCATCCCAAGTGGATTGGTGCCGAAAAAGAGTCCCAAACGGTGGGCGTCCTGCCCCCGGGCGCTCCCCAAGCTGTCGCAGTTCTAAACGCCCCACCCCGGAGTGATTAGAAATATGTGATATATTTCTCTGATTTTTCTTTTGCATATTATTCTAGGTTATTTAAATAGGCTGTAGTTTAAATTTCACTTCATTCTGAGCATTTTTGACCAGGTTTTTATCATTTCCTGCCTTTACTAATTTGCAGATGCCATCATCAAAATATGGGTGCTAGAGGCCAAATTGGAGAAATATGACCATCTGGGTCTTCCCAAAACACCCCCAATTAGCTAACCCCAACTTTGTAGGTCATTTGGAGCTTCCTAGGTAGGACATTGAAGAGGGTGCTTTCTGACAAATTATTGCAGGTTTATTCGTCCCGCCCCGAAGCGAATACAAATCTGTAAGGAATTTCCTGACTATTCCTTTTGCAGTGGTCTCCTGGTAACATATTCATGCTTCTATAAAATTTTTAGGTCGATCTGATATTATTTGGTTATCGGTTTAATATTTTCATGCATACACTGACAGTAGGCCTTGGGAAATACATGTTCTATTCTATCTGCAGGTGCTACTAATATTTTCTGTTTCCTTGAATGTAGGTCTTCGACATCGGAGGAGCAGGAAGGATTCAAAACTCATATACACAAGTGGCGGTGACATTTTGGTCCGCCCATCTTACATGTGGGCACGCGGAAGAAGGATTGCTATCCATGGATGTGACAAGAAACATATTTGACGCTCCTATCCCTTAAAAAGGAAGGAGACGTATTGTAACATGACTTTGAAAGCATATCAATAAAAAGGGCAGCATATTCCATATTGCTTTTATCTTGTGTCGATTCGTCTATGTTCTTTCCTTTCATGCATTTTTCAATACATAGGCTTTTAGCGTTAAGTTTGGTTCTACACGCATCGTGCTTGGCATATTCCTTTTTTTTTTCCGTATCCTCATGCTTTCAGTGGTGATCACGGTGGGACCTCTGTCCCTTGATTTTTAAGATTAAATTTTTGATTAAAGTTGCTTGTTTTTGCTTACAGGTACCAAGTTTTCAAACGTTGGACTGTTGTTCGTTTCAGTCTGTGACGAGTACAGAGCTGGAATTCGTCTTACCCAGGGATGAATAGGAATTCGTCCTACCCTGGAATGAATACAGATCTATTATTCATCTCACCCCGGGATGAATAGCTCTCTATGCAATTTCAGAGCAGAAATTCAGAGACATCCAATTTGGGCAGAGAAGAGGTAGGGGTTACAAACACCTTCTGTCATTTTTTGCTTTCTGTTTTTGATTTTCTGGTTATTTGCTTGCATAGGAGAGTTTGAATGCTTGTTTGCTTCATTTATGCAACTTAAAAAGAACCCCACACACCACGTGGTAATTGAAACAACAAGGAGTTGGTCGTAAAACCCCAACCCTTGAGCAAGACCAATGGTGGATTTCATCACCACCTTGGCTTGAGATACTGCATACATAACCCCGATCGCGACTGTTGCTAGACGTAAATCCTGATGAAAGCTGACCAAGTGTAGTGGGGGTGATTCCCAATGCATGAGGATAAGTCTTCTATGGTAGGTGTCATAAACAGAGTGATTCCCCTTCCGTACCACCTATGTTCCACGTACCATCTGCTCTCACGTACCAATAGTTTCCCTCACGTAAGGGCGGGTATATAGAGAGGTTGGTATATCGGTCTGGCAAAGGTATATCGAAGGGGCGACCATTTTTGGGAGTCACAAGAGCCATCATATTGCATTTAAACGTTCTTCACAAAAAGCTTTCAAAACAAAATCAAAACACACTAAACCAGATTTTAGGGCACACTTTTAATCTTTAAATGAGATAACCATTGCGTTGATTGTGTGTTTCCTTTCTATTTAAGTGTAGCATAAAAAATCCTAAAAGAAGATAAAAATCTACTCATCTTTAGGTAAACATCACCATGGTGTACACTCGTAGCCGAGCCCAATCATGGGCAAGCATTGTAGAAAGTGTGCAAAGGGGGACAAGTCACCTCCGATATAGTCCTGAGGACTTAGTCATCCCGCCTTGGCGGCATGGCACACAAGATAGTCCACATCATGCCATAATAGAATAGGACTATAGAGGCACCTCTTTGAGAGGCACCCCCACTCAGCATAGGTCCTTTCAAGAGGAGAACCTACACGTAGCACTCAACATAGACAGGAGACCTCCCTTAGACGCTCGTTATGAGTGGCCTAGTGATGAAGTGTTAGAGCAACAGAGGGTCCAGAAGGAGGGGCCACATGATTTCTTCATCCCTCCTTTACCTCGTATTACTGTTAGAAACACTAGACAATATCCAGAGTATCAGGCTCTCCAGATAGGGCAAGACAATTCTGCCCGCACCTTTTATGCATACGAAAGAGAGTACGAGGAAGACCACTACGTTCCTCAAGAGTAGTACACAACATGGGAATGATGCACCTCCGCACCCGCTATGTATCAGGATCACCCATTGAGGCCGGAGCCTCAGGTAAATGCCGCTAACCTCGATAGAGGGAAGCAACCCATAGGGGTCTCGGATCACCATGACCGAGATAGACATGTAGGAGAGGCATCTAGGCTTCCTAAACATGAGACGATAGAACAAAGTGACTTGGCATTTGCCAAACATGCCACCCACCAAGCATAGATTACGCAGCTCAGGCAAGATCAACAATAGTTAGAACATCTGTGTCACCTTAACAAAGAGCGCATTCAATGTCAGATAGCCGAATTGCTTCATCACACTATGCCTGAGAAGGTCCCAACTCCTCATGCACATAAAGTAGAAGTGTATGAGAGGCATAACCCCTTGGTGCGAGATAGGTCTCCATGACCTCATCAAGTACTACCTCCAAGACCTCCTAGACCTGAGCGGGAGGCCACTCCCAAAAACAATGATGGGCACCCTCCGCGGGCACCCACCTATGCTTATAGGTCTCGGCCAGGCACTCCTCAAGAAGCCTATGAGGAGTATGAACAAGAAGAAGAGTGGGCTGAAATGCCCTACCAAGGCAGAGGGGGTGCTACCCAGCTACCCCTCCATAGGCCTCAAGCTCCCCGCAACCCACGATGGGAGCAAACCAAGGAGGAAGAGATCAAATCCTCCGATGCATATAAAGCGCTGCTAGAGCACTTAGAATCTATGGAGATCAAGACTTCTGGGCCCCAAAAGCCCACTTTACGCCAACTCCGTAGTCATCCTGTGCATCCGTCAGTGCCAGCACCTCCATACCCTGAACACTTTAAACTACCCCAGTTGGCACTCTTTAGAGGGGAGGAGGAGCGCGATGGGTACTTAGTTACCAAAACATAGCATCAGTAACTTGGATCAGCTAGTGGACGCGTTCCTCGAATGCTTCACCTTCAACACCAAGAAAAAGGTATCATTAAGTGACCTAGCTAGCCTCAGGAAGTATGAGGAAGAGACCATGGCGGCATATGGGAACCGATGGAGGACACTACTTTCAAAGCTGCCCTACCTCCCTCCCATGTCTGACCTGACTCAGATGTTCTCAAAGAGCTATTTGAGATCGATCTCCATGCTATTGCAGCTACAACAATATGCCACTCTTGAGGAAGCTCTGGCGCAAGCCAGAATCATTGAGGAGATCAAGATATAGGATGGCAAGATCACCAAACCTAAGAAGAAAGAATGGACCAAGAACCCTAAAATAGGGACCATGCAACAGAAACCCGTTGCGGTCAATCAGGTTGCTATCAATGTCCCTAAGCCTGCACAAGCAACACAGCCTCAAAAGGCTAACTATCAGGCGGTGCCTCCTAACAATTATGATAGAGAAAACCAGAGGCAAGAAAAAAATCAGCAGCGTCACCCTAGGCGACAATTTACACCTTACACAGAGTCCAGAGACTCCCTGTTTGACCGCTTGTCAGTGACGAACTTGATCAACCTGCCAGAGATTCAAACTATAGACCCCAATGCACCAAAGCCTAAGGGGTACCGGGAGGACTTGTACTGTAGGTTCCATAGATGGAAGGGACATGATCTTAATGCATGTTGGAAATTCAAAGGTTTGGTACAAGACCTAATCGACAATAAGACATTGGTGGTGGACAACCCCGTAGCGCCAAACAACCAACATATGGGAGTCTTCAGAGACCCCTTGCCTACCCATGATGCACAGGCAAAACCCCTTCAAGTCAATGAGGTGCAATAAAATTGCCCCATGCAGGGGTATGTAGGGATGATAAGCATCGTGACTAGGAATAAGAGGTATCAAGGAGCTGCCCCTGCGGTAGCCACTAGAGAAGTTCCATCGACATCACAACCTCAACAACACCCTACGCAACTTCCCCCGCCTAGACCAGTGGCCATGATTCGGACTAGACTTACCCAAAGTCTAAGGACCACGTCGGCTAGGCTCTCCATATACGAGCTCATTCAACAATCAACGCCCCATCGGGAGGCTCTAATGGAGATATTAAAAGCCATCGAGCTACAGCCCCATGAAGCAAACTCTTTCAACAACTTTGTGGGACATGTAAAACAATGTACAGAACCAGTCATCACCTTTAGAGAAGATGAATTGAAATCAGTGACTGGTGATGTCACGGATCCACCCCTGCACGTCATTGCGCGGGTCAATGGGATTCCGTATAAGAGGGTGTTGGTGGACACTGGCTCATCCAGTAACATCATCACAACAACAGCATTGAAACATTTGAAGTTGTCGGCATCTCACATCGTGGCCTCCACTTATACACTGCGAGCATTCAATGATGCAATATGCTCGACGGTTGGCACAATTGTCCTACCCATCCAAGTGGGACAAAAGACTATTCATACATTGTGCCACATCTTGGAAGGTGAGATGGCTTATAATATCTTATTGGGCCGGCCTTGGATCAGGGACATGAAGTGTGTCCCTTCAATAGCTCATCAATGCCTAAAGTATACATTTGAAGGACAGGTGCATGTAGTCCCGACAGACTTAGAGCCCTTCAAGTACTGCAATACGGTGCAATTCATGCCGCAATCGACCCTTCCATCAACACATTTGGATTTTTAGTTGAATCCATCTAACCAGGGTCCGATTTCATAGGCATCCCCATTGTCGAGTCCATCGAATCCCCAGTCGGGTCCATCTTCCTCATCTGGTCCTTCAACAACGATGCCACCTACGGTGGCCACACCAAAGGACAAGGGAAAGAAACCCCTAGAAGAGGAACCACCCCTCGTCTCAACCATCTCTACCGAAGAGATGCCTAGCCGAATGGAAGTCGAGACGCCTAGTTCACCCCACATGGAGTGGACTCAGGAAGGACTCCCATTCGCTCCCCCTCAACCACCAACGGTCACCGTTGAGATGGCCAACATGGGCCTGGGGGAGTATCTAGTGAGGAACATTGTAGCAACACCCACACTTGAGTCCATGCAGGACATGGGGAGACCTCGACTCCCCATCGGCTCTGTGGTTCCTCTAGGCTACCCACCCAATCAGACAAACTTTGTTTATGGGGGCCTGGATAATGGCATTGAGACTTGTATGCAAGAAGACGAAGATGAAGAGCCCTTTGCTGAGGATGTCAACTATCTGTCCAACCCTGATTTCGCTTTGAGATATCTTGGCCAATGCAATTGGCATGGATATGGGTTGGGCAGGTATGAGCAAGGAGTGCATGTTCTTTGCCAACCAAGATATCAAATGTCGTATGACAAGTCAGGAGTAGGGTTCAACCACCCCCTGCCCCTTGACATCTTGGTAGAGAACATGCAAGGCCTAGGGATAGGCAACAAGGATGGGTTGGCATTAGATCCATATGCCAATCCTAACACAACCTATACATTGGGGGATTATCTCCCATTACTAACAACCAACCTTGTTGACCTTAACAACCCTTTCCCTTCGATCGAAAAGGGAGAAAATTCGAGGACTCACCTACAAGAGGGATATGGACAAGACCAAGAAGGGTCTTCAGAAGATGAGTCAGAATACGAGGTAGCACCTTGGGATCCTTTCGAGTCTGATAGCAATCATTCACAAGTGCATCCCATGGATGATTATCAGGAGAGCTTCTTGACAATGTTCCCTTTGGATGTTCCGATTGAGCATATGCTACCTCAAGAGAATCAGGTCCCCCTGCAAAGAGCGGAACAACCTCGATGGGACCACATTAATCTGCTTGAGCAAGATGAGCCTCATATGTCGCAAACAACTGTTGGAGCCAACGAAGGCCTTTGGATCTCTGACAATGATTATGAAGATGAAACTGAGATGGCTTATCTCAATCATATGCGACAACAACAATATCCCTTGGACATAGATGACATGTTTGAACAGTTACACATAGGGCCAAGACATAGGTGGCACCTCAACCCAGTGCAGTTATAGCAATTACTGCACCCGCCACTCTAGGTATACAGAGAGCATTTTCCGCCTGGAGACCCTATGCAACCATCAGTGCCTAGGGTGGACCCTATCTTTTTATCCACGCATAGGGCTGATCCATTTGTGCCAGTACCCACAGAGCCAGATCCAGAGCACAAAGATCATCTAGGATGTCCGAGCAGTCATACCCATGGTAATGGAGACCACAATCATTTCATTAACATGATCTCCATTGATTTAACCGCCCCCATCCATGATCTAGCCGACCCGACATGGTCATTGCATCTAGACCTAGATGCTATAGACTGGGATCACGTTGACACACCGCCATCCCCATCAGAGTACTGGCCTTGCGGTGGGATGTTCCATTTCACCCCAGGACAGACTCAGGATGTCTTCCATGCTGAAGAGGAACCCGACGTTCCGAACGATGATCTAAATTCAGCAAACGATATCCACTTGATCCCAACTCCACACCAGTTGGAGGACGGATCCCACATGTCGGTCGAGGAGATGACTGACGTAGACATCGGCTCAGATCCAATGAATTTGCAAATCATCAAGCTGGGGGTAAGTCTATCCCCCGAAGAGCAAGCCGACTACATTGCCCTTCTCAAAGAGAAGAAGGAGGTTTTTGCATGGTCATACAAAGACATGCCGGGGCTAGACCCACAGCTAGTCACGCATAATCTAACGCTTGATCCGACAGTCAAGCCAGTAAAGCAAAAACTACGTAAGATGCACCCAACAGTGGCCTTAATGGTCAAATATGAGCTACAAAAGCTGTTGGATGCACAGTTTGTCATCTACGTGGATTACCCACCATGGTTGTCTAACATGGTGCCCATCAAAAAGCCCGATGGGAGGATTCGCATATGCACCGATTTTTGAGATCTAAACAAAGCGAGTCCTAAGGATGATTTCCCCTTGCCTAGCATCGATGCATTGGTAGACGCTACAACAGGCCATGAAATGCTTTCCCTCATGGATGGTTTCTCGGGATACAATCAAATTCGTATCAATCCCGAAGACCAACTAAAAATGGCATTCACAATGCCTTGGGGGACATTTTGCTATAAGGTCATGCCTTTTGGCCTTAAAAATGCTGGCGCCACCTACCAACGTGCCATGACGTACATCTTCCATGATTACATGCACAAAACTTTGGAAGATTACATGGATGATTTGTTGGCTAAATCTCTTTTGCGCCCAGATCATCTCGATGACTTAAGCAGGATCCTCGATCGCCTCATGGAACATAAAGTTAGACTAAACCCCAAGAAGTGCATATTTGGCATCACATCTGGAAAGCTCTTGGGTTACATAGTCTCCAAATGAGGAATTGAGGTAGACCCACACAAATTCAAGGCAATCCTTGAAATGCTTCCCCAACTACCATCAAGCAGCTCAAAAGTCTACAGGGAAAGGTCGCGTCAATAAAGCGCTTCATAGCGCAGCTATCTGACAAGTGCCGACCCATGAATAAATTATTGCACAAGGGGGTAGTATTTCACTGGGATGACGAGTGCCAGTCAGCCTTTGATGACATTAAACAATACTTGGCTTCATCGCCAATATTGGCACCACCTAGACCAGGAGTGTCATTCTACTTATACATCTCAGCTATTGAGGTGGCACTGGGTGCCATGCTGTCCCAGAAAAATGAACTACACAAAGAACAGGCTACTTACTATCTTAGCCGCACCCTGGTCAGTTATGAACTTAACTATGCATACGTTGAGAAGCTCGCTTGGCAGTGGTGTTTGCTACCAAAAAGCTATGCCACTACATGCTCAGAAATACGACGTATGTTGTGTCTAAGGAGAATCCATTGCGATACATGATGAGTCGTACTTATCATAGTAGCCGCACGATGAAATGGATCATGTTGTTGATGGAGTTTGACATAGAATTCATTGGACAGAAATCCATAAAAGGTCAAGTCATCACCGATCAACTGGCAGAGGCTCCTCTTGAAGATGATCAGCCTCTGACCATAGAACTACCTGATGATGGGGTTTTTCATGTTTTAGAATCGCCAGATTCTGATGAGCCTGAGTCACAGGCTGACATGACCCTATTCTTCGATGGTTCTAAATGTGAGCAAGGAGGTGGCACGGGAATTGTATTCTTCACTCCACAAGGGGCTCCAATGCCTCTATCATTTAAATTAGACTTCTCGTGCACCAACAACAATGCAGAATACGAAGCCTTGCTCATAGGTCTTCAGACAATAATCACCATGAACATTAAACGTTTAAACATCTTTGGTGATTCGTTGTTAATTGTCAATCAAGTAAAGGGGATATTCCAATGTAAATGTCTAGTTCTATAGGCCTACAAAGCCCTTGTGGACAAATTCCTGGCACAACTTGAATGGTATGACATCGAGGCACTCCCTCGATCATCGAATCATTTTGCGGATACTATGGCCTCCTTGGGGTCACTAATCCCGCAAGACCCTTCTGGTGAAATGACAACCATTCAGGTCAAAACATTATCGCAATCCATGATGGAGCATGCAAGCTCTGACCTAACGCCAGGAATCCACCTGATCCAGATTGAACCATCTCAGGATAGGTTCTCTCGAATCCATGATTGTCTGACTCGAGCCAACTGGGGGTCCTTGTTCTCCCCGACCCCTCTTAATAGCAACACAATGCTATTTTTACAAGTTCTTTCCTGCTCAACTTTTGCTAGGGATGAACTTCAAGAGGGATTGGCCATTCATACCATCGAGGTTTCTGATCAGCAGGATTGGTACACACCCATTAGGGATTACCTCAAGTTAGGTAACCTCCCACTTGGATTGACACAAGCCACAAAAAGATCATTTAAATAGAAAGTGGCAAAACATGTCTTGTTAGGAGACATTTTGTATCGTCGGAGCTATGAAGGAATCCTCCTCCGTTGCTTGGACCAACAAGAGTCCGCTTGGGCGATCACCCAAGCACACGATGGTACATGTGGTGGCCACTTCAGCGGTATGGCCATCGCAAAGCGCATTCTTCGCATGGGCTATTATTGGCCATCTTTAGAGCGAGATTGTTGCGCATATGTAAAGAAGTGCGTGAAGTGTCAACACCATGCTAATTTGACACACGTACCTTCTCAGGCCTTGCCTTGCAACCGATCCAATCGGCTTGGCCTTTTTCATAGTGGGGCTTCGATCTAATCGAAAAGATCTCCCCTGCATCGTCGGGTCATCACACGTTCATCATAATGGCCATAGAGTACTTCACCAAGTGGGTGGAAGCAATTCCGCTAACCTCTATGACTGGAACCCGCATTGCGGAGTTTATTTTGCATAACATCATATGTCATTTTGGTATTCCATCCAAGATCCTTTCGGATAATGGGACGCCCTTCAAGAATAAATATGTGCATGCTTTGACCACAAAGTACAAAATTCAGCACAGTTTTTCAACACCCTATTATCCGCAAGCAAATGGGCAAGCAGAGGCGTCAAACAAAATGCTAGTTGCCATCCTCAAAAATACCATCGTAGATAGTCATAAGGATTGGCACATTCAAATCCCGCTTGCCCTATGGGCTTATCGCACTAGCATTCGGATGCCCACTGGGGCAACTCCATTTTTGTTGGTGTATGGCTCCGAGGCAGTCATGCCTCTTGAGTTGGAAATCCCTTCCCTACGCATTTCAATGCAAGAGTTCATCGATGATGACACTGCGTGGCAGGCCCGGTTAGACCAACTGACGTTGCTCGATGAACGACGCATCAATGCTCTCGAGCATTTGCGTATCTATCAAGAGCGACTTAAGAAAGCATACAACATGAAGGTCCACCTAAGGGAATTTTAGGTTGGTGACTTGGTCTTAAAAGAGAACCAACAAAATTCTAATTTGTCATCCCATCTAAGGGACAAGTTCATGGCAAACTGGTTAGGTCCTTATGTGATTGATAGTAGAATAGGACCTGGAACATACCGACTCGCCTCTCTTGAAGGAATCAAGGAGCTAGAACCCTTGAACATCAGTCATTTGAGGCCATTCCACATTTAGAGAGCCATAGTCCAACCAAAAGCTCCAAGGATTCCCACAATCGCTTGGTCAACCCACAAAAATCCCAAGGTATCCATAAACCCTTTGGTCAAACCAAAAGCTCCAAGGATTCCCACAATCGCTTGGTCAACCCCAAAAATGCCCCAAAGGTATCCATAAACCCTTTGGTCAAACCAAAAGCTCCAAGGGTTACCATAACCGCTTGGTCAAAATAAATATTCAAAAACAAACAAAAACAATAAAATCATCAAAAATAACAAAAAAAAATTGCATTTCAATTCCATGCATACTCATAAAAATAAAAATACAAAAATATAGGTTGCATTAGGCATCACATCCATACATTGCATATTTGCTAGTCATACATGTCCCAAGCACCATAGACTGTAATTACTCGACAATTCCTTTATTTTCCACATTTCATCCATTTTATAAACACATACATCAGAATAACACAATCCCCATTTTTAGCAAAGTCAGTTGTCTCCTAATGTATATAGGGTTTTCGCCATTCAGCTGTCTTTAAATTTCTAGCCAAAAATTGTACAAAGTTAAACAAATTTTACAAGGGAAAGTTTTACTTGGATCACGCCTCGTTACGTAACATCCCTACACAAGTTAAAACACATAAAATAATTCCTAAGTTGTGTGAATGCAAGAGAAACCTACAAAGCAGTCTAGGGTACCATAGGTGAAAGATTAGCCTGTTCATCCCCCTGTGCGAATGGTTCAAGAGTGCTAAGAATTGACAAAAGGACGAGCTCTTCCCCATCAATTCCCCTAAATAAATAGTGGTTTTCACCACTACCAAAAATCCCAATCACCATTGGTCCCTAAGGTTGTAAGGATTCGTACTACACGTCCTTGCCAAGGATGGGTAGTCATCCCCAAGGCCTAAAAGGATCAATGACCATTCAAAAACAAAATTCCCACAAGCCATCATCACAATCACCTTTGGTCTCCAAAGTCGTAAGGATTCGTACTACACGTCCCTGAACAGGATGGGTAGTCATCCCCAAGGCCTAAAAGATCAATGCCCTTACTTCATAATCTCCATAATCCCCTTTGGTTCCCAAAGTCGTAAGGATTCGTACTACACGTCCTTGAACAGGATGGGTAGTCATCCCCAAGGCCAAAAGGATCAAGGCCATTCATACGCCAAAAACATACAAGCTTAACCTTACAAAGCTCAAAAGCCAAATCAAATAATAGTGGTTATCACCACTATTCAAAATCCTTGCTCAAAAAGAAAAACAAAGAGAAAAATAAATAATGATTTTTATCACTATGTATACGAGCAAGTATCCTAAACCATTGAGCCAATAAAAAGCCTGAACTTGAATCCCTAGAATTCTCAGCATTCGAAAACCATCTAGGTGATCCTCATTACGGGTTTGGTGGACAACCTACCTGGCAATGGCGGTATCCTAACCGCATGACGATATGTCTGTCACATTAGCTTTGCATGTGAGCAGACCAATGTTTGCATGTGGATGAGCTAGCTTATGGTACCTTAGATTGTCCCATGGATTAATCTTACTAAATACAACAATGGAGTTAGTGGAGCTAATTAGGTGATCCTCAGTACAGGTTTGGTTGATAGCCTATCTGGCACTGGCGGTATCCTGATAAATACCACATAAACGAACTCAATTGCACACACAAGGATGTGAAATAACTTGGTTAACCTCCAAGTCGGATTTATACCTTGTTCAAAAGTCTTGCGAGATAAATGTACAGTCTTGGCTAGTTAGTTAAAATATCTGAATCTCAGAAAAGCTTAACTACATTTTTAAAACAACTGGTACATTTCATTCCATACATCACCATCAAAAAATATGCAAAATACAAAAACAAAGTTTTCACATGCAAAGTCATTCCACAAAGTCATCCCATAAGTACAACAAGCCAATCAATCTTGCATAGTCTATGGTGCCATCGACAAGTTATCAACAAATCATTTCATTCATTCCATATGCATACATCATATAATTAGAAACATCGCATTCATAATACCACATGCATACATCATCATAAATAACTATGCATAAACAAAAACAAACCATGAAAAGTGTATAAACACAAAAAGAGTCATCTATATATATATCATCAAAAATGCCCATAGGCTACAATGAACCGGTCCTCTGACCTCGCAACAAAAGCCAAAAGCTCAAAACCCCCAAGCCTAGGGCGTCGGCCACCATGATCACGTAGGATCGGTGCGACGGGAACTACCCCCCATGGTGTGGGTCCTATGGGACCTCTCAGGGTGACTGTTGCTCGCCCTTGCATCACGCCCACTAGTGCCCCCCTCATCTAGCCACCTACGATGAGATGATGCTGACTGCTTAGTATCACTGTCTCTCATCCGACGTGAAGAGCCACCTCTAGGGGGCTCAGGTAACCACCCATCGAGGTGGATAATCTCTCCCTCCATATCCATCCGATGTCGAAACCAACTGCCTCCCACTCTACCTCCCATCGACGATAATAAGCTACTACATCATCATGTTGTGCTAGCTACGTCCGTAGGAGATCCCTCTCCCATGCAGCATCGGTATCCCCCTCCTACCGGTGGGACGTAGCCCATGCATTCTCCCACTCAGCTAGCTGAGTCCGCAAGAGATCCCTCTCCTGCAGAGCCTCCCCTAGCTCCTCATCTCACCTCCAAAGTAGCCCCACCAATCATGCATTCTCAGCAGCAACCCTACCTCCATGTCCTCCAAAATTCCCGAGGCCTCGATGAATCTAGGATAGCAGCCTACTCGCTCCCACTACTCCAGGACGTCCTGCATCTTCGGCTGATCCGGCACCCCAAACTCCCCTCCAACATCCTCAACCTCCACCATGTCCGCATCATCCAACGGAACTCCCCAGCCCTCTCCTGGTGCCTCTGCACCCTCATCCCCTACTGCACCCCCTAGAGGCCCCTCGCCTCGCCATCACCATAAAGTCCACCACTGCTCATACTCGATGGTAACCTCGATGTCATCCACATCTGGGACATCAATCATTGTATCTACATCCTCACCCAGTGGCGCAATGACTGGCCATGATAGAGTCTTCTCGTCCCCTCGACGTCGATAGACCACGGGCTCACCAAGCAACCCCTGGTGTACCCCAAACTATCGTGTAACCCGACCATATGGGAAGAACTCCTGCTCAGTCCCATGCCGCCCAATCAGCCATCACCCCCTTCGTACCCATCGAAGCCACTCTCCAGCCTCAGGCCAGGCTGGACAGTCCCGGTAGGGGTGCCAGAACACCTCCCCTAGAGCAAGCCGAGCGAAGGCATCGACATAGTGCCCTACGACACCTGCCCATCATCGACTCTGACCCTGCTCCTTAGACCTCTACCACAGTGCCCCGTATCCAATATCTCGGTCTACCATCTCCGCCGAGTCATCCATGGCAGCCCCATCGGCCTCTCCACTGCTATGTGCTGCCAAGCCCAACACTGCAACAAGTAGCTACAACTAATCCCCTTTCGCCTCCGGTAGTGGACCTCGTACAACTCATCATAGAGCTATGCCAATAGAGTCTGTCCCCATCTCATGATCATAGGTGCATCCGTAGGACACTCCACCAACCGAAACACCACCTCTAGCAGGTTCCACGGGAACCTCACGCCCGAAGAGTCAGGGAGAAGCATGTTGGAAATGAGGCCCATAAGTAATGCGTGCCTCACTCCCAACACACCCCTCTCTAGCCACCATCGAACCAATATGCCACCAATCGCGAGTCACCCTCTCCCTCTCCACTGGGCTATCCACCCCCATCTCCTCTCCATGTCCAAAGCAGTGTGTCAACACTGTTGTCCGCTGATCCCGCGGCGTCGTCCGGATCGGCAGTCCATCTATCAAAATCCAAGAATCCGATAGACATCCTCCAAGGTCACCATCATCTCCCCTGTTGGGAGATGGAAGGTGTTGGTCCGAGGATCCCATAAGTTGATCAGGGCCATCAGATAGGCCCGATCCTCGACCATCGGCTCCAGTCGAGTCACTTGCTTGAGCCCAAGGGCATCAAGCCAATCCCAGTCACCCAAAGTCAGTGCCTCCCATGCTTCAGTGAACATCGTGGGCACACGGTACCGGCTCTTCACAACCTACAAAAGAAAACAACACAAAAACATTAAAACAATGAAAAACTATACAACAAGGCATAAAAATGTACAACCAAAAACATAACAAAATTCAAAAACTAATTTGTCAGTTCTAGGGTTTTAACTCTCAACTGATAAATTAAAAACAAACAACAAAAATTCAAAATTAATTTGTCAGTTCTAGGGTTTTAACTCTAAACTGATAAATTAAACAAAAACATAACAAAACAATTCAACAAAATCATTTGTCAGTTCTAGGGTTTTTTACTCTCAACTGATAAATTAAACAAAAACATAACAAAATTCAAAAAATTAATTTGTCAGTTCTAGGGTTTTTAACTCTAACTGATAAATTAAAAACAAAAAATTAAAACAAAATAATTGTTTGTCAGTCCTAGGGTTTTTAACTCTAAAAAATTGACTGATCACTTACAAACACAAAAACATAAACCACAAAAAATAACTAGGGTTGAGCTACGTTTTTACGCTCAGTTTTACCCTACGTTTCTAACCTAAGTTTTGATCTTTGTTAAATTCGGGTTAAGCGAAGTTTTAAGTTATGTTCTAAACTAAGTTTTTTTAAGCTCAGTTTTAAACTAAACTTTTGATCTTTGTTTAACTAGGGTTAAACTAAGTTTTAAACTAAGTGTTAATTTTGATAGACTAGGGTTTCATTTTTAAATTTGAAAAACAAAAAACAAAAGGACAAAAAAAAAATAACTTGTGGTTTTACAACTGTAAAGCAAACAAACAATAAAGAGGAAGGGCACTCACTGGTCTCGCTTCGGCTCTACCGCTCGATCCGGTTCATGCACTCATGGTGGCGGGAAAAATTTGGCAGTGCTTCGCTTCGCAGAATTGACCTCCTCCTCCGAGCTCCAAATCGCCAGGAAAAACAAATGCAAATGAGCCCAAAACCTAGTTTTGGCCTTTAAATAGGCTTTTGAGCCTGTACTCGTTCCCCCTGGGATGAGCACTCTGGTTAGCGCTCGTCCCTCCCTGGGACGAATACTAAATAGGAATTCGTCCCACCCAGGGACGAATACAGAGCAAAAATTTCAAAAACAACAAAAAATGCACAAAAATGCACCAAAAAAAGCAATAAAACTGTCCAATGAGAGTGCTTTTGCACTTGACATTTCGGGCATGCAAAATAGATGTCGGGGTCACAAATCCTCACTATCCTACTCCCTAAGAAGGCTACCATAGCCGGACCGCTCCACGGGAGGACGGATTTTCGAGAATTTCATCCCCAAACGACGTCGCAAAAAGGGTCAAAACCCAACCAAAAATAGCAATAACATTGCCGAACGAAGGCGCTTTTGCGCCTGACATTCTTGGCATCCAAAATAGACATTGGGGTTACAAATTGTCACTATCCTACTCCCTAAGAAGGCTATCATAGCCGGACCGCTCCACGGGAGGACGGATTTTTGACAATTTTAGCTCCAAAATGCGTCACAAAAAGGGTTCACACCCACCAAAAATAGGTCAGAATGTTCGGAAACTGCTTTCGCATTCAATGGTAAACAACTCGAAGGCACCCTTACCTAAGTCATCTTGGGTCAAGCGACTCGTCGCTTTTCTCATGTCGGTCATTCCCTCATCGATTCGTCGCTTGAGGGGGTAGTCACACTTAGTCACCAATCAACAAAAACATACCCAATCAAGGAAATGACACGCATTCAAAGGATCATTGACAAAGACAATCACGCTCCTACTTGGGGCAGCAAACAAGCAATAATCACAAGCTGATCAAACACTTGGCATTCATGAATCATGAACTCAAGGTTCCCATAGACAAAAGGTTGCGCCCTTTGCCTATTCATGATTGATCAATGTCCAAGCTCAAGTAACACCTCACTGAACAAGGTTAACACTTGAATTAAGTTCCTTAGCTCGTCGGAAGCAAGGATTCAAGAATGCGTGCCCTTTCCATACTTGGGGCATCAAGAGTTGGTTAGGTTACTGAGAAACCCTAATCATTAGTGCTTTGGTTATCTATTTTTGCTCGGCGTTGTGCCTTGCACAATGCTTCCCAAAAAGGGGCATCTATAGACACCAAAACAACACCAATCCGATTATGTGACAACAAGCGCTGATCGCATTGACACACACAGCCCCTAGGGCAGCCCCCAGAGGTTAAACAGTGGTCCTAACCACTCCCAAAAGTAGTTTGGAGGTCAGAGGTCAATTTGGCACCTTTTTGGCACCTTGCTCTCTGCTCGTCCCACCCAGGGACGAATACAAACTGGCATTCGTCCCACCCAGGGACGAATATCAGCATTCACCCCAGGGTGAGGCGAATAGCAAGTTTGACTCGGCAAAAAGTCAAACCTCGACAAGTCCGCCAGGTTAACTGAAGCTTCAAGCCATGCAATTGCGAGGAATGGCTCCAAATCAAGAAGAGAGACTTCAGTCATGCATGTCTTTATTTTAGAGACCTCATGCAAGGAGATTCTAAATCAGGGAATTATCTTTTCTCTCAAAATAGGACAAACAACTCAAGTGGCGCCCTCGCATGCGCAATTCAAACAGAGAGACCCTAGGTCTATAAATTGGTGAGTTTTCTCACCCAAAAGATATACGAGAGAAGGAGCATTTGAGCAACGAAGTGCTGCCAATTTACATACCTACTTGCGATTTGTGCCTTTCACATCCTTAATCTCTCATTCGAAAGGGAGGTTATTGGGTGACTATTGGAAGCACGAATCAAGACCCAAAACCCGATTTTTGGCCACAATATCCCACAAAATTTGTCGACAACACCCCATAAGAAGTTTTGGACCCATCCCAAGTGGATTGGTGCCGAAACAGAGTCCCAAACGGTGGGCGTCCTGCCCCCGGGTGCTCCCCAAGCTGTCGCAGTTCTAAACGCCCCACCCCAGAGTGATTAGAAATATGTGATAGATTTCTCTGATTTTTCTTTTGCATCTTATTCTAGGTTATTTAAATAGGCTGTAGTTTAAATTTCACTTCATTCTGAGCATTTTTGACCAGGTTTTTATCATTTCCCGCCTTTACTAATCTGCAGATGCCATCATCAAAATCTGGGTGCTAGAGGCCAAATTGGAGAAATCTGACCATCTGGGTCTTCCCAAAACACCCCCAATTAGCTAACCCCAACTTTGCAGGTCATTTGGAGCTTCCTAGGTAGGACATTGAAGAGGGTGCTTTCTGACAAATTGTTGCAGGTTTATTCGTCCCGCCCCGGAGCGAATACAAATCCGTAAGGAATTTCCTCGACTGTTCCCCTTTTGCAGTGGCTTCCTGGTAACATATTCATGCTTCTATCAAATTTCTAGGTCGATCTGATATTATTTGGTTATCGGTTTAATATTTTCATGCATACACTAACGAGTAGGCCTTGGGAAATACATGTTCTATTCTATCTGCAGGTGCTACTAATATTTTCTGTTTCCTTGAACGTAGGTCTTCGACATCAGAGGAGCAGGAAGGAGTCAACAATCATATACACAAGCGGCGGTGACGTTTTGGTCCGCCCATCTTACATGTGGGCACGCGGAAGAAGGATTGCTATCCATGGATGTGACAAGAAACATATTTGACGCTCCTATCCCCTAAAAAGGAAGGAGACGTATTGTAACACGACTTTGAAAGCATATCAATAAAAAGGGCAGCATATTCCATATTGCTTTTATCTTGTGTCGATTCGTCTATGTTCTTTCCTTTCATGCATTTTGCAATACATAGGCTTTTAGCGTTAAGTTTGGTTCTACACGCATCGTGCTTGGCATATTCCTTTTTGTTTCCGTATCCTCGTGCTTTCATATACAAATACATTGACTCATTATGAATAACAAATATGTTTTAAGGAACAAAGATAGATTAGAAGGCTATTGAATATATATAGGAGGTTGAGACTATTAAGGGAACTATCCCTAGGAAACCAAAATAGGGGAGAACCTAGTAGACCCAAAGAATTGGAACAAGGAGGTAGCATAAGCAATGCATGGAGATAATAAAGTCTTCTTGGTGGTTGAAGATTACCTAGCAAAGGGAGGAGTTTGGTTGTTCTCCCTCCTAATGGCTCGAGAGGAATAAATTTACCTCCTACTACCCTTAGTCTACAAGATCAACAAAATGAATCACAAGGACCAGTTTTTGATCCAACATGAAATAATCAGCATATGTGTGACCATCAATTTGGGTCGTTAGGACCACCTCGAGGTTCATGATAGAACTAAATATATCATGCATTAAATACAAATCATCAAACATATTATAAACGTATTGGCATGGCATAAAATTTGTGTTAATAGAACAAATGGCATATGGCTTTCATAAAACGAAACTACCCTTAAATATTACAATCTTACTTGAAAAATTGGAGCACTATATCATGTTTTTGGCAATGGATTAATTTAATTAAAGTTAATCAAATTCTATTAAAAAAATGTGAAATGTATTCATATTTAAGCGTTCTTTATTTCTATATGGAGGAAGAAGCCATTGAGATCAAGATGATCACCATGATTGTAAATTGTGAATATAATTATGTACAATCTCATGGTACTTTGTGAGATTGATGTGATTTTATATGTGGATCTTATGTACTCTCAATTACTTATTACCATAGGCTAGGTAAGAAAAGCATTGTATTATTTATGCATAGAATTTGGAATGAGTGCTTGAAAATAGGCATGGAACTTGGTTGTGAGATTTTTTCCATTGGTGTGTATTTTTAGTTAAAAATACTCACCTAGATGCTAGTTAGAATGGATTCACACAATGCAAGTTTACTTATGATCTTCACATTGAACTACCTTCATCATATTTTATTATAATAAAAATTTATTAGTACTTAGAGATACAACAATCATTATTTCTTCTTAAAATATAATTATCATATTTAGGTTATTTCCTTAAGAACAAATATTTGAATATATTTCACAGATTTTTATTTATAAATACTAATATAACAATCAATAGGGAAGCATAAAGGTTAAGGAAGTTGCTTGCACATATATGGGATGAGGCAACATGCAGGGGATAGACAAGTCAATCATTAAATAAATATTTGGAGAGTAGGATGTAATTATGATGCAGGAGCATCCAGTGGCGGCCGAACAATCTTGCATCTTCAAGAAAATTTCTAAGTGTTTGCCTTGGTGTCATGAAATCGTGACAGAAAAAATGTCGCGATATCGCGACATGTCACAGAATCGTGACTCAGGAAGGAGAGAGAAGGTGCAGGGCAAAAATTGTCACGATTTCACGACATGTCACGAAATTGCGACCAGCAGCTCACAAAATTGCGACCAGCAGCAAGAGAGAGGAGATGCCGAAGAAAATGTCACGATTTCGTGACATGTCGTGAAATCGCGACCGGCAGTAGGAGAGAGAAAGTGTCGTTGAGAATGTTGCGATTTCACAACATGTCATGAAATCATGACCGTCGCAAAATTGTTACCAGGAGCAGCCAGAAGGAGGAGCCATTGAGAATGTCACGATTTCGTGACATGTCACGAAATCACGACCATCGCGAAATCGCGACCAGGAGCAGCCAGGGGAGATGCCAATAGGAATGTCACGATTTCGTGACATGTCACAAAATCACAACCGTCACGAAATTGACTAAAAGTAGTCGAGGGAAGATGCCAATGGAAATGTCACGATTTCGTGACATGTCACAAAATCGTGACCATCACAAAATCGCGACCAGAAGTGACCGAGATATGGTACCAACGAAGGATGTCATGATTTTGCGACATGTCGCAAAATCGTGACCATCACGAAATCGTGACCTGAAGCAGCCGAAGGATGATGCCGAAGAAAATGTCACGATTTCGCGACATGTCACGAAATCGCGACCAGTAGCAGGAGGGAGAAGATGCCAAAGAAATTGTCACAATTTCATGACACACCACGAAATTGCGACCAGAGCAGAAAGACGGAGGCATTCGAAGGCAAATGTCGTCATTCGAAGGCAAATGTCGTGATATCGCGACATGTCGCGATATTGCAACTTGAAGATAAGAAAGGCAACGATGGAGGAAAATGTCACGATATCGTGACATGTCGCGATATCGCGACCAAAAGGGAGAAGGAGCGCAGGGAAGCCAAAATGTCATGATATCGTGACATGTCATGATATCACGATCGAAAGAAAAGAGGAAGAGGAAGAGGAAGAAGATGTCACGAAATTACGATAGGTTGCATTTTCAGGGGCCATTATAGAATGACACGTGGCAGCATAGAACAACACGTGGCACCAAGGTGCAATGAAAATAGGCACAAACGAATAGTTAACGGAAGACGTTACACCAGCTACAAAGGACGTTATGGATTGTAGTTATGGGGCAGACGAAGACAAACAGTCATGGCAGAAATGAATCGAAGGGCCGCCAGATGGAAGACGAAGAGGCATGCCCAAAAATTTATAAAAGGATGAAGCAGAGGCATGTACAGGGGTTGGAAAAATGGTAGATTACTGTATATTCTTTGTAAATTCTTTCGAATCTATTGGATAAGAAATTTGGCTCTTGTTTTCCTTGTCTCCTTTACTATGTTAATTATGTTCTCCACCAAGAGTTGCACAGTCGTGTTGCAGAGTCGAGGCAGAGGCCACTCGGACCGGCTTGAGTGCTTTTCCTTCCATAGTTGCAGAGTGAGAGATCTACAACAGAGAGTGAGAGAACTATGCCTGTGTGCCAGTTAGTGAAAGAACTAAGCCTGAGAGCTAGTTTTTGTAAAGCCTGTGGGCTGTTATTGTAATATTTACAAGTTATCGAATGAAACATTGGGTTTTCTATTCTTGTAAAGTTTGTTAGCAATTTTCTACGTGAAAATTTGGATTTGGTTGGGTTGATTTTTTTTGTGTCCCCATCAAGTGGTATCAGAGCCAAAAGTTCCTGAGTGTGTAACAGATCGCTAGATGTGAGGCAGTTACACCAGGATCTATGGAAGGGCTTGTGAGAGAGTGAGCAGAATGCCTCTAAGAAGAGACCCTGTTGGTGGTAGAGATATAGCAATGGTAGAAGATGTTTGAGTTTTACAGAGGAAAATAAAAGCCATGCAAAAGGAGCTACTCAGAAGAGATTTGTAGAGGCAAGTGAAAGCCCTGTAAAAGGAGCTGCTCTAAATTTATTTGTAGAAGCAAGAGGAGTTGCACAAAAAGTATGAGGATAAACTAAGAAGTAGAGGCTAGGAAACAGAGTTGAAGCGGACTGCAGAGGCAGGTGAATGTCTAGAAGTATTACAGAATGCGATGACCAGAAAGCACAGAAGTGAAGGTCACTTCTCCATCAACCCCAGGTGTCTGATGCAGGAGCATCCAATGGCGACCGAACAATCTTGCATCTTCAAGAAAATTTCTAAGTGTTTGCCTTGGTGTCGCGAAATCGTGACAGAAAAAGTGTCACGATATCGCGACATGTCGTAGAATCATGACTCAGGAAGGAGAGAGAAGGTGTAGGGAAAAAATTATTGCGAGATGCGACCAACAACAAGAGAGAGGAGATGCCAAAGAAAATGTCATGATTTTGCGACATGTCGTGAAATCACAACCGACAGTAGGAGAGAGAAAGTGTCGTTGAGAATGTCACGATTTCGTGACATGTCACGAAATCGCAACCATCGTGAAATTGCGACCAGAAGAAGTTGGAAGGTGGAGCCATTGAGAATGTCACAATTTTGTGACATGTTGCGAAATCGCGACCATCACGAAATCATGACCAGGAGCAGCCATGGGATATGCCAATAGGAATGTCATGATTTTGTGACATGTCACGAAATCACGACCATCGTGAAATCATGACTAAAAGCAGCCGAGGGAAGATGCCAATGGAAATGTCATGATTTCGTGACATGTCGTGAAATCACGACATGTCACGAAATCACGACCGTCGCAAAATCGCGACCAGAAGTGACCGAGAGATGGTGCCAACGAAGGATGTCGTGATTTCGCAACATGTCACAAAATCGTGATCGTCGCAAAATCATGACTTGAAGCAGCTGAAGGATGATGCCAAAGAAAATGTCACGATTTTGCGACATGTCACGAAATCATGACCAACAGCAGGAGGGAGAAGACGCCAAAGAAATTGTCATGATTTCGTGACACACCGTGAAATCGTGACCAGAGCAGAAAGGGGGAGGCATCCGAAGGCAAATGTCACGATATCGCGACATGTCGCGATATCGCGACTTGAATATAATAAAGGCAGTGATGGAGGAAAATGTCATGATATCATGACCAAAAGGGAGAAGGAGTGCAGGGAAGCCAAAATGTCATGATATCATGACCGAAAGAAAAGAGGAAGAGGAAGAGGAAGAAGATGTCACGAAATTGCGATAGGCTACATTTTCAGGGGCCGTTACAAAATGACACATGGCAGCATAGAAAAACACGTGGCACCAAGGTGCAGTGAAAATAGGTGTAGACGAACAGTTAATGAAAGACGTTACACCAGCTACAAAGGACATTATAAATTGTAGTTATGGGGCAGACGAAGACGAACAGTCATGGCAGAAATGAATCGAAGGGCCGCTAGATGGAATACGAAGAGGCACGCTCAGAAATTTATAAAAGGATGAAGCAAAGGCATGTACAGGGGTTGGAAACGGCAGTTGCAGAGTTGCACAGTCATGTTGCAGAGTCGAGGCAGAGGCCACTCGGATCGGCTTGAGTGCTTTTCCTTCCATAGTTGCAGAGTGAGAGATCTGCAACAGAGAGTGAGAGAACTGTGCCTGTGCGCCAGTTAGTGAAAGAACTAAGCCTGAGAGCTAGTTTCTGTAAAGCCTGCGGGCTGTTATTGTAATATTTACAAGTTATCGAATGAAACATTGGGTTTTTTGTTCTTGTAAAGTTTGTTAGCAATTTTTTGCGTGAAAATTCAGATTTGGTTGGGTTGATTTTTTTCGTGTCCCCATCAAATTAGCTTCTATTGAAATGAGATTTTACACTTTTGAGCCTCACTTACATAGAGGAATTGGACCCAAATTATTCTCACCTGCTATATTTTTATATTTTTCTTTCACATTCTTTCTAAACACATGAGCAAAATGTAGAAATTGATTTGTTAATTTTATTCATTTTTAACTATGCCAAATTTTGTAGCTTTGTTCCATGGCCAACATTATATAGAATACATATACTCATACTATAGTTTCAAAGACTCCCATATTTCAATTAATTGAAAGCATTGGTACTTGCACACCTAAAATAATATCTGGTTTTAAAATAATTTATATTATGACACTTTCATGTTTAATACTTCAAAAAGCATCTCATACTAATGGATTCTCATGGTCATAACTTCAAAAAGTGAGATCACTATACTAAGATAGTTGTAACTTTACTTTGATGCACTAATAACTTGTGAAATATAAGTCAATCATTGAGTATTATGTCAACATACCTAACCAATGCATTATGTAATTGGAGTATTAATCTAAAGTAGCTAATCAAATTAATGTTAACAAAACACTTACAACATTATAACAATATTTTTACTATTCTCACATGCACTAGGGTGTAGAGATCCACATCAAATTATATTTTTCTTACAACATTTCCAATCTAAAAATAAAAAATTGGGCATCTACTTAGCAGTTCTAGTTCCTTAAAAAAATCCATGAATATGATCTTCTCTTAGGTATCCTTCAGTTAAGTGATAGATGATTGGATTTTTATTGTGGTTAGCAAGTTCTAACTAGTTCATTGTAATGCCCTTATTCTATAAGCTATTTCCCATAGTATTTTCCTATAATAAAACTGTATTCCACTATGTAATTGAGTTTAAATATGGTCATTATAGTAGGATGTAAAAAAAGGCATAAATGCTACTTAGTTAATATGCATGTTTTTTCTACATAAATGGGTTTATTTTAGCATATTGAAATCCATTGTATTAGATTGTTATTTCTAGTTTTTGAATTTACCAAAGAAACACTTATTAAATTTACTTAATATGTGTCTAGAATTTTTGAATTCTCTTCATTCAAATATAATCAAATAGACTGAATTACTTAATAAAAATATTGTACACTTAGTAGTTACAATTAGGATTATCCTTAAAATTAATATGATAATTCTTCTAATGTCCAACATTTATATAATCTATCTTTACAAAAATTCAATGCTCATAGCCCATTCAAATAATTCCTCATGTTTCAACCTAGTGCTCTCTTAGACATAGCCTTTCAATTTCTTAAAAAAATGAGTATGCCTATGTAATCCAAGGTAATGGGTCGATTTGAGTGTATTTTGTAATATATCCAACACATTCATCACCACACTAAATAGATATTTTGATTCCAATAACAAAACCATAAGAAGAGACATAATTAAACATTGTGCTCTTCATAAATTTTAAATTAGAGATTGGATTTATGGCCTTCTTATAACATAATACTTTTTTAGGACCACACTTAAATATGAAACTACTATATTATGGTTCATATATTATTTAATGCATAATAAGAGAGAACATGTTATCCTCGTTGCCAACTGGAAAATACATATAATATTTATGATAAAGCTACTGAAGTCTTACATTACACCTTTGCTTGAAATAATGATTGTGCAACACCCATCATACATTGTTTAAAAAATAGTGGATCAATTTATGAATATTAGTTCAAAGTGCACCACCAAATAACTTACACTTTTTTTAAGTTTTGAAAACTATTTAGCTTTCCACTTGGTCAAAATAGTATACACTTGAAAAAGCCAAGTGTTAATTCCTCAACCAAGGTTATACAAAATAGGGGCCATCATTCCTTATATGAGGATGAATAATACAAGTAGAGTAGGAGTGATTTGAGTCTTGTTACCATCAATAACAATCCAAAATTGATAACCATAAAAATACAAGTCCTACAACTAAGTACCACACTTTAGCAAAACATCAAATCTTGATACCAAGCAACATCAACCTTTCACCCATCCATAGTTGATTTTGAATATAGTTATATTTGTTTGATATACAATGATAATATGAAACTTGTTACTAATAAGGTACAACCCATAATTACCTCGAGTACTTGTAGAGATTATTGTCTTTCATGCCTTGCTAATAATCCAAGAAACCTCCTAAATGATATCTACATGTATAACAAATTTACATAGTTCCATTTATCTAACTCATCATAAATGGATTTGAAGTTGATTGTAAATTTGATTAAACAATCTCTTTAAATAAATATTAAAAATTAAAAGAACTAATTTTTTTTAGACAATAAAGAAAAAAATAATTTTTATTCAATTAAATGTAAAAATATAAAAAAAATAAAAAATCAACTGATTTTTATAAATATTTTAATTAAACAGATGATAATAATAATAAATCAAATTAATAATATAATGTTTCAATATATATATATATATTTTATACACTTTGGTTAACGTCATAAAGTAATCCACCAATGAAGAAAATAACAATTGAAATCTTTAAAATAAGAAAGCCTTATCAACTTGGATAAACACACGTAGAAAAAGTACGAAAGAGATTGAAATACGTGCGATCCTATTCAACTCTAGGAAATTTTCGATTTTCATGTCACTCCATGACATGTCATTTAATTAAAATTATTGTTATCAAGTGTATGAGTTGATGTTAAAATATAAATATCATTACACCTATGCTTGTCAACTCTGGACGGGACAACTTTCTACTCTGCAAGGTTTTCAGTTGCATGTAAATATCCTCGGGTTTAATACAACCCCAACCCCACATACTCATATGATATGTACTGCAATTTGAAGGGACCTTCTGGAGTTTGATATGTACTACAATTTGAAAGGACCTTCCCAAATGAGGAATCTCATTATGTTCATGCACGAGGATTGAATTTGGAGTTTGATATGTACTACAATTTGAAAGGACCTTCCCAAAATCTCATTATGTTCATGCACGAGGATTGAATATGGAGTTTGGATGTCCTTTTTGTCTTCATTGGATTCGATGAACCATCCTAACTATTCCCAATCCACTATTGGAAAGTAGGGGAAAGAGAAAATGGTGGGTGTGTTGTTTTTTTTTAATTATAATTAAAATATAAAAAATATTAAATTATTAAAAGTGGTTTTTAAAACAATCATCGACCTTTTAAATTATAATTAAAATATAAAATTTAAAATTATTAAAATATTTTTTGTGAATTATAATATATAAAGATATTTTTATATATTTTTATATAAAATAGCTAACCCAAGAGTAGTGTCAACTCTAAGAAGGATTAAAAGTAAAAGACCAATAAATTATAGGAACGATAGTTTTTAAAACTTAAAAAAATAGTTGTAGAACTTAAGGCATCTTATAATATTCAATAGCTTAGGTTCTTCTAGAGCAAGATCAAAGAAGATGTGAGAAACACTTATGAGTACTTTTGGTTAACATTTTTTTTATAGAAGAAATTTTAGAACAAGTAACAAGTAGATAAAATAAACACATGGAAGAATAACTATCTAAAAGGAGCAATTATTACGAGGTCTTTAAATTTCTCGTCTTAATGAGAGACTTAGGGTTATTTTTAAGGGGTTGGACTTAAAATGTACTTGTAAAAAAATGGTGAATCCTAATCAAAATCAAGGCGAATCTTAAAAAATCAAATCAATCATCTTCACAATAACATTTGGGGCATTTGAATCCCTAAAAATTAAGGTCATATTTGGGGTAAATTTTGACCTATTAAATCACCTTATAACTTCATAAAAACACCACCATTAGATCAGTCTCGAAAAGATATTTCCAATGAGTATAAATATTCCTATGTTTGGATATATATTGTGGCGAATTGACCCTAAAAATAAATTGGTCCCAGAAATTTTAGGCGAATGGGTCACGTCGAAGGTCCTCATATTCGCCAATTTTCAATTTTAGAAATCCTATATTCTCCCAATTTGTAAATATTCGCCACTATGCATACCCTAATGAGAGTAGCATAGACATAACAACATAAGATATATCACAAGGATATGACTAATAAGTTAAGCAAAATCCTAAATATTTAAAGGAACCTTCAAACTTGCAAAGATAATATAGCATCATTGAGAAGTTCAAGTAATGGATTCAAGTGTTAGTTGTTAGAGCAATGTATAACATATTTATTGAACAAAATATTTTATATTAATATTATAAGAATATCTTTTGTATAGTCTTATCTTTATCAATGACTCTATAAATCAACCCTTAATCACATATATTCTGATATATTATAAAGTGAAAATTTCTTTCCCTAAAATTATAACCATTACATCTAGAAAGGCTAAAATAAATTTTTGGTATGCCTTGTTGTGACCCAATATCAACATTCCTCTCAATAGTATCAATGTATCTCCTTCAAGTTATGTCATAAAGCTAGTGTTGAGAGGAGTAGTCACACCTTTTAAGGATGATAAAGGTGTGAGATTAGAAAACCTACATTTAACTTAATATTATTACTAATTCCTTCCTCATGTGGAATCCCTAATATGTTACCACTTATAATAATAGCCTCTAAATAGACTTAATAGAAATCATTCTCATCACTAAGTTGGCAAGAGTATGTCTTATTAATCTACCACCTATCAACTTCATTATTTAATGCAGTTCATTATAATTCTAAAATGACAAAGTTACATTAACCATTATGCCATTTAAATTTAAACTAAACACCATGGTATAAGAAGTAAATATGATCATGTAACTAGTCACACATCATGCATAATAGAAAATTCTTATTCACACATCATCCATAATAGAAAATTATTATTCTATATAACATTTATTTCCATGAATAGATAAAAAATATGGCTAAACATCCATGGTTTCCACCTTTTGATAACATACAAGCTACTTTTTAAAACTCCCCTACATTTTGCACTACAACATTGCATTGATCTTTGTTTAAGGCTAATAATACTCCCCTACTTCTCCTTAATCTAGTTGTTGCTAAGCAATGCTATCAACTTTGTTATTTAATACATTTCATTCAAACTCTAAAATAACAAAGTCATATTGTCCATTATATCATTTAAGGTTGAACTAAACACCATGTTAAAATAAACATGTCTAGTTTACAACTGCTCATATATCACCATAATATAAAATTAGTATCCTATATAAGATTTTTTCATTAAATAGATGAAATCTATGTCTAAACATTATTGATCCTTGTTAGGCTAATAATACTAAATATTAAATTTAATATTCATAGAAATGTAATTTTGTTGGCCTCTAAACTTTAAAGAATTTTTTTTCTAATTGGTTTTATGGGATTGAAACAACCTCACTCTTATTCTTGTTACATTATGACCATACAATAATATTCTAACAACTTAACAATTACACATGTTTAGCAAGATTTAAGTTTGTATAAACCATTAAACTCATGACATTTAATCTATACTTGATATATTCTTTAATAATACTCACTATATATATTAGAATTGAAGTTTTCTTATAATTTTACTTTAAAAAGAATTATTTTCATTTTTGTATATGTTTTTTTTTAAAAGGAAACATGCACAAATCGTGTATGTATATAATAATTGACAATTAAATGTCTTATTATTATTCTAATTTAAAAGATAATATAAAAATATAATGCAAAACTTGAGCAAGGTGCTAGAGTGGTTTTTCAAAGATATAAATTGTGATTATAAATTTAAAAATAGTATACAAATGGACTCATATTATAACATAAATCAAAAACCATATTTTTTAAAGGACTACATGTTTATAAAACTAAATACCAAAAGACAATTTCAGCGGATGAAATGGCCAGTCAAGGTCCACATTCTTTTCAAACAAGAATGACGTTGATTTTCTATGACGGTCGGTGTTGACAGTCAAATTTACTTATTTGATATATGGCTGGCTTTTCCTACCCTATACTACAAGTCGCCATCAAATTTCAAATATCAATCATGTCATCTCATTCAGAATGTCGACGAGACAGACGAATGGGAAAGCCTTTAACCATATAAGTGTATGCAAAGTAATTGATATAATCCTCCTCTGTCGGTTCCCACCTGGGCCCGTTGCAGCCCATCAGTACTCGTACGTATTCACGTTCAACGTTTAATTGATTTTTCCAAGAGAAAATAAAATAAATAGTTTTACGACGTCAAGGTCACGGGGGAAACCGACCTGAAGTTGGTCACGAAGCAGTGGAAGAAGAGAGCCAGTTCCACTTTGGCAAAATGATATCCGCGACAAAATCTGGCGCCTCCTCCGAAAGGCAAGAACCATGGCTTCTTACTTAACTCCATACCCGGCAATGTTGACGGGAACGGCGATAATAGCACCGGCCAAGTCGTCCAGAGCCCTAAGTCGATCAATTTCTTTGAGTTCTGTCTCTGCATATAAGTCGAGAAGTTTCTTTGTCATAAAATTTAAAACAACCCGCGTGCACCCAATTCAATTGAACGGAATGGAAGGCGTTAAAGAACAATGAAAATAAATAAAATAAAATATTAGTGGATTACATAACAGCAATAGCAACAGTGGTAGCTTGCCTTATGGATCTCCTCTTGAAGATGCAATTCTTTCTTGTCTTCCCATTTCTCCATGCCCATTTGGAAGATAGTTTGTATCTCGGCAATGGAGTCAGAACTCATCAGCTTCTCCGTACTAAAAAATTTGACAATGGTTCCGCGGATTTTCCTCTAAAGTTCTCCGCGCACTCCGAGTACGCTATATTGGCCTATGATACTTCTCATGGATTTCAGGTATTTGGTATGAAACAACCTTCCCTCATTTTGCAGCACCTATTTACTGAACTCTGGATCCACCGTCACCACGTTTTCCGACCTTCCAAACAAATTACTCCTGAACACAGGGCCGTACGTGCAATTCAATTTCGGTTTCCATTATGGGTCCATTATGGGTCCATTCTATCCCACAACTGAACTAAAATTGTAACATGGTAGGTTATGAGCCCTACCACCCAAGAATCCATGCTCCTTCGATCGACTCCGACCTCTACAATGCAATAAGCTATAGAAGACGTGTATGTCAAGATATATATATATATATATATATATATATATACAGCTGACATAAGTAAATGAGACAGGATCCTCGTGCCCAATTTCTAGCTACTACGCCTTAATTACCCTAGAGCAATGTCAAGTAGGTAAGGTCATGGCCGGCAAAGGACGTTTGACGCGTACATTAAAAAAAAAATCACTTCCGACTGCGCGGGCAGGTGTTATCATTTCATCGTTTTTGTAAGTGGAGAAATGGCTTGAACCCAATTGGCACTCGTTTGGCTTTGTTTTTTTTTTTTTTTTTTCATTTTTGTTTAATAATACTTTAAAATATTAAAAAGTTTATCAAATAAATGATAAGAAACAATCACATCTTGATCATGGAAAATTTCGAACTTTGTTCTTTTAATTACCTGAATCTAAGAATTCATCAACGCACAGTGTATTCACCATATATATGATATATCAGAGTCAATTGTTTTAATATGAATTTTAAAAACATTTGATGCACCAAATGCGTATCTAATTTAATGACGCATGTACAAATATACCACCATTATTATAGAACAAATATGGTCAATTGTCTATTTGAGAATGATAATGTGGATAATATTTTAAATTATAGTCGACTTTCAACTCACATATGTAGACCATAGTGGTGAAGGATATTATATTGGTAAGTCTTTGGGTTTTATCTAGGAGACTAAGTTCAAAGTTCAATATCAGGGGTCTAAGACCTCTCATAAAAACTCCTCTAAACTTATGTCCTTACAAGGTCACCCCAAGAGTATGTTGTTGACCATTTCATCTTGGTGATTTTAATTCAAATCACGGGGATGTTGGAAATTAATCTATATTTTACGTACCTCTCACAAATATTTAATAGATCTTATTTTTCACAGATATTTAAAGCCATCGTTAGATTTTGCACCTGTATTTACTCCTGGTAGTCGTTTGATGATTAGAGTGTCATCTATCCATCTGTTAATGTATTAGGTGAATTTTCCCTCCTTTTCTAGATATGTATGGATGTTAGGCATTAATTCAAAATGTTAGAGATAACTTAGAGAAACAAAGGCAAGTAAGAGGAGTTGAAGCCATAAGCATAAGAAGCAAAAGAAGGTAGTTGTAGAGCCTTTGAGTAATATCCTACATAGAGTAGTGTAGCACTAACATTACTTTTGCAAAGGTGTAGAAAGCCTCTGGTGAAAAAATCTTCCAGTGTAAGAAGTCCCATTTATTGTAAAGTTGCAACAATAGCCACTTTATCATGATATAAAAAATATTTGCATATCTTCATGTGTTTTCTTTGCTTTTCCATAGTTGTGCCTTTGTAAAATTTATTGTGCGACTTTTTTATTAAGTGTTTGCTTTCTGGGATCATGCAACCTCAATGTGAATAAATATGACAAGTTTGATTGTGAGTTAATTTTAGGGTTTTGCACTTGTCCAAATTTGGGAAATTCTAGCTTCAAGCATGTGCATAGAGTCATAGTATAACTTTGGTTGAATTCATCCACTCTTGTGAAAAGTCTAGTTTCGTGCAATTGCATAAAACTAAAGCTTAGATCTCTTCTCCTCATTCTAGCATCGTGAAAAGTCTTACTTTGTGCAAGTTTATATTTGTGTAGATTTAGCTTTGTGTAAGTCTCGCTTTGTGCAAGTGTGCACAAAACTAAAAGTAAAGCTTTGGACCTAGTTTCGTTCCTTTCAAATTTGTATAAGAGCCTAAACTATTAGCGAGAGTTTAAGAGCCACAAAAACAACTTCCAAAAGTAATAATCTATAACTATAGATCATATGATTCAATGGTAATAATTATGATTACTAGGGCATACAGATAAAAATATTATTTGGGTCTCAGGAGCTTTGGGACCTTGTGGAGAATGGGTATCCAAAACCTATAGATGCATCAACATTGAGTGCTCTTTCTCAAGTTGAAAAAGACTTATTAAGGGAAAACTGAAATAAGGATCAGAAAGCCTTGTTCTACATTATGCAGGCAACTAAGAAGACCATATTTTCTATAATTATAGCATCAACAAAATCCAAGAAAATATGGGACATCTTAGCAAAATCCTTTCAAGGCATTGACAAAGTAATATTGATCAGACTACAAATGTTGAGAAGAGAGATTGAAAATCTATAGATGAATGAAGTTGAGTCCATGAGTGACTTCTTTACCCATATAATGGGTATCATCAATCAGATAAGGATGAATGGAGAAAATTTTGAAAACCAAAGAATGGTGGAGAATATATTGAGCATGCTATGAATAAGGTTTGTCTCAGTTGTCATAGCCATTGAATAATCAAGGGATTTAACAACCCTATTAGTGGATTAGTTGATGGATTATCTATAAAATCATGAGCAAAGGTTGAACCAAACATCACAATACTCATCAGAGCAAGCATTTAAGACATAGGTCTCATTCATAGATAATAGTAAAAGGTAGGAATACCAATAAACAACCTTGATTTCTTAAGGAGGTAGAGGTGGTAGAGGCCAAGAAATAGGAGGAAGGACAAACTACTCCAACAAAGGAGAAACCAACTACAATTTCCATCAAGCAAGAGGAAGAGGAAACAATAAAAATCAACAAGGAGGCTCAAATCAAAGGTATGATAAATCCAAAATCTAATGTTATTACTGCAAGAAATTTGTTTATTATAGTTATCAGTGTAGAAAGAAGATAGATAAGGAAAATAAGAAAGAAGCCCATTATACCAATGAGAATGAGAATGTAGAAAACAAAGATGCATGTGGGTCTATGATGTTAACTTGCAATGCTAATGAAGAGAGCCAAAAGAATGTATGGTATCTTGATAGTGGTTGTAGTAACCACATGTCTAGGAATAGAGAAATATTCTCATAGCTAGATGAAACCATAAAATCTAAGGTGAATATGGGAAACAACAACAAGGTACCTATCATGGGTAAAGAGAGGATTATAATCCACACAAAATAAGGAGAAAGAAAATACATCCTTGATATGTATTATGTGCCTGGGCTAAAACATAATCTTCTAAGAGTTTGGTATCTTGTGCAAAATGGGAACACCATATATTTTAAAAATTGATCCTACATAATTAGAGATAAAGAAGATAAGATCATAGAAAATATAGCCATGACAAAGAACAAGATGTTTCCTCTAAAAATTCAAAGTGAAAATTTTCTATCATTTAATGTTGTTGTAAAGACTGCTACATGGCTATAACATCTTAAATTTGGTCACTTGAGTTGTAGTGGCCTAAATTTATTGCACAAAAAGTATATGTTGAGGGGATTACCTATCATAGAGTAACCCAATCAAGCATGTGAAGGATTCCTTGTAGAAAGACAACATAGGGTTGCATTCCCCATAGGAAATTCATGGAGATATTCATAGCCATTGGAGCTAGTGCATTCAAACATATGTTTGCCTATGTAAATAGCTCATTTGTCAACAATATATACTTTCTAACTTATATGGATGATTTTAATTGAAAGACATTGGTATACACCTCAAACGAAAGTGAGAATATTTTGGAAAATTTTAAACATTTAAAGCTTTGGTTGAAAAGAAAAGTGACTACTATGTGAAGACTCTAAGAATAGATGGAGGAGGTGAGTACATCTCTAATTAATTCCACAACTTCTGTAAGACAAATGGAATCAAAAGGCAGTTTACAACTAGATACACACAACAATAGAATGGTATTCTAGAGAGAAATAATAGAATAATAATGAATATGGTAAGGAGCATGTTGAAGGAAAAAACATTGCCAAATGAATTATGGGTAGAGGCTATACCATATGTAATTTATTTGTTAAATATATGTCCCACGAAGAGTGTAAAGGACATGATTCGACAAGAGGCATAGAGCAACTAAAATCCAAGTATTGATCACTTATAAGTCTTTGGGTGTATAGTATATGCATACATTCCATATGAGAAGAGAAAAAATCTATATGAGAAGGTAGAAAAATAAATCTTCATTGGATACAAGGAATATTCAAAGGCCTATAGATTGTATAACCCTATCAAAATAAATTGAACATAAATAGGGATGTGAAGTTCATGGAAGATGAAGCTTAGAATTGGAATTCCAAAACTAGTCAGCAAGGTCCAATAAGTATCGAGTTTGAAGACTTAAATGAAGAAACCATGGATCAACTTGCAACTTCAAGTAGTAGTACTAATGCGGGGAATAACCTTTCCTTATCAAACTTACCACCACTTGTAATAATGATATCCAACATAAGGATGCCATAAAATATGAGGAGCTTGCAAGAAATATATAAGGTAAAAAGAAATGAAATAGAATATGAAAAGCACTATAATTTTGCTTTATTTTCTGAGTGTAATCCTATTTCATTTTAAGAAGCAATTAAAAATAGGAAATGGGTGAAATCTATGGATTATGAAATGGAATCCATAGAGAAAAATCTACTTTAGAGTGTATGGATATTCTAGCAGGAAAGAAAACCATAAGAGTGAAATGGATGTATAAAACACAGTTTAATGTCCAAGGTGATGTTGAAAGGCATAAAGAAAGGTTGGTTACAAAAAAATATAAGCAGAAGTAAAGCATTGAATATCATGAAGTTATACACCTATAATGAGGCATGACATGGTTAGAATAATTTTGGCATGACAACCCAAAAAGGATGGAAATTTTACAATATGAATGCTAAATCTACCTTCCTAAATGGAGTGTTGGAAGAAGAGGTCTACATAGATCAACCACCTAGCTATGAGCTGGAAGAGAAATAAGGAATGGTATTGAAACTAAAGAAATCCTTGTATAGATTAAAGTAAGAACCCAAGGTATGTTATAGCTTCATTGATGCATACTTTCAAGAGAACGAATTCATCAATTCCCACATGAGCACACTTTCTACATAAGGACTAATGAAGACGGAGATATGATAATAGTCTACTTATATGTCGATGATTTGATTTCACTGGTAATAACAATATGTTATTTGACTAGTTTAGAAATGCCATGAAGTGTGAGTTTGAGATGACAGACTTAGTCTTAATGAATTATTTTATTGATTTTGAAGTTACCCAATATGTAGATGGTATCTTCATCTCTCAACGTAAATATGCAAGGGATGTCTTGAAGATGTTCAAAATGGATAACAAGTCAACCATCACTCTAGTTGCAATAGGTTTGAAATTGAGCAAGCATGATTATAGTAGAAATGTTGATCCAACATGCTATAAAATGTTAGTTGGAAGCCTCATGTATTTGATACAAACTAGACTTGACCTAATGTTTGCAATGAGTCTAATAAATAAATTCATGGAGGCACCAAAGAACACACATTTGTAGGTAAGAAAAATAATATTGTGATATGTTAATGGGACCAAGGACCATGGAATATTTTATGGAAGAACATACCGGCTTGACCTTATTGGCTATATAAATAGCAATTGGGTTGGTATTGTTGATGATAAGAAGAGAATAAGAGAAATTTTAGGTTTGCATTTCATATTGGATTATGTGTCATCTAAGAAGTAACCCATCATTACATTATGAACTGCAGAAGTAGAGTATGTTACGACCACTTTAGTTGCATGTCAAGTATATAGGATGACAAGAATATTAGACAAGTTGAATCATCAATAAGAAGGGGTAACTATAATATTTTGTAATAATAACTCTGTCATAGCACTATCTAAGGCTTTGATGTTTCGTGGAAGAAGCAAGCACATCAACACCTGATATCATTTCATCAAAGAATTGGAAAAAATAATTAAATTAAGTTGCTTTGCAGGTTCAAAGAGCAAGTTATAGATATTTTCACAAAAAAATTGAAGGAGGAAGATTTTGAAAGGCTGAAGGAAATGTTTGTTGTCAAATATTTTGTGATTTTTTAATTAAGGAAGAATGTTGGAAATTAATCCTAATTTCACCTATTGTTGGATATTTTGAGTAGATGAGTTGTCATTGATGTCAAAAATAAGTGGTCATTGATGTAAAGCTTTCAACACTGGTAAGTGGCAGTTTCAGTGGGCAGCATCAGTTTCAGGTTCTCCAATAAATGCAAAATGATAGACCGTATACAGTTTATCAATACCGGTTCTAGGCAATCAAATGAGGTCCCAAGGGCAAAAAAGAGAGGCCCAAGAAAATAATATTATAATAGTTTATTATAATATTAAAAGAGAAATTTAAATTAATTATAAATTAATTAATATAATTTTATTATAAATTAATTTATTAGTTAATTTAATTAACTTTCATGTTACTTAAGTTAATTATAATTTAATTATAAATTAATTTTTATTATTTTAATAAACCCTAAAAAGGGTTATAAAGCAAAGTTTATAAATCAAATTTAAAATTTGATTTGAAGCGCTGACATGTTATAACATCAAGGCACTATATATAAATGAAGGCAAAACCTTTACCTTAGTCACAAATGCAATTAATTTGAATACCCCTATGTTTGAAAATGAGCGCACAGATTGGACACAACATTTTTGTGTTGAAAATTCTTCAAGATAGAGGAACAAACAAATAGGAGATAGACTCTTCTCACCTTGCACAAGCACCACGTAGCATAGTTGGTGATGACAAAAGGAGTTAAGATGCTTACTGGTAGGGAGGACGCAGGTTTGAAACCTACAGGGTTCACGTTTTGCAAGGAAGGAAGGTTGTCATTTTGGAAATGGCACCCATGATGAGATAAAGGGGGGCAAGCACCTTCCCCTCCTCATGGGAGCGCCTAGCCCACTTGGTAAGGCACTCGATGGAGAGGTTTCAGGATCGAAACCCACTAAGGCCCTTTTAGTGGTTGAGACAAAGGTATGCGTTGATGATTTTTGGGTTTGGCCTTTGAATGTGGAATGTGCTAAGGTTGAAGGAAAATAACAAATATTTTTATGTGCCTAAGTTTGAAATATAATTTTTGAGTTTGTAAGATTTAATTTTTACCTAAATTAAAATTGGTTATTATTTTTGAAGAGTTATTTTTGAAAGTTTGATTTATTAAATTGGAGATTATAAGGAGCATTTTGAGTGATTATTTTTATGTGTAATTTAATGATTGCTAATTTTAAGGAGTAATAAGGTGTATTTGGGATTGATTATTTTTGTGTTTGAAAAATATTTTGAAAAAGAGTTAGTGTGATATCTTGGCATCTAACCATAGAAATTTGCAAAGATAAAAATTGTGATTGAGACAGGTTTTCTAAGGGTACTTCTACATCAAACAAAATTTATGGGCACATCTTCCTAGCGAGTGATTGTGGAATTTTGTGAATGCAAAGTTGGAGTGAAAAGGATTATTTGGTAACCATTGTTGAGTGTGTTTTGAATTAAAGGTTCAAGGTATTCTGGAATAAAGAGTTGTTGATAAAACCTTGTTTTATAAGCATTGTTGTTGAGGTGATTAAGTTGAGTGAACTTGAACTAGGGTTTGCAAATATCATGAGCATTATTGTTATGTGAAGATTATTTTATAAGAATTGTTTTTGAAGTGATTGGTTGAGTGAATAACTTGAACTAGGGTTTGCAAAGAACATGAGTATCATTATTATGTGATATTTATTGATGAGCATTGTTGGAAATATTTGAGTGAATGTTCATGAGTTGGGACTAGGGTTTGTAAGCAAGGATTATTTCATTGAGTGATTGGTTGAGCCTAGTCAAGTGGATGTGTTGATGTGATAGTTCAAGTTCTATGAAACAAATTATTCTATATTCTGAATTGATTTGATAAATAGGTTGAGTGTTGATGAGTGTGAAACATATTGAGTCTCTAACAATTATATTTATGTTTCTAAAAGAGTGATTGAAAGTAATTGAGCATTGCGATGAGTGTGAAACATATTGAGTCTCTAACAATTCTCTATATGTTTATAAAAGAGTGATTGAAAGTAATTGAGCATTGTGGTGAGTGTGAAGCATATTGAGTCTCTAACAATTCTCTATATGTTTCTAAAAGAGTGATTGAAAGTAATTGAGCATTGTGATGAGTGTGAAGCATATTGAGTCTCTAGAAATTCTCTTTATGTTTCTATGAGTTTGGATAAATTCTAGTGAGGACCTATTGAGAAGATATGGACAAGTTCTAGTGAGGGCTTGTTGAGCAGATTTGAGGTAAGTCTTAGTGAAGACTTGAGAGCAGATTAGGCAAGTTCTAAGAAAGGACTTGTGGACATATTAGTGTGAGATTTTGTGGAAGCTTACAAGGCATATTTAAGACAAGTATTTGAGAAGACTTGTGAGCAGAGTTGATTGATTTATTTGTTCAAACCTTGAGTTAAGGTTTGGGGCAGATCTAGTAGAGTTGATTTAATATTGAGTCAAGCTTTTTGTTAAGGCTTGAGGATAGATTTTTGCTAGACCGAAGGACTATGTTTAGTGCATATTATAGGATAGAGATTAATGACATGTTTGTGCTATATCGAAGTACCATATTTAGTATATATCAAAGGACAGAGTTTGGTGCAAATTTGAGGACAGGTTTATGCCAGATCAGAGATAGAGGTTGACTAGATTTGTGCTATACTGAAATACTATGTTTAATGTAGATTTGAGATAGATATTTGAAGGCGACAGAGTATAGAGGATGAAAATATCTAGTGGATAGAGATACATTAGCTAGGTCAGTTAGGATAGGTGTCTTCAATGGATAGAGATTCATTAGCTAGAGTAGTGGGGACAACAGTTCTTCTAGAAGATCACCAATAAGAGCAAGAGGAGAAAGGAGTTCTCCTGTGGATAGATATCCACAAAATTGATTAGGATATTGGTTTATACTTTGGATAGATGTCGATAAACATTGTAATAGGAAAAGGATTCCCAAGATATTGATTGAGAAAATTTTAGTGAAAGATTTTCTCCATGGAGGAGCCAACATTGGGTGAACCACGTAAACTTGGTTTCTCTATTGTGTGTGGTGATTTGTGCATTGATTTGATTACTACTATTGATATTTCTATCTTGACATTGCATAATATTGATTGGAAATAAAAGTAAAAAGTTATCATATATTGTTCACCCCCCTCTCATTATTAACTTGTGTTCTTCACCTACCTTTAAAAGATCTTATTTTTTATGGATATTAGAATCCATCACCATATTTTGGAGTGTCTGCATGTACTCTTCGTAGCTATACTTATTTGATGATTGGAGTGCCACCTATTTATTATTTAATGATTTAGGTGAATTTTTCCCTCCTTCCCATCTATATATGGTCATTGGGCATGACTTCAAAATATTAGAGAGAAGTTAGAGATTCAAAGGTCAAGAGTTGAAGCAAAAAGTGTAATAAGTAAAATAAAGCAGTTGTAGAGCCTTTGAGTAATATCCTACATGGAGTAGTGTAGCATTGGCACAACCTTTGCAAAGGTGTAGAAATATTTTGGTGAAATAAAATTTTGGTGTAAGAAGCTTCACTTATTGAAAAGCTACATCAACAACCACTTTATCATAATATAAAATATATATTTGCATATATTCATGTATTCAATTTTCTTACTTGTAGTTGTACCTTTGTATAATTTATTGTGCAACCTTTTTGCTTAAGTGTTTGCTTTATAGGATCATGCAACCTTGATGTGAATAAATCCAAAAAAAATTATTGTGAATCAATTTTTAGGGTTTTGCACTTGTCAAACTTTGGGAAATTTTGAATTCGTGCATGTGCATAAATTTGGAGTATAACTTTGGTTAACGTCATCCACTCTTGTGAAAAATATGATTTCATGCAATTGCATAAAACCTGAGCTTAGATCCCATACCTTCATTTTGGCATCATGCTAAGTCCAAACTTATGCAAGTCTGACTTTGTGCAGGTCCAGCTTTGTGCAGGTCCAGATTTGTGCAAGTCTGGCTTTGTGTAACCATGCATTAAACTAGAAGTAAATATCCAACCTCAGTTTCATTCCTTTCAAGGGAGGGAGACCATTTATTATTATGCCCCAAGGAGTGTGGTCCTAGTCATGCCACTCATTGTACTTTGTATTACTTAAAAAAATATACAATAAATAGTAAAGAAAAACAAAAAGAAGGTAAAATATAAATATATTTTAAACCAAGTTACTCAAAAATATATTATTATAATAGTGTTGAAATGAAGTTTTTAGTATTAAATATTTATCTTCATAGGGATATTTTAAAAGAAGTAAAATACAAGTATCTTGAAATAGATTTTAGTAGCAAGCCTAGTTGGAAATTGCATAAAAATAAGAGAATTTAAAGTAGATGGAGAATAATTTTTATATTGGAAAACAAGTGTACATAAGCAAGACTATGAGATGACTAGATTTATGCTAGATAGAAGGACCGTATTTAGTATAGATCAGAGGATATATTTTGGTGCAGATTTGAGGACAAGTTTATGCCATACCAAAGACAGAGATTGAGCAAATTTGTGCTAGACCGAAGGACTATGTTTAGTGCAGATTTGAGATAAAGCTTTGAAGGTGACAAAGTATAGAGGATGACAATATCCAGTGGATAGAGATCCATTAACCAGGGTAGTGAGGACATGTTTCTTTAGTGGATAGAGATCCATTAGACAGAGTAGTGGGGACAATAGTTCTTCTAGAAGATCACCAGCCATAGCAATAGGATAAAGGCGTTCTCCTGTGGATAGAGATCCATGAAATTGATTAGGGCATTGGTGTCTCCTTTGGACAAAGATCGATACACATTATAATAGGGAAAGGATTCCAAAGATATTCATTGAGAAAATTTTAGTGAAATATTTTCTTCGTGGAGTAGCCCACATTGAGTGAACCAAATTAGTGTCTCTATTATGTGTGGTGATTTGTGTATTGCTTTAATTACTACTATTGATATTGCTATCTTTACATTGCATAATATTTATTGAAAAGAAAAGTAAAAAGTGGTCTTATACTATTCACCCCCCTCTCAATATTAGCTTGTGTTCTTCACCTACCTCTAAAAAATCTTATTTTTTATGGATATTAGAATCCCTCACCATATTTTGGAGTGTCTATATTTACTCTTGGTAGCTATAATTGTTTGATGATTGGAGTGCCACCTATTTATTAGTTAATGCTTTAGGTGAATTTTTCCATCCCTCCCATATATATATGGGCATTGAGCATGACTTCAAAATGTTAGAGAGAAGTTAGAGAGTCGAAGGTGAGGAATTAAAGCAAAAAGTGTAAGAAGTAAAACAGAGCAGTTGTAAAGCCTTTGAGTAATCTCCTACATGGAGTAGTGTAGCATTGGCACAACCTTTGCAAAGGTGTAGAAATATTTTTATGAAATAAGTTTTTGGTGTAATAAGTTTCGCTTATTGAAAAGCTACATCAACAACCACTTTATCATAATATAAAATATATATTTGCATATATTCATGTATTTGTTTTTTTTACCTGTAGTTGTACCTTTGTATAATTTACTCTACGACCTTTTCGCTTAAGTGTTTTCTTTCTAGGATCATGCAACCTTGATATGAATAAATTGAAAAAGTTTTATTGTAAGTTAATTTTAGGGTTTTGCATTGTCAAACTTTGGGAAATTTTTATTTCGTGCATGTGCATAAAGTTAGAGTATAACTTTGGTTGAAGTCATCTGCTCTTGTGAAAAATATGATTTCATGCAATTGCATAAAACCTAATCTTAGCTCCTAACTCTTCATTTTGGCATCATGCAAAGTCCAAACTTATGCAAGTCCGAATTTGTGCAGGTCCAACTTTGTGCAGGTCTATCTTTGTGCAAGTCTGGCTTTGTGTAACCATGCATAAAACTAGAAGTAAAGCTCCAACCTTAGTTTCATTCCTTTCAAGGGAGGGAGACCATTTATTATTGTGCCCCAAGGAGTGTGGCCCTAGTCATGCCACCCATTTTACTTTGTATTATATAAAAAATATATATACAATAAATAATAAAGAAAAAGAAAAGAAGGTAAAAGATAAATATATTTTAAACTAAGTTACTTAAAAATATATTATTATAATAGTGTTGAAATGAAGTTTTTAGTATTAAATTTTTATCTTCATAGGGATATTTTAAAAGAATTAAAATACACGTATCTTGAAACAAATTTTAGTAGCAATCTTAGTTGGAAATTGCATAAAAAGAAGAGAATTTAAAGTAGATGGAGAATAATTTTTATATTGGAAAACAAGTGTACATAAGCAAGACTATGGGATGATTGGATCTGTGCTGGGTCGAAGGGCCATGTTTAGTACATATCAAAGGACATATTTTGGTACAAATTTAAGGACAGGTTTATGTGAGACCAGAGATAGAGGTTGAGCATATTTGTGCTAGATTGAAGGATTGTGTTTAGTGCATATTTGAGATAGAGCTTTGAAGGCGATAGAGTATAGAGGGCGAAAGTCTCCAATGGATAGAGATCCATTAGCCAGGGTAGTGGGGACATGTGTCTTTAGTGGATAGAGATCCATTAGCCAGATTAGTGGGATAATAGTTCTTCTAGAAGATCACCAGCCAGAGCAAGAGGAGAAAGGAGTTCTCCTATGGATAGATATCCATGAAATTGAATAGGGGATTGGTGTCTCCTTTGGATAGAGGTAGATCAAAATTGTAATAGGGAAAGGATTCCCAAGATATTTATTGAGAAAATTTTAGTAAAATATTTTCTCCGTGGAGTAGCCCACATTGGGTGAGCTACGTAAAATTGGTGTCTCTATTGTGTGTGGTGATTTATGCATTGATTTGATTACTACTTTTGATATTTCTATCTTTACATTGTATAATATTTATTGAAAAGAAAAGTAAAAAGTGGTCTTATACTGTTCACCCACCCTTAGTATAAGCTTGTGTTCTTTAATTGGTATCAAAGCGGGTTCATTCGTAATAGTTTAACGACTTGAACAAAAATATTTTAAGAACATAATGGATTCTAATAATGTGTCCTCATATAATTCAACACCAATATTTTATGGAAGTTATTATATATTTTGGAGTATGAGAATGAAGATTCACCTAATGGCACTTGGAAATAAAATTTGGGAAGCAGTTGAAAATGGATACATACCACTAGCTGATCCACCTACAGATAAGGAAGGTAAGCTTCTACAACATTACAATTCAAAAGTAATGAATGCAATTTTTAGAGGTTTGCATAGAACATAATCAATAAAATTTATGCATTGTAAAGATGCAAAATGAATTTGGGATAAGTTGCAAAGCATATATGAAGGAGATAAAAGTGTCAAAAAGGCAAAGATACAAAATATCAAAGGGAAATTTGAAGAATTAAGAATGAAGGATGAGTAAAACATTAGTACTTATCTACTTCGGGTAGATGAGGTTGTTAATGCCATGCAAGGACTTGGAATTAATGTTGAAGAATCAAATGTTTGTGATAAGGTCTTAAGATCTCTTCCAAAAATATTTATGCTATAGAAGAATCAAAAGATGGTGATTCTTTGGCAAGATATAAGTTACTTGGTATTATTACAACTTTTGAGTTAAGAAAAAAAGAGAAACCTAATTCCTAGAAGGAAGCAACATTAAAAGCTACTAAGAAGACAAAGGGTAAAAAGTTAGATTCAAGCAATGAGTCATCCAGTGATGAAGAAGCTAATTATGGAAAAAGGAATAAGGATTCAAAAATATTTAAAGATACAAAATATTTTAGATGTTTCAATTGTGGAAAGTATGATCACTATGCAACTGATATTCAAGAAGCTAAAAATAACAATAATGAAGATAAACAAGATTACAAGAATAGGGAATCAAAAAAATACAAGTACCAAAAGAAAGGTAAGGATGGACAAGGAAGAAAAGGGAAGAAGTTATTTCAAAGACAAAGGAAGAGCTACTATGTAGACAAGGCAAGTAAGTACTCAAGTTATAGTGATGATAGTTTTTTTAGAAAATGATAAAGATGAAGTCTTATTTCTGATTGAAGAAAAATAAGAAGTTAAGAAAATGTCACCAATAATTCTCAAGTGTTTTAGATGTGGTAATTTTGGACATCTTGAAGATAGTTGTACAAGGAATGGTTTCAGTTTCAGTGATGATGAATATGAGGATACACTTGAAAGACCAGAAGAGAATATTCTAATAGCACTAGAAGAAGAAGGTGATCATATAGAAGTCAAGTCAAAATAAAGTGAAGATGTTGACAAAGGCAAATAAATAGAAGAAGAATCATAAAAGGAGGAATTGATTTGAGGGAGAGATTATTTATACTCTTAAAAATTTAAAGAAGATAAGAAAGCAAAACTCCCAACTTGAGATAAAGTTTCAAGAATGTGATTAAGAGAGAGCAAATCTTATAGATGATCTAAACAAGTCAATGGCTAAGAAAAAGAAGTTCAAGGATAAGATAGAAGCAAAGGTCTTAGAATGTGAAATGTTAGAACAAGAAGTAGATCTACTAAGGGACGAATTAGAAAAGTCCAATGATATGCTACATAGGTTTGGGAAGAGTTCAAATATTATGGATAAGATTATCAAGGTACAAAGAAGGTCAATAAATAAAATAGGTCTTGGTTTTGAACAAGATCAAAACAAACAAGAAGAAGAGTCAACCTCAAGTTCTAAAGAGGAAGAAAATTCAGAAGAAGATAGTGTAAGATAAAATGAGACTTCTGAGAATGAGTTGGACAATAAAAAGTTCAACAAGGAAAGGAAAAATGTACAAAGAAGAAATAGATGGAACATTAACCAGTATAGAGAAAAAAAACCTAAGAGATAAATGAGGTCAAGGCAAGGAAATTCCAATGGACGATGTTTCTCATGTCACATATTTGGGAACATGGCTTCATAATGCAGGACACATGAAAGACATAAATATGGAAACTTCAAAAGCAAGCAATTTTTCCATGGGTATTGCTACTCATGTAATAAGTTTGGTCACAAGGCAATGAATTGCAGGGTTCATGACAGGAACATATATGGCTTCACCAGGAGAAACCCCAAGACACTTGCTCCTCCAAGGAATCACAACACTAAGTGTTATTGTTAGAAAAGTGAATACTTGATGTTATTCATTGAAAGGAACTTTGCTTAAATAGCAAAGGCATACAATCTAATCCATTGGATCATAACTAACTAAGATAATCTCACCACACATATTATACTATTAGAAACTTAGGATATGAAATGTTAATATTCTAACACCCCTCCTTAAGTGGTACTAGGATATAATAACACCCCTCCCCCCTTAAATGGTACTAAGAGGTAGTAAAAAACAAAACCAAACAAGTGGTATATCCACAAGTATGAGTCCCGACTATAAGGGATGATTAGGCACTCATGTACAATATATCCATAAAAATATTTGTTGGAGAGATGATGAAAAACTATAAGGGAGAAAACCACCTATCATAATAGAAAGAATAAGAAGAAGGAAGATGTGCATGGAGGATGGAGAGGAAGGAATATGTCCTCTTCAACCCCCCTAGGAAAACTTCCATAAAGAAGCCTACAAAGGATCCATGAGATGCCTCAAAAAAGTAGAGAAGCCTCATCATCGAACTGAATGAAAACTTACTCCCATACTGGTGCTTGTGACATAGATCAAGGTTTTGAGCCATGAAAAAAAGTCACTAAAGAAAAAACCCCTTGAAACCAAAGTGTCTCACAAAAAATATTGTGAAGATAGTGTGGAAAGAACCACAAGAATCACAAGGGATGTCCAAATCGACTCCACAAACATAAGTAGTGGTTTCCACCTATATGAACATAATGGATTGATAACAAGGTACAAAAAGAGTGGAAAAACAACTTACTTCAAGGGAATAAATGGAACCAATGTAGCTCTCGAACATGTTCTTATGGTGACCTCCTCATCCTATTGGACTGCATGAGTAACCAGCCACTGTATTCACTAGGTGCTATAGAGGAGATGACTAGATACGAGGATCACATACAAAGTTGTGGGAGTTTCGGGTACAATCGAGAGTGCACTCCATGGTACAATAACTTGGAGGCTAAAAAACTCAATAAAATAGCCTTAAAATTACAAATGGACACCACAATTTTATCCTTCATAGAAAAACCTTTTCGATGACTATAAATGCCCCTATTTATGTTTTCCAATGAGGCCTTCATTTTATGGAAAAAACAACAACCTATCTTGACAAAAGACATTGCGCAATGGCGACATTGCTTTTAGGTAAAAATAAAAAAACTAAATCTCAATATTCCCTCATAGGGGAATTTACATGGTCCTACATTTCATGAAAAGGTATAACGAAATGACCAATGAGACCAGCCAATGCTGTCATAAACACTTTCCTTCGAAATTTGTAACCCTTCATAAAATTAAAAAAGTGGTCCCCTCCACTATGCTTTATTACTTTCTCAAAAAAATCCCCCATTCTTAATGTTTTGAATTTTTAATGAAATAGTATCTCCCATAGAAAGTAAAGAAAATGTTTTCAAAAAACATTGGACCCACATTTATTAAATATATTGGGGTTTGCAGGCAGTTAATCATCAGATCTATCTCGGAAAAAACTAAGAGAAATGCGCCCATGCATCTATCTACCATCACCTTCACACTGCACATAAACATGAGGAGCGGAGATTGCCCATTACGAAACACCACTGCGATCTTCAATCGTAGAAAAACCTGCCAAGACACGAAGCAAGCATCATCATATTCTATAAAAGTAGACTACAGGTCTAGAACAAACCACACCATATTGCAGTGAATTTAGAGCAATGCAGTGAACACTGACTGAGAGGCTATAAAAATCCATTGTCAGTTATGTGATGAACCCGTCACCTGTGTTGCTGCTACTACTACATGAAAACATTTACATGTCACACATCTACATACTCTATCCACAAATCGGGTTGAGAAGCATTGGTGGTTGTTGTTATTATCGTGTGGATTTCTAACTTTGCAAAATATGAGTTTGCAGTAACATATCATGATAGCGGATTGATTGTGTCCAGTGCACGCCATCCATGAAAATGCCCTAGAAAGAATGACCCATTATTCGTCATCCAAAAACACTGACAAAAACATTTATGACGTCACATTGGTTTCACCAAGAAATAAAGAGTAGTTCAGGGAGCGTAGAAAGAACAAGATCCTCCTCTCCACTTGGGTTTTCTTTGAAATAAATGGAATCTCGCTCTCTTTTCTACTTGAAAAAATCTTCTCAAATCCATTTTTGACTGTAACTTCATTCAACACTAGTGGTTCAAAATACCAATAGTTGATACTCATTTGTCTTAAATATAGCTAAGGCAATCCTGAATACAATATTGGCTCCCTCGCTGAAAAAAGGACATCCCAGACACGCATTCTTGTTTCTAACTGTAAACTCTTCTAAAGATGCACAGTCACCCTCATTACTCTATGCTTATCTTCAACATTACTTTTTGCACAAATGCAGAAGGGATTATAACATATCTCCATAGAGATGCACTGGTTTTTCTGAAATCCACCAACAACAGGCTTTCAACGGTGATGAGAGCAATGCCCACAGGTGGTGCACATATATCCTTTACCCTACAAAAATTAAATGACCTCACCACATGATGTCATAGGGATTTGGGAGCAGGTGGAGTGTGCTACAGAAAAAAATAGATCCTCATCTAGCTTCAATGATTCCCTCCATATTTTTTGATAGGTTACAACAGATGGGTTTCAGCATGAATTTCAATTCGTATCTGAAGTACAAAATATCATATTTGGTAATTCTTGCCCAAAATACCTTCTTCACAAAATAAAAAATCAAAAATTTTATCTCATTTTTTATGAATGCAGTGCACCCCTCACCATTGCAGTCATAGAATATATCAATGATGACCTCTCAAAATCATGGGATAGACCATATCAACATTCAAACAATGGCTTAACAACTCGCTGGACTAAAAACTGTGGAGGACGACCTTGATATTTCCGCTATTCATTGGGCATCTCTTTTTTTCGGTGGCAAATGAAGTCTTCGCCAAAAAATGACATGATCCTTCAACTCCGCAACATCACCCAGCTAGAGATGATTTAGCAGAAATATCCCACAACTTGAGAAAAAATATTTCATGATTAATGGAAAATAATTTGCACACTGATTTGGAACATGGGAAAGGATGATGCCTTCGTCTATACATGCAATTAGAGGTGAGCCATCCCTCGATTACAATATCAATTCCACAAAATTATTGGTTTTCCATGTAGTAAACATCTACCATAGTCTTATGACGTCCACGCACAAGCTTTTTGGTGCCCATTGAGCCATCAATAGATTCGTTAATTGAATATAAAAACCCATAATTACCGTTCGAAGCCAAGAGAATTGTTATGTCAGAGCTGGAGCACTCTCTAGAAGAAGTTTTTTAGTTATAGGTTACCATGCCATAAGATTTAAATTGCAACAGAAGCTTTAAAAATGAAGAACACAAGCTTATACTGAGAGGGGGGGTGAACAGTATAAGACCACTTTTTACTTTTTCCTTCAATTCAACTTTCAACTCAAAATTATGCAGTGTATAGAAAATAGTATCAAGCATAAATCAAAGCAATGCAGAAAACACCATCCACAATAGAGACACAACAATTTACGTGGTTCACCCAAAGTGGGCTACTCCACGGATAAAAATTTTCACTAAAATTTTATCAACCAAATCTGGGAAACCTTTCCCGATTACAATGTTTATGGGTACCAACCCAAAGGAGACACCAATCCCCTAACTCTGCTCTGGTTGGTGATCCTCTAGAAGACCTCTACCTCTGCTGCCCTTAGCAAATGGAACTCTATCCACAGAAGACACCTGTCTTCCCTGCTCTGGCTGGAGACCTCTGTCCTCAACTCTATCACCTCAAAGCTTGGTCCTCGAATTTGCACTAAACACAGTCCTTCGGTCTAGCACAAATGTCCTCTATATTTTTCTCTGATCTGCACCAAACACAGTCCTTCGGTCTGGCACAAGTCTGTCCTCTTCCTCTTTCTCTGGTCTACACCAAACACAGTCCTTTGGTCTGGCACAAGTCTGTCCTCAAATCTCTTTTTGTTCTATCACAGTCGCACTTGGTCGAAACCAACTTTTGCACTATCTACGCAAACACAGCAGCACTCGATCGAACATCAACTTATGCACCTCTACGCAATCACAGTAGCACCGTCTTCGCACACTCTGCTTCTCGACGATCGAACTTCTCCCCCGCACTCTATCTACGAATATCGCACTTCGAACGCACACTTCGATCGATGCCATTTCTCTTCAAACAACCCTCCTCTTATACTAAAACTTTCAAGATTAAAACTTTGATCCTAGTCGACTGCACAACCCTAAACAACATCGACTGCAAACCCTAATCTTCATCGGCCCAGATTTAACTTTGTCGGCTCAAATTTAACTCTGCAACTCTTCTGTAGCTTCTGCCATGAAACTACAACATGTCGCGATATCGCGACATCTTTTGCAACCGTACACTATCTTATGGCTTTTGTCGCGATATCGCGACACTTTAGCCGTTGACGACTTTGACTAAGCTCTTGTCGCGATATCGCGACACTTCTCGCTTTGTCAGCAACAACTTTGCTTTTGTCACGAAATCATGACACTTCTGCCTCTGCTGACGTCATCATCACTTTTGTCATGAAATCATGACATTTCTCGCTTTATCAACCTCTTCTCGGCTTGCACTAGCGAAAATGGAACATGTCACAAAATCATGACGCTTTCGCTGCCTTAAGCTCTTCTCTGCCTTACGCCCGCGAAACTGGAACATGTCATGAAATCGTGACGCTTTCGCCTTCGAGCTCTTCCTTCTTGAATTCATCATGAAATCGCGACGCTTCTTCTGTTGAAGACTTGCTTACTATTTCTGTCATGAAATCGTGACACTTTCTCCAACTGAATGCTGCCATCTCAACCTGTCACGAAATCGTGACACTTTCTCCAACTGAATGCTGCCATCTCAACCTGTCGCGAAATCGCAACACTTTTTGCATCCGTACGACTTCTTTGTAGCCTGTCACGAAATCGTGACGCTTCTCATTTTAGACTCTTCCCTTTGCTGCATGTCATGAAATCGTGACAGTTCTCACTTCGAGCTTTTTAGCATGTCACGAAATCATGACAGTCCTCACTTCGTCTTTTGCAGCATGTCGCGAAATCGTGACACTTTTCGAGATACTTTATCTCTCTTCGAACTTGTCACGAAATCATGATAGTTCACACTACGGACTCTCCCTTCTGCATCATGTCATGAAATCGTGACACTTTTTCGTCCGTACAACCTTCCTTGCATTATGTCACGAAATCGTGACACTTTCCACCTTGCTTTCTTTCTCTGCCAACATGTCGCGAAATCGTGTTTTTCCAGCTTCTTCTCTCTCTTCCAACATGTCACGAAATCGTGATAGTTTTTCCAGCTTCTTCTCTCTCTTCTCACATGTCGTGAAATCGTGACACTTTTTCAAAAAGCTTTCTCTCTCCTGCCTAAGTCGCGAAAATGCGACATGTCGCGATATCGCGACATTTTTCCAACTTACTTTCTTTCGAACCTGTCAAGCCGAACCTTCAACAAAACACATTATTTTACATCAAATCAAATTCTTTCAAAAGCTCCTTGACATCAATGACAACTTATTTACTTGAGCAACTGCAAAGAACTCAAGGTACCCAAAATTGCCAACAATCTCCCCCTTTGTCATTGATGGCAACCCTTTACTAAAAACACGTCTCAGGAGCTAAAACTGAAACCAACTATGCTAACAGCTGAGAATCTCCTTTTGAAGTTTTGCTCCCCCTGACTTGAAGCTTTCCTCTTCACATTGAAGCTCTCCCCCTTACTCATATCTCTCCCCCTTTGTCATCAATGGCAAAGGGTCACCTTTGGGGCTCGGGACTAAGAATGAGCCACTTAGCTTAGTCCCTCCCCCACCTCCTGATGAGGTGATTAATTCTGGGGTGGGAGTAAAACTCCCATTAGGCACTGATCATCATCAGTGTCTATAATTTCCTTGTCGGGCCTTTTCTTGAACATTTTGCCCGTATTCCTATTCCTGTTCCTGTCACTGTTCCTGTTCCTGTTATTATTTCTGTTCTTATCCATGCCTTGATCCTTGGACCTGTTCATACCACTGTTCCTGTTCCTGTACCTTGGAAGTTCAGCTCTACACTGTCTAGTTGTGTGGCCTTCATTGTTGCACTTATAACAAGTAACAATGTTATTTCTTTTAGGCATACTTGTTCTTTGAATCCTCCTATTTTGACTAACCCTGTTCCAGTTATTAGCCTTGCAAAAAATTGCCTTATGCCCAAACTGTTTACAAGAGTAGCAATACCCTTGAAAGAAATTACCACCTCTGAAACTGTCATTTATCTTCCTTACTTGAGCCATGCAATGTGCAGCCATGTGACCAAACCTGTAACATGCAAAACATCTGCCATGAAATTTACCTTTATTCGACCTCTTGGGTCCTGAAAACTTCTTCTTCGCATTCTGATTTTCGTTTTCTGTTTCTGCGCATCGATCAGTTAAGGACTCAGGATCTGAAATACTTTCCTCATCAGAACTCTCTTCCTTGTGCGGCTTAACAAAACCAAGGCCTGTTTTATCTGTTGTTTTCCTTTGACCTTTGATGAGAGACTTAACCCTTTTGGAGCTATCTTGAAACCTGTACAGCTTATCCTTGTACTCTTTAGTTTCCACTTCCAAAGAAGCCATTTTCTGTTCCAACTCATTATACTGAAGAATCTTAGACTCTAACTCGTCCTTGAGTTCTTGTGTCTTAGCTATAGAGAAGTCAAGACTTTCTATAAGATCGTCTCTCTCCATACAACATTCATCTAACTTATCCTTGAGTCTATCATTCTTCTTTCTTTCCTTTTTCAAAGCACTAAGAGCATTATTAAGTTCACTTTCAAGATCCTTTATTTGTTTGCTTTCTGAATCCTCAAGGCCTTTTCCAGATTTCTTATCACTAGAGGTGCTACCTTTTTCAAAAACCATACAAGCATCTTCTTGATAGTTTTCTGAAGCATCCTTATACATACTTGGAAACCAAATCATTATTTGTACAATCATCCTCAAGGTGACCAAAATTTCCACATCTAAGACATTTCATAATAATGAATCTATGTTTCGGTTCTTCCTCTTTTTTTGATATGAACAACATCTCATTTTCCTCATCACTTGAAGAGCTTTCACTATCATTGCTAGAACACTTACTTGCTTTGTCTAGGTAGAAACTCTTCTTGTTCTTGTGTGAATACTTCTTTCCTTGATTGTTGTGCTCATCTTTGTTCTTTCTGTAATACCTGTGCTTTTCAGAATCCTTGCTCTTAACATCCTGTTTCTCTTCATCACTTTCATTCTTGGAAATAGTACAGTCAGTAGCATAATGACCAAACTTTCCACAATTGAAGCATCTTATATTTTTCATGCTTTTGTGCTTTCTAGATAACTTGCCTTTCTTGCTGTAATATGCCTCTTCATCACTAGAAGACTCATCACTCTCTTGAAGCTGTTTACCCTTAGATTTCTTGGTAGCCTTGAAAGCTGCCTCTTTCTTGACATCAACCTTCACTTGAGTTCTCAACTCAAATGCTGCAAGTATACTATGAAGCTCATCCTTTTTCAGCTTATCCAAATCTTTAGCTTCCTCAATAGCAAAAATATTTTCACTAAATCTATTAGGAAGAGATCTTAAAATCTTATCACAAACATCATTTTCAGCAAGCTCAAGTCCTAAGTCTTTCATGGAGTTAACAACCTCATCCATACGAAGCATATAGTCACTAATATTTTCATCATCATTCATCTTGAGTTGTTCAAACATACCTTTGAAATGTCTCAACTTGGCCTTTCTGACATTTGCATCACCAGTATGAACCACCTGCAACTGTTTCCACATTTCACTAGTTGTCTTGCAGTGAATTACTTTGGTGAGATCTGCTTTCTATAAACCTTTCAGGATTGCATTCATTGCTTTTGAATTGCTGTGATGTAGGAGCCTATCTTCTTTAGTATATGGACCATTTACAGGAATAGTGTACCCATCTTCAATCACTTCCCAAACCTCATTCCCAAGTGCCATTAGATGAACCTTCATCCTAGCACTCCAAAGACCAAAATCTGATCCATCAAGAATAGGTGTTGCATTGCCACTTGAATAATCCATTGTGTTCTTTACTAGCTTTTCCTTCAAGCTGTTAAACTTTTCGAAGGCACCCGCTCTGATACCAATTGAAGAACACAAGCTTATACTGAGAGGGGGGGTGAACAGTATAAGACCACTTTTTACTTTTTCCTTCAATTCAACTTTCAACTCAAAATTATGCAGTGTATAGAAAATAGTATCAAGCATAAATCAAAGCAATGCAGAAAACACCATCCACAATAGAGACACAACAATTTACGTGGTTCACCCAAAGTGGGCTACTCCACGGATAAAATTTTTCACTAAAATTTTATCAACCAAATCTGGGAAACCTTTCCCGATTACAATGTTTATGGGTACCAACCCAAAGGAGACACCAATCCCCTAACTCTGCTCTAGCTGGTGATCCTCTAGAAGACCTCTGCCTCTACTACCCTTAGCAAATGGAACTCTATCCATAGAAGACACCTGTCTTCCCTGCTCTAGTTGGAGACCTCTGTCCTCAACTCTATCACCTCAAAGCTTGGTCCTCGAATTTGCACTAAACACAGTCCTTCGGTCTAGCACAAATGTCCTCTATATTTTTCTCTGATCTGCACCAAACATAGTCCTTCGATCTGGCACAAGTCTGTCCTCTTCCTCTTTCTCTGGTCTGCACCAAACACAGTCCTTTGGTCTGGCACAAGTCTGTCCTCAAATCTCTTTCTGTTCTGTCACAGTCGCACTTGGTCGAAACCAACTTTTGCACTATCTACGCAAACACAACAACACTCGATCGAACATCAACTTATGCACCTCTGCGCAATCACAGTAGCACCGTCTTCGCACACTCTGCTTCTCGATGATCGAACTTCTCCCCCGCACTCTATCTACGAATATCGCACTTCGAACGCACACTTCGATCGATACAATTTCTCTTCAAATAACCCTCCTCTTATACTAAAACTTTCAAGATTAAAACTTTGATCCTAGTCAGCTGCACAACCCTAAACAACGTCGACTGCAAACCCTAATCTTCGTCGGCCCAGATTTAACTTTGTCGGCTCAAATTTAACTCTGCAACTCTTCTGTAGCTTCTGTCATGAAACTACAACATGTCACGATATCGTGACATCTTTTGCAACCGTACACTATCTTATGGCTTTTGTCGTGATATCGCGACACTTTAGCCGTTGACGACTTTGACTAAGCTCTTGTCACGATATCGTGACACTTCTCGCTTTGTCAGCAACAACTTTGCTTTTGTCATGAAATCATGACACTTCTGCCTCTGCTGACGTCATCATCACTTTTGTCATGAAATCATGACATTTCTCACTTTATCAACCTCTTCTCGGCTTGCACTAGCAAAAATGGAACATGTCACGAAATCATGACACTTTCGCTGCCTTAAGCTCTTCTCTGCCTTACGCCCGTGAAACTGGAACATGTCACGAAATCATGACGCTTTCACCTTCGAGCTCTTCCTTCTTGAATTCATCATGAAATCATGACGCTTCTTCTGTTGAAGACTTGCTTACTATTTCTGTCATGAAATCATGACACTTTCTCCAACTGAATGCTGCCATCTCAACCTATCACGAAATCGTGACACTTTCTCCAACTGAATGCTGCCATCTCAACCTGTCACGAAATCGCGACACTTTTTGCATCCGTACGACTTCTTTGTAGCCTATCACGAAATCACGACGCTTCTCATTTCAGACTCTTCCCTTTGTTGCATGTCACGAAATCATGACAGTTCTCACTTCGAGCTTTTCAGCATGTCACGAAATCATGATAGTCCTCACTTCGTCTTTTGCAGCATGTCACGAAATCGTGACACTTTTCGAGATACTTTATCTCTCTTCGAACTTGTCACGAAATCATGACAGTTCACACTACGGACTCTCCCTTCTGCATCATGTCATGAAATCATGACACTTTTTCGTCCGTACAACCTTCCTTGCATTATGTCGTGAAATCGTGACACTTTCCACCTTGCTTTCTTTCTACAATGTCAGAAATCACGAAGTTTTTCTTTCTTCTCTCTCTTCCAACATGTCACGAAATCGCGACAGTTTTGCCAGCTTCTTCTCTCTCTTCTCACATGTCGCGAAATCGTGACACTTTTTCAAAAAGCTTTCTCTCTCCTGCCTAAGTCACGAAAATGCGACATGTCGCGATATCGCGACATTTTTCCAACTTACTTTCTTTCGAACCTGTCAAGCCGAACCTTCAACAAAACACATTATTTTACATCAAATCAAATTCTTTCAAAAGCTCCTTGACATCAATGACAACTTATTTACTTGAGCAACTGCAAAGAACTCAAGGTACCCAAAATTGCCAACAAAAAAATGGGTACAACAACCTAAACAAGCACCATTACATCCGATATGCCATTGTCACTGTTTGTTTGAATTTGGTGCCAAAAAAAGACTGTGTTTGATGGTGGCAAATATCGATGTCATCGCAAATTTTTTGGACAGACCACAACTCCCTAGTACACTACCTCCCACATGGACACATAATGCCAAGTTACCCAATGGTCACTATTCATTTACTGTGAAGAGAGTTTTTAGGACTAAACTATCACGTTTGCTTCAAAAATCCAAGTGAACTCAAGGTTGCGATGAAACATAAGATAAAAAAATATCTTTATGTGATCTATATTGAACCATTAACATCAACTTGAGAAGATTTAATATATTATTTACTTTACTGCTGAATCAGGATCTCCGCAAATCTTCACGAAGGCCATGGAATATCTTCTATTGATCTGCGCATATAGTAATTGATAGAGAAAATTCAAATTTTTACGGACTCGCTTTGCATCATCTATTCAACCACACCATGCAAGATTCACAATGATTATAGCATGACAAATGACAATGATTTGTTCTCTCCACTACACCTACAGCTTCAAATCAACAACCCCATAGAAAAATTTGGCATCGTGAGTGAGAACTCCATCATATTTCTTGACAAAGCACAAAATCATCTCATATGCAACATTTTCACATGACTATAACACATTCATTGTAGATCATAGCTCAATTAAGCTTGAATAATTAGCAATATTAATGATATGTGTGAGTTTAAATAATATTAGGTTTAGGCTATGAATAGCCTAGTAGGTTATTCTCCTCTAAAGGTAGCTAAATGCATAATAGGTAGCCCCACCCTAAAGGTAGCTAACAACTTAGGAAATAACACTAACTGATTAACAATATATTATTCACTTAACAATGTGAATAATATTACACATCATAACAATAGATTATTGTTAAGACATTTACAATAGTAAAAAAAAGTAACTAATGTAATAACCTAATAGTAAAAGTAAATACTACTTTTTACCCTAACAATTGGATTTCCACTGATGAGACTGCTAGATCTAAAACTTGAATGGACTACACTAGAATGTGTATAATGATCGATGTTGAACAAGACTTACCAAGCTTTGTAGAGCTTATTTCTAATATTAAGACCAAGAACTAGCCTATTGTGTATGAAAATAGACCTAAAGCCTACCAAGATTATGGAAAGGATAGACATAAAAATATTACATACCGTCATTGGTCAGTATTTCCCCAAGGCTAGTGAATCACAAGAAGGATAGGTAAAGAAGATGAGTGCCAAAAAAATTTCTTCAAAATATGAAAGGAAAAATGCCTAATACTATTTTTTCTATAGAAATGGATACCCAAGAGGTCCTCGAGGAGAATTATATGGAGAGAACTTTGCTTCCTTCAAATATTTTTGATGGAGAGGAAGAATTAAGCAAATACCCTATTAAGAAAAGAGAGGAATCCACTAAGGTAGAAGATCATGTTCAAATCCCTAAAATTGATGAAGGTGTAGAAGAGGTAAGTTTGTCTAGTATTATCCTCCAAAAAACCTTTGATTGCCTTGTTATAGAGGAATATATGATTCAGTAGCTACTGGAAAGTCCTATAACCTCTCCTAGCCATGCTATGGGAGAACTGGTTATTCAGAAATTAGTAGAAATCCCATTAACCTCCTCAGCTCTAGTGTTGGAGAAAGGTTACCTATGCCCAAATATGAAGAGTCATAGAAAAGGTCATATTGATGTGGGGGTCAAAAGGAATGTGGGAAAACCGAGTAACAAAGTGATCAGGAAGAGGGATATTGATTCTGATATTACTAATTGAACACAATCCCTTCTACAACTAGAGAAATAAAAATACAATAACAACATACAACTCAAACTAGATAGTTTTAAGTCTCTACACCTTGGAGAGAATCCCATTAATCTTTTCAATTATATGGGGTTGGGTTATGATTATTATGATGGAATATATTTAGACTTGGAATAACTCCTCTCATGATCCTTGAGGGATTTTGGAGGAGATTGCTTTTATTAATAAAAGCTATGGCTTCCAAAATGTAAAGTTTGGTCGGTGTCTTCTTCTTCTCTAATACTGAATCTAAAATTAATAGTGATATTTTCAATGCATGAAGTGAAATTTCTATACTACCTTATAAAAATCATGCATCCTTCATGGACTAGAGACAAGTACCATAAATGGCTTCTATATTCTCTCTACAACTAATCTCTTTCATTTTAATTTGCTTACCTTTCAACTTATATTTCTATATCATTCCCTATTGTACTCCTTTATACTTATATTTCTATGTAATCCCCTCTTGTACTCCTTTTTACTTATGTTTCTATGTCATCCCCTCTTGTACTCTTGTTAATTAGTGCATACAACATTATCTTAAGAACATGAATCTTCATCATATTCAAAAATTGTAAAAGTTCACAAAATCTATATTACTAGGTGTTGGCAATATTGTATCTACTTGTTGGATGGGGGCATTAGGTAGATAAAATAGCTAATTTATTATAAGTGGGTAGTTTTATATCAACACAATTTTTCCCAAAGTTATGACTTGTTGAGCTTAGTATTTCTTATTATATTACTTAATTTACATGTATCGAGGCCATGGGGGTTGTCTCTAACTTTGTAGGTAAAACACCATAGGATGTTAACATTTGAACTCATAACAACAATTTTATTTTGGATTTGATTATATTATTGGTAAATATTTTGTCATAAAACCTTATCTTTTGTGATATACAAGGTCTTATTTTATTGCTAATTCTATAATTTCCATTCCCTATTTTGTTGCCACCCACTTTGCATTTTTTCCATATTCATCTCATTTACGATAATTTCTATAAATACATCATTTACATCAATTCATATTTTAGCATACCATATTTATCTTCACTTTGGGAAAAAGTAAGAGTTTTATTATTTTATGGAGTTGGTAAAGTATAAAAGTGAAAATAAATAGGAGTGGTTTTCCTTGAGAGGGTCACTATGTTAAGGAAGTTAGTTTATGTATAGATGGTAGTATTAGAAGATGTTTGGATAGTTAAAATTAACATACAATAGGGGAGGTCCAAAAATTTCTATACTTTGAGCTGGGTAGGCAATGTAATCCATAGGATGATTAGGCAATAATTTCCCTACTCTAATAAGTACATATTCTACATGGGACAACGCTTCGAATGGTCTACCTAAAGTAACATGATTAACATTGTAAATCTTTAATGCTAATTTAGATTGTAAACATTTTATATAAGGAGATAATTCTTAATTTTATGAGAATTATTTAGTATAATCAAATAAAAAGTCCTCATAAATCTAGTGTTATAATCATAAATGGTTTCTTAAGGGTGTCTTTGCATAGAATTTAATTGAAAAAAAACTTAATATCAATTTCCTAGAGTACAAAATATTCTATAATTGACACCCAATTAGTAACCACATTGTCAAGTAAAATTCTAGTGACTTCATCCCTTTATGAATAAATAAGCCCATGCATTATGATTTTTTTCTCTTGAGTGTGATGTACTAGACTTTAAAGTTAATAAATTCTTAACATGATCCATAGTTGTTTTGGTTTTATTATCATAAAAGATTAATAATGACTTCATAGTGGTTGGAAGGAGAGAATAAGCCATTAGATTCAATAGACCCTAATATATCTAGTAAAGGAGATGGTCAGGCAACATAATCATAAGTAGTAGATTATATTAAGGGATTTTTTTATATTATATTGGTAGAGTATGCATAACTTGCCTATAATGTGGGTCTATCTATGATTGTAGAAGTGGTATATGAAGAACACAAGCTTATACTGAGAGGGGGGGTGAACAGTATAAGACCTCTTTATACTTTTTCCATTATACTTCAAAATAGTAAAGAAATATACCCAAAGCAATATCAAAGCAATGCACAATATCATCCACAAAGTGATACCAATTTTAATGTGGTTCACCCAGAATGGCTGGGCTACATCCACAAAAATTTTCTCTAAAAGTTATCTCAAAGTTCTTTGGGAATCCTTCCCAATTACAATGTTTATGAGCCTTGACCCAAAGGAGATACCTTCCCCCAATCAGAATTTATGAGCCTCTACTCAAAGGAGATACCTTCCCCCAATAATAATTTATGAGCCTCTACTCAAAGGAGATACCTTCCCCTTTACTCTGGAAATGATCCCTCAGAAGATCAACTGCCTCTACCTCTTGCCAGCACGTGGAACTCCTTTCCTTCTATGATCATGCCCACAGCAGCTCAGCAACTTGTACCAAACATAGTCAGTCGGTCTAGTATAAGTCTTCTTCTGTCTGTCAGATCTGTCCAACTCTTGAACAAATCAATCCTCTGTATACAAGCCTTCTCAAAGACTTGCCAAATATGTCCTCAGGTTCTTCTCATAGAACCAATGCATCTCTATCCTCAAGTTATCTGATAGAACTATCAAACTCAGCTCACAAGTCCTTTGCTAGGACCTGTCCAAATCTTCTCACAAGTCCCCACCGAAACCTGTCCAAAACTACTCACAAGTCCCCACAAAAACCTGTCCAAAACTGCTCACAAGTCCCCACCGGAACCTATCCAAAAACTGCTCACAAGTCCCCACCGGAACCTGTCCAAAAACTCAGCAAGCTCACCAAAAAAAAACTTTCTTAGTAGGAAATCACAAAGTGAATTGTTAGATACCCAATGTGATTTGTCAAACTCATAGAAGCATAAAGAGAATTGTTAGAGACTCAATATGTTCTATACTCAACTCCCAATCTCAAAACTCAACTCAATATCTAAAATGGATAGGATAGAATGCTTTCTTTCAAGAACATGAAACCCCAACAATTGCCAACTATGCAAAGAATCACATAACAATGATACTCATGTTATTTTCACCATTAATTAGGGCTTCAAAAACAATGCTCATCAAACAAGGTTCAATCAACACCATTCAACTCAAAACACAACCTTGAAGCATTTCACAATCAACATCAGAAATGGAAACAAGTAGAACTCCTTTTCTTTCCAATATTGTTTGAATAAAAAGCATCCACCAACTCAAATCTCAATAGCACAAAACAACTTTTCAAATCATCAACAAAGAATTAAGCCCAACACTTTAAACAAGTAAAGAATAGCTTGATTATAACCAATTTAATGAAAGCTAATGTCAATCTCAAAGCTGCCCACTTAAGGTTTCACAACTTCACACAAGAAGCAATTCTAACCTTAAAAAATCATGCTTTCATTTCCATAATCAACCAAAAGCACTCTCAACATTACAAGAAATATTCATCCCTTATACACCTTATTTCTCCCTTATAGTCTTATCAACAATAAACTTTATCTCTCATAAGAATGCAATAAGATAATGCAAACAACACTTTCAAAAGAATCTTTTATCAAAATAAAAACAAGCTTCAAACTCCTTATAACTCCTAAGCTATTTTTCTCTCTAATAAACTTCCTCCATCCGCAAAATACACTTAGCAAAAATCAATTTCGAAAATACCTTGGCCAACACCAAAAATCGTGCTATGGAGAAATTGCACATGAACTCTAACACCACCCGCTATGTCCACTTCAACGAAGAAAAACCCTTTCACGTTATTCGAATGCGGAACCTCCCGTTCGGGTAGCACGCCAACAACCTAGCCGCTATCGGTGTGCCAAAGGCGTCCGATGAGGTTTAAACCTCACTCTATTTCCCTTGTACCTTTTGCGCCAGGGCTAAAATAAACAACAGGCCTCCCTGTCTTCTGATGTGAACGACGACGATGAAACCTTATGACGGATACAAAAAATGAATGGTGGATATCTGAACAACGGATCACGAAATCACAACGAGGAAGAAATCGAACATCAGATCGCGAATTCATAGCGAGCAACACTATTCGAAAATGCAGATGGGATAATATTTGATCTTCATCGTGGGAGATTTATATGCATATTTCCCATAAACTCTTGACGTCGGCGACGAGTTTAACGCGTCGGCGAAGGATTTTAACACGTCAACGGAGGAGATTAACACGTCGGCGGAGGTCTTGGCTAGTGCCCACAAACTTAGAACATAGCGCCATCAAAGTTAAGACATTTGCGCCATGGTTTAGGAGAACCCAATGCAAACAAATATTTATTTAAAAATAATTAAAATGAGCCTTAACAAGGTTTTTAATTATTTAAATAAATACTTCCTCCTGGACCCAAATGCATTAAACTAATGCATCCACCTGTAATATTTAAACCTGCCAACTTGGGGTTTACAAAAGACCTTTGAAACTGTCATGTCGTAACCTTCATAAAAAAAAATTGTTTGACATCAAATAAAATTCCTTCAAGAGCTTCTTGACATCAATGACAACTTATACACTTGAGCAAAGGCAATGTACCCAAAGTACCCAAAATTGCCAACAATCTCCCCCTTTGTCATTGATGGCAAATCTTTACTGAAAACACTTCTCAAGAGCCAAAAATGAAACCAACTGTGCTAAAAACTGACCAACTGTGCCCATAACTGAGAATCTTCCTTTGAAGTTTTGCTCCCCCTGATTTGAAGCTCTCCTCTTCACTTTGAAGCTCTCCCCCTTAATCATATCTCTCCCCCTTTGTCATCAATGGCAAAGGGTCACCTTTGGGGCTTGGGACTAAGAATGAGACTCTTAGCTTAGTCCCTCCCCCACCTCCTGATGAGGTGATTAATTCTGGGGTTGGAGTAAAACTCCCATTAGGCACTGATCATCATCAGCGTCTATAACTTCCTTATCAGGCCTTCTCTTGAACTCTTTTCCCATATTCTTGTTCTTGTCACTGTTCTTGTTCTTGTTCTCATCCTTGTTCTTGTCCATGCCTTGATCCTTGGACCTGATCATGCCATTGTTCTTGTTCCTGTATTCTAGAATTTCAGCTCTACACTATTTGATTATGTGACCTTCATTGTTGCACTTGAAACACTTGACGATGTTGTTTCTCTGAGGTAAACCTGATCTTTGAATCCACCAATTTTGACCAAACTTGTTTTGACCAAACCTGTTCCTCTTATTTGCCTTGCAATAAACTGCCTTGTGCCCAAACTGTTGACAAGAGTAGAAATACCCTTGAAAGTAACTAGCACTTCTGAAACTATCATTTACCTTCTTCACTTGAGCCATGCAATGTGAAGCAATGTGACCAAACCTATGACAAGCAAAACATCTGCCTTGAAACTTCCCTTTATTTGACCTCTTGGGTCCTGAATACTTCTTCTTCTCATTCTAAATTCTATTTTCTATTTTTGTGCATCTATCATTCAATGAATCCTTTTATGAAATACTTTCCTCATCAGAACTCTCTTCCTTTTGGAGTCTCTTACTAGAATCTCCAACTTGTTCCTTATGTGGCTTAACAAAACCAAGGCCTGTTTTATCTGTTGTCTTTCTTTGACCTTTGATGAGTGACTTAACCTTTTTGGAGCTATCTTGGAACCTGTAAAGCTTATCCTTGTACTCTTTAGTTTCCTCTTTCAAAGAAGCCATTTTCTGTTCTAACCCACTATACTCAAGAACCTTAGACTCTATCTCATCCTTGAGTTCCTGTGTCTTAGCTATAGAGAAGTCAAGACTTTCTATAAGATCATCTCTCTGCATACAAAATTCATCTAACTTATCCTTGAGTCTCGCATTCTTATTTCTTTTCTTTTTCAAAGCACTAAGAGCACTAATAAGTTCACCTTTAAGATCTACTTCACCTTTCTCTATATCTTCCTCTATTTGTTTGCTTTTTGAATCATGAAAGCCTTTTTCAGATTTCTTATTACTAGAGGTGCTACCCTTTTAAAAAACCATACATGCATCTTCCTTATAGTTTTCTGACGCATCCTCATACATACTAGAAACCAAATAATTATTTGTGCAATCATCCTCAAGGTGACCAAAGTTTCCACATCTAAGACATTTCATGATAATGAATCTATGTTTCGGTTCTTCCTCTTTTTTTGATATGAACAACATCTCATTTTCATCATCACTTGAAGAACTTTCACTATCACTACTAGAACACTTACTTGATTTGTATAGGTAGAAACTCTTCTTGTGCTTGTGAGAATACCTCTTTCCTTGATTGTTGTGCTCATCTTTGTTTTTCTTGTGATGCTTGTGCTTTTCAGAATCCTTGCTGTTAGAATCCTATTTATTTTCATCACTTTCATTCTTGGGAACAGTACAGTCAGTAGCATAATGACCAAACTTTTCACAATTGAAACATCTTATATTTTTCATACTTTTGTGCTTTCTAGAGAACTTGCATTTCTTTCTGTAATATGCCTCTTCATCACTAGAAGACTCATCACTATCTTGAAGCTGTTTACCCTTGGATTTCTTGGTAGCTTTGAAAGCTGCCTCTTTCTTGACATCAAATTTCACTTGAGTTCTCAACTCAAATGCTGCAAGTATACTATGGAGCTCATCCTTTTTCAACTTATCCAAATCTTTAGCTTCCTCAATAGCAAAAATATTTTCACTAAATCTATTAGGAAGAGATCTTAAAATCTTATCACAAACATCATTTTCAGCAAGCTCAAGACCTAAGTATTTCATGGAGTTAACAACCTCATCCATACGAAGCATGTAGTCACTAATATTTTCATCATCATTCATCTTGAGTTGTTCAAACATACCTTTGAAGTGTCTCAACTTGGCCTTTCTGACATTTGTATCACCTGTATGAACCACCTTCAATCGATTCCAAATTTCACTAGCTGTCTTGTAGTGAATCACTTTTGTGAGATCTCGCTTCGTAAGCCTTTCAGGATTGCATTCATTGCTTTTGAATTGCTGTGATGTAGGAACCTTTCTTCTTTAGTATTAGGACCATGTTCAAGAATAGTGTACTCATCTTCAATCACTTCCCAAACCTCATTCCCAAGTGCCATTAGATGAAACTTCATCCTTGCACTCCAAAGACCAAAATCTAACCCATCAAGAATAGGTGTTGCATTGCCACTTGAATGATCCATTGTGTTCTTTACTAGCTTTTCCTTCAAGTTGTTAAACTTTTTAAAGGCACCTGCTTCGATACCAATTGAAGAACACAAGCTTATACTTGATAGGGGGTGAACAGTATAAGACCTCTTTATACTTTTTCCATTATACTTCAAAATAGTAAAGCAATATACCCAAAGCAATATCAAAGCAATGCACAATATCATCCACAAAGTGGCACCAATTTTAACGTGGTTCACCCAGAATGGTCGGGCTACGTCCACAAAAATTTTCTCTAAAAGTTATCTCAAAGTTATTTGGGAATCCTTCCCAATTACAATGTTTATGAGCCTCGGCCCAAAGGAGATACCTTCCCCCAATAAGAATTTATGAGCCTCTGCTCAAAGGAGATACCTTACCCCAATCAAAATTTATGAGCCTCTGCTCAAAGGAGATACCTTCCCCTCTGCTCTGGAAATGACCCCTCAGAAGATCAACTGCCTCTACCTCTTTCCAGCATGTGGAACTCCTTTCCATCGAATACCTTTTGTCCTCAATGCTTAGCCTAAGAGACCTCTGCCTTCTATGATCATGTTCACAGCAGCTCAGCAACCTGTACCAAACATAGTCAGTCGGTCTAGTACAAGTCTTCCTATGTCTATCAGATCTATCCAACTCTTGAACAAATCAATCCTCTATATACAAGCCTTCTCAAAGACTTGCCAATTTTGTCCTCATGTTATTCTCATAGAACCAGTGCGTCTCTGTCGTCAAGTTCTCTGATAGAACTATCAAACTCAGCTCACAAGTCCTCTGCTAGGACCTGTCCAAATCTGCTCACAAGTCCCCACCGAAACCTATCCAAAACTGCTCACAAGTCCCCACCGGAACCTATCCAAAAACTGCTCACAAGTCCCCACCGGAACCTGTCCAAAAACTCAACAAGCTCACCAAAAAAAAACTTTCTTAGTAGGAAATCACAAAGTGAATTGTTAGAGACCCAATGTGATTTTTCAAACTCATAGAAGCATAAAGAGAATTGTTAGAGACTCAATATGTTCTATACTCAACTCCCAATCTCAAAACTCAACTCAAATCAACTCAGCTCAATCTCAATCTTAAATCTGAAAACTCAACTCAATATCCGAAATGGATAGGATAGAATGCTTTCTTTCAAGAACATGAAACCCCAACAATTGCCAACTATGCAAAGAATCACATAACAATGATACTCATGTTATTTTCACCATTAATTAGGGCTTCAAAAACAATGCTCATCAAACAAGGTTCAGTCAACACCATTCAACTCAAAACACAACCTTGAAGCATTTCACAATCAACATCAGAAAAGGAAACAAGTAGAACTCCTTTTCTCTCCAATATTGTTTGAACAAGAAGCATCCACCAACTCAAATCTCAATAGCACAAAACAACTTGTCAAATCATCAACAAATAAGTAAGCCCAACACTTTAACCAAGTAAAGAATAGCTTGATTATAACCAATTTAATGAAATCTAATGTCAATCTCAAAGCTGCCCACTTAAGGTTTCACAACTTCACACAAGAAGCAATTTTAACCTTAAAACATCATGCTTTCATTTCCATAATCAACCAAAAGCACTCTCAACATTACGAGAAATATTCATCCCTTATACACCTTATTTCTCCCTTATAGTCTTATCAACAATAAAATTTATCTCTCATAAGAATGCAATAAGATAATGCAAACAACACTTTCAAAAGAATCTTTTATCAAAATAAAAACAAGCTTCAAACTCCTTATAACTCCTAAGCTGTTTTTCTCTCTAATAAACTTCCTCCATCCGCAAAATACACTTAGCAAAAATCAATTTCGAAAATACCTTGGCCAACACCAAAAATTGCGCTATGGAGAAATTGCGCACGAATTCTAACACCACCCGCTGCGTCCACTTAAATGAAGAAAAACCCTTTCGCATTATTCGAACGCGGAACCTCCTGTTCGGGTAGTGCGCCAACAGCCTAGCCGCGGAACCTTTGTTTCCCTTGTTCCTTCTGTGCTAGGGATAAAATAAACAATAGGCCTCCCTATCTTCTGACGTGAACAACGACGACGAAACCTTACGACGGATACAAAAAATGAACGGCGGATATCCGAACAGCGGATCACGAAATCACAGCGAGGAAGAAATCGAACATCAAATCATGAATTCACAGCGAGCAACACTTTTCGAAAATGCAGATGGGATAATATTTGATCTTCATCGTGGGAGATTTATATGCATATTTCCCATAAACTCTTGACGTTGGTGAGGAGTTTAACACGTCGGTGGAGGATTTTAACACGTTGGCGGAGGTCTTGGCTAGCGCCCACAAACATAGAACATAGCACCATCAAAGTTAAGACATTTGCACCATGGGTTAGGAGAACCCAATGCAAACAAATATTTATTTAAAAATAATTAAAAGGAACCTTAACAAGGTTTTTAATTATTTAAATAAATACTTCCTCCTAGACCCAAATGCATTAAACTAATGCATCCACCTGTAATATTTAAACCTGCCAACTTGGGGTTTACAAAAGACCTTTGAAACTGTCATGTCGTAACCTTCATCAAAAAAAATTGTTTGAAATCAAATCAAATTCCTTCAAGAGCTTCTTGACATCAATGACAACTTATACACTTGAGCAAAGGCAATGTACCCAAAGTACCCAAAATTGCCAACAGTATACATGTAGAAAGTTGTTATTATAGAAAACTATAACAATTATGGGGGGTATCATAATATTATAATAGAAACGAGGGATTTTAATTAATTCTAATATGATTGGTTTTGATTAAGTATAGCGTGTATGTTTTGCATGCGTAGAGGGTTCCAAAATCTATGTTGTGGGATTTGTTGATTAATATGAGCCATATATTGCTACAAATTCTATAAAGGATGATTGGGTGGAGGTAATATTTTATTTGATGGTATACCCTAAAATTTGTATCTCTATATTTGATTAGGCATTCCTACAAGTTCTATTCTATGCATTGGTCTAAAAATAAAAAATTTATTTGATTTGAAGCACTAAAATAATTGGTATTAGCTAGACTTCATTGACCAAAGGTTAGGGGTAAATTTAATGTCCTTATTACTTGACTCAAGTAATGACTAGCTCAAAGTGGTACTCACTGATAAGTTATTTTGAGGATTGAAATATGGTAAAGATAGATAAATCTTGAAATGAGTGCTAAAGGATACTAGTGGTTTGAAGGATTGATTCCATGGAATGAAAGGTATACAATCTAAATACCCTATCTAAGTAGGGTTTTGTTATATGCTAGATAATGTTTGTGATGATTGATATATTCTATATAAGGGATTGTTAAATACAATTATAATGGTTGGTCTAATTGAAGATAAAGTTAAGGTGGTACTAGGAAAGACATAAACAAAAAATGGAGGATGATTTAGGAATTTTAATCCTTTCAAAAGGGATGAATATGTACGATACTGAACTTGATTACATGGGTTGGTCATTTTACCTTTTGATGGAGTTATATCGATAGCTAGTTCAAGATATTCTTCTTCACATATCCATGTGACAAGTTTCTCCTTTTTCCCTTTCATATCCTTCTTTGATATAAATGAGTTTAACTAGATAAATCTCTTTGGATTATTATTGTATGTGTGTATTCATAATTCTAATTCATATGATGTGTATACCTATATTGGAATTTTTTTGGATTAGAAATTGTTAATATTGAGCAAGGGAGTGAATATTTCCATGATATGGAGAAAATTATTTCAAAAATTACTTAGAAAAATCTAAATAGAAAGTTAGAGTAAATCACTGCAACCAATTGCTTTCAAATTTCAAGTGAATTTTTCTTCCAATAAAACTTAGAAATTTTTATTTCTTTGAGTGAATTGTGTTGGAAATTTGAGGTAGTTTCAGGCATTTTATGTTGTAATTGATGTCACATGGATCATTTATGTCATATGGATAACATTGAGTTTTGGTGGCCAAAATATTTCATAAATAAGCATTTATGATATTTTGGAAAGCATGGCTTTTACAAGGTTTTTGTGAAAACCAAGGCAGGCAAAATAAAAAGGTTTGTATCACTAATTGCTATTATCTATGCAAGGCTAATTGGGAGACCATTTATCACATTTTCCTTGAGTGCCATTTTTCCTTGACTATCCTAAGTGGGGTTTTTTAGGCCTTCAATATTTCCTGGGTTAAACCAGCCACCGTACTTGATTTGTTCCTCTAGTGGCCTTACCTCTTTTCAAGCCAAAGACTTAGATACATGTGGAAAATTTGTCTCAATCACTATCTTTGGCAGGTGTGGTTAGAAAGGAACCATAGAGTCTTTAATGAGTCTATCCATGATCATAAAACTATCATTGCCAAGATCCTATCCTTTGCCAACGAGAATGTGAACGTTATCCCTTTTTGATAGTCGTAAACGTCATCTACAGGAGACCATGATTGCTCAATATTTAAGGTTAACCTTGTTAGATGAGTTTGTACCTATGGTAGTCAACCCTAGAGCCAATGTTAAGTGGTCCCCACCTCCTACGTGTTGGTTTAAGCTTAATTTTAATGGAGCAGCTACGGAAAATCCTGGAAGAGCAAGAACTGGCGGTATTATGCGAGATCATAATGGGAATATGATACTTGTGTTTTATGAATATTTGGGAACAAGGACGAACAACAAAGCTGAAGCTAGAGCTATGTGGAGAGGCCTTCAAATGACTCAATACTTAGAAGGTAATTTTATTATAGAATGAGACTCTATACATGTTATAAATCTCATCAATAATTGGAAAACACCTCCTCGGAGGATTAAAATAGTTGTTGAAAAGGCTAGGATCCTTTTCCAGGGAAGACAGGACAGAAAAGCCCAACATGTCTTTCGGGAAGCTAACAAAGTTGCTGATAAGCTAGCCAATTTGGGTGTCGATGATGATGGACTTTTCAAATGGGAACAAGATGTCCCAAGTGAAGTAGAGGAGCTTATTCAACAAGAATGCCAATAATGATAGTCAAATTTACCAATAGGGAAGGCATTGTAAGTTTGAAGGCTATGAGTATTACTGTCTCTTTTTTGAAATGGACTCACAATAAAAATTATTCGAGCTATTAGTCTTGGTGGATGCTGCTTGGAAATACCATAAAGACTAATGGGGACAATCACATGTCAGATAACATGGCTCCTAGTCATCTTAGTAATTTGAGGTTGGTTGATAATCATAGGGTAGGAAAGAAACAACAATATAAGACTTCGAACTAGAGCCACATGGACCACCAGATAGCCACCACCATAAATCTAGCCAACAGGTTCATTTCTCCAAGGTTGATTGGCCAAGACGAGATGTGGTCCCAAAGCATTTCATATACAGAAGAAAGCAATTACCAAAGAATTATTAAGAGTAACTATCAATACAAAGCTTGTGGGATTTTTTTCAGTACTCTTCTATGTGTGTCTACAGCTTTTTGTTTCTTCATTGTTTCAAAGAAGGGATCTGTGTCTATTTATTTTTTTGTAATTATGATGCAGGTGTGTTTTCTCGAGGTATACACAAAATGTTGTATGGGAAGTTTCTTTTTTATAATAGGCTATGTGCCTTACCGAATGTAATGGCTTTTGTGGCATGTAGATTTTACATATATAGGATCCTTAGTAAGGACATATTCATCAACAACCCTGGGCTGATTTTTGTAAAAGATTTTGGGTCAACCTGTAAAACCCGGTATTAATGCTATAGTATCTTATCTACCAAAAAAAAAAATGTTTTATTTAAAACTATGGATGGCAGATTTGAAATGGGTTTTTCTTAAAACCCAGGTTGGCTTTTCGTTTCGTCGAAAAATGTGCCCCGATGAAGGAGATAATTAATTTTAAATATTTAAGTTTAAATTTTAATCATTTAAAATTAAAATTAAAATTAATATTTTATTATTGCCGACGTCAAAAAGGAGGAGGAAAATAATATTAAGTCATAGATGACATCAAAAGAAAAAGGTGGGCATATATAAATATGCCACTAAATTTTTATTTTCCCTAAGTCCTCGATGAAGATAATCCGTTTGAAGCACTAAGGGAGCATAAGTGTCGTATTCGTTTGAAAACCAACGAAGAGAAGAGGGAACAAAGGTAAGGGAGGTTCCTTACCTATAATCATAGGTGCTTGTGGCCTAGCGACAAGAGGAAGGTACGCAAGGTGTTTAAGCATCAGCAAATCCGAAGTTCGAATCCCAACGACACTGGTTTTTACAAGGTAAAAAGGGGGAACCTTTTGCACATGTGGTCTTTGAGGGTAAGTTCAGAGGAAGCAAGAAGGAGGTCTTGCGCTCTTGGTTTCTATATGAGTGGTTGGCTCACGTGGTTGTTGGCACTATAGTTTGAGTGGTGCAGGGGCAGTGATAGGGGATCGAATCCCGCTGAGGTTAAAGGCAAGTTATTAATTTTTCCAAATATTTTATTTTTCTAAGGTTGCCCTAGGAGAGATAAGGTTTGTGGTGCATGTTGTGAAAAGGAAAGATTTCTGGTGATTTTACTTTTATAAGTATATCATATTATATATCGTTGGAAATATTATTTCAAGGGCTATTTGATTATTTTGTTTAGAAGGAGAAATAAGGTGTACATAAAGAGATATTTTTGTTTTTGTAAAAGGGTTCAAGTGAAGGTTGTTTTGTTCTTTTCAAAGTGTGTTGAGTGTGGCAGATTTTCCAAAGGGGTTTCTTCATCTTCATAAAAGGTATGGACACATTCTCCTATTTATTTTCTATGGTGTTTGATTTATGAAATATCATTGGAAGGAAAATGATTGTTTGTGGTTTCCTTTTTGAAAGTGGTTGGTTGAATGCTTCAAGGTTTTCTGAATTGAGAGTTTTGTTTAAACCTTATTTTATAAGCATAGTTGTTCAAGCCCATTGGTTGTGAAAGAACATGAGTTAGAAAATAATATGAGTATCATTGTTATGTGAGATGTGTGGTTGAGCATTTTTGGAAACATTTGAGTTGGTTGATACATACTTGGACTAGGGTTGTGTGAGGAAGAATTATCCCTTGTGGTGATTAGTTGAGATTGAGTTTAGAACATATTGAGTCTCTAAAAATTCTCTTTATGCTTCTATGAGTTGAGTTGAGTTGAGTTGATATTGAGCCTAGAACATATTGAGTCTCTAAAAATTCTCTTTATGCTTCTATGAGTTGATTTGAGTTGAGTTGAGTTGAGATCATTGTGGATCATTGTTGTCATCCATTGAAGAGTACATTGCCATTCATTGTTGAGTTCATCTTTGAGCTTTGCCTTGATAGATTTGTGGATGAGATTTGAGTGCTACTTGAGCATGATTGATTGAGCCTTTGAGAAGGCATTTGTGGACAATTTTGAGAAAGATTTGTGGATAGTTTTGGGGCAGATTTGTGGACAGATTTGGGACAGTTTTGGGAAAGTTCTTGGTGAGCTTGCTAGAGCATATTTGGACAAGTTCCTAGTGAGCTTGTTGGAGAAGTTTTGGGCAAGTTCTTGGTGAGCTTGCTAGAGCATATTTGGACGATTTGGGCAAGTTCTTGGTGAGCTTGCTAGAGCAGATTTGGGCAAGTTCTTGGTGAGCTTGCTTGAGTAGATTTGACAAGTTCTATGTGAGCTTGTTAAGCAAGTTCTGTGTGAGCCTATTGAGCAGGTTCTTAGTGAGCCTATTGATAGAGATTTGGAGGTGATAGAGTATAGAGGATAGAGTCTCAGTGGATAGAGATCTAGCAGCCAACACAGTTGAAGAATGATCTAAGTGAGGAGTCTTCAAGTGGAGAGAGGTCCACCAGTCAATGCAGTAGAGATATAGAGTCTTCTAGAAGATCACATAGCCAGAGTAGAAGGGGAAAGAGTTCTCTTATGGAGGAGATCCATGAATTTGAGATTAGGGGATCAACATCTCCTTTGGACAGAGATCCATAAACATTGTAATTGGGAGTGATTACCAAAGAGATTGATTAAGAAAGTTTTAGTAAAATATTTTCTCTATGGAGTAGCCCACATTGGGTGAACCACGTAAATTGTGGTGTCTCTATTGTGTATGGTATTTTGTACATTACTTTGATTACTGCTATTAATACTGCTATCTATACACAACATAATATTGAATTGGAAGAAAAAGTAAAAAGTGGTCTTATATAGTTCACCCCCCTCTCAGTATAAGCTTGTGTTCTTCAATTGGTATCAGAGTGGGTTCCTTAGAAAAGGCTAACAACTTGAGGGTAGATTCTACAAGAACACAAATGGCTTCATAGAATGGATCATCTACAAATAAGGCTCCATTATTTGATGGTAACAATTATACTTTCTAGAGCATGAGGATGAAGAACTACTTGATATCACAAGGATATGAGGTATGGCAAATGGTTAAAAAATAGTGTAGGGTTGAAGGTGATCCCGAGGTAGATAAGACTATCAGGAAATTGGTTGAGAATAATGTAAGAGCAATTAATTGTATTTTGAGTGGGCTTCGTGAGACATATTTTGCAAAAGTCATGGTATGTACTTCAGCTAATGAAATGTGGACCAAGTTGTGGAATACTTATGAAGGATATTCCAAGGTAAAGTTGGCAAAACTACAAACTCATAGAAAAATATTTGAGGAATTGAAAATGGAAGATTCTAAAGATATTGCAAAGTTTTTACTTTGAGTTGATGAAATCACTAACACCATGAGAGGCCTAGGTTTTGAGATGAAAGAATCAAAAGTTACTCAAAAAGTTTTGAGATCACTTCCCATGAAATATGATTCTAAGGTTTTAGAAATAGAAGAGACAATGGATATCAACAAGCTAACAATGGAAGAATTGCAAGGTACTCTCACAGCTTATGATATGAGGGTAAGTAAGCATCAGGTTCCAATAAAAGAGATTACATTCAAGGCTTCAGAAAAAGAGAAAGAGAAAGTTTCAGAAACAAGTAGAGTTCCAGATAATTATGAGGAAGCTAACTTCATCAAAAGGAATAAGGACTCAAGGAATTTCAGGGATATAAGGAAAGTCAGATGCTACAAGTGTGGTGATCTTGGTCACTATGCATACAAGTATCCACATGAATAAAATAGTGATGATGAAAAATAGGGTCACAAAAGAAAAGAATATGGAAAGCATAAGCATGACAAAGATGACAGATTCAAGCAAAACATGTATGAGAAGAAGAAATTTTTTTGTAAGGCAAAGAAATCTTACTACATTGTAGAAGCAAGTGATAGATCAGATCATAGTGATAGAGATAAATCAGATGATGAAAAGGAAGAACATTTATTTCTAGGAATAGAAGGTGAAAGAGAACAATGCTTTGTGTGTGGTCAAAGAGATCACAAATCAGGATATTGCAATGGTTTCAATGATAGTGAAGATGAGATGACACATCAAGGGAACAGGCATGGTCAAAGAAATTTTGAGAGTTTGTTTTCTATAGAAGATTATAATGATATTAGTGACAGTGAAGATGAAGAAGGTTTTTTCTATGGGATAAGAAAAGTAGAAGAAGAACATTCAATCCAAATAGAAGAAGTTAAACAATAGGACAATATCTTAGTTGATCTAAATAAAGACTTCAATGTTATCCATGAGCAACTACAAGAGGTTAAGAAAAATATAAAAGAATTGAGATGTTCCATACGTGAGAAGTTTGATCCATCACATGACTCAAAAGGTCAAGATATTTTTACTAAGAAGGAAACATGTATTTCAGAGGCTATAGATATGGATGCCAATTTGCTACTTGACACAAATGAAGAGAAAGAAGAGGAATATTCCAAAGCACCAAAGGTCTCATGTTTTAGGTTTGGGGAATCACACTCAAAAGGAAAGGAAGTTTTAAAATATGAAATCAAGGAAGCACCTAATATTTGTGAGGAAAGTTCCAAAGTTCCTATGGCTCCAAATATTCAGTTTGGTTCTTGTTTTGAGATAGGTGAATCAAGTTCAAAAGGAAAAGAAATTCTTGAAGAGAAAAGCAAGGAAGAAACTAAGGAAGAAGTTTTAGATACTACAAAGAAGGTTCAAGGATGCAATGCACAAGTTGAAAATTATCATAAGGATAATGGTCAAGAAATGTATGAAGAACCAGGGCATGAACAAAGGGCTTTTCAAGGACATTATTTTTCTTGTAATGGATTTGGACACAGGGCTATACATTGCAAGGTCTATGGATCAAAGAAGTTTGATTTTGCTAGAAGAAACTTCAAAGGAAGAAGGTATGGTTTTCAGGGACATTGCTTCTCATGTAATAGGATTGGTCATAAATATTTTTAGTGCAAAGGAAATGAGCAACATGGTTTTGGTTTTAGAGCTACACAATTCAGAAGTCATAATGGTCATGAAAATAGAGCTTCACAATACAAGGTTCAGGAAAGGAATGGATATGGAAATTATTTTAAGAATGAATTCAAGACATGGGCACCATCCAAAGGCTACAATATCAAGTGTTTCAATTACAATAACTTTGGGCATATTGCAAAATGGTGTAGGACTCAATTCCAAATAGGTTCAAGGCAAGAAGGTAAAACAGGTTCAAGGCAAGAAGGTCAAAAAGGTTCTAGACAAGAAGATCAAGTAATTCATCAAGAGAAGGATATCATAAAAACATGGAAGGAAGTTGATAGAGGAAAGAAACAAAGTGATATGGGAGTAAAAGTACTCCCACCCCAAAATTAATCACCTCAAGAGAGAATGGGGTGAGGGGGCTAAGCTTAAGAGTCATATATTTTAGCCCCATAGGTGTCCCTTTTGCCATTGATGTCAAAGGGGGAGAGATTTGAGTAAGGGGGAGAGAATTGAGTTAGGGGGAGCAGCCTCAAAAGAGAGTATTGAGTTAGGGTGAGCAACCTCCATAGAGAGTATTGAGTCAGGGGGAGCAACTTTGATTCTCAGAGTTGGTTTTTGTAGTGACTATGGTGATTTGCATTAGAGGTGTTGCCATCAATGACAAAGGGGGATATTGTTGGAAATTTGAGGTAATTTGAGGCATTTTATGTTGTCATTGATGTCACATGGATAATTTATGTCACATGGATCACATTGAGTTTTGGTGACCAAAATATTTCATAAATAAGCATTTATGATATTTTGGAAAGCATGGCTTTTATAGGGTTTTTGTGAAAACCAAGGCAGGAAAAATAAAAGGTTTTATTTAAAACCATGGATGGCATATTTGAAATGGGTTTTTCTTAAAACCCAGGTTGGCTTTTTGTTTCATCAAAAAAGGTGCCCCAGTGAAGGAGATAATTAATTTTAAATATTTAAGTTTAAATTTTAATCATTTAAAATTAAAATTAAAATTAAAATTAATATTTTATTATTGCTAATATCAAAAAGGAGGAGGCAAATAATATTAATTCATAGCCGACGTCAAAATAAAAATGTGGGCATATATAAATATGCCACTAAACTTTTTATTTTCTCTAAGTCCTCGATGAAGATAATCCGTTCGAAGCGCTAAGGGAGCAGAAGTGTCATATTCGTTTGAAAACCAACGAAGAGAAGAGGGAACAAAGGTAAGGGAGGTTCCTTACCTATCACCATAGGTACTTGTGGCCTAGCGGTAAGAGGAAGGCACGTAAGGTGTTTAAGCACCAACAGATCCAAAGTTCGAATCCCATCGATGCTGGTTTTTGCAAGGTAAAAAGGGAGAACCTTTTGCACACGTGGTTTTTGAGGGCAAGTTCGGAGGAAGCAAGAAGGAGGTCTTGTACTCTTGGTTTCTATGTGAGTGGTTGGCTCATGTGGTTGTTGGCGCCATAGTTTGAGTGGTGCAGGGGTAGCGACAGGGGATCGAATCCCACTGAGGTTAAAGGCAAGTTATTAATTTTTCCAAATATTTTATTTTTCTAAGGTTGCCCTAGGAGAGATAAGGTTTGTGGTGCATGTTGTGAAAATGAAATATTTCTGGTGATTTTCCTTTTATAAGTATATCATATTATATATCATTGGAAATCTTATTTCGAGGGCTATTTGATTATTTTTTTTAGAAGGAGAAATAAGGTGTACATAAAGAGATATTTCTATTTTTGTAAAAGGGTTCAAGTGAAGGTTGTTTTGTTCTTTTCAAAGTGTGTTGAGTGTGGCAGATTTTCCAAAGGGGTTTCTTCATCTTCATAAAAGGTATGGGCACATTCTCCTATTTATTTTCTATGGTGGTTTATTTCTAAAATATCATTGGAGGGAAAAGGATTGTTTGTGGTTTCCTTTTTGAAAGTGGTTGGTTGAATGCTTCAAGGTTTTCTAAATTGAGAGTTGTGTTTAAACCTTGTTTTATAAGCATAGTTGTTGAAGCCCATTGGTTTTGAAAGAACATGAGTTAGAAAATAACATGAGTATCATTGTTATGTGAGATGTGTGGTTGAGCATTGTTGGAAACATTTGAGTTGGTTGATACATACTTGGACTAGGGTTGTGTGAGGAAGAATTGTCCCTTGTGGTGATTAGTTGAGATTGAGTTTAGAATATATTGAGTCTCTAACAATTATATTTATGCTTCTATGAGTTGAGTTGAGTTGAGATTGAGCCTAGAACATATTGAGTCTCTAACAATTCTCTTTATGCTTCTATGAGTTGATTTATGTTGAGTTGAGTTGAGATCATTGTGGATCATTGTTGTCATCCATTGAAGAGTACATTGCCATTCATTATTGAGTTCATATTTGAGCTTTGCCTTGATATATTTGTGGATGATATTTGAGTGCTACTTGAGCATGATTGATTGAGCCTTTGAGAAGGCATTTGTGGATAGTTTTGAGAAAGCTTTGTGGACAGATATGGGGAAAATTTGTGGACAGATTTGGGAGCAGATTTTGGGCAAGTTCTTGGTGAGATTGCTAGAGAAGATTTGGACAAGTTCTTAGTGAGCTTGTTGGAGCAGTTTTGGGCAAGTTCTTGGTGAGCTTGCTAGAGAATATTTGGACAAGTTCTTAGTGAGCTTGTTGGAGCATTTTTGGGTAAGTTCTTGGTGAGCTTGCTTGAGCAGATTTGACAAGTTATGTGTGAGCTTGTTAAGCAGGTTCTGAGTGATCCTATTGAGAAGGTTCTTAGTGAGCCTATTGATAACGTTTTAGAGGTGACAGAGTGCAGATGATAGAGTCTTAGTGGATAGATATCCAACAACCAACAAAGTTGAAGATAGATCTGAGTGAGGAGTCTTCAAGTGGAGAGAGGTCCACCAGTCAGTGTAGTAGAGAGACAAAGTCTTCTAGAAGATCACATAGCCAGAGTAGAAGGGGAAAGAGTTCTCCTGTGGAAGAGATCCACAAACTTGAGATTAGGGGATCAACATCTCCTTTGGACAAAGATCCATAAACATTGTAATTGGGAGTGATTTCCAAAGAGATTGATTGAGAAAGTTTTAGTAAAATATTTTCTCCATGGAGTAGCCCACATTGGGTGAACCACGTAAATTGTGGTGTCTCTATTGTGTATGGTATTTTGTGCATTGCTTTGATTACTGCTATTGATACTGCTATCTATACACAACATAATATTGAATTGGAAGAAAAAGTAAAAAGTGGTTTTATATTGTTCACCCCCCACTCTTAGTATAAGCTTGTGTTCTTCAAATTGCTTCTGTATTTTGAGTGAACTAATTTTGGATATTTGAGCAAATTACATCTTTAGAACTATCTAGAAATTTTTTGTAAGTTGAAGTGATCCTCTTCTAAAGAGTGAACCACTCTACATGGAGTGAATTTCTCTTTGGATGAAGTCTTTGATTTTTTTTCAAATCTTGGAAAATTTATTTTCATATATGAAAAACTTAATTTGGCACCAAAATCAAGGAAAAAAATCAAGAAAACCTAATACATTTTGTGAAATATTGATGTCACCTTATGAAAATTTTAATATTTTTCTAATTTTTGAAATGGAGTCACCACTCACAAAGCACTTATAAAATTACATTCAAAATTTGATGTATATGCAAAATTAGGTTAAGAATATTACTAGGCATGATTTCAACATGGAAATTAAGCACTTTGTCCCATTGGACATGATAAAAACTATTGAATTGTAAAAATTCTAACTTCCATTGATTTGACAATTCATTTTCAATAATTGGAATAAGGGAGATCATGGCCCCTTTGATATTCATATTCAAATTGACTCCCCCACTATCCTTGCTAAACTAATCTAATCTAGATACAAAAAATAAATGATTGAAAGATAAGGGTGCAAGAGATTAAACTAAATTATGTAGAATAAATTGTGACCTTAACCATAACAAGGAGAGCATATGATCAATCAACATATGAGAAAATAAAATAAAAATAATTTATTCTGATGCATGTGAAATAGAAATATTAAGGAATAATACATGGATAAAATGTTAGTATCATAATTATCACAATTCCACAGTTCGATCAAGTAGTGCCATAATTGAAAAGTAAAAAGTATTGCACAATATCTTACTATTTCTAAAATTAGAACCATTATAATGTAAGAATCACAAAGTATATCTCTAATAATCTCAAGGACAAAATATCTTTACAATGGATCTCATCAGTCCTATTTATAGAAGGAATATGCTCCTGAGTTACCTTGGGTGAGAAATTCTTACTCCTAGTAATATTAATAAATTGAAGTAATTTTTAGAAAAATGACACACCTCTAAATATCAATCTCCAATTACACCTCACAATGTACTAGGATGCTTCTAAAATTATTTATTATGTCACTATAAAATAAAAAAATATTTTCCAAAATATCTTCCTTAACATCTATACACAATTATCCTGCTTCACTTGTTAATTAGTGATTCTCTCTTGAAAAGGGAGTGAGATTGTTAATTTTATTGTAATGTGTGGAATTGTATCCTTTATGGATGAATTCTTGGGGTATAACCAAATTTATATAACCCTTAATAATCAATCTAAAATATCTTTCACCACCTTGTGGGGATTGTTTTGCTACCTAATCATGCCCATTAGGCTAAAAAATGTAATACCTAGCTAATAGTGAGACATGCCATACAAATTCCATAACATAATGTATGATATCATGGAATATTTTTTATGATCTTCTTGGCTAGTTTCTAAATCCATAAGATCATATTTGGGACTTAAGATATAATTTTAGCAACTCAATGAGTATAAAGTATGCTTAAAGAATCAAAATACGTTGTTGGGTAACATTAGGAAAACTATTGGAATTCATTGTATCTCAATGAGGTACAAAATTTTATTTAAATAAACTATTGGCTATTATCGCTATGCCACCCCTCAAAATTTGACCCAAATCTAAAGATTCTAAGGAAAAATCTAAACAATTAAGATATTCTCTCCTAACTGACTGAAAAGTGTCCAACCTTCACCAAGCTATAGATGAAGGATGTGATGTTTGAATGGAATATTAAGTAAAAATATACTTTTTTCCCTAAAATTATACCTCTTGTTCCATTTTTTACTTGTCCCACCTAATCCTCTTAGGCTATTATTTTTATATATAGTAGCCATATATTATTATTTAGGAGATATATTTACATAATATGATGATCAACATAGAGAAAGAGTCATCTTCTACATTAGATAATTTTTGGCTCATTATAAATTTAGACATATGTCCTTAGAGAAGATTTGACATCATGAAATTAATCACCCTTTCAAACTCATCTATTTGTGTTTAAAAAATTAAACCAATTAGAGGTCTCTTTTGGTAAGTCATAGTCCTTGATGATGATAAATTTGTAAAATCATTTGACTATATTCAATACTTTCATCTATATTTCACATAAGTTATGCTTCATCCTTACATATGATGAATGATATGAGTTTCACATGTGCTATTTGAAAAATATCTCTTCATATTGTATCTCACACCTAGCACATGATGAAAAATATAAGGTTTGTAGGCATTAATAAAAAATTTGTACATATCCTATCATGTCAAAATAATAGTCATATTTCTCTTGGACTTGTGTAAAATGTTGGATGGGCTCACTAAAGTGTTTAAATACTTTTTGTACAATAATCCAAACTATCCTCAATCACATAAAGGCATGGGGGAAATATGCATCATATCCATAACAAATTCATCCCCTAGATAATCCTAATGGGGGAAATGATTTGATGTCTAAATTAGTATTATATCACAAATCTACAACTTCCTCTATGACCTTTATCTTAAGGGAAATCCATCACCAATTAAAAAATCTCACCAATCCTCTATAATATCTATTCTAGAGGTAAGTCTCAAATTAGAAATACTTTATAAAATTTATCTAAAGGTAAATATTTCAACAAACATCCTTTATGATAATTTTTATGAAGGAAAAGTAAATGTGCTTTACATAATTTGTATAAATGGAAAGAATAAGTTCCTTCGATATTTGTCAAAAATCAAATCTATTAGTAGAAGTCCTCTATGATATTTGTCTAGAGGTATGTATTTTGCAATTTGTTGTATAAAGTCCTCAAAATATTTGGTTTATATAAAATCCATTTATAACTTTTCAATAAAGAACTTAAAATTTAGAAAAAATAAAGAAATTCTCCTTTAACATATATTTTAGGGCACAAAAATAATATATTTATTTTATATCATAGTAATTCCTTATGGAATGTGATATAGCAAACCTCCCCACTTTGTAACTTGGTCTCCCTCTTTTCATTGGTTCTCCGAGAGAGTCAATGTGGGACAGGGTTATTGAAAGAATTCAAAAAATACTTGCTGGATGAAAAGGTCATCTTCTATCTCAAGTAGGAAAGCTGAACCTCACTAAGGCCTCTCTTCAGAGCATTCTAGTCTATTTCCTCTCCGTTTTCAAAGCCCCTGTGAAGGTTTTCCAGAAAATTGAGAAACTCCAAAAAGAATTTTTATGGACTGGATTAGAGGAGAAAAAAAGGATACACCTTGTAGGATGGACCAAAGTGTGCAGACCCAGGGAAAATGGGGGCTTAGGTCTGAGGAGAATTGCTCATATATATATATAGTTTTACTAGCTAAGTAGGCATGGCACCTCATTTTTGGTGAAGAAAATGAATGGAAAACTATCATCAAACAAAAGTATCTTCAAAATATGGAATTTCTAAGTGACTCAGTTCCAATCAGAGGTTCTGCTTTTTGGAAAGCAATTCTCAATTGTAAGGAAATCATCAAAAAAGGTTTAAGATGGGTTTTAGGCAATGGTGAGAGGATAAATTTTTAGAATGACAGGTGGGCTAAGGATGAACCACTGACGTAATATCCTAAATTAGCCTGAATTAGAGATATCATGAAAAAAAGCATTGGCAAAAAAGTCTCTAATTATATGGTTGAGGACAGAGGCAGAATGAAGTAGAAACAAATAAGGATTCAAGTATTTCAAGTGAAATAAAATGATATTTGTAACATTCTTAGGAAATATTTTATCCCCATAAGATCCAAGGAAGATCAAGTGACCTGGGCTCCTATGAAAAATAGGTAGTTCTTTGTTAAATCAGCTTACAAGCTTCTGCTTGATGATGAGAATTTTGTCCTCCAAAAGGACTTGGTTTGGATAAAAAATTTAATTAAAAAAATTGCATTCTTTTCATGGTTGGTAATCCAAGGAAGAATTTTAACCATTGATAATATGATGCATAAAGGTATTTGTATCACTAATCACTGTCATCTGTGCAGGTCTAATTGGGAGACCATTTATCACATTTTCTTTGAGTGCCCTTTTTACTTGACTGTCCTAAGTGGGGTTTTTTAGGCCTTCAATATTTCTTGGGTTAAACTAGACATTGTACTTGATTTGTTCATCCAGTGGCCTTGCCATTTTCAAGCCAAATACTTAGATACATGTGGAAAATTTGTCTCAATCACTATCTTTGGCAGGTGTGCTTAGAAAGGAACCATGGAGTCTTTAATGAGTCTATCCATGATCATCAAAATATCATTACCATGATCCTATCCTTTGCCAACGAGAATGTGAACCTTATCCTTTTTGATAGCCGTAAACCTCATCTACAGGAGACCATGATTGCTCAATATTTAAGCTTAACCTTGTTATATGAGTCTATGCCTAGGGTAGTCAACCCCAAAGCCAATGTTAAGTGGTCCCCACCTCCTACGGGTTGGTTTAAGCTTAATTTTGATGGAGCGGATGAGGACAATCCTATAAGAGTAGGTGTTGGCGATATTGTGCAAGATCATAATGGAAATATGATGATTGCATTTTTTGAATATTTGGGAATAAGTATGAACAATGAAGCTGAAGCTAGAGTTATGTGGAGAGGCCTTCAAATGACTCAAGACTTAGAAGGAAATTTGATTGTAGAAGGAGACTCTATGCAAGTTATAAATATCCTCAATAATTAGAAAATACCTCCTAGGAGGATTAAAACAATTGTTGAAGAGGCTAGGATCCTTTTCCAGGGAATATATGATAGAAAAGCCCAACAGGTCTTTCGAGAAGCTAACAAAGTTGCTGATAAGCTGGCCAATTTGGGTGTTGATGGTGATAGACTTTTCAAATTGGAACATGGTTTCTTGAGTGAATTAGAGGAGCTTATTCAAAAAGAATGCTAATAATGATAGTCAAATTTACCAACAGGGAAGACACTATAAGTTCGAAGGCTATGAGTATTCCCATCTCTTTTTTAAAATGGACTCACAATAAAAATTATCCGAGCTGTCAGTATTGGTGTATGTTACTTGTAAATACCACAAATACTAATGGGGATAGTCACATGTCATATAACATGGCTCATAGTCATATTAGTAATTTGTGGTTGGTTGATAATCACGGGGTAGGAAAGTAATGACAATATAAGACTTCGAACTAGAGGCACGTGGACCACCAGATAGCCACCACCATAGATCTAGCCAACAGGTTCACTTCTCCAAGTATGATTGGCCAAGATGGTATGTGGTCCCAAAGCATGTCATATACGGAAGAAAGAAATTACCAAAGAATTATTAAGAGTAACTGTCAATACAGAGCTTGTGGGAGTTTTTTTCAGTACTCTACTATGTGTGTCTGTAACTTTTTGTTTCTCCACTATTTCAAAGAAGAGATTTGTGTCTGTTTATTTTTTTGTAATTATGATGTAGGTGTGTTTTCTTAGGGTATACCCAAAATGTTGTATGGGAAGTTTCTTTTTTATAACAGGCAATGTGCCTTACCGTATGTAATGGCTTTGGCGACATGTAGATTTTACATATATAGGATCCTTAGTAAGGACATGTTCATCAACAGCCCTGGGCTAATTTTTGTAAAAGGTTTTAGATCAACCTATGAAACCCGGTATTAATGCTATAGTATCTTATCTACCAAAAAAATTCCTTATGGAATCATCTATTGTCTCCCAAAGCATATATTTATATATGTCATAACATGTATAATAACAATGCCTTACAACATTATCTAACGTAGTCCCGTTGGGCATATTTTTCTATATCATAGTAATACCTTATGGTATTATTTAGTATCCACTAGGACATATATCTTTTGTATATACTTGTACATAATAACATTTTTTGGTATTGATGAAAAAGGTGGTTGAAGGGCCCAAACCCTTTACACAGAGCTTGAAATATGAATATGAAAAAAACAAGAGAAGATCATACAAATGTAAGAAAGCCCTATCTTAGTAAAACAAAAAAACTTGGGTTAAACCTATTGATTAAGAGGATGAAATAATATTCCTCCCACTATCCTTCTATTTGACATGGCTTATGCAGTACTCAATGCTTTACATAACTTATAAAGAAATTGTTGACAAAAATGTAATTTACTATGCTCAAATCCTTTATCGCATGATACCAATAATTATTTTTCTTTGCACTTACCTATTTATCTGCTAGATTAATTATCAATTCTTATAATATCTTCCAAATATATTAGGGTGTATGAACATGCCTTGAAATTCTCATATTTAACTGCCATATTCACCATTTTATCAGTAATTTTTTTTCCCTCTCTATAAATATGTTTAACTTGAATTTCTTCTAGGTTTACTAAAATAGCCCTCACATATGTAATTATTTGGAAAATGCTAGAATTATTTAACTACCCTTTTTGAAGGGAAGTTATAATATTTTTGGAATCCCCCTCAAAAATAGTTCTCGTAAAATCCAAATTCACTATAATTTGAAGGCCTGTAAGCATCACCCTTACTTTAGCTTGGTGATATGTGGTAATTCCTAGATCCTTACCATATGGAGCCACAACCTGACTTCTGTCATTCCTAATTATGCCTACACAACCAACATGACCTGGGTTACCTTTTGTAGCCCTATCAAAGTTAATTTTTACCCGATATTTATGAGGACATTCACATCTAGTATCTAGTCTCACCTTATTAATTTTTTTCATATTTAAGATATATTTTTCTCTAGAGAGGATCATTGCAATATCTTCCTAGAAAACAATATTTTTAATATAATACCCCAATAAGGCTATTTTTATCTTGGCATAAATCCCAATTATTCCTCTAGTTTTGTTTTTGAATACTCATATGTTTCTTTCCAACCAAATCCTCCAACAAATATGTGGAATGCATTTTTGCCAAAAAATACTACTTCCTAAGTGCTAATGTTTTCAAATATTGATTAGATAATCTAGAATGACCCAAGAAACATTAAATTTTCTCAATAACATGTTTAGGATATCACAAAAAAATCACAAGTTCCAAACATGTGGTCCATGCACTCATCCCCTTTGTTACATAAGAGAAAAATAGTTGGAACCACAATCTCTCTTTTGAACATATTATCTTTCATAAGGATCTTATTGGGAATGGTAGTCCAAAAAAACATAGCACCCTTAGGGATGATTTTTAACTTCCAAATTATTTTTAGCTCATCTTTCTCTGAGGTTATTTTACCCAAGACTCTATATCTATCCTTCACCAAGTACTGGCCTTGCTGGTTTCTTCCCCAAATTATCTGATCTTCCTCTAAACCTCTTCCTAAATAATAATTCCTTAAAAGGTTTTGCACATCTTTATCCCCCTTGCCTTGCATATCTTCTTGCAAAATTTTCCACTCCTAAAAATCACCCACCCTATGAATATAACCATTATTTTTCTTACCATAGGTTCTGGTTAAACGTTCTTTAATATCTTTGAACTTTATGTAGTTTGCTAAAGGCTCCTATTGAATCCAAGGGTATTTCCAAAAGTCAATTTTATCCCCCCTAACTACTCTCTATTTTAGACCTTTCCATAGAACTTTCCTGCTATTGATTATATTTTTCCAAAAAATAGACCCACGTGGAATATTAGAATAACTGATAAATTGGTTTTTGCCCTTCAAGTATTTATTCTGGATAATGCTAGCCCATTTCCTTGACTATCTAGTGCAAAGTCTTGTTGAGGGGTGATTTTGTCAGGTCACAAAACCACTCGACAATTTAAAACATTCAAGTTCTCTCTTGCAAATAATGGTATATATCTCCAAGGTTCTTACTTTTGAGTTTCAGTATGTCTCTTATGTACGCATAAATAGTGTTTGAATAACTCGTTTGGTTTGCAAATTTTGTTAACAAGGGGTCTGGGAAACTAGATAAATGATTTCAGATTTTATCAGATATAACATGATTTTCTCTGAATTCTACTGCTCCAATGATAAAATAAATTTATCTTATGATTTGAAAGATTATTAATGCAAATTTAACAATACTACTAATTAAAATGCCTTTTCTTTAAAATCAACAAATTTATCATAGCATTTTAATAAATATGAAATTTCAATTACCTTAGAAATAAAGTATGTGAAATTTCATAAGAAAAACAACATTATGATATAAACCCAAATTTATAAATATTCACCTTTTAAAATTGAGGTCTAATCAATAAACAAATTTTATTCATTTCAGATATGAAATCAACATTGAGATATCTCAGAAAATGAATAAAACATAAAAATGTTTAACCCAACAATTATAAGGTTCTAAAACCTTATTAATCATTTGCTCATAGGGTTTGCTATAAAGACTTATTTATGAACTATGAGTTCTATGATTTAAAATCAAGTTCATAAATGGGCTTCTTTATTATATGTATTTATTAAATATTCATGAAATCAAATATTTAATAAATAATATAATTTTCCAATGTAATGTTTGGACTTGTAAATAAATGAACAGTATTTGGAGTAATAAATCCAATCAAATCTCAATAAAGGAAAATAATTCTCATTCTCAACTTTATTGAATCAAAGTTGAAACCAGAGATTTATTTAGCCTCTATGATTTATTTATTTAAATATTAAAATGATTTTAATATTTAAATAAATTATTAATAACCTAGTATAAAGTTTAATCTTTATGAAATTGAACTAGGTTATATAAGAATAATTTAATATAAAATAAATAATCAAAAGTTTTATGATAAGAAAATAATTATTTATCTCGGACAAATAACACAGATAAAACCAATCACAGAAACTTTAACCATATTATTGCTTACCAACACAACAAAACAACAACATGATGCAATCTTCAAGGAACATTAACTATTGAACATTTATATTAAACATTTTTAAAATTTCAAATACAGACTGCGCACATATTTGAATCCAAATATTTAATATAAATTTATTGATCTTACAATAAGCTTGATTTTCTGCAAACTGGACCTCTTTGTATCTTCTTCAAAAACTTGGCTTTGGCTCCTCAAATTCCTTTCTCCACTTCTCTGCACAAAATATCCGACCTTTTCCATGAATCTCAATGATTTATTTATAATTTAAAAATTTTAGTTATTCCATTTCATCACAAAGAACGAATTTTATAACGATCTTCTTCAAACCCTTGCCCTTGTATTACCTGCATAATGAAACAATAATCATAATATCAAAACAAAACCAAACTTTACTTTCCGGTAAATTTTATTTTTTTCAAAAGTATTTCAAAGTTCTCATATTGCTAAATTAACCTACTATATTTTTTTGGTTGAAATTGACATCTAGAATCTTGCAAGTTTGGTATCATTAGAAAGAGAAAATCCATATATTTTTACCAAGTTTTGAATCTTTTTACCAAGTTTTGAATGAGATGAAACATAGTTCTATGCCTCAAGATATGTCCATTTAAATTTTGCAATAATTTTAGGGTTAAACCTAAAATAAAATTTAATTATTTAAATGAAATTTATTTATTTAAATGAAATTTAATCATTTAAACCTTTGAAAATGATTTTAATCAAATTATTTTATTTGAAATAATGCAATTAATATGTAAATAATCAAAATATTCAGTTTTGAAGCATTGCAACTACATTCAAACCTTCAAAATGCAAATATGTCAGCAATTCCAAAGTGAAAGCAATTTTTCGAAGACCTTGATGCGAGCAAAATCAGATAAACAAAAATTTTCTAAAATCATAAAATTTAAGGTGGGGCCCCAATTTTGGGGTCGTTGTGAAGGCCATCACAACATTGGTGACTTTGTTGGTAAATGTCCTTGGACATTTCTGAATCAAAACCAAACTCTAAAAAAACATAAAACACGAATATTAGAATCACAAGCATTTATAAGCATCCAGATAATGAGAATAGATCAATACAAATATGAATTACCAAAATCATAGATGATTTATGTAGAATGTGATGTATTACTGGTTGGGATCATGTGATATGTATTAATGATCATTTTCAATATAAATCTTTTCTTTGGCCATGCTTGTCATCTTACTTTAATCAGGGGCCCTAAAAATGATCTTTCATGACCGATAAGATGATATGGAAAATAATATGATATGAGCTAAAAGAATGTATTGAAACGAACTGCCTATCAAGATCTCAGTTATGACCTTACTATCATCTAGAACTAGTGTGTGCGCAAGTGAGTTCATTACCTCATTTTGACCAAAATGATTAAACCTATTTTGAAAGGAATACAAGGCTAGCCTACCCATTTAAAATGAACATAGGTCTCAATTTTCAACAAGACATATTGCCACATATGAGCGTACTCCACTACCAGTCAAGCATCTATAGCACCGGTGGAGGTTAACCCCATAGTCAATGATTTTGGCTTTAGAATTATTGAGCAAGATGCAACAAACAGTATTGTCATTGTTGTCAACACAGTCAGATAGATCTGTTGATGCAATGGACAGGAAGTTCAAAAGCTAGTCAGATGCAGAAGACAGGAGTTCAAAGGTTACTCAGAGTATGTACAATGATTTTCCAAGAAGACCGAAGTGGACCACTTGCAAAAGATCAAAGAAAAATACAAGTAAGAAAAGTGTCGCGATATCGCGACATATACAGTAGGCAAGAAAAACTATCGTGATTTCGCGACATGTTGGAAGAGAGAGAAGAAGAAAGAAAAACTATCACGATTTCACGACATGTTGGAGAAGAAAGAAAAATGGGATATGGAAGTGAGAAGAAAGAAAAACTATCACGATTTCGCGACATGTTGGAAGAGAGAGAAGAAGAAAGAAAAACTATCGCGATATCGCGACATGTTGAGAAGAAAGAAAAACTGTCGCGATTTCACGACATGTTGGAAGAGAGAGAAGAAGAAAGAAAAACTATCACGATTTCACGACATGTTGAGAAGAAAGAAAAGAGATTGAAGTGAAAGGAAGAAGAAAAACTGTCACGATTTCGCGACATGTTGAAAGAGAAAAAAGCAAGTAGAAAAAGTGTCGCGATTTCGTGACATGTTGGAAGAGAAAAAGGCAAGAAGAAAAAGTGTCACGATTTTGCGACATATTGCAAGGAAGGTTGTACGGTCAAAAAAGTGTCACGATTTCGTGACATATTGCAAGGAAGGTTGTACGGACGAAAAAGTGTCACGATTTCGCGACATATTGCAAGGAAGGTTGTACGGACGAAAAAGTGTCACGATTTCGCGACATATTGCAAGGAAGGTTGTACGGACAAAAAAGTGTCACGATTTCATGACATATTGCAAGAGAGAGTGTACGGAAGAAAAAGTGTCACGATTTCACGACATGTTGCAGGAGAGAGAGTCCAAGAGAAAAAGTGTCGCGATATCACGACATGTCGGGTTTTCGTGACCCGAAGGCAAGAAAAAGCGCTAAGGAGAAAAAGTGTCACGATATCGCGACATGTCGCGTTTTCGTGACCCGAAGGCAAGAAAAAGCGCTAAGGAGAAAAAGTGTCACGATATCGCGACATGTCGCATTTTCGTGACCCAAAATAGAGAAAGAAAAAGTGTCACGATATCGCGACATGTCGCATTTTTGCGAAAGGCAAGAAAGGGAGAAAAAGTGTCGATCTGACATGTATTTTCGGGCCAAAGCAAAGAGAAAGAGCGAGGAGAAAAAGTGTCACGATATCGCGACATGTCATTTTTTCGGGCCAAAGCTAAGAGAAAGAGGAGAGAGAAAAAGTGTCGCGATATCGTGACATGTTATTTTCGTGGCCAAAGCTAAGAGAAAAGGAGAAGAAAAAGTGTAGCGATATCGCTACATGTATTCTCACGGGCCAAAGTTAAGAGAAAGCGTACGAAGGAAAAAGTGTAGCGATATCGCTACATGTTGTATTCTCGTGGGCCAAAGCTAAGAGAAAGCGTACGAAGGTGAAAGTGTCACGATATCATGACATGTTGTGTTTTCATGGCAACAGCAATAGAAGAGTTACAAGGGCAGTTGAAGCCGACGAAGACCGATGTTAGTTGATGAAGATTAGGGTTTGTAGTCGATGAAGATTAGGGTTTGCAGCCGACTATGATTAGGGTTATAGCCGACTAAGATTAGAGTTTTTCATCATGAAAATGTTGTTATAAAAGCATGGCTATTTGGAGAATTTGAGTTGATGAATGCATCGTCGAATTCATGTCGAAGTGTGAAATGTGGTCGTAAGAGTGTAGAAAGCGTAGAAGCGGCGAGATGATGGCGAAGTGCACATAGTGAGTAAAGAAGTCATGTCAAATTATCTTAAGTGTGATTGTGAGTGCGTAGAGAGAGCAGAAGGATAGAGTGCAGAGAGGGAGAAGACGATCGTGAAGTTTGATTGTGATGAGGTAGAGTGTGCAAAGTGATTGCATAGAGCGAGTAGAGTGTGCAGAGAATGCAAAGGTGAAGTAGACCAGTCAGGGTCTTGTAAAAGTGAAGGTATCTTATTGTTAAACCCAAAGATTCAATTTGAAGTCCAAGTTGGTGCTTGGCATTAGGGGTTGGTGCTCCTTCCAGTTGGTGCTGGTAAATCAGGGGTTGGTGCTGGTAAATCAGGGGTTGGTGCTCCTTTCTGTTGGTGCAGATAAATCAGGGGTTGGTGCTCCTTCCAGTTGGTGTTGGTAAATTAATTGTAAAGTTGGTGCTTTGCAAAGGCTGGATTTGGATGGTAGTCCAAGAAGTCATTATTGAGGAGTAGCCACATTGGTGAACCTCGTTAAATCTTGTGTTGTGTGATGTTCTCTTGTGATACTTGCTTTATCTATTTTTAAGGTTTCATTATTTCAGTTTTAAGAGCTATGAATTTAAGTTTAAAAGTCTACACTGATTCACCCCCCCTCTCAGTGCCATTGTAAGAATAACAATTGGTATCAGAGCCAAGTTCCTATACAAGCTTAACCAGCTAGGGTGATCTTGGAAGTGACACAATGGCAGGTGGTGAAGGCTTCTCATCAAACAAAGCACCATTGTTTGATGGATCTAATTACGCATTCTAGAAAATCAGGATGCAGACATATCTCTGTGCTTTGGGATACGACGTCTGGGATTCAGTAGTTAGTGGATATACAATACCCATCACTCCTCCAAAAGAGGCTGACGAAAAGAAACTATTTGAGAACAACTCAAGAGCAAAGAATGCTATCATGTGTGGATTAGCAGACAGTGAACTAGTAAAGATCATGAGCTGTAATACTGCAAAAGAGATATGGGACAAACTAAGGAGTATTCATGAAGGAGACGACAAGATCAAGGAGGCCAAATTACAGACACATCGAGCTCAGTTCGAAGCATTGAAAATGAACGACGATGAAAACATTGAGGCATATATGCTGAGAGTTAATGGAATCATTAATGCAATCAGAGGGCTTGGTGAGGACATTGGAGACTCTGCCATCGTAAAAAAGGTATTAAGATCTCTTCCTCAAAGGTTTGATTCTAAAGTCTCAGCGATAGAAGAAGCTAAAAATCTAAACTATTTTAGTATAGATGAGATGTATGGTTCTTTGACTGCATATGAGATGAGGATAGGAAGATCTAAACCCACAGACAGAGAAGCGGCTTTTAAAGCCCTTAAAAATAAAAATGCAAAACAAGAGTCCGAGGAAGAAGAGACATCAGATGAAATGGAAGCAAACTTTGTTAGAAAACTAGAAAGGGGAAAAGGAAAATACAGAGGAAAGCTACCGTTTAAATGTTTCAACTGTGGAGGCATTGGGCATTTTGTGACTAAATGTCCACTTAATGAGAAGAACAAAGATGATGAAGGATCGCACCAAGAAAGAAGTGATTGGAAGAAGAAAACGAATTTCAGAAAAGGCAACTTCAAGAAGAAAAGTTTCATTTCCAGGAATGCCAGTTCATCAAAGACAGCTTCGATGAGGATTCTGAAGAGGAAACAGGTGAAGCTCTTTTCATGGCATTTGAAGAAGTAGAATCAAAAAAGGAAGAAGAAGTGAACTCTGAAGAATATGGTGAAAACTCTGAGGCTGAAGTAGATCTAGAAGGTGAGTTGATCTCTGCACTTGAAGAATTGGGTATAGAAAGGAAAAAGAACAAAAGATTGTCCAAGAAGTTGGAAGAATATGGGGATAATATTGAAGATCTCTTCTTACAAATTCATAAAGCCAAGAAAATAGAAGAAGCCTTGAAGTCACAGATCAATGAGAAAGAGATTGTTTGCTACAAACAAGAAGAGGAGATTGTTTTATTGAGGAAACAACTAGAAGAGGCCAATACAAATCTCAAATTTGAGAAGAGCACAAAGTTGCTAGATAAAATGATAAGCCAACAAAGAAACTCCATGGATAAGCGTGGTCTTGGATATGAAGTTGAACAACCTTCATCTTCCAACTCTGCAGAGAAGAAGAAGTTCACTGTTGAAGGATCGAAGCAAGAAAAGTTTGAAGCTGAATCTTCAAAAGAAAGAAAATATCAAAGGAGATCTACAACAAAGCAACCACAACAAAAGAGGTTCTATCACTCTCACTCTATTCATAATAATACTCTCAATGGCTATTGTTTCAGATGCAACCAGTATGGTCACAAGGCAATTTATTGTGGATTGAATAATAAATCAAAGAGTTATGCTGGTAGAAATACATCTACGTTTTTGAGTGAACACTATGTACAATGTTTTCAATGTAATGGTCATGGGCACATAGCAAGGTTTTGTCCAAGCACTTTTTTATCTAATCTAAGGCAGAATAGTAGATTTCATCAGACGCAAAGAACGCAACACAGACAGGGAATAAATCATGTACATAAAAGAAAGGAAAATAATCATTCATCAAGGATGCACAAGAGACAACCACTCAAGAGAAATGTTCGAGTTCACGAAAAGGTGCAAAATAGGGATGTAGTTGAAAAATCCAAGCCCGAGTTCAAGAAATTCTAGAGAAAGATAGAAGAAAGGAAATCGTGTCTCCTTGGTCTGAAGGAGACTACTCCGCTATTGCACTAAGCAACTCCAGGTAGCACATCCTCAGGGGGAGCAATCTTGAAGTTTCATTTTAATGCTCCTATGTATTTGTTTGATTACTTGAGGATGAAAGGCAAGAAGTCAGGGAAGTTGTCGTATAGTTGTCGAAGTATGTTTTCAGTTCATGTAGTTGTTTGTGGAAGTGCCGTGAAGGGTGGTGATTAAATTGAGAGTTGTCAGTATTGGTAGTATTGCTATATGTCATTGTTGTACTGATGATGGTTCTTACTGCCACTATCCAAAGTTAAGGATTATAATAGTTCAGATAATTTGTTAGTGAAAGAATGTTGCCCCAGCCGCATATATGTGTTTCGATAAAAGCAGTGTGTATTTGAACTACTCATTGATGTGAAGATTGTTAGATCTATTATGACGCTGTGGTGAAAAATATTGAAGTCTGATTATTGATTCATGTTTAGCTCATCAAGATGAGAAACTTTGCTTTGTGAATCATACCTGTCCGAGGTCCAGAAGTATAAGTTTGAGCAAGGTGCACTACAGTTGGCCGTGAAGTGTTTTGACAAAACGTTGTCTCCTGATTCGAACAGTTGAAAGTAAGGTGTGACCAGCGGTGACTGTAGAAAACATAGACCAAGTTGAAAATGTAAAAAGGAATTTGATTGGTGTTGAGGTACAGTGTTTGATGCTTGCACAGAGTTGGCAGTAATATTACAGTTTTGAGGACAGTGTTGGGACAGATTTCTAGAGCAGATTTGGACTGGTTTTGTATAAGCTTGTTATTTAACATTGGACAAGTTCTATGTGAGCTTGTTAAGCAGGTTCTTAGTGAGCCTATTGATAGAGCTTTGGAGGTGACAGAATACAGAGGACAGAGTCTCAATGGATAGAGATCCAACAACCAACACAGTTGAAGATAGATCTGAGTGAGGATTCCTCAAGTGGAGAGAGGTCCACCAGTCAGTGCAGCAGAGAGATAGAGTCTTCTATAATATCACAAGGGTACTATGGAGTATGAGTTATGGTATCCTAAAGATGCAGATTGGGCAGGATGTGTAGATGATAGGAAGATTACCAGTGGAGGTGCATTCTATCTTGGAGACAGTTTGGTCGCATAGAACAGTAAGAAACAAGAGTCAGTTTTCTTATCCACAGTAGAGGCAGAATATATTGCAGCGACAGCATGTTGTACGCAGGAGAAAGTTGCAGAAAGTGAGGTTAAGTTGGATTTTCATTCCAACAACAGATTGTGGAGTGGTCACGTTTCCCAAGAATTGACTAGCTACAGGGATCACATTCTCAGGGGGAGCATTTAAGTATTTGTTTATCTTTTTGCTCATGTTCATGATTTTTGCTAAATGTAATAAATTTTGGTTGAGAATGTTGTGCATGGACTCAGGGGGAGTCTGCAGTAGCCCTTTGGTATTATTGTCAAAGGGGGAGAAGAATTACAGGAAAATTGCACATGTGTTGCCAACAATTCCAAAGGGGGAGATTGTTGAGCAAGGTGCAGCAAACAATATTGTCATTGTTGTCAACACAGTCAGACAGATCTGTTGATGCAGTGGACAGGAAGTTCAAAAGCTAGTCAGATGCAGAAAACAAGAGTTCAAAGGTTACTCAGAGTATGTACAGTGATTTTCCAAGAAGACCGAAGTGGACCACTTGCAAAAGATCAAAGAAAAAGACAAGTAAGAAAAGTGTCACGATATCGTGACATATACAGCAGGCAAGAAAAACTGTCACGATTTCGTGACATGTTGGAAGAGAGAGAAGAAGAAAGAAAAACTGTCGCGATTTCGTGACATGTTGGAGGAGAGAGAAGAAGAAAGAAAAATTGTCATGATATCACGACATGTTGGCAAGAAAGAAAAACTGTCGCGATTTCGCGACATGTTGGAAGAGAGAGAAGAAGAAAGAAAAACTGTCACGATATCGCGACATGTTGAGAAGAAAGAAAATTTTACTTAAGAGAGAGAAGAAGAAAGAAAAACTGTGTCGATATCGCGACATGTTGAGAAGAAAGAAAAACTGTCACGATTTCGTGACATGTTCGAAGAGAAAGTGTAAGCAAGAAAAGTGTCGCGATTTCGCGACATGTTGCAAGAGAGATAGTCAAGTAGAAAAAGTGTCACGATTTCGCGACATGTTGGAAGAGAAAAAGGCAAGAAGAAAAAGTGTCACGATTTCGCGACATATTGCAAGGAAGGTTGTACGGACGAAAAAGTGTCACGATTTCATGACATATTGCAAGGAAGGTTGTACGGATGAAAAAGTGTCACGATTTCATGACATATTGCAAGGAAGGTTGTACGGACGAAAAAGTGTCACGATTTCACGACATATTGCAAGGAAGGTTGTACGGATGAAAAAGTGTCATGATTTCGTGACATGTTGCAGGAGAGAGATTGTCCGAAAGAAAAAGTGTCACGATTTTGTGACATATTGCAGGAGAGAGAGTCCAAGAGAAAAAGTGTCACGATATCGCGACATGTCGGGTTTTCACGACCCGAAGGCAAGAAAAAGTGCTAAGGAGAAAAAGTGTCACGATATCGTGACATGTCGCATTTTTGCGACCCAAAGGCAAGATAAAGCGCTAAGGAGAAAAAGTGTCACGATATCGTGACATGTCGCATTTTCGTGACCCAAAGGCAAGAGAAGGCGCTAAGGAGAAAAAGTGTCGTGATATCGCGACATGTCGCATTTTCGTGACTCAAAGAAGATAGGAAGGAAGAGAAAGAAAAAGTGTCGCGATATCGCGACATGTTGTATTTTTGCGAGCCAAAGCAAAGAGAAAGAGGAGAGAGAAAAAAGTGAATGTGGGGGAAAATAAATGTAGCGATATCGCTACATGTTGTATTTTCGTGGGCCAAAGCTAAGAGAAAGCGTAGAGAGAAAAAGTGTAGCGATATCGCTACATGTTGTATTCTCGCGGGCCAAAGCTAAGAGAAAGCGTACGGAGGCGAAAGTGTCGTGATATCGCGACATGTGTTTTCATGGCAACAACAACAGAAGAGTTATAGGGGCAGTTGAAGTCGATGAAGACCGATGTTAGCCGATGAAGATTAGGGTTTGCAATTGATGAAGATTAGGGTTTGTAGTCGACTATGATTAGGGTTACAACTGACTAAGATTAGAGTTTTTCATCATGAAAATGTTGTTATAAAAGCATGGTTGTTTGGAGAATTGGTAAAAGTGATGAAGTCATCGTCGAATGCGTGTCGAAGTGTGAAATGTGGTCGTAAGAGCACAGAAAGTGCAGAAGAGTGGTATCAAAGTGAGCGAAGAGTGGTATGATGGTGAATTGCACAAAGTGAGCGAAGAGTGGTATCAAATTGTCTTAAGTGTGGATGTGATTGCGTAGAGAAAGCGGAAGTTGTGCATAGTGCATAGAGAGGGAGAAGACGATCATGAAGTTTGACTGTGACGAAGCAGAGTGTGCGAAGTGATTGCGTAGAGCGAGCAGAGTGTGCAGAGAATGCAAAGGTGAAGTAGACCAGTCAGGGTCTTGTAAAAGTGAAGGTATCTTACTGTTAAACCCAAAGATTCAATTTGAAGTCCAGGTTGGTGCTTGGCATCAGGGGTTGGTGCTCCTTCCAGTTGGTGCTGGTAAATCAGGGGTTGGTGCTTTCGTCGTAAACAGGTTGGTGCTCCTTCGTTGGTGGTAAATCAAGGGTTGGTGCTCCTTTCTGTTGGTGCAGATAAATCAGGGGTTGGTGCTCCTTCCGAGTTGGTGCTGGTAAATTAATTGTAAAGTTGGTGCTTTGCAAAGGCTGGATTTGGATGGTAGTCCAAGCAGTCATTATTGAGGAGTAGCCACATTGGTGAACCTCGTTAAATCTTGTGTTGTGTGATGTTCTCTTGTGATACTTGCTTTATCTATTTTTAAGGTTTCATTATTTCAGTTTTAAGAGCTGTGAATTTAAGTTTAAAAGTCTACACTGATTCACCCCCCCTCTCAGTGCCATTGTAAGAATAACAAGAATTGCTTGAATCTTGGGGACGACTACCCATCCATCTGAGGGACAAGTAGTACAAATCCTTACAATCCAATAGTGAATGATGTGTTTGGCTTTTGATTTATTTAACCTTGAGGATGACTACCCTTCCTTCTGATGAATGAGTAGTACAAATCCTTATTCCCCAATAGTCAGTGGTATGTGATATAAATAGACTCAGAGCTTTGGGGAATTGGATTCTCAACTAAAGTATGATGATAATTTAACCCTATCCTTACTACTCTATTTTTTTAGAGATTTTAAATATTTGTGGTAATAATGAGTTTTATGGACTATGTTGCATGATAGGACTGACAAGGATGCCCCTTTTCACCCTATATTTTCTTCAAATGATGGTTTTGACAATTTTACCCAAAATGTTTTTAATATGTGTAACTGTGTTTGGTTCCAGAAAATTTCAACATCAGTCCCCGATATCAAGATCCTTTTAGTGTATATTTTGTAATGATCCCAAGAGAATCTAACATGTTTTTTGGTAGTTGCCTACCACACTAGAAATGGCTGAGTGACCGAAGACATTTTAGGAATTATGAAACAATGGTGTGTAAACATGAAGCTTTGTCTTTTACAATTTTTTACAAAATGCCTTTGTGAAAGTGCCCCTGATTAAAGCAACCTGAATTTTGATGAACCAATTAGGATCTTTGAATTTTGTAAATGATCTTTCTATGGAATATGAAATGTGGAACACGAGGGGGATGTACACAATGTTATGAAATGTGTTATGAAATGCGGGTGTATGTAAGTGAATTTATGGTACTTGTGGAGCTTTTGCAATACAATTCAAATTTTTCATATCCACCTTATCTTAGTTCACATTCATGAGGACCTAAACCAATATCTTACTTTTCTTTTTTCCAGGTTTCACAGGTTTTCAAACTAGGTAACTTCATCCTATTCAATCCAGGATCAAAGAGCAAAAACTACCAACAAATGACCAGGCAATCAACCACAAATACCTTACTACTGACACATACACCTTAAAAATTGATCAATTTGAATCACATCAATGTCATGAAATTATAGCAAGTTTTGGCAAAGTTAATATGTCCTTAAGCTCAACAAAAACATACGAGAATGAAAACACACAATACTAACACATCACATGACAAAACAACACAACAAACAAACAATCCAAAACTATTTACAAAAATGTATATAATATACAAGACACTACAAAATGTATAACATTATTTTCCTGGATCCCATACACGATAGACACACCTTAAAAGACATATCTCATGATTTGCATTCCAAGCTTCACATAAATCCAACAAAATCAAGATTACATCGAATCATGCAACATTCATTTTTCCTTTCACACCCCATTGATTTGATTCAAACTTATAAGAAATTCTATGTTTAGGTTTTGATTTATTAACCTTACGGGCAAATATATGATCTTCGATTATCCTTTGCTTATTCAAAAAGGTGTAAATTTCAAATTCTGATTCATAATTTAGAACTAGAGTCCTCTTTAGAAATGGGAAATCTTGTAAGTAAGAACCTATTTCTAAAAATTTCAAATTCAAGTCATTTTCAAAATTTTTAAAGAAATCACAATCATTTAAAAATTGACAAGCATCTAGGACATTTGGTATAAGAAGATCATAAAAAACATGCACCCTAGATTCACTAGTTGATTGCTCATGAATTTGATTAAGCATCTCCAACATATTTTCCTTCATTTTATTTATGGCAAAAATTTCAAAAGCTATCTCCCACTTTTTGTTAACAACATTTAACATCTCATCATTGATAGCCTTAGCATCCAAAAACTTATCATGCATCCCATTACATGAAAATTTTGTAACCAATGAGAAAGGTGAACATTTTACCTTGTCATCTATACTCAACACATAATTATTAGCATTTACCAATATTTGATGAGCATTTGTCACTTTTTCCTTTTCTTCATGGTCTCCATCATGATCACCTTGCAGTTCTTCATCTTCATCAAATACCTGTTTATTAAAGACACCAAAATTAGACACCCAATTAAATGTATGCCCATACTTTTCAAACCACAAATATGACTGATCATAAAATAACCAATTTTCTTGATCAACCACCTGAGTTACTTTAGATAGATCAACATTTTCCTTTAGGTCATCACATACATTAAATAAAAACCATTCATGTGATTTTGTACTCAAATTTTTATTAGTCACGGGTAAAAGATATGACTTTACCTCGTCCTCATTATTAACAAACGATTCATAAGAAACATTTGCCATTTCTTCATTTACCATTTCTTCATTTTCAATTTTAGAAATGTGTTCAATAAATTCATCTTAAAAGTGATTCAATTTTGGAACCTTCTCTATTTCTACAATTGGCATGTCATTTTATGATTGTATAGAAATTGCAAATTCTTATTTTGAAATAGAATTTTCAACATCTTGCATATCAAGTGAAACAAAATTTTTATCAGTAGAAGTATGAGAAAATAATGATTCACTATACATACCCCATCCATAATAATAAGTATCTTCTAAAGCTAAGGGATGATATTTTATTGTGGTTTTAGAAAACATGTGATTCTTTGATTGTACAGGAGTTGTAGACTCTTCATGTAAGATATCAATTTTAGCATCTTGCATATCAGATGAAGAAAAATTCTTATCAATAGTTATAAATGAAAAAAATTCATCATACCCTCCCCAACCATTGTAAAAATTATCTTCTATTGTTAAAGGGTGAGGTTCCACCATATATTTTTTACAAACTTCGGATAGGTCTATAATTTCCTTTTCAGATTCACCTTTATCAATCACCTAAGATGAATACCTACTAATTTCTTGCTATATGAGCATTGTAGAATCCTTAAGTGACACAAGAATTTTAATTTCCTACACATCATCTGAGATAAGAACTTCTTTAGAAATTGTGAATAAAGTGAATAATTCTTCTTCATGATCTGCAATAAAAAAATCATTATCTTTCTGAAGCACTTGGTGACATTCCATATTTTCTTCATAGCATCTTTATATTCATTTTCAGATTCACTTTCTTCAAAAAAGAATTCATATTCAATTTCAAACAATTCATCTTCCTCAAGTAATAAGCTTTTAGAATCAGTCATTTGAACAATCATCATCAAGGATTTATTTCTTGTAATCCCTTTCAATATTCAATGAAATCACATCTATGATCATTCAATTATTTAACTTTACTTGTTTGAACATCAAACTCATTATCCTCCTGAAACAAATGATGAAAATCCATCATTTCTTCTATATATTTTTCAGATTCACTTTCAAATTCATTTTCTTTAATTTTAAAAATTCATATTTTTTAGATTCATCCTCCTCAATTTCAAATAATTCATATTCCTTAGATTCATCCTTTGGTAAGACAAGAGTTTCTTCAATGGGATAAATTTCTGCATTTTGTTTCATAAAATCATCCCAATCCTCCTTTGTGAATAATGGCTCTAAATTAGTTTCTACATTTTGATCAACTTGATCATCACAATGTTCATTCTCAAAATCTAAGGTAGTTGTGACATCTAAACTATCAATCTCAACCTGACTCATTTGTGATCTTTGATTATGATTTTTAGGTCTAATTTTGTATAGTTGTTCCATATTAACACCTTGAGATATCAATTGTTGTTCAAATGTTATTGCCTCATTTTAAGCTCTAGGCAATGACGTAATTTTAAGACCTTTCTCCAAAAACATAGATGTGATGTGATATAAGGCTCCCATGTATATTTGAGTAGCTCTTTCTTTTGAAATGATATAATGCATCCCCACCTCAATATACAACCTATGAAATTTATCATTAAATGATATCATGGGTTCATTATTTTTTTAACGAATGGAGACAAATTGATTTAACATTATAATTGAATCATCCAACCTTCCAAAATGTTCGAGAAATGCTTTCTCTAGTTTAACCCAAGAAGTATCATACCTTACAGGTAATTGTATGTACCACTTAAGCACAACCTCATCCAATGGGTATGAAAATAATCTGCAAGGAACATCTCCCTGCATAAGATGTAAATGACGTAACGCACTCTTGTATCTTTGAATATGGTCCTTGGATTGATCCACATCATGCCTAAATCTGGGTAAACAAACTTCTACACCTTTAAGAATTTGATGAATAGGTATGTTTAAACTGCTATAATAATAACCTATCCAAGAAGCCATCATTTCCTTTACTGAATAAAGTGATGCCATTAGTGAACTTCAAATAACACAATTTAATGCTAATATTATTAGTCAAAGAATTATATCTTGCAACTAAGCATGAATTGACTAATCAATTGATAAAAGATATGCATCAATTAAACTTTGACATTAAATAAAACCCTTCAATTTGTAATTTTTTTTTTTTAAATTGAGATTTGAATGATTTCAAATGAAAATCAAATATTTACCTTTCAGGCCCTCCTTCTAGCGCCAATTTGTTGAGGGGTGATTTTGTCAGGTCACAAAACCACTCGATAATTTAGAACATTCAAGTTCTCTCTTGCAAAGAATGGTATATATCTCCAAGGTTCTTATTTTTGAGTTTCAGTATGTCTCATATGTACGTATAAACAGTGCTTGGATAACTCGTTTGGTTTGCAAATGTTGTTAACAAGGGGCCTGGGAAACTAGATAAATGATTTCAGATTTTATCATATATAACATGATTTTCTCCAAATTCTACTACTCCAATGATAGAATGAATTTGTCTTATGATTTGAAGGATTATTAATGCAAATTTAACAATACTACTAATTAAAATGCCTTTCTTTAAAATCAACAAATTTATCATAGCATTTTAATAAATATGAAATTTCAATTACCTTAGAAATAAAGTATGTGAAATTTCATAAGAAAAACAACATTATGATATAAACCCAAATTTATAAATATTCACCTTTTAAAATTGAGGTTTAATCGAAGATTAAAGTGCGATTGACCAGATAGTTGGACGATGGCGATGATGGCGGAAGCAGGTGTTGCAGGTTTGTCTTCGGGTTCTGCAGGTGTTGCTGGGCCTATCGCAAGCCCACTAGGTAGGAATCTTGGTGAAGAACCAAACGATGTGGTGAAACCTGCGGATGGCAATGGGAGCCACTTTGAAACCATTAGGGTTTCATCCTCTTCTCCTTCCAAAGCACCTCCGTGGTCTTCTTCCTTTGTTGACAAAGTGCGGTCTTCATCTGACGCATTTTCTTTCCAAACTCCTTTGCCCTTCTCTATTACGGGCACTGAATTTTCTTTCCCGAGTGAGGTCATGGAGCCACTAATCTTCCAAGAGTCTCTCTCTCTTATTGGGAAATTTATCGATGCTCGGCCTGATATGGAAAAAATCCGTGAGTGGGCTCTATCCAAATGGCAGATTTCGGGAAGCTTGGAGTTAGTGGCCTTTCCCAGGGGGTTTTTCATGATAAGGCTAAATAATGCCCTTGACACCCACCGCATCCTTACCAGAGGGCCATGGTTTTTCAGCCATCGTAGCTTGTTTCTGCGGAGATGGGGGGAAGACTTTGACCATGAAACTTAGTCTATCAACATCGCACTAATTTGGGTCAAACTTCATGGGCTCCCCCCATAGTTCTTCTACAATGATGCACTCAAAGGCATCACTCAACCGATTGGAGATTTGGTCGCCATCGACCCTGCTACCCAAGCCAGAACAAGAATGACCTATGCTCGAGTTTGTGTCATGGCAAATATGGACTCAGCTTTGCCTACCTACATCGATATCAACTATGAGAGCTACAGGAGACGCCAAGGAGTTGAGTACGAAAACAAGCCCGCTTTTTGCTTGGAGTGCAATACTCAGGGCCATCTGCTTTCTCAATGCCCTTCCCAAAAAAAATAAATCCCCAGTGATTCGGGATGAAATGTGGATACTCAGATCTAGACTATCCAAAAAAAGGCTACTGCCCGAGGTCATGGCTGATCTGTAGGCCCTCCTAAGACCTCTGCTTTAGATCCAGTCAAACCCAACAAGGTTAGCGCTCTGCCTCCTCGATCTAATCATTTTTCCCCCTTAAATAATCTTCATATTGGAGAGGACATTTTAGATGACCTACCCATAGATCTAATCATCGCATCCACACCCAATTTGATCCAGTCCCATTTGTCCAAAGGGAAGTCTGCAATGATCTTTCCAAACTCACCCACCGATTTTGGTCCCTCACACCTTCCTCTTCCCCTCCCACCCCTCCCCCCATCTCAGAGCCCCCTTCACCAAACCCCTGAGTCTGCTGCCCTATGCCAGCCTCCCCGCTCTTCATCCCCCCACTAGCCAGCCCCTAGGACTGACTCCACCGACATCCACCAAATCTCCAATCCAATGAAATCTCCCAATCCTGCACCCAAAGCAGACGTCAACAAAGAACAGAGGAGGGGACGATCGACAAATGCAGAAAAACTTTCCAAACCAACTGAGATCAAAATGGCTGATGGCACAGTGCCTACCACCTTGGGCCCCATTTCTGAACACTCCATCACAACTCACCAAGAAGAGGATGAAGTTAGACCTAAACTAACTCCATCTCAAGGGAGAGGCAGAGGTCACAAAGTAAACTCCAAATCGTCTCGATGAAGATCATCTCCTGGAATGTCAGAGGCCTCAACGGAACTGCAAAACAAAGAACTATTAAAATAGTAAGAAAAAATCTAAAACCAAGTATCATGTTCCTTCAAGAATCCAAATTAGATGAGAATAGCAGCACTCAAGTCTACAAGTTAATATGGGAAAACAAAAATTTTGCCTTTTGTCCCTCCACAAGGGCATCCGGGGGTCTCCTCTGTTTATGGGACCCAACAACCATTGAAGGGAGAGTTCTTTCAGTCTCTGATAGAACCATCAACATTCTGTTTACCAATAAAGACACTCACCTCCAGTGGATCACCACCAATGTTTATGGACCTAACAGTCCTGTTAATAGAAGATTGTTGTGGGATAACATTTCTGCAATGCGTAACAACTTTGTAGACTTTCCATGGATGCTTTGTGGCGATTTCAATTCTCCCCTCCATTTGTTTGATAAACAAGGAGGCAATCCGATCACCAGCAGCTGCATAGAAGACTTCAACGAATTTGTCAACCACAATGAGCTAATGGACATGCCGCTCTAAGGGTCCAACTACACATGGAGCAACAGAAGAGCGGGAATCCATCACATCCAAATCTGGCTAGATAGATTTCTCTTATCCAAAGAACTCATTCCTATTTTTGGCGATGCCAGGCTTCATAGCCACCCTAAAATTGGCTCTGACCACAATCCCTTAATTTTGGATTGTTCCCACCCCCAACAAATCTTCAAAACCCCCTTTAGGTTCGAAAATATGTGGCTCACTCATCCAGATTTAGGTCGGTGTATTCGCCAATGGTGGCAGCAGGACTTCTGTCCAAACCCTCTCATGAATCTGTTCCTCAAACTAAAAGTGGTCAAACTCAAGCTGAAATGCTGGAATAGGGACGTCTTCGACAACCTCTTCATCGAGAAAAAGCATCTGATGGATGAGCTAAAAAGGGTGGAAAATCTGATTCAGGGAGGAGATCTGAGGGCCGAAACTTTCCTTGAAGAAAAGAGCCTCCTTTCAAATTTTCACAATGCCTTGGCTAAGGAAGAGACTTACTGGAGGCAAAAATCCAGAAACCTCTGGCTCAAAGAAGGAGACACCAACACGAAGTTTTTCCATGCTTCCACCATGCGTCACAGAGGCTCTAATAAAATCTTTGAGCTGACCAAGGCTGATGGATCCATTGTCTCTGACATCCAAGCAATCAGACAGGAAGATGTTTGCCACTTCCAAGAAATCTTAGGTCCAAGCACTGGCTGCCATCCCCGCACTTCAAGTTCTTTGCTACAGAACATCCCAAAGTTGGTGTCTAACAATGATAATGGAAAATTTCTTGAAAGCTTCACTGAAGAGGAGATCAAAGAAGCTCTGTTCGCAATGGAACCTGATAAGGCCCCCGGACCTGATGGCTTCCCACCCCGGTTTTTTCAACATTTTTGGGATATTGTGGGCCAAGATGTTGTTGCTGCGGTTAAATTCTTCTAGAGAGCCAAAAATATGCCGAGAGAAGCCAATTCCACTTTCATTGTTTTAATTCCCAAGTCCAATGATCGTGCTTCCCTTTCTGATTTCAAGCCGATTAGTCTTTGCACTGTCATTTACAAACTTATCACCAAATTTATGGCAAATAGGCTGAAAGACATCCTTCCCTCCATCATCGACCAGTGACAAGGGAGCTCGGTCAAAGGTAGGTTCATTTCGGATGGAGTGATAACCGTCCATGAACTGGCCCACTCGGCATCAAAAAATAAAAAACCCAGCATGTTCCTTAAGCTTGACATGAACAAGGCTTTCGATCGGGTTTCCTAGAAATTCCTATTCGAAGTCCTAGAAAAGTTTGGGTTTCACAAAGAATGGATCAAGATGGTTTGCGAATGTGTCTCGACTGCTTGGTTCTTGGTTCTTATCAATGGCTCACCCGCAGGTTTCTTCCAAAGTTTCAAAGGCATCCATCAAGGGGACCCTCTGTCCCCCTTTCTCTTCATCATTTTGGCCGAAACCCTTGGAAGAACCCTTTTAGCTACCTGCAATAGTGGTCTTGTTTTCGGGATCAAACCAGCCTCAACATCCAAAGCCATATCCCATCAATAGTTTGTTGATGATACTATTCTATCCTCTCATGCTTTCGTTCCCGAAGCAAAAATCATTAAGAACATTCTTGATTCTTATGAAGAGGCGGCTGGCCAAAAATTCAACTACCGCAAAAGCAAGCTATACTTTCTCAATACTCCCAATCATAGACAAAATAGGATTGTTGAGATCCTTGGGTGCAACATTGGGAGCCTTCCAACTACTTATCTTGGATTACCGCTTTTCCATGGTAGATCAGTCTCGGCTATGTGGAACCCTATTTTAGATCACCTCAACAAGAAACTAGCGGGGTGGAAAAGCTCAATGCTCAGCCAGGCAGCCAAAGCCACTCTGGTCCAAGCTTGCCTTCAAAGTATCCCCATTTTTTTCCTATCTATTTTCAAAGCTCCAGCTACCATCTGCCAAAAAATTGAACAAATTCAACGCAGATTCCTTTGGGCTGGAAACGAAAACAAGAACAAATTTTTGCTAGTCACCTGGGATAGGGTCTATTCCAAGAAAAAGGATGGAGGACTCGGATTCAGAGACATCAAGTGGATGAACTTGGCCCTCATTGCCAAGCAGGCCTGGAGACTTACCATCAATGAAAAAGTCACTTGGATTGATATCATTAAAGCTAAGTACCTCCATCAGTTGTCCTTTCTTGGAGAGCACAACCTCCCTATCGGATCCCATTTATGGAATGGCGTAATCAAAACAAGGAAAATCATCATGGAAGGCTTAAGGTGGTGTCTAGGAACTGGAATGACCATCCATTTTTGGGATGACCCATGGATCCGTGATAAACCTCTCAGCCAAGATCCGCATCTTGTAGTGCTCAAGGCGACTACCGAAGCCACCTTTGGAGATAAGGTGTGCCATTTCATTAACCAAGGTCCTACAAGACCTGAATGGAAACACCTGGCTCTTAACGGGCCCAGGCATATCATCGAGGCTCTCAGGCGGTTACAAAACTTGTTGAGGACTTGCATCATCCCGAGCTCTCACAAAGATGATTCCATGGTCTGGAACCTTGAAGAATCTAGAAATTTCACTATCAAATCAGCCTACTACAGTCAAGAAACTCCCACAGATGGTTGGGACTTATCAAATCAGGTCTAGGTCCCCAAGATCATTCCCAAGGTCAAATTATTTTCTTGGTTGGCCATCCAAAATAGAATCCTCACCATTGACAACTTGATAATCAGAGGGTTACTCATTCCCAATTGGTGTATCCTATGCAAAAACGCCTGTGAGTCTACTTCGCATGTTTTTTTGGAATGTCCCTTTTCTCTTGCAGTTCTCAACCAGGTCCATAACACCTTTGACATCTCCATAGTCCTCCCACATTCCATTCCCCTCCTTATTAAGCAATGGCCCCGGCCTTTCAAGAGCAACCAACTAAAATTCATGTGGCAAGCTTGCCTCCACCTTTACCTATGGTAGATATGGCTCGAGAGAAATGCTAGAATTTTCAAAAATCAAGCCACTGATAAGAAGATTATCATTGTAAAAATCATGAACCTTGTTATGGAGAATGCCTCTCTTGTTTCGTCTTCAAAACCCCCCCTCCTGGCTTAGAATCGGACCTAACCAAACTTTTCAATCTGTCTAACATCTCTGTCTTGCCTCGTATTTCTGTTGACAGGTCCGTCATCAAGTGGGTCTTACCACCTATTGGGTGGCACAAGCTCAATTTCGATGGTGCGGCTAAAGGCAACCCAGGAGCGGCTGGCGGAGGGGGAATTCTTAGAAATCACAGAGGAGAAATAATTTTGGCCTTTGCCCAAAACCTGGGAATTCAATCCAACAATATGGCAGAGGCGCGGGCCCTGTTCCAAAGTTTGATCCTCATGGAAGGGTTGACCATCAATAAAATTATCATCGAAGGAGACTCGTTGCACTATATTAACTGGCTCAATGGTACCGCTAAGCCTCCTTGGGCCCTTGCTTCGATTTTCCAAGAATGCAAGGCCCTAATTGGCAATTACCCAGAATTAGCCATTAAGCATCAATATCGGGAAGGAAACAAAGCTGTAGATTGGCTTGCTAACAAGGGAGTCGACGAATCTGACATTCAAGTGTGGAGAGACTCCTTCCCCATTGGCCTAAGGAACCATCCTACAAGTTTCAATGTTTGCACAATGTGAGATGTTGCCAGGGGATTGGTTTGGTATGCTATTGAAACTTGTCACGATATCGCGACACCTTTTCCTTCTTCTCCTTCGGCAGCGAAAATGCAACATGTCACGATTTCGTGACACTTTTCACCTTTGGCCATGAAAATGCAACATGTCGCGATATCACGACATTTCTTTCTCCTTTGGGCGCAACGTTGCAACTTGTCACGATATCGCGACACTTTTTTCTCCTTTGGTCGTGGCGCTACATCATGTCGCGATATCGTGACACTTTTTCTCTTTCGACCATGATGATGCAACATGTCGCGATATCGCGACACTTTTTCTCTTTGGCCGCGATAATGCAACATGTCGCGATATCGCGACACTTTTTCTATTTGGCCACGATAATGCAACATGTCGCGATATCGCGACACTTTTTCTATTTGGCCACGATAATGCAACATGTCACGATATCGTGACACTTTTTCTCTTTGGTCGCGATATTGCAACATGTCACGATATTGCGACACTTTTTTCTCATCTGGCCGCAGCAATGCAACATGTCACGATATCGCGACACTTTTTCTCCTTCGGCCATGTCGTTGCAACATGTCGTGATATCGCGACATCTTTTCTCTTTGGCCGCGATGTTGCATCTTGTCACGATATCGTGACACTTTTTCTCTCTGGCCGTGATGCTGCATCATGTCGCGATATCGTGACATCTTTTCCTTCTTTGGCCGCGACAATGCAACTTATCGCGATATCGCGACATATTTTTTCCTTTTGCCGAGACGATGCAACTTGTCACGATTTCGCGACACTTTTTCTCCTCTGGCCACGATGCTGCAAATTGTCGCGATATCGTGACACTTTTTTTCCTCTGGCCGCGATGACGCAACATGTCGCGATTTCGTGACACTTTTTCTCTTGGGCCGTGATGATGCAACATGTCGCGATATCGTGACACATTTTCCTTCTTTGGCCGTGGCATTGCAACATGTCACGATATCGTGACATTTTTTACCCTTTTGGCGAGTCGATGCACCACGTCACGATTTCGCGACATTTTTTCTCCTTAGGCTGTGATGATACATCATGTCGCGATATCGCGACACTTTTTCTCTTCTGGCCGTGAAATTGCAACATGTCGCGATATCGTGACACTTTTCCTCCTTTGGCCGCGACAATACAACATGTCACGATATCGCGACACCTTTTCTCTTATAGCCACGATGGTGCAGCATGTCGCGATATCGTGACACTTTTTCTCCTGTGTCCGCGACAATGCAACATGTCATGATATCGTGACATATTTTCTTCTTGGGCCTCGACGATACAACTTGTCGCGATATCGTGACACCTTTCCTCCTCTGGCCGCGACGACGCAACTTGTCACGATATCGTGACACTTCTTCTATTTTGGCAGCGACGTTGCAACATGTCACGATTTCGTGACACTTTCTCTCCTTCGAACACGATGTTGCATCTTGTCGCGATATCGTGACATCTTTTCCTCCCTTGGTCATGACGGCACAACATGTCACGATATCGCGACACCTTTTCCTCCCTTGGTCGCGACGGCACAACATGTCGCGATATCGCGACACCTTTTCCTCCTTGCTTTTTCTATATGCTTGGGACCACGAAAATGCAACATGTCACGATATCGTGACACCTTTCTTCTTGTGGTGTTTGGCTTTTTCTCTGATCTTTAGCTCTTGGGCCTCTTCGGTCGGTTTGAATTACATGTAAAATATACTTGTACAAGGTTCAGGGACCTTTCAACACCCTTTCAACCAATCAAAAAAAAAAATTTGAGGTTTAATCAATAAACAAATTTTATTCATTTCAAATATGAAATCAACATTCAGATATCCCAGAAAATGAATAAAACATAAAAATGTTTAACTCAACAATTATAAGGTTCTAAAACCTTATTAATTGTTTGCTCATAGGGTTTTCTATAAAGACTTATATATGAACTATGAGTTCCATGATTTAAAATCAAGTTCATAAATGGGCTTCTTTATTATATGTATTTATTAAATATTCATGAAATCAAATATTTAATAAATAATATAATATTCCAATGTAATGTCTGGACTTGTAAATAAATGAATAGTTTTTGGAACAAGAAATCCAAACAAATCTCAATAAAGGAAAAAATTTCTCATTCTCAAATTTATTGAATCAAAGTTGAAACCAGAGATTTATTTAGCCTCTATGATTTATTTATTTAAATATTAAAATGATTTTAATATTTAAATAAATTATTAATAACCTAGTATAAAGTTTAATATTTATGAAATTGAACTAGGTTATATAATAACAATTTAATATAAAATAAATAATCAAAAGTTTTACGATAAGAAAATAATTATTTATCTCGGAAAAATAACACAGATAAAACCAATCACAGAAACTTTAACCATATTATTTCTTACCAATGAGAGAGGGGAGGGCTCTGGTCCCTCCCCTGCTCCCCCTCCCATGGCTTCTGGTTCCTGCCCAGTCCCTGGCTCAACCCAGGTCATCCCTCCCGGGGAGTGGTTGTTTGCAGATGATCTCCGGGGGGAGATCCTTCTCCACTATCTGTGCCCCTCCCGGTCGGCTAGGGTTTCCTTGGTTGTTTTTTCGAACTGGTGCTTCCCAGGGATCCCTGTTTGGTTGGGGATCCCTTCCCTTTTTCCCTCAGGCTTCCTCCTGGGGTTTTTTGCAGGTTATTCGCGTGGATCTGGTCCCCTGCGTTTCTCGGTGTGGTGGAGGTGACAGTTTAGGGTTTGGACAACTTCCCCCTTTTTCTTGTGAATCCTCGACGGGCTCTATGCTTGGACGGGATTCTTGGTCCCTGCTGCTGGGATCCTCTTCTGTTTTCCCGGGGCGGGTTCCTTGTGGTGCAACTCTTTGGTCACTTCCTGATGGGCTGGATCCTCTCTGTGCTGGTTGTCGGCTTCCTGCAGGATGGCTCTCACTGAACGAAATTTTTTCTCGGTGGGCGGGATGGTTTCTCCACAGGGCGGGATCCGCCAAATCCGCCGATTTTCCCACGAGGCGGGATCCTTTCTTTTTTGCTGGTTTCCCGGATGGCGGGATTTCCCTGTTGCTTCTCGCTAGGCGGGATTGTTTGTGGTGGTTTTGACTGCTTCCCGCGAGGCGGGATTTTATTGTAACGGTTTTTCTTTGCTTCCTGCTGGGCGGGATCTTCTCGATGGTGGTTTTTGGATACTCCCCACTGGGCAGGATCTCCAAAACTACTTTCTTTCTTTTTTGTCTGTTTCCTTCTGAGAGGGATTGTCTCATGCTTACTGTTACCGCTGAGCGGGATTTCTATTTTGGTGTTCAGTTTCAAGGGATTGATGCCCTAGGCGCATTGCTTTTGTAATCAAGTTTTTTTAGGGGTTACGATTTCTGTAATAGGCTTATACATAAAGCCAGGAGGCATGATGCAAGGATGATTTTGTACATAAGGTTTTGGGATCCTCTAAAAAACCCTTTTTTAATCTACTATAATAATTACCAAAAAAAATATTATTGCTTACCAAAACAACAAATCAACAACATGATGCAATCTTTAGGGAACATTAACTATTTAACATTTATATTAAACATTTTTTAAATTTCAAATACAGATGTGCACATATTTGAATCCAAATATTTAATATAAATTTATTGATCTTACAATAAGCTTGATTTTTTGCAAACTGGACCTCTTTGTATCTTCTTCAAAAACCTGGCTTTGGCTCCTCCAATTCCTTTCTCCACTTCTCTGCACAAAATGTTTGGCCATTTCCATGAATCTCAATGATTTATTTATAATTTGAAAAGTTTAGTTATTCCGTTTCATCTTTGGGAATGGATTTTATAATGATCTTCTTCAAACCCTTACCCTTGTATTATCTGCATAATGAAATAATAATCATAATATCAAACCAAAACCAAACTTTACTTTCCCGTAAATTTCTTTTTTTTCAAAATTATTTCAAAGTTCTTATATTGCTAAATTAACCCGCTATATTTTTGTTTGGTGAAATTGACATCTAAAATCTTGCAAATTTGGTATCATTAGAAAGAGATAATTCATATCTTTTTACCAAGTTTTGATTCTTTTTACGAAGTTTTGAATATTTTTACCAAGTTTTGAATGAGATCAAACTGATTTCTCTGCCTCAAGATATGTCCATTTCAATTTTACACTAATTTTAGGGTTAACCCTAAAATAAAATTTAATTATTTAAATGAAAATTAATCATTTAAACCTTTGAAAATGATTTTAATCAAATTATTTCATTTAAACCTTTGAAAATGATGTTAATGAAATTATTTTATTTGAAATAATGCAATTAATATGCAAATAATAAAAAAATTCAGTTTTTAAGCATTGCTACTACATTCAAACCTTGAAAATGCAAATATATCAGCAATTCCAAAGTGAAAGTAAATTTTCCAAGATCTTTATGCGAGAAAAACCAGATAAACAAAACTTTCCCGAAATCACAAAATTTAAGGTGGGTGCCCAATTTTGGGGTCGTTGTAAAGGACGTCACAACAAGTCTTCAACCATGTCTAGCTAGAAGGTTTCTATTTAGATCTCTCAAATTCCTCAAACCAATATACCCATTCTATAAAGGCTAGAAACAAGTATCCCAGGCTACTAGATGTATACGATTTCGCATTCAGTGTCATCTCATAAGAATTTTTTTTGTAGTCTTTCTAAAATATCTTCCACTTTCCTTGACGTCCTTAGGAAAGACATGAAATAAATAGGGAGGCTTTGAAGCATGTGTTTTATGAGTTGTCCTTTCCCCATAGAGGATAAGGGAGATAACTTACAACCTTGAAGTTTCCTATTAAATTTATCAATAATTGGATTCAAAAGTTTATATTTCATCTTACCTATAAACAAAGGTAAATCAAGATAGATGATAGGGAAATTTTCTTCCTTACATCCCAAAACTTTAATTATTTGATCTCTTATTATTTTCTTCGTGTTTAAAAACATAATCCCACTATTTTCATTACTTATTTTTATCCTATAGTTTTTTTCAAGAATTGAGGACTTTTTTAAACTCAAAATATTCTTCCTCTATAGCTTCCCTAAGCAAGAAATTATCATCCACAAAATTTTGATGGGACAAAGCTTCACCAATGGATGAATGTTTTAGACCTTTTATATTAGCATCCTTTCTAGTTTCCAAAGTTCTTTTGAGGCAATTTGCCATAATGATAAAGAGATATAGAGATAATAGATCTATCTGCCTGATTCCACTGGTATAAGGAAAGAACCCAACATATTATCCATTGATTAGGATTGAAAATATGGGGTTAGAAATACATATACCAACCCATGCCACCCATTTTTTACTAAAATCCATTTGCTCAATTATTTTATCTAAGAAAGACCATTAAATCCTATCATAGGTTTTGTTCATATCCATATTAAGGAACATACTTGACCCTTTCATCCTTTGAAGAGAGTGTGATGTTTCATATATAACAATGATGCTTTCAGTAATCTACTTTCCTACCACATAACCTCCTTGATCTTCATTAATTATTGAGGGGATGATGTTTTTCAACATATTGACCAACACTTTTTTTAAAAAAATTTAAATTGTATTACATAGGCTAATTGATCTAAAGTCCTTCAATTTATCTACCCCATATTTCTTGTGAATTAGATACTGGAATGTATTATTCCATTATTTCAACAACTTACCAGATTCTTGGGCTTCATCGATTGCATTGACTACATATTATCCAACAATATCCCAAATATGTTGAAAACAACCTGGTGAGAAAACACCTAGACTCAGAGCCTTGGATGCCCCCATAGAGAACATAACTCTTAATTTCATCCTTATAGGTTACCTTGCATAGATATTAATTCATTCTCTAATTAGCTCCTTTGGAAACAATGTTAATGATGCTTTCTATTTCCATGTTGCACTCTATTTTTTCTTTTCTAAGAAGGTTATGGAAAAAACTAATGGCAAAATTTTTAATATCATTTAAATATTCATACTTTATTCCATATTACCCCATAATATAGAGGATTTTATTGTTGTTCTTACATCTCATAGTCAAAACATGGAATAATTAAGCGTTTCTATCACCTTCCTTGAGCCCCAGTATTCTGGATTTCTGTTTCCAATATATTTCCTCTCGGGCAATGGTATTATGATGCTCCATGAGGAATTGCTTTTACCTTTCATGCCACTTTGGTTTTCCACATTCTGTCTCCATTATTTTCTCTATATCTTGGTTTTCTTAAATTTATGTTAGTAAAAACCTCTTTATTCCAAATTTTGATTTGATACTTGATGTTCTTTAATTTTTTGGTGACTCTGTACATAGCCGATCCTTGAAGGTCATCCTACCACCAAGATTTAATTTTACTTGTAATTTTTGGGTGCATATTCCACATGAGCTCATACCTAAAGGGCTCTCCTTCATTCTTCCTTTCTTTTTCCATATCCAACAAAAGGGGATTGTGATCTAATCCTATTCTATGCATACATGTAAGTCTATGAATATTTGTTATACTTAGCCAACTGTTAGAAATAAGAACTCTATCCAAGCACCTTTGAATGTGATTATCCCTCATCCTTTTGTTTATCCATGTAAAATTACCTTTACACATATCAAGGTAAATCAACTTATTATTGTAAATAAAATCTTTGAAAAATTGCATACCTTGAGTGATGCTAATCCTCCCTCCACTTTTATCTTCTATTCTTCAGACTATATTGAAGTCACCCAAAATAATTAACTATATAATCATGATTAATTTAACATTTATTTTACAACCTTTCTTTTATGCATCTTAGTATCAAAATATTTCTACAAATCCTTATGATTTTAAAGCCTTATCATACAACTATTATATTTTAATAACAACAATGTAATAGCATAATCATAGCTTAACAAGATTAAATTATTAATCATAAATTATAAACATAATATAATAAAATAACATAAAGATAAAATACATCATCTAGTTTGACACATTATCAAGGATCATAAAAATCAATGTATATATAAAAATATGTATATATATTGGAATCATAATCATCTATAATACAAAAATTTAATTGGACTTTACAATTGACATATAAGAAATAGTTTTATCTTTTTTTTTTTGAGCCCTATCCTACTTCTATAGGTGGTGACAGAATCTTGATGGATTGTTATGATTGTTGGGTTAGAAAATGTCAGTGGGTCCATGTTGTTTGCATATTTCTCAATGATAATAGGCAATGTTGGTTGGTATTGTTGTATGGTAGGTTATGTGATAGTAGCTCAACCTATCACATTATATTGTCAACTCCACCTATACTTATGCTAAAGTTTTTTAGTACTATTGATGTTGGAAGCCATATGATCCAAAAATATTTGGACCAACTATCTATAACTAGATCCAATTGTTACTATGGCCTTTGTTGTATCTACATCTTTCTTTGGATTCAAACCTAGAGTCATGGACTACATCATATAAGTATACTACACCAACATGTCCCTCTCTTATACTCATATCGTAGCATTAGCCTATGCAACATCCCACTCTACCAATAATTTTACCAGTGTAGCCTAAAAACTAACCACCTATTTGGCTAGTGCATCTCTTTACCTCTAAAAAGTACTAGATGACCTACTAGGTCCTATTTCCTTAATTGTGATAATAGGAAAAATTATCGTTGGATATCCTTCGTTCATTATTTTTATTTCCCTATGCCTCCTCTACTAAAACTCCTACAACCTTCTAACAAGTGGTGAGATAATACACTAAGCCCATATGATAGGTCCATCATTAGGCTTTCCATTATGACCCTTCTTAGATGGATATAATAATACTATTCTAATAGCCATAACTAATAGTAGGGTCATTGAATCTAAGATCTAGAAATATTTAATCATAAACATCAAGATCTAGATATGAGTTAAGTTTTAGCAAGGGGTCAAACTATTACTCCTAAGTCAAATGACAATACTATTCTAAATCAGGTGGGATTCTCTACTAAAAGGGAAATTATTAGACCATGCACTCAAAATGGAAGATCTCATGATCTCCTTGTGGTCCCACCAACCATGTCCTTTTTCTAATCCATTTGAACTAATAGGTGTCATTTGCCTTCCTAGGATGACATTTTAGGGGTCATTATGTAATCTATTCTTAGTATAGGTTATATACCAGTCATCCTATCCTATGAAAAATACCTCTATAACACTTGTCCTACCCACTCAAGCTAGTAATACCATATATAGGCTATCAATGCCTTTGTTTTTGCAATATATCTTACAAAAATTAACAAATGAATAATTGTTATGTGATCCCAATCCCACACCTAGAGAAGTGTATAACATGATAGTCCTCTTCCTACTCTATATACCAATAAATAGAGTGAATGGTATAGTCATCTCAAAATCATTGTTCCCCATATAAAAATGGTCTATTTCTCTAGCATATCTCTAAAGACCTCTCCCTAGTCCTGGTGCATTACACATTAACTAGTATCCCCTATCAGAATCCCTAATACTAGTGTTGATAGTAGGACTTCCTATTTATCCAATTGTTCCTCATCATACATGGCATTTATGATAATTCCTTGTTAGAAATAAACAAGATGAGATATATTATACATGAGAAGGTTACAATATATAGGCAAAAGGCCTATATGAAAAGATGACAAATGTCAAAGGAAATGACAAGTGTCAAACTAAACAGAGGCATAGTGCACATTAATAATATTCTTACATTCCCCCTTAATTTACACTATCCTAACTATAGAAAAAAAATGAATCAACATTAGGTAACATTCCCCCTTAATGTTGACTTCATTAAAAGAACTCTATCATCCTCCTTTATTGCTGATTTGGTCTAGGCTCGTGTTGTTTGCACTTGCTAGATCAACTGTGAACCCTTAATTTGCACTATCCTAACTATAGAAAAAAATCATTCAACATTAGGTAACATTCCCTCTTAATGTTGACTTCATTAAAATAATCGTATCATCCTCCTTTATTGCTGATTTGGTCTAGGCTTGTGTTGTTTGCACTTGGTTCTCCAATTGTGAATAATGCTAGATCCATGGTTTATACATATCGGTTGGTTGCCTCAGGGTCATCCACTTCCACGGGTATGTTGCCTCTAGGTCATCCATCTAAGTGCATCAGGGTCATCATGGGTGCCTCAGGGTCATCCACATTTGGGTCTATTGCCTCTGCAGGTCATCCTAAGAGAATGTTGTCTCTCATAGGTCACTGACTAGGTTCACCATGAATATCAAATCTCCTCATGGTGAACTCGACCTAGAAGGTATCGGTATTAGCCAAAAAGGAACTTTAATACAATAGAAAAATGAGCCATGAAATACAATATAAATGAGCCATAGAAGACAAATATGGAGGAGAAAAATAAAGAAGAGAAGAGAATCTTTTGAAGTGTCTTCGTCTGTAGTCTTCAAAAGCTGATCCAGAAAAAACCTTAGATAGAGTCTAGGGTGTATATGTCTGTAGTCCCTAGAGTAAGTGTCCTTATCGTGATCTCCTCATCCCACCAGAATGCATGGGTAACCAGACACTACATCTGCTAGGTGCTATAGGGAAGGCAACTAGACACTAGAATCATTTATAAATTGCCTTGGAGTGTCGGGTACAATCGAGAGTGCACTCCAAGGTACAATAACTTTGAAGCTAAAAAAATCAAATGAAATAGCCATAAAATTACAAATAGACACCACCAATGTATCCATCATGGAAAAAAGTTTTCGACGACTATAAATACCCCTATATTCCACATTCAATGGGGCCTTTATCTCTGAACCATACAATAAATGACCCTATGGGTTTTCCTCTTCCACTTCCCATATGGAAATAAAAAAATGGCCAAAATACCATACAGTTGGCGAATGTTGTCATAAGCACTTCCCTTCAAGTTCTTAACTCCCCATACAATTAAAGAAGTGGTTCCATTTACTTGCATATGAAAAAATATCATATCCACACCATATTTTTATTTGCTTTTCTTATATTCCCTTTCATATAATTTTATTTAAATACAAAATTAAAATAAAATATTAAAAAGTACCCCCCTTTTATTAAAATTATAATGGACCAAATAAATTCCCCCATTGTGATTAAAATAAATTGCATTAAAAAATAAATGCATTTGGAAGATTATTGGGGCAATAAAGTGCACCCGAAAAACTTGCCCACTTTATTTTCACATGGGTGTAGTGGTATTGGTTGGCCATTAAGGTGAGAGTGGTTTATGGGGGAACTCATGCAGATGCCTCGCTAAAGACTCCATGACCACCCACTCTGCAACCACCCTTCTCAGCATCGTAATCCTCCCCATAAGCAAATAGCGGAGGATCCCAGATCCGCTAATTTCATCATCAGTTGAAACAAGAACGACTTCAACAAATATTTCAAATATTTTGATGGACAGTGCTCTAAGAGATGTAATAAACCCTCCATATTATCATCAAAAAACTGAACTATCAGCAAATTCAAAAAATAGCTCTAACGAACTGTGGTCCTCCATTTGTTTGTGCCTCCCTCTAGCGAGCAGTTTGATTCAACAGACACATCACGTGCACCTCCACTTTTTGCAAATCAATTTGAAACTTCAAAGCCACAACATACATAGCAACCTGATATCCCTAAATATGATTAAAAAAATGCCACTTCTTTTTCATAATGCTTTACTTCCACCAGAATCGCCAATCTCTACCAAGGGCTATTTCAACATCTACCGCCATGGACGACTGAACCATCTGACATCAATCGCAATTCCTCATGCTCCATGAACTCCACAAGGAAAATGGGTACACTTGATAAATCCCAGGGACCACTGTAAATTTCAACTGCCGACGCTGCTTTTCAACTGCTCTCCAATAGTAGTATGTGAGAAAGGGTCCACTGCAACATTCCTCAAAAAACAATCTCCATATAAAATATTAGAACGAAAAAATTAAAACATCACATTCACCCGGCTATTGACTATTGCATGACCACAAAAAAAATAGTACATTTCTCGGCCTCCATAACTTGGATCTGTCAAAAAATATTGTTACAGTAGTGTTATTGGAAAATTTCATGACTTGTCCTCATATCACATCAGTGCACAACGTCACGTCTTCTTCACGTGTGCAGAATGTACTCGAACAATTTGATAGGGCTATCACACATCGTCTACCTATCTTCCCAAACTATACACAAGCAAAAAAATGCTGATGAACCTCCAACATTATAAGGTGGCCCAAATTGGCCAAAAAATTCTTTGAAATAGTTAGTTGATCACCGGACGTAGCACAACGCAAACACGTCTGGACCTTAGTAAAAAAAATCTCTCCGCATCAACAAGTTCCATGGTCCGCATCAGCTCCGACGAACAGTTGAGTAAAACACAGTAGTTAATCATTGCCAAATGTAGATCCTTGAAGCCTAAATATCTCACCACCATAGCGTAATAACACAAATCCCGGTGTTACTAGCAGACGTCAAGCTTGTCACAGGAAACTTTCTCCACGACAATCAGTCTTTGAAAAAAAATAATCAGTAAACTGCAACAGTTTCGTTGATAGAAAGCATGGTGAGTAATATTTTCGTTGACACATTCCATGATCTCTACGTCCGGAGATCTCAAACAGATATGATCCATGGCACCAATATGCTGGGTTGTGACGGTGGCTACGGTATCAAACGTGTGCATCACCGATCACCTTTTAACTCCATTTCACTTTAGTTCTAGTGGTAAGGAGTTTTGTATGGTAACAACTGGGCACACACAGGAAACAACTACACTACCAGAATCTCACCATTTAGTGATGAAGCACAAAAAATAAGCCCCTCCTTTCAGACGATCATCATGTAAACTTGGGAGTTAGTTTACCCCAAGACAAAAACATGAACCAAGAAAAAATTTTAGGTAACAAATGATGATGATGTGTGCCATTACACCGCTACAAGAAATGCGGAGATGAAGCTGATGAGTGCAGAGGCCGATGTGGTGTAAGGAAGCAAAGGGACATCTCATAGCTAAGTTACTTTGATAAGCACAGGCGGAGCTCCTCTACCCCATCTGCGGTCTGACAGATAGTTCCCCATTAGTTTGGATACATGCACTCTTCAGCCACAAAGACTAGCAAATCATATGAAACAAAACAAAAAAACAATGTCAACAACAATATATCGACACACACAATCGGGCCACCAAAATAAACAGTTGGATCATCCATTGCCAATCTACTCGACAAATTTGTTGACGTGCTCTTGGTGATGCCCACCAACTTCTCAAAGACTGCGAGGAAAGGATCGTCGTGAGAGACGTCCCGTTTCTTCTCTTGCAATGCTGCACTCTCCACTGCTAATGGACGGTGCCTCCACCACCTATGCCGTTAGTGTTTTGTTAACACCTAGGCATCACAAGCCTTGCCATAATATTTGCTTCCTTGTGCAGTCCAGCACATGTCTGTGTTAATTGCATATTTGTCATAGTGTTAAGAGCACCATGAATCTCCATGAAAAAAGCATACACCTATTTAAAAAATATTAAAGCATCAAAGGAGGATTAAGATGCACAGCCTCAATGCTTGCAGAGGAACTCCATAATCCACCACCGTTGCTGGAATCTCACACAACAACCACCAGATTTAGAAGGTGTTGTTAGAGGTTCGTCAGGCCATCGAGAATGCATGACTGGAGTTAAAAATGAGTCAGGTTGAGCGCATTCCTCCTGATACTCTTTGGCCATTAACAATCTAGGCCTGCATGCATCTATCTCCTTTGCTTCCTCAGTTGCCTCGACTAGAAACTGTGACTCCATCTAAAAAGTATGGGGGCCATGAATATGGAGGAAAATTGATCTAAAAAAAATTGGAGCCATGAATATTTCAAAAGTATGGTTTCTGATCCATTGTATATAATGGAGAGCATACTCCCTATTTTGAAAAAATGGGGGAAAATGAGGAAAAAAATGAGGGGAGGAATGATGAGGGATTTCCATGAGGGAAATCGTCCCTCAAGTTCATAGGGGAGGGAAATCTTGGAGCTCTGATACCAAATGTTAGGAATAAACAATATGAGATATGTTATACATCAGAAGGTTACAATATATAGGCAAAAGTCTTATATGAAAAGATGACAAATGTCAAAGGAAATGACAAGTGTCAAACTAAATAGAGGCATAGTGCACATTAATAATATTATGACATTCCTAACTATAGGAATTAGAAATGTACATATTTTTATGAGCCACTTTAGGATCTATTGTTGACACTGACTCATATACACAAGAGATCCTCTAATTGATACCCTTAAAATAAGATAGACATTCACTAGTGTCATGACTACCTCTGCATATGGTAGTAAAATATTTATTTCCAAATATCATCATTGCACCAAGGTAGTCAAGAGATCCTAATTGAACACCATATTTAAATAGAGTCCACATCATATAAACCTACTATTTCTAGGAGTGCATGATCAACATAGCTAAGGAAGGCCAAGATCGTCTCCAACTCATGTATCCTTTGCTCATAATAATCAAGTGTTTCCAACCTCTCCTAAAAGCATAACCAAGCAAACTAATTAGTTAACATACCAATCTCAAATACAAAATTAATATTAACCTAAAAATATCCTAAATAATCAGACTACAAAAACAACATTAATAAGCAAAATCACCATATGAGATGAAAGTGCCATCATACAATAAAATATGCTATTAAAATGATGAAAGTGTCACATAATGGAGAAAGTTCCTTTGTGATATGAAATCATTATTGCTTAGAAAAATATCCAATGCAATAGGTACATCATTGCATTAAAGCATTACCCTTTACTTTAAACATATCTTTTGAGACAAAAATATAAAATTAGTCAAGTTTCAAAGTACATAGCTAAGGTTGATCCCCTCATACTATTGGTGGTCTTATATAGGCTACCTAATATGTAGGTATCTATTAGGGGACCATCATAGAAAGTGTTGAGATCACATATCTAAATCTCTCTAACATGATCATCAATAATAAAAATAATTTTGTTTTTATCCCAAAATATTCTACCCTATCCCTTCCAAACATTTCTTATTGTCTTATCATAATGTTTTCATCACTAAACCAGTGTATTTCATGGTAAAGTCAAGATTTCTTGGTCAAATATGATTTTTCCTCTAAAACATGAGGGGGCACATCAAGGCATGACAACATTTAATGATTTTGAAAAAGAAAAATTAACATCAATTGTAATCAAAAAAATCAAAAGCATTAGTCATCATAAATCAATAATTTAAAAAAACATCAAATCTATCTCTAAAAATTAGGATATGAAATATAATATCATATTTCTACAAAAAAAAAAAATTTCGAGCTCTGGCGATTTGGCGGGAAACCTTCTGTGCAAGCACCGGGCGAAGCTCCAGGGTTTCTGGTGGGAAGATTCTTCCAGGTCCTCCGGTGGATTGAATCTACACTACTTTGAAGGATCGTTCGTTGCCTCGGGGAGGGCCCAATGGGGTCTCCTCCAGGATCTATCGATGGGAAGAAAAGCTCATATGCTGATATATTAAAAGAAAACCCTGCATCTTCCTCCGATGAAGCTCAGCGAAGTGCTTATCAAATGCTATTTAAGAATGCTGGAAAGGGTTTACTTGCAAACAAAGTTAACGGCTGCCTTCCACAATTTTCTTCCAGGCCTAAGATTGTCATAGAACCAAAACTGGTTGAGGATACGATTATATACCGTGCTACCCATGATTTGATCTACAAATTCATGGGTATCCGGCCCACTCTGAACTTTCTACACACCTGGGTGAGACAGAACTGGGAGCCCATTGGTGAGTACTCTCTATGGCCTATAAGCAATGGGTATTTTATTATTAGTTTCTCTTCTTTAGCAGATAGAAACATAGCATTTGAATCATAGAAGAGGAGCCACGGCCCGGCAAGATTATTTTTCCAACCGTGGAGAGTGGGTTTTGATCCTCGCATTGAGCCCACGGCTGTCCCGGTTTGGATTCGACTGTACGCTCTCCCGATGGAGTTTTGGGGTGAGCAGATTCTTGAGTTGATTGGTAATTCTCTAGGTAGATATTTGGGAGTTTCCAGAGATACCATTGAGGGAAATACTACTGTCTTTGCTAGAATATGCGTAGAAATGGATATTAGCCAGCCACTTCCAGCCGAGGTGGAATTGGAGTTGGCAGGACTAACCTGGATACAATAGCTAGACTATGAAGCCTTACCTTTTAGATGCAGAGTCTGCCATAAGCATGGCCATTTGGCTAGGTTCTGCCCAAATATCCTGACCACAAAAGAGGAAGCTCCGTCGGGAGCGCCAAATCGCCCCAGAGAGGGTAAGTTCACTCCGGTCAAAGAACCCCTCAATATCCCCCAAGGTTCTGATGCCCAAAAATATGGCTTTGAACAGCAGAAGTGGAGGAAAAACAAAAAGAGAAATGGCAAAGAGCAGGCTCAAACCAAGCCAACCAATCGATATGAAATCTTCAAATCCCTTGTAGACCAAGAAGACCAAGTCATGGAAGGAGTGGATGGGAATGCTAAGGATAATAACACCCACTCTCATGCTCCTCTATCATCTACTCCCGTATTAGAACAGGTGATTGAAACCCCGAGACTTTGCAGCCCAGAGAACCTAGGGGCTATGGTAATCCATTCCCCTGCACAACCAGTTATTAAGGATGTCAACATGGGAAGTGCAAAAAAGAACAGAGAAATACCAGCGTTGGGGATTACCCAGGTGGAAAAGAGGTCTAAGAATAGTAATTCCCAAGGAGCTAGTAGAAAATCCAATAAGGATCTACTAGTAGCGCAAGGGGACAAGCTGATCAATGGAGGATCGATGAGAACAATTAACTATTATTGCTCCCAAGGTTTCCAATGATTATACAATCCTGGAATGTAAGGGGTTTAAACAGTAGAACCCATCAATCTGTTGTTCAAAGACTTTTAGGAAGACACAAAACAGACTTTTTGCTCCTTCAGGAAACAAAAATGTCTTTAGATCTTATGTGTAAAACTGTTAGTAGAATATGGAGGGGCGCTGGATATATGGATGTGGCGGCCCAAGGAGCTTCGGGGGGGATTGTTACTCTTTGGAACCCTCTGGTGTGGATAGCAATAGAACATACAGCTTGGAGGGGTGTTCTCACATCTCTCTTTAAGAACATTGTTACAGCTGAACAGGTTTTAATCACAAACTTCTATGGGGCTCAAAGCATTGATGGCCAGCGACTTCAATGGAATGTTGTTCATTCAATGAGATCCTCCCGGGAAGATTGTGATTGGATTATTGCTGGGTATTTTAATGCTAAATTATCTGCCAGGGATCAGGAAGGTAGTATCCCAGTTTTGGATCCAGGGGATAGGCTTTTGATTGCTCAAGTCCAAGCCTTTCACCCTGTTGATATCAAATGTCCTGGCACTTATTTTACGTGGACTAATAAGAGAAGAGAGCCACACAGTAGGAAGGTAAAACTAGACCAGTTTCTAGTCTCGGAGGAAGCATTTGTGAAATGGAATATTAAATTTTAGATTTTGGAAGGCCCAGTTTTAGACCACTTTCCCATTTTGCTGGAGGGAGGGGCTATGACAGGGCAGTACCATAAACCATTTAAATTTGAAAATTTTTGGTTGCAAAAAGAAGATCTCCGAAGAAAAATTCCTCAGTGGTGGGAAGATGGCCGCCCACCTTTTGGGACTGCAATGTTCAAATTTCACAAACAGCTTCAATTTGTCAAGTGTAAACTGAAACAGTGGAGGCAAACTAACAAATCAGACTTCCAGCACCAACGGGCCCCCTTGTTGGCCAGATGGGATGAGGTGCAAAAACATTACAGGGAAGGAAACATTTTCGAGCACCTTAAATCCGAGGATGATGCTTTGCGCAAAGCGGTTGAGGATATTGATAATCAAGAAGAGATTTACTGGAAACAGAGAGCAAGAAATACTTGGTTATTAGAAGGAGACAGAAATACAAAATTTTTTCAGCGCTCTGCCTGTGCTAGGAGACAAGCGAATAATATGGAATTCCTTCAAGATGAGAATGGATACTCTTTTGACACTCTTCCTGGTATGCACTCCCACTCAATGGAGTATTTCTAAAAACTCTTTAAGGAAAGTATGGAGAAAGATGGGGAAGCCCAAGATGAAGTTATTGTTGTCATTCCTTCTATAATCTCTCCTGAAGAGAACCAGGCCCTACCTAGACCCATAGATAGAGATGAAATTAAGAAGGTGGTCTTTGGGATGAGTACTGGAAAATCGCCCGGTCCTGATGGCTTCCCTATTGAGTTCTTCCAGGCCTTTTGGGATACCCTGGAGGAAGATGTTATGGCTGTCACTGAGGAGTCCAGAACCAATAAAAGAATGCTCAAGGCTCTAAATCATACCTTCATTACTTTAATTCCAAAAGGAGCAGGGGGGGTTCATTTATCTGATTTTAGACCTATTGCCTTATGCAATGTGATCTATAAAATAATCACTAAGATTATGGCTGAAAGGTTAAAACCTATCCTGCATAATATAATTTCCCCAGAGCAAGGGGGTTTTGTTGAAGGGAGGCAAATATTGGATGGAGTGATTCTAGCACAGGAGGCTATCCATACAATGCACCAATCTGGGAACAAAGGAATGTTCATTAAACTGGATATGTCCAAGGCTTATGATAGGGTGGAGTGGGGCTTCTTGGCAAAGATGTTGACAGCCTTTGGTTTCTCTCAGGACTGGACAGACTGGGTCATGAGCTGTATTTCTACGCCTTCATACTCTGTTCTTATCAAGGGACTTCCCTCGCCTCCTTTTGGTGCCTCTCGTGGCCTTCGGCAAGGAGACCCTTGCTCTCCTTATCTCTTCCTCATATTGGCTGAAGGATTGGGTAGACTCTTTCTGAGAAGAAGACTTCAAGGTCAGATAACAGGTATTAAGGTCGGGGCTGAAGTTTTGACTCATTTATAGTTTGTAGATGATACTGGATTGGTGGGAGTGGCCAGCCTTAGGGAAGCAAGAAGAATCAGAGATACTCTAAATGTCTACCTCCGGGCCTCTAATAAAGTCATCAATGACAATAAATCCAAAGTGATCTTCTTCAATATTGATCAACGGTTACAGGACAGAGTTATTGATATTTTAGGTTTCACTCGGACCTCTCTCCCAGTAGTTTACCTGGGGGTCCTTCTCCATTTCAAAAAACTAAAAATAGATGTTTGGAAGGACCTATTGGATGGCATCAAAGATAGAATGAACCACTGGTCTCATAGATGGTTAAGTTATGGGGGTCGTCTAACTTTTCTACAGTCAGTTATTCAGGCCATGCCAATTTATAAATTCTCCATCCCGGTCGCTCCCCGCCTATTTGGAAACATCTGGATAAAATGGCTAGAATATTTCTATGGGAAGGTGCCAAGGGAGAGAGGAAATGGGCATTGGTTGGCTGGGACAAGGTTACCCAACCCAAGGAAAAAGGAGGGTTGGGACTAAGAAGCTCCAATTTTAACAACAAGGCTTTGGCTGGCAAACTGTACTGGAGGTGGATTTCTCAGCCAACATCCCTCTTCAAAGAAAATCCTCTCTAGCAAATACTTGGGTTTTATCCATCCTAATGATGTGGGCCGCTTTCCTCTCGAAGGTTTTGGATCATCAGTGTGGTAGGTGCTCAAGCTTGGAGCTCAACTCATCAAAGATCAACTATTCTGGAAAGTGGGGATAGGGGATAAGGCTCGGTTCTGGACTGATTCCTGGGACCAGAATCCTCCCATTATTGCTGTGTTTCCTGAATTACAACCGATAAAATCTGCTATAGAAGATAAGGGATGGATCCAAATTGAGAGCTACTTTAACACTAGTCAATTGGGGGACTACAAGATCATAAATTTTAAGCGGCTAGATGAGTGGCCAATACCAATCCCTCCGGAGTTGGTACCTACTTTGGGAAAAATCTTGGCAGAACGGTTTCTTAATCGGGAGAGATGAGGAGGATGAAGCGGCTCGGGGCTATGGGAGCCTTGGGGTTTATACTTGTGAAAGAGGGATATGATGAGATCCTTCCGCAGCCCCCCCAAACTTTTTTTTGGTTCATGATTGGAGAAAGATATGGCATCCCCAGGGCTGGCCGAAAGTTAACTTCTTCGCCTGGCAGTTTTTGCATAATGGAATTCTCACCTATGACAATCTCAAACTCAGAGGCATCATTGGCCCTTCTCAATGTGTGTTATGCCATAAGCAGGAGGAAACTACGGATCATCTAATGTTTGAATGTTCTTTCACAAGACAGATCTGGAAATGTTGGTTCTCCCACTTTAAACTTCAGGCTAATGGGGTCTTGTCTCGAAACAATATATGGGAAAGTTGGAAGAAAGGTAGATTTAAATCCAAAGCTCTTCGAATTGGCTGGGAGCTTGGTTTATTTTTTATCTAGTGGCAGGTGTGGTTGGAGAGAAATGCCCGTATTTTTTGGGAAACCTTCTCCTCTCTAGAAGGAATATGGCAAGTCATTTGGAGCAAAGTGGCGGAAACGGTTGCCATTCATGCCGAGGGGGAAATTCAGTCTGCTTCTAAGCCTTTGGAAGAGGGATCTGTTATTCAACAAAGGCAGGTGAGTGGTAGTTGGAAACCTCCTCCTGAAGGATGGATCAAAATCAATACTGATGGAGCTGCTAAAGGCAATCCAGGAAGTGCTGGAATTGGAGTAGTGTGCCGTGATCATGCTGGGTCTTTGCTCTATTGGGAACTGTAGGTTCTGGGATGTGCCACAAACAATGAATCCGAGGCCTTTGCCATTAAATCTGCCTCCTTTTGTGCTGTCAAACAGGGACACAGGAAGATTATTATTAAGTCTGACTCCCAAATCTTGGTGGGTGCTCTTGACTGTATGAGAAACTTTGTCTCGAAATCTTGGAAGTTGCAGATCTTAGTCTCCCAAATTAAAGAGCTTTGGAGGGAATTAGATGATGTGATACCTGTCTATGTGAATCGAAATCTTCCTTGAACGATTTTTGAAATGATGTGCAGTGTTTTTTATGCTAAGGAAGATTTTTGTCGCGATATCGCGACCTGTAGCACCGTCGCAGCTTCAAGTTGGAAGTTGTCGCGATATCGCGACAGGTTGCGCCCTCACGGCCTTTGGCGGGTTTTTGTCATGATATCATGACATGTCGCGCCATCGCGGCCCTCGGGGAAGGCGCATGGTAAAATTGTCGCGATATCACGACAGTTTTGGCAATTTGGGGCTAACTGGAAAACTTGTCATGATATCGTGACACTTTTGCAGATGGAGAGCAAAGTGGAAAATTCATCGCGATATCGCGACAGTTTTGAATAGAATGAGCGACCTAAAAAAATGGTCGAATTTTAGGCATTTACAAGGCTATGTATACAAACTTCTGAAAGCTTAATAAATATCATCCATTCTGGTTCTTGGCTCATTGGTGTTTCAAATCAAGTATGTATGTGTTGTCTATTGCTATATAAATCTAAGTTGAATTAACCTGCATTAATTCTTAATATGGATTTTTGCATTAGCGTTCAGTCAGATCTACAATTTGCTTCACATATAAGTTGCTCTTAAATAAGACATTCACCAGGAGTTTTAATTTCTGTGTAACGAACCCATATCGTTACTCCTTATCCATCAAATTTTTTTTTTCATGTGGCAAAGACCTAATCCATAACCTAGATAGGCATGTTCCATTTTGATTGTATCTTTCAAGGCATATATCTTTAAGAGCTATAGATACTTGATCAGAGTCTCTTTAAGTAGAAGTGATCAGCTTCTACAAAACCTTCATACCCCACTTGGTATGAGTATGTTGGCCTAGCATACTATTTTCATCCTCTTAAGAGGAGGAAATCACAAAATGGTCCACCCAGACTAGGTGAATGCCTTGAATATGGTGAACCACACCAATGGTAAACCATCATACATGGAATAACCACACCTATGGTTATCCATAAATCTTAGCTTCGATCCAATCCATCTAGAAATAAGTTCTAAGACTACTATATCACTATTGTGATAAGAATATATGGAACATCTATATTTAATCCTCCTTACACATTATTACACCCTATATTAGGTAATTCCTCTATTGAATTCCTTTTAAATGGACAATACTAGTCCCATGTGAATTTATTTCTTTAGTGTAGAAAGGAGGATCAATCTTGGTTTGTAAATCAAGGTCAAAGTGCCCTCTTGAGATTTTCATTCCACAATATTTTTTCAACTAAACCATCTTGAGTGCATTTAATCCATGAAGCAAGATTCATTACATTTTATCCTTAGGTTTGAAGAATTATGTGAGACTCCTACTTAACAAGCTTTGTGTTGCATAAATCCAAATTTTTCCCTTAATATTTGTTCTCTATTGCATAATAATTCTTGGAATCCAACAACATGAACATAATCAGTGTTGTATATGAAAAGGTGTATCATTCATAAATAATCATCCCACAATGCTATAATAAATTAGACAAATTCCTTGAATTATTAACACATTTAAACAAACCTCCATCCCTCACATGAATTTATTATTTGAACAATACTACTTACTAAAATCATTCATCATTACCCATTTACTTCCAAAAATAAATGATACAATTGAATCACATTGAATTGTCACTATATTAGAAATTGAGCATCCTTTTCTACCATCCATACATCATTAAACTACTAAAAACTTAGGATAAATTATAGTGCATGAAATTAAACATTACATCTAATATATACCATTTTTATTTCAATTGCAAATGCCACATCCGTAAGACATAACAAAGCAAACCATACATTATTGACACAATTATTTATCTTGGGAAACCCTTACGGGAAAAAACAACCTCCAAAATATTTCCTTCCTCACTTTCGTAAACTTAAATGACAAGTTTACAATAATAGTAGGGCATTTACAGGCCCCTAATTTCTCTAATATTTATCAAGAAATACAACAGTCCCTTTTTATCACTTGATGTAATTAAGGAATCACCTAATTCCTTTTTCTAAAATATTAGTATAGGATTCACAATACCATTTAGAAATCCTCAATTTCTTTAGGTTCTTTCTCTAATTCATTTAATATCTTACATTTTTTATGAAAGTCATTGGAATTACATTTTGGAGATAACGTATTTCGAAGGAGACATAAGTTCCCTCAAGAACAAATTCTAAATTCATTCATCATAATGGAAATAAAATCAATGAATTAAATTCCCGTACCTTTAATTCATGATAACCATTCTTTTCCTACATTATCAATCAAATATTCTTTAGCATTAAAACAACTCATGATAATTTCCTTCTTACCTCTATTTAGTTTGACATCAAAAATATAAGTATTCCTTTCCAAATTCAACTAATATATTGATTTATTATTATTTCTTATTCTTGTGTCTACAAAGACTCCATTAAAGACTAGATATTTACAAAGAAGCACATTAAATACCTATATCAACCCATATCACTTATTTTATAAACATATTTAGTAATCTAATTTTCTTGTTTTGAAGGTACATTCTAATATGATTTAGATGTATATATTTTAAAATACAAATGTATGCAACCTTATACTTAGCAGCATACTCATGGTTGTAGAAATATTATAAGGTTATCAACCTATTTATAATGGTTGGTCTTACCTAAACACCTTCCACATTACAATGATAGGTTTTAATAATTAGGAAGTTAAGGACTACAACTTGTTAAGAGGAATTCCAATATGAAGTGGACATGTGTGGTCATGATCTCCCATTTTTTTTGTCTAGATTAAGGGAGTAAACTTCAATATCACAGAATTTAGGGTCAACTTATGCATAGTCAACCTACTCAAATTACCAGATTAAAACCAATCGACCCATATTCGTAAATAACTCCTAGTTCTAGACCTCTCCTCCATACTTGGCTTGCACTTCAAGGTTGAAATGATCGCCATCATACAAATGATATCCTAGATATGGAATTCCTTTGTTACACTATCTACAAGTGTGGTGCGAGCCAATCAATATACTACAATACAGTAAAGGTGAAGTGTATTGTCCTTGCTCTTGATAGGTTGAGTTGTGTAGAGTCACATCTGCTGACTACTAAGCTTGAGCACATGGCACTCCCGTCAAGTGGTGTTTGATTAATATGGTAGAAACCCTAAGCTAATGGTAATTTTTATCCATTATTTGGATGTAGAACAGAGTCTCCTATCAATGCCCCAAGATTGGAAATTGGAACCATGTATCAATAGATGCAACAATCTAAAGGAAGTTTGAGATTGATTTTCTTGCTTTGTCATGGATGGTTGGGGAAATCCTCCTAGTTACAATTTTAATCTATGTTAATATACATTAATTGGATTATATCTATGTATCCATAAATTGCAAGTTTTTTGAGACTGGAAATGAGCAGTGACCCCTTCTCCTAAGGTAGATTAAATTGGTTTCTAGATATGGTTTGGAAAGCGATCTGGAGGACATTTACACTATTGATTTCTAGACCCAATTCATGGCCAATTGTGCATGTATCAAGGCTATATCATATCATATCTATGGTACATGATATCAGGTATTTGGGAATTTTACTATTCATCTATGACTCCGAATAGGAGTGCGTTCATCATGGGATTCCTAAACTTTTATTAGCCTCCTAGTTACAGATTCATTGCTTTCACATTTTTACTTAGACACCTGGTTCAGGGAGAACATCACCACGCTGAGACATAGTTCATTGGTCATCCATAGTGAAGCTCTTATCTCCTCCTAAATGAGTTCAAGCACCCGTAGATAAGAGTTCAAAGTTGGGATTTTGTTTGAGGTATGATTCATAGTGCAGATCACTTCCTACACCTCAGGAATCTAAGAGATAGGTGATGCATCATTGGGGTTAACATTAAGCCCACAAAGTAATATAGTTCAGATCAACTGAGAAAAACTAATCATCCTAGGCATATATGGTTGCCTATTATTGGTATAAACCAGAGACATTAAATAATTTGGTCATCTTGACCAATTCAAAAGACACCTAAGTTGCATTTAATTCATTTAGAACATCAATTTCGCTCCCCTAACACATACTCTTTCTTATATATGATATATTGCTCGGTTCCTCATAGGTGCCTTCAACAGAGTTTGTATTACAGGTTATAACCATATCATGGTGGTTTTTAAGATCTCACTAATGGTGATGATTTCATTTTTACTATGTTTCCTCTATACTGGCACGATTTCACATTTAATCCTTGATTAAACCAGGGATTTAATATTTTATTAGAATAAGTATTATTAGCTCAAACCTCATGGACTAACTTTAAGCTGGCTTTAATCTAATCAAAGCAATTATAAAGCATTTATATTTTTATAACACAATGTAAACAAAAAATTATTTAAGTCAAAAAATTTGATCATTTCCCTTTATTTAGATCCAAGGTAGCCAAGGCAGTCTCCCAACTAGTCTCATGGCTTATACTAGTTACAAGTATTATCATAGGATGATGGCTATATTTTATTCATACGGAGATAGGACCCTCATACACAAAACTAGTTATCTAAATAATCTAGCATCAAAGTTTAATTTCTAAGGATATTAAAACATGAAATTTTTCCAATAATCAAATACAAGGGAGAAAGGAATGACCTCATATGATTTGTTCTTCAAGATTTTTCCTCCTAGTCCATCTTCCTTCTTAAATCTAATCTTATAATATCCACAAAAGCCCTTCCATTTATTTTTACCAAATGTCCATGGGAGATTCTCAAAGGACTTCTAGTTTCTGATCCACCCAATGGTGGAGAGCATACTCCCTAATCCTCCAAGATTTCCTAAATAGTCCTCACTCCAACTAGGAAGTCTTTGAAGTCTTCTAGTTTCTAATTCACCTCATGGATGAAGAGCATACTCCCTAGACCATTAAGACTCCTAAAAACTAGACACCCCCCTTTCCAATTGCCCCCTTTTTTTATAGAGAGACTCCCCACTCTAGGCCAAATAGTGGCCATATTTTAATAATATTAAAAATATGCCTAGGACCATTATGACTTCATCATGTCCTTAAAGGGTTCTCTAGGGATGGGGTGAGTGACAAATCCCATACTATTAAGGCATAAGATAGTTACAAGGTTAAAACTATTTTTGATAATCCATGGGATCCTTCACCAATCTCAAGCATCCACAGGAATACCTCCCAAAATTTAGGATGACCCATGAGTCATTTTAAAATTTCTTTGTCCCTTTTTGGCCCCATCCACCTTGGGTCCACTAAATATACACATGATTTATTGTATGGTTTTAATGTTATAAAAGGTAATTTTCTTAATTTTTTTTTAAGTCCTCATAATTAATTTATAATTAATTATCTTCTCTAAAAGATAAATAAAATTTCCTATCCTTCATAAAATTCTTTTATTAGAAATTTAGTGGAGTTATTTAGGGTCATGCCTCCTATTAGGCATTAATTGATCCCCCAATATCAATTAATATTATTTAAATAAGGTAGGAGGGTATCGGGTCATGAAATACACCCCCCTTATATTAAACATAGTCCTTTGTGTTTGAACATCCACCTTACAAAAACACATTTGTATGGAAAAATCTAGAATTCATCCTGTTGTTCCACATTCAAATTATTCTATCATCCAGTACTTCAATCTTAATAGTAATCTCCATCTTCCATCTAAACGAATACCTGGACCTACAAAAATGCAAAATATCAACAGTACCATGTTCTTGTAAACAATATAACATCCATATTGCATATCAACAAGTATTAAAAACATCATCACTACAATACTAATACAAAACTATAGTTTTAACTCATTTCAAATTGCACCAACTATTGGTCTAGAGAACTATAGTATTAGAATTTACAAGATAATATTATAAGGGTATCATGAAATTTTACATTTGTACCTTAATGGACATAAAAAATCATGTTAGATTAATCAAAACTCCCACCAAGGAGTATCACAATATAATTTGGTTAACCTTCGGCACGAATTAAACTGATAAAATCAAATGCTAATAAGATACAACATAATTTCAAATTCTCAATTCAGGATATTCACATATATCCTAATATACATTTTAATACCAGAGCATCCACCCAGATGTCTCCTGGTTTATATCATCATAAAATCATGGAGAAGTCCCATAACCTCTCCAAGAATGGACACCAATCCATTCCTCATATTCATCCAAATTCAATATTCATGCATTCTTTTATATCATAAATTAACTAATTAAATTTACCATAGACAATAATATTTAGATAACCTTAAAATAAAAATATAAAATTCAAAATTTTCTAATGTTTATGCCTCATCCTTGGTATTAATAGACTATTACAAAATAATGGCCTACAAAGTGGTGGTATGAAGGACCTTAGGGTCGATGCTCTTGGGTATGTTTTCCTCCTTGTACTGTGCTAGTACTTACGACTGGAGATGGTGGTGGAGCTACCACTCCAACAACTACCTGATCACTGTCTCCCCTTCTCCCATGTTGTGTACCAGTATCTAGTTGTGGTGGAAGAAGCATACTGTGATTTAACAATGCAATCAAACAAGATTCTAGAAATACAACATTAAATTATTCCCTTAGTTGACAGAACTAGGAATTTTCTGTGAGTATGACTGCCATCGTGGTTGCTCTCCAATTGTTACTTTGTAATATATCTGAGCTTAGATGATCCTGTTCTGCTATGGCAACATCTCTCTAATATTAAACTCAATATTTCCTACGCCCAAGCATTCTCTTGAGCTTGTTGCACCAAAGATTTCCTCTTTGTTGTATTGATGTTTTTCCTAATTCTTACCATGATTATTATGCCTCCTAAATTGGGTGATTCTATAGATCAACTTCTAGTCTTCAGGGTATGTGTAGCAACAAATCGGTAATCAGAAGCAAAAGAATCATAAAGAATAGAATGGGGTTCATTCCACTTAACACCAATATCGTCCAGGTGACTCCTGCCATAAATATGATAGTGTTGGACGTCATGGGCATAAAACTTCTTCAATAATCAAATGACCATTAGGTCCATCTATATTGATTTTTTTTACACATTTATCAATCGTATCTTGACAACCCCAAGGTGAATCATTCATCACCCTTTTCTTTGACTTGATTGTCCTATAGATGATTTTATGTTGACTAACCAAGGCACATCATGCCTTTTTTAATTTTTGAGATGGCACATGTCCTATTGTTTTCACATGCAGTCCTATCAATGTCCTCTTCAATAATTCCATTAGCTTTTATTGTGCACACTTATTTCTAGTATGCTTTTCTAAATATAAAGTAAATCAAGCATTCTTATAGTGAAATATATTCCCTTACCTTCCTTCGATCGAAAACCAATTTAGCCACCATGTTTGCCTATGAAGAAGCTCAACATGAATTCTATGATTCTTTAGTTTGGAATCCTCGATACTTGCTTCGACATAGGGAATAGTTGCAGAGTCTCCTAGAATATCAATCTATCATCGCTCGAGATGCCTTCTTATCTATGGATCAGATTTATTTTAATACTTCTATCCAATATTCTCACTGTGATGTTTGGTTAAGGAAGAATTCCCATAATTATTTAGCACCTAAGAGTCCTCTAAGTCTTTTTGAATGGTTTGATATATTCTTTAGTTGGCCTAACTAGACTTTCCATGTCTCATTTGGAGATTCCTGGTTACATCCCATAGTCAATTCCTTAAATATCCCTTTTTCAGTTTGTACCATCCTGTTATTTGGATGTGGTGAAGAAGTATGTTCCTATCGAAGAAGTTGCATTCTGTAGTGGGATATTGAGAATAGATTTTTTCAGACTCGGTGTCCAACAACAACAAATTTTTTATTGCATAAATATCATGGTACTCCTTGGCCATACTATGCATTTGACATATACTTTATAATTTGTTACAATGTTCCACCTCCATTTACTTATTACGAGCATGATTTTTCCCTAAAACAGGATGTTGATAGATTAGATTCAGATTAGTATAATAATTTATCATTGTTACTATGTCCAGATGTTAGTTCTACCATATTTGTATTCAAAGTACTACTTAATAATGTATTCTATGTTTTGGTCCACTATTTGATGTTCCATTTTCATTTGAAAAATAATACCACATGCACGATGAGTTGAGGAGTTTCCTAATTCAAATATCTTAGAATGCCCCTATTCTTTCGACCATCACCCGAGTGGTCGGGTGGCATACCTTACTATTAAGCTGGGATACTCAGATTATTGGAGCTGAATGGCAGAGTTCTAATATAGGTCTCCCAAAAATTTCATATCAAGAAATGTTTGAAGTTTTAGGTGAAATTTGGGGTGGTTTCCATGCCTAAATGTGTCCTTGCTTCCTTTTGCAATACTAGGGTTTTAGGTTTTGGTATTGTTGCATAGCTTCTTCCACCATTTTCTATACCTTGACCTCTGATTTGGAAAACCCCAAAGTAAATTATAACATTGATCAAAATCAAATAAATAAAACATTGTTTAACTTTTGCTTATAATAATACCACATGCGCCGCTTTATGACATATGTCAATGTTTAAATAATGTAAAGCACATATATTAAAACATGACAAAGAAATATGATGTTTTAACCGTGGTAAAGGTTCGGGCTGTGACTATCTCTATGTGTACTATCTGTAACATATTATTAACTTGCCAGAGTTTGTCATGGTTGAAACGTTCAACTTTCTATCCAAAGGCCCAAATTGTAACAAGAATTAATTAAGAAAAACATTCTTTTAACATGCCAAACTAAATCCAAAGTCATCCATAGACTGGAATTTTTTTATTCATCCTTGAGTCATATTATTGTTTGTATACACTTGGATGCAAGGATTAAGTATTCAAGGAATTTAAATGCCAAGTAATTTTCCCAAAAGAGTCTAAGGTACACCGCTTAAAATCCATATAGGAGGGTTTTCTTAGCTCTTCCACTTTTGAACGATTGTGGATCAACTCATGGAGAATAGGTACTTGGACATCATCATCCCAAGCAATAATCTCATCTTAATTAAATATGTATTTAAAGTTGTGGAATTTTCACTCAAGTATATTTTCATGTCCCAAGTCTTTGCTAACCTAGACTTTCACTAGAGCCCATTAGTTAGCCTGGGCTCTAATACCAAATGTAACGAACCCATCTCATTACTCGTTCTTATCCACATAATTTTTTTTTGTTCATGTGAAAAAGACCTAATCCATAACTTAGATAGGCATGTTCTATTTTGATTGTATCTTTCAAGCCATATAGCTTCAAGGGCTATAGAGACTTGATCAGAGTCTCTTTAATTAGAAGTGATCAGCTTCTACGAAACCTTCATATCCTACATGGTATGAGTACGTTGACCTAGTTTACTGGTTTCATCCTCTTAAGAAGAGAAAATCATGAAATGATCCACCTAGACCAGTTTAATGCCTTGAAGATGGTGAACCACACCAACAGTAAACCATCATACATGGAGTAACCACACCTATGGTTATCCATAAATCTTAGGTCCGATCCAATCCATATAGAAATAAGTTCTAAGACTACTATATCACTATTGTGAAAAGAATCCATGGAACATCTATCTTTAATCCTCCTTACACATTATTAAACCTTAGATTAGGCAATCCCTCTATTGAATTCCTTTTAAATGGAAAATACTAGTCCCATGTGAATTTACTTCTTTAGTGTAGAAAGGAGGATCTATCTTGGTTTGTAAATCAATGTCAAAGTGCTCTCTTGAGAGTTTCATTCCACAATATATTTTCAACTAAACCATCTTGAGTGCAATTAATCCATGAATCAAGATTCATTACATCTTATCCTTAGATTTGAGGAATTATATGAGACTCCTACTTAACAAGATTTGTGTTGCATAAATCCAAATTTTCCCCTTAATATTTGGTCTCTATTGCATAATAATTCTTGGAATCCAACAAAATGAACATAATCAGTGTTGTATATGAAAAGGTGTATCATTCATAAATAATCTTCCCACAATGCTATAATAAATTAGACAAATTCCTTGAATTATTAATGCATTTAAACAAACCTCCATCCCTCACATGAATTTATTATTTGAACAATAGTACTTACTAAAATCATTCATCATTACCCATTTAATTCCAAAAATAAATGATACAATTGAATCACATTAAATTGTCACTATATTAGAAATTGAGCATCCTTTTCTAGCATCCATACATAATTAACCTACTAAAAACTTAGCATACATTATAGTGCATGAAATTAAATATTACATCTAACATATACCATTTTTATTTCAATTTCAAATGCCACATCCATAAGACATAATAAAGCAAACCATAAATTATTGACACAATGATTTATCTTGGGAAACCCTTACGGGAAAAACCCAGCCTCCAAAATATTTCCTTCCTCATTTTCATAAACTTAAATGACAAGTTTACAATAATAGCAAGGCATTTACAGGCCCCTAATTTCTCTAATATAGATCAATAAATACAAAAGTACCTTTTGATCTCTTTATGTAATTAATGAATCACCTAATTCATTTTTCTAAAACATCAGTATACATTTCACAATACCATTCAAAAATCCTTAATTTCTTTAGGTTCTTTCTCTAAGTCATTTAATATCTTACATTGTTTATGAAATTCATTGGAATTACATTTTGGAGATAACATATTTCGAAAGAGACATAAGTTCCCTCAAGAACAAATTCTAAATTCATTCATCATAATGGACATAAAATCAATGAATTAAAGTCTCGTACCTTTAATTCATGATAACCATTCTTTTCCTATATTAACAATCAAATATTATTTAGCATTAAAACAACTCATGATAATTTCCTTCTTACCGCTATTTAGTTTGACATCAAAAATATAAGTATTCCTTTCCAAATTCAACTAATATACTGATTTATTATTATTTCTTATTGGAGTGTCTACAAAGACTCCATTAAAGACTAGATATTTACAAAGAAGCACATTAAATACCTATATCCACCCATATCACTTATTTTATAAACATATTTAGTAATCTAATTTTCTTGTTTTGAAGGTACATTCTAATATGATTTAGATGTATATATTTTAAAATACAAATGTATGCAACCTTATACTTTAATTCTATCAAATAAATTACTACTACTTAGCAGCATACTCATGGTTTCAGCAAGATTATAATGTTATCAACCTATTTATAATTGTTGGTCTTACCTCAACATCTTCCACATTACAATGATAGGTTTTAATAATTACGAAGTTAAGGACTACAACTTGTTAAGAGGAATTCCAATATGAAGTGGAGGTGTGGTCGTAATCTCCCATTTTTTTTTGTCTAGACTAAGGGAGTAAACTTCAATATCATGGAATGTAGGGTCAACTTATGCACATTCGACCTACTCAAATTACCAGATTAAAACCAATCGACCCATATTCATAAATAACTCCTAGTTCTAGACCTCTCCTCCATACTCGGCTTGGCCTTCGAGGTTGAAATGATTGCCATCGTACGGATGCTATCCTATAGATGGATTCCCTTCGTTACACTATCTACAAGTGTGGTGTGAGCCAATCAATAAACTGCAATACAGTAAAGGTGAAGTGTATTGTCCTTGTTCCTGACAAGTTGAGTTGTGTAGAGTCACATATGCAGACTACTAAGCTTGAGCACATGGCACTCCCATCAAATGGTGTTTGATTACTATGGTAGAAAACCTAAGCTAATGGTAATTTTTATCCACTATTTGGATGTAGAACAGAGTCTCCTATCAATGCCCTGAGATTGGAAATTGGAACCATGTATAAATAGATGTAACAATCTAAAGGAATTTTGAGATTTATTTGGTTGCTTTGTCATGGATGGTTGGGGAAATCCTCCTAGTTATAATTTTAATCTATGTTAATATTTGTGAACTAGATTATATATCTGTATCCAAAAATTGTAAGATTTTTGAGACTGAGTAGTGATCCCTATCCTGAGGTAGATTAAATTGGTTCCTAGATATGGTTTGGCAAGCGATCCATGGGATATTTACACTATTTATTTCTACACCCAATTCATGGCCAATCATACATGTATCAAGGCTATATCTAATCATCTCTATAATGCATGGTATCAGGGATTTGGGAATTCTGTTATTCATATATGACTTCGAATAGGAGCACGTTCATCATGGGATTCATAAAATTTTATTAGCCTCCTAGTTATAGATTCATTACTTTCATATTTTTACAGTAGACACCTGGTTCAGGGAGAACATCACCAGGTTTAGACAGATTTCATTGGTCATCCATCATGAAGATCTGATATCCCCCTAAATGAGTTCAAGAAACTGTAGATAAGAGTTCAAAGTTGAGGTTTTTTTGGAGGTATGATTCGTAGTGCAGATCATTTCCTACACCTGAGGAATATAAGAGGTAGGTGATACGTCATTGGGGTTAACATTAATCCCACAAAGTAATATAGTTCAGATCAACTAAGTAAAATTACTCATCCTCGGCATATATGGTTGCCTATTACAGGTATAAACCAGAGACATTAAATAATTATGTCATCTTGACCAATTCGAAAGACACCTGAGTTGCATTTAATTCATTTAGAACATCAATTCCTCTCCCCTAACGCATATACTCTTTTGTATCTATGGTATATTCCTCGGTTCCTCACAGGTGCCTTCAACAGAGTTTGTATTACAGGTTATAACCATTTGATGGTGGTTGTTAAGATCTTGCTAACGGTGATGATTTCATTTTTACTAGGTTTCCTCTATATTGGCACGATTTCACATTTAATCCTCGATTAAACCAAGGATTTAATATTTTATTAGAATAAGTATTATTAGCTCAAACCTCATGGACTGACTTTAAGCTGACTTTAATCTAATCAAAGCAATTATAAAGCACCTATAGTTTTATAACACAATTGAAACAAAAAATGATTTAAGTCATAAAAGTTTGATCCTTTCCCTTTATTTAAATCCAAGGTAGCCAAGGCTGTCTCCCTACTAGTCTTATGGCTTATACTTGTTACAAGTATTATCATAGGATGATGGCTATATTTTATTCATATGGATATAGGACCCTCATACACAAAACTAGCTATCTGAATATTTTAGCATCAAAGCTTAATTTCTAAGGATAATAAAACTTGGCATTTTTACAATAATCAAATACAAGGGAGAAAGGAATGACCTCATCTGATTTCTTCTTCAATATTTTTCCTCCTAGTCCATCTTCCTTCTTCAATCCAATCTTCTAATATCCACAAAAGCCCTTCCATTTATTTTTACCAAGTGTCCATAGGAGGTTCTCAAAGGACTTCTAGTTTTTTATCCACCCAAGGGTGGAAAGCATACTCCCTAATCCTCCAAGATTTCCTAAATAGTCCTCACTCCAACTAGGAAGTCTTTGAAGTCTTCTAGTTTCTAATTCACCTCATGGATGAAGATCATACTCCCTAGACCATTAAGACTCCTAAAAACTAGACACCCCCCTTTCTAATTGCCCCCTTTTCTTTTATAGAGAGACTCCCCACTCTAGGCCAAATAGTGGCCATATTTTAATAATATTAAAAATATGCCTAGGATCATTATGACTTCATCATGTCCTTCAAGGTTTCTCTAGGGATGGGGTAAGTGACAAATATCATACTATTGAGGCATAAGATAGTTACAAGGTTAAAACTATTTTTGATAATCCATGGGATGCTTCACCAATCTCAAGCATCCACAGGAATACCTCCCAAAAGTTAGGATGACCCAAGAGTCATTTTAAAAAAAAAATTTCCCTTTTTGGCCCCATCCACCTTGGGTCCACTAAATTTACACATGATTTATTGTATGGTTTTAATTTTGTAAAAGGTAATTTTCTCACTTTTTTTTTTGAAGTCCTCATAATTAATTTATAATTAATTATCTTCTCTAAAAGATAAATAATATTTCCTATCCTTCATAAAATTCTTTTATTAGAATTTTAGTGGAGTTATTTAGGGTCATGCCTCCTATTAGGCATTAATTGATCCCCCAAGATCAATTAATGTTATTTAAATAAGGTAGGAGGATATCGGGTCATGAAATATAACCCCCTTATATTAAACAAAGTCCTCTGTGTTTGAACATCTACCTTACAAAAACACATTTGTATGGCAAAATATAGAATTCATCATGTTGTTTCGCATTCAAATTATTCTATCATCCAGTACTTCAATCTTAATAGCAATCTTCATCTTTCATCTAAGAGAGTACCTGGACCTACAAAAATTCAAAATATCAGCAGTACCATGTTCTTGTAAACAATATAACATCCATATTGGATATCAACAAGTATTAAAAGCATCATCAATACAATACTAATACAAAACTATAGTTTTAACTCATTTCAAATTACACCAACAATTGATCTAGAGAACAATAGTATTAGAATTTGCAAGATGATGTTAGAAGGGTATCATGAAATTTTGCATTTGTACCTTAATGGACATAAAAATTCATGTTAGATTTATCAAAACTCCCACCAAGGAGTATCACAATATAATTTGGTTAACCTTTGGCATGAATTAACCTGATAAAATCAAATGCTAACAAGATACAACATAATTTCAAATTCTAAATTCAAGATATTCACATATATCCTAATATGCATTTTAATACTAGAGCATCCACCCAGATGTATCCTAATTTATATCATCATAAAATCAAGGATAAGTCCCATACCCTCTCCAAGAATGGACACCAATCCATTCCTCATATTCATCCAAATTCAAGATTCATGCATTCTTTTATATCACAAATTAACTAATTAAATTTACCATAGACAATAATATTCAGTTAACCTTCAAATAAAAATATAAAGTTCAAATTTTGCTAATGTTTATGCCTCATCCTTGGTATTAATAGACTATTAAAAAATAATGGCCTATAGAGTGGTGGTATGAAAGACCTTAGGGTCGATGATCCTGGGTATGTTTTCCTCCTTGTACTGTGCTAGTACTTACGACTGGAGATGGTGGTGGAGCTACCACTCCAACAACTACCTGATCACTACCTCCCCTTCTCCCATGTTGCATACCAATAGCTAGTTGTGGTGGAAGAAGCATACTGTGATTTAACAATACAATCAAACAAGATTCTAGAAATACAACATTAAATTATTCCCTTAGTTGACAAAACTAGGAATTTTCTGTGAGTATGACTGCCATCGTGGTTGCTCTCCAGTTTTTACTTTGTAATATATCTGAGCTTAGCTGATCTCTTTCTGCTATGGCAACATCTCTCTAATATTAAACTCAATATTTCCTATGCCCAAGCATTCTCCTGAGCTTGTTGCACCAGAGATTTCCTCTTTGTTGTATTGATGTTTTTCCTAATTCTTACCATGATTATTATGCCTCCTATATTGGGTGATTCTATAGATCAACTTCTAGTCTTCAGGGTATGTGTAGCAACAAATCAGTAATCAAAAGCAAAAGAATCATAAAGCATAGAATGGGGTTCATTCCACTTAACACCAATATCGTCCAGGTGACTCCTGCCATAAATATGATAGCGTTGGACGTCATGGGCATAAAACTTCTTCAATAATAAAATGACCATTAGGTCCATCTATATTGATTTTTTTTTACACATTTATCAATTGTATCCTGACAACCCCGAGGTGAACCATTCATCACCCTTTTCTTCGACTTGATTGTCCTATAGATGATTTTGTGTTAACTAACCAAGGCACATCATGACTTTTTCAATTTTTGATATGGCATGTGTCCTCTTGTTTTCACGTGAAGTCCTATCATTGTACTCTTCAATAATTCCATTAGATTTTATTGTGTGCACTTATTTCTAGTATGCTTTTCTAAATCTAAAGTAAATCAAGCATTCTTACAGTGAAATATATTCCCTTACCTTCCTTCAATCGAAAACCAATTTAGCCACCATGTTTGCTTATGAAGAAGCTCAACATGAATTCTATGAGTCTCTAGTTTGGAATCCTTGATACTTTCTTCGACATAGGTAACAGTTACAGAGTCTCCTAGAAGATCAATCTATCATCGCTCGAGATGCATTCTTATCCATGGATCAGATTTATTGTAATACTTCTATCCAATATTCTCACTGTGATGTTTGGTTAAGGAATAATTCCCATAATTATTTAGCACTTGAGAGTTCTCTAAGTCTTTTTGAATGGTTTGATATATTCTTTAGTTAGCATAACTGGACTTTCCATGTCTCATTTGGATATTCCTGGTTACATCCCATAGGTAATTCTTTAAATATCCCTTTTTCAGTATGTACCATCCTGTTATTTGGATGTGGTGAAGAAGTATGTTCCTATCAGATAAGTTGCATTCTACAGTGGTCATTACCAAAGCCTTATTTATTAGAGGTATGTGTATACTCAATAATTTTGGGATATTGAGAATAGATTTTCTCAGACTCGGTGTCCAACAGCAATGAATTTTTTATTGCATAGATATCGTGGTACTCCTTCGCCATACTATGCATTTGACATATACTTTATAATCTGTTACAATGTTCGACCTCCATTTATTTATTATGAGCATGATTTTTCCCTAAAATAGGATGTTGATAGCTTAGATTCGGATTAATATAATAATTTATCATTGTTACTATGTCCAGATGTTAGTTCTAGCATCTTTGTATTCAAAGTACTACTTAATAAAGTATTCTATGTTTTGGTCCAATATTTTATGTTCCATTTTCTTTTGAAAAATAATACCACATGCACGATGAGTTGAGGAGTTTCCTAATTCAAATATCTTAGTATGCCCCTATTCTTTCGGCCATCGCTTGAGTGGTAAGGTGGCATACCTTACTATCAAGCTGGGATACTCGGATTATTGGAGCTGATTGGCAGAGTTCTGATACAGGTCTCCCAAAAATTTCATATCAATAAATGTATGAAGTTTTAGGTGAAATTTGGGGTTGTTTCCATGCCTAAATGTGTCCTTGCTTCCTTTTGCAATACTAGGGTTTTAGTTTTTGGTATTGTTGCATAGCTTCTTCTGCCATTTTCTACACCTTGACCACTGATTTGAAAAACCCCAAAGTAAATTATAACATTGATCAAAATCAGATAAATAAAACATTGTTTAACTTTTGCTTATAATAATCCCACATGCACCACTTTATGACATATGTCAATGTTTAAATAATGTAAAGCACATATATTAGAACATGACAAAGAAAGATGATGTTTTAACCGTGGTAAAGGTTCGGGCTGTGACTATCTCTGTGTACTATCTGTAACATATTATTAACTTGCCAGAGTTTGTCATGGTTGAAATGTTCAACTTTTTGGCCAAAGGCCCAAATTGTAATAAGAATTAATTAAGAAAAACATTCTTTTAACATGCCAAACTAAATCCGAAGTCATCCATAGACTGGAATTTTTTTATTCATCCTTGAGTCATCTTATTGTTTGTATACACTTGGATTCAAGGATTAAGTAGTCAAGGAATTTAAATGCCAAGTAATTTTCCCAAAAGAGTCTAAGGTACACCGCTTAAAATCCATATAGGAGGGTTTCCTTAGATCTTCCACTTTCGAACGATTGTGGATCAACTCATGGAGAATAGGTACTTGGACATCATCATCCCAAGCAATAATCTCGTATTAATTAAATATGTATTTAAAGTTGTGGAATTTTCACTCAAGTATATTTTCATGTCCCAAGTCTTTGCTAACCTAGACTTTCACTAGAGCCTATTAGTTAGCCTGGGCTCTAATACCAAATGTAACAAACCCATATCATTACTCGTTCTTATCCAGATAATTTTTTTTTGTTCATGTGAAAAATACCTAATCCATAACCTAGATAGGCAAGTTCTATTTTGATTGTATCTTTCAAGCCATATAACTTCAAGGGCTATAGATACTTGAACAGAGTCTCTTTAATTAGAAGTGATCAGCTTCTACGAAACCTTCATATCCTACATGGAATGAGTACGCTAGCCTAGTGTACTGGTTTCATCCTATTAAGAGGAGAAAATCATGAAATGATCCACCTAGACTAGGTTAATGTCTTGAAGATGGTGAACCACACCAACGGTAAACCATCATACATGGAATAACCACACCTATGGTTATCCATAAATCTTAGGTCCGATCCAATCCATCTAGAAATAAGTTCTAATACTACTATATCACTATTGTGAAAAGAATCCATGGAACATCTATATTTAATCCTCCTTACACATTATTAAACCTTAGATTAGGCAATCCCTCTATTGAATTCCTTTTAAATGGACAATACTAGTCCCATGTGAATTTACTTCTTTAGTGTACAAAGGAGGATCTATCATGGTTTGTAAATCAAGTTCAAAGTGCCCTCTTGAGAGTTTCATTCCACAATATATTTTCAACTAAACCATCTTGAGTGCAATTAATCCATGAATCAAGATTCATTACATCTTATCCTTAGATTTGAAGAATTATGTGAGACTCCTACTTAACAAGATTTGTGTTGCATAAATCCAAATTTTCCCCTTAATATTTGGTCTCTATTGCATAATAGTTCTTGGAATCCAACAACATGAACATAATCAGTGTTGTATATGAAAAGGTGTATCATTCATAAATAATATTCCCACAATGCTATAATAAATTAGACAAATTCCTTGAATTATTAATGCATTTAAACAAACCTCCATCCCTCATCCCTCACATGAATTTATTATTTGAACAATAGTACTTACTAATATCATTCATAATTACCCATTTACTTCCAAAAATAAATGATACAATTGAATCACATTAAATTGTCACTATATTAGAAATTGAGCATCCTTTTCTAGCATCCATACATCATTAACCTACTAAAAACTTAGCATACATTATAGTGCATGAAATTAAATATTACATCTAACATATACCATTTTTATTTCAATTTCAAATGCCACATCCATAAGACATAATAAAGCAAACCATAAATTATTGACACAATGATTTATCTTGGGAAACCCTTACGGGAAAAACCCAGCCTCAAAAATATTTCCTTCCTCATTTTCATAAAATTAAATGAAAAGTTTACAATAATAGCAAGGCATTTATAGGCCCCTAATTTCTCTAATATAGATCAAGAAATACAACAGACCCTTTTGATCTCTTTATGTAATTAATGAATCACCTAATCCTTTTTCTAAAACATCAGTATAGGATTCACAATACCATTCAAAAATCCTTAATTTCTTTAGGTTCTTTCTCTAAGTCATTTAATATCTTACATTGTTTATGAAAGTCATTGGAATTACATTTTGGAGATAACATATTTTGAAAGAGACATAAGTTCCCTCAAGAACAAATTCTAAATTCATTCATCATAATGGACATAAAATCAATGAATTAAAGTCTCGTACCTTTAATTCATGATAACCATTATTTTCCTACATTAACAATCAAATATTCTTTAGCATTAAAACAATTCATGATAATTTCCTTCTTACCTCTATTTAGTTTGACATAAAAAATATAAGTATTCCTTTCCAACTTCAACTAATATACTGATTTATTATTATTTCTTATTCTTGTGTCTACAAAGACTCCATTAAAGACTAGATATTTACAAAGAAGCACATTAAATAACTATATCCACCCATATCACTTATTTTATAAACATATTTAGTAATCTAATTTTCTTGTTTTGAAGGTACATTCTAATATGATTTAGATGTATATATTTTAAAATACAAATGTATGCAACCTTATACTTTAATTCTATCAAATAAATTACTACTACTTAGCAGCATACTCATGGTTTCAGCAAGATTATAATGTTATCAACCTATTTATAATTTTTGGTCTTACCTCAACATCTTCCACATTACAATGATAGGTTTTAATAATTACGAATTTAAGGACTACAACTTGTTAAGAGGAATTCCAATATGAAGTGGAGGTGTGTGGTCGTAATCTCCCATTTTTTTTTGTCTAAACTAAGGGAGTAAACTTCAATATCATGGAATGTAGGGTCAAATTATGCATAGTCGACCTACTCAAATTACCAGATTAAAACCAATCGACCCATATTTGTAAATAACTCCTAGTTCTAGACCTCTCCTCCATACTTGGCTTGGCCTTCGAGGTTGAAATGATCGCCATCGTACGGATGCTATCCTATAGATGGAATTCCTTCGTTACACTATCTACAAGTGTGGTGCGAGCCAATCAATATACTGCAATACAGTAAAGGTGAAGTGTATTGTCCTTGTTCCTGACAAGTTGAGTTGTGTAGAGTCACATCTACAGACTACTAAGCCTGAGCACATGGCACTCCTGCCAAGTGGTGTTTGATTACTATTGTAGAAAACCTAAGCTAATGGTAATTTTTATCCACTATTTGGATGTAGAACAGAGTCTCCTATCAATGCCCCGAGATTGGAAATTGGAAACATGTATAAATAGATGTAACAATCTAAAGGAATTTTGAGATTTATTTGTTTGCTTTGTCATGGATGGTTGGGGAAATCCTCCCAGTTATAATTTTAATCTATGTTAATATTTGTGAACTGGATTATATATTTGTATCCAAAAATTGTAAGATTTTTGAGACTGAGCAGTGATCCCTATCCTGAGGTAGATTAAATTGGTTCCCAGATATGGTTTGGCAAGCGATCCGTGGGATATTTACACTATTTATTTCTACACTCAATTCATGGCCAATCGTATATGTATCAAGGCTATCTCTAATCATCTCTATAATGCATGGTATCAAGGATTTGGGAATTTTATTATTCATATATGACTTCGAATAGGAGCACGTTCATCATGGGATTCATAAAATTTTATTAGCCTCCTATTTATAGATTCATTGCTTTCATATTTTTATAGTAGATACCTGGTTCAAGGAGAACATCACCAGGTTGAGACAGAGTTCATTGGTCATCCATCATGAAGATCCGATATACTCCTAAATGAGTTCAAGAAACTGTAGATAAGAGTTCAAATTTGGGGTTTTTTTGGAGGTATGATTCGTAGTATAGATCATTTCCTACACCTAAGGAATATAAGAGGTAGGTGATGCATCATTGGGGTTAACATTAAGCCCACAAAGTAGTATAGTTCAGATCAACTGAGCAAAAATACTCATCCTAGGAATATATGGTTGCCTATTATAGGTATAAACTAGAGACATTAAATAATTAGGTCATCTTGACCAATTTGAAAGACACCTGAGTTGCATTTAATTCATTTAGAACATCAAGTCCACTCCCCTAACGCATACTCTTTTGTATCTATGGTATATTCCTCGATTCCTCACAGGTGCCTTCAACAGAGTTTGTATTATAGGTTATAACCATCTGATGGTGGTTGTTAAAATCTTTCTAACGGTGATGATTTCATTTTTACTAGGTTTCCTCTATACTGGCATGATTTCACATTTAATCCTCGATTAAACCAAGGATTTAATATTTTATATGAATAAGTATTATTAGCTCAAACCTCATGGACTGAATTTAAGCTGACTTTAATCTAATCAAAGCAATTACAAAGCACCTATAGTTTTATAACACAATGGAAACAAAAAATGATTTAAGTCATAAAAGTTTGATCCTTTCCCTTTATTTAGATCCAAGGTAGCCAATGTTGTCTCCCTACTAGTCTCATGGCTTATACTTGTTACAAGTATTATCATAGGATGATGGCTATATTTTATTCATATGGAGATAGGACCCTCATACACAAAACTAGCTATCTGAATAATTTAGCATCAAAGCTTAATTTCTAAGGATAGTAAAACTTGGCATTTTTCCAATAATCAAATACAAGGGAGAAAGGAATGACCTCATCTGATTTCTTCTTCAATATTTTTCCTCCTAGTCCATCTTCCTTCTTCAATCCAATCTTCTAATATCAACAAAAGCCCTTCCATTTATTTTTACCAAGTGTCCATAGGAGGTTCTCAAAGGAATTCTAGTTTTTTATCCACCCAAGGGTGGAGAGCATACTCCCTAATCCTCCAATATTTCCTAAATAGTCCTCACTCCAACTAGGAAGTCTTTGAAGTCTTCTAGTTTCTAATTCACCTCATGGATGAAGATCATACTCCCTAGACCATTAAGACTCCTAAAAACTAGACACCCCCCTTTCTAATTGCCCCCTTTTCTTTTATAGAGAGACTCCCCACTCTGGGCCAAATATTGGCCATATTTTAATAATATTAAAAATATGCCTAGGATCATTATGTGACGGGGACCTGGAAAAATCACACGTAATACCCACTCAGCAAATCTAGAAAATCTCATTCATTAAATCTAAAAATGCTTCTACAAACAGCCCGTAGGCTTACAATGACTAGCACTCGGCTTGGTCTTCACACTTCACGCTTCTATCCTCTACGTGCAATCTTACCCGAATCCACCATCTCGACAAATACAACAAACTGGGTTTTTATAGAGGCCCCGACCCTCTGAAGCATCAACTCCCACCTAAATGGATTCACCAACCTGAGTAATTACAAATTACATTCACACAAAAATTGGGACACCAACCTGATTAAAGACCCCTCTCCGCACGGTCCCTGTCACTGTTGAATCCATCAGAAAACCTTGTGATCCCATCCTTTTTGTCTCCCACGCTCCTGGGTAATCCCCCTCTTTGACTGCACATTGTGCCATGTGTCATCCTCTTTTTCCATGCGCGTGACCATCCACGTGGCCATTTCCTTCTTCTCCCATGCCTTTTTCTCTCTCCGTCGTGATATCGTGACATGTCGCGATATCGCGACATTTCTGCCTCCCTGCTCTCTTTTCTCATTTTGGTCGTGATATCGCGACATGTCGTGATATCACGACCAATTCTGCTAAATTCCCATTGACTCTAAAATTGTCATGATATCACGACATCGTGATATCACGACGTCACGATATCATGACCGTTTTGCCGCTCGCTCCTCCTCTTAGAAACTTGTCGCGATATCGCGATAGGTCGTGATATCGTGACCTCTGCCTTCAACTGCCCCTCATTTTCCTGTTCTGGTCGTGATTTCGTGACAGTCGCAATTTCGCAACGTGTTACAAAATCATGACACTTCCACTGCTTCCACTCTGCTGCCTGCTCCTTGTCACGATTTTGTGATAATCACGATTTCGTGACATGTTGCAAAATCATGACTCCCTCGAACTGCCAAGTCTTCTGCGCCACCTGCATCGCAATTTCGTGACGGTCGTGATTTTGTGACATGTCACAAAATCGTGACAACTCCCACTGCTCTGCTCCGCTGCTGCCCTGCTGTCACGATTTTGCTACGTCGCAATATCACGATGTCATGATTTTGTGACAAACTCCTACCTCCACCTTCGCCTCATTGTTGTTGTCACGATTTCACGATGATCATGATTTCATGACATGTCATGAAATTGCAGGTCGTAATTTTGTGACATGTCACAAAATCATGGCCCCTTCTGCACCTTTTTCTCTCTCCTGAAAACTATGAACTTCCTCCTTGCCTTCTGCTTCTTCTTCCTTGGTCGACTCTTCAGCACTGGCTTTCCCGCAACTAGATGCCTCTGCATCTGACACTATCGGATGCTCCTGCATCAGACACCCGGGGTAAGTGGAGAAGTGATCTTCACTTCTTCTTGGTCCGATTGCTGCATTCGACAACACTTCCAGACTTTTCTCTGCCTCAGCAGACTGTTCTAACCCCGTCTCCCTGTCCACACAACTTTTGTCTTCTACCGGACATATTTTCTCATTGCTGCAAACTTCTTTTACAGCCTGCCTCAACTCCTCCTCTTGCACAAAAAAATTTGTGCCTTCTTTCGAGCAGGCCCTGACACTACTGCACTCTTCCTCACATGCAGTCTTATCCAGCTTCACCTTCGAAAGCACTTCATCTTCTTTCTTTTTCTCTCTTTCTTCCCGCCTTCTTTTCCGCTCTTCTTGCTCCCGCAACTTTATTGCGAGCCATTCCTTTTGCAGGGCCTTCAACTATTTTTGCAAGGCTATGTATTCTTCTTCCGTCACCATATCTTCTTTGTTGTCCTGTCTTCTTCGGGAATGCATTTTTTTTCTTTGCTTTTCTCACAATCTTTAACGATCCGGTGTAGCTGCCTCACGTTCGACGATCTGCTAACACACCCGGGATCTTAACTCACTCTCTCTCAGAACCCTCCATAGATCCAAGCGTAACTGCCTCACGTCCGGCGATCTGTTACGCACTCAGAATCACTTGCTTTGATACCACTGATGGGGACCCAAAAAAATCACACGTAATACCCACTCAGCAAATCCAAAAAATCTCATTCATTAAATCTGAAAATGCTTCTACAAACAGCCCGCAGGCTTACAATGACCAGCGCTCGGCTTGGTCTTCACACTTCACGCTTCTATCCTCTATGTGCAATCTTACCCGAATCCACCGTCCCGACAAATACAACAAACTGGGTTTTTATAGAGGCCCCGACCCTCTGAAGCATCAACTCCCGCCTAAATGGATTCACCAACCCGAGTAATTACAAATTACATTCACACAAAAACCGAGACACCAACCCGATTAAAGACCCCTCTCTGCACGGTCCCTGTCACTGCTGAATCCGTCAGAAAACCCTACGCGCCCATCCTTTTCATCTCCCACGCTCCTGGGTAATCCCCCGCTTTGACTGCACATTGTGCCACGTGTCATCCTCTTTTTTCGTGCACGTGACCATCCACATGGCCATTTCCTTCTTCTCCCGCACCTTTTTCTCTCTCCGTCATGATATTGTGACATGTCGCGATATCGTGACATTTCTGCCTCCCTACTCTCTTTTCTCATTTTGGTCATGATATCATGACATGTCGCGATATCATGACCAATTCTGCTGAATGCCCATTGACTCTGAAATTGTCGTGATATCATGATGTCGCGATATCACGACGTTGTGATATCATGACCGTTTTGCCACTCGCTTATCCTCTTAAAAACATGTCACAATATCGGGACAGGTCACGATATCATGACCTCTGCCTTCAACTGCCCCTCGTTCGCCTGTTCTGGTCACAATTTTGTGATAGTCATGATTTCGCGATAGTCACGATTTCGCGACGTGTCACGAAATCATGACACTTTCGTTGCTTCCACTTTGCTGCCTGCTCCTTGTCGTGATTTTGTGACAGTCACAATTTCGTGACATGTCACGAAATCATGACTCCCTCCAACTGCCAAGTCTTCTACGCCACCTATGTCGCGATTTCACGACAGTCATGATTTCATGACATGTCACAAAATCGTGACAACTCCCACTGCTCTGCTTTGCTGCTGCCCTGTTGTTGTGATTTCATGACATCGTGATATCATGACATCATGATTTCATGACAAACTCCTACCTCTGCCTCCGCCTCACTGCTGCTGTCGCAATTTTGTGACGATCACGATTTCGCGACATGTCACAAAATCGTGGCCCCTTCTGCGGCTTTTTCTCTCTCCTAAAAACTGTGGACTTCCTCCTTGCCTTCTGCTTCTTCTTCCTTGGTCGACTCTTCAGCACTGGATTTCCCGCAACTGGATGCCTCTGCATCTAACGCTGCTAGATGCTCCTGCATCATTATGACTTCATCATGTCTTTCAAGGTTTCTCTAGGGATGGGGTAAGTGACAAATATCATACTATTGAGGCATAAGATAGTTACAAGGTTAAAACTATTTTTGATAATCCATGGGATCCTTCACCAATCTCAAGCATCCACAGGAATACCTCCCAAAAGTTAGGATGACCCATGAGTCATTTTAAAATTTCTTTGTCCCTTTTTGGCCCCATCCACCTTGGGTCCACTAAATTTACACATGATTTATTGTATGGTTTTAATTTTATAAAAGGTAATTTTCTCACTTTTTTTTTTAAGTCCTCATAATTAATTTATAATTAATTATCTTCTTTAAAAGATAAATAATATTTCCTATCCTTCATAAAATTCTTTTATTAGAATTTTAGTGGAGTTATTTAGGGTCATGCCTCCTATTAGGCATTAATTGATCCCCAAGATTAATTAATGTTATTTAAATAAGGTAGAAGGATATCGGGTCATGACATATAACCCCCTTATATTAAATAGAGTCCTCTGTGTTTGAACATCTACCTTACAAAAACACATTTGTATGGCAAAATCTAGAATTCATCATGTTGTTTCGCATTCAAATTATTCCATCATCCAGTACTTCAATCTTAATAGCAATCTTCATCTTTCATCTAAGCGAGTACCTGGACCTACAAAAATTCAAAATATCAGTAGTACCATGTTCTTGTAAACAATATAACATCCATATTGGATATCAACAAGTATTAAAAGCATCATCAATACAATACTAATACAAAACTATAGTTTTAACTCATTTCAAATTACACCAACAATTGATCTAGAGAACTGTAGTATTAGAATTTGCAAGATGATGTTAGAAGGGTATCATGAAATTTTGCATTTGTACCTTAATGGACATAAAAATTCATGTTAGATTTATCAAAAATCCCACCAAGGAGTATCACAATATAATTTGGTTAACCTTTGGCATGAATTAACCTGATAAAATCAAATGCTAACAAGATACAACATAATTTCAAATTCTCAATTCAGGATATTCACATATATCCTAATATGCATTTTAATACTAGAGCATCCACACAGATGTATCCTAGTTTATATCATCATAAAATCATGGATAAGTCCCATACCCTCTCCAAGAATGGACTCCAATCCATTCCTCATATTCATCCAAATTCAAGATTCATGCATTCTTTTATATCACAAATTAACTAATTAAATTTACCATAGACAATAATATTCACTTAACCTTCAAATAAAAATATAAAATTCAAAATTTGCTAATGTTTATGCCTCATCCTTGGTATTAATAGACTATTACAAAATAATGGCCTATAGAGTGGTGGTATGAAGGACCTTAGGGTCGATGATCCTGGGTATGTTTTCCTCCTTATACTGTACTAGTACTTACGACTGGAGATGGTGGTGGAGCTACCACTCCAAAAACTACCTGATCACTACCTCCCCTTATCCCATGTTGCGTACCAGTAGCTACTTGTGGTGGAAGAAGCATATTGTGATTTAACAATGCAATCAAACAAGATTCTAGAAATACAACATTAAATTCTTCCCTTAGTTGATGGAACTAGGAATTTTCTATGAGCATGACTGCCATCGTGGTTGCTCTCCAGTTGTTCCTTCGTAGTATATCTGAGCTTAGTTGATCCTGTTCTGCTATGGTAACATCTCTCTAATATTAACCTCAATCTTTCCTATGCCCAAGCATTCTCTTGAGCTTGTTGCACCAGAGATTTCCTCTTTGTTGTATTGATGTTTTTCCTAATTCTTACCATGATTATTATGCCTACTAAATTGGGTGATTCTACATATCAACTTCTAGTCTTCAGGGTATGTGTAGCAACAAATCGGTAATCAGAAGCAAAAGAATCATAAAGCATAGAATGGGGTTCATTCCACTTAACACCAATATCATCCAGGTGACTCCTGCCATAAATATGATAGCGTTGGACGTCATGGGCATAAAAATTCAATAATCAAATGACCGTTAGGTCCATCTATATTGATTTTTTTTCACACATTTATCAATCGTATCTTGACAACCCCGAGGTGAATCATTCATCACCCTTTTCTTCGACTTGATTGTCCTATAGATGATTTTGTGTTGACTCACCAAGGCACATCATGTCTTTTTCAATTTATGATATGGCATGTGTCCTCTTGTTTTCACGTGAAGTCCTATCATTGTCCTCTTCAATAATTCCATTAGCTTTTATTGTGCGCACTTATTTCTAGTATGCTTTTCTAAATCTAAAGTAAATCAAGCATTCTTACAGTGAAATATATTCCCTTACCTTCCTTCGATCGAAAACCAATTTAGCCACCATGTTTGCCTATGAAGAAGCTCAACATGAATTCTATGAGTCTCTAGTTTGGAATCCTCGATAGTTGCTTCGACATAGGGAATAGTTAAAGAGTCTCCTAGAAGATCAATCTATCATCGCTCGAGATGCCTTCTTATCCATGGATCATATTTATTGTAATACTTCTATCCAATATTCTCACTGTGATGTTTGGTTAAGGAATAATTCCCATAATTATTTAGCACTTGAGAGTTCTTTAAGTATTTGTAAATGGTTTGATATATTCTTTAGTTGGACTAACTGGACTTTCCATGTCTCATTTGGAGATTCCTGGTTACATCCCATAGGCAATTCTTTAAATATCCCTTTTTCAGTTTATACCATCCTGTTATTTGGATGTGGTGAAGAAGTATGTTTGTATCGAAGAAGTTGCATTCTATAGTGGTCATTACCAAAGCCTTATTTATTAGAGGTATGTGTAAACTCACTCATTCTGGGATATTGAGAATAGATTTTCTCAGACTCGATGTCCAACAGTAATGAATTTATTATTGCATAGATATCGTGGTACTCCTTGGCCATACTATGCATTTGACATATACTTTATAATCTGTTACAATGTTCCACCTCTATTTATTTATTACGAGCATGATTTTTCCCTAAAACAGGATGTTGATAGCTTAGATTCGGATTAGTATAATAATTTATCATTGTTACTATGTCTAGATGTTAGTTCTAGCATCTTTGTATTCAAAGTACTACTTAATAAAGTATTCTATGTTTCAGTCCACTATTTGATGTTCCATTTTCGTTTGAAAAATAATACCACACGCATGATGAGTTGAGGAGTTTCCTAATTCAACTATCGTAGTATGCCCCTCTTCTTTCAACCATCGCCCGAGTGGTCGGGTGGCATACCTTACTATCAAGCTGGGATACTCGGATTATTGGAGCTAATTGGCGGAGTTCTGATACAGGTCTCCCAAAAATTTCATATCAAGAAATGTATGAAGTTTTAGGTGAAATTTGGGGTGGTTTCCATGCCTAAATGTCTCCTTGCTTCCTTTTGCCATACTAGGGTTTTAGTTTTTGGTATTTTTGCGCAGCTTCTTCCACCGTTTTCTACACCTTGACCTCTGATTTGAAAAACCCCAAAGTAAATTATAAGATTGATCAAAATCAGATAAATAAAACATTGTTTAACTTTTGCTTATAATAATCCCACATGCACCGCTTTATGACATATGTTAATGTTTAAATAATGTAAAGCACATATATTAGAACATGACAAAGAAAGATGATGTTTTAACCGTGGTAAAGGTTCAGGCTGTGACTATCTCTATGTGTACTATTTGTAACATATTATTAACTTGCCAGAGTTTGTCATGGTTGAAATGTTCAACTTTCTGGCCAAAGGCCCAAATTGTAATAAGAATTAATTAAGAAAAACATTATTTTAACATGCCAAACTAAATCTGAATTCATCCATAAACTAGAATTTTTTTATTCATCCCTGAGTCATCTTATTGTTTGTATACACTTGGATGCAAGGATTAAGTAGTCAAGGAATTTAAATGCCAAGTAATTTTCCTAAAGGGGTCTAAGGTACACCGCTTAAAATCAATATAGGAGGGTTTCCTTAGATCTTCCACTTTCGAACGATTGTGGATCAACTCATGGAGAATAGGTACTTGGACATCATCATCCCAAGCAATAATCTCGTCTTAATTAAATATGTATTTAAAGTTGTGGAATTTTCACTCAAGTATATTTTCATGTCCCAAGTCTTTGCTAACCTAGAATTTCACTAGAGCCTATTAGTTAGCCTAGGCTCTAATACCAAATGTAATGAACCCATCTCATTACTCGTTCTTATCCACATATTTTTTTGTGTTCATGTGAAAAGACCTAATCCATAACCTAGATATGCATGTTCTATTTTGATTGTATCTTTTAAGCCATATAGCTTCAAGGGCTATAGAGACTTGATCAGATTCTCTTTAATTAGAAGTGATCAGCTTCTACGAAACCTTCATATCCTAAATGGAATGAGTACGCTAGCCTAGTGTACTGGTTTCATCCTCTTAAGAGGAGAAAATCATGAAATGTTCCACCTAGACCAGGTTAATGCCTTGAAGATGGTGAACCACACCAACGGTAAACCATCATACATGGAATAACCACACCTATGGTTATCCATAAATCTTAGGTCCGATCCAATCCATCTAGAAATAAGTTCTAATACTACTATATCACTATTGTGAAAAGAATCCATGGAACATCTATCTTTAATCCTCCTTACACATTATTAAACATTAGATTAGGCAATCCCTCTATTCAATTCCTTTTAAATGGACAATACTAGTCCCATGTGAATTTACTTCTTTAGTGTAGAAAGGAGGATCTATCTTGGTTTGTAAATCAAGGTCAAAGTGCCCTCTTGAGAGTTTCATTCCACAATATATTTTCAACTAAACCATCTTGAGTGCAATTAATCCATGAAGCAAGATTCATTACATCTTATCCTTAGATTTGAAGAATTATGTGAGACTCCTACTTAACAAGATTTGTGTTGCATAAATCCAAATTTTCCCCTTAATATTTGGTCTCTATTGCATAATAGTTCTTGGAATCCAACAACATGAACATAACCATTGTTGTATATGAAAATGTGTATCATTCATAAATAATATTCCCACAATGCTATAGTAAATTAGACAAATTACTTGAATTATTAATGCGTTTAAACGAACTTCCATCCCTCACATGAATTTATTATTTGAACAATACTACTTACTAAAATCATTCATAATTACCCATTTACTTCCAAAAATAAATGATACAATTGAATCACATTAAATTGTCACTATATTACAAATTGAGCATCTTTTTCTAGCATCCATACATCATTAACCTACTGAAAACTTAGCATACATTATAGTGCATGAAATTAAACATTACATCTAACATATGCAATTTTTATTTCAATTGCAAATGCCACATCCATAAGACATAATAAAGAAAACCACAAATTATTGACACAATTATTTATCCTGGAAAACCCTTAAGAGAAAAACCCAGCCTCCAAAATATTTCCTTCCTCATTTTCATAAACTTAAATGACAAGTTTACAATAATAGCAAGGCATTTACAGGCCCCTAATTTCTCTAATATAGATCAAGAAATACAACAGTCTTTTTTTATCTCTTTATGTAATTAAGGAATCACCTAATTCCTTTTTCTAAAACATCATTATAGCATTCACAATACCATTAAAAAATCCTCAATTTCTTTTGGTTCTTTCTCTAAGTCATTTAATATCTTGCATTGTTTATGAAAGTCATTGGAATTACATTTTGGAGATAACATATTTTGAAGGAGACTTATAAGTTCCTTCAAGAACTAATTCTAAATTCATTCCTCACAATGGACATAAAATCAATGAATTAAATTCCCATACCTTTAATTCATGATAACCATTATTTTCCTAAATTAACAATCAAATATTGTTTAGCATTAAAACAACTCATGATAATTTCCTTCTTACATCTATTTAGTTTGACATAAAAAATATAAGTATTCCTTTCCAAATTCAACTAATATACTGATTTATTATTATTTCTTATTCTTGTGTCTACAAAGAATCCATTAAAGACTAGATATTTACAAATAAGCACATTAAATACCTATATCCACCCATATCACTTATTTTATAAACATATTTAGTAATCTAATTTTCTTGTTTTGAAGGTACATTCTAATATGATTTAGATGTATATATTTAAAAATACAAATGTATGCAACCTTGTACTTTAATTCTATCAAATAAATTACTACTACTTAGCAGCATAGTCATGGTTTCAGCAAGATTATAAGGTTATCAACCTATTTATAATTGTTGGTCTTACCTCAACATCTTCTGCATTACAATGATAGTTTTTAATAATTACGAAGTTAAGGACTACAACTTGTTAAGAGGAATTCCAATATGAAGTGGAGGTGTGTGGTCGTAATCTCCCATTTTTTTGTCTAGACTAAGGGAGTAAACTTCAATATCATAGAATGTAGGGTCACTTATGCATAGTCGACCTACTCAAATTAATAGATTAAAACCAATCGACCCATATGCTATCTTAGATATGGAATTCCTTAGTTACACTATCTACAAGTGTGGTGTGAGCCAATCAATATACTACAATACATTAAAGGTGAAGTGTATTGTCCTTGCTCCTAATAGGTTGAGTTGTGTAGAGTCACATCTATAGACTACTAAGCTTGAGCACATGGTACTCCCATCAGGTGGTGTTTGATTACTATGGTAGAAACCCTAAGCTAATGGTAATTTTTATCCACCATTTGGATGTAGAACAGAGTCTCCTATCATTGCCCCAAGATTGGAAATTGGAACCATGTATCAATATATGCAACAATCAAAAGGAAGTTTGAGATTGATTTTCTTGCTTTGTCATGGAGGGTTGGGAAAATCCTCCGAGTTACAATTTTAATCTATAATAATATTCGTGAACTGGATTATATATCTGTATCCAAAAATTGTAAGATTTTTGAGACTGACAGCGAGCAGTGACCCCTATCCTTAGGTAGATTAAATTGGTTCCTAGATATGGTTTTGCAAGTGATCCAGAGGACATTTACACTATTGATTTCTACACCCAATTCATGTCCAATCATACATGTATCAAGGCTATCTATAATCATATCTATGATGCATGGTATCAGAGATTTGGGAATTCTGCTATTCATCTATGACTCCGAATAGGAGCACGTTCATCATGGGATTCCTAAACTTTTATTAGCCTCTTAGTTACATATTCATTGCTTTCACATTTTTGTAGTAGACACCTAGTTCAGGGAGAACATCACCATGCTGATACAGAGTTTATTGGTCATCCATCGTGAAGATCTGATCTCCTCCTAAATGAGTTCAAGAACCTATAGATAAGAGTTCAAAGTTGGGGTTTATTTTTAGGTATGATTAGCAGTGCAGATCATTTCCTACACCTGAGGAATCTAAGAGGTAGGCGATGTGTCATTGGGGTTAACATTAAGCCCACAAAGTAATATAGTTTAGATCAACTGAGAAAAACTACTCATCCTAGGCATATATGTTTGCCTATTACAGGTATAAACCAAAGACATTAAATAATTAGGTCATCTTGACCAATTAGAATGACACCTGAGTTGCATTTAATTCATTTAGAACATCAAGTCCGCTCCCCTAACGCATACTCTTTTGTATCTATGGCATATTCCTTGGTTCCTCATAGGTGCCTTCAATAGAGTTTGTATTATAGGTTATAACCATCTCATGGTGGTTGTTAAGATCTCGCTAACGGTGATGATTTTATTTTTACTATGTTTCCTCTATACTGGCACGATTTCACATTTAATCCTCAATTAAAGCAGGGATTTAATATTATTAGCTCAAACCTCATGGACTGAATTTAAGCTGAATTTAATATAATCAAAGCAATTACAAAGCATCTATAGTTTTCTAACACAATTAAGTCATAAAAATTTTGATCCTTTCCCTTTATTTAGATCCAAGGTAGCCAAGGCGGTCTCCCTACTAATCTCATGACTTATACTAGTTACAAGTATTATCATAGGATGATCTTAATAATCTAGTTCATAGTATTATCATAGATAGTACCCTCATACACAAAATTAGCTATCTGAATAATCTAGCATCAAAGCTTAATTTCTAAGGATATTAAAACTTGGCATTTTTCCAATAATCAAATACAAAGGAGAAAGGAATGACCTCTTCTGATTTCTTCTTCAATATTTTTGCTCCTAGTCCATCTTCCTTCTTCAATGCAATCTTCTAATACCCAAAAAATCCCTTCCATTTATTTTGACCAAGTTTTCATAGGAGGTTCTCAAAGGACTTCTAGTTTCTGATCCACCCCAAGGGTGGAGAGCATACTCCCTAGACCATCCAATATTTCCTAGATAATCCTCACTCTAACTAGGAAATCTTTCAAGTCTTCTAGTTTCTGATTCACCCCATGGGTGAAGAGCATACTCCCTAGACCATTAAGACTCCTAGAACCTAGATAGCCATTTCTTCCCAAAATACCTTCTATTTATAGGGAAATTCTCCCCTCATGGGCCAAATAGTGGCCACATTATAATAATATTAGAAATATGCTTAGGACCATTATGACTTCATCATGTCCTTCAAGGGTTCTCTAGGGATGAGGTGAGTGACAAAACCCATACTATTGAGGCATAAGATAGTTACAAGGTTAGAACTATTCTTGATAAGCTATGAGATCCTTCACCAATATAGGGCAGCCACATGAGTACTTCCCAAAATATAGGATGACCCATAAGTTATTTAAAAATTCCTTAGTCCTTTTTAGGTCCCATCCACATTGGGTCCACTAAATCTACACATGATTTATTGTATGGTTATAATTTTGTAAAAGATAATTTTCTAATTTATATTTTACTAAGACCTCATAAATAACCTTCTTAAAAGTAATTAATATTTCTTATCCCTCATAAAATTCTTTTATTAGAATTTTTGTAGGATTCTTTAGGGTCATGCCCCTTCTATTAGGCATTAATTGATCCCCCAAGATCAATTAATATTCTTTAAATAAGGTAGGAGGGTAACGGGTCATGACATACACCCCTCCTTAGATTAAACACAGTCCTCTGTGTTTGAACATCTACCTTACAAAAACACATTTGTCTAGCAAAAGCTAGCATTTATCCTGTTGTTCTACATTCAAATTCTTCTATCATCCAACACTTCAATCTCGATGGCAAGCTCCATCTTCCATCCAAGCGAGTACCTGGACCTACAAAAATATAAAATATCAGTAGTACCATGTTCTTGTAAACAATATAACATCCATATTGCATATCAACAAGTATTGAAAGCATCATCAATACAATACTAATACAAAACTATAGTTTTAACTCATTTCAAATTGCACCAACAATTGATCTAGAGAACTGTAGTATTAGAATTTGCAAGATGATGTTAGAAGGGTATCATGAAATTTTGCATTTGTACCTTACTAGACATAAAAATTCTTGTTAGTTTTATCAAAACTCCCACCAAGGAGTATCACAATATAATTTGGTTAACCTTTGGCATGAATTAACCTGATAAAATCAAATGCTAACAAAGATACAACATAATTTCAGAATCTCAATTCAAGATATTCACATATATCCTAATATGCATTTTAATACCAAAGCATCCACCCAGATGTCTCCTGGTTTATATCATCATAAAATCATGGAGAAGTCCCATACCTTCTCCAAGAATGGACACCAATCCATTCCTCATATTCATTTAGTCCAACAAAATTCAAGATTCATGCATTCTTTTGTATCACAAATTAACTAATTAAATTTACCATAAACAATAATATTCAGATAACCTTCAAACAAAAATATAAAATTCAAAATTTGCTAATGTTTATGCCTCATCCTTGGCATTAATAGACTACTACAAAATGATGGCCTACAGAGTGGTGGTCTGAAGGACCTTAGGGTCGATGCTCCTGGGTCTATTTTCCTCCTTGTACTGTGCTGGTACTTACGGCTGGAGATGGTGGTGGAGCTACTACTCCAACAGTGGTTGTGGTGGAAGAAGCATACCATGATTTAACAATGCTACCAAACAAGATTCTAGAAATACAACATTAAATTCTTCCCTTAGTTGACGAAATTAGGAATTTTTTGTGAGCATGGCTGCCATCGTTGTTGCTCTCCAGTTATTCCTTTGTAACATCTTTGATCTGAGCCGATCCCGCTCTGCTATGGCAACATCTCTCTCTGATATTAACCTCAATCTTTCCTGCGCCCAAGCATCCTCCTAAGCTTGTTGCACCAGAGATTTCCTCTTTGTTGCATTGATGTTTTTCCTAATTCTTACCATGATTATTATGCCTGCTAAATTAGGTGCTGCTTCAGATCAACTTCTACTCTTCAGGGTATGTGCAACAATAGATCGGTAATCAGAAGCAAAAGAATCATAAAGCATAGAATGGGATTCATTCCACTTAACACCAATATCATCCAGGTGACTCCTGCCATAAATATGATCGCGTTGGACGTCATGGGCATAAAACTTCTTCAATACTCAAATGATCGTTAGGTCCATCTATATCGATTTTTGTTCACACATTTATCAATCGTATCCTGAAAATCCCGAGGTGAATCATTCATCACCCTTTTCTTTGGCTTGATTGTCCTATAGATGATTTTGTGTTGACTAACCAAGGCACATCATGCCTTTTTCAATTTTTGATATGGCATGTGTCCTCTTGTTTTCATGTGAAGTCCTATCATTGTCCTCTTTCGTAATTCCATTAGCTTTTATCGTGCACACTTATTTCTAGTATGCTTTTCAAAATCTAAATGAAATCAAGCATTCTTGAAGTGAAAGATATTCCCTTACCTCCCTTTGGTTGGAAACCAATTTAGCCACAATGTTTATCTATGAGGAAGCTCAACATGAATTCTATGAGTCTCTAGTTTGGAATCCTCGATACTTGCTTCGACATAGGGAAGAATTGCAGAGTCTCCTACAAGATCAAGCTATCATCGCTCGAGATGCCCTCTTATCCATGGATCAAATTTATTGCAATACTTCTATCCAAGATTCTCACTGTGATGTTTGGTTAAGGAACAATTCCCATAATTACTTAGCATTTGAGAGTCCTTTAAGTATTTTTGAATGGTTTGATATATTCTTTAGTTGGTCTAACTGTACTTTCCATGTCTCATTCGGAGATTCCTGGTTACATCCCATAGGTGATCCTCTAATTATCCCCTTTCAGTTCCTACCATCATGTTATTTGGAGGTAGTGAAGAAATATGTCCCCATCGGAGAAGCAGCTTTCTGTAGTGGTCTTTACCAGAGCCTTATTTATCAGAGGTATGTGCAGACTCACTCATTCTAGGATATTGAGAATAGATTTTCTCAGACTCGGTGTCCAACAACAACGAATCTTTTATTGCATAGATCTCATGGCACTCCTTGGCCATACTATGCATTTGATAGATACTTGATAATCCGTTACAATGTTCCACCTCCATTTATTTATTTCGAGCATGATGTTTCCCTAAACCAGGATGTTGATAGCTCAGATTCGGATTAGTATAATAATTTATCATTGTTACTATGTCCAGATGTTAGTTCTAGCATCTTTGTATTCAAAGTACTACTTAATAAAGTATTCTATGTTTCGGTCCACTATTTGATGTTCCATTTTCCTTTGAAAGAATAATACCACATGTATGATGAGTTGAGGAGTTTCCTAATTTAAATATCATAGTATGCCCCTATGCTTTCGACCACCGCCCGAGTGGTCGGGTGGCATACCTTACTATCAAGCTGGGATACTCATATTATTGGAGTTGATTGGCGGAGTTCTGATATAGGTCTCCCCAAAATTTCATGTCAAGAAATGTATGAAGTTTTGGGTGAAATTTGGGGTGGTTTCCATGCCTAAATGTGTCCTTGCTTCCTTTCACCATACTAGGGTTTCAGGTTCTGGTGTTGTTGTGTGGCTTCTTCCACCATTTCCTACACCTTGACCTCTGATTGGGAAAACCCCAAAGTAAATTGTAACATTGATCAAAAATCAAATAAAGAAAACATTGTTTAGCTTTTGCTCATTGATAATAATCCCACATGCACCGCTTTATGACATTTGACAATGTTTAAATAATGCAAAGCACATTTATTAGATCATGACAAAGCAAGGTGACATTTTAACCATGGTAAAGGTTCGGGCTGTGACTATCTCTAGGTGTACTATCTATAACATATTGTTAACTTGCCAGAGTTCGTCATGGTTGAAACGTTCAACTTTCTGGCCAAAGGCCCAAATTGTAACAAGAATTAATTAAAGAAAAATATTCTTTTAACATGCCAAACTAAATCCGAAGTCATCCATAGACTGGAATTTTCTATTCATCCTTGAGCCATCCTATGGTTTGTATACACTTGGTTGCAAGGATTAAGTAGTCAAGGAATTTAAATGCCAAGTAATTTTCCCAAAAGAGTCTAAGGTACACCGCTTAAAATCCATATAGGAGGGTTCACTTAGCTCTTCCACTTTCGAACGACTGTGGATCTACTCGTGGAGAATAGGTACTTGGACATCATCATCCCAAGCAATAATCTCGTCTTAATCAAGTATGTATTTAAAGTTATGGAATTTTCTCTCAAGTATAGTTTCATGCCCCAAGTCTTTGCTAACCTAGACTTTCACTAGAGCCTATTAGTTAGCCTGGGCTCTGATACCAACTGTAACGAACCCATATCGTTACTCCTTCTTATCCACATAATTTTTTTTTTCTTCATGTGGCAAAGACCTAATCCATAACCTAAGATAGGCATATTCCATTTGGATTGTATCTTTCAAGGCATATAGCTTCAAGAGCTATAGAGACTTGATCAGAGTCTCTTTAAGTAGAAGTGATCAGCTTCTATGAAACCTTCATACCCCACTTGGTATGAGTACGCTGGCCAAGCATACTGGTTTCATCCTCTTAAAAGGAGAAAATCACCAAATGGTCCACCTAGACCAGGTGAATGCCTTGAATATGGTGAACCACACCAATGGTAAACCATCATAGATGGAATAACCACACCTATGGTTATCCATAAATATTAGCTCCGATCCAATCCATCTAGAAAGGAGTTCTAAGACTACTATATCACTATTGTGATAAGAATCCATGGAACATCTATCTTTAATCCTCCTTACACATTATTACACCCTTGATTAGGCAATCCCTCTATTGAATTCCTTTTAAATGGACAATACTAGTCCCATGTGAATTTAATTCTTTAGTGTAGAGAGGAGGATCTATCTTGGTTTGTAAATCAAGGTCAAAGTGCCCTCTTGAGAGTTTCATTCCACAATATGATTTCAACTAAACCATCTTGAGTGCATTTAATCCATGAAGCAAGATTCATTACATCTTATCCTTAGGTTTGAAGAATTATGTGAGACTCCTGTTTAACAAGATTTGTGTTGCATAAATCCAAAATTTCCCCTTAATATTTGGTCTTTATTGCATAATAGTTCTTGGATTACTAACAACATGAATATAAATGGTGTTGCATATGGAAAGGTGCATCATTCATAAATAATTATCCCACAATATTATAGTAAATTAGACAAATGCCTTGAATTCATTAACACATTTAAGTAAACATCCATCCTTCACATGAGATTATTATTTGAACAACTCTACCTACTAAAATCATTCATCATTACCCATTATATTCCAAAAGTAAATGATACAATTGAATTACATTAAATTATCAACATATTAGAAATTGAGCATACTTTTCTAGCATCCATACATATTTAACCTACTAAAAATTTAGCATACATTACAATGCATAAAATTAAACATTACATCTAACATATATCATTTTCATTTTGAATGCAAATGCAACATCCACAAGATATAATAAAGCAAACCACAAATTATTGACACAAAGATTTATCCTAGGAAACCCTTAACGGGAAAAACCCAACCTCCAAAATATTTCCTTCCTCATATTCATAAACTTAAATGACAAGTTTACAATAATAGCAAGGCATTTACAGGCCCCTAATTTCTCTAATATAGATCAAGAAATACATGTTCCTTTTGATATCTTTATGTATTTAAGGAATCACCTAATTCCTTTTTCTAAGACATCAGTATAGGATTCACAATACCATTCAAAAATCCTCAATTTCTTTATGTATTGTGAAGGAGACTTATAAGTTCCCTCAAGAACTAATTCTAAATTCGTTCTTCACAATGGACATAAAATCAATGAATTAAAGTCCCATACCTTTAATTCATGATAACCATTCTTTTCCTAAATTAACAATCAAATATTGTTTAGCATTAAAACAACTCATGATAATTTCCTTCTTACCTCTATTTAGTTTGACATAAAAAATATAAGTATTCATTTCCAAATTCAACTAATATGCCGAGTTATATTTTATTTCTTATTGTAGTGTCTACAAAGACTCCATTAAAGACTAGATATTTACAAATAAGCACATTAAATACCTATATCTACCCATATCACTTATTCTATAAACATATTTAGTAATATAATTTTCTTGTTTTGAAGGTACATTCTAATATTATTTAGATGTACATATTTCAAAATACAAATGTATGAAACCTTATACTTTAATTCTATCAAATAAATTACTACTACTTAGCAGCATACTCATGGTTTCAGCAAGATTATAAGGATATCAACCTATTTATAATTGTTGGTCTTACCTCAACACCTTCCGCATTACAATAATAGGTTTTAATAATTATGAAGTTGACGACTACAACTTGTTAAGAGGAATTCCAATATGAAGTGGAGGTGTGTGGTTGTAATCTCCCATTTTTTTTGTCTAGACTAAGGGAGTAAAATTTAATATCACGGAATGTAGGGTCAACTTATGCATAGTCGAGCTACTCAAATTACCAGATTAAAACCAATCAACCCATATTCGTAAATAACTCCTAGTTCTAGACCTCTCCTCCATACTTGGCTTGGCCTTCGAGGTTGAAATGATCGCCATCGTACATATGCTATCCTTGATATGGAATTCCTTCGTTACACTATCTACAAGTATGGTGTGAGACAATCAATATACTACAATACAGTAAAGGTGAAGTGTATTGTCCTTGCTCCTGATAGGTTGAGTTGTGTAGAGTCACATCTGCAGACTACTAAGCTTGAGCACATGGCACTCCCATCAAGTGGTTTTGATTACTATGGTAGAAACCCTAAACTAATGTTAATTTGTATCCACTATTTGTATGTAGAATAGAGTCTCCTATCAATTCCCCGAGATTGGAAATTGGAACCATGTATCAATATATGTAACAATCTAAAGGAAGTTTGATATTGATTTTCTTGCTTTGTCATGGATGGTAGGGGAAATGCTCCCAATTATAATTTTAATCTATGTTAATATCCATGAACTGGATTATATATCTGTATCCAAAAATTGTAATATTTTTGAGACTGGCAACGAGTAGTGACCCCTATCCTGAGGTAGATTAAATTGGTTCCTAGATATGGTTTGGCAAGCGATCCAAAGGACATTTACACTATTGATTTCTACACCCAATTCATTGCCAATCGTGCATGTATCAAGGCTATCTCAGATCATCTCTATAGTGCATGGTATAAAGGATTTAGGAATTTTGTTGTTCATCTATGACTTCGAATAGGAGCACATTCATCATGGGATTCCTAAACGTTTATTAGCCTCCTAGTTACATATTCATTGCTTTCAAATTTTTGTAGTAGCCACCTGTTCAGGGATAACATCACCAAGTTGTGACAGAGTTCGTTCATCACCCATCGTGAAGATCCGATCTCCTCATAAATGAGTTCAAGAATCTGTAGATAAGAGTTCAAAGTTGTGGTTTTGTTTGAGGTATGATTCATAGTGGAGATCATTTCCTACGCCTCATGAATCTATGAGGTAGGCGATGCATCATTGTGGTTAACATTAAGCCCACAAAGTAATATAGTTTAGATCAACTGAGCAAAACTACTCATCCTAGGCATATATGGTTGCCTATTATAGGTATAAACCAGTGACATTAAATAATTAGGCCATCTTGACCAGTTTGAAAGACACCTGAGTTGCATTTAATTTATTTAGAACATCAAGTCTGCTCCCCTAATGCATACTCTTTCGTATCTATGGTAGATTCCTCGGTTCCTCATAGGTGCCTTCAACAGAGTTTGTATTACAGGTTATAACCATCTCATGGTGGTTTTTAAGATCTCGCTAACGGTGATGATTTCATTTTTACTAGGTTTCTTCTATACTGACACGATTTCACATTTAATCCTCGATTAAACCAGGGATTTAATATTTTATTAGAATAAGTATTATTAGCTCAAACCTCATGGACTAACTTTAAGCTGAATTTAATCTAATCAAAGCAATTACAAAACATCTATAGTTTTCTAACACAATGGAAACAAAAAATTATTTAAGTCATAAAAAAATTGATCCTTTCCCTTTATTTAGATCCAAGGTAGCCAAGGAGGTCTCCCAACTAGTCTCATGGCTTACTACTAATTACAAGTATTATCATAGGATGATGGCTATATTTTAGTCATATGGAGATAGGCCCCTCATACACAAAACTAGATATATGAATATTATAGCATCAAAGCTTAATTTCTAAAGATATTAAAACTTGGCATTTTTCCAATAATCAAATCCAAGGGAGAAAGAAATGATCTCACCTAATTTATTCTTCAAGAGTTTTCCTCCTAGTCCATATTCATTATTCAATCCAATATTCTAATATCCACCTAATATCCACAAAAGCCCTTCCATTTATTTTGGCCAAGTGTCCATAGGAGGTTCTCAAAGAACTTCTAGTTTCTGATCCACCCAAGGGTGGAGAGCATACTCCCTAATCATCCAAGATTTCCTAAATAGTCCTCACTCCAACTAGGAACTCTTTGAAGCCTTTTGGTTTCTGATTCACCTCATGGGTGAATAGCATACTCCCAAGACCATTAATACTCCTAAAAACTAGACACCCCCCTTTCCAATTGCCCCCTTTTTGTTTATAGGGAGACTCCCAACTCATGGGCCAAATAGTGGCCATATTTTAATAATATTAAAAATATGCCTAGGACCATTATGACTTCATCATGTCCTTCAAGGGTTCTCTAGGGATGGGGTGAGTGACATATCCCATACTATTGAGGTATAATATAGTTACAAGGTTAGAACTATTTTTGATATGCCATGAGATCCTTCAGTAATCTCAGGCATCCACAGGAGTACCTCCCAAAAGGTAGGATGACCCATGAGTCATTTTAAAATTCCTTTGTCCCTTTTTGACCCCATCCACCTTGGGTCCACTAAATTTGTACATGATTTATTGTATGGTTTTAATTTTATAAAAGGTAATTTCTCACTTTTATTTATTTATTTTTAAGTCCTCATAATTAATTTATAATTAATTATCTTCTCTAAAAGATAAATAATATTTCTTATCCTTCATAAAATTATTTTATTAGAATTTTAGTGGAGTTATTTAGGGTCATGCCCCCTTCTATTAGGCATTCATTGATCCCCCAAGATCAATTAATATTCTTTAAATAAGGTAGGAGAGTATCAGGTCATGAAACTATGTTTTGGTTCTGTTATGCTTCTCTAAAAAAGGTTGTGATATTTACTTTTTTTTTGCTTAATATGCACCATTTTAACTCTATAGAAATAGCTATGTTTCCATCTCTTTATGCATTTTCCTCTATCTCCCTTTTCCTAAAAAGAAGCAAAGGAACCATCCTCCTATGGATATTGAACCAGGTAGACTTTGTTCTGACCTAGTCTTTCAATTTGGTAAAGTCTTGGGTGTAAATGTAACCAAAGGTAGATTTTACTCCAACAATTTTTGGCATGCCCGATGGGATCCAAATCCCACACAGTATATAGATCAAAGCCCTAGTGAATAGCTTTGCCCTATTAATATTTATAATCACCTAGTGATTCTGCACTAGAAAGGAACCCTATAAAAGCCTTTACCCAGCTTCTGGTTATGCATCGTATTTTATGATAACCAGATCTAAAGTAAAAATTTAGAAGAACCCATAGAGTTCTTCGAACTACACCTTGGTACCTTTGAGCTAATCCTGCTTTAGTGGCCAGAATAGCCTTTGCATATACCCATAATATAGGATACATAAATCCTTCCCCTACAACCCTCTCTAGTACTACTGCTAGTGGAAATTTAACTCTAGCTACCCATATAATCGCAATGGCCATAAATCGGCTGATCCTGCCTTACCCCGTATGGAACCACATAGGTCACTTAAACCTGGTAGCTCATCACCTAATTCCTATGGTGGCATTGAAAGCACTGCCCTAGTATGATGGTACTAGAAATATGAATTATGAACATTTTCAATATGTAGATGTACTAGACCTGATTCATAACATCCATAAAGAAGATGTTATGATAAGATTGCTAGTAATTTCCTTGAAAGGAAAAATGCTCTATTGGTACAGAGCTCTTGAAAATAAGACCATATCAACTTGGGACCAACTCATTGGTAAACTAGTGGAATAATTCAAAGAGTAGGCAGACCCTTTATCCTTGCTAATTCAGTTTATTGTTATCCAGAAACATCCCCAAGAAGAGATTGTAGATTTCAATATCAGATTCAGTCGAACTTAGTAGAGAGTACATGACAGTTTGAGACCAACTCACGAATGGGAAATATATTACTATCTAAGAGCTTTCAACTCTGATATAAGCATTATGATTAGAAAATATCATGTGTTTACCTTTCCTAAGATTTATCAAGAAGCACAGAAGGCAGAGAGAGACTTGATCGCTATTGGAAGATTTTTGACCAAAATGATGATGCCCATTTTCCTAGATCTATCCCAAGCATCAAGTGTTGCTTTTCCAACTTCTGCTTTGACTTCTAACACTAGTCTTCCCAAATGGATTGGATAGCCTAACATCCCAGTAATATAGGCACCCCCTACTCTCCCAATGCTCCCTCCAATTCTTATACTCCCTATGAAAATAGTTCCATCAACTCCAGAGCCCCAACTTGTCATCCTGCAATATCTGCAAGCATCATTCAAAAATCTAGCGAATAAATTTACATCAATAGAACAAAGGGAAGCTAAAATAAATTTCACCTCAAGGAGATTCCTATAAATAACAAAGGATCAGGCATCCACTAGTGGCAGAATTTATGACAAATCCAACACTATTTATGCCAACAAATATAGTGAACTCAGTAACGCTTCAACAATGTCAAATTTTTGGTGCTCCACATGCAATGACCCCCATGGTGAAACTTCTTGCATGATTCACCAACATCAGGTACAAAAGGTAGCCATGGAGAAGGTTGAAATAAGTCTCAAGGGTCAGGTAAATATGATCAAGGAAGAAAATCAGAATTTTATGATGCCTTCTATCGAACAAGTAGTTGTTCTCACCAGATAAAGAAATAAACCCTTACAGGTTGATCCCCAAGACCTCAAACCCCTGAAGGTGCCTTCACCTATAAGGAATCCCATTGAGAAAAGAACATCTTATGAAAAATCTCCCCGAGTTCAAGCCAAAAAGATGCAAAAACTTGTAAGGAAGCACCACAATAGAAAGAAGTAGAAATGCATGAATAAGCCAGGGATAAATTGAGATATCCCTCACTTTCTAAACATCAAAGGATTGATGCTACTTAGGGGTACATAAACAAGTATGATGTAATACTAAAAGAAAAAAGTGTTGAACCCCTTCCATTTAACATAGTCGAGGAAATGAAGAAAACCCCCTCTAAGGCAACTATGTATGAAGCTTTACAACTTTTAGAATAGATAAACTTGTTGAAAAAATCCTTAAGGTCTATGAAAAATAAGAATAGGACTACAAATCAGATGGATTCTGCACAAGCTAGTCTGACATCCACTTCAAGAAAAAATAGACCCCCTCCCTTTTATTTGTCTCTCCAAATGGAAGGGTGGGTAGTTCACAACTGTATGATAGACTTTGGAGTTGCAACCACTGTGATGCCCAAAGCAGTATGTGATATCATGGGCATGAAATATACAAGAAGTAGCCCTATCATCTTACAACTAGATGGAACCCCCGTTAAAACTATAGGGGTAATCAAGGATATCCCAATAGTGCTCCATAGGCTTCCCTAGCTAACAGTCATACAGGAAGTGATAATAGTGGACTTGGAGCCTTATTTTGGTATGTGTCTCTCCAAGGAGTTCACAACTAAGATATGAGGATATTTATCTCTAGATTTCTCACATCTGGAAATCTCGTTCAAGGGGAAAAGAGTGAAAATATTCAATGAGAAACCAATCAAATTTCCATATTGGAAGACTTGAAGAAGAAGACAAACAATTTACCACTGTAAATATGATGATAGAGGAACTAGGGGACCTAAAATTAATGGAATAAGATCTAAATGTATTACAGGAGGAAGACTAATTATCTCTCCAAGAATTCAATGCCATGATCGAGATTGACATTGGGAGTTACACAATTTTGAAACCTAAAAAAATTAATCTTATTTCTCCCCCTCTGGTGAACCAACCCACTAATTAGTTGTGGAAGCTTTTCTTTGATGGAGCTAGATGTAAAAATGGAGCTAGAGTAGGTATTGTCCTAATATCTCCAACAGGTGAAGAGAAGGTTTTCTCTTAGCGTTTAACCTGGAGTTGCACTAACAATGCAGCAGAATATGAAGCACTCTGTTTGGGCCTCAAAAATCATAAAATATGGGCATTAAGAAACTACAAATCTTCGATGACTCTGAGTTGATAGTGAATCGGGTTACTAAAAAATGTGTAAGCAAACAACATTATATTAAGGCTTACCAAAATAAATTCTGGGACTTACTGGAATCCTTTGAATCTCTAAACATGAAGGCAAATCCTAGAGATAAAAATACACATGCAGACTTGTTGGCTTCAGTAGGGGTAAACTTCTGCCCTATAAGCAATGCCATCCAAAAGTCAAAAATAGTCAGACTAATCTATAGACCTTCTATGCCATACAAGGATACCTTCTGGAAAGTTTTTGAGAATGATCGGAAAATAGTGGACTTCCTCGTCCATGAGATGAATTGCTCTAATAACAAGATGGATGAGGATGAAGAAGATACGAACATCATCCAGTTAAAAATAACCATATCCCAAAAGGGTTGGTCACTCTGGAGAGCCTATTTGATAATAATGACAGGTTGACTATCCATAAAATGAAATTTGACAAACATAGATACAAGGAAGCTCAAATGGAGCCTAACAAGACCATAAAATTAGGTGTGAACACTATAGAAGTAGAAATGGAGGAAATCAAAGAATTATGCAAGGAATTATCATACATCATTGCTTGGACCTATGGAGATCTGAAATTCTACTCCAAAGAGACAATCTAGCACATGATTGAGCTCTAGGAAGACCCAAAGCCATTTCTGAAAAAGCAATGGCTAATCAATCCTAAAATTGAATCCTTGATGAAGCAGGAGTTGCTAAATATGCTTGAAGCTAAAATCATTTACCCAATCAAGCATTCGACATGGGTTGCTAACCTGGTCCCAGTCATGAAGAATAATGGAAACATCCAGCTGTGTGTCATATTCAGCAACTTGAATAAGGCTTCATTGAAGGACCATTACCCTCTCCCATAGATCGATCAAATCCTACACATAATAGTAGGAGCAGAAAGGTTCTCACTCCTAGATGGTTTCTTAGGGTATAACCAAGTATGGATCAAATATGAAGACCAATTCAAGACCACGTTCATGACTAAATGGGGAATGTTTGCTTACCAGAGAATACCTTTTGGGTTATCCAATGCTCGGAGCAACTTTTCAAAGAGCTATGGATGTGGCTTTTGGATAACTCATCAATAAAATAATAGTGATATACCTAGATGACATGACACTGTTCTCTCACCATAAATAAGATCACATAGTACATCCCAAGAGTGTGTTTGAAAAGTGTAGGGATTTTTTCATCTCCATAAATCCCAAAAAATATATCTTCGTTGTCGAAGTACTTCTACTCGACCATGTTGTCTCTAAATTTGGCCTAGCCATAGACCCAAATAGGGTGAAAGCACTGTTAGATCTCCTCATCCCCCTAACAAGAAAGGCTTGTAGTAATTCTTTAGCCAGATCAACTCCGTGCACAAATTCATAGCTTATTTTGTGCAAATCATCAAACCTATGATAGAGTTACTAAAAAAGAATGTTGTTTTCAAATGGATAGACGTAAGAAAGCAAGCCTTCTAGCAGATCAAAGAACAAATAGCTCAAGCTCCCATCCTAGTGAACCTATACTATTCTAGAGATTTCATATTATATGTTATAGTCGAACAAGGGAGCTATGCTATAATGCTCACACAAAAAAGAACTAACAATGAAGAAATGCCCATAGCTTTCCTAAGTTATACTATGTAGGAACATGAAGATAAATATAACTTCATAGAAAATAAGATCTATGTAATAATGAAATATTTAAAAAAAATTAGGCATTTCTTATCACAGAGCAAGATTATCATATATACAATTCACCCCGATGTACAAATCTTCATCATACAAGGGAATCTCGGTGATACAAGAGCTGGTTGGGTGACCAAAATACAAGAATATGATGTAGAGATACATTCAACCAAGTTGGTAAGAGGTAGAGCACTATGCCAAGATCTCACCAAGCAAGCTGCAATAGATTATATAGCTTTTCATACTCAAGAAGCAGTAGAATATGAGGATCAACCTACAGAATAGCTTGACTGGGTAGATGAGTTGATCAGGTATTTCCAAAATGGAAAATACCCAACCAATCTGAATGCTTTACAAATAAGACAGTACAAGATCCATACCCTGAAATACACCCTTCTCCCTAAGGGACTATACAGAAAGAATTTGGATGGGGTGTTGCTCCGATGTGTAAATGAAAATTAGAAGTAGAATATCCTAGAGGAATTCCATGATGGCTCATCTCGAGGACACTATTTAGGAAGGACCACTGCCTTAAATATCATTAGAACCAGATGCTATTGGATGACTATTTTTACAAACACCTTTAGAATAACAAATAAATTCGAAGAACACCAAAGATATGTCGAATGAAATAGGAATGCTTTGATACCCCTAAATTCCATCCAAGTCGAAGAACCTTTTTAGCAATGGGAGTTGGATTTTGTGGGAATAATAGAGCCCAAATCATCCATTGGACATAAATACATTATGATGGCTATCGACTACTTCACGAAGTGGGCAAAAGAAATACCTACCAATAAAGTGGACCAAGAGGTCATGATAGAATTTATGGAAAGCTTAATCAAAATATTCGGTATCCCAATGCATTAGTCACATATAATAGATCATCCTTTATAGGCACCAAGATGATTGACTTTGCATGCAAATACAAGATCTACCTGAAGACATATTCAAACTATTATCCCTAGGGGAATGGACTAGCCGATTCCACAAACAAAAACCTACTCAAGATTTTGAAGCAAACTCTAAAATATAATAAGAGAATTTCACACTCTCTAATATTTCAAACGCTTCAAAAATTCCATAAAAATATCCCCCTACTCTCTGGTCTATGGTAAAGAATGAGTCTTTCCGATACACATAGAGATACCAGCTCTAAAGTTGCTCAATCAAACTAGCACTGAAGAGGCAAAACCAATGGAGAATAGGTTGATCCAACTCTTGTAGTTGGAGGAATAGAAGGAACTAGCCTACAACCACTACCAAAAGCATACAGCTACCACAAAAGGATGGTTCGATAAAAAGACCACCCTGAGGAAATTTAAGGTGGGAAATTTAGTCTTGAGATGGAATGAGAAGAAGTCTAAACTTGGAAATCATGATAAATTTGATACGTTCTAGGAAGGACGTTTTGAAATAATAGAGGAAAAGCAACACAACTCCTTCTAGTTGAGAGATGAACAAGGCCAAGTTCAACCTATCCCTATCAATGGCTTCCATCTAAAGGTGTACTACAAGTAACAGGTTTCCTCTATCTCGTATGTATTTTATGTAAATATTTGCTTTCCTTCCAAGTAAAATGTCATGATTTTGTGAAATTTTCACATCCGATGGCCGCTCCAAGGAAAATTATCATGATGGCATGACTTTTTGGCACTCAAATTCCCCTTTCAAGTAAATTATCATGATATCACGACTTTCTTGATCGATGGTCGCTCCAAGAAAAAATATCATGATGGCATGAATTTTTGGCACTTAAAGGCCCCTTCTAGGTAAAATGTTGCGATTTCACAACTTTTTGGTAGCTGATGGCCACTCCAAGGAAAATTGTCATGATGCCATGACTTTTCAGCACTCAAAGGCCCTTTCAAGTAAATTGTCATGATTTCATGACTTTTTGGTAGTCAATGGCCGCTCCAAGGAAAATTATTGTGATGGTGTGACTTTTCGACACTCAAAGGCCCCTTTCAGGTAAATTATCATGATTTCGTGACTTTTTGGTAGTCCATGATAGCTCCAAGGAAAAATGTCATTATGGCATGACTTTTTGGCACTCAAAGGCCCCTTTCAGGTAAATTATTGTGATTTCATGACTTTCTGGCAGCTGATGGCTGCTCCAAGGAAAAATTTAATGATGGCACAACTTTTCAACACTCAAATCCCCCTTTCAGGTAAATTTTCATGATTTCACGACTTTCTGGCAACCGATGGCCCCTCCAAGGAAAAATATCACGATGGCGTGAATTTTCGACACTCAAAGGCCACCTTAGAGAAAACAATAAATTTTGGCAAGAAAAGCAGTTTTCCCAACTTTTTAAAAGATCCCACTTTTTAAGGTACCATTGTACCCATTTATTGGCCAACAGTAGAGGTGATGCTATTTTATTGGCCTAGGACAATAGCAGAGCAATATCATTGGCCCAAAGGTAATACATGGTAGTTGGTTTCTTAATGGGGTACACGAACCAAAGTTCCTGAAAACATTCAATTTTAGCATGGGTATGTGTACCACCAACCACAATTATTCCATGTCACCTGGATAATTATTGCATGTAACCTTGGCATGTGCATGCACAACCGATTACATCACAAAATATTTCATCACCCTTGATTTTTATTTGCATTCTTTTCTTTTTGCTCATCGTGCTCCCTGCTCTCCCAAAAATCTCTACAACTCTATGCTAAGCATGTTCAAGCAGGTTTCATTGTAGAAAATAGAAATCAACCATGATGACTATGCCTCTAGCCTCTTCCTCCGAGGGGAAATGAACGTCGACTAAAAATGAAATTAGTTTCATGGATCCTGACAACCACATCACTGATACAAGGCTAACATGGAAGGACCGAGGGCAAATATGGAAGGATATAATAGCTATAATATCCACAAACATCTCCTCATTGATCCCAAGCATGTTCCCTTATAGCTCTTTGCTCTATTGGTATGTCTACCCTCAGGTCCACCCCTACCTCAAGGTAATCAGGGCCATGGTAGAATTTTATGATGCAAAGAATAAAATAGTGAGAAATTTCAAGAATGAAGTCATTTTCACAATCAACACTGACTTAGTTAGGGTCACCTTCACTTGTGGTAGAAAGCCTACAGTTCCCCCTATCCAGTTTGATCTTGCTAATTCTATAATGTATTACACCAATAGCCTAAATATTTGGCTATTACTACAAGATCACTGGTCAAAACCTCTTCCCGATGGAACCATACTAAAATCTCCAATGCCCTTGTAAAAAATAAAAATAAAAACTCTTTTCCATGCTAGCCATGGTGGTGGGTTTGGAAATAGACACACAGGTCCATGGGTGGCAAATTGCAATAGCACAGTGCATATCCAAACCTAAATTTTATGATGTGATGCACGTAGACCCAGCTAAAGTGCCAATATTCTTCGAATGGTTAGAATGCCTGACCCAACAACTACATGTAGGGATATTTAAATTACAAAGGAATATCTCGGATTCCCTCAGGTTCTCTTATCTAGTATGAATTTTATTTTTCTTTCAGGTAAATTTTTTAAATTTTATCCCCACCAAACAGAGGGATCAAAAGGAAGACCTCTTGCCTGTATGTGAATGGACGTCGCTCCTTGCAAAGACATATTCATACTATCATTTTAATATGGAATTCTTAGGCCTAGAACTCAAGCTCATGTATGGCACCATGCTAAAAATCCCCAAACAGATACATGATACCTTGAGGTACCCCCATCCAGAGGAAGGAGAATGGTTTATTTTGACATAGGGGGTGGTCATCAGGCTCTACGACTTCATAAAGAAGCCTTTCTTATTGCCTTATTACATTACCAAGCAATTATTCACTCTGGAGTATGTAAGGTAAACAAATTTTATAAACTATAAGTATGGTACAGATGCTCATATAATAGGCACTTGCCTCATGTCATTTCAGTACGAGGGAGTAATAGTGTCAAAAAATGGTGACCATGAAAAAATTTCTCAAACTTTAAGAAATCTCAAATTGATAGAGCTACCACAAAAATGGAAATATGACCCTAAAGATAAATTTGCCTAGAGGCAGGCCACCCTGAATAAAGCCCCCTTCAAGCAATTTCACTTATACAATAGGAAAATCGATGAAAATAAACTACTAGAGTGGCATGTCGATAAAATATAGCCACTGCCCCCTTGGCACAACTTATATTTGCACTTGTCAGACTAATGCCCTGAGGAGAACCCAGCCCAAACAATAAGTAACAACACAATCAAAAATGCCAAGAAAAGAGGGGAAGACTAGGATCACACCAAAATATTAGCTTGGTGGCAAATGTGATGCCACATATAAACTTTTTCTAGGTATGGGATAAATATGGATAAATAATTCTCTAAGAACTATGACGAGCACCATGATAACTAGTCTAAGACATTAGCGGATAAAGTCCCCCTAGGAATCAATGGCATCCCCATCAAATAGATTGAAGGTGGTACTAAAAAGGATAAAGGAAAGCAAATCGCTACTGAGCAAACAAAGGTCCCAAAGAGGAAACGTTGAAATTTCATTACCCCTTCCCGATCAGACACAAAGTTTGATGATGGTGCTCAGCTCGAGCACAAGAGTAGAAAATAATAAAAAAAGTGAAAGGTATAATTGGATAAGGGAGAACTCCAAAAGAAAAGGAAAAGAGAAGAGAGGCCTTCTGAAGAATCAAAATAAAATGAAGAATCAAATGTTTTTGGGGAATCAGAGGAACATGAAGAACTGGGAGACAAGGAAGAAATAGGGGACTAGGAGGGAATAGGGGAAAGCTCTGAGCAGACCCCTAAGTATCATGATATAGGTAAAAAAATGGTCGATATAGAAGAAGAGGCTCCCCCAAAAGAAACCACCAAAGGTGAGAAAACCCTGACAAAAGTAACAAAGGCATTGATGACTCGGTCCTAAAGTAGATCATGGAGGCCTACACCAAAAAATTGCAAGGGATTAGTGACACCATTCCACAAAAGAACTCAGGTATGTCTCCTATAAATCTCATTACTCCTTTTTCCTCTCCTCATTCTCAAAAGAATTCCCCTTCCCATTTTGAGCATCAAGGTAATCCTTCTCCCACATCTTCTCACCAACCTCCACCACCTCCATCACCTTCTCGTTAGCCCCCACCATCAACTCAGAAAAATCCACCACCATCATCATTGTCCTCCTTTGATCACATAGGTTCTCCCATCGAAAAATTGATCATGGAATCCCCCTAGCCACCACTCCTTTCCCTTATTCTACCAACATGCTAAGCTTTCAAACCATGTAGACTGCTTCTCCCACAAGCAACCCTATGATTACTAAGTTTAAAATTTTGAAAAAGGCCACCCTAAATGCTACTATATGGATGAAGTTGTAGAGATCCTAAAGTTCCAATGATATAGCCCACATCAGATAAGGTTCAATTTTGGATCCTATTAGTATGTAGTGTTCCACCATGAAGATGACCCCGCTCGTACAAAATCTAGAAAAGACATGACCCTGGAAGACTATCAAGTGGAGGTAACTATGGAAGACATCACTCAGCTACCAATGGATGATGAGTGGGGCAAGGCCTAGACTCACATGGGAACCATTTATTTAAATGCTAAGTATTACAAAGAAAATTACTTCCAGTATGAGCAAGCAAGAAAGCATTTAGAGGAAGCTCTGCACCAGCAAAAGGCAACAAAAAAAGCTTTGAAAAATGAAGCCAAAAAATGGAAACAAATGTTCGATGAAGTGGCACCCTACAAAGAGAAAGCAACAAAGGCTGAAGAGCATATTCAAGTATTATAGCAATAGGTCAAGGACCTTAAAAAGTAGCTATCTTATAGCATTGATAAAGCCAGTGGGCTATCCAAGGAAAAAGAACAGTTAGAAGGAACATGCTTGAAAGCATCAATAAGATAACTCCGAAATCTAGGCCCACAGTCTCATATCTTCTCAAAATCAAAGAAACGTTGGGCCAAGTAGAATATGAATTAGAAGCATCTATTAAGCTCTCGACAACAAGGCTGTCAGAAGCCAAAAATATTCAAGTCTTGGCGGATAGCACACAAGCCATAATCGGATACAGAGCATAGGATAAAAATTGGTCTCAGGTAAAATTAGTTGCCAAAACTTTCTTCAAGAGGCACAAGATAGTGACCAAAAGTGCCAAGATCATACAAGAGCTCAAAGCAGAAGTGAAAGCAATTCTAAAACATGTAAGCATAGCTAAAAATTGTGGCATTCCAAGCTTCTGGGATAAATATTCAAAGATCCTAACGAAAGATGAATTGAAAGCCACCTGGAAGAAATTTATGGAAGATGAATAAAAAAATTGATAGTTGGGAAGAGCTTGTTCAAGAAGACCAAATTTTCAATATCGCTCAAGATATTACCCAAATTAACACTTGCATGTATGAGCTAAATATGAAATCAAAATATTTATCATATGATAAGGTCGAAAAATTGGAATATCTGTATAGCACTTTCAAAGATAAAATAGATACCGATGAGAAAACCTGTAGGAAAGCCTGCATCACCTATAATGAAGTAGTAAAATAAAAAGAGAAATAGGAAAAATCCAAGAAAACTTTCTCAAGCAGTGTGGTAGCCCCCGGCTAGGGAAAAGCCAAAAAATATATTGAAGAAGATACTCCAGAAGAATGAACGCCCCCAAATTAGGAAGCTTTTGTACTTGGTATCATTCCCATTCTTTCCCCCTTTTTTTTCTTAGGTTTTTTTTCTTTACTTCATTCTCCAATGGATAAAAGCTCTAGTTTTTGACATTCTGCTAATAGAATTACCCCAGGAGGCACCAAGAATGTAGGTCAAAATAACCACACCTAGGGAAATAAGGAGTAAATCTTCTCAATATTTTTTCTAAGTATGGAGAACAGTCGCGATCGGGCAACTTTTTGAAGGCCTAAGGCAGGGCTAAGGTGGAGAGTCATGATTCCATGATATTTTGAAGATCAAATATGAAGCTAAGGTGAAGATTCATGATTCCATGACATTTTGAAGGCCGAAGATAAAGCTAAGGTAGAAATTCATGATTTCATGACATTTTGAAGGCCAAAGATGAAGCTAAGGTGGAGAGTCACGATTCTGTGACATTTTGAAGGCCAAAGACAAAGCTAAGGTAGAAATTCATGATTCCATGACATTTTGAAGGCCAAAGATGAAGCTAAGGTGAAGATTCATGATTCCATGATATTTTGAAGGCCAAAGATGAAGCTAAGGTAGAGAGTCATGATTCTGAGATATTTTGAAGGTCAAAGACGAAGCTTAGAGGAGAGTCACGATTTTGTGATATTTTTAAGGCCGAAGATGAAGCTAACGTGGAAATTCATGATCCTATGATATTTCAAAGACCAAGTAGACCACAATGTCTAAAGAGGTTAAGGAAGATCATCGTAAAAAGAAGATCTTCAACCACTTCCAATTGAGGATCCCATGCTCCCTCAAATAGCTTCTAAACTATAATGAGCCTACGAGCATGATGTTGTAACAACTTTTAGTTTTTCTATTATGTAAAACTCTTATATATAGAATGAGAAACCTAAACAAATGGTCAGCTCTTAGGCATTTACAAGGCTATGTATACAAACTTCTGAAATCTTAATAAAGATCATCCATTATGGTTCTTGGCTTATTGGTGTTTCAAATCAAGTATGTATGTGTTGTCTATTGCTATATAAATCTAAGTTGAATGTAACCTACATTAATTCTTAATTTGGATTTATGCATTAGCGTTCAATTAGATCTACAATTTACTTCATGAATAAGTTACATTTAAATAAGACATTCACTAGGAGTTTTAATTTCTATGTTTTGGTTCTGTTATGCTTCTCTGCAAAATGTTGTGATAGTTTCTTTGTTGTTGTTTAATCTGCACTATTTTAATTTTCTAGCCATAGCTATATTTCCCTCTCTTTATGCATTTTTCTCTCTCTCCCTTTTCCTAAAATAAGCAAAGGAACCAGCCTCCTTTGGAGATTGAACCAGGTAGACTATGTTCTAACCTGGTCTTTCAATGTTGGCAAAGTCTTGGGCACAAAAGTAACCAAAGGCAGATTTTGCTCCAAAATACCCTTGGAAACAAGAATAAGAAAAAATATGTGGGGAGGGGCAGGATAAAGGGGTAGCCACAGGATGACCACAAACACTATTATCTAGAGGGATGAGTGATGCAATCGATAGAACAACAACAATGAAACAGAGAAAACAAATTAAAGGGGATACAAAAAAGGATGCAAACCTGGTGTCATCCCATGGAGAGGTAATCATGATTTTCTTACTCCACGGGACACCTCGACAAACCGCATACCTATCAGCATACTCTGTTGTAGCCCAAAGCTACTTCAAGAGTAGACCAAAGTCCAAAATATTTTTTCCCTCCCATCAAAGTTTTCTTCTTGAAAAAATCTAATAAAAATCCACTCCATCTATTACCTATAGCTATGGGATAGTCTAATTGTACCTTAAGTCTCATTTTACTTATTACATCCCAGTCATTGAAACCTCTTATATAGAGTAATTCTTAAAGTCAACCATGACATGAGCACCACATTATAAGGATAATGATGGATGATCCATAAATATATCCCAATGTTTTGGATAGTGTGTTGTCCTACCATTTTTGTTCACAAATTTTTAGGAGTGGTATCCATTGGGCTACAGATTCACAAAAAAAAATGAGGGAGAAAACAACAAGGAAGAAACAAAAGAAAGTTCTATAAGAAAGAGATGCCACCTTGGAAAATTTTTGTTCAATATACTCTAGATCTCGATTTTAAACATCTCATAACTTCTATGCAAGATGATGCCATATTATGTATGGCTTGGTTCATGTCACACTTTTATTACATATCAATTATTTATACAAAATTTTTATGTGGCTAGCATGCTTGAGCAATAAATATTGTTGCAAGTCATCCTGTAAATTTGTAATGTTTGGACTAGATGATGTTGTACTTGAGCTATTATTGGGGATTTGCATGGAACCATTTGAAGTCATCATTAATTATGGTGTAACCCAAAATAATCTTAGTAGCTTACCTAAATATCCCCATTCCCTAGCTCTTCATTATAGGTATAAGGTTTAATCTTATCACTCCATCTCAAGCCTTGTTTAAAATTCTTGCAATGAACATGAATAGAGAAATTTTGGGAGGCAATCCCTTTATCCTCAGTACTTTAGTAGTGGGCATCCAATCATCATATGTGACATTGCAAGTTATCCTAGTATGAGATGCTTTTGCTAGTACCATAGGAGGCTTGAGGAAGGATGGTTTTTCATTTTGATCTTGAGGAAATTGGGCCTGGTTGCACAGGGAGTCCTTAGAATTCTTAGCTTTTAGGCCCTCTTATTTCCATTTTGGAGGTCCCCGCAATGAGCTAAAGGTAATAGTATTATTCATGGTTGGGAATGCATTAATACTCATCTTGTGTTGGTCTATGGAATATCCTTCCTCGCTCTCTTCATGAGTCTGCATTCTTTGTTGAGGAACATTTTGCATTTTCATTGTTGGCTGGGGATAAATTTGTTGGATAGGTGGTCAGTAACTAATAATTTCCTCATTTTTAAGCAATGGTGGCCCTATGCCTTCATCTACTATAGATGTCCACTATATTTATGGCTCTCGTTACACCTATTACATGTTATTCTACTTTACTTTGTGCTACCATGATGGTGTCTTTGTAGGTCGTGTGCTAATAAAGAGTCAAGGTGAATAGACACCATCTTGAGGTAGAATTTTTTTGGTTTGGACCAAATTGATTTTTTCCTGGAGAGCCTCCTTAAAGATCCTGGGAAAATTTCTCTCCCTATATTGGTCAAGGAGGAACCCAATATCAAGATCCAAGGCCTGAGTATAATACATGAATGCTTGTTTTTGAGATGGTCGATATTCAAGGAGGATTCTTCTCCAGAACCTTTCAAATTGGACATTGAAGTCCACAATATCCTCAAGGGGGGATCTTTTGATAAAGGATAATTGGGAGAGTAAGGAGAAGGTATATTCCGATCTATCAAATGTATCAATAAGAGCTTCCACTAGATCAGCCCATGTGCTAATACTTCTTTGCTATAAAGATTTGTACCATAACAATGCTCTACCTTCTAGAGAAGGAATAAACAACCTGGTCATTATATATTCATGTGTGATATTGTGAAGGGTAGTCGAGGATATATCTTCAAGATGTTTGCATGCCACTCTTATTGCATTTTCATATTTGGATAAGATATTTGGTATAGTTTTAGGAATATCATGCAAGTGAGGGATGTTGAGGGGACCAAAATCATTCCATTTGGGGTAATATTGTTGAGCCATTTTAGCACTAGTTTATTATAGGATATGAGTTCCCTTTCCAATTTGAAGTCACTAGATGAGTATACTTTCTCTTCTAGTGATGTTAGGGCTACTCATCAAACCATCATTCCTATGAGATATTCAAATATTTCAAAGCATTGAAGAGACAACTAATCTCAAAATCTGGATTTGTTTACTCAGAGAAGTGACCGGGTGATTTGACTAGATCTAGGTAGACTAGAGTATCACCAAAATGTAATCCCCTTAAAAAATGAGGGCATTTTGGGTCCCCAACAAAGTCAACAAAACTGTTGGTTTCTAAAAATTCATGCAAGTAGGGGACAACTTGTCGATCTTCAAAGAAGCTTGGTTCCTCAAGTCCTAGCTACCTACGCTTGGAGGGAGAAAAGAGAAGGGGAAAGAAAATTAAAAAGAGGTCATAGATAGAATTAACAAGTATGAGTTATAGCCGCATCAAGATACACGTAGGACAAGCAGATGCCCTTGTTGAAAATACAAACATATACCTAACAAACGAGACAACCTTTCCCTCAACTACCATTTATCGCACTAGCTGCAAGTGAATTCTAGAACTTATGAATGAAATGTAGGAAATCTAGATAGTAGAATTAATTGCACATCCATTCAACAAGCTTTAATAGAAATAAACCCACAACATTTATGCATACATTCGAGAGCTAATTTGGAGACCAAATAGTAATAGACTTAAATTATTAGAATGGTAAATGCCTTACACATGAATTATAATAGCTAAAGATCCACCCTTTGGGATGTCTAACATCCCAGTATTTATAAAAATATTTACAATAAATTTAAATATAAGCATTAATGGAAATAGGTGAGAAAACATTGTTCAAGTAGATAAGTATTCAACTGGCACTAGGATCATTGGGAGAATGGTGGTTGTTTGGAAATGGTAGGTGATTCTATGCAAATATGATCCCTTGATCACTATGATATTCCTATCGAGCCATAAATCTTATCCTAATTTTCCCCTTCATTCACATAGTAGGCCAGATCTTATTACCTTTGGAATTTTGTATTTTGAATTACCACATTCACGCCCACTGTCTATTTGTACCTAGGTATCTGAGACCATTAACACCTCTCCCCAGATATTGTCGATGTTCTCCTTTTATGGGTAGTGATTCTAGTGCCATACGGATATAGCTTACTCTCTTACTTGCTAGCCTCCCAAATTGTTGTTTGATGCAACACTATGAAATGGAAAAACAATCGATATGGGTTCTCAATTTCTACTCTATCAAAACTCTATCTAATTATCACCCTAAGAAAGGTGGGTATTTGGGCTCAGACCATCCTATTTTCTCAATGTTAGAGTCCTTCATATCCAACCAGGTGAAACCTTAACTAATTCATTGTTCTTTGTCTGGGGTGGATATTCGATAAAATTAACTATTGTATTTCCATCCCATTCTTTCACCCATCTACTGGGTAGAGATTTGGGATCCTATTTTTTCATCCAAACATTAGGGTGGGGATTCAAGACCCATCTTGAATGCTTTCTTGCACATTTGTTTGTTCAACCTCAAACTTAACCCGATTTGATCCATTGGGGTCATTCATCATCCTTTCACCCTTTGTGGCCTCGTAAAAGGGTAAAATTTTGGAATTTCTCCTTTCTTAGAGGCAACCGGATCATCCACCCATCCAAATTTTGCTTTTTCCCTACTACATTCAACATGAATTCCATCCACCTTTAAATTTTAGGTCCACCTCAACCATTAATGCAAGAGCCTACTATTCAAGATTCAAAACTTGTCCATTTCTATGGATCATCATCTTGCATGCAAAAAAGGAAAGAGTGGGTGAAGGGTGCAAAATTTCACCCACACAAACTTGGACACAACCCCTATGGCCATATGAAATGCAAATTAAGCAGTATAATAAAAAATAGTAGGCTCAACAAGTCATAAGTTTAGGACAAAATATTTTGTTAGCAAACAAGCCACTTGAAACTTTAGCATTTTTTAGGATGAAGAATATTTCTCTTTTGGATATAGTGTTATATACTCTAATTAATAAGAAGATGGAACTAGAAATAATAAGAGGGTAGTTGAAGAACAAGAGCCAACCAAGAAGTAAGCTAAACCTAGTATTGGTACTATAGTAATAAGAAGGGACAGATGCCAATATCAAACATAGAATATAAAGAGTATATACTAGTTATGTGTAACCAAAGAACTGAACACAATTTATTTAAATAAAAAAGAGAGAGAGAGAGAAGTAATTTTGCCAAAATGCCCCTTTTTGTATTAATGGTGATACAATGTGTTACAAAAAGGATTTTTGAATTGCCCCAAGCGTGTTGGGAGCAATGTTACAATGCTTCTTCTTGTCTATCTGATATCCAATGCTTTCATGGAGGAGGGGAGATCTTTCGGCTCTTTCGTAGGGTGTGGTGTTCTTCGTTCCTTCATCACAGCTTCAAGGGGTGAGTGGGCTTTGGTATCCAACAAGGGGCCACTCCAGCTTCAGCAACGTTACCTGCACACACACAAAACCAGCAAGGAGGATCAATAGCACCTGTATAGTCAAGCGGTAAACCCAATGCTACAAATGAACCTATCACTGATGTACGTATGAAAAGCAGATAGCATAACAATTAACAAATAAAACCTTGCTAATATTAGAATACTTAATCTCTATTGATAAAATCTGTTCGGGACTATGGAACCATGGAAACGTGTTTGCGGGCTAGAAACCGCGGACCTACGGTTGTGAAACCATGGATGCACATTTTTGACTGTAGAACCATGGGCGAGCGGTTTCGGTTGAGATGATAGGTCACCTCGGGATGCATGCCAATGATCAGATTCGAGCTCATGCTCTCTCAGTTTCTCGTCGGGTCTAGGCGTATTTTGGTAGCCTGTCGGTATGCAAATTCAGCTCCCTTTTCTTGGTGAACTAATGGTGCTTTTATAGGCTCCCTGGGGTTTTGGAGGGAAGTGAGAGGTGGCAAGCCTGGTTTGCCAAGTGGCAAATCTGGGTTGTTAAGTGGAAGGGGCAGTTAGAGTGAGTCATCCAATGTGGCTCAGTTAACTGGGGTGATGTGGCTGCAAGTGGAGTGAAACATGGGATCCTGTCCTATGTGAAGGGACAAAGGGGACAAGGTGGATTAGATGTGGCATGGGTGTTGGGAATCTGTCCTATGTGCAAGGAATAGGGGGACAAGAGTGGGTGAGATGTGGCAGAGATGTTGGGTGAGGTGTCCAGGACACATGTCCAATGTGTGGACAAGGTATCCTAGGGTGATTTTCCTAATTAAATAAATTAGGAAAATATAATGATGTGCAGGATTTTATATCCCTAAGTTAGAACTTAGGCATATATCTTTATTATGCAGGATTTGATGGTGAGGTGGTGAATGTGAACTAGAGGGTGCCATATTTTGGTGTCTACAGTTGCCCCTTTTTGTACTGCGTTGTGTACAACACAATGCGGTGCAAAAACTAATGACATCTAACTTTATTGGACGAATGGATTCATTTCTCCTTGACACACAGAGTGAATGAATTTAAAATTTTTGATTTGTTTGCTTACCCCCTCAATTGACGATTGGGTAAAGGTTGACACCCATAAGCCAATTGACGAAATACGGATGTTGAAAGTGGGTTGTTTATTGAATGATGTTGATGTGATGTTAATGAATTTTGTCTTGATTTTCTTTGTGCCCCAAGCTTGGGATTATTTGTGTTCTTGCAATTTTGCTTTTGGTTTCATTAATGTGTAGAATACATGGTAAAATTCCTGACCACTCTTTTGAGTTTTCGTCCACTATTACTTTAGCAATTCCTTCCAAATGATGGGTTTAAGGAACCAGTCGGTCGAGGATTTGATGCTCAAGCGGTTTTTGATTATTACCAAATTGTTGTTTGTTGTTCCGCTTTTGACCCAACGGAAGGTGTTGTAGGATTACCTTGGCAAATCTATTTTTGAACACATTTAAGCTCATAGATTTAGGGACCTACCCGACTTGATTCATTGTTGTTTGTTGTGATGTCTGAATGAGTTTCCTTATGGTGATTTACCCATCCAACCGGATTGCATGGATTGCTAGTCGCTGCAACCGCTAGGTGTATAGGATAATCCACTAGATACAAGTTTCACTCCAGATGATTATGAGTGTTGATGATTATTTGGAGATTTGGTGATGTTTTGATTGGTATTTATTTTTTTTGAAACCGTTGACTTGCGGTTATTGTGGTGAAAAATGTGGATTTGCGTTTTATTTTATGAAATTGTGTTTCCATGTTTTGTGCCTCAAAATGTGGGTTTGCATTTTTGCGCATCGCAAAAAATGTGGGCGTATGGTTTTCACTACTAAAAGTGGCTATTTAAAGGTTGTTGTCACTTTCAAAACCATTCTGCCAGTTGTCATTGATTGAGTGGTTGAAGTGATGAGTGAGATGGAGGTTGGCGAGGGGAGCGGTGGTGGTGGCTCGGCTGGAGCGGAAGTTGGCGGTCGGTTTGCCGAGGTAGGCGATTTGCCCTTTTATTGTTTGCGTTTGTTTTGTTCCTTTTGATAATTAAGTGGGGCTGGTAAATGATTATTGTTTGCTCATTAAGCGGGGCTGGCAATGAATTTTTTTTTTTTTTATTACCTAGGGTAGGTAAATTTTTTTTTTTTTTTTTTTATTACCTAGGGTAGGTAAAATTTGTTTTTGTTTTTATTACCTAGGGTAGGTAAAATTTTCTTTTTTGTTTTTATTACCTAGGGTAGGTAAAAAAATTTTTTGTTTTTTTTTGTTTTTATTACCTAGGGTAGGTAAAAAATTTCTTTTTGTTTTTATTACCTAGGGTAGGTAAATTTTTTTTTTTTTGTTTTTATTACCTAGGGTAGGTAAAAATTTTTGTTTTTGTTTTTATTACCTAGGGTAGGTAAAAAATTTGTTTTTGTTTTTATTACCTAGGGTAGGTAAAAAATTTTTTTGTTTTTTACCATGAGTAGGTAAAAATTTTTTTTTTTGTTTTTATTACCATGATTAGGTAAAAATAATTTTTTTTTTGTTTTATTACCATGATTAGGTAAAATTTTTGTTTTTGTTTTTATTTCTAGCATGTTGTGCTAATTTTTGTTTTTTTATATGTTTTCTTTTCAGGTTAAGCTTCTTGATGCTCGACATAGGTGGCCGAGGACCATTCGAAAAGTGTGAAAAGCACTTTTTGATGATGATTGGACTCTGCTACAGACCATTGGTTTAGACGGTTGTGGGCGGTTAGGCATCGTCCGAGCTGATGAGGATCTCCTTTCAGCACTTGTTGAGCATTGGGATCCAGATAGGGGCACATTTCAGCTCCCAACAGGGGAGCTGACTATCACTCTCGAGGATATCTACCGTATATTTCATGTTCCTATCGAGGGTCCTATTGTTCGAGTTGGCCTCGACAAAAAGGAGGCTCTATTCCCTCTGTTTGGTGAGATGTGGGACGTAGACTGTAGTAGGGGTGGCATCGCCTATTTGGACCTTTATTCAGATAATAGCCTTGGTGCATTACCGACTTTCATGATGTACATATTGAGCAACATGTTGTTGCCCAATTCCATGGGATCGAGGATCCCATGGAACTAGGTGCCTATTGTTCTAGATTTGATATTTGATCCTCGTCGGTTGGCTTGGGCTCCCGCTCTTCTCTGTGAGGTTTACAGTGAGTTTTATGAGGTGAAGAGGCGGGGGCGTAAGGGCTTGGGTTGTAGTTTGTTGCTCCAGATTTGGTGTTGGGAGCATATTATCATTGGTCGCCCTATTGGTTTACCTTGTGGTGTAGATGCTACTTCTCCTCATGCATACATATGGGTACTTAGTGAGGAGACTAGTCGATCAGTTGTGAGTGCCTCGGGGTACAGAGATATCTTGAGTTCTCTGACTAGGGACTTGATGTGTTGGCGGTCTTGGAGAGGTTTGGATTGGGTGATAGATGCAGTAGAGCTTCATCATGTTAGGTGAGGATGATGGGTTGTTGGCGCCCATCTGAGGGATATGGAGTTTATCTAGTTCTCTCATGTGCTATGTCAGTTTGGGCTCATTCAGGATGTTCTTGATGTGCCTGTTATGTATAAGTGATGGGGTGATGAGTTGGGGTTGCCTGTTGCTCCTAACTTTTGGCGAGTCGACGATCTTATTGATGACTCAGACTTGGAGGTGCTTGACTTGGATGATGTGGGCATGACTGCTGAGTATGATGCATGGTTTGTGAGTCAGCCTCTATGGACTCCTAGTGTCATCGTAGATGATGATGGGAGTGGTGATGATGTAGATGTGGGTGGATGGGTTCCTTGGTCGGTGAAGCATCGGTGAGGTAGCTCTTCGAGAGCTGACATGGGTATGGATGTTTATAGCTCGAGGAGGTGTGATGATGATGAGGGTGCACCTCCTCGATGGTAAGAGGAGTGGGATATTCTCTAGGCTGAGCGAGAGTTTGGAGTTGGAGTTGGGTCGAGGTGAAGGCCGAGTTAGCATGGTATTAGGGTGAGGTGACTCACTTTAGGCTGAGGTGGATGGGTTACGATTTGGACCTAGCAGCGATGCTCTTGCTACTAAGGATGTAGAGATCACCAGACTTGGTAGTGAGATTACCCATTTATAGGGTGAGCTTTCTCGGTTGTAGTCAGGTTCTAGAGGGGATGATTCTGCTTCGACTATTGCATCTCTATGGGCTAAGATTTCTCAGAGGGTCGCTCGTCAGGGTGCTGATTTGAGGAGCTTGCGTAAGTAGGCTGTCTACATCGAGATGTTGGAGAATATTCTTCATGAGCATCAGATTCCTTTACCTATTCCTCCTTCATCATCTATTGCCACTACTACCCGAGGGACCGAGATGAGTCGTAGGACTCATCGTACTTCGAGCTCTCACGGGGCTTCTACAGTGCAGGGTCCACAGAGGGATCTTGCTGGCACTAGCTAGTTGTTTTATTGCATTATTTTTGTTTTTTGTATATTTTATCTTAGTATGAGCCTCAGTGCTCCGATGTATACTGCCTTCGGGCATTTTGTACTTTGTAGACTTTCGTATTTATATATATACATGGCATTTTTATTTTGGTATTCACATGTGTTATTTGTATATGCATTCTTCTTGTTTATGCTTTGCAATGTTTATATTATGCAATCTAATATTTCTATGTTATTGCTATGATAATGAATGCAAATGAATATGTAAAATGCATTTTGATTTATATTCATGTAACTGAATGACGGTATGCATGGTGCTCATGTAATATTTTTTTTAGCTCAGAGTATTTGACCTTTACTTGTTCATTTTTGCAATTGGGGGTATCCCACTTGATGATTCTTTGTTGATGAGGTATGTGGTATGTATGAAGGAAATGTGAATGGTGATATGGATTATGGTTTGATTTTTGATATGTAACTGCAATAGATTTTCAGAGACTCAAAGAACCTAGTAATGTCAACCATTTTTTCTTGACGTTATCTTACTTTCTTTAGGACCATATTGTGTGCAAGTGAAGTTCATTTACTAAATCTTGCGTGTCGATGACCCTAAGCAATCCAGAACTAGTGCATGTGATTGTGATGTTTATTGCCCCATCTTGAGTGATTTGGATGGTACCTTTTATTGGTTCTCCTTTTGGCTAGCTTACCCGTATGTGCGTTCAGAGGTCTCCCTCTTGAGAGAGAGACATGTCGCCCTGCATGAGTTTACTCCACTGCCAGTCAAGCATCTATAGCCCCGGTGGAGGCTCACTCCATAGTCCAATGATTTGATCTTTAAGCCTTTGTGATGACTACATAGCTTTCTAAGGGGAACATAGTACGATATTTTCAGCTTTAGAGATCTGTGGTGTGTGTTTGTAATTATTTTTGTATAGAGTTTTGGGGAATCGGATTCTCAACCGAAGTATGATGAGAATGTGACCCTATCCTTACTACTCTACATTTATTTATATTTGTTATTTCATTGTGGTAGTGGTGATAACCACTATTTTTTTGGACTATGTTGCGTGATAGGGTAAGCGAAGAATTTTACTTTTTTTGCTTCGAGGTTTACCCAAATTGGCGTTATCTTTCTATCATTCAAGATGTTTTAAGATTTGTAAAAGTGTATTTGGTTCCAGATTGCTTTGGGTCAATCTACCATACTCAAGATTTCTTAATGTGATAAAAGTGCTTTGGTCCTAATGAAAATTGGACACGTCATGAAGTTTGATTTATTTCACTAGATATGTTTGAGTGACTGAAAATTTTATGATATATGAGGATATGATGTGTTTGATTTTTGTGAGTTGCAAAGAATCTTAGTTGAATACCCCCAACTCTTGGAACTTGTTTTCTTGGTCGTATCATCACCACTATTAAATATTACTGAGCAAGGGATGGGATGGATGCAACTATATGTTTTTTATTTTTATTATTTATTTATTTTGTATGAACATATAATTGAAATGCAAATGCAATATGCAAAATGTAATTAAAAATATGTCTATTTACAATGTGAAATGCATGCAATGTTGTAAAATGAAATATATTTTTTTTTAGCCATGTACATATATATACATATATTGCAAGTCATTTTATGCATAAAATGCCTTTAGGTGCATAATGTTTAGTGGTTCTGGCTCCAATTTCCCTTCTAAATTGGAAATTTTGTACGTTCCTTGTCCCAAATTTTGCTTTACAATATATGGGCCCAACCAATTTGCTACAAATTTATCCCTTAAGTGCGGTAAAGCATTGGTATTTTGTTGATTTTCTTTGAGCACTAGGTCCCCCACTTGAAATTTGTGAGGATGGACTTTTGCGTTGTAAGCGCGTTTGACTCTATCTTGATATACTCGTAAATGCTCTAGAGCATTGATACGTTTCTCATCAATAATTGTCAATTGGTCAAGATGCGCTTGTCTAGTTGTATCATCATCCATGAATTCCTGTATTTCGATTCGCAAGGATGGTATCTCGAGCTCTAATGGTAATATAGCTTCTGCACCGTAAACTAGTGAAAATGGTGTTGCTCCCGTTGGCGTTCTTATGCTTGTTCTGTAAGCCCATAGTGCTAAAGGGAGGTGAGTATGCCAATCTCGATGATTATCTTTTACCAATTTCTTGAGAATAGATATTATTGTCTTGTTGGTTGCTTCAGCTTGCCCGTTCGCTTGTGGGTAATAAGGTGTTGAGAAACTATGTAGAATTTTGAATTTGTTGCACAATGCTCTAACATCCTTATTCTTAAATGACTTTCCATTATCAAAAATTATTTTTGAGGGTATTCCAAAATGATAGATAATATGCTGAAGTATAAACTCCGCTATTCGAGGTCCAATCATAGTGGTCATTGGAATTGCTTCCACCCATTTTGTGAAGTATTCTGTAGTGGTTATGATGAATTTATGTTGTCCTGATGAAGCAAGTGTTATTTTACCAATCAAGTCAAGGCCCCATTGTGAAAAGGGCCACAGACTTTGAATGGGTTGCAAATTTTGTGATGGCACATGAGTCAAGTTTGCATGATGTTGGCACTTTTGGCATCTTTTGACGTATTTGCAACAGTCATTCTCCATTGTCGGCCAATAGTATCCCATGCACAATATTCTTTTTGCAATTGCCATTCCACTGAAGTGACCACCGCAAGTACCATCGTGGGCTTCTGATATTGCTCTTTCTGCTTCAATTGGATTTAAACATCATAGTAATATTCCATCATAACCACATTTATATAACACATCTCCAAGTAAAGTGAAACGAATGGCTCTTTGTTTGAATGTTATTTTTGCAGTTCATGTCATTTCTATTGGTAGTGTGCCTGACTTGAGAAAGTCTTTTATCTCATCAAGGTAAGAATTGTAAGGTTCGACATGTATCAAACAAACATTCTTCTCACCTATAGATTCTACTCTTTTAATTGATGGTTTAGACACTGTTGTTATGATTAGCGGTTGCACTTCTCCATGTTCATTTTTAGGGATGAGAGATCCCAAGGAAGCCATTGCATCCACAAATCTATTTTTCGATCATGGCAAGTTACTAATTTCATACCAGTCAAATTTTTCTAGCAACCTTATTGCTACTTCATGGTATTTCTTTAAGATTGGTTCTTTACATTGGTATTCTCCTTTTATTTGGTAGACAACCAATTGAGAATCACCAAAAATGCTTAATATTTTTATTCCCATTGCTATAGTTGAATGAAGACCTAGTATTAAGGCTTCATACTCTGCATTATTATTAGTGCATGTGAAGTCGAGTTTGAATGATAAGGGAATGGGTATTCCCTCAGGTGTGTAAAACACAACTCCTGCACCTTGCCCTTTTTCGCACTTGGATCCATCAAAGAACATTGTCATATCTGCTTCATCCTCAGGTGAAACTACTTCTTCTTGTTCTGTGACAGAAAATACTGAATCGTCGGGAAGCTCAATTATTAATGGTCTATCATTGTGTAGTGGAGCTTTCACTAATTGATCAGCTATCACTTGCCCTTTTATGGATTTTTGACTTATGAATTCGAGGTCAAATTCTGTTAAAAGCATTATCCATTTAGCAGTGCGGGTGTTGTTGTAAGTGCGAGTCATCATGTATCGCAGAGGGTTTTCTCTAGCTATAACATAGGTGGTATTGCTTAGCATGTAATGTCTAAGTTTCTTAGTGGCGAAAACCACTGCTAAACATAACTTTTTGACATAAGCATATCTTGTTTCGTAACTTACCAATGTTCGACTGATGTAGTAAATTGCTTGTTCTTTATTTTTCTCATTCTTTTGTGCAAGCATTGTCCCTAAAGCAAAATCTGTTGCAGAAATGTATAGGTGAAATGGGACTCTTGTTCTAGGTGGCGTAAGAACTAGCGGTGAGGCCAGATATTTCTTTATATCATCAAATGCCTCCTGACATTCAGTTGTCCAAGAAAATATCACTCCTTTTTGTAATAGGCGGTTAAAAGGCCTGCATTTATCTGAGAGTTGCGCAATGAATCATCGAATAGATTGGACTTTTCCTTGCAAACTTCGCAACTCTTTCAAGTTTTTGGGAGGTGACATTTCTAATATTGCTTTTACCTTGCCTGGGTCTACTTCAATGCCTCACTTGGAAACAATGAATCCTAGAAGTTTTCCTGATGTGACACCAAATACACACTTCTTAGGATTTAACCTTACCTTATGTTCTATCAATCGATCAAATGCCTTTTCTAGCACATCTATGTGTTCAAGACGTATTTTTGATTTAGCAATAAGATCATCTACATAATCCTCGATTATCTTATGCATATAATCATGAAATATGTACGTCATGGCATGCTGATATGTAGCTCCTACGTTCTTTAACCCAAAAGGCATCACTCTGTAGCAGAATGTCCCCCAAGGCATTGTAAATGTTGTTTTATGTTGATCTTCGAGATTAATCCAAATTTGGTTGTATCCCGAGAAACCATCCATTAAGGAAAGCATTTCATGACCAACATAAGAGTCTACTAATTGATCAATATTCGACAAAGGAAAATCATCCTTGGGACACACTTTGTTTAAGTCTCAAAAATCAGTGCATACGCGTATCCCCCCATTCGGTTTGCGAATGGGTACCATGTTTGAAAGCCATTCAGGATAATCGATTGGTACTATAAAGTGTACATCCAATAACTTTTGCAGCTCTTCTTTCACAATTAATGCGACTGTTGGATGGACTTTCCTAAGCTTCTACTTGAACGGCTTGGCATCATGTGCTAGAGTAAGGTTGTGGACTACCAAGTCCGGATCTAAGCCAGGCATGTCTTTGTAGGACCATGCGAACACTTCCTTCTTTTTGATAAGCATGTTTATGATGCACTCTTTTTCTTCTGCGGATAATTCTTTTACTATTTTGACAATCTGGGGATTATCCGCATCTTCACTAAGGTTCACGTCTATAGACTCTTCTATTAGCATGTGAGAACCTTCCTCTAGCTGATGTGGAGTTGGGATGAGGTGGATATCATCTACCACATTTTCAAATGTGTCTGGGGTTTCCCCCTCTATCTCAGTTTGAAAAACTAAATTGTTTGATGATGAAGGTTGTTGTGGAATATAAGCGTTTGAAGCACGCAACAACTCTTTGAATAGGATGAATTCAGTAGTGGATGGTGGGGATGAAATCCTATCCATGGCTATGAGGTTGGTGTCGATATGGATCGGTTTTGTCTCATCATATGGATTGCGGAGTGGGGTGAGCAAATCAACAGAAATCATGTTGACTTGATGGAAATGAGGTGGCTATGATTCAAGAATTGATGACTCATATTCTCTAGGTTGCAATTGACCTAATGTGTGTGATTGGTTGTGTTGCATGCTTTGCCAATGTGATGGAGGAGGTTCTGGTTCAGGACCCTCACGCTCTTTGTTTAGCCAAAAAAGTGTGCGGTCTATTGGAAACTTCTTTTGATACTAGTTATCTCTTTGCATGGTTTCTCCATATATTATCTCTTCTTGAGGCTCTTCTTCTTCTTGATTAAGCCATTCAGGATGTGCTTCAGCTTGGAGCATTCTCCTGGCTTGTATCTCAAGAGCATGGTTGATGAAAATAATTTTAGTTTCATCAGGTTCATCATTGTCACTCATCCAGAAGCCATTAGCATTTGTATGAGGTCCTAGTATTAGTGGCTCAGGGTCTTGCCTAAGGTATGCCAACTCAGTAGGATCTTCATAATCTGCTTCTCATTGTAAGGCTTGCTCTCGAGGGTAAAAATTGTAGATTTGGTATCTACTTTCTATTTGTTCATCCTCATCATTAGGTTCATCCTCCTCATCACTCTTTTCCTCTTCTTCTTCACATTCTATGTCAAGTTCTTGGAAAGCTTGATTCAAAGAGGAACTTGTGATGTAAGGTTTGTAGCCTAAACCGGAGCGGTCACTTGGCTCTCTATATTCTGGTTCAATTATGTGGTGAGGACCTTGTTCATGTCTTCCAAGTCCATATCCTTGCCAATTAACCCTTCAAAAATATCTCACTGGGAAACTTGGGTTAGACAAATAATCAATGTTTTCATTAAACTCTTGTAAAAAGTTGTCGTCTTGAGGAGGTGGGTCAGATGAAGAATCTACCCCTCCGTATATGAAATTGATTGCATTTTTTTGAGAACCCATTCTATATATATCACCTATAGCTAAAGGTGGGTCACGAGGGTGACCGTAATCCCTGACTGACTCAATAGGTGGTGTAACTATGACACTTTCAATAATGTACTCACCAATACTTGGATTGGCGAGATGTACTGCAACTCTAGATGGTTGTGTGGCTAATGGCTCAGTGGATGAAGAGGGTTCTTGAGCATTAGCTCTTGGCTCTATTGGCGGTGGTGGATTATCTCTAATAGGTGGCCCTATTTGTGAGACTATGGGTTCTAATGACTGTGAAGTAGTGGTTGATGATGTGGGTTGTGCTTTGAATGTGAATGGTTGCTTTGGATCTGGAAGTGTACTAGATGGAGTTGGCAATTGATTAGCAGGATGGGTGGGTGTAATTTGAAAATGAAATGCGGTGTTTGAAGGATGCACTGAGCTAACACTTTTGGATGCAAAAGTTGGGTCAACTATAGGCAACTCTTCTGGAATGGGTGCTTTTGATGATGTGGTTCTGGATGGAATGGTTCTAATGACTAGTGGTTGGATGGTTAGATGTGTTGATGGAAGCAATGGCTCATATGGGTTTGAAATAAAGTTGCAATACTTGAAAGGTTCAGTGTCAGTTGGTATGCAATGTACCTTACCTTCATGCACATATTTTAAGCATTGATGCAATGTTGAAGGCACACACTTCATTTCCCTAATCCAAGGGCATCCAAGAAGTATGTTATATTGCATTTCCCCTTCCAAGATGTGAAAGAGAACATGTATTGTTTTCACCCCCACGGTGACGGGAAGAACAACATTCCCTACAGTTGAGCATAAAGCATCATTAAAGGCCCTAAGAGTGAATGTGGATGTTGTGATGTGAGATGATGGGACGTTGAGCTTCATCATGGCAGGTGTGGTAATGAGGTTGATTGAAGAACCAGTATCAATAAGCACTCTCTTGAAGGGTTTCCTGTCAATGTGAGCTACTATGTGCAGTGGTGGATCAGGTGAATCTGCTGATATTTGTTTTTCCTCGAAGTCATAGAATACTATCGAGGGTTCCATGCACTTTTGCACACTACCCACAAAGGAATTGAATGCATTGGGGTCTTCTGATTGTACTTGAATAGACTTTAAAATTTCCATCAATGCTTCCCTATGAGGTGTTGATTGTTGTATTAGCTCATAAATTGACAATTTTGTTGAAGCCATTTTCAAACTCTGTGTTAACCGGTTGTTCAGTGTAACAACAGGGCGGTTGTGGAAAGGTGGTGGTGGCCCACTCGATCCAAGTTGTATGGGCACATTGGTTGGTGATGTTGTCGGAGCCTGAGTTGTGCGATTAGCTTACCTTTGTCCATGGGTAACTATACTGATAGCCCCTACAAAACCTTGTGGTAGTTGAGACACATAATTAACCTGATTGGGAGGAACTGTAGAAGTTGATGATCCCTTCGGTTGTTGATTTACCTCTCGATGTGGCAAAGGTGTCTGATATATGCCTAGGTTTTGGTTATTTTGGGCTAGTGGGTTGTCAACTTTGATTGTACCCACTTCCAATAAATCTTGCACAATTCCTTTAAATCCATGACAACCTTCAATATCATGTCCTCTTTGTCTATGATAGATGCAAAAGAGGTGTTCTTTGTAACCTTTTGTCTTTGGTTTGTTAGGATCATCAAGTTTCATTTTTGGCAAATTAAAAATTTTTGCCGCATACAACTTCTGAAATACTAATGAATATGGCTCTTGTACTGGTGTGTAATTTCTTTTTGGCTTAAAATGATATTGTTGCCTTTTCACAGGTTGTGTCTAATTTTGTGCCTACTGTGGGGGTGGAACCACTTGATAATTCGATTGTTGCGGTTGTTGTTGTTGTTGGGGTTTTTGGATTTGTGTTTGAGCCAATTGATTTGATTGTGGTTGGCTCAAAACTATCTGATTAACCTGTGCGGTCTTGGACTGACCATGGTTATTCCCCTTTTGATTCTTATTGTGCCACTCTTTCTTCTTAGGCTTAATCTCACCTTCTTGAATTTTGATTTCTTCAATCAGTTTTTCTTGGGCGAGTGCCTCATCGAATGTTCTATACTGTTGTAGCTGTAGCAATGAAGAGATGGGTCTACCAAAACTCTTCGTGAACATTCATATTATCTCTGGCATAGGGAGTGAAAATGGTAACTTGATCATGACTGATCTCCATCTATTGCCAAAGTCATAGACTGATTCATCATCATATTGTTTTAGATAAATCAAATCAGTCAATGTTGTTTGTTTTCTAACATTTAGGGTGAATATTTCCAGGAACTGGTCCGCTAGTTGTTCAAAGGTAAAAATACTTTGATGTGGTAGGTGGTTGTACCAATCTTGGGCTTCTCCCCCTAATGTTTGAGGAAATGTATGTAATAGTAATGCATCATTGCTTTTGATTCTGAAGCATGCATTCACAAATCTTGTTATGTGCTCACGGGGATCCTCTTCCCCTTTAAATTCAAGCTTCGGTATTTGAAAATCATGTGGATATGGTGGCTCTGGTATCAAAGCATGAATAGGGTGATTGAGTAGTTACCTCAAAGTTGGCTTTTGGTATTGCAAACCTAGAGTTTGCATGGCAAGACTATCAATCTGACTCTGTAGAAACTGGTATCTAGGGTCATCTACAGGACTGACACTCGAATGTACTTGATGCTGCTGGTAATGGGGTGGATTGTATGTAGGTTGTGGGTGATAAGACATGGGTGGCTGAAATATGTTATGGTATGGATGTTGAGGGATGTTATGATATGGATGGGGTGATGGAGGTATGATATTATGCTGACCTACTGCGTTAGCATATGGGTGTGGTGGTTGATTATGAACCACAGTGGTAGAGGGAGGATGCATTACCCAAGATGGATCTTGGATAAAGGCATTAGGTTGATGAGATGTAGGTGGAAGATTTTTCTCAATCCCTTGCAAATGCTGGTTAGGGTCAGGGTTCATGCTATGGTTAGCATTATCTAAAATCATTTGCTGCAACTATAAGAAAGCCTGTTGCATAGCAATTGCATTTGATGTAGGGACTGCTACCTATGATGTGGTGGACTGAGTTGGTTGTGAAACAACCATGGTAGTGGAGGTAGATGGGGGGTAAGTAGCAAAGGGTATCGCTACTGACTATGGAATGGTATGAGACGTATGTCCTACAAGTGTGGATGGAGGAATGGATGTTGGGGCTTGCGAAACAATAGGAATTGTTTCATACAAGGGATTAGTGGTAATGGTCATTTGTTGTGATAATGTGGGGGGAATTTGGTTGGATGACGATGGTTGATTGGCCAATGCTACAACAACCAACTCAAAGAGAGGATTGGTGAAAATCTATTTTGACTATTGCGGATAGGTGAATATGGATTCTTGTTGTGATGAGGGTATGACACGTGATGGGATGGAGAGTGGTGGTAATTATGGGAAGACCATTCTAGCTGCATTCAAGTACATTCTAATAGTATCCATATCTATCATGGTGACCTGACTAGGTCTCAGGTATGGTTGTGTGAGTAGCTCTATGCATAATGTCTATGTCCATGTTGGGGGCATTATTAGAAGGCCCTACATCAAGACTCTGGGACATAGAAAGGGGTATACCTACTTGTCCCACCATCGAAGTGTGAGGGATATTGCCAGACTGAGAGGCCATAGGGGAAGACCATTGACTTTGGTTTGACACTAGTTTCTTAGCTTGATTACGAGTCACTACCATACGCTACTATGTGGTAAGATGTGAAGTGAGACTATCTATGCAAGTAAAGTGACAATACAATGCAATACAACACACAAAGCAAATAAACACACAAAATTTTTGATGCTAGATTTTCGTATTTTTTTTTTTAATTTGTTTGAAAAATGAAAAAGACGTGTGCTCAATGTTTTGCCCTAAATGAATCTAGGATTTCACCTGTATACTCATAGCTCGACAACCTGGATATGAACTCTAGGTCATGTAATCCCACCTATAATGTGTGGTAATGAAGTCCACACATGGCCAGGGAGCACAGGTCCTACCAATTCCTCACCCAGTTCACTTGTAGTCTGCGATACACCTCTCCGAAGAGAGATGTATGCTATCACCCATGGGTTATGATGGATCTTGGAATCGGCCTTGGCTAAGAACAGGGTATAATGTTGGTGGTTCGGTGATGAAATCCAAACCCGATGGTGATGAAATCTAGTCATTTTCCAATGTTTATGTGAGTGTGTGGTGGTTTTGTTTAACTAGGGTGTTATGCAAAATTACTATGCAATTCTATTTCAATGGCCTAAATGCAGAAAAGCAAAAAATAGAGAATGAAAAATAGTAAATCAGGGGTAAAAATACCAATTTTAGATCTAATTTAATCATATTCTGTTTAACAGGGCTAACCATGGGTGCATGGTTTTAATCACGGGTGCGTGGTTTGCCAACCGTGCATCTATGTTTGGGATATCCCAACCATGGATGCGTGGGTCCTTTCTATCAATAGAAATAGAATAATATTATAGACCCAAACCTGAAATAAACACCTGAGCTATTCCTAACCAGGTGAATGCAAGATGATCTATTTTCTACTATGCAAATGCAGATTTTTTTTTATGTATGAATGCAAAGTTTTAAGTACTTTCTTCTACCTCTAAGACCTAAGTGCACACAAAGGCATACAGGACTAGGACTCTTAATCTACTTAAATGCAATCTAAACTAAAACTAAGACAAAAATTAGATAGGAAGCATGAAGTACATACTTGTGTTCCTTCCTGTTGTAAACCGTCGGCTCGCGTTTCTCATGCAACAACCACGCTTTTGCATTTTTGAATCACATATCTATGTTTTTTTCTACCAGGAACCGCGCATCTACATTTTCTTAGATAAAAATCGTAGGTATGCGTTTCCATAGTAAACAGTTTGATCGCAAGGTTTTTTGAATGTGTCGATTCAAGGTTGAGTCTGTGCACTTCGAATTCTCGAAACCTGTAGGTGCAGACAGAGATTAGTAAAATAGATTAAAAATCAAGGCAAAACAAAATGGAACCCTTAGGGGGTCCCATCGTGATCACCATTTCTGTAACCAAAGAACTGAACATAATTTATTTAAATAAAAATAGAGAGAGAGAGAGAGAAGTAATTTTGCCAAAATGCCCCTTTTGTATTAATGGTGATACAGTGTGTTACAAAAGGATTTTTGAATTGCCCCAAGCATGTTGGGAGCAATGTTACAATGCTTCTTCTTGTCTATCTAATATCCAATGCTTTCATGGAGGAGGGGAGATCTTTCGGCTCTTCCACAGGGTGTGGTGTTCTTCGTTCCTTCGTCATAGCTTCAAGGGGTGAGTGGGCTTTGGTATCCAACAAGGGGCCACTCCAGCTTCAGCAGCTCACTCAAGATATCTGTTACCTGCACACACACAAAACTAGCAAGGAGGATCAATAGCACCTGTATAGTCAAGCGGTAAACCCAATGCTACAAATGAACCTATCACTGATGTATGTATGAAAAGCAGATAGCATAACAATTAACAAATAAAACCTTGCTAATATTAGAATACTTAATCTCTGTTGATAAAATTTGTTCGGGACTGTGGAACCATGAAAACGTGTTTACGGTCTGGAAACCATGGACCTACGGTTGTGAAACCATGGATGCACATTTTTGACTGTAGAACCATGAGTGAGCGGTTTTAGCTGAGATGATAGGTCACCTCGGGATGCATGCCAATGATCATATTCGAGCTCGCACTCTCAGTTTCTCATCGGATCTAGGCGTATTTTGGTAGCCTATCGGTATGCAAATTTAGCTCCCTTTTCTTGGTGAACTAATGGTGCTTTTATAGGCTCCCTAGGGTTTTGGAGGGAAGTGAGAGGTGGCAAGCCTGGTTTGCCAAGTGGTAAATCTGGGTTGTTAAGTGGAAGGGGCAGTTAGAGTGAGTCATCCAGTGTGGCTCAGTTAACTAGGGTGATGTGGCTGCAAGTGGAGTGAAACATGGGATCCTGTCCTATGTGAAGGGACAAAGGAGACAAGGTGGATTAAATGTGGCATGGGTGTTGGGAATCTGTCCTATGTGCAAAAATAGGGGGACAAGAGTGGGTGAGATGTGGCAGAGATGTTGGGTGAGGTGTCCAGGACACATGTCCAATGTGTGGACAAGGTATCCTAGGGTGATTTTCCTAATTAAATAAATTAGGAAAATATAATGATGTGCAGGATTTTATATCCCTAAGTTAGAACTTAGGCATATATCTTTATTATGCAGGATTTGATGGTGAGGTGGTGAATGTGAACTAGAGGGTGCCATATTTTGGTGTCTACATTATGTAACAAGATACATAAAAGAGCATGGAAAATGCATCTTTCATAATCTAATAAACTAATGCTTAAGCTAATAAATAAGAAGAAAATAAAAAATAGAAAAGATGTTGAGAAAGGGAAAGGAGTACAAGAGGAGATGCCATATGAAGATAAGTAGAAAGGTAAGTGAAATGAAAAGTAAAGAGATAAGTTTCAAAAGAAGCCAAAAACTATTTAATATATTTAACTCTAACCAATGAAGGATACGTGATTACTAAAAGGTAGTATATGAATTTTACATGCATGCATTGAAAGTTGCACTATTCAATTTAGATTTAATATTGTAAAAGAGATTAAGAAGACATCGACCAAATTTAGCATGTTGAAAGCCTTATATTTTCATAGTAAAAGGAATCTCCTCCAAGAAGCCCTCAAGGATCAAGAGAGGAGTTATACCAAGGCTTAAAAAGACCATCAAAATAAGCCTAGCTCAATCTCATTGAATGGAAAAATTTATTGGAGAAATACCCTTCAAATATCTAAGTCAATGTTATTGATATACTAAATACACCAAATCTTGTGGCATTGAAATACAACATCATTATATGTAGCATTAAACATTAAGAATTATTTTTTACGAAAAGGCATAATAGATTCAGGAGTGGATTTAATAGTAATGCCAAAGGTTTTATACAAGAAGAGAGGTCTATAATACACCAAAATTGCCAAAAATATTATTTAAATAGATCAAACTAGGTTGAATGTCATAAGAGTCTTAAATATTTGATAATTATAGTAGTACAATACCCTAATCTTGTATTTGTACAAGGTTATTCTTGTTGACCTACCTCCTTGCTTTAGGATTCTACTCTCAAGAGAAGGGACCCAAAAGTTATCAAGAGAAAGATACCCTATGGTGGAATACATGCACATGAAGGTGCCTAAGGATGTGAACACCATAAGGATAAAAATTGAACCCCCATACTACTTATACATAGGCATGATGATGATGGTGTGGTAAACTAGAATAAATCATCAAAGTTTTTAGGTGAAAAGAATATTGAAGAAGACCCAATTTTGGAGATTGATGTGATCATAGGCATACCTTAGGAAGATGATGATCTACAAGGGAGTTTTCAAGAAATAGAGCTTGGTAATTAATTTATATCTAAGGGGCCTATTAATGTCCTAATATTAACTTGTAAGTAGGCTTGAGGATTATATGGTACATGGACCATGCATTTTGATGTTGTAAGAACTAGAAATAGAGCAAGCATATACATTTTATTCATTAACCCTCAATGTATCCATTTAAATCATACTTTTAGGTTATTCAATTGTGCAAACTTAAGGAAAGTTAAAAAATATACATTAAAAACATTAGAATTTCTAAAAAATTTGAGCTCATCATAAACCAAATTAATTTAGAGTATGCAACTAACAAAAAACTTTGAAATTCCTACGAACATAGGATTTTCAATTGGTATAGATAGTATGGAATATCATTAAATCTAAAAAGTATATGTTTATGGTACAAGAAGGAAAGATCTTAGGTCATTAGTATTTAAATATAGCCTTGAAATAGATCTTGATATGATTCTTTAGGTACTATTAACATTAATATGTAAAATATGTTTATGAAGTTATGGTATAGGAGATAGAATATAACACTACAAGATATTTCTCAGCTTAAGAAGTAAGGATATAACGAGAAGCAAGAAGTAGTCATAGTAGGGGAACAAGTTAAGGAACCAATATAAATCTATAATAGTAGTGCTATTAGAGTCCATGGAAGTAGCAACATCAAATTCCAAGGAATATTTGTTAGAAGCACATAATGATGCACCAAAAGTAGGGATCAAGAGAGAAAAGCATGAGAAATAATTTAAACAAAATGTTGAAGAATCAAAAGAAATAAAATATTAGGTTAAGGTTTAGCATATCACTACCCACACCACATTGAGTCACAATAATATTGGAGGTATCGCCTAAGGCATCAATATTATGGATCTACATGGAGTTAGAAATGCATCAAGTATGAAATTTTTTAGCAAAAAAAGTATACTGATTATGGATTTTAAGGTGGTGCAACAATACTAGGGAACAATAGGATCAATCATTCAAAATATCAAATTAGGACAACAAAATCATGGATCCAACAATAGAGAAGTATAAAGTTATATAAAATGAAGTGTTTGCTATAGTAAAAGCTCTAAGGATGTTTAGATTTTACTTGCCCAATATTTAAAAATTGTTTTCATAGTACATTCTAATGCAAGGTATGCAATGCTACATAGTGAATTATAAGAAAATAAAGTGGGTCATATAAGTAAGATTCTAGAATTTGATATAGAAATCAAACCATCGAAACTAGTTAGATATAGGACTCTATGTATAAATCTCACCATCACAACTCCTAAGAAATAAGTAGTATTAGTAAAATATTTTGATCTTGATGATCAACTAAGATATATAGGATACATTAAGACATGTATGTTACTAGTACAAGTTCTGAAATGATTAATACCAAAAGGGAGGTCTAGATTCAACAAAAAGGTAATGCATCACACCTAAATAGAGAAAGTATTATTTTGAGAGGGATACAATTGGGTACTACTACTATAAAGACCCAAAAGCTAACTAAAAAATAACTAAGAATTTTTTTTTGAATATAAACACAACTAAGAGGGATTTGTAAACCCCCTATCTAGTATATCCATTAAGTTATTCTATATTTCAAGCTTACCAAACTACCAAAATCTACAAGGATCACATCGTACTAAATACCCTACACAAGTTCGTCTATATAGGTATATTATATGTGTCGTAGATAAGCTATCCATCTCATCCTTCTTGATGAGCTAACTTATCACCTTCAATATAGTCAAAGGTAAACACCCATCTCCATACCATGAATAATTTTATTTGGGCAAACATTCTACATGTACTATGAGTTAAGTCATCCATCTCATCTTCATGATGAGTTAACCCATTTGTAGATAATCAAGTTGGTTCCAATTTAGCATCTCCTTAAGAGGTCTTAATATCTTAGGTATTTCCCTATGTTCTCCCTAAGAGTTCTTAATATCATAGGTCTTTTCTATGTTCTCCCTAAGAGGTCTTAATATCTTAGGTATTTCCTATGTTCTCACTACGAGGTCTTAATCTCTTAGGTCTTTCCTATATTTAGCAAAAAAGCAAGACTAACTCTAAGTACTTAATAAAACAAGGAATAAAATCCATAAAGCATACAATAAGTACTTAAAAAAGAAACAACATTTAAATTAAGATAAATATTAAATAAAAGAGAGAGCTGGATAACAATGCATAGATACTTCATAATAGTAAATTAAAGTTACATTCCTCATTCAGTCAATAAACTATTACATATATCCAAGTATGGTAAAACATCCATACTTTAAAAGAATAAAGTAATACATTCATATCCATCTAGGGATTTCTCCCTACAAGTCTAGTCTACTTGAACATAAATAAATTATTGCAATTATAAAATAAACCAATGCATTGGTTCCAATTGTCCTCTTTGGTCCTCCTTGTCTTTCCATCATTCTTTGAGGGTAGTAGGGGATCAGGACAACTCATGGTTCTATGAAAGGCATGCATCTAAATGCATATACTATTTACTTTGCCAAATTACAACTATACAAATTTAATTAAAGCATTCAACCGTCTACTGTCTAGTTGATCCCATAAGAATTTCCACATTTTCATTCTTATCTCTCATTATTAAGGAATGAAGTATACATGAAAATATTTTGATGTATTTTGCTAAGCAAATTAAATGAGATTACGTGAGCAAAATAAATCAGATTATACGATTGTCTTTTGACATGAAAAGCAATACTAACAAAATAAATTATGGTGTTAAAATATCATAACAAGAATGATAATATAGGTATCATAGAGACTAACAATGATAACAATATAATCATAAATAAAAATGCTTTAATGACTGTAAATAAACCCTAATATATACAAATTGGATGATTATGCACCTCATTGAGAGTAAAAGTTACTAGACCATTAATCCCAAAGCAATCAATAAAATTGTTAAAAATTTCTACAAAATGATAGAGGCCTCCTTGCATAATAATACCACAAAGAGAAGTTCAACCCAAACAAAGAGCTTGTCATAAGGATCTAGAATATGACAAATATCATAGAGTGAAAACTTCTCCTAGGCCAATTATTGATCTTATTAGTTTATTAACTTATTTGTTGCAAGATTCCTAACAAATAAATCAAACACTTTAGTGGGTAAAATGAATCTTTTATCAATGATTCTTACCATTTTAAAATTGTGATAATATAGTGGATGAGAGTATTATTCTATTACTAAGGTTTGATATGGTATCCTTCTCCAATGTGTTCTCACTTGCAACAATCATGATCAATAATAATTTTTGGATGACATGAAAGAATTGGTAAAAGACTTTTCAAGTCAATTCTTTAATTGTGATAAATATTTTTATAGAATTTTTTTAGCAAAGCACCATTGCTTAGTATGTCTAAAACTAAAATGATAGAAAATATTGACCATATGAATATTATCTAACCTCATGGATAAAAAAAACATCTGCAAATTTTATATGAATTAAAATTCGAGTGCAACTTGATCCAATTCTTTAGTGAACTCAAACATAAATATGCCTCATATATTTCTTAGATATTCTAGATTTGAAGAGACAAGACATGCACTTTTTAAAGTAGGTTTATCAAAACCTTACACATGAACCTCTATCTATAAGCATCTTCTTATCATTATCTATCTAAAATAGAAGAGACCTACGTAACTTAATCATGAAGGCTTTAAGAGTCTTTGATAGAAAATCTTAGGAGCAAGAGAAAACTCATTCATGTAGAGTTTACCAATTCAATGTTTACTCTCAACAATAAATTAACACATTTTTAATTAGACCAAAATAGCTATAAGCAACAAATCTAAAACAAGGAGAAATGAGTCTTAGGCTCTAATATTATCTATCTTAGATAAAAAGACCTACAAACCTCAATCATAAGAAACTTTTAAAAATCATCGATAAAAAAACTTAAACATAAGAAAAAACTCATTAGACGCTTAGAAATTTATGGAATATGAAGCAATTACTTTGTTAATGCCTCCGTTAGCTGTTTAAGTTCTTCAAAGGTTCCATAAGTGTCGTAAGTGTCATCCGTCACAGATAAAACAGTCAGCCATTCACCAAAAGCGATTCTGCTTTCACGGAATTTCGGCTCAAGCATTGCACACATACCCAAAAATAGAACTCAACATGACGATGGCGTACAAAATCCAGCTGAATCGCCTCCTAATCCCCAGTACGAGACACCAACCAGTTACTATTGCCATCTCACAGTTGTCAATCCCCAGCACAGCCTTAGAATCTTGTTACCAACCAGTTACTATTGCCATATCTCACAGTAGTCAATCCCCAGCACAGCCTTAGAATCTTGTTACCAAGCGGGTCTGCTTCACTGCTTTTTATAACGTATTCCACCTACTTTTTTTAAGTACACAACCTAATTTTTTTTTAAGTACACAACTTAATTTTTTTTTTTTATTAAATTGGAAGGTACTTGTCGTACCAAGATTGAAAGTATATGAACATGAATAAGGATGAAATCGATTAAGGATTTCCAGGTTCACAGAGATTAGAAGTTAACCTGGAAATATCATAAGGGTATGTATTGCATTAAACGAATAGAAGTTAGGCTTATGGGTGGTTTAAAATAGAAGGGGCTAGAATTAGGGGTTAGAATAGAAGTTAGGCTTATGGGTGGTTTAAAATAGAAGGGGCTAGAATTAGGGGTTAGAAGGTTAGGTGGGTTATGGTTAATAATAGGGTTAAAAGATTACGAGTTAAGATTAAAAATGGATTTAGATGTAAGTTAAGAATAAATGTTAGTGGATTAAAAGTAAAATTAATTATGGGTTATTGGTGGGTTCGGGTTAAAAATGAGGTATGAGGTTAAGAATAAATGTTGGGAATTAGAGGTTATTTTAAATAATACTTTTATTTATAAAGTAATAATTTAATTTATTTTTAGGTTCGAGGTGTAGACCAAACCTTCCAAGGGGGTGGAGGTCTAACGTTCAAATCTCTGGCCTCGTCGAAGTGAACGTTTGTTCCTTTCTTAATATTTTCAGCTATGTAAAGGGTTTAAAACGATTGTAACATGGTGGTTATGGTTCGAATCTCGAACCTCGTCCCACTCAAAGCTTGTCTCTTTTCTAGTGTTTTCAGTGACGTAAAGGGTTTAAAATGACTGTGACATGGTGGTTATAGAAGTATGTTGCATGAAGAACTATGTAGCGGCTTCCGAGACGGACAACGTAAAATAATATAGCCCGGATTCGTGGTGGCTACCTATTCCACCATGTAAATTCAAAATAATAATAATTTAAGTTATTTTTATTACAATCTATTTGTAATGGGTGTTTTTTTTTTTTACTTAAATGATTTGATTGAATACTCTTAAAAATGCTTTAACTTTATAATTTTTAAAACTATTGATGAAAGGTGCAAGTGACCTAACTTTTCTAACAATAATTTTAAATTAGGTAAATGAATAAGTGGCATGATTGATCTAGCCTTCCTTACACTAATTTAAAATTATTTAATTTATTATTAATAACTAACTTAATAGATTAAAATTGCTAGTTTTTTTAAGATTAGGTGACAAGATAAAACATATAATAATAATCTTAACATCAAAATGGTTCATATAGTGTAAGACTTAACTATTTCTCATAGAAAAGCATCTTTAAAGTGAATTTGTTATGACATAAGTGTTTTAGAGCTTAGCCTTAAATTTATTTACATTCATATTTCATGTTCATATTTTATCTTCTAGTTTATTTTTTATATCTTTTTATCTTAAAGTTTTTTTTTTATATTTAATTTATATAATATTTTTTTTATATTGAGCATCGTTTACAAATATTTACAAATATCAGTGCACCTTAGAGCAAACAAAAGAGGAATCAACCTCACAACCCACATGGATGATAATAACTAGGCAACTGCCATTACACCAAATGTCATTCAACAATTTATATAATATTTTCTTTTATAGATACATAAGTATTATATCTTTAAAAGAAAATTTGCATTCAAAATTTTGTGATATAAAGGGTTTAAAATGATTGTGACATGGCGGTTATAAGAGTGGACTACGGTGGACAATACTATGGTGGCCATTAAAACCAAGACATGCTATCGGATTCTAGAAGCTATCAATTCCACAATGTAAATTCAAAATAATAATAATAATTTAAGTTATTTTTATTAGAATCTATTTGTAATGTGTGTGTTGTTTTTTAATTAAATGATTTGATTGAATACTCTTTAACTTATTAATTTTTAAAAATTTATTATTAATAACTGATTTAAACAAATTTATTAGATTAAAAGTGCTAGTTTTTTAAACATTAGGTGACAAGATAAAACATATAATGACAATCCTAACATCAAAATGGTTCTTATAGTGTAAGTCTTAACTATTTCTCATAGAAAATCATATTTAAAGTGAATTTGTTATGACATGAACGAGTATTTTAGAGTTTAGCCTTAAATTTATTTCTGTTGATATTTCATCTTCTAATTTATTTTTTACATTTTTTATTTTAAAGTTTTTTTTTTCTATGTAATTTATATAATATTTTCTTTCACATGTATCTTTAAAAAAAATACATAATTATTATATCTTTAAAAGAGAAATTGCATTCAAAATTTTGAGAATGAGGTATAATAGGTATTAACTTTATTATAAGATTTGTTTTAGATTTTTAGAGGACAAGAATAACAAATATTATAAATAAATTTGTGTAATGCATGGCTCATAAGGATGTTCTAACATATGTAACATAATAAAGTGTTGGATATTTTATTGCTCTACTGACCTAACATTATGCAGATGATGATTTTGATTGTATGTGGGAATTGGTTCCTTTATCTTTGATTAGCATGTGAAGGTTTTTTCCTCCTCTTCTCATATTTAAAATGTTTCTTTGTTGAATGAAAATAATGAATCCTATGACATGGTGCATTTGCTCCCTTGTTCCCATGAGCTATAGGTTTCGCAACATCTCACTTCAAAAGCAGGGGAAATTTTGATTCCAATCTAATGTTTCAAGGATTTAGTTTGAAAACACCTATATTTTCCCTAAAGGATTCTTATGATTTCCTGATGTGAATTAGGTACTATTATAGCTATAAATAAAATCCTATATAGTACAACAAATTGGCTTATTGACTACATGATTTTTGCTCTCAATGATCAATTAAAGATGTTTTAGATGCTTTATAATTTTGAGCATGGGTATAATAGAAGAGACAAAGAAAAGGACCTATCTTTCTACATGTAATTTGATTTTTAGTGATAATGTAGTGAAATAATTGGTCCACTCATGATCATAAGACACATTATTTTATTCCTTTTCTTTTATCTGTGAACTAAAGAATAGAAAATAGAAAAATATAGATAATCAAAAAGACAATAGACATTGTGGCGAGTACGAAGGCTATGATGAGCATGGAACCAACGACGATGGGCATGGGCAACAGGGCTCCCATGGCAATACAGGGGTAGGTGAGGGCGAAGCCCAAAGGGAACCAAAGGATTATAAGAAGTACCAGCAATGATTATGACACTACTCTTTGCAAAATGGGTGTAAACCCTAGGTGCAGTTAAGCAATGGAACAAAGTCATAAATTTAGCTATAGCATTCATGAAAGAGATGCAAACCATAGGTGCAGTCAAGCATTGAATAAAGAGAGTTGTTTGCAGACCATCTCTTTAGTTTGTGAGAAAGCCTCTTCGATTAGAAGAAATATTTGTCAATGATATTTGGGTTCGTGAGTGGATGAACCCATGCCCTCTATTAGGATTTCAAAGGATAAATTTAGGTTGGATTTGATTTATCATGAAGCCTAAACAATTATTACAAACTCAAGGGTAAAATATGAGGTCTTAAGGAGCTCAAGGGATACATTAAATATTGGTGAACCAGTACATAATTTCAAGTAACTCTCCTACCTAAAAATTTCTTTTTTTGTTTCCTTTTTTTATTTAATGGATACAGATAGGGTAATGGATTATAGATATAATTGGTTTTTCAAACAAATGGATGTTTATATAAGACCTTGGACTTCTAGTTTCAACCCCTTTATAGAAGAATTTAATTACTTCTCAGTCTAGGTGAATATTTATGCTCTCTCTATAGAGTTTTGGGGAGAGAATATATTCACCAAAATCAATAATGTCATTACTACATTCTAGTAAATGGATGCCCAAACTGAGGAGAATTTATCCAATACAATTAATATGAGTAAAGCAAGATTAGTTTTTTAAATGGATGTTTTAGTTCATGAGCCTAAATTCATTACTATCTCCTCAAGAAAAGGGGAATGGATCCAAAATATTGAATATGAAAACTTCTCCCTAAGATGTTATGGTTGTCAGCAATATGGCCACTTGAAGAAGAGATGTCCAAACATACGATCATGCTTTGATTCCTCCTTGGTGGAGAAGGCCCTAAATATAAATGATTAAAAACCTTCAAATATCCTAGTTTAAAAGAAATAAGCTCATCCTCCAGATGCACCAATTATCCAACAAGAATCATGTGAGCAATATAATACTCAACTCCAAAAGGAGAATTTGAATCAGATCATTGATAAAATCCAAATGGTTACTAAAGACCATACAAAAGGTTCCATGGAAAATATTAACATCTCAGATGGTATTCTTGAATTTAATTATGAAATAATTGGTGACTCAGTCAATTTTCTAAAAATGAAGATTCTACAAAATATGGTACAACTAGATATTACCTTAGGATCTTGAAGTGAAAAAATGCATTCTTAGATCTTGCCACTCTACAGGAGGAAGAACCTCTACTACAGAAGAAAAAAATTTAAATTAATTTCCTCTTTTATGGATGACTGTTATGTTTGTTCTATCTATTGAAGTTATGTGTCATGTAAGGGTTGTTCTTGTTGTTAGTTCCTTAAAAAAAAGTTGATTATGAAAACTTAGCAATTTGAGGAATATGGAGAATATCTTTGATATAAAATCTAGTCTTTACTATAAAAAAAACTATAGCACAATAGTGCAGTTGGCTAATAGACATAATAGAATAGGTTGCGATATTTGAACCAATGATAGGCTAAAAGATCCTAACCAACAAATATAAATGAATTTGATAAAAGATAGATTGTTGATTACTTGACTACAAAAATATGTTATCTCAAATAAAACAAAAGGCTAAATAACAATATAAATTAAGATAACTATATTGATAAAGCAAAAATAAATTAAAACATAAAAATATTAAAAAATAAAATATCACAACCTTGTATCCCTAGGTGGAGAGGTTACCTAGATTTCAATATTTTTCCATTTTTGACCTTTGTCCTTCGTATGGATGTTGATGGAGTCTTGATGAGGTATATGTGTGGATGCAACAATCTAGAGAAAAACTTGTGGCATAAATAATGAGTTAAGATTTGGATAAGGAACTATTATTTTTAGAAGTAATGTTATTTTAATAGGGTTTTACAATATGCAATAGGATCATGGATTGGGATTGAAATCCATGGCTCTCTTGGATGATCATTTGGAAATTCTACTAAGACTGGCATAATGAAGAGGTTGTAAGTTTGGATAGATAAGATCAAATTGATTGAGGCTAAGATTGAGGGAGGTTGACATGGAAGGATATGAAAGACTAGATAAGAGATAAAATATGGTACACTATGCAAAAGGATCATGAATTAGGCTTGAAATCCATGGCCTCCTTGGATGATCCTTTGGAAATTATACTAAGGTTGGCATGTTGGAGAGGTTCTAAGTTTGGATAGATAAGATTAAATTTATTGAGGCTAAGATTGAGGAAGGTTGACATGGAAGGATATGAAATACTAGATAAGAGACAAAAGGAAAATATTTATAAATTTTAATATCAATCACACTATGAGGTGGAAGACGCCATTGGAACAACCATATCTATATTTGATGGGTAATTGCTTCTTGTCAATTGCATAACTTATATTTTTTAATTATGATAGTCAATAGTGTTGGAATCATGAGCATCATTGGTGCTAAAAATATTTACACAAAAGCCAAAATAACCATTGTTAGGATGACTACATAGGAAAAGATAAAATTTAATATTCTGGCAAAACTGTTACGAACCAGTTAGCAATGATGTCAATGTTATTTTCTTAAGTATAATATTTTTTCTTTGAGGGTAATAAATACCCCTAAGTTTTGTCTTTGGATTCTTGGTTTGATTGAGATGTTTTATTGCCTAGATGACACACATGTTGATAAAAGTTTAAGACTTGATGATGCAATCAAAACTGGATGTCTATATTTATTTTCATTTTAATGTAATTTGCATCAAAAATTGACCTTTATGTTCTAATTTTGAGATAGATAGATTTTATGTTACTTAAAATTCATGATTTAAAACGATTTATGCTTTTAATTTTTTGATTACTAACTATTTCAAATTTTATCCTTTTCAAAAGCATTAACTGTTGTTATGCCCCTATGTGCCCCCTTAAGTCTCAAAGGCAAAATCAAATTTGACCAATGAAACTTGACTGGACCATGAGATACATTATTTTAGTCATGAAAATATTATGATAAAACACTAAAAATTGGTCCAAGTCGAACAGGGGTAGAATGTATTGGGTAAAAATAAAATTATTTTTATCACTGATGATCATGTTGGAGAGCTTTGGACATGAAATCTCATCACTTTTTATTATGGTCCACTAAGTGATACCTACACATTAGGTGAACTCCATGAGGCCACCAATAATAGGACGAAAGGATCAACCTTAGGTATGTACTTTGAAACTAGACTAGTTTTATGTTTTGTTTTAAAAAACATCTCCAAAGAAAAGGGTAACGCTTCTATGTAGCAATGTCCCTATTGCATTGATGTTTTTTTCAAAGCAATAGCCTTTTACATTGTAATTACACTTTCACCATTGGGTAAGGCTTTCACCACTTTAATAGGATGTTTTGTTGTATGGTGGCACTTTCACCTCGTGAAGGCCCTTTTTCTTGCCAATGGTATTTTTTCTAGTCTAATTATTTATGCTAAATTTTGGGTTAAGACTAGATTTGCATTCTATATTAGAATACTAATAAATTAGTTGGCTCGTTTATGGTTGTAGAAGAGGCTTTAGACACTAGATTTCCAGGAACATAGGGTACATGAGTTACAGTCTATATATGCCTTCCTTGACTATTTTGGTCATGCACTTTTGGTAGTAGTAGGGTTGCATCATGTGGCCTTATTTCCAAAGGTAGAGTTCCATTAGACCCTATTAACTACCTTGATGTAGTGATGGTATTTGGAGGTGAATATATTTTAGCTGCCATGTTCAGCGCTCATTATGACACTAGTAGATATATGGCTTATTTTGAGGGTATCCATTAGAGGAGATCATGTGTATATGAGTCAAAGTTAGTAGCAAAGTCTAGAGTAGCTAATAGGGGATGCATAATTCCTAGTCATGTAATAAGGCATTAACATCAATGTCATGTATGCTAATGGATAGTCAAATAAACAAGACATATTATACTAGCTCTAGTGTTAGGGATTTTTATTGGGGATACCAATTAATGAGTAATGTAGTAGGATATAGGAGAGGTCATCATAGATATGCTAAATCAGGAAACCATTTTGTGTAAGTATGTTAGAGTTAATGTAATGTGCACTATGCCTTCCTTGACACTTGTCAAGTGTTAATGTGCACTATGCCTTCCTTGACACTTGTCAGTTTCACTTGACAAGTGTCATGCATTTCATATAGGCTTATGCCTATATATTGTAACTCATTTCATGAATAAAATAATCCCTTCAGTTTTCCCTCCTAACATTTGGTATCAGAGCTCCAGGCTTTCTCTGGCCTTATGAGCTTGAGGGGGATTTCCCTCATGGAAATCCTCCCTCCCCCTCATTTTTTGTTTTCCCTATTTTTTAAATTTTTTACCGAGGGAGTATGCTCTCCATCATTTGATGGATCAGAAACCAGATGGTAAAATTTTTTTAAGTATGGAAAATATTTTTTAAGAATGGTGTGTGTGAAATTTTTTTTCTTGCAGTGAAGACAGCTTTACATTTGTCAGCAATACCAGAATCAGTAATTTGCCGAGAAGAAGAGCAAAAAAAAAGTTATTTGAGTTCTGTAAAATGTGCATAGAGAAAGAGAAAGTTGGAAGCTTGTATGTGTGTGGATGCCCAGGAACTGGGAAGTCTTTGCTGCTGGAGAAAGTCAAATCTCTTTCTGTGGAATGGGCCAAAGAGGCTGGGGTTCCACCACCAAATTCACTGGTCGTTAATTGCACTTCTTTGACAAATGCTTCAAACATTTTCAAAAAGATACTGGAACAATACCAAGGTAGAAAAAAGAACTCTGCATATAGCTCACCATTTGAAGAGTTGAAAGGTCTCCTCTGCCAGAACAAGAAATCAAATGCAAAGAATATGGTGTAACTGATCGTTGATGAAATGGATTTTCTAATTAACAAAGATCAATCAGTTTTGTAAACCTCTTGTTATGACATTTCGAGCTTACTCAAAAGAACAGATATTAAAGATCGTCCAACAAAGGCTGCTGCGACAACTCTCCGAAATTCAAATTCGCGGATCTGTTTCTATTTTTTTTAGAAAGTGAGGCGGAGCTCGGCGAGTTACTCTGATGGCCCTGCTGCTGCCCAGAACTCTGGGTGTTCGTGGTCCCCGACCACTCGCCACCACTGCCGCAGCAGCACCATGGCTTTCCGCCGGCCCCACTGCCGCAGTAGCACCACAACTTTCCGTCGGCCCCGCCTGACACTTCCTTCGAGCACAGCTGATTTTGAGGATCCATTAGTTGCCTTTTTTTGTTTTCATTTTGTGTATGTCATAGTGGAGGACGACGCCTGCGATGGTCATAGCTATTGTATCTTTTTATACTGCACATGATTTCAACCCCTTCAATTTTTTAAGGGAACCCTCGATGCCCCCTCACGCATATGGGCGACGACTACGAGACGCTGCGATAGGCAATGGCGCGAGGAAGTTCTCTTCTGTGTTGTCGCGGCCTGTGCTAGATCTGGGCCATTGCGGTTCTCAGGGTGAGAGCAGTGTGAAGCCTCAGGACGACAGCGAGGAGGAGGAAAATTTCTATGTCGGCATGACGGCTTTGGCTCTGGTTCTGATTAGAGCTCCATGTAGCCCTTTTCTCTTGTGGGCCTGTTGTGTGTCTGTGCTGTGTAAGAAGGCTTTGGCTTGTGTCCTGCTCTTTCATTTTACAGCAATCAAGAGACTTCGGGTGTTGGTGGCGCTATCTACATCAGGTGTTTTTTTTCGGTGGGAAAATGTTTCCAGCGGGGCCTTTCGACGGTGAACCTCCAGCCATTCCTGCAGCTGCTCGTCCCAATCCGAGATCTAGCTAATACAATGAATCCGTTATCTTTGTTTTAATACTTTAAACGTTTGAGGATTTTTGTCCCGTGGATAAACCAACCGATTTGATATTTGCTATAGTTTTGTGGAAAACAGCTAAGCCCGAGGATTATGGAGTCGAGAAGGACAAGTTCATTTTACACGTGGAGGTCGTATAATGGCAAAATGGCGCACACGAAAGAAAAAGTGCAGTCGAACTCCGCGAGCCTGGAAACGATCAGAGAAATTGTCTCCATAATTTATGCTTGCGCGCGCCGGGCGACATGGTGGGCGATATTGCCGCCGGTTTAAATGCAGTAGTTTGCTGGGGCACGACTGGAGTTATTTTTCTTCAGCATGTTTTTTTATTGAATGAGGGCCATTTAAGTTGATATATTTAAATTTTTAAAGTGCCCATGATTTTATTTTAATTTTTATATAAAAGGGCCTCTTTTATTATGAGAATGGGAGCACGTCATTTTAATGTATGAAGATATTTTTTAAAAAGCACATGGAGACTATTTTTTTAAAAAGTGACAGGTCACTTTATTGAAGAACTTGTATGCCTAAATGGCCCATGTAATTCCCCTGCAAGGGAAATTGATGCTATTTTTTCTGCCTGAGAGTGATGCCGCCATTGAGCGATGTTGTTTTTTTGCTGCCTAGAGAGGTAAGTTACTGTTCTTTCAGCATGATGATGGCCCCTTTGATGGTGGAATATAGGGGTATTTATAGTCGTTGGAAACGTTTTTCCGTGATGGACACAATGGTGGTGTCATAATGTAATTTTGAGGCTGTTTCCATTGATTCTTTTAGCCTCAAAGTTTTTCTCCCTTGGAGTGCAATCTCGGTTGAACCCGACACTCCCAAGGTCACCATAAGGACACTTATACTAGGGACTATAGACAAAGACACCCTAGACTCTATCCGAGGTTGTTTTCGGATCTACTTCTGAAGACTACAGACGAAGACACTTCAAAGATTCTCTTCTTTTCTTCTTCTCTCCTCCTATTTTGATCTATGGCTCATTTTATTGTATTGAGTGCATTTTCGAGGAGATCGCACTCTTATATGGCTCGTTTTTCCTTTCATTAGGTGCATTTTCGGTGCCTCTTTTGGCTCGTTTTTCCTTTCATTGGTGCATTTCGGGAGATCGACACCTTCTAGATTGAGTTCACCATAAGGAGGGATTTCATACTCATGGTGAATCTAGTCAGTGACCTACGAGAGGCAACATCCTCTGAGGATGACCTGCAGAGGCAACAGACCCACAAGTGGATGACCCTGAGGCACCCATGATGACCCCGAGGCACTTAGCGGCCGACCTAGTGGCAACGGACCCGTGGAAGTGGGACCCCGAGGCAACGGACCGAGATGTATCACAGTGAATCTAGCATTATTCACAGTTGGAGAGCCAAGCGCAAAGAGCACGAGCCTAGACCAAATAAGAGAGGATGATAGGTTGTTTTAGAGAAGTCAACATTAAGGGGGAATGTTACCTAACCTAATGTTGACTTGTTTTTTTTTCTTTAGTTAGGATAGTGCACATTAAGGGGGGATGTTAGAGTTAATGTCATGTCACTATGCCTTCCTTGACACTTGTCAAGTTTTAATGTGCACTATGCCTTCCTTGACACTTGTCAGTTTCACTTGACAAGTGTCATGCATTTCATATAGGCTTATGCCTATATATTGTAACTCATTTCATGAATAAAATAATCCCTTCTGTTTTCCCTCCTAACTATGCCTTCCTTAACACTTGTCAGTTTCACTTGACAAGTGTCATGCATTTCATATAGGCTTATGCCTATATATTGTAACTCATTTCATGAATAAAATAATCCCTTCTGTTTTCCCTCCTAACAAGGACCATGATTCTAAGTTAACTATACCAATAACTCTATTAAAAAGTGTATAAAGGAGGAAGAGTATTATCATGTTGTATATTGCTCTAGGTGTGGACCTAGAAGGACATAACAATCATTCATCTATCAAGGATGTTAGGATAGGTGGAAAACACAAAGGTACTAGTGGTCTATATATGGAATCACTAGCTAGAGAGGGTAGGACAAGCCTCATATAGGTATTTTAGGTATGGAAAAGCAACTAATATATGACATATGATAAGGTCAAGTTACATTATGGCCCTTATATGGGTCAAAATAGTTGGTCAAAGGACATATATCGCTTGATATGGATTAGTAAAAGGAGATGGCTAGTGGGATCATAAGGAGAGTGGGAGATCCTTAATTTTGAGTGTATGGTCTAGTAGTTTGATTTACAGTAGGGCATCCCACCAAATCTAAACAATTATTTTCATTTGACTTAGGAGTAATAATTATTTCCAATTCCAAATCCTAATTCGTATCTAGAGTCTAATATTGATGATTATATCATTCTAGATCCTAAATCCAATGATCTAGCATCCACTATGGTTACTAGTATAGTATTAAACTATCCATACAAGAAGGGGCATAGTGACAAGCCTAAGGATAGATAAAAAATATACTAGAGAGATGGTCAGAGTGGATCACTAGAGGAGGAGCTCTCATGACACTAATGTTTATGATCACAATGAGGGAGGTAGGATCTAGTAGGTCAACTCAATCCTCTATAGAGTTAAAGAGGTGCACTAATCCAATAGGTGTCTAGTCTATAGGCTACACTAGCTCTAGCTTTGGCTCTAACTTTGGCTCTGGCTCTAGCTCTGACTTTGGCTTGGTCTCTAGATCTGGTACTCTCAACCACACATTTGATATCTTCTATGTGATATTTTACTATTGGGTCTATCATTGCAATTATTTTGAGCATAGCCCCAGTCACATCTACACATTTTGATATAGAAATCATGCATTTCTAATTTTAAGCCTTCCTAAAGAATCCTAATATTACATTAGTTTTTAGAAAAACTTGCATTTTATAAATTGTAACCATAATTGTTATCAACCACTAAAATTTATCTTATCCTTGATTTCTTTTGAGAATAAGATATTATTTTATAGAATCCATTTAATATATTTTTTAATTTTATCTCATTCTATTACATAATCTATCCACAATCAACATGTATTTTGTTGGTTATTTTATCTTTGTGCTAACAATATTTCTAAGAGTGATTATTCTCACCTTAAATCTCAGAGTGATGCAAATCCCAATATTTCTAAGAGTGATTATTAATATTTTGCTTAGGTTTATTTTTTTACAAACTCGGTCTTGCCACTTCCTATTTGACTATTATAACCAAGGCCTTCATTCTTTGGACTTATATTTGGTTTTTTGGGATTTGTTTTGCCTTGCTCATTTCTTCCCAATATTATGCCATTATATCTCATTATTTTCATTAATTTTGAGTCATTACTTTTTGTATACTTTTCAAAACACTCAATTTCTTCATCATCACTATGTTCATCAACATGGTCTTCAACACCACTATCACCAAAAATATTCAAACATTCAAACTCTTCATTATCACTATGCTCTTCAATAACATGGAATTTATTATGACCAACATAATCAACAAGATTGAGCATGAGATCATGATGCTCATATTCAACACAAATACTACTATTAAAAATGATGTTGAAATCACTAGTATCACAAGAAAAAAAATTCCTTTGAATAAGATCATTTATATCATAATAAACATATATCATCATAGCCTTAAGGCCACTTGTGTCACAAAAAATATTTACCATCATAGAATTGAGGTTGCTTGTGTCATAACAAGCATTTTCCATCATAGGCTTGAATTTCAATCTTTCATTTGTTTCCTCTTGGTTTCTATGCTTCACCTTGAAGATGTTAAGAGTGATTAATTCTTTGTAAATTGTCTTCACAACATCAATAGAAAATGTAACACTATTTTGAAAATGATCTTCAGAAGCATCAACTTCTTTAAGGATCAATTTTAAGAAACACCTAAGTGTTAAGAATTCTTCATCTTCATAAAGATCTTTAACTTCTTGGAAATAAATATTTTTATCTAGTGTCACACACTTTTGAACTTCAACTTGCTTCTCTCCACCTTCACTAGCTTCTTGAAAATAAAGATCATTATCTGGTGTTGCACACTTTTGAACTTCAACTTGCTTCTTGGCTTGTTTCCTCTTTGCCTTTCCCATTTAGTCAAGTGATGTGAATGCTTCTTATTGTAATATTTAGAATTTGTTTCCTTCAAAAAAATAGTGAGGGCTCCTTATGTCTCCCAAATGGTCATATTTCAATATACCACTAGTTCAATATACCTAATATTTTAATATACCCTTGCTTCCTATATACCCATTGGTACGTGAAAGAAGCTAGTCTTCTCCATATACGTGGTCATACATGAGGGACACATTATGGTGCATGAAAAAACAATATGTGGTATCATGATATTATAGAAATGGATTCATCCTATAAATGGCACCTACTTAAATAAAAATCCTTGTACATAGACACTTCCCTATATACGTGGATGTTTTTTAATTCTTTTTGGTGTTGCCCTACCTTAAGGGTATTATCTATCTCTGACTCATTACGTAGATTATTATTGTGGAACATTAACTATAGATGAACAATTTGATACTTCTATATATTGGTGAATGATTTTTGTTAATGGAAATAAGTTTCGTAACAAGTGGTATCAGATCAACAATTTTGGCAAAATAGGGATTATTTGGATTGTAGAATTAGGGTAAATATTTTCTAGAAAAATATCTCATCTTTCAAGAGCCATATCTTTGTAAAAGTTTATCTAATTTAGACATTTCTTGGATCATTTAATATGGAATTTGAAGAGCTTTAAAATGAGTGGTCATATGAGGTCACGGTTTCAATCCTCCTCAACGCTATTTTTTGGCACCCGCTCCTATTCAGTGATGCCCATCTCATTGGTGACACCAATTTTTGGTGAAATGATGCCCCCTGCATGCTCTTGATGCCCCTATCTGCCCTATGATGCCTGGCCTGCATGCAGTGACGCCCCTCACTGCTTTGTGACACCTGGCCTACGTAGTGACGCCCTAGTTGATGGCCAGCAAACACAAAATGGCACCCAACAAGAAAAAGTGATGCCCATCAAGAAAAAGTGATGCCCAACAAAAAAAATTGATGCCCTAAGCAAAAAAAAAATTCAATTTTTTGTCAATTTTTTGCTCTTTTCTATCATTTTTTTTTGTCATTTTTTTAACACATTTGTGACCTCAGAGAGTCGGTTTTTTTTCCACGGAGGCTACTTCTCTTTTCAACAAGGGCACTGGAGCAATTTTCTTCTCTCAAGACTTGCAACAAAGCAGTTTTTTTGAGGTATTCTTCCATATATACCTGCCTTCTTTTCAAGTTTTTCTTTGGAGGGATAAGTAGTTATTTATTGGAATTGGCATTTTTTTGTTCCACATTGTTCATTTTGCAACAACAAGGGGGGATTTCTATATGCATTTCTTTCTTGCAAAATTCTAAGACAAAGGGGGGAATACAAAATATGGAATGTGAATATATGCTACTCATCTCAAAACTGGCATTGTAAGAGGTGCATTTTCGGTGTAAACCGACACCTCAAGTAGGAAAATTTGTGGGCATGTGTGGATATTGTTCTTTTCGTATTTAAATTTCCTGTTTTCATGCATTAAACAATCACACAAAAATAAAAGCAAAGAAAAGACCCCAAATTTTTTACACCTACTCGTGCAATTTATTGCACAGCAGCGTTCGGTATATACGATACCTCTGGTCCACACTTACAGGTGATGTTGTCGTGCTTGGACTACTGTATCTAACACCTAATATAGCTGCAAAAATGATGTTTGAGCTTGTTCTCTATCAATCATCGAGGAGAAATAAGGCAAACCAGTTCTATTATTCATTCCATTTCATACCCACATCGTGATTGTTGTTAGGCGTAAATCCTGATGAAGGTCTTTTCAAAGTGTTTAGGGGAAGTTACACCCCACGCATGAGGAATAGACTTTCTATGGTAGGTGTCATAAAAAACACGATGCCCTTTCAGTATCGCCTAAGTTCCATGTATCGTGCTGCTCATATATACTTATAGTCTCCCTCACGTAAGGGCGGGTATATATAGAGTAGTTTTTTGGTATATAGGTATGGCAGGTATAAAGAAAGGGAGACCAATTGGTGATATAAGGAACCTTCACAATGGCCACTATTCATAAATATCTATTAAATTCATAGTTGCTAAAAGGTTCAAACTTTGTTCCATGGAAGACAAAGATGTGTGCCATTCTTTAGGTGGAAGATTTATGGGATGTAGTGACTGGCACTACAAAACACCCTCAAACAGTAGGACCATATCAATAAGATTTTGATAAGGACAAAAGAGATCTCATGTTTATCCTGCTTGCTACTACAGATGAGGTCCAACCTCATATCTATGATGCCAAAACCAGTAAGGAATCTTGGGATGCTTTGACTACTGTGTATGAAGGAAAGAATCAGTCCACTATTCTACACCTTCAAACTCAATTGCATACCCTCAGTATGAACTCTAGGGAGATAGTTGATCTATTCCTTTGTAGAGTGGTAGAATTGAAAGCCAAATTAAATACTATGGGAAAACCCATGGATGATACTCTCTTGACCTCTATCATCTTGAGAGCATTTCCAGAGTCCTACAAGATGTTGATCACCTCCCTCAATATTTTTGGTAGACAAGTATCCTTTGTAGAGTTGGTGAATTTGCTTCAAATTGAGGAGGCAAATCAGGTTCAGAAGGATGAAGTGCCAGATAATGCCCTTTATACCCAACAAGGTGGTAAGAAATAGGGGCAGTTTCAAAAAGGGGGTTCTTCTTCCAAAGGAAAAGGGAAACAATATCAACAGAAGGACAAACAATATTGCAAGATTTGTGATATGAATAACCATGACACTAATAGGTGTTGGTTTAAGAACAAGCAACAGAATGACCAACCTCATAAGCACAAGGGCAAAGGGAAACATAAATCACAAAAAAATAATAAGCAACCCAAGGGGCATGTTGCTTATGCTGAATCCAATTCAGCCTCAGATTATGCAGGGTCCGACTCAGACTCAGACTCTAAAAGAGCACACAAGGTGCTCATGACCCATACTTCATCTCCCCAGATAGATGTTGTATGGTATATTGATTCAGGAGCCAGTAAGCACATGAATAGAGACAAATCATGGTTTGAGACATTTGAGGAGAAAGAAGGTAAGCCAATAACCATTGTTGACAATCAAGTCTACCAAGTGAAGGGTGAAGGGAATGTTTATGTTACTCTTCTAGATGGAAAATGTCAGATTGAGAAGGTCCTCTATGTTCCTGGATTAGCTAACAATATTTTATCTGTTACCCAGATGTTGGATAGAAATATGGATGTTGTATTCCGAGTTGCAAAAGGCAAGAAGAGATGTTTTATAACCAAAAAAGGTAAACATGTAGCAATCGGATCATACAAGCATGGCTTGTTCATTTTAGATGCTATTTCCATGCCTCATGTTGCCCTAGCAGCAACTACAAAGGAGGCTACTTCTCTATGTCATAAGAGATATGGGCATCTAAGTTCAGGATATTTGCTCGAATTGAGCAAATATGAGATGGTGCGAGGACTTCCCCACCTTTCCTCCATCTTGCCAGTTTTCTCGGATTTCTTAGTAGGGAAGCAACATCGGGTACCTTTTGAAGCTAGCTCTTCCAGAGCTAAGAAACCTTTGGAGTTGGTACACGCCGATCTGTGCGGTCCTATGCCAACCAGCTATGGTGGAAAGAAGTATTTCCAATTGTTTGTTGATGATTACTCACGGAAGATGTGGGTTTTCTTTCTTCAATTGAAATCAGAAGCTTTTATGTACTTTCAACAATTCAAGAAACTTGTTGAGAAGGAATCAGGATGTTTCATCAAAACCCTCCACTCAGATCGAGGGGGGAATATACTTCCAAGGATTTTTTATCATTTTTTAAAGAACATGGGATTAAGAGACAACTAACTACAACCTATACACCTCAACAAAATGGGGTTGCAAAGAGGAGAAATTATTCCATTGTGGAAATGGTTCGATGTATGCTAAAGGGAGCACATCTTGAGGATCAATACTAGGTAGAAGTAGTAAACACAACATCATATCTCTCGAATAGAGCACCCACAAGGGCTCTACAGGGTAAAACTCCACAAGAAGCATGGAGTGGTAAGAAACCCTCCATCTCTCATCTAAGGGTTTTTGGATGTAAGGCATTCATACACATACCAAAACAAAAAAGAAATAAGTTAGATGAGAAGACCCTGAAATGTATCTTTCTTGGTTATGATGAGCATTCAAAAGGATATCGGTTGATAGATCCTATAACCAAGAAGACACATATAAGTAGAGATGTGGTATTTGATGAAACTTTCACATCAAATAACACAATTGTATACCTTGAGGAAGATGAGCCTAAGAAAGAGACTTCACCTCCTCAGAATAAGATTCCCAAATGGTATACCAGTACATTGAGAGATTCTAAGTTAACATCACTTCCAGATCTAACTCTAGATCGACCCTGTACTCGTAGTATGACTCAACAGAAGAGAGAATAGGCATCAATTTCAGAGGTTGATGAGCTTTGCCAATAGTTTGATGAACTATCTATGGATGCAGTGGAAGGTAGGGATATGGATATGGAGGATGAAAGGGTTTATTTGATAGCATTAGATGAAAATGAACCCACAAAATTTTAGGATGCACTTAGTAAGCCTCAGTGGAAGGCTGCTATGGAAGTAGAACATACATCTCTCATAAAGAATCATACATGGAAGCTAGTAAATATTCCTTCAGGAAAGAAGCCCATTGGTTGCAAGTGGGTGTTCAAAGTAAAATATAAGGTATATGGTACTATTGATAAGCATAAATCCCATCTTGTTGCAAAGGGCTATGCATAGAAAGAAGGCATAGATTATGAAGAGACTTTTGCCCCTACTACAAAAATGACCACCATTCGAGTACTTTGTGCCATGGCAGCTCAGTTTGGGTGGAAGTTACATCAGATGGATGTAAAAAGTGCTTTCTTAAATGGTGACCTACAGGAAGAAGTGTATATGGTCCAACCTGAAGGATTTGTTGTTGAAGGGCAAGAACAGAAAGTTTGTAAGTTGATCAAATCCTTGTATGGACTGAAACAAGCTCCTCGAGCTTGGTACATCAAAATTGACAGTCACCTCATGCAACATGATTTTCAAAGAAGTCCATCAGATGCAAATCTCTATATAAAGAATAATGGTTCTGATATAGCGATTTTGGTGCTATATGTAGATGATATGATCATAACAGGTAGTTCAGAGAGTATGATAGATACAGTGAAAAATGATCTAAACACATCTTTCGAAATGATAGATCTAGGACTTCTACACTATTGTCTTGGTTTAGAAGTAACTCAAAAGAAACATCATATACGAGTTACTCAAAAGAAATATGCCAAGACATTGATCGATAAATATCGGATGACTGACTGCAAGTCTAAAGCTACACCAATGGAGGCAGGACTTAAGTTATCTCGATTCGATCAATCTCCATAGGTATATGGCACTCTCTATCGTCAACTGATTGGGAGTCTCATATACCTCACAAACACCAGGCCAGATCTCAGTTTTGTTGTGGGTTATCTTTCATGATTCATGCAGGATCCAAAAGTGAGCCATTGGAAAGCAGTAAAAAGAGTTCTTCATTATGTCCGTGGTACAACAAATTTTGGCTTGGAATACAAAATGAATAACAAGTTCTATCTTCAAGGGTACACGGAATCTAACTATGTTGGATCCATTGATGATCGAAAGTCAACTTCTAGATACATCTTTCATCTTGGATCTGGTCCTGTCTCTTGGCATAGTAAAAAGTAGTAGGTTGTTGCTATCTCTTCTACCGAGGCATAATATCGTGCAGCTAGTGGAGTAGTCTACGAGATGATATGGTTACGTAGCATTCTTACAAATATGGGCCTTCCAAAGAATCTTCCTCTTCATTTGTTCTACGATAATCAAGGTGTTTTGAATCTTGTTAAGAATCCCATATTTCATGATCGCACCAAACACATTGACACTAGATGTCATTTCATTCGAGATGAAGTTCCAAAACATCATATATAGCTCCACTACATTCCCACTAATGAGAAAATAGCAGATATCTTCACCAAGGTGCTTGCTCATGTCAAATTTGAACTATTTCGCAATGCTATTTGCAGTTGCCAATAATGTAATAAGGGGGGATGTTAGCAAATGTAATGCATTGTATTTCATTATTGGGCAAAATATTAGCGCTCGTAGGCGCTCTCTAGGTAGGTTAGGTAACCACCCGATTGGTTCCATAACCACCAAGTTGTAACCTATTTAACACATGCAATATACGGGTTCAAATTGCTTCACGAAATTCAATAAATATTGTTATATTTTGATGCTTAACTCTTAATGTAAATAACCATAGAATAAAATGAAGAACACAAGATTATACTGAGAGGGGGGGTGAATAGTATAAGACCACTTTTCACTTTTCTTTTCAATACAATATTATGCAGTGTATAGATAACAGTATCAATAGAAATAATCAAATTAATGCACAAAACACCATCCACAAAAGTGACACAACAATTTATGTGGTTCACCCAATGCGGGCTACTCCATGGAGAAAATATTTTGCTAAAACTTTCTCAATCAATATCTTGGGAATCCTTACCAATTATAATGTTTATGGACCTATGTCCAAAGGATATGTTGATCCCCTAAATCTCAAGTTTGTGGATCTCTTCCATAGGAGAACTCTTTCCCCTTCTACTCTGGCTAGTGATCTTCTAGAATACTCTATCTCTCTGCTACACTAACTTGTGGATATCTCTCCACTTGAAGACTCCTCACTCAGATATATCTTCAATTATCCTGGCTGTTGGATATCTATCCACTGAGACTCTATCCTCTATACTCTGTCACCTCCAAAGCTCTATCAATAGGTTCACTCAGAACCTCTTCAAAATTTCTCAATAGGATCACTCAGAACCTGCTCAAATATGCTCAATAGGCTCACTCAGAACCTGATCAAATATACTCAACAAGCTCACTCAGAACCTGCTCAAATATACTCAACAAACTCACTAAGAAATTGTCCAAATCTTCTCAACAAGCTCACTCATAACTTGTCCAAATCTGCTCAATAATTCCTCTCTAGGACTTGCTCAAATCTGCACAACAAGCTCACTCAGAACTTGTCCAAATCTACTCAACAATCTCACTCAGAACTTGTCCAAATCTACTTAATAAGTCCTCTCTAGGACTTTCTCAAATTTGCATAGCAAGCCTTCACAAAAGCTTACTCAAAATCAGTCCACAATCCTTCTCAAAGACTTACCTCAAATCAACTCAACAAAATCTCAAATCAATCTCATAGAAGCATAAAGAGAATTTTTAGAGACTCAATATGTTCTATACTCAAATCCCAATATCAACTCAAATCAATATCAACTCAAATCAATATCAACTCAGCAATCTCATAGAAGCATAAAGATAATTGTTAGAGACTCAATATGTTCTATACTCAAATCCCAATCTCAACTCAAATCAATCTCAACTCAGCAATCTCATAGAAGCATAAAAATAATTGTTAGAGACTCAATATGTTCTATACTAAAATCCAATTTCTTTCTAAACTCAACTTAAATTAGAATATAGAATAGTTTGTTTTATGGAACTTGAACAACCACTTTACACAATCACTTGACTAGGCTCAAACAACTCTACTCAACCAATCACCACAAGGAACAACTTTTTCTCACAAACACTAGTCCAAGCATGAATCAACCAAATAAAAATGTCTTCAACAACACTCAAAAACAACTCTTACATAACAATTATACTCATGTTCTTTTCAGCTCAAGTCAAGTTCTTTGCACAACAACTTACTTCAACAAAAATGCTTATAAAACAAGGTTTTAATCACAACTCTCAAACCATAAAACCTTGAAGCATTAAACAAACCATTTTCGAATAGGAAACCACAATCAATCCTTTTCACTCCAATGATATTTCAGAAATCAACCACCATAACAATCAATAATCCACTATTTAATTTCTACAAATTCTACTTCATTCAAAACCCTTATTTCTCCTAAAATAATGCTCTCAAAAATTCAAATCAATATCATAAGGCTCAAATAATAATCTATGGTTTTCACCAAAAAAATAATTATTTAATATTTTAAACACAACAAAGGTTTACAAAAATAAAATATTTCCTAACCCTTATCACTCCAAACTTTAGAGCATTAATTAAATTTTAATCAAAAAATTCGTATACCTCCTTAATGGGTTTCGATCCCTCGACCTGCCCTCACTGTGAGTGCCTTAGCCATGGCTAAGATAGCCAAATGAGCTACCCACTCATTCGCAATGCAAAATGGGCATGACTTCCCTTTATTTACTATAGACCCACATGCCTCAAATAAACCGTGCACCCTTGGCGCTTCAACCACAAAGCACAATGAACGAACCTTGCCAAAATCGAGTGCACGACCTCGTGCTACCAAATACCTTTGCTCTTCCCAAGTTTCCAATAGGCCACACTGCCCAAGGTGACTTGGGTTTCACACACCGTCCAATTTATTCATTGCTTCCATTACTAAAACCTTTTTTTCGCGTGAGCTCTATTTGCTTTCCAAAAATCACATTAACAACAAGAGCAAGGATGATTAATATTCAAACATTTAATGACATATATATATGTCTTCCCTTAGCTTGGAAACGTCAGTGCTTTTGAACCTTCCTTTATGACGTCAGCGAATATTATTTTAAAATTAAAATTTTAATTTTAAATAAATTAAAATTTTAACCAAATCTTTGAAATTAAATATCTCCATCATCGGGGCACATTTTTCGATGAAACGAAAATCCAACTTGGGTTTTAAGAAAAACCCATTTCAAATATGCCATCCATGGTTTTAAATAAAACCTTTGAAATTAAATTTCTTCATCATCGGGGCACATTTTTCGATGAAACAAAAAGCCAACTTAGGTTTTAAGAAAAACCCATTTCAAATATGCCATCCATGGTTTTAAATAAAAACCTTTTGCTAAGCTTCCCTTGAAGCTCATTTTAGAACCAAATGCCATGCATCCCTTCTTGAATATTTGATCAAAACCTTTGCTTCTACACAAACATATTGTTAGCTTACATAGATCCTTTTGACATCAATGACAACTCTTAGCTTAGGAACTCAAAATGTCCAACAATCTCCCCCTTTGTCATTGATGGAAACCCATATCCTTTTACTAAAATCTAACCTTTTTTCTTGCTCCCCCTGGGACTTTGCTCCCCTGGCTCAAATATTTCTCAAATATCAAATCTCTCCCCATATCAAAACTTTCCTCAATATACACAAATCTCTCCCCCTTTGTCATCAATGGCAAAGGGTCACCTTTGGGGCTGGGGTCCAAGAATAAGCCTCTTAGCTTAGCCCCTCCCCCACCTCCTCATGAGGTGGTTAATTCTGGGGTGGGAGTATTTCTACTCCCCAAAAACACTGCTCTTTACCTTTATATTTCTCTCTTCCTTTCTGAGTTTTTTGAATCCTCTCACTATTTCTTTCCAAGCCATCATCCATGTTTCTGTTATCATTTATGTTTCTGTTATCATTTATGTTTCTGTTCATATTCCTATTCTTGTTCTCATCCATATTCCTATTCCTGTTCATACCTACTTCTGGAATATTTGATCTACACCATCTTGTTGTGTGTCCATAATTATTGCACTTATAACTCTTAATGTTATTATTCCTTGGAGGTGCAAATATCTTAGGATACCTCCTAGTGAAGCCATATCCTCTTCTACCATGAACCATGCAATTCATTGCTTTGTGACCATACTCATTGCATGAGTAGCAATACCCATGGAAAAGTTATCCTTTCCCATATTCTTGTCTTTCATATGACTTGCACTATGAAGCCATGTGCCCAAACCTATGACATGAGAAGCATCTCCCATTGAAGCTTCCTTGCCTAGACCTCATTGGTCTCCTATTCTGATTGATGTTCCATATGTATCTTCTTTGTGCATTATTCCTATCTTTGTTGAACTCTCTGTTGTCCAACTCACCCTCTGATATCTCATTCCTACTTACATTGTCATCTTCTGAAGTATCTTCTTTCGAAGTTCCTTCTTCTTCAATACTTGAATTAGACTTTTATTCCCATTCGTTTTGAACCTATTTGGAACCAAGACTTGTCTTGATTTTTGCTCCTCTTTGTATTTTAATTATTTTTTCTACACTCTTTGCAATATTTACATACTTGTACAACTTTTTATTAGATTCCTCTAAATATTCCTTTAGTAGTGCCACTTCTTGTGTTAATTTTTCACACTCCAAAATCTTTGTTTCTAACTTGTCCTTGAACTTACTTGCCTTAGCCTTTGACTTCTCTAAGTCCTCCATGAGCAATAATATTTCTTCTTCACATTCTTGAAACTAACTTTCAAGCTTAGAGTGTTGGTTTCTTACCTTCTTTACTGTGTCAAGGGCATAGATAAGTTCTCCCTTGAGATCACAACCTTTCTCTATTGAGTAATCCTCTATTTGTTTGCCTTTGTCCTTATCATTACTTCCTTTTGACTTGTCTTCTATAGGATTAGTTACTTCATCTTCTAGAGCCATTAGAATATTCTCATCCGGTCTTTCAAGTGCATCTTCAAATCCATCATCACTGAAACTGTAGCTATCCCTAGTGCAATCATCTTCAAGATGTCCAAATTTACCACATCTAAAATATTTGAGAATAACTGGAGTCCTTTTGTATTTAACCATAAATAGGACTTTATTTATATCATTGTCTAAAAAATTAGCATCACTATCAATTGAGTACTTACTTGCATTATCTACATAGTAGCTTTTCTTTTGCCTTTGGAAGAACTTATTTCCTTGTCTATATTGTCCATCTTTCCCTTTCTTTCGGTACCTATGTCTTTCTGATTCTTTGTACCTATGATCCTATTTTTCTTCATCACTTTTGTACTTTGGATCTTTGCACTATGTTTCATAGTGTCCATACTTTCCATTGTAGCAACCCCGAGAACATATACACTAGTCCCTTTTTTAACCCTACTTGCAATGTTATTTAAAAACCCAAGATGACATGGAAGACAAAAATAAAAAGCATATAACACGAAATAATAAATATGGATCTCTTTATTGATATTGAAGCTTGGTTACATGTCGGTCCCTCTTAGGGATACCCATTTTGATACTATAAGTTACAAATAGGCAAAGAGTGCCCCTTCCGTGAAGAGGTGGTGCACTTATAAAATCTTCCCAGTTTTGCACATGAAAATGTATGAGGTCTTACAGATGCCTCCTTCTCTAGATCTATTTCCTAGAGGGATCCCTTTTGCTCTTGTATGTTGCAAACTTTGTCCGATGTACCTGTGGCCCTACAAGAAATGAAACAACAACACATGTTTAGGTGTCTGAGATTGCCTCCCCGGCTAAGGTTGTTAGTAATCAAATAATGTAATGGAAATATGATAAAACTATGCCATGAAATCATGTAAATCTATGCTAATGATATGAAAACATAACGAAGCAGAATAAAATATGCTATGTCTAAAACCTAAGCTAAGCCTGCGAGCCACTATCCAAGACAACGACTACTAAAGTAAACCTTTCTCTCTTTGCCCTAAAGCTATGGGTCAAAGCCTATATCTGATGTTGAAATAATATGTGTTATGCTCTTCAATCCATCAGAGCTTCACCGTACATGTGATCTCAAAGAGAACTCTCCAAGCCTCGAAAGCTCCCCTCAAAAAGATGTCTCTCTCTAATATGATAAAATGAGGATCTCCTATCTCTCTTGTCGTATTGTGATAAAGGATAAAAGATATCTGGATGTCCACCCCTTTGACGCTCTTAGGCTTACACACTTTATAGTGTGAAACCCTAGGTCTATTTCCAATATCTAGATATGAATTTATCATACGTAGTGCAAGTTAGCATGAGAAGCTTTTGTTCATTGTGTATGTTTGAAGGCCAGTTAACTAAAATCTAACTGCCCACTTGAGTCTTCTATTCAAAATGGTTGTTAGCATGAGAATATTTTATCCTTTTTTATGTTGGGAGGTCAGTTAACTTAATTATAAATACAAACTCAAATCTCCTATGTCAACTAGTCGTAAAAAGGAATGTAAAGTTACTCTCACTTACCTTTATTGCATGCAGACTACCACTTCCAACTATGATTAGGCCTATTTGTAAGCAAAAATTCTTCTAGGGTTTAGCTACTGTCATCTGCAGTGAAAAATATCTAGCCGCTGTCATTTGTAGTGGCTAAGGTCTAGCCACTCTAGGCTCGAGCGATTAGGATTTGACCGCTCTTGGCTTGAGTAGCTAGGCTTGGATGGATTGAAAAGGCCCTAAGTGAGTGGTGAGAACCACTGTTAATGCTTGGAAAGTATAATATTATTTCATATGATCTTATGAATGTGTCTATTGAGAGCAGCTTCCCTAAACATGAACTAATTTAGGTGTCTACAGATGCCCCTTTTGTGATGTGCTATGTGGAAAACACAATGCTGAGAAAAAATGTAGACTGATCTGTTTGTAGGGTGTATGGTGATCAATGGTCTGATCAATTTCGGATGGCCCAATCATGCAAGATGGCGTACATCCCTTGAATAATTGCCTCAAAATTTGGAGGACTTAGCTCAGTGGATTTTGCATTTTAAATTGCACTCATTCCTCAAAATCAATCGGGTAGCTTCAACTGCTACAACAATTTCGATCGGTAGGAGAGATACAATTGAAGATGTCATGTCTGCTTACGTTACCAGCAAACAAGGGAATTTTGTGATTGTTGTATGAAATTATTCATAGGACGAACATGATTTGTTATGATCGAGTGATCTTTTATTGATTTTAATTATGATTAAGTTGAAGTTTTGAACTACTTCCTCACACAATGAATTGGTGAAGAAATGACAATGAATGAAGCGACAAGTCGCTTGAACAATATGACTAATCTAGTTCCTTTCTAGAATTTGTTGCTTTTAATGGGAAATCCCACATCCAAGTGTGATTCCAATTGTTTATGATAATCATCGATCCCTATCCCGAGGAGCATTCCAGCCATCAATAGCCTTTTTAGGGAGTTAGGATGAGTGATTTAATTTATGTTCATATTGTATCACTTTGAATTAATGTTTTTGATGTCATAGAGTAATTAGAATGATCCTTTCACACCCGTGGAGCAGTCTGACCATCTTGGTATTCTTTGGGATTGAAGGGTGGTACATCATAATTCCAAAATGAGTTGTTTTTGCCCCAAGTGGCCTTATGGTTGTCTACTCATCTCACCGAAATACATGAAGCGCAAATCACTGCAATATTCAAGTGGATAGAGTAGGTAAATGGATACGAGGCCTACCTAATATTGTGCTTTTATGTGATTTTTTTATTATTTTTAACATTTTGATGATCTAAAACCACCGAAGTGTGTTTAATTTTTGTTTTTGTGGGATCCCTCAAGGAGAAAATCCCTTATTATGACCATGAATATGGCTGCTGTCAGTTCTAGTGGCTTATGAGTTCTTTCCTATGGCCGCTATAGCCTTGAGTGGCCAAGAAGTTTGGGCCACTGACGTCAGTAGTGGCTAAGGCATAATTAAAGAAATATAAAATTTGCTTTTCTAGGGTTTGAACTATCACTTTCACTGTTTGAAGATTCACTTTGGGAGATTTGGTACGACGACGATGGTTGCAACTTTGAAACTTGTTGGTGCTAAGGACATGGCTACGTAGGACGAGACATCAGATATTGGAGGAGCCATTTCTTCTCGAGTATTTTTCTCTTCAAAACCCTATCTCTCTTTTCCTTATCTGTGTAAAACTGAACCTCACTAAGTAATGGGTAAACTGAACCTCACTAAACCTATTGGTAATGAATAAAAATCCGTAATTAGGATTAGAATCCCATTTGCTATGGTGGGTTGGTCCCCAATTTTGCTTTCTATTACTGGCTTCAACCTACGGTTTTTGAAATTCTTCAGTTATTCACCTGATGCCGTCATTTTGGGCATTTTGAACTTCGCCTAGTTTTGATGCTTGGGTGGGAAATTTTACTTTCCTTTTTGTTTTTTTTCCCTCCCTATGTTGTTTTATTAGAGTTATTTTGTTATTTTTGCAATTTTTTTTTATTTTTTGGCAAAGGGTTCACGGGTTTGTCGTGCTGTCCCTTGGCTGATGTCGCTCAAAGAGGTCGACTCTGAGCCGCTATCGCTCAGAGCGGCCAAGCTTGAATCCCAACGGTCAAAAATTTAACCATTGGGTCTTGGCCGCTGCTACCTCCAACGACCAAGTTCTGGACATTGTAGGTGACAACAACTAAACCCTAAGCCTTGTTTTTTGCATTTTTGTTGATTTTTTTTTATGACTTTTTTTGGAATTTTTGAATTTTGATTTGCTTGATTAGGTGTAATCTTATCCTTTTTGCTTAGACTTAAAATAGTCCATATTATTTTGCACCATTTGCATATGTATTGTGAATTATGCCTTAGATACACTATAGTTATGTTTTATTTTCTTCTACTTTGCTTACATCCTTACTTCTCACGCTCAGGACCCGAAGCTCCTGCTTGACTTATTTCCTAGCTTTAATGATATGGACCGGACATGGTTCAAAGCCCAAGGGTTGTAGTATATCATCATGATACATTACATCATGGTAGATCAGGCTTACCTTACAACTTTGACCCATCGCTGGGACCCACATACTAATACCTTCCACCTCCTAATCGGTGAGATGACCATTATGCTGAAGGATGTTTATAGGATCTTTTAGATTCCATTTGATGGGGTGGACATTGTCTCTTCGACCACTAATGATCAGGTGGTTGTATTCACTTGATTTTTTGGAAGGCATTCTGTGGATGCTCACAAGGACACCAAGTCCGAAGGAGTGTCCATCAGCCACTAGCAAGGGGAGGGCGTCTTCACGAAGAGGCACATCATATTGTTGATGTTGATCAGCAATGTTATTATCCTAGACTACTTGGGTTTGAGGTTCCCATGTAACCTTCTAGCAATGGTGCAAGATCTATTGGATAGCGAGGATCCTATCATCTATGCATGGGGTAGATTGCTATTGGATTAGTGCTACGATGAGTTGTACCACATCCATCAACGACGATGCATCAACATTACCTGTAGCTTGCTCCTATAGGTTTGGGGATGCGAGCACATTATGGTAGATCACCCTAAGGGGCTCCTAGCTGATATTACAATGATTGATGCTCAGACATAGTGCTATACTACCAGATGGTCTTGAGAGCATGAGGAGAGTAAGAGCCACACTTTTGTAGGGGATTTGTCCCACTACACTGATGCTTTTACCAAACTATTGGCCAAAGATGTCATGTGGTGGCCTTAATATGAGTGTCCTACTTGGGATGATACAGCTAGCTTTAATTCCAAGACACAACGTGAGTGATGGCTCTTTGGCCGTAAGATTGCCATCCGAGAGTATTTCTTCTACTCTCAGGTTCTTCGTCAATACAGATTGCAATAGGATGTGCCCTTGATACCGTTCTTGTACAGGCACCTCACAACATATAAGGACCTACCTCCATGGCATATTACAAAGCTTTCATATGAGGAGGATGCCCTAGATGTTGACCCTATAGTGGCTGGGGAAGTTACAGAGGCCTACACTCAGTGGTGGGATGATCGAATGTGGCATGGTGTTGGTAGCCTAGGGGATGAGGATGATGGTGGGGGTAATGGCACAGATCCGAAAATATGTAGAGTCTGATATAGGACCGAGGTATGGGTCAGACAGCAAAGCAGGTGGTAGTGGAGGATCCTGATGTTCCTAAGGAGAAGGAGGAGCTAGATCCCAAGGAGAGAGACTCTCCTTTGAGAGTATAGTTACATGAGGTCGAGGCTGAGCTTCAAGCCACTAAGATCCAAGTACAACAGTGAGATGCTACCATTGAGAAGCTCTTAGTACATATACAGGCTCTATAGGCTACTATTGTGGGTGGCAATGTCAGGATGCAGTTTGTTGCTCCACCTTCTACACCACAAGAGGTTCCAGTGGCAAGTTCATGGGAATATGTGGGACAGCTTCAGTATCTATTGGATGAGCATGAGGAGTGGATCTAGGGACTTGTGGATCATGTCACCCTCTTTTATATGTATCTTAGGAGGCATGGGATTGTCCCTAAGGATCTAGCAGGTGTGGGTGGTTCTTAGGTTAGTGGGCACTCCATCTCAGGGCAATATTTCACTCGTCCTAGGTAGAGGACCTGAAATCGGATAGAGATACCTATAGGCTCGCATCATTCGACTCGTGACACCACCATAGGGGGAGGTGGTACTAGAGGATGTGATGTAGGGGGCTCAGGCCCGATGTTTGATTGATGCTTTACTTGGTCCTTGATCTATTTTTGAGGTCGACTGGCCTATATGACTGTAGCCCACAAGAATTTTTGTATATCCATTGGACTTGACACACATAATTTTATGATAGATTTGCATTATGACTTATTATGTGTATCATTTATTGATCATGTTTTTGTTTTTATTTTATTTTATGATATGATGCGATGATGGTATTATGATGATTTGCTGAATATGTTAGATGATATATGATATTGAAGATGTGTAGATGGATGTGTAGATGCTTAGATGGATGTGTAAATGCTTAGATGATTTGATGATATGATACGATGTATTTTGATGATGAATGATGAGTTTATGATTGTATGCAAATGGATATTGCCTATATGTTTTATGATGTTCTTTATGGATGATTAATGACTTATTTTTGTGAATGAGATGTTATTGCTAAATGAATGTTTTAATTTTGCTTTAATTTTATGCATCTAACTTATGTGATGGGATGGTATAAATGAACCTATATGCTCTAATCACTTAAAACATACGGAATGCATATGACATTGACAATCTTAATGGGTGATACCACAGAAAGTAAAAAAATAACCATGAATTTAAATAATCACTGTTATCATAAGAATTGATTAAGTATTCATATATGAGATGTAATGGTGTGTAATGTATTTTATTAACAATTTTTTGTAAATTAAAATATATAAAATAGTTAGTGGTCGTCTATATACTATTTATAATATATATGCGGTATCTGTCCTGCTATGTTGATACCCCCTAATTTATAGAATCTTATAAAGAAAGTTATGGTGTGAATGATGTTATGATTTATTGCTATGTAAGAATTTTTGGGGCTTTCCAGAGAGTCAAACACTCTAGTTCCCTTATCAACAGTTGTCTACTTACCACTTAGATTTTTGAAAATTAATGCTTTTACCATGGACCTAGTTTTTCATGATATCTGTGTGTGCAAGTGATTCTATATTTGGAGATAGAATTCAAGCATTTCCTCCGATGTCAGGAAGGATTCTTTCAACCCATTACTAAGATCAGGGATGCTCAAGTGTTCATCTCATCCTTATGTTGGACTTAGTTGGATTATACCACTAGGCAATATTTGGGTACCTAAGCTAGCTCGTCCACATTCAAACATTGGTCTACACAAATGCATGAAGCAATTGTGGTAGACATATCGTCATGTGTAAGGATTTCTCATTCTAGTTTTGTATAATGTTGAGAATTCCAAGGATTCAAGATTTATTCCATTTTGGCTTCTTTTTTTGGCTTTGGATATTTGCTCATATGTAGTGATGAAAATCACCTTTTGTTTTGATTGATTTTTCTTTGAGCTTTGATTTTTTTTTTGAATATATGATTTGTGTATCGGATTATTGCTTTGAAATCTGGACTGTATGCTTGGTATTTTGAATATGTACTTTGTTTTGGGATTTTGCTTATTTTAATTTAAGCAAGGGATTTTGAATAGGGTAAAGCTTGTCCTTTTGCCAATTCTCAGCACCTTTAAACTGGTTGCACATGGGGATAAGGAAGGAAGATCCTTTTCACTTAAGGTAACCTAGACCGCTTTGCAGCTTTCATATTTTCCTTGTTCCAGCTAGGAATTTAGTGTTTCAATTAGTGACGGTATCTTGACTGTCCAATGTATTATCACAACTAGACCTTTCCTTCTACTAATCAAAGTTGTTTTTTTCAAAATTTGATGAGATCACTAGGTGTGGTTGATTAACCAAAAAACCTTAGTATATTATGTATAGCAACAAATGATGGTTGTGTTGAAAAACACAATTACACACATGTATGTTGGAGGTATGGATTTGAATGATTTGCATGACAAATTGTGGTATCACTTTTAAGACTCTCATGACATATGCAATTTTAGTGGATATGAAAATGCAATGCAATGTTGTGGATGCAAGATGTGAGATGCATTTTTTTTTTTTTGTATTTTTGATTTTATGTTGTTTTTGTATTTTTGATTTATTTGACCAAAGGGCTTATTATGCCTTTGGGGTTTTTTTGAATTGGGATTTGACCAAGCGGTTTGAATTACCCTTGGAGCCTTTTTGAATTGATGTTTGACCAAGCGGTTTGAATTACCCTTGGAGCCTTTTTGAATTGATGTTTGACCAAGCGGTTTGAATTACCCTTGGAGCCTTTTGATTTGATTTTGATCAAATGACATGAATTACCCTTGGAGCCTTTAACTATATTGTATTTCACCAAGCGGTTTAAATTACCCTTGGTGCCTTTGATTTGATTTTGACCAAGTGGTATGAATTACCCTTGGAGCCTTTGATTATTATTTTTTTGACCAAGCGGTTTGAATTACCCTTGGTGCCTTTGGTTTTATTTTGACCAAGTGGTATGAATTACATTTGGAGCCTTTTATGTTTTTATGCTTTGTTTTTTTTTTGACATATTTGAATGTTTTTGAATTTTATGGAATATTTGAATGTTTTTGAATTTTATGGAATATTTGAATGTTTTTGAATTTTATGGAATATTTGAATGTTTTTGAATTTTATGGAATATTTGAATGTTTTTGAATTTTATGAAATATTTGAATTTTTTTGAATTTTGTTTTATGTGTAGAATACCTTTAAGTGAATGATATTGAGAGGCTCAAGTTCTTCAACACCATCTAATGATATAATGTAATATGCTCCAGGTCCAACTCTCTATGAAATTATGTATGGACCTATCTAGTTTACCGCAAACTTATCTCGCAAATGCAGTGGTAAATTTGAATTCTATTGGTTTTATTTGAGAACTAGATCTCCAACCTTGAATTCCCTTAAATGGAATTTACTATTGTAAGCTCACGTAAGATGATCTTGGTAAACTTGAAGATGTTATAAAGCATTGACTCAATGTTCATCAAGAAGCATCAACTGATCAAGGCGGTCTTGTCGCACGGTATCATCATATATGAAGTCCTTTAATGCTATGCGTAGAGTCAAAATTTCTAACTCTAGTGGCATGATGGCCTCAGTGCCATAAACTAGTGAAAATTATGTTGCCCCAGTGGGCGTCCATATACTAGTCCTGTATGCCCATGGTGCAAGAGGCAACTGCATATGCCAGTCCTTGTGATTTTCTTGCACTGTCTTCCTCAAAATGGAGACTATTATTTTGTTTGAGGCTTCTGCTTTCTCGTTTGCTTATGGATAATAAGGCATCGAAAAAATATGCTGAATATGGTATTTGTTCATTAAAGCATGAAATTTTTTATTTTTGAAATATGGCCCATTATCCGATATTATCTTTGAAGGGACCCCAAAATGACTTATGATATTGTGGAGTATAAACTCCGCAATCCTTGGTCTAGTTGTTGATGTTAAGGGGATCGCTTCTACCCATTTAGTGAATTATTATGTGGCTATTATGATGAATGTGTGTTGGCCTGAGGACGGGAATGAGATCTTTCCAATAAAGTCTAGTCCCCATTGCGAGAATGGCCATGTTGCCTGGATGGGCTGCAAAGCTTGCGATGGTAAGTTCATTATATTTGAATGATGTTGGCACTTACTATATTTCTTGACATACTTGCATCAGTACTTTTCCATTATGGGCCAATAGTAGCCCATTCTCAAGATGTGCTTAATTATGGATATGCCACTAAAATTTCCTCCACATGTACCATCGTGAACTTGTGAAATTGCCCAGGATGCTTCCTGGGGCTCAAGACAAAGGAGTAATACTCCATCATATCCTCGTCTATAGAGGATTTCTCCTATAAAGATGTATCTTGTTTCTCTCTGTTTGAACGTTTGCCTTTCAGTATGTGACAAACCTTGAGGTAATATTCCAAGCTTCAGGAAGTCTCACAGTCGGGAAAGCCAATCCTGATAATCCACGACTTCTATAGAAAAGATAGCTTGCTTTTCTCGTATTTTCGAGCTAGTCAACACGGATTGAGGAACAACTCTATGGTGTATGGTTGCACCACACTCCCCAGGTCCTTAGGAGATCAAATAACCCTAAGATGTTGTTTGCAAGAAGTCTCTTGCTACGAAGGACCAATCCTGATTGTGCTCAATGTTGATCATGTTGACTGATTCTTGATTGTCAAAAGCTTCACGACGTATTACTGAGTGCGAAAGCACTCTCACATGAACATTTATAAAATTAGAAGATAGATTTTAAGGGATTAAGGATCCCAAAGAGGCCATAGTATTTGCAAATATATTCAATGTACGATGGATTGCCTCGATGTCATACCATTCCAGTCAGTCTAGGCAGGTGTCAACAAGTTCCTTGTAAGTCTTCAAGAGTGGGCACCTGCATTGGAATAGTCCTTTGACCTGGTTTACTATGAGCAAGGAGTCACCAAAGATATTCAGTATTTTAATGCCCATTGCCATGGTTGTTTGGAGTCCCAAGATCAATGCTTTATATTTTATGTTGTTGTTTGTGCACAAGAAGTCTAGTTTGAATGATAATGAAAATGGAGTGCCCTATGGTGTGATAAAGACAATCCCTACTCTACCTCCTTGTTCACACTTCAAACCATCAAAGAACAATGACATGTCTCTTTCTTTCTTAGGTTCTTCAAGTTTTGGCAGATCTGATAATGCAAAGACTACATCATCAAGAAATTCTATGGTGAGAGGCTTGTTATCCTGAAGAGGCACCTCTGCTAATTGATCTGCTATGACTTGTCCCTTTATGGACTTTTGGCTTATGAACTCTAGATCAAATTCTGTCAATAGCATGATCTACTTTGCGATACATGTATTGTGATATGCCTTGCTCATCATGTACTACAATGAATTTTATTTTGATATGACGTAGGTCGTATGGCTCAACATGTAGTGTCGCAACTTTCGAGTTGCAAAGACCACTGCTAAACACAACTTCTCAACATACACATATCCTAGATCATAGCTCACCAAGGTGCAACTAATGTAATATATGGCTTGCTCTTTGTCTTGTGCATTCTTTTGGGCTAACATGGTTCCCAATGCGAAATCAGTAGTCGATATATATAGTAAAAATGATATGTCTGGCCTTGGTGGAGCCAATACTGGCGGCGTTGCCAGATAAGTCTTGATCTCTACAAAAGCTTTATGGCATTATTTGTCCCAATTAAAGGGAACCTCTTTGCATAGCAACTGATTCATAGGTCTACATTTATCTGATAATTGTACGATGAATATTTTGATGGATGCTATCTTGCCTTGTAGGCTCCTCAATTCCCTAATGTTGGTAGGGGCAGCCATTTCTAATATAGCCTTTACCTTTGTAGGATCGACTTCAATGCCTCTCTTAGATACGATGAATCCCAAAATCTTGCCAGAAGTTACGCCAAATATGCACTTCTTAGGATTCAATCAAACATTGTGTTCTATGAGGCGATCAAATATTTGTCTAAGGACTTCGGCATGCTCTTGACGCAACAGGGACTTGGCCAGTAAGTCATCCATGTAATATTCCAATATCTTATGCATATAGTCATGGAATATATATGTCATGGCCCACTGATATGTGCAACCAACATTTTTGAGACCAAATGGCATCACTTTGTAATAGAATGTTCCCCATGGAGTAATGAAAGAATTTTTATGTTGATCTTCGAGCTTAATCCGGATCTGATTGTATCTAGAAAAACCATCCAGTAGGGAGAGCATTTCATGACCTGCGGTTGCATCCACAAGAGCATCTATGTTTGGCAACAAGAATGAATCCTTTGGTGTTTCCCTATTTAAATATTTGAAATCCATGCAAATACGGACTCTTTCATTGGGTTTCCCCATGGGTACCATGTTCGACACCCACTTAGGATAGTCGATGGGAACTATGAATACTACATCCAGTAGTTTTTGCAATTTGTTCTTCACCATCAAAGCAATGGTTGGATGCATTTTCCTTAATTTTTGCTTGATTGGCTTCTTCATGGGATCCAATGAAAGGTTGTAAATGACTAACTTTGGATCTATCCCTGGTATATCTTTGTAAGTCCAAGCAAAAATGGTTGACCTCTCTTTGAGGAGAGGAATTAGGATGGCTTGTTCCTCTAGAGATAAAATTTCTCCAAAATTGACTTTCCTTAGTTGGGTATGATCATCGTTGATGTCCACCTCAAAATTCGCTTCAATAGCCATATGTGACCCCTACTCCAGCTGATGAGGCATGGGTATCAAATGAATGTCATCGATGGGATTTACAGGACCTAGTGACTCAGGTTCCAAACCAACATGGAAGATGTCATACGCACAACCTAATGAAAAATGGAATGGCTATAACATCTCTATGGGTGAATTAGCACGATCCCAATCAATAGCCTCTACATCAAGATGCAATGATTTGGTAGGATCTACTGGATTATGAAGTGGAGTGGTCAAATCAATGAATATCATGTTGATGGATGGGATGAAATCTCTAGGACCACATGGGTGCAATCTTGTCTCAGGGGTTTTCCTTCCATACTCGCGATGAGGTTATGGAGGAATGGGAATTTCTAGATCTGGCCCATGAGTAGGGCAGAAAATAGGATCATTAGGCTCTAATTTCTCTTTGAATATAGGTGGAGGGGATTTACCATCCGATGAATGGAAGCTAGGTCGATAGGTCTCCCCAAAAATCATAGATGAGGGTCTATGGCACGAAGTTCCACCTCTCTCTCTACTAGCTCGTTGACTTGTTGCAAGTGGTGAGGTCCAAGATAAGCCATCTCGATATCATCCTCAAAGTCATCATCACTTATCCAAAAATAGTTAGCATTGGTATGTGGTCCTAGGACAAGGAGCTCTTGTCTTGGCCCCAAGTAGGCCATCTATGTTTCATCTTCATATTCTTTATCACTTATGAAGACTCCATTTGCATTTTTATCTTGCCCCAAAGTCAGGGTTTGATGGCTTAGGCCTAAGTAGGCTCTTTATGTTGAGTCTTCTGATTCACAGTCACTTTTATCTGATGTATATCCACTCTCATCATAGATGGACCATGTGAATCTTTGTAAATGGTGAAGCCCCTGATAGACTAAGCCAAGTTGTACCTCATCATCACTTGCTTCATATCCATTCTCCTCATCCCATGAGTTGTACCCTATTGGGGTGGAATCAATTAATGTGTTTGGATGATAATTTTCTGGTGGCGGTATGTTTACCGTGACCACTTATCTGTTGCTCAAATTTTCTATTCTTAAGGGTGATAAGAAATGAAATCAATGTCTTCTCCTAACCCTATTCTTAATATTTCCAATGCTACTATAAGAGAGTAATATTGACCTCTACTATAATAGCCTAAGCTAAATATGTTAGAGGGAAGCTGATATAGTGGCTCGTATGGCCGCCTGCGCCCCTGCTCATATATACCAAGGCCATAGCCATACAAGTGGTAACACTCATAGTATATTAGAGCATTCTTAGGATTAGAGAGGTAACAAACATTGATCGTGAATAATTTATCACCATCCTCTTCTATGTCTGAAGACTTATGAGCACAGTCCAGGCCGACATAGACAAAATTGGTTTGGTTGGGAGGGATTCCATGTGGAACTACTATTCCTACTGGCGGCCTCAAGTCCTTAGGCCTCCATATATCTTGTGTAGACTCAATGATAGACATAAAGGTAATGTTCTACACAAGGTACTCCGCTATGCCTATGCTTGTCAAGTGTATTGATGCATGCGATGTGGATGACCCCACGGATGATACTGGTGAAGCAGGGTGATAATCACTATCTTCATCTTGATCTTAAGGATCTTCCTCTTTCATAGGACTTGGCATTTCAGCAATGGCTACAATTAACACTTCTTTGGGTCTTTCTTCCTTAACTAAGGGTGCCTTTAACTTTTGATTGTCTTTTGGTTTTGACGTTGATGGTACCTTAAGAGCATTGAATATTTTGAGTACACTAGGAGGTGTTGATGTGCATGGGTCTTTTCTTACCCCTTTGTCTTTGTTATCCACTTGTGTAGTTGGGGATGAGGGTGCCACGTACAGGTGAGTAGAATGGATTATGAATTCTCCCAAAATTTCATCTACAGTGACAAATATCTAGCCGATGTCATCTGTAGTGGCTAAGGTCTATCTGCTCTAGGCTCGAGTGATTAGGATTTGGTCGCTCTTGGCTTGAGCGGCTAGGCTTGGATGGCTTGAAAAGGCTCTAAATGAGTGGTGATAACCACTGTTAATGCTTGGAAAGTATAATATTATGTCATATGATCTTATGAATGTGTCTATTGAGAGCAGCTTCCCTAAACATGACATGATTTAGGTATCTACAGATGCCACTTTTGTGATGTGCTATGCGGAAAACACAACACTGAGAAAACATGTAGACTGATCTGTTTGTAGGGTGTATGGTGATCAATGGTATGATCAATTCTAGATGGCCCAATCATGCAAGATAGCGTACATACCTTGAATAATTGCCTCAACATTTGGAGGACTTAGCTCAGTGGATTTTGCATGTTAAATTGCACTCATTACTCAAAATCAATCGGGTAGCTTTAGCTGCTACAACAATTTCGATCGGTAGGAGAGATAAAATTGAAGATGTCATGTCTGCTTACGTTCCCAGAAAATAAGGGAATTTTGTGATTGTTGTATGCAATGATTCATAGGACGAACACGATTTGTTATGATCGAGTGATCTTTTATTGATTTTAATTATGATTAAGTTGAAGTTTTGAACTACTTCCTCACATAATGAATTGGTGAAGAAATGATAATGAATGAAGCGACAAGTCGCTTGACCAATATGACTAATCTGGTTCCTTTCTAGCATTTGTTGCTTTTAATGGGAAATCCCACATCCAAGTGTGATTCCAATTGTTTATGATAATCATTGATCCCTATCCCAAGGAGCGTTCCAGCCATTAATAGCCTTTTTAGGGAGTTAGGATGGGTGATTTAATTTATGTTCATATTGTATCACTTTGAATTAATGTTTTTGATGTCATAGAGTAATTAGAATGATCCTTTCACACCCGTGGAGTAGTCCGACCATCTTGGTCTTCTTTGGGATTGAAGGGCGGTACATCATAATTCCAAAATGAGTTATTTTTGCCCCAAGTGGCCTTATGGTTGTCTACTCATCTCACCAAAATACATGAAGCGCAAATCGCTGCAATTGTCAAGTGGATAGAATGGGTAACTAGATACAAGGCCTACCTAAGATTGTGCTTTTATGTGATTTTTTTGTTATTTTGAACATTTTGATGATCTAAAACCATCAAAGTGTGTTTATTTGTTGTTTTTGTGGGATCCCTCAAGGAGAAAATCCCTTATTCTGACCTATGAATCTGGCTACTGTCAGGTTCAATGGCTTATGAGTTCCTGCCTATGGCCACTGTAGCCTTGAGTGGCCAAGAAGTTCGGGCCACTAACGTCAGTAGTGGCTAAGGCATAATTAAGGAAATATAAAATTTGCTTTTCTAGGGTTTGAAATGTCACTTTCACTGTTTGAAGATTCTCTTTGGGAGCTTTGGTATGACGACGACGGTTGCAACTTTGAAACTTGCTGGTACTAAGGACATGGCTGCACAGGACGAGACATCAGCTACTGGAGGAGCCAGATCTTTGCTAGTATTTTTCTCTTCAAAACCCTATCTCTCTTTTCCGTATCTGTGTAAAACTGAACCTCACTAAGTAATGGGCAAACTGAACCTCATTAAACCTATTGGTAATGAATAAAACTTTGTAATTAGGCTTAGCATCCCCTTTGCTATGGTGGGTTAGTCCCCAATTTTGCTTTTTGTTAGTGGCTTCAGCCTAGGGTTTTTGAAATTCTTCAATTATTCACCTGCTGCCGCCATTTTGGGCATTTTGAACTTAGCCTAGTTTTGATGCTTGGGTGGGAAATTTTACTTTCCTTTTTGTTTTTTTCCCTCCCTATGTTGTTTTATTAGAGTTATTTTGTTATTTTTGCAATTTTTTTTTATTTTCTGGCCAAGGGTTCATGGGTTTGTCGTGCCGCCCCTTGGCCGATGTCGCTGAGAGCGGTTGACTCTGAGTCGCTGTCGCTCAAAGCGGCCAAGCTTGAATCCTAATGGTCAAAAATTTAACCGTTGGGTCTTGGCCACTATTGCCTCCAGTGACCAGGTTTTGGACGTTGTAGGTGACAATAGCTAAACCCTAAGCCTTGTTTTTTGAATTTTTGTTGATTTTTTTTAACTTTTTTTGGAATTTTTGAATTTTGATTTGCTTGATTAGGTGCAATCTTATCCTTTTTGCTTAGAATTAAAATAGTCCATATTATGTTGCACCATTTTCATGTTTATTGTGAATTATGCCTTAGATGCACTATAGTTATGTTTTTTTTTCTTTTTCTTTGCTTACATCCTTATTGCTGGGGCTCAGGACCCGAAGCTCCTACTTGACTTACTTCCTATCTTTAATGATACGAACCAGACATGGTTCAAAGCCCATGGGTTGCAGTATATCATCATGCTACCTTACATCATGGTAGATCAGGCTTACCTTACTACTGACCCATCGTTGGGACCCACGGACTAATACCTTCCACCTCCTTATCGGTGAGATGACCATTATGTCGGAGGATGTTTATAGGATCTTTCAAATTCCATTTAATGGGGTGTATGTTGTCTCTTCGACCACTAACGATCAGGTGGTTGTATTCACTCGATTTTTTAGAAGGCACTCTGTGGATTCTCTCAAGGACACCAAGTCTGGAGGAGTTTCCATCAGCCACTAGCACGCGGAGGGCATCTACATGGCGAGGCACATCGTATTGTTGATGTTGATCAGCAATGTTATTATCCCATACTGCTTGGGTTTGAGGTTCCCATGTAACCTTCTAGCGATGGTGCAGGATCTATTGGATAGCGAGGAGCCTATAATCTATGCATGGGATAGATCGCTATTGGATTAGTGCTATGATGAGTTGTACCACATCCATCAATGTGGATGCATCAACATTACCTGTAGCTTACTCCTACAGGTTTGGGTATGTGAGCACATTGTGGTAGATCGCCCTAAGGGGCTCCAAGCTGATATTACAGTGATTGATGGTCATACATAGTGCTATACTATCAAATGGGCTCGAGAGCATGAGGAGCGTAAGAGCTACACTTTTGTAGGGGAGCTATCCCACTACATCGATGATTTTACCAAACTGTTGGCCAAATATGTCATGTGGTGGCCTTACTATGAGTGTCCTACTTGGGATGATACAACTAGCTTTAATTCCAAGACACGACGTAAGCGATGGCTCTTTGGCCTTAAGATTGCCATCTGGGAGTATTTCTTCTACTCTCAGGTTCTTTGTCAGTACGGATTATAGTAGGATGTGCCCTTGATACCGTTCTTGTATAGGCGCCTCACAGCATATAAGGACCTACCTCCACAGCATATTACAAAGCTTTCAGATTAGGAGGATGCCCTAGCTATTGACCCTATAATGACTAGGGAAGTTACAGAGGCCTACACTCAGTGGTGGGGTGATCGAATGTGACATGGTGTTGGTAGCCTAGGGGGTGAGGATGATGGTGGGGTTAATGGCACAGATCCGACAAGATGTAGAGTCCGAGCCAGGACCAAGGTATGGGTCTAGCCAGTAGAGCAGGTGGTAGTGGAGGATACTAATGTTCCTAAGGAGGAGGAGGAGCTATATCCCAAAGAGAGAGACTCTCCTCTAAGAGCATAGTTACATGAGGTCGAGGATGAGCTTCAAGCCACTAAGATCCAGGTATAGCAGTGAGATGCTACCATTGAGCAACTCTTAGTAAAGATACAGGCTTTGTAGGCTACTATTGGGGGTGGTGATGTCAGGATGCAGTTTGTTACTCCTTCTATACCACAGGAGGTTCTAGTGGCAAGTTTAGGGGCAGATGTGGGAGAGCTTCAGTCTCTATTGGATGAGCATGAGGAGCGGATCTAGGGACTTGTGGATCATGTCACCCTCCTTTATATGTAGCTCAGGAGGCATGGGATTGTCCCTAAGGATCCAACAGGTGCAGGTGGTTCTCAGGTTAGTGGGCGCTCGACCTCGAGGTAGTCTTTCACCCATCCTAGTTAGAGGAACCGAACTTGGATAGAGAGACCTATAGGCTCGCATCATTCGACTCATGACACCACCATAGGGGGAGGTGGCACTAGAGGAGGTGATGTAGGGGGCTTAGGCCTGATATTTGATTGATGCTTTACTTGGTCCTTGATCTATTTTTGAGGTCGATTGGCCTATATGACTGTAGCCCACGGGAATTTTTGTATATCCATTGGACTTGACAACAATACTTTTATGATAGCTTTGCATTATGACTTATTATGTGTATCATTTATTGCTCATGTTTTTGTTGTTATTTTGTTTTATGATATGATGCGATGATGGTATTATGATGATTTGATGAATATGTTAGATGATAGATGATATTGAAGATGCTTAGATGGATGTGTAGATGCTTAGATGGATGTGTAAATGCTTAGATGATTTGATGATATGATACGATGTGTTTTGATGATGAATGATGAGTTTATGATTGTATGCAAATGGATATTGCCTATATGTTTTATGATGTTCTTTATGGATGATTAATGACTTGTTTTTGTGAATGCGATGTTATTGCTAAATGAATGTTTTAACTTTGCTTTAATTTTATGCATCTAACTTATGTGATGGGATGGTATAAATGAACCTATATGCTCTAATAACTTAAAACATACGAAATGCATATGACATTGACAATATTAATGGGTGATACCATAGAAAGTAAAAAAATAATCATGAATTTAAATAATCACTCTTATCATAAGAATTGATTAAGTATTCATATATGAGATGTAATGGTGTGTAATGTATTTTCTTAATAAGTTTTTGTAAATTAAAATATATAAAATAGTCAGTGGTCGTCTATATACTATTTATAATATATATGTGGTATCTATCCTACTATGTTGATACCCCCTAATTTATAGAATCTTATAAAGAAAGTGGTGTGAATGATGTTATGATTTGTTGCTATGTAAGAATTTTTTGGGCTTTACGAAGAGTCAAACACTCTAGTTCCCTTATCAACAGTTGTCTACTTACCACTTAGATTTTTGAAAATTAAGGCTTTTACCATGGACCTAGTTTTTCATGATATCTGTGTGTGAAAGTGATTCTATATTTGGAGATATAATTCAAGCATTTCCTTCGATGTTAGGTAGGATTCTTTTAGCCCATTGCTAATATCAGGGATGCTCAAGTGTTCATCTCATCCTTATGTTGGACTTAGTTGGATTATACCACTATGCAATATTTGGGTACCTAAGCTAGCTCATCCACATTCAAACATTGGTCTACACAAATGCATGAAGCAATTGTGGTAGACATATCGCCATGCGTAAGGATTTCTCCTTCTAGATTTGTATAATGCTGAGAATTCCAGGGATTCAAGATTTATTCCCTTTTGGCTTATTTTTTTGGCTTTGGATATTTGCTCATATGTAGTGATGAAAATCACCTTTTTTTTTTATTGATTTTTTCTTTGAACTTTAATTTTTTTTTTTTTGAATATATGATTTGTGTATTGGATTATTGCTTTGAAATATGGACTGTATGCTTGGTATTTTGAATATGTACTTTGTTTTGGGATTTTGATTATTTTGATTTAAGCAAGGGATTTTGAATAGGGTAAAGCTTGTCCTTTTTCCAATTCTCAGCACCTTTAAATCGGTTGCACATGGGGATAAGGAAGGAAGATCCTTTTCGCTTAAGGTAACCTAGACCGCTTTGCAGCTTTCATCTTTTCCTTGTACCGGCTACGAATTTAGTGTTTCAATTAATGATGGGACCTTGACTGTCCAAGGTATTATCACAACTATACCTTTCCTTCTACTAATCAAAGTTGTTTTTTCAAAATTTGATGAGATCACTAGGTGTGGTTGATTAACCGAAAAACCTTAGTATATTATGTATAGCAACAAATGATGGTTATGTTGAAAAACACAATTACACACATGTATGTTGGAGGTATGGATTTGAATGATTTGCATGAAAAATTGTGGTATCACTTTTAAGGCTCTCATGACATATGCAATTGTAGTGGATATGAAAATGCAATGCAATGTTGTGGATGCAAGATGTGAGATGCAATTTTTTTTTTATATATTTTTTATTTTATGTTGTTTTTGTATTTTTTATTTATTTGACCAAAGGGCTTATTATGCCTTTGGGGTTTTTTTGAATTGGGATTTGACCAAGTGGTTTGAATTACCCTTGGAGTATTTTTGAATTGATGTTTGACCAAGCGATTTGAATTACCCTTGGAGCCTTTTTGAATTAATGTTTGACCAAGCGGTTTGAATTACCCTTGGAGCCTTTTGATTTGATTTTGATCAAACGAAATGAATTACCCTTGGAGCCTTTGACTATATTGTATTTGACCAAGCGGTTTAAATTACCATTGGTGCCTTTGATTTTATTTTGACCAAGTGGTATGAATTACCCTTGGAGCCTTTGATTATTTTTTTTTGACCAAGCGGTTTGAATTACCCTTGGTGCCTTTGGTTTGATTTTGACCAAGTGGTATGAATTACCTTTGGAGCCTTTTATGTTTTTATGCTTTGTTTTTTTTTTTGACCTATTTGAATGTGTTTGAATTTTATGGAATATTTGAATGTTTTTGAATTTTATGGAATATTTGAATGTTTTTGAATTTTATGGAATATTTGAATGTTTTTGAATTTTATGAAATATTTGAATTTTTTTGATTTTTTTTTTATGTGTAGAATGCCTTTAAGTAATGATATTGAGAGGTTCAGGCTCTTTTACACCATCTAATGATATAATGTAATATGCTCCAGGTCCAACTCTCTATGAAATTATGTATGGACCTATCTAGTTTGCCGTAAACTTATCTCACAAATGCAGCTATAAATTCAAATTCTATTGGTTTTATTTGAGCACTAGATCTCCAACCTTGAATTCCCTTAAATGGACTTTACTATTGTAAGCTCATGCAAGATGATTTTAGTAAACTTGAAGATGCTATAAAGCATTGACTCGGTGTTCATCAAGAAGCATCAACTGATCAAGGCGGTATTTTCGCGTGGTATCATCATCTATGAAGTCCTTTAATGCTATGCATAGAGTCAAAATTTCTAACTCTAGTGGCATGATGGCCTCAGTGCCATATACTAGTGAAAATTGTGTTACCCCAGTGGGCATCCGTATACTAGTCTTGTATGCCCATAGTGCAAGAGGCAACTGCATATGCCAGTCCTTGTGATTTTCTTACACTGTCTTCCTCAAAATGGAGACTATTATTTTGTTTGAGGCTTCTGCTTGCCCATTTGCTTACGGATAATAAGGAATAAAAAAAATGTGCTGAATATGGTATTTGTTCATTAAAGCATGCACATTTTTATTTTTGAAATATGGCCCATTATTCGATATTATCTTTGAAGGGACCCCAAAATGACTTATGATATTATGGAGTATAAACTCCGCAATCCTTGGTCTAGTTGTTGATGTTAAGGGGATCACTTCTACACATTTAGTGAAGTATTATGTGGTTGTTAATATGAATGTGTGTTGGCCTGATGATGGGGATGAGATCTTTCCAATCAAGACTAGTTCCCATTGCGAGAATGGCCATGCTGCTTGGATGGGCTGCAAAGCTTGCGATGGTAAGTGCATTAGATTTGCATGATGTTGGAACTTACTATATTTCTTGACATACTCGCATCAGTCCTTTTCCATTATGGGCCAATAGTAGCCCATTCTTAAGATGCACTTAATTATGGACATGCCACTAAAATGTCCTCCACATGTACCATTGTGAGCTTGCGAAATTTCCCAGGATGCTTCCTAGGGCTCAATACAAAGGAGTAATCCTCCATCATATCCTCGTCTATAGAGGATTTATCATAGAAATATGTATCTTGTTGCTCTATATTTGAACATTCACCTTTTAGTATGTGAAAAACCTTGAGGAAATATTCCAAGCTTCAGGAAGTCTCACAGTTGGGAAAACCAATCCTGATAAGCCATGACTTCTATAGAAAATACAGCTTTCTTTTCTCGTATTTCTGAGCTAGTGAACACATATTGAGGAAAAAATCTATGGTGTATTGTTGCACCACACTCCCCAGGTCCTTAAGAGATCAAATACCCCCAAGGCACTATTTGCAAGAAGTCTCTTGCTGCGAAGGACCAATCCTGATTTGGCTCGATGTTGATCATGTTGACTGATTCTTGATTGTCAAAAGCTTCACGACGTATTGTTGAGTGCGAAAGCACTTTCACATGAACATTTATAAAATTAGTAGATAGATTTTGAGGGATTAAGGATCCCAAAGAGGCCATAGTGTCTACAAATGTATTGAATGTACGAGGGATTGCCTTGATGTCATACCATTCCAGTTGGGCTAGGTAGGTGTCAACAAGTTCCTTGTAAGTCTTCAGGAGTGGGCACCTACATTGGAATAGTCCTTTGACATGGTTTACTATGAGCAAGAAGTCACCAAAGATATTCAGTATTTTAATGCCCATTTCCATGGATTTTTGGAGTCCTACGATCAATGCTTCATATTCTATGTTGTTGCTTGTGAATAGGAAGTCTAGTTTGAATGATAAGGGAAATGGAGTGCCCTGTGGTGTGATAAAGACAATCACTGCTCCACCTCCTTGTTCACACTTCAAACCATCAAAGAAAAATGACATATCTCTTTATTTCTTAGGTTCTTCAAGCTTTGGCGGATCTGATAATGCAAAGACTACATCATCAAGAAATTCTATGGTGAGAGGCTTGTTATCCTGAAGAGGCACCTCTGCTAATTGATCTACTATGACTTATCCCTTGATGGAATTTTGTCTTATGAACTCTAGATCAAATTATATCAATAGCATGATCCACTTTGCGATACGTGTATTATGATATGCCTTGCTCATCATGTACTATAATGAATTTTGTTTTGATATGACGTAGGTCATATGGCTTAACATGTAGTACCACAACTTTCGAGTTGCAAAGACCACTACTAAACACAACTTCTCAACATACGCATATCCTAGATCATAGCTCACAAAGGTACGACTAATGTAATATATGGATTGCTCTTTGTCTTGTGCATTCTTTTGGGCTACCATGGTGCCCAATGCGAAATCAGTAGTCGATATATATAGTAAAAATGATGTATGGCCTTGGTGGAGCCACTATTGGCGGTGTTTCCAGATAAGTCTTGATCTCTACAAAAGCTTGATGGCATTCTTTGTCCCAATGAAAGGGAACCTCTTTACATAGCTACCGATTCATAAGTCTACATTTATTTGATAATTGTGCGATGAATATTTTGATGGATGCTATCTTGCCTTGTAGGCTCCTTAATTCCCTAATGTTGGTAGGGGCGGCCATTTCTAATATAGCCTTTACCTTTGCAGGATCGACTTCAATGCCTCTCTTGGATACAATGAATCCCAAAAGCTTTCCAGAAGTTATGCCAAATATGCACTTCTTAGGATTCAATCAAACATTGTGTTCTATGAGGCGATCAAATATTTGTCTAAGGACTTCGGCATGCTCTTGCCGCAATAGGGACTTGGCCAGTAAGTCATCCATGTAATCTTCCAATATATTATGCATATAGTCATGGAATATATATGTCATGGCCCATTGATATGTGGAACCAACATTTTTGAGACCGAATGGCATCACTTTGTAAAGAATATTTCCCATGGAGTAATTAAAGCAGTTTTATGTTGATCTTCGGGCTTAATCCGGATCTGATTGTATCTAGAAGAACCATCCATTAGGGAGAGCATTTCATGACCTACAGTTGCATCCACAAGAACATATATGTTTGGCAAAAATAATGAATCCTTTGGTGTTGTTCTATTTAAATCTTTGAAATTCGTGCGAATACAGACTCTTCTGTCGGGTTTCCCCATAGGTACCATGTTGGACACCCACTTAGGATAGTCGATGGGAACTATGAATATTGCATCCAGTAGTTTTTGCAATTTGTTCTTCACCATCAAAGCAACGGTTGGATGTATTTTCCTCAATTTTTGCTTGATTGGCTTCTTCATGGGATCCAATGAAAGGTTGTGAATGACTAACTTTGGATCTATCCCTGGCATGTCTTTGTAAGTCCAAGCAAAAATGGTTGGCGTCTCTTTGAGGAGAGGAATTAGGATGGCTTGTTCCTCTAGAGATAGAATTTCTCCAAACTTGAATTTCCTTGGTTTGGTATGATCATCGTTAATGTCCACCTCGAAAGTCGCTTCAATAGCAATATGTGACCCTCCTCTAGATGATGAGGCATGGGTATCAAATGAATGTCATCGATGGGATTTATAGGACCTAGTGACTCAGGTTCCAAACCAACATGGAAGACATCATACGCAGAACCTAATGAAAAATGAAATGGTTATAACATATCTTCGTTGGGGAAGAGATATTTCGGATCTATGGGTGAATTAGCACAATCCCAATCAATAGCCTCTACATCAAGATGCAATGATTTGGTAGGATCTATTGGATTATGAAGTGGAGTGGTCAAATCAATGAAGATCATGTTGATGGATGGGATGAAATCTCCAGGACCACATGGGTGTAATATTGTCTCAGGGGTTTCCCTTCCATACTCGTGATGAGGTTTTGGAGGAATGGGAATTTCTAGATCTGGCCCATAAGTAAGGCGGACAATAGGATCATTAGGCTATAATTTCTCTTTGAATATAGGTGGAGGGGATTGACCATCCGATGAATGGCAACTAGGTCAATAGGTCTCCCCAAAAATTATAGATGAGGGTCTATGGCACAGAATTTCCACCTCTCTCTCTACTAGCTCGTTGACTTGTTGCAAGTGGTGAGGTCCAAGATAAGCCATCTCAATCTCATCCTCAAAGTCATCATCACTTATCTAGAAACAGTTAGCATTGGTATGTGGTCCTAAGACAAGGGGCTCATGTCTTGGCCCCAAGTAGGCCATATTTGTTTCATCTTCATATTCTTTATCACTTATGAACTCCATTTGCATTTGTCTCTTGCCCCAAAGTTAGGGGTTGATGGATTAGGCCTAAGTAGGCTATTTATGTTGAGTCTTCTGATTCACAGTCACTTTTATCTGATGTATATCCACTCTCATCATAGATGGACCATGTGAATCTTTGTAAATGGTGAGGCCCCTGATAGGCTAAGCAAAGTTGCACCTCATAATCACTTGCTTCATATCCATTCTCCTCATCCCATGAGTTGTACCCTATTGGGGTGGAATCAATTGAGGTGTTTGGATGATAAGTTTCTGGTGGCGGTATGTTTACCACGACCACTTGTATGTTTCTCAAATTTTCTATTCTTAGGGGTGATAAGGAATGAAATCAATGTCTTCTCCTAACCCTATTATTAATATTTCCAATGCTACTGTAAGAGAGTAATCTTGACCTCCGCTATAATAGCCTAAGCTACATATGTCAGAGGGAAGCTGATATAGTGGCTCGTATGGCCGCCTGTGTCCCTTCTCATATATACCAAGGCCATAGCCATACCAGTGGTAACACTCAAAGTAGATTAGAGCATTCTCAAGATTAGAGAGGTAATGAACATTGATCATGAATAATTTATCACCATCCTCTTCTATGTTTGAAGACTTATGAGTGCAGTCCAAGCCATCATAGACAAAATTGGTTTGGTTGGTAGGAATTCCAAGTGGAACTACTATTCCTATTGGCGGCCTCAAGTCCTTAGGCCTCCCTATATCTTGTGTAGACTCAATGATTGGCGTAAAGGTAATGTTCTGCACAAGGTACTCCCCTATGCCTGTGCTTGTCAAGTGTATTGATGTATGCAATGTGGATGACCCCACAGACGATACTGGCAAAGTAGGGTGATAATCACTATCTTCATCTTGATCTTAAGGATCTTCCTCTTTCATAGGACTTGGCATTTCAAAAATGGCTACAATTAGCAATTTTTTGGGTCTTTCTTCCTTAACTAAGGGTGACTTTAGCTTCTTATTGTATTTTGGTTTTGATGTTTATGGTACCTTAGGAGCATTGAATATTTTGAGTACACTAGGAGGTGTTGATGTGCATGGGTATTTTCTTACCCCTTTGTCTTTTTTATCCACTTGTGTGGTTGCGGATGAGGGTGCCACGTACACATGAGTAGAATGGATTATGAATTCTCCCAAAATTTCCACCTGATTGACATATTTAAAAGGCTCTTCATCAGCCAGAACCACATAAACTTTGTTCTCATGCACATACTTGACACACTGGTGCAAGATCAAAGGTACACACTTCATGGCCCTTATCCAAGGGTGCCCTAAGAGGATGTTGTACTACATAGCTCCTTCGAAGACATGAAACATCATGGGGATGGTCTTGTGCCCCACCTTGATGGGTAGGACTATCATTCCCATAGTATTGCATAAAGCATCATTAAAAGCTCTCAATGTGTAAGCTCCTAGAATGATATTGGACTTGGGTATTTTGAGGTGCTCTATTGCAGTTGTTGTAATGATGTTTATCGATGAACCTGTATCGACAAAAACCCTGTTGAAAGGTAAGTCATTGATTTCCACTACAATATTTAGCAGAGGGTCTAGTAAGGTAGTAGGAACTGTCTTAATCTCATGATCATAGAATCGGATTATAGGTTCCTAGAATTCTTGCACTTGTCCCACAAAGTGAGTGAATGCATTTGCATCTTATGGTTGGAGCTCAATCATTCTTAAAATATCCATTAGAGTCTCCCTATGCTTTGGGGACTATTGTATGAGCTCATAGATGGATAACTTAGTTGGAGTTGTCTATAGGTTTTTCTCCAATCTACTTCGAATAGCTACCACAAGTCGCATTGGTGGAATTGGAAGGTTGTATTACCTTTGCTTAGGAGCAACTGGGATGTTCATGGGAGTTGTAGGCAGTTGCGATTGACCATACCATCTAGTCCTTGTTTCTATGTTAACAATATCAACCATCCCAATGCATCCACGAGTAGGTATGTCAGCTCGAACCTGATTCACTTGGTCCCCTTGATCTCAAGGGCCCTCATGATTGGGAAATGGGTTTCTTTATATGTCCATGTCTCTGTTATCGGGAGCTAGTGGGTTATCGACTTTGAGCTCTTCTGCCTCAATCATGTTTTATACTTGATGATTAAACTCGATGCAAGCCTCAATTTCATGCCCCAATATCTTGTGATAAGGGTAAAATTGATCTTCCCTATATCCTTTTGGCTTAGGATGGTTGGAATCTATAAGATGTATATCAAAAAATATGATCCTCTTGGCTTCAATCAACTGATTAAATATTGATTGCATTGATTATGTCAGAGGCATGAAATAACGAGGTAGCTTACATTCTCGGTTTCTTCCTTCATTGTTCTTTTGGTCATAATTGGTTGGTGGGGGATGTGTTTGATAGTTCTAAGGTTGTTGTGCACCCCCATCCTGGGGTGTAGCCAATACGACTTGATTGATTGGAGCAGGTTTGATCTGCTTATGTTTATACTTGTAATTCTTACCATTCTTCTTCCACTTATTTTTTTTTTGGAGTTTAATGGTCCCCTCATCTATTTTTATTTCTTTGATGATATTTGCATGGGCCAAAGCTTCCTCAAATGAAGGATATTCATGAATTTATAGCAAGAGGGAGATGTGTTTAGAGCAACTTTTTGTGAACATGCGAATGATCTCTTTTGTGGGAACGAAGAATGATAATTTTACCATGAATTTTCTCCATCTATTCCCATAATCCATTACTAGCTCATCATCATACTGTTTCAAGTTGGCCAAGTCTGAAAGGTTCACCTCCTTCTTAGCACCAAAGGAGAAATGCTTTAAGAATGCGTTTACTAGATGTTCAAAGTTGGTTATGCTATTCTTAAGTAGTTGGTTGAACCATTGAGTGGCAGCACCTAAAAATGTCATTATAAATTTTCTTAGCATGAGAGCGTCACTATCTTCAAGATGAAAATAGCCATTGATAAAATTGGTGACATGCTCTTGTGCATCCTCTTCACCTTTAAAATTTTCTAACCTAGGCATCTCAAAGTGATTAGGATATGGAGGGGTAGGGATTGATGGGCACAATAGTTGATTATGTATTTTGCTCAATATTGTTGAGTTCCTAGCTACCTCTTGTTTCTCAAAGGTTTTCATATTTTCATAAATCTCTTGAAATCCCTTTGATGCACAAATTTCCTCCTCTTGTAAGCCTATTTGCATTGGCAATGGAGGTAACTCTCTATCCATTTGATTTGTTCTATTTTCCTCCCTCCTATGAGGGGAATTAGGATTGTGATCCCAGTTTGTTATGTTTGCCATTCCCCCATTAGTTATATTTCATTTATGATTTTGTGGGGGATTTCATTATGGGCTATCTTTTCTAGTACACCTATCCTCAGGTGAGTTAGCATGCCTTGTTCTTTGGTGGTCACCACCAATTTTTTGTAAATTTTTAAGAGCTAGCCACTCAACTTGCTCTCTTAAATTCTACTCATGTTGGTGCAAGAGTCTTTCTCTTTGTTTCTCTTGTCCGAGAGCTTCCACTAGCTCTCGCTCCTTACGTAATGCATTTTCTAACCACCTCATTCGATCAGTTTGTGCTATCATAGAATACTCATGTTTATCTGACTCTATTCTTGTTGTCTTGACTCGTATATTCCTCGATGAGGTTTCTACTATATCTGTACTCTTGCTAGTTAATTTGACTTGCTCAATGTACTATTGAGTATCCCTATAATCAGACTCTGCATGTCTACTGTGGGGTCGCTCTGAGGTACCCCTAGACTGGGAGATGTATTTAGAAGTCATAATTTGTGAGCTTCCAAATGTAGAGTTCTCAGTAGCTACAATTATTTGAGTTGGTCATGTAGGAAATCAATCCAACCCGTCTAGTTGTCTTGTTTTCCATGGTTGGTCCCCTAGGGTTCCATTCACTCCTATGAGGTCATAGTCTATGAGAATATTTCCTTTTGGGTGAAGGGTTTCTTCTATATGATTCCCATGACTAGATGTAGCTCTAGTTTCCTACCCTTCGGTGGGCAGACCTATTTCATATGTTTCTTGTGAGTCTTGAGGTGTTGCAATTCTTGTTTGCCTTCTTGATGAAGAGGGCTTTGTGGTAACATATTTTCTCCATTTGGATGCAGATGTAGCAGTCTCATCATACCTATGTGAAGAATGAATCTTAGAACCTTATTTATTTCCATGTGAAGAGGAAGCCCTTGAAGCTTCCTCACATCTTTGAGATGTTTCTGTGTGTTTAGAGGAGGCCCTTGAGGTCTCCTCATGTCTCCTTGATGAGGATGGCTGTGAATCCTATTTTTGTTTATGTGACTCTATTCTATGATGTAGTTATTTACTTGGAGTTTCTCGAGGAGATCCCCCAAGGGTTAAATTATCACCCCTCAGGCTCATGGAGCTACATCTCACGGTCTTATGGGTAGGTCATTCAATGTTACTATGACTCTATCTATGGGTATGAGTTGCTCTGTATCTCCATCGATATCAGACCGAGGGTGCTTACTTCTTGTTTTGACCATGTTGCTTTATGAATTGATCTTTTGAGTTAAAATTTAGGAATAACCACACAATACCAAGAAAATTTTTATCTTGATTACCGATTTAAGTGTGCCCTACACTGTTTGGTGTGTTTTGATGTGTTGTTCTTTTGATTTCTTTGCTCTTATTCTTGTATTAAGAATTAGAAGACTCATCCATAGTGACAATTAAGTACACCCATGCCAAACATGATTTTCTCAAAAGAATCTAGGGTACACCACTGAAGACCCAATGGAGGGTTTGCCTAGCTCTTCCATTCTAAACCAATGATTGTTCCAATAGTGGGAGACAGTTTGAGCACAAGTAACTTAGTATCAATATAAATAAGTTTCTCAATCCATTTATAGGAAGCTCTAGGGGGCAAACCAGTGGAAGGAGATGAATTCCAACGTCACTGGACTAAATTGAAGGTTGGTGATGAAATCCAACTCTCCAATGTTTAAATGAGATGTGCGTGTGTGGTGTTCATTTTAAGCTTACATAACATAAAGTGCATCATATAGTAGCAATGAATCTTTCCTATATTCCTAAGTGCAAAAATACATTTCAATATTCAGAAAGATGCATGAACTATTATGATTTGTATGATCACACTTTATTTCATGAAACTATGGCCTCTAACAGGGCCTCAAAGCAAGAAAACAACATAGAATGTCTAGCACACTGGATTCTAGGGAAAAAATTTTAGGCATAAGCCATTTTTCCTAGTAATGCCTAGTGGAAAACCTAAAAGAAGATCTAAGATATGCAAAATGATTAATTCTTTCTCCTTTTATTCTTTCAATTTCTAAACATAAATGTGCTTTAAATTCTCTATTTTAGACACATAGAAGCAAATAGAAATTTGTAAAATATCAGAGAAGCTATACCAACCTTTGATATAGCTCAGAGATTCGATGTTTTGACCTCTGCTACACTCCAGTTCTGGCCGTTGTTGACCAGAGTAGCTGGTTCTTGGTCACTGTAGCTCAGAGTGGCTAAGATCTATTGGTCATTGTAGCTCAGAGAGGCTAGTTTATAGCCACTGTAGCTCAGATCGGCTAGATCTGCACACAAAATTAAGTTAGTATTATAGAAGAAAATGAAAAATTAGAGGTGGTCCCACCATGATCGCCATCTGTAGCAACCCTGGGAACGTACGCACCAGTCCCCTTTTTAACCCTACTTGTAATGTTATTTAAAAACCCAAGATGAAATGGAAGACAAGAAGAAAAATCATATAACACAAAATAACAAATATGGATCTCTTTATTGATATTGAAGCTCGGTTACATGTTGGTCCCTCTTAGGGATACCCATTTCGATACTATAAGTTACAAATAGGCAAAGAGTGCCCCTTTCACGAAGAGGTGGTGTGCTTATAAAAGCTTCTCGGTTATACACATGGAAATGTATGAGGGCTTACAAATACCTCCTTCTCTAGGTTTGTTTCCTAGAGGGATCCCTTTTGCTCTCGTATGTTGCAAACTTCGTCCAATGTACCTATGGCCCTGTAAGCAATAAAACAACAACACATGTTTAGGTGTCTGAGATTGCCTCCCCGTATGAGGTTGTTAGTAGTCAAATAATGTAATGGAAATATGATGAAACTATGCTATGAAATCATGTAAATATATGCTAATGATATGAAAAAATAAAGAAGCAAAATAAAAGATGATATGCCTAAAAACTAAGCTAAGCCTGCGGTCCACTGTCCAAGACAACGATCGCTAAAGTAAACCTTGATCTCTTTGACCTAAAGCTATGGTTCAAAACCTGTATCTAATGTTGTAATAATAGGTGTTATGCTCTTCAATCTGTTAGAGCTTTGTCATACATGTGATCTCAAAGAGAACTCTCCAAGTATCGAAAGCTCCCCTCAAAAAGAAGTCTCTCTCTCTGATATGATAAAAGAAGGATCTCCTATCTCTCTTGTCCTCTTATGATAAAGGATAAAAGATATTTGGATGTCTACCCCTTTGATGCTCTTAGGCTTACACCTTTTATAGTGTGAAATCCTAGGTCTATGTCCAAGCCCTAGAAATGAATTTCTCATACGTAGTGCAAGTTAGCATGAAAAACATTTGTTCATTGTCTATGTTTGAAGGCCAGTTAACTGAAATATAACTGCCCACTTGAGTCTTCTATGTGAACTGGTTGTTAGCATGAGAATATTTTGTCCTTTTTTTATGCTGGAAGGTCAGTTAACTTAAGTCTAAATGTAAACTCAAATCTCCTATGTAAATTGTGAAGAACAAGTTACGAGATGGGGGTGAATAAAAGTTAATATTTTTGATGGCAAATGAAAGAAAGAAAGATGAAGCCTTACTTTCCAATGTTCTATCATTAAATTTTCTATTTTATCATTATTTGATCTTTCCGTTCGTTTTGCCAACCCAAGGCCCCCTATATTTTGCCCACCTGGCTGTCTCTCTTGATTCTGCTTCCTTTGTGCTTTCCCTCTCTTTTCATTTGCCTCCAGTGTCTTTGCTCTGCTTGTTAGCCCTTCCTGTTTTCTCACTCTACTTTGCTCATCTCGCTTCTTTTTGATCTCTTTTTTCACACATTTCACTCCATCCTCCTATCTCAGTCTTTTGTTCCCCTAAACTATTCACCTACTTGTCCTATTTCATCCTTTTTTTCTTTCCTTTATTTCTTCTTTGTTTTCCGTTTTGCTTTTTTTTTCGTTTTTTCTTCCTGCTTTCTTTTTTTTTTTTTTTTCCTTGCTTTATGTAGCTCCTGTTTTTTTTGTTTCCACCGTTCTCTTGTGTTTCTTTGTTTTTTTTTTGTTTCCTGTTCTTCCTTTTTTCTATGTTTTTTTCTTTTTTGTTTTTTTATTTGTTTTATTTCCACTTGTCCTTTGCTCATGTTTTGCTTTTTGGTCTCTATTCATTTTTTCCCTCTGCTGTTCTTCTCTTTCCCTTCAACCTTCCTTGCATATGTCGCAATATGTTTTCTTGAAATTTCTCCCTTGATCAGTCGATTCGGTATCCGCTTTCTAACTCTTTTGACCCATACTTCATCAAAACTTTCTCAAATTTTGAATATGTTTTTGAGTGGTGGTCTTGTTCCCGCTTGTGGATTATCGGCGCCTTGTGGTTGCCAACTAATTTCTTGTTTTTTGATTGGTGTTTGGTCTTTTTCCCTTTCTATGGGGGTCTGGGGTGGGACTGTGAGTTGTTGGTCTCCCCCTCGGGTTTGGGTGGGAGTAACTTTCCTTGTACTCTTTCTTGGAGGGTTGGTGGTTTCTTTAGTTGATTGGTTGTTGTTTGTCTTGGTGTTTGTGGTGTTGCTGGTGTGTTTGGTTTGGTGTTTTGGGTGGGTGTGTGCTGCCGGTGGCCTATGATTTGTTTCTGGTGGGGGTTTTAGCGATTCCGTGCTCCACTTAGTGTTTTGTTTTTCTCTTGGCAGAGGGTGTACCTTTGGGTAAAGCATTCTGGCTTTGTTTATTTTCATGAGAGTTTGGATGCTATTGTGTTTTTGATTGAATGTTGATGTTGGTTGTTTCGTTACCTAATTGGAGTGGTTTGTTTTTTTTTTGATTTTCTTGGGGAAATCGTTGAGGTGAGATGTGCTGGATCTCTTGTGGTGTGTTTGTGTTTTTCTTAATGAACTAAATCAATTCTTATATTCAATTGTTTAGCTTGTTGAAGTTGTTTGAGTACAAGCTGTGTTGTTTACTAGGCTTTTGTACCTGTTGTGAGTTTGTATCTTGTGATTCAACACCCTTTAGGTGTTATCTTTGATTTTGTGTTTGAAGCTTGGGGCACTTGTTCGGCAGAGTCTTGCTATTGGTTTTGATGTTGTTTTTCTCTTGGTTTTTGATTCTTTGGCAGAATGTTTGGCTTGGCTCCAGTTTCTTTTCCTTTGTGCTCCTGCTTTACCTTTGTTTTGCTCTGGTAGATGTGGGGATGACTTTTTGTTTTGGATGATTTTGGGTGTGTGATGGGTTTGGGCGTTTTTTTCTTTTCTAATCTTTTTGACTTGTTGTTTTTGTATTTATTTTATGACTTATCTCTTTTTGGTATGTTTCAAGGTTCTTATTTCTTGTGAGTCTCCTTGAGTTTTTTGGTTTTTCCTACTCTGGAGTTTAGTGTTGTCTGTGGGCTTGTGATAATGTAGTTTTTTAGTTGGTTTTGACTTAAGTAGCATTTATGTTTTTCTACTTTGTTGAGGATTTGTTGATTTTGTTCCGTTTTTTTGGTGATTCTTTTGCTAGTGTTCTTGCTTTATCTTTGGTATCGTTTGTCTTTGGGACGTCTGTATATTGGGTAGTCTTGTGGTTGGGGGGTTGTGCTGGTTGGAAGTTACTTGTTTGCTGTTTTTGTTGTGGACGTGTTTTGGGGTTTTTTTTGGGGTCTTTTTTTGTTTGTCATGCCCTTGCTTTTTGGTTGTTTTTCTACTTGTTTTGTGGAGTTGTGGTTTTTTTTTTTTCCTTAGACTGTTTGCGGATACTTGAGTGTTGTTTGTTTTTTTGGTTCCCAATGAGTCTTTTTTGTGTTTTTGGTTGGTTTGTGCTTCTTTTGTTTTGCATCAGATTTTTTGTTGGTGGGGTTTGTTGTTTGTTTAGTGACCGGTGATACCCTTGTTGCCTGTGATGTTTTGGGTGGGTTTTTCTTGGTCGGTTTTATATTTGGTTTTGGAATGGGGTTTGTCTATTTTGTGCTGGGTTGTTTTTTGTGTGTCGTTATGGTGGTTGTGTTTTATGAGGTTTTTGCTTTTATTGGTGGGGTAATCTCTAGGTTCTAGTTTTTTCTTTGTTTTTTTCCTTCTTTAGCTAGAATTTTGAAGTCTATAACTCTTTGAGACAATTTTGATCTTGCAATCTCTTCTTCCTGACATTGATGCTTGAGAACAAATTTTTCTTCCCTGAATTTCTCTAGCCTTTTTAAAGCCAAGAAGAATTCACTTTTGAGATCGAACCCAACCTCTTCATCTCTTTCTGAATCTAAATTTTCCTCTGATAGATCCTTCTCCAAGCTGTTAGGCTCTTTCTGGAGAAACCCACTCTAATACCAATTGAAGAACACAAGCTTATACTGAGAGGGGGGGTGAACAATATAAGACTTAAGTAATTAATAATTTTAACTTTAGATAGTAGTGGCATCAACACAACATTGATCAAGACAGAAAGCATCACACATTGAATACCCATTTTTAATGTGGTTCACCCAAAATGGTTGGGCTACATCCATAGATAAAATCTTTCACTAAATTTTATCAATCTAAATTCTGGGAATACCTTTCTCGATTACAAATTTTATGGGAACCAACCCAAAGGAGACACCAATACCCTAATCTCGCGTTCGTGGGCACCAACCCATAGGAGACACCGATCCCCTAGCTCTGCTCTGGCTGGAGACCTCTGTCCTCAACTCTATCACCTCCAATGTTAGTCCTCAAATTTGCACTAAACATAGTCCTTTGGTCTAGCACAACTGTCCTCATTCGTCTTTACCTGTTGCACTCACTTTGCATGCTTCGACATCATCTCGCCACTTCTACGCTCTTGCGCTCTTTCAGCTGCATCTCACACACTTCGACGCACATTCGACTATCACACCAAATCATGCTCAACTCTCCAAACAATCCTCATTTTATACTAACACTTTCAAGATCAAAACCTTGATCTTAGTTGACTGCACAACCCTAAACTACGTCGCTAACCCTAATCTTCTCGGCCCAAATTTAACTTTGTCCTTCTTTTTTTTTTGTTCTTCTCGACCAACATGTCGTGATATCGTGACACTTTTGCAACCGTATACTATCTTTTGGCTTTTGTCATGATATCGTGACATTTTAACCTTTGTCAACTTCAACTAAGCTCTTGTCGCGATATCGCGACACTTCTAACTTAGTCAGCATCAACTTTGCTTTTGTCGCGATATCACGACATTTCTCCCTTCGTCGACCTCCTTTCTGCTTTTGTCATGAAATCATGACACTTATCCTATAGAAGACCTACATTCTGTTTCTGTCATGAAATCGTGACACTTTCTCCAACCGAACGCTGCCATCTCAATCTGTCGCGAAATCGTGACACTTTCTCTTCCTTTCACTCTTGTCTGCTTGCACTAGCGAAAATGGAACATGTCATGAAATTGTAATGCTTTCACCTTTGACCTCTTCCTCCTTGAATTTGTCACAAAATCATGACACTTCTAGCTTTTGTACATTTTCTTTGCAGCCTGTCGCGAAATCGCAACACTTTCAGCTTTCGTACGACTTCTCTGCAAACTGTCGTGAAATTGTGACGCTTCTCATTTTAGACTCTTCCCTTTGCTGTATGTCACGAAATCATGACAGTTCTTACTTGGAACATTTTCATCTGTAGCATGTCACGAAATCATGACACTTTATCTTGCTTCCACTTTGTCTTCTGACTTGTTGAGAAATCACGACACTTTTTTTTCTTTAGCGCTTTTCTTTTCTTCGAGTTGCGAAAACCCGATATGTCGCGATATCGTGACACTTTTTCTCCTAGAATCTCTCTCCTGCATTATGTCGTGAAATCATGACACTTTTTCTTTCAGACTCTCTCTCCTGCATTATGTCGTGAAATCCGTCCTTTTTTTTTTTCCTCTCTCTCTCCTGCAACATGTCACGAAATTGTGACACTTTTTCGTCCGTTCAACCTTCCTTGCAATATGTCATGAAATCATGACATTTCTGACTCGAACATTCTCTCTCCTCTTTGAGTCGCGAAACTACGACATGTCGCGATATCGCGACACTTTTCTAACTCACTTTCTTTCGAACCTGTCAAGCCATAACCTTCATCAAAACAAATTATTTTACATCAAATCAAATTCCTTCAATAGCTTCTTGACATCAATGACAAATTAATCACTTGAGCAAATGCAATGTACCCAAGGTACCCAAAATTGCCAACAAATTTGTTGTGAAAAGGAATGCAAAGTCACTCCCACTCACCTTTATTGCATGCAGACTACCACTTCCACCTATGATTAGGTATGTTTATCGATAAACTGCTTCTTATGGCTTAGCCACTATCGTCTATAGCAGCTAAGATATGGTCGCTATCATCTACAACGACTAAGGTCTGTCTACTCTAAGCTTGAGTGGCTAAGATCTGGCCACTCTTGGCTTGAGCGGCTAAGCTTGAATGGCTTGAAAAGGCCTCAAGCGAGTGGTGAGAACCATTGTTGATGCTTGGAAAGTCCAATATTATGTCTTATGATCTTATGAATGTGTCTATGTGAGCATATCTCCTAAGCATGACATGATTTAGGTGTCTACATCCGTAATTGAAACACTTAATAGATCTTATATCTATGGATATTTTGGAACCTTTATCTCTTCTACCATAGTTAGCTTCTTCATCACTAGATGACTCACTACTTGATTATGTCTTTTTACCCTTTTTCTTTTTGTCCACTTTGAATCCAGCTTCTTTCGAAGGAATATGATCTTTTGTTCTTATCTCAAAAGTATTAAGCATGCCAAGAAAATAATTCATTGTCAAAGAATCACTATCAATTGATGTTTCTATAGCAAAAAAAAATTCACTATACCTTTTTGGAAGAGTTCTCAAGATCTTATCATAAGCATCAAATTCATCAACCTTCATTCCAAGACCTCCCATCTCATGTACAAGCTCATCAATCTTACTGAGATAATCACAAATATTTTCATCATCTCTCATTCTTAATTTCTCAAATTCTCCTTTTATATTTTTGATATTAGCTTTCCTGACACCTTTATCACCCTCATATATGTCATGTAGTAGATCCCACATATCTTTTGTTGTTTTACAATCCATAACCTTCATAGATTCTGATCTACCCAATCCTTTTATAATTGCATTCATAGCTCTTGAATTTGCATGCATTAGAAGCTTACCTTCCTTATCTGTAGGAGGATTAACTGTTGAATCATATTCAAGTTCCACTACATCCCAAACTTCATTTCCAAGTGCCATTAGGTAAAATCTCATTAGAATACACCAATACAAGAAGTCACTTCCATAAAATACTGGTACTGCATTATTGAATGACCCATCCTTTTGATCCTTGTGATCCATTATGTTCTTAGACCACTTTTTCTTCAAGCTATCAAAATATTCTGAAGGAACCCGTTCTGTTACCAATTGAAGAACACAAGATTATACTAAGAGCGGGGGTGAACACAAGCTATAAGACCAATTTTTACTTTTCTTTTCAATTCAATATTATGTAGTGTATAGATAGCAGTATCAATAGCAATAATCAAAGCAATGCACAAAACACCATCCACAAAAGTGACACAATAATTTATGTGGTTCACCCAATGCGGGCTACTCCATGGAGAAAATATTTTGCTAAAAATTTCTCAATCAATCTCTTGGGAATCCTTCCTAATTACAATATTTATGGACCTCTATCCAAATGAGATGTTGATCCCCTAAATCTCAAGTTTGTGGATCTCTTCCATAGGAGAACTCTTTTCCCTTCTACTCTGGCTAGTGATCTTCTAGAAGACTCTATCTCTCTATTGCACTAACTTGTGGATCTCTCTCCACTTGAAGACTCCTCACTCAGATCTATCTTCAATTTTCCTAGCTACTGGATCTCTATCCACTGAGACTCTATCCTCTATACTAGGTCACCTCCAAAGCTCTATCAATAGGTTCACTTAGAACCTCTTCAAATATTATCAATAGGCTCACTCAGAACCTACTCAAATTTGCTCAATAGGCTCACTCATAACCTACTCAAATCTTCTCAACAAGCTCACTCAAAACTTGTCCAAATCTACTCAACAAGCTCACTTAGAACTTATCCAAATATACTCAATAAGTCCTCTCTAGGACTTGCTCAAATCTGCACAACAAGATCACTTAGAACTTGTCCAAATCTTCTCAACAAGCTCACTCATAACTTGTCCAAATATACTCAATAAGTCCTCTCCAGGACTTGCTCAAATCTTCATAGCAAGCCTTCACAAAAGCTTACTCAAAATCAGTCCACAAGCCTTCTCAAAAACTTACCTCAAATAAGGTCAACAAAATCTCAACTCAATCTCATAGAAGCATAAAGAGAATTGTTAGAGACTCAATATATTCTATACTCAAATCTCAATCTCAACTCAAATCAATCTCAACTCAGCAATATCATAGAAACATAAAGAGAATTTTTAGAGACTCAATATGTTCTATACTCAAATCCCAATCTCAACTCAAATCAATCTCAACTTAGAAATATCATAGAAGCATAAAGAGAATTGTTAGAGACTCAATATGTTCTATAATCAAATCCAATTTCTTTCTCAACTCAACTCAAATCAGAATATAGAATAGTTTATTTTATGAAACTTGAACAACCACTTCACACAATCACTTGACTAGGCTCAAACAACTCTACTCAACCAATCAACACAAGGAACAACTCATTCTCACAAACCCTAGTCCAAGAATGAATAAACAAACTCAAAATATCTTCAACAACACTCAACAAAAACTCTTACATAACAATGATACTTATGTTATTTTAAGCTCAAGTTCAAGTTCTTTGCACAACAACTTACTTCAACAATAATGCTTATAAAACAAGGTTTTAATCACAACTCTCAAACCAAAAAACCTTGAAGCATTAAACCAACCATTTTTGAATAGGATACCACAATCAATCCTTTTCACTCCAATGGTATTTTAGAAATCAACCACCATAACAATCAATAATCCATTATTCAATTTCCACAAATTCTACTTCATTCAAAACCCTTATTTCTCCTAAAATAATGCTCTCAAAAATTCAAATCAATATCATAAGGCTCAAATAATCATCTATGGTTTTCACCAAAAAAATAATTATTTAACCTTTTAAACACAATAAAGGTTTAAAAAAATAAAATATTTCCTAACCCTTATCACTCCAAAATTTAGAGCATTAATTAAATTTTAATCAAAAAATTTGCATACCTGCTTAATGGGTTTTGACCCCTTAACCTGCCCTCACCGCGAGCGCCTTAGCCATAGCTAAGGTAGCCAAATGAGCTACCTGCTTTTTCACAATGAAAAAGAGGCATGAATTCCCTTTATTTTCTATAGGCCCACGTGCCTCAAATAAACCATGCGCCCTTGGTGCTTCCACCATAAAGCACAATGAATGAACCTTGCCAAAATCGAATGCACGACCTCGTGCTACCAAATGCCTTTACACTGCCTAAGTTGCCAACAGGCCACATTGCCCAAGGTGACTTGGGTTTCACATGTCGCCCGATTTATTCATTTCTTCCACCACTAAAACCTTTTTTTCGCATGAGCTCTATTCGCTTTCCAACAATCACATTAACAACAAGAGCAAGGATGATTAATCTTCAAATATTTAATGGCATATATATATGCCTTCCCTTAGCTTGGAAACGTCGGTGCTTTTGAACCTTCCTTTATGACGTCGGTGAATATTCTTTTAATTTAATTTTAAAATTAAAATTTTAATTTTAAATAAATTAAAATTTAAACCAAATCTTTGAAATTAAATATCTCCATCATCGGGGCACCTTTTTCGATGAAACGAAAAGCCAAATTGGGTTTTAATAAAAACCCATTTCAAATTTTCCATCCATGGTTTCAAATAAAATCTTTGAAATTAAATTTCTTCATCACCGGGGCATCTTTTTTGATGAAATGAAAAGACAACTAGGGTTTTTAGAAAAAAACCCATTTCAAATTTGCCATCCATGGTTTTAAATAAAAACCTTTTTCTAAGATTCCCTTGAAGATCCTTTTAGAACCAAATGCCATGCATCCCTTCTTGAACCTTTGATAAAAACCTTTGCTTCTACACAAATATAGTGTTAGCTTACATAGATCCTTTTGACATCAATGACAACTATTAGCTTAGGAACTCAAAATATCCAACATAAAATATGAAGTTGCAATATAAAATACTCAATAAAAACAATTATTTATTCAAATATAAATCAAAAATAACTTCATAAACAACTCATAAAATGGACCCTAATGAATTCTCTTGAAAATAGCAAACTAATATAGAATAAAGGTCACATACATCCTCTCTTCATTACAATTCTCAATCACATATATATAATAGATTATGACTCTTCATATGGAGTACTCTTGAACTTCACTCTTCTATGAGACTCTTCACTTTCCTATTCTAAGGACACATGTTCACTCTTACATAATGGACACTTGTGCACATTTACACTCACCACACTTGCATAGTCAATTACATGACACTTGTGCATTTCCAACACATTATTACATATTTACTCACATTCTAATCTAGAACACACTCCTAATCTAATTATGTACCCAATATGGTACATTAGCATGTACAAAATAATGTAATATACTCCAACACCCCCTATATTACATTATTTGGTTATTGAAGACATTAGTCTTTAATACAATCTTCATCTTCAGTCTTCACTCTACCTATTGTAGATTAAATTTTGGATTCATCATGTAATTGTCTTCTTTGACTTTTGATTCAACCTTCATCTTGCCTCTCTTGATCTGATTTCTTTTCTTGTGTCTTCTTCTTCTTTATTTTTGTACTTTCACTGATGGTATATCTTCAATGCAATGAGTTAGTAGATCATCACAATAATATTGACTTGGATTCAATGGTTCATTACTAGTATGTTATTATTTCTTTTGTTTCATTCCTTGAAAGAATTCAAAAGTAATTAATGATAGATAAATCATCAAACATTCTTTTGAGGAAAGTATAACTATGTTCTGAGAACTCCACCAAGTGTTTAAAAGTACTTCATGAGGATAACCAATCAATTTCATAAAAATATCTTCTTTTTCTTCCTTAAGAAACAAAGAAAATATTTCTTTTATATTGGTAGGAAAATATTTGTATCCATCAAAGGTATCTATTAAGTTTTGTGAATAAAACTTAAGTTCATGAAATAGTTCTTCACCATTTTCATTAAATGCATTCTTCACTATTTCATCCATAATTCTCTTAACTTTGAATAATGAATCTTTCAAATTTCTAAACCTTTGAGGTTGACTACCTTATGTCTCCCTAGTGTTTTAATGACAAATCTCAAAAAATTTTATGGTGTAAACTTTTTTGTCTACCTTAATTTTCAAAAAAATCTTTATAGTTGACTTCTCTATGCCTTCCTATTTTTTGAATAAGAAACTTAAATATAATTTTCCAACTTTTCTAAGATCTTGAGTTGAATTCCTTATGTCTCCCTAAGTTTGAATATATTATTACTAAACTCTAAATTTCACAAAACTATTTTTATGTTGAATACCTTATATCTCCCTAATAATCAAACAATAGTTTTTGATGAAGATTTCAATTCTCAAATTTCTAAGTTGAATACCTTTTAACTCCCAAATTATAAATTTATCAATTTTGTAAAATAATATTTGCAAATTTAATATTTCTAATTTGATGTAGAAAACCTTATTTCTCCCAATCTCAAATTATTTGCAAATAATAAAATTAACTTTCAAATTGAATAAATTAATTACAACACTTGTAATTTAATTCCCAAAAACTTCAAATTGACTTTTCAATAATCTTCAAAAACTTTTCAAAATACCTTTATAAGGTTTCTAGGGTTTCAATATTCTGATTTGAAAACTTATCTCTCCAATCATTCAATTAATTTTGTAAAACCTTAAACAAAATAATATCTCTCAACCTTATAACTCCTATCTTCAACAATAAATCAATAAATAATTCAAATTATTTTTACCTCCCAAAGTGGCGCACAATTTTTCTAATCAAAGTCATTTTACCTTCTTCTAGGAAGGCACTCCTTGGCAAATCTCATCCTTTCTATTGCATTCAGATTTCTTGCTTGATGCTTGGAAAACGTATTGAGGAATTCTTTAACATTTGATTTGGCCCATACATTTAATGATTGCCTTGAGATGTTTACCTCCCTCCAATACTTGGTGGTACTCTTTGTTCTAGGTGCAAAATGGCATACAACTTCTTTTTATTTTCAACCAATGTACCACATGGCTATTAAACTCTTTTGGTGCTCTAATTTTTCTTGCATTCTTCTTCCCTATGTAACACTTGGTAGTAAGAAACTTGAAGCATTATTATTTCTTTCTCAATGGTGTTATGGCTTTCTAAATATTTTGCTATGTGATGGTTGGCTCTTTGACACATTGCTTTTCCTTTTGATGCTCCAACTTACCCTAATTCAATTTCTCAATGCTTGGCTTTTTGATGTCCATCGAATATCCTTTTAGTTGCTTATTATCTAACATTCGTAGATGGCACTTGTGCTCCTTGGAATGGAGCTAATGGTGGTTGTTAAACTCTACTTCTCCTCCTCAACTTGGTGGCTCCTCCTTTCAATGTGGTGGCTCTTCCTTCCATGTTCAATGGTTGCTCCTCTCACGGTGGTTTGTCCTCCACTTAGGTTGTTCTCTTCCTTTCAATGTGATGGCTCTTCAATTCTTACCCCTATACTACAATTGTAACTTGATTATTCTATCGTGATACTCTTATCTCATGGTCTCATGCCAGGTTTAGTCCATTCTACCTCATTGTTCTCAAATTCTAACTCGTTTTCCTCCTTCACTCAACTTTAATTTTTGCAACTTTAGATTTTACTTTATTTGCCTTGTTCCTTTGATTTCTTGCTCTTTTTTTAGGCTCATAAATAGTATATTATTCTTCTACTAACTTTTTGTAATTTCATATAACTTTATGCAGGTTGATGGTGATAATATGGCTCCAAAATTTGGCTTCAAACACTAAGAATTTTAGTGCCTTCATTCTTGTTGTTTCTACCTTTACAAATATGCTTGCAAACTTAAAAAAGAACCTTTACAAATGCTTTATTAAGATGCACTTTTACCTTCAAACTTGCAGTCCTCTTTCTCCTTGCTCTTTTGCCTTTTGTCTTGCTTATCTTCCTCACTATTTTGTTGTTCAAAAAACATTGTCCAATACTTTCAAAGTTGCAATTTTACTCTTTCTTAAATTGCTTCCTAAAAATATTTGAATTATGCAGCTCCAAATATTGCCTAAAATATTCTCCAACTCACAGGTTTATTCCTCCAAATTGTCATGACCCTATCTCGGAATACTTCTCACTAGATAGATAAATGCTTGACTATGATGCTTGTATATGGAATGAATGATGGATGTTGTGCTTGATTCTAAAAAATATTTTATTTAATGGAAATATAATGTATCATGTTGAGTGAAATGATGTTATGGATTATATAATGAACAATGAAACAACTTAGATAAAATCTTTCCATATAGTAATATATCATGACTTGCATAGGAAATATATATTAAACCTTAGGTGGAATTTTGGTTGCTATTGATAATTTTCTTTATTATGTTTTCATTTTCTTTAACCATTTTAAGGAAAGATTCCATAGATTAATTTTTTTTTCTATATATATATGCATGTATGTATGTGTGTGTGTATCTGAAGATAAAGACTTGGTTGTCTTGTTTATTTTATGTTAGATTTAGAATATATTACATCATTTGGGTCATGTAAATGTACCACCTATGGTACATAGTTAGGGTAGATATTATTTTAGGGGGAAGTTATCTACTTACTTCAAGCAATATAATAAATGCACAAGTGTCAATGTGCATATTGTAATGTGCAAGTTAGGATTATGCATAAGGGATCGACCTTGAAAACTATTTATAAAATCAAGGCGAATTGTCTTGGAATCCTGGCAAAATTTATAGAAGTATGCATGGCGAATCGCATTTATTTATCTCCAAAAAATTTCAAACCATGGCGAATTTCATTAATTTGTATCCAATTTTTTTTAAATCGTGGTGTATTTTTCTGTTTTGGGGTCTATGAATATTGGTTTGCAAAATCTAAAAATGTACGACATGCTTAAAAGCTTTAGGTTGATATGAAAGACTTTAGGCCGACATGACGATCGATAGCATGACGATTGACTTCAGGCATGACAATCGATTGTAGTAATATCGATTAGTTGTAGGCATGAAGATCGACTGAAGGCATGATGATCAACTATAGGAATACTGGTCAGTTGTAGACATAACGATCAACTATAGGCATGATGATCAACTGCTGGCATGATGATCGACTGTAGGAATATCGATCGACTACAAACACGATGATCAATTGTAGGCATTATGATTGGCTATAGGCATGATGATCGACTACAGTCATGATGATCAGCTACAGGCATGATGATTAACTTTAGGAATGTCGATCGATTGTAGTCATGATGATCGGCTGCAAGCATGATGATCAAATATAGGAATATTGATTGGTTGCATGCATGACGATCAGCTATAGGCATGATGATTGGTTGTAGACATGATGATCGATTGTAGGCATGATGATCAGCTACAATAATGATGATTGGCTGTAAGAATATAGATCGACTACGAGTATGATGATAAACTACAGGCATGATGATCAACTTCAAGCATGATGATCGGTTGCAGGTATGATGATCTACTACAAAAATGTTGATTGACTATAGGTATGACAATTGGTTTCAAGCATGATGATCAGCTGCATGCCTCTACAACCGATCAACTTATGCAAACAGACATACCTCTGCAACCTATTGGCTTATGCCAATAGACATGACTCTGCAATCGATCAACTTATACCAAAAAATACAACTCTACAACAGATCGGCTTACATCGATAGACATGACTCTACAACTGATTGACTTATGCCGACAAACACGACTCTGCAATCGATCGGATTATACCGATCACCTTGCACCAATCGACACTCCTTTTCAATCGATCAACTTATTTCGACAGGCACTCCTATGCAACCTTCTCAAGTTTTTCATTGTTTTAGAGCTATTTCTAGAGTTAGAGTATTTTTTATGTATGTTTATCGATACCCAGTACAATATATATACGGGTATTATATGAGGTGATTTGGGAAGGAAAAATAAAATAATTTATAATTTGAAAGCGATTTGGACGAGAAATATAAAATCATTTATAATTTGAAGGCGAATTGGGCAGGAAAATCAAAATCATATGTAATTTGAGGTCGACAAATTAAAACAAAATTAGGTTCATGATTATCAACGATGGGTGAATTTACCCCAAAAAAACTTCCACCTCGTAAATTTCGAGCGAATGGGCCCCAGTGAAAGATCCTAAATAGAGCCAATTTAAAATATTTAAAATCCTAAATAGAGCTAATTTACGATATTTCGTGCTTATGCATAACCCTAGTGCAAGGTGTCCACTTGTACAACTAGGTAGAGTGTTGGCCAAGGAATCTCTTTTCCTATATAAAGGGCCTCATAGTGATAGATTAGAGGGTAGAGCATATAGATATCAAGAGCGTTGTTGTAGAGAGTAGTTTGTGGTAGAGCTCCTGTATGGAGCACAATGTAGTTCTTTAGCTTATATTAATGGAGTGACCTTATCCTCCATACTGCATTGTATTTTTACCACTTTCTATTTATAGTATATTTCATTCATATTGCAGACTCACTTATTTCATATTATCAGGACCTGTGTTAGATATCTCCCTCTACATATATCCTCAAAATCTAATAGTGGTATCAGAGCCACGATGAATCGATATAGGAATAGGAGGACCTACATCTATCATAAGAGAAGTCTAGTAGGTCAAGAGGAATAGGGAGAGTCAATAGGATTAGAAAAGTGAGGATTAAATATCAGTTGTAGAAAACCTAAGATTATATTTGGCTAGAGTCTTTCCACAGAGTTGTAAAAAAACTCGTGAAGACTAGGACTCAGCATTCAAGCCACTAGTTTGACAAATCAACTAGTGAAGATTAGTATCTCCAGATTTATAAGTTCTTTCGTTCCAGTCTCTAACAACTTGTTGCAGGAAAAGGAGATTCAACAAAAATTTGGGAAGCTTCCTACAAGAGAGTTAGGAAGAACATCTTCAAGAATCATTCTAGTACTTGCAACAACAAGGAGAAGACTGAAGATTTCAAAGACCTCAAGAAAGATCTCATTACAAGAGTTACAATCCTACAAATTGTAGAAGTAAAGAAAAATGCCACAGTAGCCTTATAGCAGACTCAAGGAAGAAGAGACTCCAAAAGTTGAGTCATAAGAGGAGATAGGAGATTGGTGATCTCCATTCAAGATTAATACCTATAAAGTGTAGAAGAAGAATAGGCCAAAAAATCTTGAAAGAAGAATAGGCTAGAGAAGCCTAGAAGAAGAATAGGTAAAGAAAAAAAAAAGGCAAAGAAAAAAAAAAAAACAAGAAGGAGGTCATAGAAGCCTTAATTTTGAAGAAAATTTTAGAGAAGAATTCTTGATTCAGAAGATAAATTCCTGACTCAGAAGAAAACTCCAAAGAAAATTTTCTGAAGAAAATTCTAGAAATAAATTCTTGACTCAGAAGATAAATTTATTTAGAAGAAAGACTCCAAAGAAGAGTCCAAGAAATAGGAGATTGGTGATCTCCATCAAAGCCTACAAATTGTAGAAGAAAGAGAAAGGACCAACAAAGTCCTATTCTAGAATCCAAAAGCAATAGAATCAGAGATTAGAAGAAGATCTCATCACCAACACTTCCAGAAGTAGAAGGTTGAAGAAAAGGTCTCAGTTGGAAGACCAAAGAAGCTGCTAGATAGAAGACCTTGGAGAGGTCTCAAGCAAAAAAAGAAGGCTTGGAGAGCCTTACTATAGAGCTCATAGAAGCATTATCAAAGGAGTTCCTAGGAGAACTCGTTGGAGAAATCCACTATCAAGGAAAATCTCCTGATAGTGAAGGACTTGGGATAATTGTCACCATCCAACAACAAGCCTAAGAGAAGAAGAATTTGGCAAGGAGTGCCAAATATGAGAAGAAGAATTTGGCAAGGAGTGCCAAATCCATAAGAAGAATCTAGTGAAGACCTCAAGATATTCAGAATCTTGAGAAGAAAAAGATCTTGTTTGAAGTCAAAGTTTGACAAGAAGGTTGAAGGAAGATTCAGATAGAAGAAGCCTATCAAATCCAAGAGACTTGGAGATTACCTCTCATAGCAAGAAGGCACAAGTTTAGAGAAAGGAGTTCTCTAAAACTACAATAGAAGATAGAATATCACTGGAAGGATCAAGCCACCAAACCTAAGGCTCAAGATAGAAAGTTCAAGACCTCAGTTTGGTGAAGCAAGAAGCTATTCTGGACAGCCAACAAGAAGCTACGAATTCATCTACTACAAGGCAGCAACTTGGTGAAACAAAACACCAAGATCTACATCTACTTCAGAAGCCATTAAAGGTAAGCAACTAGGGTGCAATCAGTTGAACTTAAATTAGGGTTCATTATCAAATTCCATTAAGCACCATATTTGGATTAAAGTTGCAAGAAGAAGGGCTCATATTATAGTCTTCCAGAAAGTGCAAAAAGGAGAATTCATTTTAAGATATATTTGCACATTAATAGGAGTTGGATATTTTTGAAAGAAAGAAAACTATCATCTACCTATTATCTATCTAGAAAGCAAGAAGACTACATCCTACAATATTGATTGTAGTGAAAATTGTAGAAGATTATTAAGTGCATTAGAATTTATTCTGAGAGTTTATTATCATTAAAAAGTGCATTATTAGTCCATTATAGCACTATACTAGTTGATCTTTGACTAGTTACTCTCAAGAAATTAGTTTGTGTTACTAAAAGCACAAAACTAGCACAAGAATCTACAACACTGTGTGGCCAAAGGAAGCCACCATTACAAGAAAAAGGTGAAGAAGAAAGCCACCATTAATATCCTTGAAGGAAGCCTCAAATCAAGACTTGGTGAGTCTCAAGATTCAAGGAAAATATAAGGATTTCATTTAAGTGCAGAGAGCATAAATCCTTACTTCAAAAACAACATCTCATTAGCTTGGATTAACTATCATTAAAAGATCCAAGGAAGAAGATTAAAAGAGGCAAGAAGGATTTCATAAAAAGGTCCTTCATATTGGTGCAAATATAACTATTACAGAGCACCTCTTTTGTTCCTTTGAAAGGACAAAAGCCATCATATTTACAAGGAGCAACACAACTATCATATTTTGTAGGTTGAAGGGTAGAATTCAAGCAAGAGGAAGGAGCCACCGAAGAGCTCACACGTCTAAGAATCAAGGTGTTTAAAAATACCATTTCTCCATGTCCAATCCAAGCCCTAGAAGAGAGTGTATCACCTGCAATATTGGAGTCATAATAAGAAGCCATTACCATCCAAGTCTACGTAGAGAAAAGGGCAACATACAAAGGGAAACTATCTACGTAAGGAGAAGCACCATCAAAGCTAAGCAAAATGCTAGCAATCAATTGTTATAAAATATATATAAACAACATAGAAGAAGCATTATCAAATCCAAGCAAAAGGCTAAGCAATCGACTATTACAAAAATGAACAAGCAACATATTACAGGCATAGGAAGAAGTGCTATACCCAAGGTTTCTACTTGGAGAGAATGTCCACCATTGAAGAGCACAAGAAGCTACCATAGGACCACCATTGAAGAGTGCCATAGAACCAAGAAGCAATACAGTTGGTGCCATCCATAATCCTCTTCAAGACAGTGAGCGAACAATGAAGAGAGATTGCTTGTGTTTCAAGAAACATAGCAAGCCAACGCACATTTTCAAAGATATAGGTAAAATATAGGGCATCGTTGGAGCATTAGAAGAAAGGCTTACATGCATAAGCCATGAGTGCCACTTGGCACAAGAGCTCTAAGCATTCAAATGTTCAAAAATATTCCAATGCTTAGGAGGAGTTACAAGTCTTTGGGAGGTTACCACCAAACTTATCATTGCATACGTTGGAATATCAATGCCTAACAAAGTAACGCTCAAGTGACACTTGTTCGAAAGTCACAAGGAAGCATTCCTATTTAAAGCATCCATATTGAATAAGGAAAGCATCGAAGGTCAAAGGAGAAGACTAGCATTGAATGGTGTGAAGCATATTCAGAGGAGAAGGCTAATTTAAGCTTGTGCACCATTCGAAGGAGAGAGAGCTAGCATTAAAGAAGCTATCATAAAGACCAACAAATACAGTGCCACATTCGATCAACAATCCATGTCTCACTCATGGAAGGAAGCACCTCATTCAATCAACAATTCAGTGCATTGTTTATGGAAGGAATACATCATTGAAACCAGCATATCAATGTACTATTCGTAGAGAAGGAAGCACATCATTGGAGGTGAAGATAAGACCGAGCATTCTCAAATTCATATCAACACCGGTTATAGAGAATATAAGTACTACGTAAAGGAGAATTCATCATCGGTCAAAGCACTACGTAAGGGAGAATTCAACGTTAGTCTAAGAAAGCAGTGACTGCCATATCAAAGCATTCAAATCTACCACCTCACAACATCAAAGGCAAAGGAATACTAAGGTAAATCGAAGACTATTTATTGCTTGCTATAAATTAAGAAATATAGGAGTTATAAGGGCAATTATATTTACTATTGCAATTCATTCACTTAGCATTAGTAATATATCAAGCAAGCATATTACAAAAGATTTATATTTACAAATAATAAAGGAGGAATAAGGAATTTCAACTTGGAAATTAAAATCATATTATTGCAAATATTACATTGTTTTCTAATATTCCAAATTAGGGAGTCATAAGGAATACTACATAAAATAAATTAATTGGAATTTAGAAACATTAAACATCAAACATCAAAAGCTATAAAGGAGGTCTATTAAGAAAAATCAAGAGTTGGAAATACATTGGCATGCTTGTCTCAAATCATATTAAAGGAGACAAAAGAAATCCAACCAATAGAACCTCATCTAATTAGAAAGTGCTTAAGTTCAATAGGAGCAATAAGGTGTAATAGAAGTTGATTTTTACCACTTACAAAACATTACAAAATCAACTCAAAATTGAACTACTATTCTCAAGAAGCACTTTATCCATCATATAGCATATCTAAAAATACTAGGGAGTCATAAGGCATTCTACAAAACTTGATAATTATAGCATTCATAAAAAATTATCAAGTACTTAATCCATTTGGAATCATAAGGTTTCTACAAAGTCTATAGGTACTCTACCAATTCACTTAACTAGGGAGATATAAGGAAGCCTACAAAAACCTAAAATATTTCATCAAATCAAGCTCATAACTAGGGAGTTATAAGGTAGACCACTTAGAAAATTCAGTATAAGCTCTATCAAATCATTTTTCTAATAAATTATAAATATTACTACCAACATATTAAGCCATATACTTAGAAGTGGAATGAGAAAATTACTAGTATGGATTAAAAGCATGATGGGTGATACAATGGATAACAACAAGGAAAATGCAAAAGAGAAAGAAGAATCAATAATATGGGAAATAATCTCTGAATAAAACAACTACGAAAAAATATATTCTTCCAATGAAACTAATAATAACTATGAAAACACAAAAGATCACATTCAAAAAGGAGAAGAAAAAATAGATCAAGAAGATATCATACAAAGAAGTAAAAATGAAATAGCTTCAATTGTGCACATATGGTTTAAATATCTAGTCAAGGATATAGATAAACATGATGTCCCTAAGATAGATCGAATAGTTAGAACATGATATCCCTAGAATAATCAGAATATCTCTGGTATGCACTTATTGCAATCAATATGGTCATGAAAAAATCAATTGTTGGAATTTTCATCCATGCAAATAATGTGAAAGGAACAATCATTCATATTTATTTTGCTACTATAAATACAAGTACTATAAGAGTTACGAATAAATATTACTACACAGGATAGAATGCTACTTTCAAAATCTTACTCCAAAAGCATCTACTGACAAAGAGCTCAAGTTTGATTTTTATGAAGGTAAAAGGAACAAATCTTACATAAATATAGAGAAAATGGGTCAATTCAAATCCACTTTAGACATGCAAAATAATGAGATCTCTAGTTTATCAAAGACATATGATATCAAATAATAGAGGATTGGGAAGGATACCTAATTATAACATAAAGAATGAAGTAGCTAAGGAGAACCTAACCAAGCCAAAGAACATTCACAGGAAGAAAAAGAACCAAGTCAAGAAGGAATGTCATGCAATTAAAGGAAATACAAAGGAGCAGATCAAGCTAAAGATCATTCTCAAGAAGAAGATCCATATTGAAGATTGAAATATTCAATACCCAAATAATATAATACAAGGGAGTGTTAGAGTTAGAATATATTACATCATTTGGGTCATGTAAATGTACCACCTATGGTACATAGTTAGAGTAGAGATTACTTTAGGGGGAAGTTAGCTACTTACTTCAAGAAATGTAATAAATGCACAAGTGTCAATGTGCATGTTGTAATGTGCAAGGTGTCCACTTGTACAACTAGGTAGAGTGTTGGCCAAGGAATATCATTTCCTATATAAAGGGCCTCATAGTGATAGATTAGAGGGTAGAGCATATAGATATCAAGAGCATTGTTGTAGAGAGTAGTTTGTGGTAGAGATCTTGTATGGAGCACAATGTAGTTCTTTAGCTTATATTAATGGAGTGACCTTATCCTCCATACTATGTTGTATTTTTACCACTTTCTATTTATAGTATATTTCATTCATATTGCAGACTCACTTATTTCATATTATCAGGACTTGTGTTAGATCTCTCCCTCTACATATATCCTCAAAAGCTAACCTTCAAAAAAAATCACCGTTGATAGATATTTCAATATCAATGATGGTTTCCTATTAAGGTTGCTTGTTTTCAATGTACCATGAAAATAAAAATAAATTTATATACATATATATAATTATATATATATGCACCCTTTCAAGGTGTTTGTTTTATTAAAGAAGAATTTAGTGATTTTTGATGGTGCAATTAAGAGATTATCTAAGTTCACTGAGTTGTTCAAAATCATAAACCAATAGATGAAAAATGTTTAGATTCACTATGTTTAAAACCATAATATGGTGGTTATCCTATTTTTATAGGATGATTCTCTCCCATGTAATCCAGGTTGAGAGGGGACGTGTGAGCATTGTTTTTAAGAATGCCTATTCTCCAATGGATGCTCCAAAAGTGGAGTGATGAAATAAGGGGAGATTTTTGAAGGAAGATAGGGAGTAAGGAGGTAGAGAATAAAAATTGCAATAGGTTAGGATTATGAAACTAAAGAATACAAGGAGTTAGGTGATATGATTTGTGGGTCTCAGGCTACCATGGATCTCTCATTGTGGAAACTAGGTATTTATATGGAGGTCCTTGTGTTATTTATGAGCTTGTGATACATTGTGAATGTAGAACTTAGTTTAATCCTAGAAGGGGAACTTCTTGTGGCTATAAAAGATGATTGATGAATGAAACTCCAGGTTATGCTTATTTGATATTTATAATGATGTTCATTGATATCTTTAGTTAGTGAAATATCTCTAACAATGAGTGCTATATTTAGTTCTGATATTAATTGTATCTATCTTCAAGTTAATGGTAGTCAAGGATGTAATAGGAGGGTATATTACCTTACTTTAGGGTGTTTGGAATTGCTTAAATTCACAAACGAAAACCCTACAATCATCTAATGATCTGTTTCCATATTTTTTTTGGTAAATTAATAATTTTATTAAAAATAGGGCATTTGAAAGGCACCCCAATGCCTTGTACATCAAAGGAAAAAAAATGAGCAGACGAAAAGGAACCACAGAACTGCTTGCTGAAACAAAAAATTACAACCTCAGACTAAAAGGAGCAAAAAGAAGCAACCTTTGACAAAAAGGAATAGAGAGAAATAGGCAAAAAGATGACAGAACCTAAAATGAAGCGATCCTCCACCATAGAGGAACTCAAAAAGAAGTGATCCTCTACCATAGAGGAACCCTAAAATAGAGGAAAAGTCGTCAGCCATCAAGGGGAATGTCCATCTGCATGAGAGATGAAGCAGCACCTTCCAGGCTAGCATATTTCGCATCTATTTTTGAAATATCTTTAGTACTATCCTTAAGAACAGTGGTACAGGCATCCTTAGCAATCTCCATTACATCTTCATCATTGACAACATCTTTGACATCAATTTTGGTATCAAAGGATACCTCAACACCGGCCAAGACTGGAACATTATCAAAATTATCATAGAAAAACATGAGGCTTAGTGCATGACACTATTCTTTGAGAGTTTATATCACCTTTCCAATGGCCAAATCAACAGTTTCAAGATGATCAATGGTGGCTAAAGTTGCATGCACAACCAACTTGTGAAGATACCTTTCAACTAGGTCAGAAGAATTAGACTTATCCTTTGGAGTTTTTATAGAGGTGGACAGAGGGGTTTTGGCAATTTCTTTGTGTTTCAGCCTATGGGAACTACGAACAGGGGTCATCTCAAATTTGGCCTTCTTCTTGGTGGAAAAATTAGAAAAGGATTTACCTCCTTTGTCTTTTCTTTTGGATCTAGTATTTTTTGGACTCGAGGTTGAGGAAGAATTCTCTTCCTCAGACTCAGGGGTAGGGAGGTTACCTCAAGGGAAATGCAGAAGGAGGAACTTGTATAGGACTTTAAAAAGACCTATGTGACAAGGTTTGGCCTCATATTTATTTGAACGATTTGTAATGATAGTATATTCCATGGACCAGAATAAGGTGATAGGAATATTCATCATTTTTGAGTCTTGAAAGTGATTTACAAAGGCTAGATGATAACAACATAGTTGGGGCTCGGGGTTGTCACAAGTAAAATATTGCATTATTGGCTTTAAAATTTCTTTCCAAGGCATTGACAAGTGATGACGAAACAAACCTTTTTTTACCTTCTTGTGGATAGGTGATTTTTTTTTGAAGTGTGTCAACTCCGCCTCCTAGTTGTGCTTGTTTCTTTTGATGATTTTTTTGTCCAAATCTTGCCCCATCAGGTCTGCCAGCAACTCGAAGGAAATTTGGAACTAGATGCCATGGATGTAAATAAATTCATTATTCCAAGTTGTCATGAAAGCCTTAGTAACCTCCTCATCCACACCATAGAACATGTTGAAGAAATCAATGATTCCTTTTTTATCTTTAAACATATTAGTGGAAATAGAATCCTGTTCAAGAGTCTCAGGATCAATGAAAACAACTTTTCCTTCCTTCATGGTTGCAAAAGGAATTAAGGAAGGAAATAAATTAAAGGTAAAAAAACACAGGCCCAAAGGAACAGAGACAGAAATATGCATCCACTGATAAAGCCACAACAGGAATAAATAGAAAGTAATGCTTGGCCAAAAAGGAAAAAACTGCCAAAAAGGATAATATTGGTTAGGGCAGTAGGCATGACACAAAAAAGGGTGATAAAGGTGGGTAGGAGCAATAGGGAAAAACACCATCCCATGGAAAATGGAGCTTCTGCTAATACTCACGCAATGAAGCCAATGATAAAAGTAGGCACGATAACCAAAAAGGATTGGGATGCTCATCCCAGGAGGCCTCGGGAGAATGTGAAAGATAAAGCGTTGAGAGAGGGTTCTCAAAAAGGAAAAAGTACAAACAACAGTCCACATGAGAAAGAGATTATTTAAAAATAAGGTGGACCTAACATCGGGATTACTCATGGAAATAATTATCAAAAAAGAAGGGGCATATATGAGAGGCGACGGAGAACTTGGAAATATAAACACAGAACCCATTTTCAAAGAAAGATAATACAAATGATGAATAAAATCTCCGTTTTGGATTTTTTTTTGGAATTTGGACATGGACCCAATGAATCACAAAAAAAAGGGAGTCTTGGGCAATGGAATAATCAAGGATTTCGAGATTCATCACGATAGATAGTTTTTTAATCACATTTTACCAGCTCAACAACTTTGTTGGGGAGGACATCTATCCAAGTCATCAATCCTTGTATATTAATGCAAATGTTGGAAAATTTGTCATCCACAAAATTGCCCTCCCTAAAAGTGTGTTGAACCACAACATTGACTTGTTGGCGAAGAATTTTCTTACTTTCTTCGAATTATTTGTTTCCATATTATCTGAGCTTGTAGTCATGAATTAATAGTTTGCTAGCTGGATGGGATTTTAGATGGCATGTTGATCCTAAGACAAACAATTTAAAATCTCATAGAAAACTTTATATTGGTGTTAAGTTGTTTAAAGGATGAGAGTAGGCATCGACATGCGAAACATTAAACTGTAATCTATGATTTTGAACTAGTGATTATGGTGTTGTGTGATAATTAGGATTTATGTAACCTATGTGTGTGACTGAAATCTGCATTACAAATGATAGTGTGAGTTTTACAAAATCTCATGTTACTATTTGTGTTTATAATATTATCAAATGAATGCAATCATTGTTATAAATAATAGTGTGAGTTTAATGATAGCTCTTGTTACTATCTATTTTTATAATATTATCATATGAATGCAATAATTATTATACATGATAGTGTGAATTTAATGATAGCTCCTATTACTATTTGTGTTTATAATATTATCAAATGAATTCAATCATTGTTATAAATGATAGTGTGAGTTTAACGATAGATCTTGTTACTATCTGTGTTTATAATATTGAAATGAATACAATAAATGTTATAAATTATAGTGTGAGTTAATAATAGCTCTTGTGACTAGCCGTACTTGCAATTTATTATAATTGAATAAAATATGTGATATAATTGACTTATTCAAGGTTGATGTTGGGTCTATGATATGACCCATTTTAGTATTTGAAAAAGGAATTGTTCTTTATCTTCAATATGTGTTGTTATGATGTATGCTTGTAAGTTGTATGATTTCATAACCTGATAAGCATACAAATAATGAAGGAGAATATTACTCCAATAAATAAGGGAAGAAAAACCTCTCGATGGAGAATACAATAGAATGGTTATTTTAATTTATTTCATGATATAGACCTCTAGAAGAAGTAAGTTTAAGTTCTAGTGCACCCTCATGAAGTGAAAAGATTTATTTAGAAAATCTCATATGTTTTCCAAGAGACCTCACATGTTAGGACTGTTACGTAATTGAAGACTTTATGGATACTGGGATATTAAGTTAAATAATTAAATTGAATGGTCCATGTATTTGATGATCTTTATGCCTTATTTAAGAGAAATGAATCTGGTCCATTTATCTGATGTAAACATTTTATCAAAATGTTATGCTTGTAAATAAAGAGAATTGGAAGATTTATGATCGATGATTTTATTATCAAAAGTGAATGGCTTTTATATTTGAGAGTTGGTGGTATAATTTAAAGAATATATGGTTGTCTTATGAATTCCATTCCAATTGTATTAGTATTTGTGTTTTTTTCTAAATAATTAAGCTTTCTTTTTAGAAGGTTAATTTGTGCCTTAAAATCTGGAATTATGTGGATATCCTAGCAGATGTAATTTGGATTATATGTTAACCTAGGGTGTAAAAATTATTGCAATAGGGTGAATTCTATTGTTATAAGCAGAATCTTCTGAGATGCTTACACTAGAAAATGGGCAGAACTTCTAAGGTTAATCATCTAGCTCATCTAAGTTAGATAAAGTTGGGTTACTTCGAGGATTTAATTAGGAAGGGTGGAATCTAGTCACTCAATACTTGATCATATTAAATTGAAATTGAGACCTATGTATGAGATTATTAGCTCTAAAAGATATGATATGGATATACAAATTCCTACATGGTCATATCACCTACATGAAATGACTTATGTAAATTGGAGAATTGGTGTGCACCTTTCAAAAGAAAGAAAGAGAAAGTCAATGCTAGCTCATTGGAAGTCAATGAGAGGGATAGCTTGACCCTTCAAGTAAATCATCTAGTGCTCCTACATAACTGGATATATGTAAGGTGTAGTGATGGATGTGCCTCAAAGCAAATCTAATTAGGAAACTTATGTGGATACTTTGGTAGTTGCTCAAGAGTATAGATTCTAGAACCCTTGGATGTTTGATAAACTATAATCTATATATTTAAATAATAATAATAATATAGGTTGGGAATTATTGGGAAGTGACATTTGGTATCAAAGCACTTGGTTCGTAGGGGCACAAGTTTCCTTGCACAAGAATAGATGGAGTGTAATAGGATGAACACCATGAAAAGATGATACCTATAAGGAAATTGTAGCTATTAAAAGTAGATATTGATTGTCCAATTAGGATAACTAGGAATATAGTTGCTAGTAGGAGAAATAATTCAAAGATGTAATTATGAACTGATTCCTACTCTCTCCTATGTGTGGCTAGGTACAATGCTACCAAAGATCAGGAGAGGAAGTGTTGCTCCATCAACGAGGCAGACACAACAAAATAATGTAGAGGTCGGGACCACAAATGTAGGTATGGATGCTCTTAATAATGAGAGGGGGGATCTTACTGCATATTTTTCTTAATTGAGGGAACAAATGGAAACACAAAAGCAATTGTTGGATACTATAGTGAATCAAGATTCACAATATGGAAATTCTAGAGTAGGACAAGAGAATGGAACCTCTTCGGAGGTACAATAAGCTAGAATAAAACTAGAGGTAGAATTGGGTAAGGATATAAAACATTTAAAATATTTCAAGTTCAATGGAGAGGAAGATGGTGATAAATCCAAAGCTTTGCTGAAGGAAATAGAAACTTTCTATAATATTAAGAACTATTCCACTGGCACCTAAACATATTATACGACTTTACACCTAGAAGGGGTTGGATTGGATTTGTGGAAAATGTTCAGCCAAGAAGAAAGCATTGAGGTGGCATTTGATCTAAAATGGGAAGAATTTGTAGTTGCTTTTAAATATATATTCCTCACCGAACATACCAAGAAATTTGAGGAATTCACCAATTTTAGACAAGGTAATAAAACAGTGGAGGTATATTATCAAAAACTTATCAAGTTGTTGAAATATGTGCCTACCTACAATGAGAATATGAAAATTCATAAGTTCATTTTAGGAGAAGATCCCAGAGTAGGGCATGAAGTGAACATAAAGGAACCTAGTACCCTTTAAAAGGCCTATGATCTAGCTAATAAAGTTGAAACTTATCTTAAAACTTATTTCAATTATAAAGGGGCATCTAAATAGGATAAAGATGTACTAAGAAAAATAAATAGTGCAGGATTCATAAAGTGGGAAGGGGAGCAAGCGAACTAGAGTTCCTATAAATAGGATAGAAGGAATGATAGGAAGCAAGGAAATTTTAAGAAGAGGTTCCAAGGGAAGAACCCTAGCCCTAACATTTGCAAAAATAGGAATAATAGACCACCACCATAGGGTTAAGCCAACCCTCCATCAACAATTAAAAAGAAGAAGGACAAAAGCAAAAACTCACCCAAGATATAAGGATGGATGCTTTGAATGTGGTGGACCACATTAAACCAATAAATATTCATACATAATAAGACCAAGTTCAAAGGGAAAAGAACCTGCCTACAAGGATTCTGCAGACAACGACAAACACACAAAATTTATGTAGCAATAAGAAGTTAGAATCTGGAAGAGTAAGCCACTCCACTGCTGATAAAAGGTAAGGTCTTTGGTAGAAATATTAAAATTCTAATTGATAGTGGTGCTACAAATAGTTTTGTTTCCACTAGTTTAGTTAAATATATATCATAAAGGCCAAGAATCTTGGCACATGGGTGGAAATTCAAGTATGTTTCAAGACAAACCTGCTATGTAATTCAGTACTATCCCATGGTAGGAATTACCCTACCTAGTGGTATGACCATTGTATGTTTGTATGTAGCACCTTTGCATGCTTTCGATATAGTGATAGGAATGTTTTGGTTACAAGAACATAAGGTTGTAATCAATTTTCAAGATAAATGGATTGAGTACTTAGAATATGGTAGGAAAGTATAGAGGGTGTACAAATTGCAAGGGGATTTTTAACCCCAGATTCTCTCTAAAATGCATCTTAAGAAAGCAATGAAGAGAAGAGGAACAATTTATGTAGTGAAGTTAAATGGGATAGATTATGAAAATAAGGAAGAGGTGTTTAAGAAAAACCCAATTCTTGAAGATTTTAGAGACGTATTTCTGGAGGATTTACCTACATTACCACCTAGATTTGAATTTGAATTCATAATTGAACTACAACCTAGAATAGAGGCTATTCATAGAGATCCTTATAGAATGAATCTTATTGAGATGCAAGAGTTGAAAGTGCAGTTACAAGGATTTCTAGAGAAGAGATTAATTAGACCAAGTGTGTCACCATGGGGTGCACTAGTGTTGTTCATCAAGAAAAAGGATGGTTCCTTGTGACTATCTATATATTATAGGATGTTGAACAATACAACCATTAAAAATAGATATCCTCTACCCAAAATTGAAGACCTATTTGACCAGCGTAAAGATGCCACAATCTTCTCAAATATTGATCTAAAGTCAGGATACCACCAATTAAGGATCTAATAAGAGGATACTCATAATACAAAGTTAAAAACTTGTTATGAATATTATGAGTTTATTGTATTACCTTTTGGTCTATCAAATGCTCCAATAGCATTTATGAATTTGATGAAGAGTATTTTTAGGAAGCAATTGGATCAATTTGTTCTTGTTTTATTTGATGATATTTTGATATATTCCTAGAATAATTTAGAGCACATCATACATATTAGGATCATTCTAGAGTTGATAAGGAAGAATCGGTTGAACGGTAATTTATTAAATTGTGAATTTTATGTGTCAAAAGTGTAATATTTAGGGCATATTGTATCAACAGAAGGGATCGCATGGGATCCTAAGAAAATAGAAGATATACTGAATTGGCAATCACCCACAAATGTGATATAATTATGTATTTTCATGGGTTTGACTGTATATTACAGATATTATGTGAAGGACTATAACGACCCAAAAAATAAACAAATAGAAAAATACAAAAATAGAAAATAAAATTTTTTACTATGGAGAGAGGTACATGAACTCTTCATGAACCCCTAACCAAACCACTATTTTCCTAAAGTCTCGATCTCCTAAGTTTTCCTGAAAGCTACATCTCACGAGGTACCCTAACACAAGTCCATCTGTGTAGGCGTATCATGTGTTACTACAAATAAGTCTATCTTTCCCATCATTCTCGATGAGCTAGACTTATCACCCTCCATCCATCGAAGGTATACATGCATCTCCATGCCATACACAAATCATCATGTGTAGGCATGCTATGAGTATTACGAGTTAAGCTATCTATCTCGTCTCCATGATGAGCTATCTTAACTCAGATGTAGTCTCTCCACAACCTAGTCCTTTATCTCCCTAAGGGGGTCTCAATTCCCTTAGGTCTCCTATGTTCACCCTAAGGGAGTTCTCAATTCCCTTAGGTCACCTCTGAGTTCACCCTAGAACTCTACACTTAGATTTCTAACATCAAGCAATCCAAACAATGATACAACTAGATACCACATTACCAGAAAACAATCACCAAGCATCTAGAACACAAGCAAGATTAACTTTAAAAAGAATCATCTACATAACATAAACAATTACAACCATAAAGTAAAAATACCTTCTTTAATCCAATGAACAGTTATTGCATCAAAATTTGCACATTAATTCCTTCTTACTCTAAGGAATATTACAACATCTATATTGGGGATATCTCCCCACAATTCTAATCTATTTGAGCATAGTAAAGCAACATAAAATACAATTACCTATACCTCACTTCCATTGAACTCCTTGCTTCTCCTTGCTTCCCATTGATTCTTTGAGGGTAGTAGGGGATCAGGGTACTCATGGTTCAGGATAGGCATACCTTTAAATGCATCTACTCATTTACTTTACCAAATTGCAACTATACAAAATCTAAATAAGTTTCCAACCATCTAATGCATAATGGATATCATAAAAGATCCTTTACTTTTATCTTCACCTCTCAAATTCCTTTAGAGATTCATCCAACATGTGCTACTTAGAACAAGGCCTAACTTAATCAGATTCATTCATGCTTTAAAGTGATAAATTCCCATACCTTTAACCTCTAAAACAATCCTTTTCTTTTCATTCCCTAAATCAAAGCCCCATAACTTCAATCTAAAGAATAAATCCACATCTTTTTCCATTCACAAAATCCAATTAAATCATTTATTGTTTAAAGCATTAAAATCACACCCCTTTTAATCTTTAAACAAACAATTCATTCATTCCTTAAATCAAAGCCCCATAACTTCAATCTAAGGAACAAATCCACATCCCTTTTAATTTTAAAAGCCCTAAGATAATCATCAAAAATCAAAGGTTTCCTTTTAAATTAAAACCCTAAGATAATCATTAAAATCAAAGGTTTTCCTATTTAATCAAATGCCCTTTAATAATCATTAAAATAAAAGGTTTCCTATTTAATTAAATGCCCTTTAATAATCATTAAAATCAAAGGTTTCCTATTTAATCAAATGCCCTTTAATAATCATTAAAATCAAAGGTTTCCTATTTAATCAAATGCCCTTTAATAATCATTAAAATCAAAGGTTTCCTATTTAATTAAATGCCCTTTAATAATCATTAAAATCAAAGGTTTCCTATTTAATTAAATGCCCTTTAATAATCATTAAAATAAAAGGTTTCCTATTTAATTAAATGCCCTTCTTCCAAAGCACGATGGTTTCCATAGACGATGCTCCCAAACACAATGTCCCTTCTTCCCTGTATGTGGAGGTCTAACTCACAACTTTGAAACACTTAACAGAGTCTCTAAGCATACCCAGGTGGTTCCCTAAAAGCACAACACCTGAGCTTACACATGCGTCTCTTAAAACACATAGCATTTAACTTGGACAGACGCTCTCCCAAACACACACACATTGCTTAGCTTGGACAAACACTCTCCCAAACACACACTACGTCTAGCTTGGACATACGCTCTCCCAAACACACACCCGATGCTTAGCTTGGATAGACACTCTCCCAAACACACACCCACAATGTTTAGCTTGGATATATGCTCTCCCAAACACACACACAATGTTAGCTTGGATAGACACTCTCTAAAAATGTAAACACCACCCAAATTAGGATAAACGCTCTCCCAAACACACACACAATGTTAGCTTGGATAAACACTCTCCCAAACACACACTCAATGCTTAGCTTGGATATACACTCTCCCAAACACACACCCACAATGTTTAGCTTGGACAAACGCTCTCCCAAACACACACATAGCGTTAGCTTGGATAAATACTCTCTAAAAATGTAAACACCACCCAACTTAGGATAGATGCTCTCCCAAACACACACACAAAGTTATCTTGCACATACGCTCTATCAAAAACACATAACGTCTATCTTGGATAGACACTCTCCCAAACACACACCCGACATTTAGACTTTCAACCAAGCAATTTATGGTTTCTAAAACACCAATTTTCACCATACAAAGCATGCACTAAAAAAAGGTAGGTTAAATTCTAATACTCCAACCTCAATGCTACTATGAAATGGGGATCAGTGGAGTCTAGGTCACTTCTCCTTCACTCACAGTGCATTCCTCACCTTTCCTATCCCTGGTCTGCATTCTCTCCCTCCGCTCCTTCGTCCTCCATCCCCTCTCTCTGTTCTTTTCTCTTTCTTTTCTCCTTCTCACACCATACGAGCTTCTTCTCCTCTAGGTGGCCCGTATCGAACCTCGAGCCCTCTCCTCGAGCCTCCTCCCCTTCCATTCTCCATCCCTTTCTCTGGTGGCAAGGAACCCTTCATCCGATGGTTTCCATATTTGGAAGCCTATCAACCACCCTAGATTATTTCATAGCTTACGAGCTATAAGGGAATAAGATATTTACATATTTTATATTATCCCTTTTTATATTTTAGAAGGATGGTATTATTTTAACATATCTCCTTTATTTTAAATATATATCCTTTATTGATAATTATCACCATTAAGATACCTCTTTTATTTATACAATTTCATAATTGTTTTTCATTAAAATAAAAGACATCTTATTTCTTAAATGGATATATGTTTTTTTTTTAATTAATTAAAGTCTTTCAATGACTTCTCTATTAGCATTAAAATGAATACCTTTAATTAACTAAAAAAAAACTCTCATCTATTAAATAAAATGAGGTTTACTAATGAGCTTAATTAAATCAATTATTTAATCAAACTTCATTGATCCTTTTGAATGAATCTTTATTTAACATTCAAATTTAATATGCTTTTCTCTATGAAAATGATGCTCTATATTTTCTTTAACAAAATAATTAGTTTTATGCATCCACATATATTTGGTAGTTGTTTTTCTATAGCAGTTCCAACATTATGCTACTCCAACCACTATGCAACAAAGAGCAAATAAATTTATAAAGCAACAAAGAGGGAATATTTCCATCGACCCTATCACCTATCTCAACTAGATATTTTATGATAGCTACTAGGCTATCAACTAAGGCTCAAGGCGATCAACCATCGATGATTATCCCTTCTAATAATGCATGCCTATATGAAGGTATCTATCCATGTTACCTCCGAGTACCTTAATCATCATTTCCCCTGATCTTAGGCACCCTCATTTCTGGTGGATGCTTCTACCTTCTCCACCCATGAGTATACCGAATCCTGCACACTTGGAAATATATTAGCAATAACATGCCCTTCACAAATCAACTAAACATCATATAGTTGGTACAATTGTTCAAACTAAGTATCACCACACCATAGGTTAATACATTGTTCCTTTGTGCCATAAATTCAACTAGGGAGGGTCATGACATCCTCCCCCACTAGAATTAAACATCGTCCTCTGTGTTTCCAGTTTTTCTTTGTTTTAACAACACTAAAAATAAAAGTTATTACATCACAAAGTTTCAAATAGAAAGGGAAAATATTTTTGCATAACCTCCACTTTCTCCCAAGTGGCATTTTTCTCAAAGAACTGGTCCCACTGGACCTTACACTGTTCGAGAGTCCGATTCCATAGAGACTTGGAATGAAACTCAAGAATCTTCATCGATAGTACTTCAATGGCCTTCGGGTTTACCATCTACAAATTAGAAACATCCCACACATGTTCAGGGTCAGCAACATACTTTCTAAGCAAGGATATGTGGAAGGTGTCATGGATTTTGGATAGATTAGGTGGTAATGCAAGTCGGTATGCAATCGGGTTGATATTTTCCATGATCTCAAAGGGTCCCACAAAGCGTGGATCCAACTTCATGGATTTGATAGCACTCTTCTTTGGCTTAACCCTTAAGAACACCTTATCTCCAATAGAATACTCTCTGGGAGTCCTTTTTAGATCTGCATAACTCTTCTACCTATCCGTAACTTCTTTAAGCCTTTGCCTAATTTCCTTTAACTGCTCTTCCATTACCCTGACCATTTCTGGACCAATCTCAACTCGATCCTCTAGGTTGTCCCAAGACAATGGTGTTCTACACTTTCACCCATACAAGGCATCGAAAGGTGCCATTCCTAGTGAGGAGTGATGTCCATTATTGTAGGTAAACTCTACCAAAGGTAGACAATCTTCCCAATGAGATTTGTGATCCATGCAGTACATGCGAAGCATGTCTTCCAAAACTTGGTTTACCCACTCTGTTTGGCCATCCATTTTAGGGTGGTATGCTGAACTCATATTCAATTTCGTGCCAACCACACTATGAAGGGACTTCCAAAATTTAGAAGTGAATTTGGAGTCTCTATCTGAGATGATTACCTCAGGAAATCCATGCAATCGGAATACCTCTTTGATGAATCTTCTAGCCACCACCTGAGCATCATCCTTGGTATTTCCTGGTATGAAGTGGGTAACCTTAGTTAATTTTTCGACCACTACAAATATGGCATCATGTTGGTACTGAGTTTTGGGTAAACCTACTATAAAATCCATAGATATAACCTACCATTTTTGTGTAGGTATATCATGTAGATATATTTTTCCTTAGGATGTTGGTTTTCCTTGAATTTCTAACATTCGAGGCATCGAGCAACAAAATCCATGATGTCCTTCTTCATACCTACCCAAAAGAAGGTTCTTTTCATGTTTTCTCACATTTTGGCTCCTCCTGGATGAGCATAATAAGGAGATCTATGAGCTTCTTGCATTATCAAGTTCCTCAGATTGCCCATATTTGGTATGATGACTCTTCCCTTATAACACATAAAGTCATATTTCACACTAAATTCCTTATTTCCTTTAGGATCTCTATCCATATTGACTCGAATTCCTTGGCAATACTCATCCTGAGATTGCTCCTATCTCACTCGATCCATCAGGTCCATGTGAATTCTAGTTATGGTTGCTATATATTTCCTTCTACTTAAAGCATCCACTACCTTATTCTCTTTTCCCTTTATGTACTCAATCTCAAAATTGTACTCAACAAGAAATTCCACCCATCTTCTCTGTCTTGCATTGAGTATTGGTTGGGTGAATATATACCATAGACTTTGATGATCGGTTTTCAATTCAAAGGGTCTCCCCACTAAGTAGTGGCACCAAAATTTTAAAGCATGCACCACTGCAGCTAGCTCTAAATCATGCATAGCATAATTAACTTCATGCTTTTTGAGCTTCCTTGAAGTATATGCCACTACTGAATCTTCTTGTGAGAGCACCCCACCCAACCCTTCTATCGATGCATCAGTGCACACTGAAAAGTCTCCTTGGGGATCGAGAACCTTCAATATTGGTGTCGTAGTAAGCTTATGCTTTAGTAGTTCGAAGGTAGCCTCACACTTTTCTGACCATTTGAATTATTTCCCCTTCTTCTGAAGGTTTGTTATGGGTCCAACAATCTTGGAGTAGTCCTTTATATAACGTCTATAATAGCTCGTTAACCCCATAAAACTTTGCACTTCAGTGACATTAGTAGGGGGTGGCCAATTTAGAATAGCCTCTATCTTTTTTGGATCCATAATGATCCCCTTTTCTGATATAATGTGTCCAAGATATCGTACCTCTAGGGCATAGAACTCACTCTTCATCAGATTTCCATAAATTTGATTCTTCCTTAACAATTCCAACACAATCCTAAGATGTTTATCATGCTCCTCTTTATCTCGAGAATATATAAGGATATCATCAAGGAATACCAGGACAAACTGGTCCAAATGTCTTTGAAACACACTGTTCATTAGGTTCATGAAAGCAGTTGGGGCATTAGTAAGTCCAAAGGGTAGAACAATAAACTCATAATGCCCATACCTAGTCTTAAATGTCATCTTGTGAGTGTCTTCCTCATGGATCCTTAACTGGTGATACCCTGACCTTAAATCGATCTTAGTAAACACCTTGGCATATTTTAGTTGATCAAATAAATCTTCAATCCTAGGTAAAGGATACCGATTCTTGATTGTAGCTTTATTTAACATCCTGTAGTCAATACACAATCGTAGCGAACCATCCTTTTTCATGAATAAAATTGGTGCACCCCATGGTGACACACTTGGTTTTATCAAACCCTTCTCCAATAATCCTTGCAATTGAACCTTCAGTTCTCGCATTTTAGTAGGATTCATCCTATATGAGGATCTATGAATAGGTTTGGCTCCCATCATAAGTTCAATTGTGAAATCAAATTCTCGTGTAGGAGATAGCCCCAATAGGTCTTCTGGAAACACATCCTAAAAATCTTGTAGGATCGGGTGTTGTCTTAGTATTTCTCCTTTCTCATGGTCTTCCACTTCATTAAGTTTTACCACATACACTATTCCTCCTTTCTTTAGGGTCTTTTTCACTTGCATAGCGGACAACATCTACGGTTCAAATACCCCTTGCTCGCTATGAACTCTCATTCTCCTTCCACCTTCTTCTAAATACTCAATCCATCGGTCTTGAAAATTGACCAAGGCTTTATGAGCCTACAACCAATCCATCCCTAGGATCACATCAAAGGCATGTAAGGGAGCTACATACAAACAACCATCCATAGTTCCACTTGATAGAGTGATTTCTACCATAGGATAGCACTGGTTCACCGAGTAGGTCTATCCAGAACCATACTCAACCTTCCACCCTTGAGCCAAATATCTAGGCCTTTCTGACATAGTCCTTGCTAGACTAGATGAAATAAAACTATCAGTGGCTCCACTATCTATCAAAATGTTTACTAGTTTATTAAAAACCTTACCTTTCACCAGTAATGGGGTGGCTTGTCCCTCTAGCTTCTGCTTCCCGATTGTGGCATAAATCTGATGTTCTGGTTCCTTCCCTTTCACATTAGCGGTGCTAGTCCTTGCTCGATATGGACACTGATTGTAGTAATGAGATCCCCAAAAATTGTAGCACCCTTCCTTGGGTCCTTGCTATTTTTTAGGTTTCTCATTCCCATTCTTAACTATTGGAATTGGAGCCTACGACTTCTGTGGTTGAGGTTTCATGTTGTTGGGTTTGTTATCCTTCTTACAAAAGTTCTTCTTGAACTTCTTCTGATCTCCATAAGATTTCTTCTCAGGATTTTGGGGGTTCTTAGCCTTTCGCTCTTGATCAGACTCCCATTTTACAAACCCAACACTATTCCTCTTCTTTAACTCCTACCGAGCTTGCTCAAGCAGAGTGTCATATTTATAATAGAAGTGTGACTCTACTTTCTTTGCTAGGTCATATACCTTTTGTAGTGATTTAGGCTCCTGCATTTCCACATCATGCTTTAACCTAGATTCCAATCCAATAATGAACTTGTGAACCCGTATTTTCTCATTATAAATAGGCACATATTTGAACAACCTTACCAACTTCTTGTAGTACACCTCTACTATGTTGGTTCCTTGTCTAAGACCAACAAATTCTTCAAACTTTAAGGCATAAAAATGCTCTATTAGGAATCTCTTCTTAAATATATTTATAAATTCTTCCCATGGGGTATCAATGGGTTCAATATTAGTTTCCTCATAGTGGGTTTCCCACCACTCCAGAGCAGCCCCTTCTAGGTTAATTGTAGCCCAAAGTGTTTGGGTTCTTGATGAGTAACCTTTTACTATAAAGTGAACCTCTGCTTCTCTCAGCCATGCTTCCACTGCATCACCATCACCCTCTCCATAAAACTTAGAGATACTAATGTTTTTCATGTCCCTAGCTATTTCCTTTTTTGCTAAGGCTCTGGCTTGTACTTGTTCTATAGTTAGTCCACTTTCTAGATCGGTCTCTAAACCATGAACTTGTGAATTCTGATTCGTAACCATCTCTAACAACTATCTTATCTGATCCTGCATAGCAATGATCGTAGCAATGAGGTCTTCTACCTCCCTATTGGGGTTTGTTGGTTCCCCCTCCTAGTTTTCCTCTTTGACATCACTTTGTCGAGTTTTTCTAGGTATAGGCCTCCCTCTTCTGGTCTTAGGTGGCATCTCAACCTGATTCCATCCAAGAAAGAGGATTAGATTATAGTTTCATCTTAAGTTGTAACTCTAATTCAAGCCATATTATAGAGTTCTCTTGCTATATGCATTAACCAATATAACTAGGGTAATATCCTAGGCTAGGGTGTGTCACTGATACCAAAGCCCATACTAAGGTATCCTAACATCCTCGCTCTCTTGGGGTTAAATCCCATCAGATCCTAGAAAATAGGGTATCCTAGATCATCCTAGCTTTAGCCTTTACTTTAAGCAAGCCTTCAGTGGATTCATCTGATTTCCCTTAGCACACATAGAAGCTCTATACCCTCGTACCTAGAGCTCTGATACCAAATGTAATGACCCAAAAAATAAACAAACAAAAAAATACAAAAATAGAAAAAGTTTTTTTTTACTATGGAGAGAGGTACATGAACTCTTCATGAACCCCTAACCAAACCACTATTTTCCTAAAGTCTCGATCTCCTAAGTTTTCTTGAAAGCTACATCTCATGAGGTACCCTAACACAAGTCCATCTGTGTAGGCGTATCATGTGTTACTACAAATAAGTCTATCTTTCCCATCATTCTCGATGAGCTAGACTTATCACCCTCCATCCATCGAAGGTATACATGCATCTCCATGCCATACACAAATCATCATGTGTAGGCATGCTATGAGTATTGCGAGTTAAGCTATCTATCTCATCTCCATGATGAGCTATCTTAACTCAGATGTAGTCTCTCCACAACCTAGTCCTTTATCTCCCTAAGGGGGTCTCAATTCCCTTAGGTCTCCTATGTTCACCCTAAGGGAGTTCTCAATTCCCTTAGGTCACCTCTGAGTTCACCCTAGAACTCTACACTTAGATTTCTAACATCAAGCAATCCAAACAATGATACAACTAGATACCACATTACCATAAAACAATCACCAAGCATCTAGAACACAAGCAAGATTAACTTTAAAAAGAATCATCTACATAACATAAACAATTACAACCATAAAGTAAAAATACCTTCTTTAATCCAATGAACAGTTATTGCATCATAATTTGCACATTAATTCCTTCTTACTCTAAGGAATATTACAACATCTATATTGGGGATATCTCCCCAATCAATTCTAATCTATTTGAGCATAGTAAAGCAACATAAAATACAATTACCTATACCTCACTTCCATTGAACTCCTTGCTTCTCCTTGCTTCCCATTGATTCTTTGAGGGTAGTAGGGGATCAGGGTACTCATGGTTCAGGATAGGCATACCTTTAAATGCATCTACTCATTTACTTTGCCAAATTGCAACTATACAAAATCTAAATAAGTTTCCAACCATCTAATGCATAATGGATATCATAAAAGATCCTTTACTTTTATCTTCACCTCTCAAATTCCTTTAGAGAGTCATCCAACATGTGCTACTTAGAACAAGGCCTAACTTAATCAGATTCATTCATGCTTTAAAGTGATAAAGTCCCATACCTTTAACCTCTAAAACAATCCTTTTCTTTTCATTCCCTAAATCAAAGCCCCATAACTTCAATCTAAAGAATAAATCCACATATTTTTCCATTCACAAAATCCAATTAAATCATTTACTATTTAAAGCATTAAAATCACACCCCTTTTAATATTTAAACAAACAATTCATTCATTCCTTAAATCAAAGCCCCATAACTTCAATCTAAGGAACAAATCCACATCCCTTTTAATTTTAAAAGCCCTAAGATAATCATCAAAAATCAAAGGTTTCCTTTTAAATTAAAACCCTAAGATAATCATTAAAATCAAAGGTTTTCCTATTTAATCAAATGCCCTTTAATAATCATTAAAATCAAAGGTTTCCTATTTAATCAAATGCCCTTTAATAATCATTAAAATCAAAGGTTTCCTATTTAATCAAATGCCCTTTAATAATCATTAAAATCAAAGGTTTCCTATTTAATTAAATGCCCTTTAATAATCATTAAAATCAAAGGTTTCCTATTTAATTAAATGCCCTTTAATAATCATTAAAATCAAAGGTTTCCTATTTAATTAAATGCCCTTTAATAATCATTAAAATCAAAGGTTTCCTATTTAATTAAATGCCCTTCTTCCAAAGCATGGTGGTTTCCATAGATGATGCTCCCAAACACAATGTCCCTTCTTCCCTATACAGAGGTCTAACTCATAACTTTGAAACACTTAATAGAGTCTCTAAGCATACCCAGGTGGTTCCCTAAAAGCACAACACCTGAGCTTACATAGGCGTCTCTTAAAACACATAGCGTTTAACTTGGACAAATGCTCTCCCAAACACACACCTAATGCTTAGCTTGGATAGACACTCTCCCAAACACACATACGTCTAGCTTGGATAGACGCTCTCCCAAACACACACCCGATGCTTAGCTTGGATATACACTCTCCCAAACACACACCCACAATGTTTAGCTTGGACAGACGCTCTCCCAAACACACACAATGTTAGCTTGAAAACTCTCTAAAAATACCACTTAGGATAGATCTCTCCTAAACACACAACATAGCTTGGATAACAAAACAATTGGATATACTCTCCCAAACACACACACAGTGTTAGCTTGGATAGACGCTCTCCCAAACACACATTGCATCTAGCTTTCAACCAAACAATTTATGGTTTCTAAAAAACATCAATAGGGCAAAAATGTAGAGCTTTCAACCAAGAAATTTATGGTTTCTAAAACACCAATTTTCACCATACAAAGCATGCACTAAAAAAAGGTAGGTTAAAGTCTAATACTCCAACCTCAATGCTATTGTGAAATGGGGATCAATGGAGTCTAGGTCGCTTCTCCTTCGCTCACAGTGCGTTCCTCACCTTTCCTGTCCCTGGTCTGCGTTCTCTCCCTCCGCTCCTTCATCCTCCTCCATCCTCTCTCTTTTTCTTTTCTCTTTCTTTTCTCCTTCTCACACCATACGAGCTTCTTCTCCTCCAGGTGGCCCATCTCGAACCTCGAGCCCTCCTCTCCTTCCATTCTCCATCCCTTTCTCTAGTGGCAAGGAACCCTTCATCCGATGGTTTCCATATTTGGAAGCCTATCAGCCACCCTAGATTATTTCATAGCTTACGAGCTATAAGGGAACGAGATATTTACATATTTTATATTATCCCTTTTTATATTTTAGAAGGATGGTATTCTTTTAACATATCTCCTTTATTTTAAATATATATCCTTTATTGATAATTATCACCATTAAGATACCTCTTTTATTTATACAATTTCATAATTGTTTTTCATTAAAATAAAAGACATCTTATTTCTTAAATGGATATATGTTTTTTTTTGTTTTTTTAATTAATTAAAGTCTTTCAATGACTTCTCTATTAGCATTAAAATGAATACCTTTAATTAACTAAAAAAAACTCTCATCTATTAAATAAAATGAGGTTTACTAATGAGCTTAATTAAATCAATTATTTAATCAAACTTCATTGATCCTTTTGAATGAATCTTTATTTAACATTCAAATTTAATATGCTTTTCTCTATGAAAATGATGCTCTATATTTTCTTTAACAAAACAATTAGTTTTATGCATCCACATATATTTGGCAGTTGTTTTTCTATAGCAGTTCCAACATTATGCTACTCCAACCACTATGCAACAAAGAGCAAATAAATTTATAAAGCAACAAAGAGGGAATCTTTCCATCGACCCTGTCACCTATCTCAGCCAGAGATTTTATGATAGCTACTAGGCTATCAACTAAGGCTCAAGGCGATCAACCATCGATGATTATCCCTTCCGACAATGCATGCCTATATGAAGGTATCTATCCATGTTACCTCCGAGTACCTTAATCATCATTTCCCCTGATCTTAGGCACCCTCATTTCTGGTGGATGCTTCTGCCTTCTCCACCCACGAGTATACCGGATCCTGCACACTTGGCAATATATTAGCAATAACATGCCCTTCACAAATCAACTAAACATCATATAGTTGGTACAATTGTTCAAACTAAGTATCACCACACCATAGGTTAATACATTGTTCCTTTGTGCCATAAAGTCAACTAGGGAGGGTCATGACAAGGACTATGCCAAGATAACTGCTCCAATAACTAATCTTTAGTGGAAGGGAAAAGAGTTCAAGTGGATGGATAAATGTGAGGTGGCTTTTGATCTGCTTAAATAAAAACTCACTACATCTCCCATAATAAAGATACCAGACTTTCAGGGTAGTTTTTCTATGTGTACAGATGAATCATTGGAAATTTTTGGAGGAGTGTTCTCTCAAGATGAAGTAGTGGTAGCCTATGGATCCAAGAAACTAAAATGACATGAGGTCAATTATGCAACTCATGATCTGGAATTGATAGCAGTGTTTTTTGTGCTTAAATATTGATGATATTATTTGGTAGGGAGACCCTTTGAGTTAAGGATAGATCATCAAATTCTAAAATACATATTTACTCAACCATTGTTGAATGCTAGGTAGAGAAGGTGGATGGAATTTCTCGCTGAATATGATTTTGGTGTTGAATACATCAAAGGGAAGGAAAATAAGGTTATCGATGCACTCATTAGGATAAGACACATAGATGTCTTGTCTCGCATCCATATAGACTTGATGGAATAGGTTAAGTAATGCAACATCAAGATGTGTTTTACAATCAAATCTGGGAAAGTATGGAAAGGAAACCTAATGAAAGTAAGGATTTTAGCATCAAGGATTGTTTCTTGTACTTCAAGGATAGGGTAGTAATTCATGAGGCCAATGATTTGAAGAAAATGATCATGAATGAAGCACATAGATCACCATATTATGCTCACTTGGGAGGGACAAAAATGAGGGAGAATATGAAGAAAACCTTCTATAGGCTAGGAATGAAAAATAACATAATTGAATATATCGCTTAGTGTCTTGAATACTAGAAATTTAAGGCAAAACATAGATACCTTGTAGGATTATTGTATCCTCATAATGTACTTACCCAAAAATGGTAGATGATATCAATGGATTTCATTGTAGGATTTCCAAGGACCAGATTCTAGCATGACGCAATCCTAGTTGTGGTCGATAGATTGACCAAGGTTGCACATTTTATATCCAAAAACACCAAGGATGATGTTGTGGTTATGGCTAACATATTTTCCAAAGAAGTATTCAGGATTCATATTTTTTGGAAGTGATCATTTCAGATAGAGACTCAAGATTTACATCCGAGTTTTGGTAAGCTTTACATCATGCCATTGGAACTAGGTTAAATATTAGTTCTGCATATCACCCAAAGAATGATGGGTAAATTAAAAGGGTGAACCAATTTTTAGATGACATGCTTTGCATGTATTATATCAATCGAAATACCCAATAGGAATATTTCCTTCACTTGGTAGAATCTACCTACAATAATGGTCACCATTCCACCTTGGGTATTGTACCATTTGAAGCCCTAAATTCTAGGAGGTGTAGGACACCATCATCTTGGGATAATCCAAAGGATAAGATTGTGCTTGGACCATATATGATCAAGGAAATGGAGTGACAATTAAAGATGATTAGAGAAAGGCTTAAAGAAGAGTGTTATTAAATCTACAAAACTTGATCCATGTTTTGTTGAACCCTTTGAAATTACTAAAAATATTAGTCTTGTGGCATACTGACTTGCCTTACCACGTAGTCTATCGAATATTCATGACACCTTTCACATATGTTTACTTAGAAATTATATAGCTAATCCTAATCATGTGTGGGACTTTTCTAAACTACAAATGGTAGACCCAGAGGCTATAGAGGTTAGACCAGTAAAGATCCTTGAGTTCCATTCTAAATCGATGAGGATAGGGGCCTTGGTGCAATGTAAGGTCTAGTGAGACCACTATTCCAAGAGAAATGCTACTTGGGAGAAAGTAGCAGATATGGAGAGGCACTTTCCATTTATGTTTGAAAATAATATGTAATTGTTATATTATTTTGGAACCTTGATGAATCATATTAGACTATGATAAGCCTAAGGGGGGAGGATGTCATGACCCTCCCTTGGAAGACTTCTCACTAGATAGATTCATGCTTGACTATGATTCTTATAGATGGATGACTAATGGATGTTATGATTGATTCTGCAAAATATTTTGTTTAATGGAAATATAATGTATCATGTTGAGTGAAATGATGTGATGGCTTATATAATGAACAATGAAACAACTTAGATAAAATATTTCTATTCAATAGTATATCATGACTTGCATAGGAAAAATATATTAAACCTTGGTTGGGTGTTTGGTTGCTATTGATAATTTTCCTTATTATGTTTTCATTTGCGTTTAAGGAAAGATTCCATAGGTTTAAAAATAACTTCAATATATATATAAATATAAAGATAAAGACTTGGTTGTCTTATTTAAACAAAAAAATTCCTTGTTGATAGATATTTCAATATCAATGACAATTTCCTATTAAGGTTGCTTGTTTTCAATATACCAAGAAAAAAAACTAAATTTATATACATATACATATATAATTATAGATATAAATATGCACCCTTTCGAGGTGTGAAGAATTTAGTGATTTTTGATGGTGCAATTAAGATATTATCTAAGTTCGCTGAGTTGTTTGAAATTATAAACTAGTAGATGAAAAACATTTAGATTCACTATATTTAAAACCATAAGATTGGTGGTTATCCTATTTTAACAGGTGGATGCTCTCCCAGGTACTCCGGGTGGAGAGAGGATGTGTGAGCATTGTTTTTATGAATGTCTATTCTCCAACGGATGCTCTAGAAGTGGAGTGATAGAATGAGGGGATATTTCTAGAGGAAGATAAGGAGTAAGGAGATAGAGAAAGAAAATAGTGAAAGAGGTCAAGAGGACAAAACCAAAGAAGAAATGGAGTCGGGTGATAGGATTTGCAGGTCTCAGGCTATCGCAGAGCTCACACCATGAAAACTAGATATTTATACTGAGGTCCTTGTGTTATTGATGAGCTTGTGCTACATCATGAATGTAGAACTTAGTTTAATCCTAGAATGGGAACTTGTTGTGACCGTAAAATATGATTGACGAATGAAACTCTAGGTTACGCCTATTTGATATTTGTAATGATGTTTGTTGATTCTTGAGTTGTAGTGAAATATCTTTGACGATGTGTGCTATGTTTAGTGTTAATATTAATTGTCTTTATCTTCAAGTTAATGGTAATCAATGATGTAATAAGAGGGTAGATTACCTTATTTTAGGGTGTTTGGAATTACTTAGTTTTACAAACGAGAACCCACCAATCATCTAGTGATATGTTTCCATATTATCTGAGCCTATAGTCGCTATGAATTAATATTTTTCTAGTTGGCTGGGATGTTAAAGGGCATGTTGATCCTAAGAAGAACAATTTAAAACATCATAGAAAATTTTAGATTGGTGTTAATTTGTTTAAAGGAAGAGAGTAGGTGGCAAGCATCAACATGTGAAATGTTAAACTGTAATCTATGGTTTTGAACTAGTGATTGTGGTGTTGTGTGATAATCTGGACTTATGTAACCTATGTGTATGACTAAAATCTATGTTGTATATAATATTATGAGTTTAACGAAAGATCCCATTACTATTTTCATTTATAATATTATCAAATGAATGCAATCATTGTTATAAATGATAGTGTGAGTTTAATGATAGCTCCTATTTTTTTTAATTTACATGGTGGAATCGGTAGTTGCCATGAATACAGGTAGGTTGTCCAGCTTGTTATGGCCATCATAGTATTTTTCTTTGTTCGTACCAAAAGCTACCACACAGATCTTCATGTAGTCCACCCCTATAACCACCATGCCACAATTATTTTAAACCTTTTATGCCACTGAAAGCACCAGGAAAGGGACAAGCATTCAGTCTAGTGAGGCCCAAGATTTGAACCTTGGACCTCCAACCCCCTTATAGGGTTTGGTCGAACCAATTGGTCTACACCTCGGACCTAACGATAGCTCCTATTACTATCTATGTTTATAAGATTATCAAATGAATGCAATCGTTGTTATATATGATAGTGTGAGTTTAACGATAGCTCCTATTACTATTTGTGTTTATAAGATTATCAAATGAATGCAATCATTGTTATAAATTATAGTGTGAGTTTAACAATAGCTCCTGTTACCATATGTGTTTATAAGATTGAAATGGATGTAATTAGTGTTATAATTGATAGTGTAAGTTAATAATAGCTCATGTTACTAGCCATATCTGCAATATATATCGATTGAATGAAATTTGTGATATAACTTACTTATGCAAGGTTGATGTTGGGTCTCTTATATGACCCATTTCAGTATTTGAAAAATGATTTGTTCTTTATATTCAATATGTGTTGTTATGATGTATGCCTGTAAGTTGTATGATTTCATAACCTGACAAGCATGTGAATAATGAAGGAGAATATTACTCTAGTAAAGAAGGGAAGAAAACCCTCTGGATAGTGAATATCATAGAATGGTTATTTTACTTTATTTTATGATATAGACCTCTAGAAGAAGTAGGTTTAAGTTCCAGTGCACCCTCATGAAGTGAAAATAATTATTTTGGAAATCTCATGTGTTTCCTATCATGACCCTCCCTAGCGGACTATTTGGCACAAAGAAACAATGTATTAACCTATGATGTGGTAATACCTAGTTTGAACAATTAAACCAACTATATGATGTTTAATTGATTTAAAAGGGTATGTTATTGCTAACATATTGCCAAGTGTGCAAGATCAGGTACACTTGAAATTGGAGAAGGTAGAAGCATCCACCAGAAATGAGGGTACTTAAGATTAGGGGAAATGATTATTAAGGTACTCGGAGGTAACATGGATAGATACCTTCATATAGGCATGCATCATCGGAAGGGATAATCATCAATGATTGATCACCTTGAGCCTTAGTTGATAGCCTAGTAGCTATCATAAAACCTTTGGCTGAGATGGGTGATTGGGTTGATGGAAAAATTCCCTCTTTGTTGTTTTGTAAACTTGATTGCTCTTTTCTGCATCATGGCTTGGGTAGCATAATGATTGGAATTTCAATAGTAGAACATCTGCAAAATGCATGTGGTTGCATAAAGTAAATTGTTATTTTGGAAGTGTTAATTGAGCATCATTTTTATGAAGAAAAGTGAATTAAGTTTAAATGATAATTGAAGATTCATTTAAACTAATTAATGAGGTTTTGATTAAATGATGATGTGAATTCATTTAAACTCATTAATAAACTTTATTTTAATGATAAATAAAAAAAAATCATTTAAAGTAATTAAAGAAGTTTATTTTAATGATAATGCAAATTCATTAATAGACTTTAATGAAATGAAATTAATGAAAAAAAATCCATTTAATAATAAATAGAGATATTTTATTTTAAAAAAAAAATTAGGGTATTTGTTTTTAAATAAAAGTAATATATTTTAAATGGTAATAAAATATCATATAAGAGATATTTTAGAAAATGTACTATTTTCATTTAAAATAATCTAAATGTCCTTTTCCCCTATATAGTGCAATCTACGTAAATGACCTTGGGGCTCTATTGATTTCCAAATATGGAAATAGGGGATTAAAGAATGCTTACCACCAGGGTAAGGTGAGATGAGGGATGACAACATTAAAAGAAAGGAGGCTCGAGGAGGGCTCATAATTCAATAAAAGAGGACATGGACGGGCTATATAGAAGGAAGGAGTACGTAAGGTAAGGAAGGGAAGAAAGGAAAATGGGGAGGAAACATAGAGGAAACACAAAGGAAATGTAGAGGAAAATCCAGAGGAAATGCAGAGGAGCACACAACAAGCAAAGGAGGGAAGTGGCAAAGGAGCCATCTGATTCTAACGTGCAATAGTACTAAGGATGGAGGTTTCTAGCTTTATCTATTTACATGATTTTGGTATGACATGAGAATGAATATGAAACCTGGTTAAACCCCCTGTAGCGTGATGATATCCTCCAAAGGATTTGAAACCTTGATGTTTTTAATTAAAATTTAGGTGAAAATCTAATTCGGGCTTGGGTGTCCTATGAGAGTCTTTATTGTTTTAAATGTATGGAAGATCAGCCTTACCATCATTTGAAGCTTTTGGAAGGCATCATTTAACATCTTGATGTTCTAAAAATAAGCAATCAGTTCCTCTGTTGCGTTCTCCCACTGTGTGAGTGGAAGCGCTACGTCTTAGAAGACCACTATGTGAGTGAAAGTGTTGCATCTTAAAATGACCACTGTGTGAGTGAAAGCACTGCGTCTTAGAATACCACTATGCGAGTGAAAGTGCTGCATCTTAAAATGACCACTGTGTGAGTGAAATCACTACATATTAGAAGACCACTGTGTGAGTGAAAGTTGCATATTAAAATGACCATTGTGTGAGTGAAAGTGTTGCATCTTAAAATGACCACTGTGCGAGTGAAAGCGATGTGTCTTAGAAGACCACTATGTGAGTGAAAGCACTGCGTCTTAGAAGACCACTGTGTGAGTGAAAGCATTGCATATTAAAATGACCACTATGTGAGTGAAAGCATTGCGTCTTAAAATGACCATTGTGTGAGTGAAAGCACTGCATTTTAGAAGACCAATGTGCGAGTGAAATCATTGCATCTTAAAATGACCACTATGTAAGGCTCCTAGAGTCTTCAGGAAGTTTCCTTGGGGTTGGTGGCACTTGTGGGGTGTGTTGGATTTTGGTCCTTTTTTGATGTTGGTGTCTGTGTAAGGCTCCTAGAGTCTTCAGGAAGTTTCCTTGGGGTTGGTGGCACTTGTGGGGTGTGTTGGATTTTAGTTGGGTAGTTCTATGTCAGGGTTGGTTTTTTAGGCAATGATAGTTAAGGGCCTAGGAAGGCTAGTTAAAATAGAGGATAGGTAGTCCTTAGGCAGGTAAGGATCCGTATTGACAGCATAAGGCTGAATTTTTTAAAAGATTTTGGGTTAACCAGTAAAACTCGATATTAATAAATAAGTCTCTTAGTTACAAAAAAAAAATATTGGATTAAGGCAATGGAAGAAGAGTTAGACAAAATAGAGAAGAGTGAGACTTGGAAACTGGTCCCACGTCCAAAATACAAGAATCTATTTGGCACCAAATGGGTCTACAAAAATAAGTTGAATGAATATGGTTAGGTTGTCAGAAACAAAGCAAGAATTATATGCAAAGCCTATGTACAAGTTGATGGAATTGATCTTGAAGAGAAATTTTCTCTTTTTGCTCTTCGTGAGGCCATAAGAATGTTCTTGACCTTCCCAATTTTAAAAAAAATCAAAGTGTACCAAATGGATGTAAAATCAGCATTTCTTAATGGTTACTTAGAGGAAGAGGTCTACGTTGAGCAACTAGATGGTTTCAGCCTGACAGATAAGCTATATTATGTATGCAAATTGAAGAAAGATCTCTATGGACTATAGCAAGCCCCTAGGGCATGATACTCAAGATTTGATAAGTATCTCCAAGAATAGAGTTTCAAAAAAGGTATAGTTGATAGCAACCTATACATCAAGAATGAAGTAAATGACCTATTAATTGTAGTGGTTTATGTGGATGACATAATTTTTGGAGGTAGTAATGACAAGATGTGTCAAAAATTTGTAAAATGCATGCAAAGTGAATTTGATATGTCAATGCTTGGTGAGCTATCCTTATTTCTTGGTTTACAAATTTCACAGTCAGATAAAGGTATATTTCTCTCTCAAACCAATTATGTAAAAGAAATGTTGAAAAGAATTAGGATGGAGGATTGCAATCCTGTGAGTACCCCATGATTATAGAATGTAAGTTAAGTAAATATGATGAGTCTCTTGAGGAAAATAAGACATTATATAGATCCATTATTGGAATTTTACTGTATGTCACAACTACAAGCCCAGATATAATGCAGGTAGTCAAATTGGAGGTAATATTACAAGTTGCACCAAAGGAAACACATGTAGAGTAAAGAGAATCTTCAAGAATTTAAAAGTAACTATGGAGTTTGGACTGTGGTATCCCAAATGTAATAATTTCTCTCTCACTACATATACATATGCAGATTGGGTAGGCTGTGTTGATGATAGGAAAAGCACAAGTGGAGGAGAATTTTTCTTGGAGATTGTTTGGTCTCTTGGCTAAGTAAGAAATAAGCATCAATATCCTTATCTACTACAGAGGTGATGTACATTGCAGTAGTTGCTTGTTTCACATAGGTTTTATGTATGAAATAAGCTTTAAGTGATTTCAAAATAGAGCATGATCAACCTATCTCCATACTTTGTAATAATACAAGTGCCATCAATATTTCAAAGAATCTAGTGATGCATTCAAGAACCAAGCACATTCTGATCAAATATAATTTTTTTGAGAGAGCAAGTGACTTATAAGCAAGTTAAGTTGGAATACGTTGCTACAAATAGTGGTTGATGTTTTTGGTCCAAAGTGGGATTGAGATGATTGTAGGGGTGATTTTAAATGGTTTTTTAATCAATTTTGTGATGTTATGGTGGGATTGTATTGATAGAGGGATCTTCTAGGGTTATGATGCAAGAATCAATGGATTATGCCACAAATTTTTACAAATTTGTGATCAAAATAAGTGCAAGTGCAAAGTACAAAGGGAGACTTCTCAATGACTGTTTTGAGTAGCTTAGGGAGTGCAAATGGGGTAAAAATAGTTATGAAAATATTAGGAATATAATAATATAACTTAATTAAATCCTAACTTAAGCAATATTTGTGAAAGCAATGAGAAATGAATGCAAATGTAATGAATAATGAGTGTTGCTATAAATTAATGAAATCTATAGCAATAAGAAAGACAAATGCATGTAACAATTATTTAAAAGGGATTGTTAGTGGGACAAAATGGTAATAATAAACTAGTATCAAACACTATAATAGACCAATAATTAAAGAGATGCTTATGCGCTTTAAATTTCACCAAAATCAAGTTAAGTGCACTTGAAAGAGAGAAATAACAATTCTAAATGCTTGCAAATGATGATAGATTGGAAATGTATGAGCATGGACATGAAAATAGAGGATTAGAATACTGATAATAAATATAAATAATACTATAAATGAAAAGAGTAACAAGTAGTTAAATGTTATGAAAAAAGTGCATGAAAATGACCCTATAAAATGGAGAGATTGATGAACAAAACTGAATATAGCAAGTAGAATAGCTCCAGTAAGCCTACAAAGAGATATTAGATACTTGAAATAAGAGTGTAGATGCTCAAAAAATACCTTCGATAAAGATATTAATGCCTATAGAAAAATATAAACCCTACACAAAGAATTAAGAGCATGAAAATGGAATAACATTGCAAGTGAATGGAGTATTCAAGTTAGCAAGGCTAATGGTAAGAGAAAAAAATGTAAAATGGGTAGAAAATTAATGGAGAGGGGAGATGAAATAGGAGTGGTATCACCTAGAAATAGTATCTCCCTTGTATCAATAATATCTCCTTACCTCCAAGCCCTCTTTGCCTTGCTTGACTTACCTCCAAAATGCTTGTAAATTCTTGAAATTGCTTGAAAATGAAGAATGCTAAAGAGGAAAAGTTAGAAGAAAAATGTTAGAAGAATATTACTAGAATGTTATTAGACATAGAATGTCCTCCATGTATTTTCCCAAGATCTATTTAAATATAGTTTGAAGGAGGGATTAAGGGGGGTTAAGAGGGAAAATTAATTAGGACTAATTTGAAATTTGTAGGTCTAGTTCATTGCTGGAGCTACAAGTTCAGATAAGGGAGTGGAAGTATGGAATACATGTGCCTGTTGGAACAAAATCTGCCTTGGGTTTTTTAGTTGTGCCTTAGATTTTGTCAACATTGAAAAGACGAGAAGGTTTGAGACTTTTCGCCTAATCTTCAGAGAAGGCTGGTTCCTTGAAGTTTTTTATGGGAAAAGGGGAAGGAAGTAATACTGAAAGAGAGGGAAATATAGCCGAAGCTAGATCTACTATATGGTGTAGATTAGACAACAACAAATACAGATTTACTTACTTCTATCCAAAGCATTTAAACACATTTCTATGCAAAAACTATATAATTTCAGATATGATTTATAATATTTCGTTTAACATGCGTATATATTAGATTCTCATTCCAACAATATGATTTATGTATTGCGAAAGTTCAGATATAAGAACAAACACAATTTACAATTCAATATTGTAAGCATAAATAAAGAACATTAATACATACACTTGCATGATATGAACCAGAAGCCAATGGGAGATGTGATTTTATTGCTTGTATTCAAAGTACATGCATTCAGTCTTGTAAACATCCAAGAGCCGACCCTTTTTTTGGAGTCACTCACCCCTATATATACCCTAAAAGAGTATATTTTTCTAAGTACATCTTACTATTTTACAAGCAATCATCTACAATTTCTAATAATACACAAGTCTTCTATGAATTAGATATCTCCTCTACTGATTAGATTCTAGATGAGCCTGTCACATTTTCAATTATCCGCAAGCTTTGCTCTATCCTGGATTTCTGATAATCATGTCAGAAATCACTTCTTGGTGTTAGTGCATGCCTTTGATTACCAAAAATACATTTTATTCCTTTAACCCACATAGTACATTGATTAACTAAAGTTTCCACACTTTAGTTAATCCAATAATCCATTTCTCCTTTACTAAATTACCTAAAGTCCCATACCTTTAGATAATTTAATAATCCATTTCTCCTTTACTAAATTACCTAAAGTCCCATACCTTTAGATAATTTAATAATCCATTTCTCCTTTACTAAATTACCTAAAGTCCCATACCTTTAGATAATTTAATAATCCATTTCTCCTTTACTAAATTACCTAAAGTCCCATACCTTTAGATAATTTAATAATCCAATGCTAGATGCTAAACCATTATAACATCTATACTTCCCAATATAGACCATGTTACTTCCATTTTAACATAATTTATGTATTCAATAGAGCTATGTTATTCACCTAACAACATAACTTATCATTAAAATACAACTATGTTATCCACCTCATAACATAATCTAAAATTCCTCTAGTCACAATCTATGTTAGCATCTCTAACATAATCATAATTGCTCTTATGACAATCTATGTTAGCAAATATAGCATAATCATAATTACTCTTATTACAATCTATGTTAGCATCTCTAACATAATCATAATTTCTCCTATTACAATCTATGTTAGCATCTCTAACATAATCATAATTTCTCTTATTACAATCTATGTTAACATCTCTAACATAATCATAATTGCTCTAATTACAATCTATGTTAACATCTCTAACATAATCATAATTGCTCTAATTACAATCTATGTTAACATCTCTAACATAATCATAATTGCTCTAATTACAATCTATGTTAACATCTCTAACATAATCATAATTACTCTTATTGCAATCTATGTTAGCATCTCTAACATAATCATAATTGCTCTAATTACAATCTATGTTAACATCTCTAACATAATCATAATTACTCTTATTGCAATCTATGTTAGCATCTCTAACATAATCATAATTGCTCTAATTACAATCTATGTTAACATATCTAACATAATCATAATTACTCTTATTGCAATCTATGTTAGCATCTCTAACATAATCATAATTGCTCTAATTACAATCTATGTTAACATATCTAACATAATCATAATTACTCTTATTGCAATCTATGTTAGCATCTCTAACATAATCATAATTGCTCTAATTGCAATCTATGTTAGCATCTCTAACATAATCATAATTGCTCTTATTGCAATCTATGTTAGCATATCTAACATAATCATAATTGCTCTAATTACAATCTATGTTAACTATGAAGAAAAGAACATGATACTTAAATAATAAATAAATCAAATAACCCAAGGAAACACAAGATTGCACAAATAGATAAATTTATTCAATAAACGGGGGGGAGCTAATAAACTCCTTTTGATACAATTTGTACTCAATGAGACTTTGATACAAAGATTTATAATACACTAGGGTTCTTCAAAACCCTAGCTACAATAACGAAGTGTCTTTAAATAGTGTATCCTCGCTTCCAACAAAATGAGTGGGCTTCAGGTATCTGATACTGGACCACTCCAGCTTCAACAATCGTTCAACAATAAATAGGATATGCATACCTGCATGCACACAAACAAAGAAAGAGGTTAATAACACCTATGAGGGCTCCAAAGTGTGAGACCCTCAGATATCAATAAACCCTAACCAAAATAGATCAAATGGCATGCTAAATATACAAATATTGTAGCAGAATAAAACAAATAATGATATACCTTGCTTCTGATGATACCTTGTTTCATTTTTTTAGTTCTAACAGCAGATGACTTGATGTAGTACACTCTAACTCATGTTTCGATGATAACAGTAGGCTCAAAAATGCACTTGAGGCTTTGGCACAAGATTCGTAGGCTCTGGTGTGCACCTACGGGATACAGTAGGCTCTAGAGAGTGCCTACAAAATATAGCAGGCTCTGGTGAGCGCTTCGTAGGCTCTATAGTGAGCTTTGCAAGCTTGGGAGGGCACCTACAGGTGAGGGTAAAATCTATAGAAGTAGATCGTAATGATGGGAGGGATGTGACGGATGGGAAATGATGGAGGCGATGGAAAATGGTGAGGGGATGGATGTGGAGGATGGTTGGAATAGTAGAAGTCCTATTGGCTAGCTAGGGCTTTGGATTTTTAGGGCTCTATCTCTTTTTGCTTTGCTAGGGCTTCACCAATGACCTCTTCAAGATGCAAATTCTAATATCAGGTTTTTAGGGTTTGAGCATTTACAAATGCCCTTATTTATAATCCAACCTAGGGTTTTCTTAGGGTTTTAGCCTTACACTTTTGATCGTGTGGCTAAGATTAAATTAGATCCTAAGGTTGAGATTACTTTTTAGATGTGGTGTGGATTAATGAATATGGACGGTGGAGATTATATTGGATCGGACGACTATGGTTAATTGAGTTTATAAATATATATTTTATAATAAATATATTATAATATAATATAAAATATTATATTAAATATAAAATAATATTAAAATAATCCCAATTGGGTTAGGAAATAGCGAGAAAGGGCTAAAGTGGGCCTTTTGAATGTGGGAAAGGTGTATGGTGGACTAGTGGGTGGTGGGATGGTTAGGATGGAGGATTAATGGCTACAATTTGGTGTCTACATATGACCCTTTTTGTACCATGTTGCATGAAACACAATATGGTGAAAAAATACGAGACACCTGCTTGGGTTATGGGTGATGAGCATCAAAAATGCTCATATTTTGTATACATTTTCTTGATTATTATGTGGTTGTATAATAAGGATTGCATATGTTTATGAATGATTATATAATTATTTGATGAAATTATGTGTGTTATCTAATTCATGTGTTTTTCAATGTGTTTTTATGGAATTGCAGTTGATTTAGTCAGATTTGGATCAGTCGAGGTCTTTTCATGGACCTGGAACTTTTTTTCTTTCAGAATCAATGCAGAGAAGGTAGGCACCTTCCTCTTCCAGGAAGGCACAAAGCGTAAGTAGGCGCATTCCTCTTCCAGGAATGCGCCAAGCATAAGTAGGCACCTTCCTCTTCCAGTGAGGCACCAAGGAAAGACAAGCACCTTCCTCTCCTAGGAAGGCACCAATAGAAGGCCAGCGCCTTCCTCTTCTAGGAAGGCACCAAAGGAAAATAAGTGCCTTCCTCTCATAAGGAAGGCATCGATAGGAAGGTGCCACTAGAAGGCAAGTGCATTCCTCTCATAAGGAAGGCATCACTAGAAGGCAAGTGCCTTCCTCTCACAGGAAGGCACCAACAAAAGATAAGCACCTTCCTCTTCCAGGAAGGCACCGACAACAGTAAGGCGCCTTCCGCATAGAGAAGGCACCCGACATAATCAGGCACCTTCCTCATAGGGAAGGCACCCTTATTATTCACCCATTGACCAGACAAGCACGACGTGGACAACAGATACTAGTGCAGTTCCAACTCTACATCATGTAGAGTTAAATTTGGGATTGCACCGATGTATGAGAACGTCCTACCAATGCCAGGCGAAGCACAAATCAATTAGTGAACACGCCACCATTGGAAATGAATGCCAGTTTTAGCAGACGTCAATCACATTTACCAGACTATATTAGTTTATTCTAGAATGAATCGACTGTTATAACTTCTTTATAATAGAAGATCTGCGGGTGTGTTATATAAACACACGCAGACCTCTCTGAGGATATACAAAATATTTTTTATAGTAAATGTAGTATATACATAAGGAGCATTCTAATACTTTGATAATTATAATACAGTTCTAAGAGTTTCTAAGTGCTTGTTCAGTTGGGAGGAAGCTACTGGAGCCTAGGCCCACTCCAAGCCAGTATTTCTTTCCCTATTTTTCCTATGTTTTTCTAGATTAGTTTACCTTTTTTATAAGATTGTTTATCGCATTGTTATTTTTAGTATTGCAATAGGTTTATTTTTAGGAATGCGTGAATATTTCCTTTTTGTAAATTTAATTGTTTTTTATGTAAATTATTGAGGAGTGTATGAATGATTGATGACCGATGAAACACCCCCAAATAGTAGAACTAGTGGACTCATCTCAAGTGGTATTGTAAGCAATCTTGTTCAAGACCCTTCACAAGTTTACGAAGCTCCCTGGGTTGATAAATTAAATGCATGGGCATGTGACAAAAGTAGGAAAGAAGTTAACCTTGTTTGGCCCACAACATTTTGGTGTCGTTACTGAGGAATCATCTCAACTATATTATTTACAATACCTGGAAACCTTCCATCTGACCTTGTATGAGTTCTTTGAGAAGAAGAGGACCTGATGGTCGGTTTATAAAAACCAATCCACCAGAACCTGAGTTAGTCGAACATTCTGAATTTGAATTAGACTCACCCAACCCACCACCAACAATCCATTGGAGTGAGGATTCACACTTTGTACAAAGTACCTCCTCATCCCATAAACTTGGGGAAGAATGAATCATCATAAATATCATGTTTAATAGGACACCCTTAAAGGAAGCCCTGTTGTGGAAAGCTATAGAAGATCGGATGATAACACCAGAAAACCTTAGAGCCTTGAATCAGAAAGTCTTAAACAATTGTAAGGCCATAAATACTGCATTAGAGACCACATTTCCTAAAAAAATGGTTGACAACGAAGAAGTCTCATCCGGCTTTAGTTTCCCAATTGATGAAGGAGTAGGAGATACCAAAATGAAAAAAATATCCCCTGCTCACATTTCGACCTTCAGAGGATACCCAACTGAGGACCTTGACCTATTTTTATTTAAGTTTGATGTCTTATGCAGGTCTGTGGACTAAAAATCTAATACGCAGAAGCTGAGACTCTTTCCTTCCACATTGGACGATGCAGCTCTACGATGGTTCATTAGTATGGGAGACAAACATATTACCACTTGGGATCAAATGAAGAAGATTTTTTTAGAGAAATACCAAGATTTTGGGAGAGCAAGAGACTCCAAAGAAGAGGTCCTGAGCATGATGTAGAAATAATATGAGTCTCTCAAAGAATACTTGGAGAGATTCAACTTCAATCTTCAATGATCTTCTCACATGAAACTATCTGATAAGTCCCTCAAAGGCATATTTTTGAGAGGACTTGCCAATGAATCACTGGAGGCTCTTAACATGATTTTTGGAGGTGATGTCTACCAGCATGCTATGGAAGACATCCGACAACTATGTCAAAAATACTCAAGAAGGAGAGGCAAGACCACTTCTAGAACCATGAAAGTGACTGCTTCAGTAATAAAGATAGAAATAGGTAACATGCTGGAAGATTTAAAGAGCGAAATGCTCTCATCTCTAGCATTGCAGATGGATACGTTGCTATTAGAGAAAAGAAGCAAGAAAATGAAGTAGCATTGGCTTATTTTTGTCCAAAATGTAGAGGGAATCATGCAAAGAATGCATTCTAGGAGAACAAAGTCAGAGTATGAGAACTTTGCAGGCTGAACCATAAAGCTTGATTGTGCCCGCAATTGCCCAGTAATCATGAGGATGCTGAAAGCATGCATGCCTATTTCATAGGCAATCGGAATATTTGGCCACAACCCCTTGCGGGGAATATGCCAACCGAAATGTCGTCATATGGGGGAGGACCATACATGCCCCAAGGCCCACCTCAACCACCTAACATGGGGTGGTGGAGGCCATCACCCTGGTCCAACACACCCCCAACAACATTCTTGAACCAGGAGCCCTGGATGCCATATCCATATCCTGGGCAGCAGTGGAGAGGCCACACTGCATGGAATCAGGCTCCATAGAATGTAGAACCAGCTCACCCTCAATAGAATTTATCGACGTTTCCAGTAGTGAGACCTATGCAACTACCCGCACAACCAATGACAAATCCTAATAATAGGGTGAACCAGCCAGCATATAATGTGGAGGGTGAGATGTATCCGATGTACCATATTCATCTTAGGTCTGGTAGACAACTAGGAGTAGGAATACCTCCACTGGTAGAAGAGGAGGAAGAGGTAGGAGAAACACCTCTTGTAGAAGAGGTGATAGAAGAAACGCCTAAGAGAGCAAAGGCTCCATTTCCCAACCTGCTGCAAGAACAGAGGAAAGTAACACAGTCATAGTTTGATATCTTATCCAGCTTAAAGAACCTCACTATGACAATTCCATTATTTCAAGCCATCCAAGATGTTCTGATATATACCAAGGTGATAAGAGAGATGTGTCTAAGGAATCTAGGACGAAGAGCAACCCATACTATCAATGTCATGGGTAAACTAGCAGATTTGATGATGGGAAAAACATGTCATCCTAAGTATGCAGACCTGAGTAGCATGGTACTGACTATAAAAATTGAGGGACATTCCTTGTCCAATACGTTGGTCGATCTCGGAGCAACCATCAACGTAATGCCTCAAGAGACCATGTAGAGGCCACAAATCACAAACCTGAAACCTAGTATGATATTGCTGCAGTTGGTCGATCGATTGATTGTGGAACTGAAAGGAATGTTGGAAGACGTAATAGTGATAATCAGCGCATGGGAATACCTAGTCGACTTTTTAGTCTTGCAATCTAAAACTAGGCTGGGCAGTTACCCACTCATCTTGGGAAGGCCATGGATGGCAACTGTTGATGCTTACATCAGATGTTGGGATGGGCTGTTGACCATCTTCGATGGATGAAAAATTAAAAGGTTGACTATTTCACCCCCAGTTTAGTCCGTCGACTCATTAGGAGAACCCATGTTGATCGAGCATGAAAATCCTGAGCTATCCATGATCCAGCCAGTGATGACCTTGGATGAGTTGACAGAAGAAGATGAATATGGTGCTATTGTGGAGTTCCTCCATGGGGAGTCCTCCATCTATGCACCTAGATCACCATTGGATGGTTCCCAAGATCACCATGTTTAGTAGATACACGTTGGGCCAGGAAGAACATTGAATGTCAACAGTGGGTTGACTCCCACACAATTGACAAAAGTAGAAGAGCTCCTGGTTAGACACCAATAGGCATTTGCATGGGATTACTCATATATGAAGGGTATCAGCCCAAATATTTGTACCCATTGTATATACCTAGATGATCAAGAAACTCCAAGCAGGAAACCACAAAGAAGAATGAATCTGGAAATGAAAGACATTGTCAAGGAAGAATTGCAAAAACTCTTGACTTTCGGATTCATCTATCTGATTTTTAACAGTGAGTGGGTATCATCGTTAGTGGTAGTCCCTAAAAAGAACAAGAAATGGTGAATCTGTGTGGACTACAGAGCGTTAAACAAAGTGACCAAGAAGGACCACTTCCCGCTCCCGTTCCTTGATCAAGTCTTGGATACACTCTTCATGAGGAAGTATTTATTCTTCCTGGACGGATTCAGTGGATACAACCAGATCCAGATAGGATAATAGGATCAGGATAAGACAACGTTCACCTACCCATGGGGAACATTTGCCTATTGGGTATTACCTTTCGTATTATGCAACGCACCTGCCACCTTTCAAAGGGCGGTGCTTAGCATATTTTTAGACATGATGGGAGACGCGATCAAAGTATACATGGATGACTTCATCGTCTATGGAGAAACCTTTGATGAAGCAATGACGAACTTGGAAAGAGTGCTCGAAAGAAGCACGGAAAACAATTTATCCCTGAGCAATGAGAAATGCTTTATGATGATGCACGAAGGCATCATACTGGGACACCACCTCTTCGCAGAAGGAATAAAGGTTGATAAAATAAAATTTGAGGTCATCAGAGACCTACCCATCCCCAAAACACAGAGAGAGGTGAGGAGTTTTTTTGGATCAGCAGGGTACTATCGACGATTTATCGCCGAATTCAAAAAAATTGCAAAACCATTGCACACTCTATTATCTAAGGATGTGGAGTTCAATTGGACAGAAGACTGGGAAGAAGCGTTTTAGTTTCTTAAAGAGAAATTGATATCTGCACCAATTTTAAGAGGACCAAATTGGGCCATACCAGCCCATATCTATTGTGATGCATCCAATAATGCAATTGGAGCAGTCCTCGAACAAAAGGATGGCAAAGAATTTTATGCCACCTACTACGTCAACAAAAACTTGGAAGGAATTGAGCTCAACTACATGGTGACGGAGAAGAATTTCCTTGCAGTTGTGCATGCCATAAACAAATTCTACCATTATATCACTGAGTATAAGGTATTTTTCCACACGTATCACATGGCCATAAGATACTTGATGAGCAAGCCAGCCATTGGTGAAATAATTATTAGGTGGCTCTTGTTACTACAGGAATTCGACATCATAATAGTCGACAAACCAGGAAAAGACAACATCGTAGCAGATTTTCTATCCATATTGATACCAGAAGACCATACAATAGTGGAAGACTAGTTTTCAGATGAACATTTGTTCACCATTAGTGAGAAAATCCCATGGTACACAAATATAGCCAATTACTTGACCACCGAAAGAACCTCACCTGCTCTCTCTTTCTAAGAAAAGCAGGCGGTCATAGAGAAAAGCGCATCATTCCTATGGATTGATGGCCTCTTGTTCAAAATAGGACCTGACCAGATTATAAGGAGATGCATAGCAGAACATGAGTTCTTAGAAGTACTCAAAGCGTGTCACGATGAACCATGTAGAGGACACTTTGTAGGGAAATGGACTGCCTACAAAATCCTACAGGTTGGGTACTTTTGGCCCACTCCGTTCAAGGATGCGGCTACGTACGCCAGCAAGTGCAATGAATACCAAAGAATGGGTAGACCAACCCATTGAGACAAAATGTCACTCCAGCCTTAGGTACACCTAGAACCCTTCGATAAGTGGGGCATGGACTTCATGGGACCAATTAATCCACCTTCAATAGGGAGGAGGTTTATTTTGGTTTGTACAGATTACATCACCAAATGGGTTGAAGTTCAAGCGTTGAGAGATTCAAAAGAAAGAACAATCATTGATTTCTTATTTTCCCACATTTTTACACGATTTGGGGTCCCTAGAGAGATAACAACAGACCAAGGGCCTCAATTTACCTCCAAGTTGATCAAGGAGCTAATGGAGCAATACAGAGTTCGGCACAATAAAACTACACCCTACCATCCACAGGAAAATGGGCAAGTGGAAGTGACGAACAGAGAAATAGAGAACATCCTGACGAAGACCGTGTAGCAACACATAAAATATTGGGCTACATGGTTTCCAGAGGTAGTCTAGGCATATAATACCATGTGGAAATCCACCACAGGCTTCACACCCTTCCAACTGGTCTATGGGAAGAGTACGATGATGCCAATTGAATTTGAAATCAAGACATTGAGGACAACTTTGGAATTGAACTTGAGCTTGGATGATGCTCAAAAAGAAAGGATTCAGTAGCTAGATCAGTTGGATGAAATCTGAATAGACGCTTTGCAGAGAACATAAATCATATAAAAGCAAAGAAAATGGTGCATGATTGCCACATTAAACTAAAGCAGTTCCAAGAAGGAGAATGGGTACTGTTGTATGATTCTTGGTTCCAGGAAAGAAAAAGTAAATTAATGCAAATATGGATGGGACCGTATGAGGTGGTAGAGCTCATCAAGAATGGGGCAGTGCATGTTAGAACAATTGACAAGAACAACACTGTGTTAACGATCAATGGCCACCGACCGTGACCTTATAACACATCTAAAATATTACAGGTGGAATCCAAAATAGACATGGGGGAGACCCCATCTTGTTAGATCCAAATAAAAATCTTAACAGGGGAAATAGTGGGCATGGAGGTGCTCACCAAAATCAGTTAATTTAGTTTTTTTCTTACAGTGTGTTTTACAGGGACGACGCCCGCATGCAAGTTGTAGGCATCCTAATACAAGGTCTAACAGGCACGGAATGCGTCTAACTACCTTTAGTTTTCTTTATTTTAATTTACTTTTTGCAAGTGGAGGACCTGATAGCATGAGGAATAGGTATCTGGGAAACCAGGCCTAATTTAGCTCAGCATTTTGACATCGGCACTCATAGGTAGAAGCTAAGACAGCGTGAAGTGAGACTAAGAAAGCTTGATCACCCTTTCCCAGTAAATCACAACATGATTGCCAATAATAACGCGCCTTCCACATCAAGAAGGCGCAGAAGAAGGCACCTTCCTTATAAAGAAGGCACCCAGCCAGAAGAAGGCACCTTCCTTATAAATAAGGTGCCCAGCTAGAAGAAGGCGCCTTCCTTATGAAGAAGGTGCCCCACCAGAATAAGGTGCCTTCCTTATAAAGAAGGCGCCCAGCCAGAAGAAGGTGCCTTCCTTATAAAGAAGGCACCCATCCAAAATAAGGTGCCTTCCTTATGAAGAAGGCACCCTGCCAAAAGAAGGCACCTTCCTTACAAAGAAGGCGCACAAAAAAAAAATAAGCACCTTCCATGGTTGGAAGGCACCACAAAGAAAAAAAAAGAGCCTGAGGTGCCTTCCACATTAGGAAGGCGCATACATATCGAGGCACCTTCCACCCTAGAAAGATGCAGGTATACAGTGGCACCTTCCACCCCAGGAAGGCGTAGGTATTCAGCAGCACCTTCCACATTAGGAAGGCACACCCATTCAGAAGCACCTTTCATAGCAGGAAGACACCATCATCAAAAAGATGTCTTCCACCACCGAAAGGTGCGTCCAATCAGAGATGCCTTCCACCACCAGAAGGTACATCCATTCAAAGAGCACCAACAACATCGAGAAGGCACCATATAAGCACCTTCCACATTGGGAAGGCACCATATAAGTGCCTTCCACATCGGTAAGGCACCACATAAGCACCTTCCACATTGGGAAGGTACCAAAGAGCACCTTCCATGTACAACCAACATTTAAGTGTCACGAACGTCTTGATCAGAATGAAATCCCCACACGAACGAGCGACATCAGATTACCATACCCCCCCATGTCACAAATTAGCAAATCAACACTCTTCATGATGCATGAAACACCAAATAAGGTACGCACATACTAACTCAAATCTTTATATAATTATTCATAAATTATGCAGTACTAAAAAAATATTGTCGTCATAAAAATCATATACCCCCATGGTTGAAACCACGTGCTAATGATATGGCTTGAAAGGTGTACCCTAGAATTAACTGCTAGGGTTAGGCACCTTACTTATAAGAAGGCACCTTCCTGAAGAAGTAAGGATAAAAAAAAAGAGAAGTGCAGTAGTAAGGGAAGGCACCACGGGAGGAAGGTCGAAGAATCATGCGATGAAAAAGAATGAGCCGAGTGATACGGAAGGAATCAGGGGGATGATAAAAACATAGTTCGAGGCCAAGGGATGGTTCAAATACTATACCCTAGTTAGTCAGGGCCAGGATATGGAGGTAGCCAAGGAATTCACTGCCTCCTTTAGGGGCGATGTAGCTCAGGTGTGAGGGGTAGAAATTCTGGTCACCCCTGAATACATCTCACAGGCGACTGTATTGCCCCTCACAGGTGAATGCATATACAAAGACAAAATTCTGAAGTCATATGCCGAAGTGTTGTTGCTACGAGAAAATGTGCAGATAGATAAGGAAGGGTTACATAAAAGCAGCCTTCCAATGAATATACGAAATATATTCGAGCAGGTTGCTCGATTATTTACATGCACTAGGAAGTATACCCATTTGCACACTAACCATGTGCAGTTTCTGAATCACCTGGTGCATGGAAGGAAGTAGAACGTGCCCTTCTACCTAGAAAATTCCATGAAGGAAGAAGCGACTAGGTACCAGAAGGGAGCACCATCTGCCTTGTCCCACCATGGGATGATATCAACACTGGTCCACAATGCAGAAGCGTAGAGGCAGAACCCTGACGTAGAGGGAGATGACAGCCAAGAAAGGCAATAGGATGTTATTGTCAAAATAGGGCAAGAAGAGGGAAGCTCTGTAGAGGAGATGGCAAGTATCGGGTAATTGGCATTTCCAAATTTCATGGAAGAAATAGGGCATTCACCAGTGCCCGAATGCACAGAGGAAATAGGGCATTCCCTAGTGCCCAAGTATGAAGAGGAAGGAGAATCACTTATTAGCAGTGAGGCCGAGTTTCGACTGCCAGAACCAATCCCCAGGAGGAAACGCCTGTGGTGACTTCTCCTCTCGACAGAAGAAGAAGAGAATGACTTGAAAGTTTACATGGCAGCCCAAACCCTCCGAGAATTGAAAAACTAAAGCCCACAATATGCAGGGACTTACAAGAGCAATGATCAGGTCGACGTAACCTTGGAGGAAGCACTGGAGTGGCAAACCAATTTCTGGATGGCCCAAATTTTTTTTGAGGATTACCAGAATGAGCATAGAGGGAAATTGGAAGAATGAGAAAGATGAATCATCCAGCTCAAGCAGCTGGTCCAGCAGTTGCGGGAGGAGAACCAGCTACTCCAGGACAGGGGAACAGAAAGAATGGACACATAAACCCAAAATGACTGGGCAAAAAAAGTCTCGATGAATTCTCCTACATCTGTAGAATGAGTATTCTCTTAGGGAGAATTTCGATCAGACGCCCAATAGAGCAGCCTAGAGGCAAAGGAGAATTCCTCTATTTTTGGGAGTGAAGGGGAAAGAAGTCTCACAACACCCCTTGTTATCGACCTGAGTGATACAAAGCAACAGACAAGATCGGGGGATAAGGAAGAACTCTCTAGACCTAAGGAAGACAGAGAAGAACCTGAGGGGTCGGCACAAGACAGACAGGGGGTGAAGAAAAACCCCTAGGGGTGGTAGCACAGGTCCCCTAGAGTGAAGAAAATGCTCCAAGGACCACAGAGCAGGCCCCTCGAAGCGAGAGAACATCCGCCAAGGAGAAAGGAAAAACCCTTGTTCGAGCCGCCACATTTTTTGTAGAGACCAAAGGAAAAGGGCCCAAGATGGCTTGAAATAAGGCAAATGTGACCTTCATCGAGCCAGAATAATATGATTGGGATATGCAACCATTCACAGAGAAGCGAAAATAGTTCAAACGACTACTCAAAGAGATGATAGTAGCCAAGGAGACTAGGAAGGCAACCTTGAGGATGCAGGGGGAATCTGGTATCTGCATCAATCTAGAAAATGACAACCAATTCTAGGAGATTTACGGGTCATCCTAGGGACGTCCCTCCAATATAAGAAGGTATTTTGAATGATGGGGGGTATATGGCCCCGAATTGGAAACCACAGCCATTGCAAAGGAGAACATAGATCTTACTCCTGAAGCAGCCCGATTGTCCAAATCCCAAGTAGTTCATCTCAGGAGGGATAATTCAGATATCCATCTTGCAGCAGTCAAACCTCTGGATGCTGACCTATGGCAAGTTGTAGAAGTTGTATTTTAGATAGCAGATATGATGCTAGCTAGATCACCTCCGATAGCGGTCAGGATGAGAAAAGAAAAGCCGACAATAGCACCCGCAGACCCACGTAGAAAAAGAGGTGCCACACCTCCAGATGCCAGTGCGTAGAAGAGGCAGACACGGGCCACAGGTACAGCCAGATCCACCAAGGAAAGGTAATGATGAGGGGTCAACAGGGCTACCTAAAATTTTGATGCCATGAGGGCGTGGCATATGTTAGGCATGGGGGGATTATGAGCATCAAAAATGCTCATATTTTGTATATATTTTCTTGATTATTATGCAACTGTATAATAAGGATTGCATATGTTTATGAATGATTATATAATTATTTTATGAAATTATGCATGTTATCTAATTTGTATGTTTTCAATGTGTTTTTGTGGAATTGTAGTTGATTTAGTCAGATTTGGATCAATCGAGGTCTTTTCATGGACCTGGCACTTTGTTTCTTTCGGAATCAACGTAGAGAAGGTAGGTGCCTTCCTCTTCTAGGAAGGCGCCAAGCGTAAGTAGGCACCTTCCTCTCCTAGGAATGTGCCAATAGAAGGCCAGTGCCTTCCTATTCCAGGAAGGCGCCAACGGAAAATAATCACCTTCCTCTCATAAGGAAGGCACCGATAGGAAGGCGCCACTAGAAGGTAGATGCCTTCCTCTCATAAGGAAGGCACCAACAAGAAGGCACCACTAGAAGGCAAGTGGCTTCCTCTCATAGAAAAGCACCAATAGAATATAAGAGCCTTCCTCTTCCAGGAAGGTCCCAATGGTAGTAAGGCACCTTTTGCATAGAGAAGGCACCTGACATACTTAGGCACCTTCCTCATAGGGAAGGCGCCCCTGTTCTTCACCCGTTCACCAGACAAGCACGACGTGGACAACAGATACTGGTGTAATTCCAACTCTACATCATGTAGATTTAAATTGGGGATCGCACAGATGTATGAGAACGTCCTACCAATACCAAGTGAAGCAAAAATCAATCAGTGAACACGCCACCATTGGAAATGAATGTCAGTTTTAGCAAATGTCGATCACATTTACTAGACTATCTTAGTTTAGTCTGGAATGAATCGACTGTTATAACTTCTTTGTAACAGAAGTTCTGTGGATGTGCTATATAAACACACGTAGACCTCTATGAGGACATACAAAATATTTTTGATAGTAAATGTAGAGAGATATGTAGAAGAAGCTTTGTAATACTTTGATAATTATAATACAGTTCTAAGAGTTTCTATGTGCATGTTCAGCTGGGAGGAAGCTGCTGGAGCCTGGGCCCACTCCAAACCAGTATTTCTTTCCCTATTTTTCCTATGTTTTTCTAGATTAGTTTACCGCTTTTATAAGATTGTTTATCGCATTATTATTTGAAGTATTGCAATAGGTTTATTTCCAAGAATGCGTGAATATTTCCTTTCTATAGATTTAATTGTTTTTTAACATAAATTATTGAGGAGTGTATGAATGATTGACGACCGATGAAACACCCCCCAATAGTAGAACTAGCGGACTCATCTCAAGTGGTATTGTAAGCAATCTTGTTCAAGACCCTTCACAAGTTTACGAAGCTCCCTGGGTTGATAAATTAAATGCACGGGCATGTGACAAAAGTAGGAAAGAATTTAACCTTGTTTGGCCTGCAACAATGGGCACAAAAGCAGCTTCTCTCTATCATTGGATTTGAGCACTTGATGTTGAAGATAAAAGAATAAATAATTTTTGGAATTTTGTAGATTAATAAAAAAGTACAACACTAAATAAGAACAAAAAATAAAAAAATATGATAAGACAAATGTAATTGCACAAGAAATATTATTATTGAATAACGGGGGGGGAAGCTGAGAAACTCCTTTGTATAATTAATTATGACTTGACAGAAATGTTTTGATACAATAAATATAGATTGCTAGGGTTATCTAAAACCCTAGCTACAATGAAGGAGTGTCTTCAACATGCTTCGATCCCAATAGGTTGAGTGGGCTTCTTGATATCCGTAACCGGGCCACTCCAGCTTCAACAGTCATTCAATGCTTTTGATGTATTATCAAATCCTACACACAAATAAACAAAGAAAATTAGTAATAACAAATGAGGGCTCCACAGTGTGAGCCCTTAGAAATCACCACTTTACAAACCCTAGTTATGGCAATAAAATGTGAACAGAATGAGATAATATGAAATGTAACAATCAATAAGTAATTTACCTTATTGTTTGTTGATGTTTTGTTGTAGATTCATTGGTGTGATGCCCTAGTAGCAGTAGCAGATGTGGCATAGAAGGTTTGAGGGGAATTTGATGATGACAATAGGCTCTGGAGAGCACTTGGCAAGCTCTGGTGTGAGCTTCATATGCTCTAGTGCTCACCTTTGGAATATGGCAGGCTCTGGGGAGCACCTGGTAAGCTTCTATGGTGAGATTCGTAGGCTCTGGCATGCACCTATAGAATGGTAGGCTCTAGTGAGTGCTTGGAGAGCTTTGTAATGAGCTTGGTAAGCTTGGGAGGGCACATACAAGAAAAGGTGGATCTACAAAAGTAGATCATAGGGGACGCGATGAAAGTGGCAGACGAGTGAAACTAGTGGCGATGGCAATGGCGGAGGGCGAGGTGAAAAGGATGGATATAGGGGATGGCTGGAATAGTATATCACAAAATGATTGCCAAGAATAAAGTGCCTTCCACATTGAGAAGGTGCAGAAGAAGGCACCTTCCTTATAAAGAAGGCACCCAGCTAGAAGAAGGCACCTTCCTTATAAATAAGGTGCCCATCCAGAATAAGGCACCTTCCTTATGAAGAAGGTGCCCCACCAGAAGAAGGTGCCTTCCTTATAAAGAAGGTGCCCAGCCAGAATAAGGTGCCTTCCTTATGAAGAATGCGCCTCACCAAAATAAGGTGCCTTCCTTACAAAGAAGGTGCACAAAAAAAAAAATAAGCGCCTTTCGTGGTGAAAAGTGCCAAAAAAAAAAAAAAAGAGCCTGAGGCACCTTCCACATCAGGAAGGCGCGTACAGATCAAGGTACCTTCCACCCTAGGAAGATGTAGGTATAAAGTGGCACCTTCCACCCTAGGAAGGCGTATGAATTCAGTAGCACCTTCCACATCAGGAAGGCGCACCCATTTAGAAGCACCTTTCATAGCAGGAAGGCACCATCATCAAAAAGGTGCCTTCCACCACCGAAAGGTGCATCCAATCAAAGATGCCTTCCACCACCAAAAGGTACATCCATTCAAAGAGCACCGACAACATCGAAAAGGCACCATATAAGCACCTTCTACATCGGGAAGGCACCATATAAACACCTTCCACATCGGTAAGGCACCACATAAGCACCTTCCACATTGGGAAGGTACCAAAGAGCACCTTTCGCGTACAACCAACACTTAAGTCTCACAAACGTCTTGATTAGAATGAAATCCCCACACGAACAAGTGACATCAGATTACCATACCCCCCCATGTCACAAATTAGCAAATCAACACTCTTCATGATGCATGAAATACCAAATAAGGTATGCGCATACTAACTCAAATATTTATATTATTCATAAATTATGCAGTACTAAAAAAATATTATCGTCATAAAAATAATATACCCCCATGGTCGAAACCATGTGCTAATGATATGGCTCGAAAGGTGTACCCTAGAATTAACTGCTAGGGTTGGGCGCCTTCCTTATAAGAAGGTGCCTTCCTGAAGAAGTAAGGATAGAAAAAAAAAGAAGCGCAGTAGTAAGGGAAGGCACCATGGGAGGAAGGTCGAAGAATCATGCGATGAAAAAGAATGAGTCGAGTGATACGAAAGGAATCAAGGGGGTGATAAAAACATGGTTTGAGGCCGAGGGATGGTTCAAATACTGTACCCTAGTTCATCAGGGCCAGGATATGGAGGTAGCCAAGGAATTCGTTGCCTCCTTTAGGGGTGACGTAGCTCAGGTGCGAGGGGTAGAAATTCTGGTCACCCCTGAATACATCTCACAGGCGACTGTATTGCCCCTCACAGGTGAATGCATATACAAAGGCAGACTTCTGAAGTCGTACACAGAAGTGTTGTTGCTAGGAGAAAACATGCAGATAGATAAGGAAGGGCTACATAAAAGTAGCCTTCCCATGAATATATGAAAGATATTCGAGCCGGTTGCTCAATTATTTACATGCATCGGGAAGTATACCCATTTGCACACTAACTATGTGCAGTTTCTGAATCACCTGGTGCATGGAAGGAAGTAGAACGTGCCCTTATACTTGGAAAATTCCATGAAGGAAGAAGCGACTAGGTACCAGAAGGGAGCACCATCTGCCTTGTCCCACCATGGGTTGATATCAGCACTGGTCCACCATGCAGAAGCGTAGAGGTAGAACCCCTACGCAGAGGGAAATGGCGGCCAAGAAAGGCAATAGGATGTTATTGTCAAAATAGGGCAAGAAGAGGGAAGCCCTGCAAAGGAGATGGCAAGTATTAGGCAATTGAAATTTTCCAATTTCATGGAAGAAAGAGGGTATTCACCAGTGCCCGAATGCATAGAGGAAAGAGGGCATTCCCTAGTGCCCAAGTATGAAGAGGAAGGAGCGTCACTTATTAGCAGTGAGGCCGAGTTTCGACTGCTAGAACCAATCCCTAGGAGGAAAATCCTATGGTGACTTCTCCTCTCAGCAGAAGAAGAAGAGAATGATTTGAAAGTCGACATGGTAGCCCAAACCCTCTGAGAATTGACAAACTGAAGCCCACAAGATGCAGGGACTTCCAGGAGCAATGATCAGGTCGACGTAGCCTTGGAGGAAGCACTGGAGTGGCAGACCAGTTTCTGGATGGCCCAAAATTTTTTTGAGGATTATCAGAACGAGCATAGAGGGGAATTGGAAGAATGAGAAAGATGAATCACCCAGCTCGAGCAGCTGGTCTAGTAGTTGTAGGAGGAGAACCAGCTACTCCAGGATAGGGGAATAGAAAGAAGGGACACATCAATCCAAACTGACTGGGCAACAAAAGTCTCGATGAATTCTCCCACATCTATAGAATGAGTATTCTCTTCGGGAGAATTTCGATCGAACACCTGATAGAGAAGCCCAGAGGCAGAGGATAATTCCTCTATTTTTGGGAGTTAAGGGGAAAGAAGTCTCACAACACCCCTTGTTATCGACCTGAGTGATACAGAGTAGCAGACAAGATCGGGGAATAAGGAAGAACTCCTTGGACCTAAGGAAGACAGAGAAGAACCTGAGGGGTCGGCACAAGACAGAAATGGGGATGAAGAAGCACACCCAGGGATGGCAAAACAGGTCCCCCAGAGTGAAGAAAATGCTCCAAGGACTACAGAGCAGGCCCCTCAAAGTGAGAGAACATCCGCCAAGGAGAAAGGAAAAACCCTTGTTCCAGCGACCACATTTTTTGTAGAGGCCAAAGGAATAGGGCCCAGGATGGCTTGAAATAAGGCAAATGTGACCTTCATCGAGCCAGAATAAGATGAGTGTGATATGCAACCATTCGTAGAGAAGCGAAAACATCTCGAACGACTACTCAAAGAGATGACAGTAGCCAAGGAGACTAGGAAGGCAACCTCGAGGATGCAGGGGGACTCTGGTATCTTCATCAATCCAGCAAAGGACAGCCAGTTCTAGGAGATTTATGGGTCATCTCGGGGATGGCCCTCCAATATAAGAAGGTATTTTGAATGATGGGGGGTATATGACCCCGAATTGGAAACCACTAGCATTGCAAAGGAGAACGTAGAGCTTACTCCTGAAGCAGCTCGATAGTACAAATCCCAAGTAGTTCATCTCAGGAGGGCTAATTTAGATATCCCTCTTGCAGTAGTCAGACCTCTAGATGCTGACCTATGACAAGCTATATTTTAGGTAGCAGAGATGACTCTAGCTAGATCACCTCCGATAGCGGCCAGGATGAGAAAAGCAAAGCCGACAATAGCACCCGTAGCCCCATGTAGAAAAAGAGGGGCCACACCTCCATATGCTAGTGCGCAGAAGAGGCAGACACGGGTCGTAGGTACAACCAGATCCATAAAGAAAAGGTAATGATGAGGGGTCAACAGGGCTACCTATAGTTTGATGCCATGAGGGCGTGGCATATGTTAGGCATGGGGGGATGATGAGCATCAGAAATGCTCATATTTTGTATACATTTTCTTGATTATTATGCGGATGTATAATAAGGATTGCATATGTTTATGAATAATTATATAATTATTTGATGAAATTATGCATGTTATCTAATTCGTATGTTTTCAGTGTGTTTTTGTGGAATTGTAGTTGATTTAGTCAGATTTGTATCAGTCGAGGTCTTTTCATGGACCTGGCACTTTGTTTCTTTCAGAATCAACATAGAGAAGGTAGGCGTCTTCCTCTTCTAGGAAGGCGCCAAGCGTAAGTAGGCACCTTCCTCTCCCAGGAAGGTGCCAATAGAAGGATAGTGCCTTCCTCTTCTAGGAAGGTGCCAAAGGAAAATAATCACCTTCCTCTCATAAGGAAGGCGCCAACAGGAAGGCACCACTAGAAGGCAGACACCTTCCTCTCATAAGGAAGGCACCAACAGGGAGGCACCACTAGAAAGCAAGAGCCTTCCTCTCATATAAAGGCACCAACAGAAGATAAGAGCCTTCCTCTTCCAGGAAGGTGCCAACGGTAGTAAGGTGCCTTTCGCATAGAGAAGGCGCCCGACATACTTAGGCACCTTCCTCATAGGGAAGGCGCCCCTGTTCTTCACCCGTTGACTAGACAAGCACAATGTGGACAACAGAGACTGGTGCAATTCCAACTCTACATCATGTAGATTAAATTGGGGATCACACAGACATATGAGAACATCTTACCAATACCAGGTGAAGCACAAATCAATCAGTGAACACGCCACCGTTGGAAACGAATGTCAATTTTAGCAAATGTCGATCACATTTACCAGACTATCTTAGTTTAGTCTGGAATGAATCGACTATTATAACTTCTTTGTAACAAAAGTTCTGTGGATGTGCTATATAAACACACACAGACCTCTCTGAGGACATACAAAATATTTTTGATAGTAAATGTAGAGAGATATATAGAAGAAACTTTGTAATACTTTGATAATTATAATACAATTCTAAGAGTTTCTAAGTGCGTGTTTAGCTGGGAAGAAGCTGCTGGAGCCTGGGCCCACTCCAAGACAGTATTTCTTTCCCCATTTTTCCTATGTTTTTCTAGATTAGTCTACCACTTTTATAATATTGTTTATCGCATTATTATTTGTAGTATTGCAATAGGTTTATTTCCAAGAATGCATGAATATTTCCTTTATGTACATTTAATTGTTTTTTTACATAAATTATTGAGGAGTGTATGAATGATTGACGACTGATGAAACACCCCCAAATAGTAGAACTAGCAGACTCATCTCAAGTGGTATTGTAAGCAATCTTGTTCAAGACCCTTCGCAAGTTTACGAAGCTCCATGGGTTGATAAATTAAATGCACGGGCATGTGACAAAAGTAGGAAAGAATTTAACCTTGTTTGGCCCGCAACAATGGGCACAGAAGTAGCTTCTCTCTATCATTGGATTTGAGCACTTGATGTTGAAGATAAAAGAATAAAGAATTTTTGGAATTTTGTAGCTTAAGAAAAAATTACAACACTAAATAACAACAGAAAATAAACAAATATGATAAGACAAATGTAATTGCACAAGAAATATTATTATTGAATAATAGGTGGGGAGCTGAGAAACTCCTTTGTATAATTAATTATGCATTGACAAAAACGTTTTGATACAATAAATACAGATTGCTAGGGTTATTTGAAACCCTAGCTACAATGGAGTGTCTTCAACATGCTTCGATCCCAACAGGTTGAGTGGGCTTCTTGTTATCCATAATCGGGTCACTCCAACTTCAACAGTCATTCAATGCTTTTGATGTATTATCAAATCCTGCACACAAATAAACAAAGAAAATCAGTAATAAAAAATGAGGGCTCCACAGTGTGAGCCCTTAGAAATCACCATTTTACAAACCCTAGTTATGGTAGTAAAATGTGAATAGAATTATATAATATGAAATGTAACAATCAATAAGTGATTTACCTTATTGTTTGTTGATGTTTTTTTGTAGATTCGTTGGTGTGATGCCCTAGTAGCAGTAGCAGATGTGGCACAAAAGGTTTGAGGGGCGTTTGATGATGACAATAGGCTCTAGAGAGAACTTGGCAAGCTCTGGTGTGAGCTTCACAGGCTCTAGTGCTCACCTTTGGAATATGGCAGGCTCTAGGGAGCACCTCGTAAGCTTCTATGGTGAGATTCGTAGGCTCTAGCATGCACTTATAGAATGGTAGGCTCTAGTGAATGCTTGGAAAGCTCTGCAATGAGCTTGGTAAGTTTGGGAGGGCACATACAGGAAAAGGTGGATCTGCAGAAGTAGATCATAGGGGACGTGATGAAAGTGGCAGACGAGTGAAACTAGTGGCGATGGCAATGGCGGAGGGCGAGGTGGAAAGGATGGATATAGGGGATGGTTGGAATAGTATATCGCAGCATGATTACCAAGAATAAAGTGCCTTCCACATTGATAAGGTGTAGAAGAAGGTGCCTTCCTTATAAAGAAGGCACCCAGCCAGAAGAAGGCACCTTCCTTATAAAGAAGGTGCCCATCCAGAAGAAGGCACCTTCCTTATGAAGAAGGCACCCCGCCAGAAGAAGGTGCCTTCCTTATAAAGAAGGAGCCCAGCTAGAATAAGGTGCCTTCCTTAAAAAGAAGGTGCCCAGCCAGAATAAGGTGCCTTCCTTATGAAGAAGGCAGCCCGCCAAAATAAGGCTCCTTCCTTACAAAGAAGGCGCACAAAAAAAAAATATAAGCACCTTCCGTGGCGGGAAGGCACCACAAAAAAAAAAAAAAAAAGAGCTCGAGGCACCTTCCACATCAGGAAGGTGCATACAGATCGAGGCACCTTCCACCCTAGGAAGATGTAGGTATACAGTGGCACCTTACACCCTATGAAGGCGCAGGTAATCAGCAGCGCCTTCCACATCAGGAAGGCGCACCCATTCAGAAGCACATTTCATAGTAGGAAGGCACCATCATCAAAAATGTGCCTTCCACCACCAAAAGGTGCATCCAATCAGAGATGCCTTCCACCACAAGAAGGTACATCCATTCAAAGAGCACCGACAACATCAAGAAGACACCATATAAGCACCTTCCACATCGGGAAGGCACCATATAAGTGCCTTCCACATCGGGAAGGCACCACATAAGCACCTTCCACATTGTGAAGGTACCAAAGAGTGCCTTCCACGTACAACCAACACTTAAGTCTCATGAACATATTGATCAGAATGAAATCCCCACATGAACGATCGACATCAGATTACCATACACTCCCCCATGTCACAAATTAGCAAATCAACACTCTTCACGATGCATGAAAAACCAAATGAGGTACGTGCATACTAACTCAAATATTTATATAATCATTCATAAATTATGTAGTACTAAAAAAATATTATTGTCATAAAAATCATATACCCCCATGGTTGAAACCACGAGCTAATGATATGGCTCGAAAGGTGTACCCTAGAATTAACTGCTAGGGTTGGGCGCCTTCCTTATAAGAAGGCACATTCCTGAAGAAGTAAGGATAGAAAAAAAGAGAAGCATAGTAGTAAGGGAAGGCGCCATGGGATGAAGGTCGAAGAATCATGCGATGAAAAATAATGAGTCGAGTGATACGGAAGGAATCATGGGGATGATAAAAACACAGTTCAAGGTCGAGGGATGGTTCAAATACTATACCCTAGTTAGTCAGGGCCAAGATATGGAGGTAGCCAAGGAATTTATTGCCTCATTTAGGGGCGACGTAGCTCAGGTTAGAGGGGTAGAAATTTTGGTCACCCCTGAATACATCTCACAAGCGACTGTATTGCCCCTCACAGGTGAATCCATATACAAAGGTAGACTTCTGAAGTCATACGCCGAAGTGTTGTTGCTAGAAGAAAATGTGCAGATAGATAAGGAAGGGCTACATAAAAGCAGCCTTCCCATGAATATATGGAAGATATTCAAGCAGGTTGCTTGATTCTTTACATGCACCAGGAAGTATACCCATTTGCACACTAACCATGTGCAGTTTCTGAATCACCTGGTGCATGAAAGGAAGTAGAACGTCCCCTTATACCTAGCAAATTCCATGAAGGAAGAAGTGACTAGGTACCAAAAGGGAGCACCATCCACCTTGTCCCACCATTGGATGATATCAGCATTGGTCCGCCATGCAGAAGCGTAGAGGCAGAACCCCGACACAGAGGGAGATGGTGACCAAGAAATGCAATAGGATGTTATTGTCAAAATAGGGCAAGAAGAAGGAAGCCTTGCAGAGGAGATGGCAAGTATCGGGCAATTGGAATTTCTTGATTTTATGGAAGAAAGAGGGCATTCACCAGTGCCTAAATGCATAGAGGAAAGAGGGCATTCCCTAGTGCCCGAGTATGAAGAGGAAGGAGCATCGCTTATTAGCAACGAGGCTGAGTTTCGACTGCCAAAACCAATTCCTAGGAGGAAACGCCTGTGATGACTTCTCCTCTCGGTAGAAGAAGAAGAGAAAGAATGGAAAGTTGACATGGCACCCCAAACCCTCTAATAATTGACAAACCAAAGCCCACAAGATGCAGGGACTTCCAGGAGCAATTATCAGGTCGACGTAGCCTTGGAGGAAGCACTGGAGTGGCAGACCAATTTCTAGATGGCCCAATTTTTTTTTGAGTATTACTAGAATGAGCATAGAGGGGAATTGGAAGAATGAGAAAGATGAATCACCCAGCTCGAGTAGCTGGTCCAGCAGTTGCGGGAGGAGAACTAGCTACTCCAAGACAGGGGAATAGAAAGAAGGGACACATCAACCCAAACTGACTAGGCAATAGAAGTCCCGACGAATTCTCCCACATCTGCAGAATGAGTATTCTATTTGGGATAATTTTGATCAGATGCCTGATAGAGCAGCCCAGAGGCAGAGGAGAATTCCTCTATTTTTGGTAGTGAAGGGGAAAGAAGTCTCACAACACCCCTTGTTATCGACCTGAGTGATACAGAGCAGCAGACAAGATCAGGGGATAAGGAAGAACTCCCTGGACCTAAGGAAGACAGAGAAGAACCTGAGGGGTCGGCACAAGACAGATAGAGGGGTGAAGAAGCACCCCCAAGGATGGCAGCATAGGTCCCCCAGAGTGAAGAAAATGCTCCAAGGACCGTAGAGCAGGCCCCTCGAAGCGAGAGAACATCCTCCAAGGAGAAAGGAAAAACCCTTGTTCGAGCCACCACATTTTTTGTAGAGGCCAAAGGAAAAGGGCCCAGGATGGCTTGAAATAAGGCAAAGGTGACCTTCATCGAGCTAGAATAAGATGAGTGGGATATGTAACCATTCATAGAGAAGAAAAAATAGTTCGAACGACTACTCAAAGAGATGACAGTAGCCAAGGAGACTAGGAAGGCAACCTCGAGGATGCAGGGGGACTCTGGTATCTACATCAATCTAGCAAAGGACAGCTAGTTCTAGGATATTTACGGGTCATCCCATGGAGGACCCTCCAATATAAGAAGGTATTTTGAATGATGGGGGGTATATGGCCCCGAATTGGAAACCACTGCCATTGCAAAGGATAACATAGAGCTTACTCCTAAAGTAGCCCGATTGTACAAATCCCAAGTAGTTCATCTCAGGAGGGATAATTTACATATCCCTCTTACAGCAGTAAGACCTCTGGATGCTGACCTATGGCAAGCTGTAGAAGCTGTATTTTAGGTAGCAGAGACGATGCTAGCTATATCACCTCTGATGGCAGCTAGGATGAGAAAAGCAAAGCCAACAATAGCACCCGCAGCCCCACATAGAAAAAGAGGGGCCACACCTCCAGATGCCAGTGCACAGAAGAGGCAGACACGGGCCACAGGTACAACCAGATCCACCAAGAAAAGGTAATGATGAGGGGTCAATAGGGCTACCTAAAATTTTGATGCCATGAGGGTGTGGCATATGTTAGGCATGGAAGGATGATAAGCATCAGAAATGCTCATATTTTGTATACATTTTCTTGATTATTATGTAGCTGTATAATAAGGATTGCATATGTTTATGAATGATTATATAATTATTTGATGAAATTATGTATGTTATCTAATTCATATGTTTTCAGTGTGTTTTTGTGGAATTGCAGTTGATTTAGTCAGATTTGGATCAGCCGAGGTCTTTTCATGGACCTGACACTTTGTTTCTTTTAGAATCAACACAGATAAGGTAGGCGCCTTCCTCTTCCAGGAAGGTGCCAAGCGTAAGTAGGCACCTTCTTCTCCCAGGAAGGTGCCAATAGAAGGCCAGTGCCTTCCTCTTCCAGGAAGGTGCCAAAGGAAAATAATCGCCTTCCTCTCATAAGGAAGGCTTCGACAGGAAGGCGCCACTAGAAGGCAGACACCTTCCTCTCATAAGGAAGGCACCAGCAGGAATGCACCACTAGAAGGCAAGTGCCTTCCTCTCATAGAAAGGCACCAATAGAAGATAAGAGCCTTCCTCTTCCAGGAATGTGCCAATGGCAGTAAGGCACCTTTCGCATAGAGAAGGCACCCGACATACTTAGGCACCTTCCTCATAGGGAAGGCACCCCTGTTCTTCACCCGTTGACCAGACAAGCACGACGTGGACAACAGAGACTGGTGCAATTCCAACTCTACATCATGTAGATTTAAATTGGGGATCGCACAGACATATGAGAACGTCCTACCAATACTAGGTGAAGTACAAATCAATCAGTGAACACGCCATCGTTGGAAATGAATGTCAATTTTAGCAAATGTTGATCACATTTACCAGACTATCTTAGTTTAGTCTGGAATGAATCGACTATTATAACTTCTTTGTAACAGAATTTCTGCAGATGTGCTATATAAACACACGCAGACCTCTCTGAGGACATACAAAATATTTTTAATAGTAAATGTAGAGAGATATACAGAAGAATATTTGTAATACTTTGATAATTATAATATAGTTCTAAGAGTTTCTAAGTGCATGTTCAGCTGGGAGGAAGCTGCTGGAGCCTGGGCCCACTCCAAGCCATTATTTCTTTCCCTATTTTTCCTGTGTTTTTCTAGATTAGTTTACCGCTTTTATAATATTGTTTATCGCATTATTATTTGTAGTATTGCAATAGGTTTATTTCCAAGAATGCGCGAATATTTCCTTTATGTAGATTTAATTATTTTTTTACATAAATTATTGAGGAGTGTATGAATGATTGACGACTGATGAAACACCCCCCAATAGTAGAACTAGCAGACTCATCTCAAGTGGTATTGTAAGCAATCTTGTTCAATACCCTTCACAAGTTTACGAAGCTCCATGGGTTGATAAATTAAATGCACGGGCATGTGACAAAAGTAGGAAAGAATTTAACCTTGTTTGGCCCGCAACAATGGGCACAAAAGCAGCATCTCTCTATCATTGGATTTGAGCACTTGATGTTGAAGATTAAAGAATAAAGAATTTTTGGAATTTTGTAGCTTAAGAAAAAAGTACAACACTAAATAACAACTGAAAATAAACAAATATGATAAGACAAATGTAATTGCACAAGAAATATTATTATTGAATAACGGGGGGGGAGCTGAGAAACTCCTTTGTATAATTAATTATGCATTGATAGAAATGGTTTGATACAATAAATGCATATTGCTAGGGTTATCTAAAACCCTAGCTACAATGAACGAGTGTCTTCAACATGCTTCGATCCCAATAGGTTGAGTGGGCTTCTTGATATCCGTAACCGGGCCACTCCAGCTTCAACAATCATTCAATGCTTTTGATGTATTATCAAATCCTGCACACAAATAAACAAAAAAAATCAATAATAACAAATGAGGGCTCCACAGTGTGATACCTCAGAAATCACCACTTTACAAACCCTAGTTATGGTAATAAAATGTGAATAGAATGAGATAATATGAAATGTAACAATCAATAAGTGATTTACCTTATTGTTTGTTGATGTTTTGTTGTAGATTCGTTGGTGTGATGCCCTAGTAGCAGTAGCAGATGTGGCACAGAAGGTTCGAGGGGTGTTTGATGATGAAAATAGGCTCTAGAGAGCACTTGGCAAGCTCTGGTGTGAGCTTCACAGGCTCTAGTGCTCACCTTTGGAATATGGCAGGCTCTGGGGAGCACCTGGTAAGCTTCTATGGTGAGATTCGTAGGCTCTGGCATGCACCTATAGAATGGTAGGCTCTAGTGAGTGCTTGGAAATATATGCAATGAGCTTGGTAAGCTTGGGAGGATACATACAAGAAAAGGTGGATCTGCAGAAGTAGATCATAGGGGATGCGATGAAAGTGGTAGACGAGTGAAACTGGTGGCGATGGCAATGGCGGAGGGCGAGGTGAAAAGGATGGATATAGGGGATGGCTGGAATAGTAGAAATCCTATTGGCTAGATAGGGCTTTGGATTTTCAAGGCTCTATCTCTTTCAGCTTCGCTAGGGCTTCGCTAATGACCTCTTCAAGATGCAAATTCTAATATCAAATGCCCTTATTTATAATCCAACCTAGAATTTTCTTAGGGTTTTAACCTTACACTTTTGATCATGTGGCTAAAATTAAATTAGATCCTAAGGTTGAGATTGCTTTTTAGATGTGGTGTGGATTAATTAATATGCACGATGGAGATTAGATTGGATTAGATGACTGTGGTTAATTGAGTTTATAAATATATATTTTATAATGAATATGTTATAATATAATATAAAATATTATATTAAATGTATAATAATATAAAATAATATTAAAATAATCCCAATTGGGTTAGGAAATGGTGGGAAAGGACTAAAGTGGTCCTTTTGAAGGTGAGAAAGGTGTATGGTGGACCAATGGGTGGTGGGATGGTTAGGATGGAGGATTAATGGCTATAATTTGGTGTCTACAGATGCACCTTTTTGTACCATGTTGCATGAAACACAATATGGTGCAAAAATACAAGACACCTTCTTGGGTTATGGGCACAGAAGCATCTTCTCTCTGTCGTTGGATTTGAGCACTTAATGTTGAAGACAAAAGAATAAAGAATTTTTGGAATTTTTTAGCTTACCCCCCCAATTGGCGAATGAGTTACGAATGTATCTCACAAGCCAAATGAATTTTTTTTGTGTTAATAATGAATGATGTTGTGAATTTGTGCCATTGATGAATGAATTGTGTGAAATGCAATATGATTGTGAATGATATAAATGATGTAAAATGTGATACCGTTTATGCCCCAACAGTGGAAAAAAATGGGTTGGTGTATAATACCATGTGATTGTGGACGATATGAATGATGTAAAATGTGATACCGTTTATTCCCCAACGATGGGAAAGGGGTTGGTGTATAATACCATGTGATTGTGGATGATATGAATGATGTAAAATGTGATACTATTTATGCCCCAATGGTAGGAAAGGGGTTGCTGTATAATACCATGTGATTGTAATATGTATCCTATCATGGGAAATCATAATCAAATTGTGGTTTCCCTAAAATTTGGGATGATTCGATGTTGTTGAATAAGATGTCGCAATGGCGTCATTGAGTATGTGATTTATGAAGATGCATGATGAATAAGTCAATGTAGGGGTGGGGTAGTGATTGTGGAAATTTCTTCGCCAATTCCATAATGGAACCAATCAACCTACCGATATGTCCTATATGGTGACTGTTGTCAAATGAATGAGTGTTTGTGATTTTGATTATCCGTGTTTTTGTGCCCCACATAAAAGGGCATCAATGATCGCCTTTGAGCAAATTGTTCTTGGCAAAGTTGTACTCAAAATGTGAGGTGCCAAATGTGATTGTGATATTTGATGATGTGATAATGGATGATGATCATTGTCAAGTGTCCTTATTATAGATTATTCATCTTACCGAATTGCATGGATGACCATTGTTGCAATCGCCAAGTTTATAGAATAACCTACTAGATACGAGGTTCATTTAACTCTGATTTTTGCATAATTGTATGTGATGATGAAGAATATGATGCACAATGATCAAATGTGAGTTTTGTGTAAATTTGGATTGTTTTACTACATTTTGTGCCTCAATTAGTGTATTTTGAATATTTGGTTTATTCTCAAAAATTATGCCTGCAAAATGATTTTTGTTTTTTATAGAACCTAATTTTAGGATGTGCATAATGTGTGGATGAAATTTGGTGAAATTTGGAGGAGGTAAGCTACCATTTTGATTGAATTTGTCTTTGTGTCATTTTGGTGCCAAGCACACAGTTGTGCCTGTGGTGTCCCGCAGGCACGCAGATGTGCCTGGGTGCCTACAAATTCGTAGGCGAGCCTGCAAATTTGTAGGCGTAGACCTATGCCTGAATGCGCTAGGGAAAGCTATAAATAGCTTTCTGAGTTAATCATGAGGCTCACTTGTGCATTTCAAAATTTGAGAAGATGTGTCTGAGGAGTGGAGTGGGTTTGTGATCTTAGTGAGGCTAGTGAGAATTTGCGCGGAAGCTATGGTAGCAGAGGGATCGAATGATATTGGAAGAGATGAGGCACCATTTGCCCCGATAATGTTTAAAAACACTTTATCTCTTGTGCATTTTTTTGTTGTTTTTTTTTTATTTTTGCAATAGTATTAATGAAATTTTTTGTTGTTGTAGTTGAGGGACATAGGTTCTCTTCTCTCATTCTTGGGATGAGGAAGAAGCTAATGAATGATTATTGGGAGTTATTGGGGAAGGTGGGCCTGGAGCTAGGCTATATGTGGTGAGGGCAAATGAGGTATATCTCGCATCATTGATAGAGATATGGGACCTTCATAGGGGGACATTCTAGTTGTCGATTGGGGAGACTACTGTTACACTTAAGGATGTATACCACATTCTCAAGGTGCTAGTATAAGGGGAGAAGGTGGTAGTTGGGCATGATAAGAAGGTAGAGATGGAGTCGATATTCAAGGACTGATGGTGAGAGGCACAGATGGGGGATGGGAGTATATGCTATCTAAGTATGTACAAGGTGAAGGAGTTGGATCCGCTCCCCACATTGATCTTGTTTGTGCTAGCAAACATAGTGTTACCTAATAGCACTAGTTGTAGGTTCCATTGGAAGCTATTAGGGTTGGTGAGTGATATGTTGATGGATCCTCGAGAGTATGCATGAGCGCCTGCCTTATTGGCATAGTTGTATCTAGAGTTATATGAGGTGATTCAAAGGGAGAGGAAGGGGATTGGATGTAGCTTCCTTCTACAGTGTTGGGCTTGGGAGTATTTTTTTATGGCTCAGCCCGAGGGGTTGCCATGTGAGTCATGGAAAATGGGGGAGCCCTATGCTAGGTGATGGATAGTGGCGAAGGAAGTTCAACCGAGTTGAGAGGTTCATACTGGCCAGTGGTATCGAGATATGTGGTCAAGGTTAACTTGGGTGGACATGATATGGAGGCCATGGCATGGATCTCGATGGGATGGTGATGGGGAGTAGCTGCATCAGGTGAGGCAGGCTCGATGGTTGATTGGGCGGTGAGATAAAGAGGTGGAGTAATTTCAATACTCATGGGTGTTGAGGTAGTTTGGGTTACCTCAGGATGTTCCTAATAAGCCGGTGTTGTATTAACGTTGATGGGTAGAGGTGGGGCTCCCTTGTGCAGAGCCACGATGGGTGGTGGTTGAGTATGATGAGGAGATGGAGGTCCCTGATGTAGATGATACAAGGGTGAATCTGGAGTATGTGGAGTGGTTTGGTGCTGAACCAGTATGGATACCAAAGGTTACGAGTGATGAGGTGGCAACTGCAGGATCAAGGGTGACTCTGAAGAGGATGAGGGCTCAACGATCGATGAGTCAAAGATGATCGAGAGGATTAGCTCAACAAACTCTAGAGATGGGATTGGTGAATGATGAGAGGGAGGATGATGAAGGGCTGGGTGAGATCTCTGAGGTGGTAAGGTTGCGAGTGGAGTTGGAGCAGATTCATGAGGAGTGTGAGGTTATGCTTGAGACTCATAGGGAGTCATTGGCTACTATAGCTTGATTGGAGGCAGAGCAGGCAACAGTTATAGCTAGTGATCAGGTGACGGTCATGTAGCTTCAGGCAAAGATGTTGGCGAAGGAGCATCGACATCAGATGGAATTACAGTGTTTGTGGGCTAGTGAGGTATATGTACATTCCTTGGAGTATGTGTGTATGCAAAACCATATTACATTACCGGATCCTCCTTCCTCTTCTATAGCTGAGTCATCTAGGCATACTGAGTCTAGGTAGAGTACTAGGTCGAGGGCTCCTACTAGGTCTTAGGGGTCCTCTAATGGACATTAGCTTAGTGCTTAGATGCACTATTTTGTATATGAGCCTTGGTAATCCCTTGTCGCCTTTTGGAATATATTGTATATGCAATATTTATACATATATATACATGGCTTTTATTTTTGTGTGAAATTTTGTGTGTATGCAAATTTATTTTATGAATGGTTTATGCATGTTTTATTAAAAATGTTTTGATGGAATGCTTTATGAATGCCAGCTAATAATGATGTATATGCATAATGCTTTATATGGATGTTTCATGCAAGCTATATGATGTGTTATTGATGATAAATGCAAGTAAATGTATAATGAATCTAAAATATATGAGGAGAATGCATGGTGTTCGAATGATCTTTTATAGTTCAAAAGTTTTATTGGCCATTTGTTCTTTGTCCATTATTTTCTAGTTGGAGGTACCCATGAAGGCATGGATGTTGATATGGAAGAATGTATGGAAGATGACATGGATGTTGATATGGAAGAAGACATGAATGTTGATATGGAAAACTGAGAGATTTTCAAAGACTCAAACATATTAGTGTTACTAACCAAACTCACTAGGTTGTCTAACTTTCTTTAGAACCAAATGTGTGTGCAAGTTATGTTCAATTAACCCATTATGAGTAAATTGGGCATGACCTGTTATGGAGATGACCCTGAGGCTAGCCTGTCCTTATGTACGGTCAAAGGTATCTCTTCTTGCGAGAGATACATGTCGCCTTGCATGAGCTTACTCCATTGCCAGTAAGGCATCTATAGCCTTGATGAATATTCACTCCATAGTCCAATGGGATTGATATTTTGGGCCTTGGGTACGATTACCCATCTTGGTTAGGGGTGTGTAGTACGAATCCTTACGACTTTAGGGATCAAGGGTATTTGGAATTTTATTTGTTAATTTTGTATAGAGCTTTGGGGAATCAGATTATCAACTGAGGTGTGATGAGAATTTTGACCCTATCCTTACTACTCTATGTTTTTACGTTTATGTTTGGAGTAATATTTGTAGTGGTGAAAACCACTATTTTTGGACTATGTTGCATAATGGGACAAGTGAGGGATATCTCCTTTTCACCATGAGGTACTACCCAAGGATGGTACTAGCCCCCCTATCTCATAATTTTTTTAAGATGTGATGGAATGTGATTGGTTCAATACTGTTTCATGATCGATTGACCATGCTCAAGACTTTCTTAGTGTGTAAAGTGTGTTATTGGTCGAAATAACATCGGACATCCGTTTGGAGGTTGCTTGCTATACTAGTAATGGCTGAGTGATTGAAAATATAGGCTTTTGCAATTTTGGCATGCGATGTGGTTGACATATGAATTTTTTGAGGATTGCATGGTTTCTTTAAACTAGGTACCCCCAATTGTTATAACTTGAATTTTTGTTTATGACCATATCATCATTACTATGTCAGATCATTGAACATGGGATGGGATGAATGCAAATGTATATGCCTAATGCAATGGAGTATTGATATGTAAATGGAAATTGTACAATGCCATAGAATATGTATGATTTAATGTATGTGAATGAAACAACGTATGAATGTAAAAAGTGAAGATGCATGTCAAATGATTAAATGTAAATGCAAATGGAATGTATGCAATGTGTGCATGCCTATGTGATTTTTTTTTAGTGCGAAAAACCATGTATATATACATATAAAGTGTCACTTTTAACAATAGAATGCCTTTAAATGAATAACATTATGTGGTTCGGGTTCCTCTATTCCCTATAAATCGACAAGTCTATAAGTACCATTACCCACTTTTTGAGTGATTATGTATGGACCTAACCAATTTGCTATAAATTTATCATGAAGGTGTGGCAAAGCATTGGTGTTTTTTTGGTTCTCTTTGAGTACCGGATCCCTTACTTGAAATTCTTGAAGATGGACTTTAGCATTGTAAGCACGCTTGAGGTGGTCTTGATAAACTCGTAAATGTTCTAATGCATTGACTCGCCTTTCGTCTAGGAGTGTGAGTTGGTCAAGTCATGCTTTTCTAGTTGTATCATCATCTATAAATTCTTGCAAGGAAACTCGTAAGGAGGTAATCTCAAGCTCAAGATGCATAATAGCTTCAGCTCCATAGACCAGAGAGAAAGGTCTTGCTCCTATTGGAATTCAGATGCTTTTTTGATAAGCTCAAAATGCCAATGGAATTTGTGTATGCCAATATTTATGATTTTCTTTGATGAGTTTCTTAAGAATGGCAATAAAGGTCTTATTGGTAGCTTTAGATTGTCCATTTGATTGTGGGTAATAAGGAGTTGAGAAACTATGTTGGATTTTATACTTTTCATAAAGTTCTCGAACATCCTTGTTCTTGAAAGACTTACCGTTATCGAAAATGATTTTAGAGGGAATGCCAAAGAGACAAATGATATGATGGAGTATGAAATCCAGTCCTATCGTACTCATTAGAGGTATGGCCTCAACCCACTTTGTGAAGTATTCTATGGTGGTGATGATGAATGTATGTTGTCCCAAAGAGGAGGGTGAAATATTGCCAATTAGGTCTAGGCCCCATTGTGAAAAGGGCCAGAGAATTTGTATTGGCTATAAATCTTGTGATGGTACATGAGTTAAATTGGCATGTGTTTGACATTGTTTGCAATTTTTGACATATGTGCAACAGTCGTGTTCCATTGTGGGTCAATAATAAACCATGCATAAAATACACTTTGCAATGGCTATTCCACTAAAATTACCACCACAAGTACCATCATGGACTTCCTATATGGCCCTTTGGGCCTCCCCGTGTTTGAGATAATGAAGTAATATTCCATCATAACCTCGTTTATACAAAACGTAACCCAAGAGAATGAAACATGCTACTATTTACTTGAAAGTGTGTTTGGAAGATCGAGACATATTCATTGGGAGTGTTCCAAATTTTAAGAAGGCTACTATTGGGCTTGACCAAGACTCACATGATTCCGTATGGATAAAGCAAACATATTTTCCATATTTTGGGTCAGCGTGCACAATGGCTGCTTTAGAGATTATTGAGATTATTAGGGACTATACCTCTCCTAAGTCATTATTTGGAATCAAGGATCCAAGAGAGGCCATTGCATTTATAAATCTATTAGTCGAATGAGGTAAGTTATTGATTTCATACCATTCAAATGTTGAGAGCAATATCATTGCTACTTCATGATAAATTTTAATGGTAGGCTCTTTACATTGGTATTCTCCTATTACCTATTTCACTACAAGTTGAGAATCCCAAAATATTTGAATACGCTTAATACCCATAGCTATAGCTGATTGAAGACCTAATATTAAGGTTTCATACTCTACTATGTTGTTTGTACATGAGAAGTCTAACTTGAATGATAAGGGGATAGGAATCCCCTGTGGTGTATGAAAGACAACTCCTGCACCTTGACCTTTCTTGCACTTAGATCCGTCAAAGAATAATGTGATATCGACATCTTCCTTGAGAATGACATAGTTGTCTACTTTAGTGACTGAAAATACTGAATCATCTGGGAGCTCAATAATCAAAGGATGATCACTAGGTAGTGGAGCTTTCACAAGTTTATTGGTGATCACCTGATATTTAATGGATTTTTGGCTAATAAATTCAAGATCAAATTTTGTGAGTAGCATTATCCATTTAGCGGTATAGGTGTTGTTATAAGTGCGAGACATCATATAACATAGAGGATTTTCTCTAGCTATGACATAGGTTGTTTGACTTAGCATATAATGGCATAGCTTCTTAGTGGCCAAGACCACTTCTAGGCATAGCTTTTCTACATAAGCGTATCTTGTTTCATAACTTACCAATGTTTGACTAATGTAATAGATTGATTGCTCTTGATTTTGTTCATTTTTTTGTGCAAGCATCATCCCTAAAGCAGCCTCTGTGGTTGAGACATATAGATGAAAAGGGACCCCTGGCCTAGGAGGAGTTAAGACTAGCAGAGAAGTTAGGTATCGCTTGATGTCATAAAATGCTTTTTGACATTCTTATATCCATACGAATGACACCCCCTTTTGTAGTAAGTGGTTAAATGGTCTACACTTATCAGAAAGTTACGCAATGAAACATTTAATTGATTGAATTTTGCTTACAAGCTATGCAATTCCTTAATGTTGGTTGGGGGTATCATTTCCATGATGTCCTTGACTTTGTTTGGGTCCACCTCAATGCCTCTTTTGGAGATAATAAATCCTAAAATTTTACTAGAGGTAACACCAAAGACACACTTTTTTGGGATTTAACCTCACCTTGTATTCTAGAAGTCGATCAAACATATTTTCCAAGACATCATTATGTTCTTGTCGAGTTTTAGATTTAGCCAAGATATCATCGACATAATATTCGATGATTTTATGCATGTAATCATGAAAAATATAAGTCATGGCTCTTTGGTAAGTAGCTCATATATTTTTGAGACCAAATGGCATAACCCTAAAACAAAATGTTCTCCAAGATGTTGTGAATTTCATTTTGTGTTGGTCATCAGGATTTATTTGAATTTGGTTGTATCCTAAAAAACCATCCATGAGGGAAAGCATTTCATGGTCTACGTAGGTGTCGACAAGAGTATCAATATTTGGAAGAGGGAAGTCATCCTTAGGACATGCTTTATTTAGATCTCGAAAGTCATTGCACACGTGTATCACCCCGTTGGGCTTGTGAATGGGTACCATGTTTGACAACCACTCAAGATAGTCAATAGGAATGATAAAATGTACGTCCAATAGCTTTTTTATTTCCTCTGACTATGAGGGCCACTTTAGGATGCATTCTCCTAAGTTTTTTTTTGATCGGCTTGGTGTTAGGATGCAAGGTGAGATTATGGACAACAAGGTCAGGGTCAAAGCCAGGCATATCCTTGTAAGACAATGCAAACACTTATTTCTTTTTTTTAAGGAGAGTAATGAATTGCTCTTGTTCATCAAATGTTAAACTTTTGCCAAGCTTGACAACTTGGGGATTGTCAGGATCCGAACTAAGATTCACATCGATGGTATCTTCAATGGACATGTTGAGCCTTCCTCAAGTTGATGTGGTGTTCGGATCAGATTTATGTTGTCTAAGATGTCATCCAAATTTTCCTACTTATTTTTGCCTAATTATGCCTGAAAGACCTCAGGATATCTAGTGGAAGGTGATGTGGGTTAATGTGGTGATGAAGGAAGAATATAGTTGGCCGAAGCCCTTAGCAGTTCCTCAGATAGGATAAGCTCTGAAAAGTAAGGTGGGGAGGAAATCTGGTCCAATTCAATAAGGCTAATGTCAATTGGAATTTGCCTAGCCAAATCGTACGGATTGCGAAGTGGGGTGAATAAGTCAATAGGATTCATATTGACTTAGTGGAAGGAAGGGTGGCTTGGATGGATGAATGGATGGAATTATTGAATCTGAACTGATGTCGAATGGTGTTATCCCTGTAATAGACATGGCATTAACGTGGGCAACACATTTTTATTTTTTTGGGTTTTGTTTTGTTTTTGTTTTTGTTATTGTTTTTTGAAATATATACATATGTTACATTTCTTGGCTTATGTGTGGGGCTCAAGGTGGATTTCTTGGCAGGTCCACTTGATCTTGTGGAATAAGAAAATAAAATATGGGATGATGAATGGGGAAGATTCAGAGGTAAAAATCTTCCTATTGGGTGATGGGGACAATGGGATATGACTCCTCTTCAGAATCATCATAAGCGTTTGACATGACTTCAAATTCTTCATAACTTTCATCATCGAAATCAAAGGCAGGATAGGAAAAGTTGATGGGATCATCTTCATCTACTTAGTCAATGCAAATTTATTGAATGGCATGTTTGAGAGAATATGTTGAGGGTAATGGGTGGATGGGGTGATATTCATCATTGAGGCTAATATTTTTAAAGGATTGCTCAAGAGAAGCAGTGGAAGACAATGGGGTATAGCCTAAACTAGAACGATCATGGGAAACTCTATATGGAACCTCTGAGATGTCATGCATCCCTTGCTCATGGGAACCTAGACCTTGACCCTGCCAATTGAACATGTTAAATTAGAGAGCTAGAAACTCTTCCATATTAGGTATGATGGCATGTCTAAGCTCTTTTGGTTCTTCAGGTGGGTTTGCTACAATTGAACAATCCAACCCTCCATAAACAAATTTAATGCTATTTTGAGTTGCGCTCATGTAATAAACAACACCTATGGATAATGAATGGTCTCGGGGACATCCAAAATCCTTGGCTATGGGAATGGCTAAGGGTGTGATGGTGATGTCTTGGACCACATACTCACCTATACCAGGATTGGTAATATGGAATTTGAATTGGGATGATGTGGTTGATGATGGGCACCCAGAGGGTTCTAGGTTGGCTGTGGATGGTGGTGAATTAAATATCTCATGGTCTGAGAGTTTGACTTGTGAAACATCGGACGATGGACTGGGATTGGATGGTGGTGTGGAATTAGAATATGGAGGATGGGGTAATGATGAAAGATAAGAAGTGGTTGTAGAAGAAAGGGTAGATGTAATGTATGATGTGCTAATAGTAGACTGACTATGACCACATGTACAAGAAGAAATAAATGTTTGAGGATGTGATGTGATGGGTAGCTCCTCTAAGATGGGAGCTTTAGAAGAAGATGTAGATGGATTGGAAGAAGGCGGATTAAGATATGATGTAGATGAATTTAATGATGGTGCCAAGAATAAATGGGTGGAAGGTAACATGGATTCATATGGATTTGAAATGAAATTACAATACTTAAAGGGTTCGACATCCGTAGGGATGCAATGGACTTGTCCATCATGAACATATTTCAAGCATTAGTGGAGAATTTAAGGAACACATTTTATTTCCATCATCCAAGGTCTACCAAGGAGTATATTATATGCCATGGCTCCTTCCAAGATGTGAAACATGGTATGCAACATTCTGAACCCTACTTCTATAGGTAAAACAATAGTGCCAATTGTGGTACACAAAGCATTGTTAAATGCTTTGAGGGTGAATGATGATTTGGAAATGTGGGATGGAGGTAATTTGAGGTGGATAATGGCAGTGGTAGTAATGATATTGATTTACGAGATGATATCAATAAAGAATATTTTGAATGGATTTCTATCTATTAAGACCATTATGTCCAATGGAGGGTCTACTGATTCGGAATTCATTGAATTTATCTCAAAGTCATAGAAGGTGATTGTTGGCTCCATGCACATCCTAAAACTCCCTACAAATTTGTTGAAGGTATTAGAGTCTTGGAATTCTAACTCAATTGACTTGAGTATTTCCATTAAAGTTTCTCTATTCCTAGGGGATTTTTGTATAAGCTCATACACAAAAATTTTGACTGATGCCATTTTAAAACTAGTGGTTAACTGGTTGGTTAAGGTTACTACTGGCCTTATTGGACGAAGGATGGTTTGATTGGATGGATTGGATAGATTGATTGGTGAATATGGGTTTGGAGAGGTTTGGATGGAGGGTGGATTTGAAGGTTGTTCAGTATTTTGTTGATTTTATCATTGCCCTCTAGTGACCACATGGACTGCTCCTACAAATTTTTGGTATTGTTGGACATGATTTAATTGATTAGGAGGTGGTTGTTGATTTTGACCTCCTATATTATGTTGGACCTTATCATGGTTAGGTAGAGGTGTCTGATATATGCTCAATTTTTGATTTTGTGGAGCTAAGGGATTATCCACATTAATGGCCCCTAGGTCGATGAGGTCTTGCACTATGTTTTTGAAAACATGACAAGAGTTGATATCATGCCCATTTTGCCTATGGTATGGGCAAAACAAGTGTTCTCTATAACTTTTAGGCCATTTAGTGGTGTCATCGGACCTAATTTTTGGCAAAGCTAATTTATTAGTCTCATACAACCTTTGAAATATGTATGAATACGACTCTGCTAAAGGAGTGTATTGGCATTGGGGTCGATTGAATTGGTGGTGGATAGGTTATTCCACAGTTGGCACTGTGTTTTGTACCATTGGTGCTTGGGTTACTGATGGGATCACATGATAGGTAATTTGTTGTTGCACCAATTTTTGAGCCACTACAAGCTAGCTCATGACCACTTGATTGACTTGATTAGTTGTGTTAGCCGTTGAGGCTTGTGTTGATTTGGTTTGGCCAGTTTGATTATTTTGGTATTGGCCCCTATTTTGCCATTCTTTATTCTTAGGTTTAATGACACCCTCTTGTATTTTTATCTCCTCAATTACACTAGCTTGTGCTAAATCCTCCTCAAATGTTCTATAATTATTGAGTTGTAGCATCTAAGAGATGGGTTTTAAGCAACTATTGGTAAAAAGTTTGAAAAATTCTTCCATTGGGAGGGAGAATGGCGACTTTTTTATGACTGCCCTCCAAAAGTTTCCAAAATCATAGATAGGTTCCTCATCCCATTGTTTCAAATAATATATATCCTATAAGGACACATTCTTTCTAATATTAAGTGTGAAGCATTCCAAGAATAGATCTATCAATTGATCAAAATTATAAATACTATGTGTGGGCAATTGATTGTACCATTCCATGGCATCTCCCCCTAGTGTTTGAGAAAATTTTCAGAGCATAAGAGCATTATCATCACTAATCCAAAAAAATACATGGAAAAATGAACTCACATGCTCCTTAGGATCCTTAGTTCCCCTGTGTCAAATTTTGGTACCCTAAAATCTATCAGATATGGTGGTGATGGTATCGAAGGGTGGATTTGTTGATGGAATAGTTGGATTAATGTGAGATTTTGGCTTGTTATTCCTGGTGAATTTTGCATCAAATGATCAATTTGATTTTGTATTGCCTGGAATCTAAGATCTTCTGCTGGAATGTGAGGACCTTGGATTATGTGGTGGTTGGTTGATGGGCTAGATGGTAGATGTTGGGGTGTGACCAGTATGGTATTGTAAAATGAGTTGGGATGGGTGTGTGGTGAATATTGATGGTTGAAGTATGGGGATGATTGATGAGGATGTTGATGTAAGAATGAGTTGTGTGGTTGGTTGGCAACAATGGTAATTGGTATGTTTGATGTGTGGATTGATGGTGGATTAGGGATGGACACTATGGAAGGTTGGGGAACCCATGTTGGATTTTTATTGGTGAGTGTAGGTTGGTTTGGAACTACTTGGGTCATAGGGTCTATGTTAATCGGTTGTTTTCCTTTTATTAGTTGTGAAAGCAACCTATTTATGAGCCCTAATGTGTTTGTAAGTTCCTGATTTGACCATGTATCAAAGGATGGGGTTGTGGTTGGATGAGATGATGGGAAGGTGGATGATGATGAATGAGAAGACATGGGTATTATGGCTAAGTGCGATGATGGAGGGGTGTATGATGATGGATGAGAAGACATGGGCATGGAGCAAGTTTCATTTGATGTGACAACTTGGTGGTTAGGGATTTGTGAGGCAACATTGACATACTCCTCATACAATGGGTTGGAAGATGTGGATGTGAGGTAAGTGTTTGGAACACTTGGGATTTGTTGCGGTTGGCTCATGGAAGAAGGCATACCATATTCATAACCCAAATTATGATATCCTTGGGTATGGTAGGAGGTAGCCAATTTGGGTTCTTCAAAACCCTCTTGGCTAAGGGGCTCTAAGACATAGTTAGAAGACTTGTAGATAGCCTTCACTTTATCCATGTCTATGTAGGTGGTGGATGTCTCCACATTGTGTGAAGGGGTTCCTACTTGATATAGGGATGGATGTGATTATCCAGACAAAGTATTTTGAACCATACTGGATGGGGCTACCGAAGTAGCAGGAGCATGGGAAATGTTTCCCATTAAATTACTTTGGTTTATTATTTTCTTTTGTTGTCTTGTTAGTACCATAAAGTAATTAAACCAAATATTCAAATTTTAATATAAATCACACAAAATAAAAACTTTTTTAGAATTTAAAGTAAAGAAAACAATCAGTCATAGGTTTCACCGTGTGTGGCTTACCTTGTTTATTAATTATTTTATTTTGTTAATATGAGATTCTTTTTAGAATTGTTGTCTTGTGTGTTTTGATGTAACTTAATATTTTTTAAAGAAAACAAAGGTAAAAAATAAGATTGGCCGGGACAACGATATTCTTGTTGATAATGACCTCCAACAAGTTTGCTCGGGGGTAGTCCTATGGTTTCTAGGGCATAGATTGAAGAACACAAGCTTATACTGAGAGGGGGGTGAACAGTATAAGACTTAAGCAATTAATAATTTTAACTTTAGATAGCAGAGGCATCAACACAACATTAATCAAGACAGAAAGCATCACACATTGAAGACCCATTTTAACGTGGTTCACCCAAAATGGTTGGGCTACATCCACGGATAAAATCTTTCACTAAATTTTATCAATCCAAATTCTGGGAATACCTTTCCCGATTACAATGTTTATGGGCACCAACCCAAAGGAGACACCAATCCCCTAATCTCGAGTTCATGGGCACCAACCCACAGGAGACACCGATCCCCTAGCTCTGCTCTGGTCGGTGATCCTCTAGAAAACCTCTGCCTCCGCTGCCCTTAGCAAATGGAACTCTATCCATAGAAGACACCTGTCCTCCCTGCTCTGGCTGGAGACCTCTGTCCTCAACTCTATCACCTCCAAAGCTGGTCCTCGAATTTGCACTAAACATAGTCCTTCGGTCTAGCACAAATGTCCTCGTTCATCTTTGCCTGTTGCGCTCACTCTGCATGCTTCGACATCATCTCCCCACTTCTGCACTCTCTGCACTCTTTCGGCTGCATCTCGCACACTTCGATGCACATTCGATGATTTCTCAATCTCATCAACTCTCCAAACAGCCCTCCTTTTATACTAACACTTTCAAGATCAAACCTTGATCTTAGTCAGCTGCACAACCCTAAACTACGTCGGTTGTAAACCCTAAACTACGTCAGCTGCAAACCCTAATCATCGTCGGCTCACATTTAACTTTGTCGGCCTCAACTGCCTCTGCAACTCTTCTGTAGCTTCTGCCGTGAAACTACAACATGTCACGATATCATGACACCTTTGCATCCGTACACTTTCTTTTGGCTTTTGTCACGATATCGTGACACTTCTCCCTTTGTCGACCTCCTTTCTATTTTGTCATGAAATCGTGACACTTCTGTCTTCATAGCCTTCCTCTCTGCTTTTGTCATGAAATCACGACACTTCTCCTATAGAAGGCCTGCATTCTATTTCTATCATGAAATCGTGACACTTTCTCCAACCGAATGCTGCCATCTCAATCTATCATGAAATCATGACACTTTCTCTTCCTTGCACTCTTGTCTGCTTGCACTAGCGAAAATAAAACATGTCACGAAATCGTGACACTTTCGTTGCCTTGTGTTTTTCTCTACCTTACGCCGTGAAAATGGAACATGTCATGAAATCATGACGCTTTCTCCTTTGAGCTCTTCCTCCTTGAATTTGTCATGAAATCATGACACTTCTAGCTTCCGTACGTTTTCTTTGCAGCCTGTCATGAAATCGTGATGCTTTCAGCTTTCGTACATTCTCTGCAACCTGTCACGAAATCGCGACACTTCTCATTTCAGACTCTTCCCTTTGTTGCATGTCATGAAATCGTGACAGTTCTTACTTGGAACATTTTCATCTGTAGCATGTCATGAAATCGTGACACTTTATCTTGCTTCCACTTTGTCTTCTGACTTGTCATGAAATCGTGACACTTTTTCTCCTTAGCGCTTTTCTTTTCTTCGGGTCACGAAAACCCGACATGTCACGATATCATGACACTTTTTCTCCCGGACTCTCTCTCCTGCATTATGTCATGAAATCGTGACATTTTTTCTTTCGGACTCTCTCTCCTACAACATGTCATGAAATCATGACACTTTTTCGTCCGTTCAACCTTCCTTGCAATATGTCATGAAATCGTGACATTTCTGACTCCGAACATTCTCTCTCCTCTTTGAGTCACGAAACTGTGACATGTCGCGATATCGTGACACTTTTCTAAAAAGCTTTCTCTCTCCTTCTTAAGTCGTGAAAATGCGACATGTCGCGATATCGCGACATTTTTCCAACTTACTTTCTTTCGAACCTGTCATGCCGAACCTTCATCAAAACAAATTATTTTACATCAAATCAAATTCCTTCAAAAGCTTCTTGACATCAATGACAACTTATACACTTGAGCAAAGGCAATGTACCCAAGGTACCCAAAATTGCCAACAATCTCCCCCTTTGTCATTGATGGCAAACCTTTACTGAAAACACGTCTCAAGAGCCAAAACTGAAACCAACTGTGCTAACAACTGAGAAACTGTGCCCACAATTGAGAATCTTCCTTTGAAGTTTTGCTCCCCCTGACTTGAAGCTTTCCTCTTCACTTGAAGCTCTCCCCCTTACTCATATCTCTCCCCCTTTGTCATCAATGGCAAAGGGTCACCTTTGGGGCTCGGGACTAAGAATGAGCCTCTTAGCTTAGTCCCTCCCCCACCTCCGGATGAGGTGATTAATTTTGGGGTGGGAGTACAACTCCCAATTTCTCCCTTAGATACTCAAACGTATCTCTTGGAAGAGGTTTAGTGAAGATATCTGCAATCTGTTCTTTAGTAGACACATACTCTAGCTTGACTTGCTTGTCTTGCACTTTCTCCCTTAGAAAGTGATACTTGATGGAAATATGCTTTGTCCTTGAGTGCATTACCAGATTTTTGGAAATACTTATGGCACTTGTATTATCACAAAATATGGAGATGGGTTGTTCATGCCTGACTTTGAAATCCTCCAAGGTGGTTTTCATCCATAAAACCTGTGTACACCCAGCCACTGCTGCTATGTATTCAGCCTCTGTTGTAGATAAGGAAACTGAAGGTTGTTTCTTACTTAACCAAGAAACCAAACTCTTTCCCAGAAAGAATGCTCCACCACTAGTGCTTTTTCTGTCATTAATACTGCCTGCCCAATCTGCATCTGTATAAGCTGTGAGGGTGAAATCATCACCTTTGGGATACCAAAGCCCAAAGTCCATAGTGCCCTTCAGATATCTGAATATCCTTTTAACTGCTATAACATGAGAATCTTTTGGAGCTGCCTGAAATCTTGCTACTAACCCAACTGCCTGCATGATATCTGGTCTGGTAGCCGTAACATATAATAAGCTGCCAATCATTGATCTGTACAATCTCCGATCTCGCCATTGGAGATTCATCATCTTTACTCATCTTGCACCCCGTAATCATTGGAGTACATACTGGTTTGCTGTCCATCATCCCAAACTTTTTCAACATTTCTTTGATATACTTTCCTTGAGAGAGAAATACACCGTCTTTTGATTGAGCAATCTGAAGACCTAAAAAGAATGACAGCTCTCCAATCATAGACATCTCAAATTCCTTCTGCATGGTGTTAGCAAAAACTTTGCACATCTGAGTATTATTTCCCCCAAAAATAATATCATCAACATAGACAACCATAATCAACATATCATCATCTTCATTCTTAATATACAAATTGCTATCTGCCACGCCTTTCCTGAAGCCTTGCTCATGAAGATAACTGTCAAGTCTTGAGTACCACGCCCTTGGTGCTTGCTTTAACCCATATAAGGCCTTTTTTAGTTTACACACATAGTCTAACTGTTCTATGAGAGACACTCCTTCTGGCTGTTCTATGTAGACTTCTTCTACCAACACCCCATTTAGAAAAGCTGACTTTACATCCATTTGATATACCTTGAATGATTTGAAGCTTGAAAGGGCCAAAAACATTCCGATAGCTTCAAGACGAGCAACGAGGAGCGAACGTCTCTTCGAAATCAACACCTTCTACTTGAGCATAACCTTTGCTAGACTAACCTAGCTTTGTTTCTGACAATATTTCCATCCTCATTGAGTTTATTTCTGAATATCCATTTTGTGCCAATGACATTCTTGTCCTTAGGTCTTGGAACCAAATCCCAAGTTTCACTTTTCTCTATTTGATTTAGCTCTTCATCCATCGCTTTTACCCAAAATTTATCTGCACATGCTTCACTGAAATCTTTTGGCTCAATCTGAGATAATAATGAAACATTTGTAGAATCGTGTGAAGGAATGACTCTTCTTCTTGTTTGCCTACTGTTTGGATCACCAATGATCAAATATTTGGGATGATGTTTCCGAACATATCGTGAAGGAGTTTTGGGAAGCGAGTTGTTGTCTTTCCTCTTCTTCATCTGAAACCTCTCTGAATTCTTCTTGACAAATTTCATCACTGAGTTCCTTGACTGGTTCTCTTATCCCTGTCTTTTCATCAACTGTTACATTTATGCTCTCTACGACTGTATGCGTTCTTTTGTTGAAGCATCTGTAGGCCTTGCTTCTGCTGGAATATCCAAGAAATATTCCCTCATCACACCTAGGATCAAACTTACCCGATTCTGATCTTCCCTTCTGATGAAGCACTTACTCCCAAACACTTTGAAGTATTTTACTGTAGCTGGTCTTCCTTTCCACAACTCATAAGGAGTTTTATGATGATTGACTCTAAGTTGGGCCCTGGTGATAATGTAGACTATTGTACTGACTGCCTCTTTCCAAAAGCCATCTGAGAGTTTTGACTCATTTAACATAGCTCTAGCCATATTTTCAATAGTTCTGTTTTTCCTTTCAACTACTCCATTTTGTTGAGGAGTTCTTGCTTCTTGAATATTCTCTTTTGATTCCTTGTTGCTCACAGTATTCCACAAATTCATTTGAAGTGAACTCTCCTCCTCTGTCTGATCTTAAGCATTTGATTCTCTTGTCAGTCTCATTTTCAATCATTTCTTTGAAAGCTTTAAATTTTTCAAAAGCTTCGATTTTTCCTTGAGAAAAGTAACCCAAGTCATTCTAGAATAATCATCTATAAACAACATGAAGTAGCTTTCTCCCTGAATGCTCTGAGTTCTGGTGGGGCCACATAAATCAGTATGAATAAGATCCAATGGTTTTGAAGAAGTATACCCTTTTGATTTGAAACTGGTTCTGGTCTGTTTTCCATGTTGACTAGGGACCGCAAATGATATTATGGGGCCTTTTTATTTTGGGCAAGTCTCTAACTGCTTCCTTGTTACTAATATTGACAAGATTATCAAAGCTCAAATGCCCCAATATTTTATGCCATAGCCAACTCTCATCTTCTTGAGTTAGAAAACACTTTTCCCTTTTTATCTCACTCAAGCATGTAAAGATTGTTTGGAGTCCTTGTAGCACTCGCAATGAGTTTTCCATTTTTTTCTTTACTTATCTCACATCTATCTGAAAAGAAAGATACTATGTGCCCTTGATCACAAAGTTGACTCACACTTAGAAGATTATGTCTTAGGCCTTCTACATAAAGCACATTTTCTGTTTTGGATTTCCCATCCAAACTAAGAGTCCCTTTACCACAGATTTTAGTTGACCTATTATCTCCAAAACTGACTGTTCCTCTGTTTGTTTTTTTTAAGACCAAAAACTTTTCCTTTTCACCAGTCATATGTTTTGAACAACCACTATCAAGATACCATTTTTCTACTTTGTCTTGAGCATGAAAAGCAGTTTGAACTATCATTGACTTAGATTTGATCTCATTTTTCTTTTTAGTGAACTCAAGGCTAGATCTATCCAAACCGCACATCCTTGCTATATGCCCAAAATTCTTGCACTTGTAACACATGAAATTTTTATTCATAAGAGGTGCAAAAGAGTTAACATTTTCCTTACTATGGCTATTCAAGGATTTATTGCAATGCATAGCTTTGTGACCAAAATTCTTGCAGGAAAAACAATAGCCATGGAAAGTATTATGTAACTCTGTTTTGATGCCTTGGATGATTGTTCTTCTTGTGACCAACTGGAATCCACCGCTCTTCAGGATGAAGATTGGTCTTGCTCGAAGACCCTATTTCATGAATAGTGATACCATCCTTCTTTTGCTTTTCATACGGAGTATTCTATCTGAGAGCCAATTTTTCCAACTTCACTCTAAGAGACATAACCTCTTCTTCTAGTTTCTCGCAATCAACTTCCTTTCCTTTTAAAGCCTCTGTCAGAACCTGTTCAACCTTCTTTCCTTCTTCAACTAGAATTTTGAAGTCTATAACTCTTTGAGACAATTTTGATCTTGCAATCTCTTCTTCCTGACATTGATGCTTGAGAACAAAATTTTCTTCCCTGAATTTCTCAAGCTTTTTTAAAGCCAAGAAGAATTCACCTTTGAGATCGAACTCGACCTCTTCATCTCTTTCTGAATCTGTATGTTCCTCTGATAGATCCTTCTCCAAGCTGTTAGGCTCTTTCTGGAGAAACCCGCTCTGATACCAATTGAAGAACACAAGCTTATACTGAGAGGGGGGGTGAACAGTATAAGACTTAAGCAATTAATAATTTTAACTTTAGATAGCAGAGGCATCAACACAACATTAATCAAGACAGAAAGCATCACACATTGAAGACCCATTTTAACGTGGTTCACCCAAAATGGTTGGGCTACATCCACGGATAAAATCTTTCACTAAATTTTATCAATCCAAATTCTGGGAATACCTTTCCCGATTACAATGTTTATGGGCACCAACCCAAAGGAGACACCAATCCCCTAATCTCGAGTTCGTGGGCACCAACCCACAGGAGACACCGATCCCCTAGCTCTGCTCTGGCTGGTGATCCTCTAGAAAACCTCTGCCTCCGCTGCCCTTAGCAAATGGAACTCTATCCATAGAAGACACCTGTCCTCCCTGCTCTGGTTGGAGACCTCTGTCCTCAACTCTATCACCTCCAAAGCTGGTCCTCGAATTTGCACTAAACATAGTCCTTCGGTCTAGCACAAATGTCCTCGTTCGTCTTTTCCTGTTGCGCTCACTCTGCACGCTTCGACATCATCTCCCCACTTCTACGCTCTCTGTGCTCTTTCGGCTGCATCTCGCACACTTCGATGCACATTCGACGATTTCTCAATCTCCCTCAACTCTCCAAACAGCCCTCCTTTTATACTAACGCTTTCAAGATCAAACCTTGATCTTAGTCGGCTGCACAACCCTAAACTACGTCGGCTGCAAACCCTAAACTACGTCGGCTGCAAACCCTAATCATCGTCGGCTCACATTTAACTTTGTCGGCCTCAACTGCCTCTGAAACTCTTCTATAGTTTTTGCCATGAAACTACAACATGTCGCGATATCGTGACACCTTTGCATCCGTACACTTTCTTTTGGCTTTTGTCATGATATCGTGACACTTCTCCCTTTGTCGACCTCCTTTCTATTTTTGTCATGAAATCATGACACTTCTGTCTTCATAGCCTTCCTCTCTGTTTGTCATGAAATCATGACACTTCTCCTATAGAAGACCTGCATTCTATTTTTGTCATGAAATCATGACACTTTCTCCAACCGAACGCTGCCATCTCAATCTATCGCGAAATCGTGACACTTTCTCTTCCTTGCACTCTTGTCTGCTTGCACTAGCGAAAATGGAACATGTCATGAAATCGTGACACTTTCGTTGCCTTGTGTTTTTCTTTGCCTTACGCCCATAAAAATGGAACATGTCATGAAATCATGACGCTTTCACCTTTGAGCTCTTCCTCCTTGAATTTGTCATGAAATCATGACACTTCTAGCTTTCGTACGTTTTCTTTGCAGCCTGTCATGAAATCGTGACGCTTTTAGCTTCCATACGACTTCTCTGCAACCTGTCGTGAAATCATGACGCTTCTCATTTTAGACTCTTCCCTTTGCTGCATGTCATGAAATCATGACAGTTCTTACTTGGAACATTTTCATCTGCAGCATGTCATGAAATCGTGACACTTTATCTTGCTTCCACTTTGTCTTCTGACTTGTCGCGAAATCGTGACACTTTTTCTCCTTAGCGCTTTTCTTTTCTTCGGGTCGCGAAAACCCGACATGTCACGATATCGTGACACTTTTTCTCCCGGACTCTCTCTCTTGCATTATGTCATGAAATCGTGACATTTTTTCTTTCGGACTCTCTCTCCTGCAACATGTCGCGAAATCGTGACACTTTTCTCGTCCGTTCAACCTTCCTTGCAATATGTCGCGAAATCGTGACATTTCTGACTCCGAACATTCTCTCTCCTCTTTGAGTCGCGAAACTGCGACATGTCGCGATATCGCGACACTTTTCTAAAAAGCTTTCTCTCTCCTGCTTAAGTCACGAAAATGCGACATGTCGCGATATCGCGACATTTTTCCAACTTACTTTCTTTCGAACTCGTCATGCCGAACCTTCATCAAAACAAATTATTTTACATCAAATCAAATTCCTTCAAAAGCTTCTTGACATCAATGACAACTTATACACTTGAGCAAAGGCAATGTACCCAAGGTACCCAAAATTGCCAACATAGATTGGTGGATGAAAATCACTACCACCATCACCAGATCTCAAGCAATGGTTGGTGATGAAATCCAGCCACTACTGTTAAAAATTTGAACCGTGCAAGTGTGTGTGATTAATTTTATTAGATTTCTCATTCTCTATGGTGTGTAAACAATATTAAATATTACTAAATTTACTAATAGAAATCAGAAGCCAACATAAAGATGCAAATTTCACATAAAGAGCATAGAGTACACCCTTAAAATCCCCTTCCTACAAGTGATTAAAATCACAAGAGCAATCGGAGGGTTTGTCCACCTCTCTGCCAAAGGGGTTAGCCTAGGTTAGGATTACTTTATGCATCAAGAAGTTGTTCCTATTTATATATGCAAAATTAAAGTGATATTTAACTCTAAAATGTGAAATCTAGGATGCTTTTCTATTTCATATGCACTCAAAATGCAAAAAATCACCTAGATCTACAACTTTAGAACAAGAAATGAATTTTGTGTAATTAAACACACACAAACCCTAAATATAATTTTCTAAGGATTATTTCCAAGATTACTTAGTGTTAAACCCAAAAACACTGAAAAACAACAATAGAATACAGAATACGTAAATCGTTAAATGGTATACTAGGGTTATGGGACCTACTTGGAAGCCTTAGCTCTGCTCAAAATCAATTCCAGGTGCGGCTGGGTGCCTGTGTAGGCATAGCTGAGAACCTGTGTAGGTGCAGCAGAGTGCCTATGGTTGTTTATAGACACTGCCAAATGCTTGCATAATATTTTAAAGTGTTGCAGACTGCTTCAGAAACCCTAGCGACAAAATTGGTGACTTCTGTGCTTCTAAAATTTTTGCAACAAATAAAAGTAAAATTAAGTTAGCAAGGCAGATCTATTAAATAATGAAACCCTTGTAGGGTCCCACTATGATCGCCATTTGTGAAGACAAGAACACGACACTTAAATAATAAAGAAATAAAATAACCCAAGGAAACACAATATTACACATATAGATAAATTTATTCAATAAATGAGGGGGAGCTAATAAATCCCTTTTGATACAATATGTACTCAGTGAGCCTTTGATACAAAGATTTATAATATGTTAGTGTTCTCCAAAACCCTAGCTACAATAATGAAGTGTCTTCAAATAGTTTATCCTCACTTCCAACGAAATGAGTGGGCTTTAAGTATTTGATGTCGGACCACTCCAACTTCAACAACCGTTCAATAATAAATAGGATCTGTAGACCTATATGCACACAAACAAAGAAAGAGGTTAATAACACCTGTGAGGGCTCCATAGTGTGAGATCCTTAGATATCAATAAACCCTAACCAAAATAGATCAAATGGTATGCTAAATATATAAATCCTATAGTAGAATAAAAAAAATAATGATATACCTTACTTGTGATAATACCTTGTTTTGTTGTTGTAGTTCTAACCGTAGATAGTGTGATGCAGTAGACTCTAACTCACATTTCGGTAATAATAGCATGCTCAAACATGCACTTGGTAGGCTCTGGTGTAAGCTTTGTAGGCTCTGGTGTGCACCTAAGGGATACAATAGGCTCTGGAGAGCACCTACAGAATACATCAAGCTCTGGTGACCACTTCATAGGCTCTGCAATGAGCTTCACAAGCTTGGAAGGGCACTTGCGGGTGAGGGTAAAATTTGCAAAAGAAGATCATGATGATGGAAGGGATGCAGTGGATGTGAAATGATGGAGGTGATGGAAAATGGCAAGGGTATGGATGTGGTGGATGACTGGAATAGCAGAATTCCTATTGGCTAACTAGGGCTTTGGATTTTCAAGGCTCTATCTCTTTATACTTTGCTAGGGCCTCTCCAATGACCTACTCAAGATAATAATTCTAATATCAGGGTTCCAAGGTTTGAGCATTTGCAAATTCCCTTATTTATAATCCAACCTAGGGTTTTCTTAGGGTTTTAGCCTTACACTTTTGATCGTGTGGCTAAGATTAAATTAGATCCTAAGGTTGAGATTAATTTTTAGATTTGGTGTGGATTAATGAAGATGGATGGTGGAGATTAGATTAGATCGGATGACTGTGGTTAATTGAGTTTATAAATATATATTTTATAATAAATATATTATAATATAATATAAAATATTATATTAAATATAAAATAATATAAACTAACATTAAAATAATCCCAATTGGATTAGTAAATGGCAAGAAAGGGCTAAAGTGGGCCTTTTGAATGCGGGAAAGGTGTATGGTGGACCAGTGGGTGGTGGGATGGTTAGGATGGAGGATTAATGGCTGTAATTTGGTGTCTACATTAACATCTCTAACATAATCATAATTGCTCTAATTACAATCTATGTTAACATCTCTAACATAATCATAATTGCTCTAATTGCAATCTATGTTAACATCTCTAACATAATCATAATTGCTCTAATTACAATCTATGTTAACATCTCTAACATAATCATAATTGCTCTAATTACAATCTATATCAACATATCTAAATAATCATAATTTCTCTAATTACAATCTATGTTAACATCTCTAACATAATCATAATTACTCTTATTGCAATCTATGTTAGCATCTCTAACATAATCATAATTTCCAATCAACCAATTATTGTTTAAAGCATTAAAGTCCTATACCTTTAATATTTAAACAATCATTATTTCATTCCCTAAATTGAAGCCCCATAACTTCAATTCACAAATAAATCCACATCCCATTTAATTTAAAACTCCTAAGATAATCAACATTAATCAAAGGAGTTCTCTTTAAATAAACCTTCCATATCTTTCCATAATATCAAAGGTTCCTCTTTAATCAAACCCTAACATTTACATATCCCATATAAATCAAAGTTTCCTTTAAATAAAAACACATTATAACCCAGGTGTTGTAGGTGAGTTGGAGAGGAGAGGGCCATCCTCCAAGGGAGGTCCCAGGTTCAAATATCCACCCTACCAAAAAGCTGAATTGGTGTAGAACCCCATGTTCGTGGTCTCTCTAACCAAGGCGGCTCCACAAGGGGTTTTTCGCTTTAAAAAAAAAAAACCCCATTATATATCTCATATAAATAAAAGGTCCATTTAATTAAATCCATATAAATAAAATATCCTAATATATGTCTCTCATATAAATCAAAGGTCCATTTAATTAAATCCTAATATATGTTTCACATATAATCAAAGGTCCATTTAATTAAATCCTAATATATGTTTCACATATAATCAAAGGTCCATTTAATTAAATCCTAATATATGTTTCACATATGATCAAAGGTCCATTTAATTAAAACCTACTATATGTTTCACACATAATTCAAAGGTCTATTTAATTAAATCCCAATATATGGTTCACATATAAATCAAAGGTCCATTTAATTAAAACCTATTATGTGTTTCACATATATAAAATCAAAGGTCCTAAAGCATATATCTCACATATATTCAAAGGTCTATTTAATTAAACCCTAACACATGATTTACATATAAATCAAAGTTCCATTTAATTAAATCCCAATATATGTTATATATATATATATAATCAAAGGTCCTAATACATTAAATCCATATAAATCAAGGGTCCCAATATATGTCTCACATATATAATCAAAGGTCCATTTAATTAAACCCTAACATATGATTTACATATAAATCAAAGTCCCGTTTAATTAAACCTAACATATTATATATATAATCAAAGGTCCTAATTTATATATCTCATATATATTCAAAGGTCTATTTAATTAAACCCTAACATATGATTTACATATAAATCAAAGTCCCGTTTAATAAAATATAACATATTATGTATAATCAAAGGTCTTAATTTATATATCTCATATATATTCAAAGGTCTATTTAATTAAACTCTAACATATGATTTACATATAAATCAAAGTCCCGTTTAATTAAATCCCAATACATGTTATTTATATATATATATATATATATATAATCAAAGGTCCCCTTAAATAAATTAAAACTATAATTTACAACCTTCAAATACTGTGGCTCTTTTATGTAGCCCGTCTACAGACAACATTATGCCTTACAAGGCACATCGAACATCCATGGTGAACCTGGTCTTCTCAACCTGCACTCCTCAACCCATGGGTTTATTCTGTTAGACAATACATTTTAATTTGTTGAGTTGTTCCAAGGTAAACAGAGCATTAACATCGCTCTCTGTCACACTGGTAAAACATAGTGCTCTCTAATGGTGCCAGGGTCTCTAACTCAAACACAGTGCACCAAGCGGGTATAGCGCACAACACTTTCTAAGCAAGGTTGGTATTTCAAAACATCTAGTTCTCCCCTCTCACAGAGGTTCCATAACATAATGCACAACACTTTTCCAAGCAAAGGATGGTGTTTCACAACGTCTAGGTCTTCCCTTATTGCGAAGGGTCCACACTAACATATCGTACAATGCTTTCCAAGCAAAGCAAGACATTACAAAAACATCTGGTTTCCCCACTCATGGAGGTTCTACACAAAACATAGTGCACAACTATTTCCAATAAAAGAAAGATATTACAAAAATATCTACTTTTCCCCACTCACAGAGGTTCTACACCAAACATAATGCACAATGCTTTCCAAGAAAAGGAAGACATTACAAAACGTCTGGTTTTCCCCACTCACTGAGGTTCCATAGGAAACACAATGCACAAAACTTTTTCAATCAAAGGATGGTTTTTCACATCTGGGTCTTCCCTACTCACGGAGGTTCCACACTAACACCATGCACAGTGCTTTCCAAGCAAAGGAAGATATTACAAAAACATCTGGTTTTTCCCACTCACTGAATTTCTACACCAAACACAGTGTATAGTGTTTCCCAAGAAAAGGAAGAAATTACAAAAACATCGGGTTTTCCCAATCACGGAGGTTCTACACCAAACACAATGCACAATGCTTTCCAAGCAAAGGAAGACATTACAAAAACATCTAGTTTCACCCACTCACAGAGGTTCCAAATGAAACACAACGTACAACAATTTTCCAATCAAAGGATGGCATTTTAAAAATGTATTTTAAATAACACCAAGCATAGCTTAGAATACTTGACCTATGTTTTAGCTAATATGTGTGTCTGACAAGATCTGCTACCTCCCCTTTCAACTTCTAGAGTGTTGTCATTCTTTTTCTTCACCTCCTTCCTCTATTTCTCCCTACATTTTTGTTTCTCCTCTTTCTCCCATTCTACATCCTCCTTACATGCCCCATCACCTTGGTGGCCCGATCACCACCTTCTCTAAGCTTGCGCCACCACATTCCCTTCAATGCCTATACCGTATCTCTTGTGCATTTCTTCCATGTTTTCCTTCTTTGGCAAGTTTAATAGCATCGTAGGCCTTTCCTTAGGTTGCACCATATAGGGTAGGGATCATTACGTTTCATTATTTTTTTGAAGAATGAATCTCTTAATATTTAAAATATCTTTCTCATGATATTTATAAACCTTAATATATATATATATATATATATATATATATATATATATACATATATATTTCTTTTATTCATAATACCCTCTATTATAAATAATCTATTGTTATAAATAATCGTTTATTTATAACAACCTCCTATTATAATAATATAGATATATATTATTTATAATATTTTATAAATAATCTATTGTTATAAATAATCGTTTATTTATAACAATATTTTATTATAATAATATAGATATATATATTATTTATAACCTTTTATAAATAATATATTATATATTTTATTTTCCTATTATACTATATATAATAGATTATATTATAATTAAACCATTTTAATTATAATATCCTATCTCCCTATTATTATATATATACAATAGCCTATATTATAATTAACCCCTGTTAATTATAATATCTTATCCTACTATTACACATATATAATACTCTTTTTAGGGTTGATTCTATACATTGCAACTGCCTTCTTGAAATTGAACTTCACACAAGCTGACTTCCAACAATCCATCGTTCCTTTGTCCTAATACCCATGAGGGAGGGTCATGACATCCTTCCCCATTAGAACTAAACATTGTCCTCAATGTTTCATATACAAAAATTGTATATTATCATAAGCATTGCTTATCAACAAATGAGCAATATATTTTCACAATCAATAACTAGGCAATACACTTTCACCAACAATAATTATTCCTATTTTTACTCTATAGGAGCTGTAATCTTGATTGTTGAGTTGTAGAAGTAGTAGTAATTCTCTTTCAGATTCAACCAAAAGAAGAATTTTATTCCTAGTTTCCCACAAGGTAAGAGAAATAAGGAAACATGGCATACCACATTGTCTCAAGCTACTGATTCTAAGTAGAAATACCTCATTCACAAAGCACAAGAATCCATTATCTGTGCTAAAATATTAATTTCTACAAAAAAAAATTCATTTTTATCTTGAAATTATTGCATCTCTCACCTAGAGATCAAATTTCCTTAATTTGTTCCATTAAATTCTAAGGATTTCTAGTATAAACTGCTAATTGCCTTCTTTAAGGCTTGAAGCTATTAAGAGATTCTTATTTACAAAACTTGGGATTTGAAAATACCATACAAAAGTACCGTTTGTGTAGGTATACTACACGTTTTACTGTGAATAAGCCTTATCTATATCATCATTCTTGATATGCTAAAACTTATCACCTTCAACTTCTCAAAGGTTTACGCCTATATCCATACCATACACAAGTACCATCTGTGTAAGTATGTTATGCATATTGCCCATTCTGTAATGATCCCAAGACAGAAAACAAGTATACAAAATATACACACAGAAAATAAAAACCAAAATACAAAAAATAACAAATTATGAACCCCTAAGTTTTCTGAAAGAGCTACATTCTACAAGATACCCTCCCACAAGTTTTATCTATGTAGGTGTATCATGTAATACCACAAATAAGCCTATCTCTATCATCATCCTTGATGAGCTAGACTTACCACCTTCAACCATTAGAAGGTGCACATGCATATTCATACTCTATGTAAACCATTATGCGTAGGTATGCTACGTGTACTGCAAGTTAACATACGTATCTACATACTCTATGCAAATCATTATGCATAGGTATGCTACATGTACTACGATTTAACATACGTATCTACATAATCTACATAAAATATTATGCGTAGGTATGCTACGTGTACTACGAATAAGTTTATCCATCTCATAATTTCTAATGAGCTTAACTTATGACCTACAACCATTAGAAGGTATACATGCATCATCATACCTTACACAAGTACCATATGTGTAAGTATACTATGTGTATCATAAGTTAATCTATCCATATCATCTCCACGATGAGCTATCTTAACTTAGATGTAGTATTTCCATAAAATTAGTCACCATTCTACCTAAGGCCTTAATCCTTTAGGTCTTCCTATGTTCACCCTAAGAGGTCTCAATCTCTTAGGTCCCTATAGAAACTAGACTACAATTATGAGGCTCTTAATTCTATTGAAATGTTTTCCAAGTTTTTCCTTAGGGGTCTATCTTTAGCTTTATCATGTCTAGCTAGATTTGGATTATGAGGATATCCTCTTCTTCTCCTCCTTATATTGATGTCATCACATCAAGGAGTTATATTACTTTCATTATTACTTACCAAAGGTTGGTTATATTAACCTAGATCAATAATGGTCACCACCACCCTTGTTTTCCTCACAAGGCAACATCTAGGTTACAACCAATTTTTATCTCTTTGGTAGTAATCTAGGTCACACTTATCTTGATACAAGGTGCCAACTTCTTGAATCCCCAAGGAATTGAGTTTCATCTATCTATAGAGACTAACTCATTTTATCTACCTTCATTTGTGAAAGGTTAAGGTTATACTTGCTTTATGCAAGATAATATACCAAAATAAAGTTGCTTTATCTAACGGATATCCTTAAGAAACCCTTAGCTTTATAATGAATCTTCAATCCCATCATATCTCTACTTTAAGTAACTTGTTTAGTTCAAGGTCTTCCCAGCTTTAGCTTCTCTAATAAAAGGCCTTCATTAGAAGATACCTAAATCTTAACACATTCTAAGAAAACCACTAGTCCATTATATTCTAGGGTTTCTTTCATGCAAGCATCCTGTCCTACGCCTTACTTCTATGATACCGAATGTAACACCCCTAAAGTTACCAACCAAGGGATGAGGGATGTCACTATAATTTTTTTTAAATTACTTAACAATTAAAAAATTAATCTACTTTATAACAATCAAAGAATAATATGAACTAAAAAATCCATTCAAATAAATATAAGAATCCATCAACAAGACACATTAAATAAAATACAAATAGAGAACAAATATCCATAACACATTCATATACCCTGGGGAAAACACTTATGGGAAAACCCAACCTCAAATATGTTTCATTTTATTGCATAAATTTGGTCTATTACAAATACAAGGATCAATAGTCCTTTGTTCCCAAAAGTATCCAATACAATGCGTAGAACACATAGTTCATACGACTTAGCCGTGGGTAGTTCATTTAACCCACATAGTACATTGATTAACTAAAGTTTCCACACTTTAGTTAATCCAATAATCCATTTCTCCTTTACTAAATTACCTAAAGTCCCATACCTTTAGATAATTAAATAATCCATTTCTCCTTTACTAAATTACCTAAATTACCATACCTTTAGATAATTTAATAATCCATTTCTACTTTACTAAATTACCTAAATTCCTGTACCTTTAGATAATTTAATAATCCATTTCTCCTTTACTAAATTACCTAAATTCCCGTACCTTTAGATAATTTAATAATTAAATACTAGATGCTAAACCATTATAACATCTATACTTCCCAATATAGATGATGTTACTTCAATTTTAACATAATTCAAGTATTCAATAGAGCTATGTTATTCACCTAACAACATAACTTATCATTAAAATGCAACCATGTTATCCACCTCATAACATAATCCAAAATTCCTCTAATCACAATCTATGTTAGCATCTCTAACATAATCATAACTGCTCTTATGACAATCTATGTTAGCCAATCTAACATAATCATAATTACTCTTATTACAATCTATGATAGCATCTCTAACATGATCATAATTTCTCTTATTACAATTCATGTTAGCATAACAATTCATGTTAGCATAACTAACATGATCATTGTTTCTCTTTTTACAATCTATGTTAACATCTCTAACATAATCATAATTTCTATAATTACAATCTATGTTAACATCTCTAACATAATCATAATTGCTCTAATTAAAATTTATATTATCATCTCTAACATAATCATGATTGCTCTAATTACAATCTATAATAACATATCTAACATAATCTTAATTACTCCTATTGCAATCTATGTTAGCATCTCTAACATAATCATAATTTCCAATCAACCAATTACTATTTAAAGCATTAAAGTCCCATACCTTTAATATTTAAACAATCATTCTTTCATTCCCTAAATTGAAGCCCCATAACTTCAATTCACAAATAAATCCACATCCCATTTAAGTTAAAACTCCTAAGATAATCAACATTAATCAAAGGAGTTCTCTTTAAATAGACCTTTCATATCTTTCCCTAATATCAAAGGTTCCTTTTTAATCAAACCCTAACATTTACATATCCCATATTAATCAAAGGTTCCTTTAAATAAAATCCATTATATATCTCATATAAATCAAAGGTCCATTTAATTAGAACCTACAATATGTTTCACATATAAATCAAATGTGTGTGATGTCGTTCGTGATCTCCAAAGTGCCAGATCCATCCCCAGAGGCATCAACTCCACTTTTATAGCTCTGATCCCTAAGTCCCCGATAGTCATATCCATTTTTGACTTCCACCCCATCAGTATCTGCAATGTCCTCTACAAGGTCCTCACCAAATTCCTAGCTAACAGGATCAAATACATCCTCCCTCTTATCATTGCCCCCTCCCAGGGAAGCTCTATCAAAGGTAGAGTGATCATAGACGAGATAGTACTAATTCATGAGGTCCTCCACTCTGCCACCCTGGCCAAAAAACTAGCCTTCCTCCTCAAGTTAGACATGAACAAAGCCTTTGACCATGTCAGTTGGAAGTTACTTTTCAAGGTCCTCCTCAAGTTTATCTTTCATCCCTCTTGGGTTGGTCTCATCCACAGATGTGTGTCATCCCCATGGTTCTCCATCTTGGTCAATGGATCCCTGATTGGTTTTTTTCCCAGTTCCAGGGGCTCTGGTAGGGCGATCCCCTATCCCCTATCCTCTTCATCATCCTAGAAGAGGCCTTGGGCCGTACCATCTTGAGCACAACTAGAAGTAGATTCATCTTTGGCATTAAACCTACTTTAGACCTGGCCCTGGTGTCCCATCACCAGTTTGTAGATGATACTATCCTGACCACCTCCGCTTTAGTAGCCCAAGCCAAAGTAATCAATCAGATCCTTCATATCTATGAGGAAGTAGTAGGGCAAAAAATCAACCTCTATAAGAGAAAAATATTTTTCATCCACACTCCCCCAATGAGACAAGCGATGATAGCCTAGATTCTGGGATGCTCCCTCGACACCCTCCCCACCACCTACCTAGGGCTCCCCCTATTTGTGGGTTTTCCCTCCAAGGCCTTGTGGAGCTCCCTAGTAGAGAGAATTTAGAAAAAGCTAGCCTCCTAGAAAGGTCACCTCCTCTCCCAAGCTGGAAAAGCCACTCTTACTTCTGCCTACCTCCAAAGCATCCCGGTGTACTTCATGTCCATATTTAGAATTCCAGCCTCGATATGTGCTCGCATCAAGCAGATCTAGAAGTGTTTCCTATGGTCTGATAGTGAAGATATGACAAGAATCCCTATGCTCGCTTAGTCCCTGGTGTGATGCCCCAGGGCCAAGGGTGGAATTGACCTTCTTCGGGTTTCCCTAATGACAAATATCCTCTTGGCCAAGCATGCCTGGAAAGTTTTCTCCAATTTCTTGGTTGAATGGGTGACCATTGTTAAAAGGAAATATCTCTAGCACCACCCTTTCCTCAGTCATCAGTAGACCTGATATTGATATGTCTTTTGGAAATCCCTGATCCTCACTAAGGACCTCATATGGGAAGGGATAAGGTGGATCCTTGGGGATGGTACCCGCATTGACTTTGGGAATGACAAATGGCTCCGGGATGAGGCCCTCAGCTCAAATCCTAATTTCTTGAACCTAAGACATCACTTGGAGCCTCCTTAGGGGCCCAAGATGGTAGATTACATCATCAGGGGATAGGACAGAGCAGGTTGGGGGCCCATCGAAGCCCCCAATTTCCCTCACCAAGTTGGCAGCCTCTCAAACTTTCGTTGCATGACTATTATTCCATCTCAGGCAAGAGAGGATAGGTGTGTCTGGCAAGGCACTAGCAGTGGCTCCTTCATGGTCAAATTTGCCTATGCCCTCATAAGGGATCCTCAGGTAGGCCATTTCCTATTCAAGTGGGCATGGCTCAAAAACTTGATCCCCAATATTAGCTTTTTCATCTGGACGGCCGCCCAATCCATAATTCTCACCATCGACAACCTATAAAATAGAGGCTTCCTTATTCCAAATATATGCTACCTATGTTGCAAATATTAGGAATTGGTATCCCACATTTTTTTTAGGTGCCCTTTCTCTTTCGAGGCCCTTGGGCATATCCTTACCCAATTCTCCATCTAGTGGGACCCTCCTAGATCCATCCTGGAGCTCCTCATCCAATGGTCCAATCCCTTTTCCCACCCCACCCTCTGCTCCCTTTGGACCTACTACCTCCCCCACCTGCTCTGGAAGCTTTGGATTGAGCACAATAGCATAGCCTTTTCTTTTCCACATCGGGACCCTCGAGTGGTGGTAGCCAAAGTACTTTACTTTATGTCTAAGAATTCCCACTCCCTCTCCTTGTATCCCCCCAATTGTGAGCTAGTGAGCTAACCCTTAGATCCCTCGGAGTGCAAACACTCCTCCCTACCCCCCTCCCCCCATACCCCCATCTCCCCCTACCTAGAGCCTCAACCAGATGGTTGGCCCCCCTAGGTGGCTTAAATTAAACTTCTATGGGGCATCCAAAGGGAATCCCAACCCCTTAGGCATGAGCGGGATCATCTAGGATCACTATGGTCACTTGATTCTTGCTTATGCAGAGCCCATGGGCTTCCAAACCAGCAACTTTGTGGAATATTCGACCCTTCTCTATGGGCTTAGAGTTCTTCAAGCTCCCCCCATAAGGGTGATCATTGAGGATGACTCCCTCAACATCATCAATGTTGTGACCAAGCAAGGAGAGTTGTCATGGCACATTTCCAACATTGTCTAAGAAGCCCATGCCATCATCCAGGAATTCCCTCAAGCATCCATCTGCCATGTCTACCGTGAAGGTAACAAGCTCACAGACCTCATGGAAAACTCAACGATGATGTCTACAGACCTCTACATATGGCACGTCACCTTTCTAGATGCCCTTCGAGATGCCGCATCCTAAGATTGCATCCCGATCCATGATGTTGGCACTAAAATCTAATTTGCTTGATCATAGCACCACACTAACTTGGAGATGCAGGGACCCTTTTAGTTTTTTTGTGGGCATTGATTTGTGCTCGAGGATTCTTGAGATCATCGCTTTCGCTGTCCCTTTCTGTAGTAGCCACCTCAATGCCATGTCATATCCCATCAAATCCCTTCACCTCTATGGTGGCCTTCCCAATGCTGCTTAGTCCAACCAACTGCCACCCAAGCTCTCCAATATTGTTGCTCATTTCCTTTATGCAACCTTTCTTATCAATTCAGGTACCCCATGCTTACTGCCCACCTAGCCTAATCTGATCACACCTCATATACTTCGTTTGACCCGTCACCCTTTTCCCCACCCTCGCCACCCTTCGTGTGTGTCTTCGGTTCCCTCAATTTCTGAGTCCCAAGGCATGCAACTCTTCAGTGTCCTTCCAACTCCCCTTCTGCCTATTTCTTCCCCCCTAAGTGCGCTAGACCACTCCCTCTCTGCTCCTTTTTCTACTATTTATCCCCTGTTAGAGTGCTCCTTAGTGGTCCCTAGATTCCTTTGCCTTGTCCCTCTACTGTTGGCCTTTGCCCCCACCATGTCTTCTAGAAAACTCCCCTACATTGATCCCTCATCTCCCATTCTCAACACTTTAGCTAAATTTTTCATGGACGCTAGGTCCCTCACACAGTTCCTCCTAAAGTTTGTAGGTCCAGATGAATAAATAATGCAGGCATTCCTCGACACTTGGGATGGTGGCGAGGTGGTCGTGAAAGGGGTTCACTTCAAAGTGACCAAGGAGCTCATGTTCGATGTCACCGGGCTCCACCATGAAGAGAAAGGGAAATACATTCATCATGATAGACATAATTGGGAGGAGGAGCTCATTCATTTCTCGCCACTCCTAGGACAAGACCGCCCTGTATAGTAAATACATGCCTAAACCCTACGATGAGGCCCTCATGCCCATCATGCAGTTTGTGACCTATGATGATCTCCATCAGAAGCTCAGTAGCTTCCAGCTTGGTTTTGTCAATTACCTCCGTGGAGATATCCTTGTGTTTACCCATGCTACTTGCTTTACTCCCTAACAATCTCGGTTGAGAAATCTTAGAAAAATCACACCCATCCCTCTCATCAGGGACTCATGGTTGTTCTCTATCGCCACACCCTCGCCAACCAGCTCCCTACCTAGCGCATCTCTCCCCTCTCCACCAATCCACCCAACACCTCCTCGGTCGCTTCTAATTCTGAGCATAAATCCAAGGAGGATAGCCCCAATGATGCTGACATATCTCCCCCTCCAAAGAAGCACATGCCCACCCCAAAGAGGCAAGTGTTGGCTTGGGCCCCTGGTGATAGTAGCACTTTTAGTGCTCCAGCTCCCGATGGCTCCCCTACCCCAGGTTTCCTGGCCCCTGGTAGGCCTGGTGCCCCTCGGAGGAACATATTGTCTAGTCACCTCAAGAAGCCGAAGACAAAACCCACCACAGAGATAATTTTAGACTCTTAAGATGATCTGGGGACGTTCCCCCTTTGCATCCTTCTAGACATGGTGATCAATTCCCTTACGTCAACTGCCAATGTAGCATAAACCTCGATGTGTATATTCAAGGTAATTCGGTGCAGGCTCAGGGATGGGTTTGATGGGGACAATTAGCCATCCCAATCTTGGCCCAGAGGGGCTCCCCTCCCCTGGCTGATGGTGGTGGTGTTCTATTAACGAGGAGCCCAGTATGTGCATCAGTTTTGTAGGTGTTTTTTCTTCCTATTCAGGGCGGTTGGGATTTTGTCCTGTTTTCCCCCCTGAGTTTTATTTTGGTTGGGTTTGCCCTATCCCCGGGATAGAAGGTCTGCGTGGTGGCTGTAGGATCTCAAATCCTGCTGTTTGTAGTAATGTCCACCCCTAGTCTAGTTTAATGAGGTTTTTGGTTTGTTGTTGTCTACTGCCTTTACTATAATAAGGTTTTGGGACCCTTTAAAAAACCCCCTTGTATATAAAATGTCACTTATCAAAAAACAAATCAAAGGTCCATTAAATTTAATCCTAATATATGTTTCACATATAATCAAAGGTCCATTTAATTTAAACCTAATATATGTTTCATATATAATCAAAGGTCCATTTAATTAAATCCTAATATATGTTTCACATATAATCAAAGGTCCATTTAATTAAAACCTACTATATGTTTCACATATAAATCAAAGGTATATTTAATTAAATCCCAATATATGGTTCACATATAAATCAAAGGTCCATTTAATTAAAACCTATTATGTGTTTCACATATATAAAATCAAAGGTCCTAATACATATATCTCACATATATTCAAAGGTCTATTTAATTAAACCCTAACACATGATTTACATATAAATCAAAGTTCCATTTAATTAAATCCCAATATATGTTATATATATAATCAAAGGTCCTAATTTATATATCTCATATATATTCAAAGGTCTATTTAATTAAACCCTAACATATGATTTACATATAATCAAAGTCCCGTTTAATTAAATCTAACATATTATATATAATCAAAGGTCCTAATTTATATATCTCATATATATTCAAAGGTCTATTTAATTAAACCCTAACATATGATTTACATATAAATCAAAGTCCCATTTAATTAAATCCCAATACATGTTATATATAATCAAAGGTTCCCTTAAATAAATTAAAACTATAATTTACAACCTTCAAAGACTGTGGCTCTTTTACGTAGCCCATCTACAGATAGCGTTACGCCTTACAAGGCACACCGAACATCCATGGTGAACCTGGTTTTCTCAACCTGCACTCCCCAACCTAGGGGTTTCTTCTGTCGGACAATACATTTTAATTTGTTGAGCTATTCCAAGGTAAACAGAGCATTAACATCACTCTCTGCCACACTAGTAAAACATAGTGCTCTCTAATGGTGCCAGGGTCTCTGACTCAAACATAGTGCACCAAGCGGGTACAATGCACAATACTTTCTAAGCAAGGTTGGTATTTCAAAACGTTTGGTTCTCTCCTCTCATGGAGGTTCCACATGAAACACAGTGGAAAATGCTTTTCCAAGCAAAGGATGGTGTTTCACAACATTTGGGTCTTCCCTACTCATGGAGGTTCCACACTAACACAGCGCACAGTGCTTTCCAAGCAAAGGAAGACATTACAAAAATATTTGGTTTTCTCCACTCACGGAGGTTCTACACCAAACACAGTCCACAACACTTTCCAAGCAAAGGAAGACATTATAAAAAAAATTGGTTTTCCCCACTCATAGAGGTTCTACACCAAACACAGTGCACAACGCTTTCCAATCAAAGGAAGACATTAAAAAAATGTCTAGTTTTCCCCACTCACAGAGGTTCCACATAAAATACATTGCACAATGCTTTTCCAAGAAAAGGATGGCATTTCACAACATCTAGGTCTTCCCTACTCACGGAGGTTCCACACTAACACAGTGCACAATACTTTCCAAGCAAAGGAAGACATTACAAAAACATCTGGTTTTCCCCACTCACGGAGGTTCTACACCAAACACAACGTACAATGCTTTCCAAGCAAAGGAAGACATTACAAAAATGTCTAGTTTTCCCCACTCACGGAGGTTCTACACCAAACACAACGCACAGTGCTTTCCAAGCAAAGGAAGACATTACAAAAATGTTTGTTTTTCCCCACTCATGAAGGTTCCACATGAAACACAATGCATAGTGCTTTTCCAATAAAATGATGGCATTTTAAAAATACATTTTAAATAACACCAAGCATAGCTTAGAATAATTGACCTATATTTTAGCTGAGATGTGCATCCGACGAGATCTGCTGCCTCCCCTTTCGTCTTCTGGTGTGCTACCATTATCTACCTTTGCCTCCCTCCTCTATTTCTCCCTACATTTTCTTTCCTCCTCTTCCTCCGGTTCTACCTCCTCCTTACATGCCCCTCACCTTGGTGGTCCATCCACCACCTTATCAAAGCATGTGCCACCGCCTTCCCTTCAATGCCCGTCCCCTATCCCTTGTGCATTTCTCCCATGTTTTCCTTCTTTGGCAAGTTTAATAGCATCATAGGCCTTTCCTTAGGTTGCACCATATAGGGTAGGTATCATTATGTTTCATTATTTTTTTGAAGAATGGCTCTCTTAATATTTAAAATATCTTTCTCATGATATTTATAAACCTTAATATATATATATATATATATATATATATATTATTCATAATACCCTCTATTATGAATAATCTATTGTTATAAATAATCATTTATTTATAACAACCTCTAGTTATAATAATATAGATATATATATTATTTATAACCTTTTATAAATAATCTATTATATCTTTTATTTATAATATCCTCTATTATAAATAATCTATTATTATAAATAATCATTTATTTATAACAATATTTTATTATAATAATATATATATATATATATATATATTATTTATAACCTTTTATAAATAATATATTATATCTTTTATTTTCCTATTATACTATATATAATAGATTATATTATAATTAAACCATTTTAATTATAATATCTTATCTTCCTATTATTATATATACAATAGCCTATATTATAATTAACCCCTATTAATTATAATATCTTATCCTACTATTACACATATATAATACTCTTTTTAGGGTTGATTCTATACATTGCAACTGCCTTCTTGAAATCAAACTTCACACAAGCTGACTTCCAGCAATCCATCGTTCCTTTGTCCTAAGAACCACGAGGAAGGGTCATGACATATCTAAGGAGAGCCTATTTGTCTAAGGATAAATGTTATGGTTATAAAGTTAGACTTTTTAGAGCATTACAATTTTTTTAGGATGAAATTAGGGTTGAGGATCAATAATAACTTTGTCGCAAGGCATATTGATCGATTGATTATGCTACTAGCATCCATTGTATCAGGTTTACTGATGGGTGATACTAGTAGGAAATTTATGCAATGGGGATGGGATGATACTATTGTTTGGATGAGATATGATAAGATTGTTTATGCCCGAGCTCTAACAATTTTGATGAGGCTTTACCATACCTTATATTGAGTGGTATATCGATAGGATAAGAGCTTGGTATGTTGTACTCTCCTTCAGGTCTGGGCTTGGGAGCACATGGCAGTTAGGTGGTCTATGGTAGTGGTGAGAGGCTACATACCTAAATGAGAGGTACAAACATATGAGTTGTATTGGTATGATTGTGTATTATGCCAACATAGGGAGGTACAAGGTATACTAACTATAGGAGAGGTGTGGATGTGATGGGTCTGATGTGAGATATGGTGGGATCCTTTTGATACCTATACTTTTATAGAGGTAGACATGGATAATCCCATAGTCCTGAATCCTATGAGAGATGATGTGGGGGTGACAATAGAGTATACTATGTGGTATATATGGTTTAGAACTTTTTGGTTGATAGTGGGCCCACTATCGAGGGACCAAACACAAATATTTCATAATGTGGCCACTGCTCTGAGAGAGTTCAAACAACATCTAGGGAAGGAGTGGAAGAATAGGGTACTATCTAATAAAATTACAATAGGCTATGGACAGGGAGTCACAATGGATGGTGCTCCTTCAAACATGTCCCCACTAGCCATGATCTCTCATCTGGTAAAAATATTTAATGAAGTAGGTCCTAGAACTTTAGGGGAGGTAGGGTACAATAGGATAATAAATGAGAGTATGGTAGTAGATTTAGAGACTATAGGTTGAACTCTATAAGATGTGAAGATTTAACTAGTAGCCTTTGAGGTTATGCGGGTGGATGAGGTGACTAGAGTTAGAGAGGAGATAGCTGATGTGAGGGCTATGAGTGGAGAGACCATTTCTTATATCTAGTAAAATCTAGATCGAGTTAGTGAGGAGCATACTATAGACCAAGAGATTATTGCTAGCATATGATCAAATCCAAAGTAGTTATAAGAGGAGAGGGCATAAGATAGAAAGGCTATGTCTAGATTTGAGTTGATAGTGGAGTACTTGACTTGTGAGAGAAATGAGACTCACATAAGGGTTGGACAAGGTTTGGATGCTAGGATAATAGACATGATTACAAGACTTCTAGAGTGGAAGCTATGTGATTCAAATCCTAAGTTGGCTTCTACTTGGGTAGAACTGGCTAGTTTGTAGGAGAGGTCATAATGTGCAAAGCTTCATACCAAGAGAGAGTGAGGTAGGACTACCTATTACAAAATTTTGTACCACATAGAGGTTCCTATAGAAAAATGAGCACCTTTACCTTTGTGGACATTATTGAGGACACAATCAATAAGTGATTTTTGTAGTGTTTTGTTTGCATTCACCTACCACCACCTCTATTGGAAGCTAGGGGAGGAGATATTGGATCTAGCTATTAGGCATTTAGGAGTGAGTGTACCAGTTTTGAGATGTGGTACACCCTTATTTCATATGGGTTGAGTGTATCATTTTGTTATTGTGATACAACTTCCTTAGAAACATGTATGATTTGAGGTATATATATTAATAAAAAAAAATTTGGATTTTAAAATTATTTGTGATGATATGATTTTATGGTTTGATTATGTGATGTTTAATGTATTGATTGTGTGATGTATTAATTGCTGATAGCAGTATTTATAAACTGATTTATTGCTTAGAAATGACCTTACAAGTCTGATGATGACTAAATACTAAGGAAGAGTAGTTACTTTGTTGAGTGGTAACTTACCGTCTAATGATAGATAATCATTTAGATTCATTCTATGAGTGGTGGGCTTTAGACCTGATAAAAGAAAAGTGCTTGTGTAATTGAGATGCAAAGGGTTATCCTTTAAGGCCATATATCCCTTTCATGTTTCCATATATGGAAACATGATCTCATCATGCTTAAAAGGTGGCCTATGAAGCTGCATAAGCACTTAAGACATGATGAGGTACCTGTAATATGTACAAGATATATGTATTTTTTGTTAGTAGAGTTAGTTGTTAGTGGTTAGTTCTACACACTTTGAGAGGTATACCCAAAGGATTTTATGCATGCTTTGAGAGGCATACCCAAAGGATTTTATGATATCATCATGCTTTAAATGGTGGCCTCTGAAGTCACATGAAAGATAAGCACTTAAGCCATGATCAGTTCCTTGAAAGGCTTCTTGGGCTTTAAAATTCCAAGTAATGTTAGCATCTTTCTTGATCATATCATTTAGTGACCTAACTATCTTTGTAAATATTTAGATGAAAATTTTAACAAAATTAATCTTTCTAAATAATGATCTCAATTCTTTCTTACCACTTGGGAGAGGAATTTTCTACATTGCCTCTACTATTTCAGGATCAATTGAAATACCATATTTAGAAATGATATGACCTAATAGTTTTCCTTAACTAACTCTAAATATGTACTTCTTAGGATTTAAAGAAATGCCATGTTCTCTACAATTTTGGAATACTTTTTTTAAATAATTAACATGATTAACATATTTTTTGAAAACATAGGAATATTATCAACATAAATGACTATGCACTTGCCAATCAAGTCTCTAAAGGTGTAATCCATTGCTCTTTGAAAAGTAGCACTTTCATTAATCAATACAAAGGGCATCCTCCTATAGGCAAATGTACCCCACTTAGTGGTAAATTTTGTCTTCATTCTATCCTTAGGGTCTGTCATAATATGATTATACCCAAAATATCCATCTAAGAAAGACATCATTTCAAATCCATTTACCATTTGTAAAATGTGATTTAAAGAGGGTAGAGGATATAACCTTTTGAGAAGCCATATTAAGATACCTAAAGTCAATGCATAAGTAAATTTCTCCATTCTTCTTTTGGATAGGTACTAAATTAGCTACCCAGGTGGAATGTCTAATAGGAAATATAATACATGCATTTAATATCTTTTGAACTTCCTTCTAAATGAGGGGTTCTAATAATGGATTAATAGGCAATTGTTTCTTATTAAAAGGCTTTGCTTCCAGTCTCAAAGGAATAGTATGAGAAATGATTTTTTGATTGTATTTTTCAGGTTTTCATAGCTCTAAGCTATGACAACTCTTTAAAATTTAAGATATTTTATTATTCCTTACTTTCCTAACTAGTGCATGCTTTTCCTATCAAAATATTTTTAGGATTTTTACTAGTCCCTATTTTTACAGTATCATATGCATTATCTTGAAATGAATATTTGTTGCATTTATTACTCTTATAGTCTATATTAAACAATATTTCAAGGGAAACCATACCTTTAGGAATATAATTCATTTTTATTTTTACCTTGCTTTCTCCCTCTTCTTAATCCATCATTCTACTTTCTTCATCAATGACCTTGTTTTTGAAAAATTCTAGAGTTAGTAACAAAGTCTAGAATGTGTCTATCATCTTCAAAAACTTGAAAATTTTGTATGTTATCTAGTATAGATGGGTAGGTTACTAATTATATAGAAATATTATTAATTTTGATATGGTCCATAGGCTTTAATGTGTTATTTGCCACAACTAGGAATTCTGTAGTTCTATTTTTCTTTCTAGAGATCAATTTGATATTATAAGCATGTAATTAATTAGTTATATCTCTTGTTCTATTTATATAGTGGATTAGCATTTTATCATGGCAATCATATTGGATTATAATATATTTTACCACTAACTTAGAGTCTCCTTACACCTTTAAGAATGTAATATTCTTCTTAAGGGCTAATTGTAGTCCATATATTAATACCTTATATTTTGTAGTGTTGTAGGTGTAGGGGAACTATAGTCTGTAAGCAACTAAACAAGACTTACCTTTGGGACCGATGAGCTCAATACCTATTCCACTACCTTTACTAGACTTGGATCCATAAAACTTAAGAGTCCAGACCAGATTTTCATATTTCTTTTGTTTACTAGGTGACATTTCAGTTTCAGAACTATCCCTACTTTGTTTAGATTCAAGAATGTAGATCCCTAATTCTAATTTATTATAGAGGATTTTGTTGATCTTATTGTATTTAGTTATGATATATTTAAGTTAGGTTCTCTCTCTATTCTTATCTAATTTTCCACATCTCGCTAGGATAACCACATGTCAGAAAAGTCTATTGTTATATATCCATTCAAATTTCTTGACTAAGTAATATTATATACCCATCCAGGATATCCACTACTTTAATGTATATGTACTATTGAATTCTTGGCTCCAATGCTAGTTGTATATAAATTTGTTTAAGTACAACTATTTTCACTTCTATTTTGTTTAATTATGGTGTTGGACTAAATTGGATTAGCAATGGGGTTGGGTACTCCCCATTGTTTGTATGTGTGTTCCATTAAATATTCACTCTTTGAAAATTGAAGTTTATATTATGATTAGGGTTATTAAGAGGTGGATTATGAGGTATTTATTTTTGTAACTAGAACATATCACTACTGAGTATTTGGACTAGTATTTATAGGTCATCTAGTTGATATTTGGCATTATTGGTTTTGCTTATAGTAGTTTGGTTTGTTGTGTTATTTGTAGATGAAGTAGAATTTAGGAATGTCAATATGGTTTGAGTTGGAGTAGAATTAAAAATTGGAGCAGTAGTCAATATTTCTTTTATTTCGTCAAAGGCTTTTTGACATGCATTTGTCCAATTGAATTCATTGTCTTTAGTTAAGAGCTTAAGCATAGGAGTAGCAACTTTACTGAAATATTTAATAAATCTATGATAATATCTTGTGTGTCCTAAGAAACTTCTCACCTCGGTTTGTGTCTTTGGAGGTTGAAGAGTTTGAATAACTTGAAATTTTGCAGGATCTACTTTAACACCATATTGTGATATATAATATCCTAGAACAATGCCACCTTGCATCATCATAAAACACTTTTCATGACTTAGAGAGAGATTTTTCTCTTGACATCTTATTAAAAAAATTTGCAATCCTAATAAAGTTTCTTCAAAAGTAGTACCATATATTGTAAAGTCATCCATATAAACTTCCACGCATTCATTTGTTAAATCAACAAATATAGCCAACACAACTCTTTGAAAAGTTGTAGGTGCATTACATAATTCAAAAGTTAGAACATTATAAGCATAAGTTCCTACAGGACATGTGAAAGTTATTTTTTCTTGATCTTCCTAAGCTATGGAGATTTGATTATACCCACTAAAACCATCTAGAAAATAAAAATATTTCTTTCCAGACAAGGTATCTAGGACTTGATCAATAAATGGTAAGAGAAAATATTCTTTCTTGGTTACTTTCTTCAATTCTCTATAATCAACACAAATTCTCCATTTACCATTCTTTTTAGGGACTATCACCAAAGGTGATACCCATTGGCTATCTCAAATTGGGTATATAAATCCTGCATTTAAGAGTTTAATGATTTCTTATTTAACTATTTCTTTCAAAGGTAGATTTAATCATCTTTGGGGTTGTCTTACAAGATTACAACCTTCTTGAATAAATATTCGATGAGTATATACATTCAGGTGGATACCCTTCATGTCTTCGTAGTTCCATGCAAATGTTGATTGATGCTTTTTAAGCATATCTACCAATTGTGACTCTTGTATGCTTAGGAGTTCATTATTGATGTTAAGAGTTCTTCCAGGTATAATATCTATTTGTTTACATTTTTTTGTATTTGCATCTATTCCATTTACTTCATGTTCAAAAATATTCAAATCATAACCATATGGTTCCATTTGATATTGACTTGTGCTTGTTTCATAAATAGAAGATTCAGATAAATAACTATTGTCTTGACCTTATTCTTCTTGTTGATTTTCTAACAATAATGGTAAAGGTCCCTCAACTTCTTGTACAAGTTCTTCAATTAGAACATTAACTGATATAGTTTGGATATCATCATATTCATGAGTAAAATCATACCACAATTGTTTTTCTTCTTCTATTAGTGATTCATGGAATAAACTAAGATATTTTGTATTCTTACCATTAGAAATAGTCATGTTTCCTGATCTACAACTAATGTAGGCATCAGCTATTGCAAGCCATGGTCGCCCTAAAATTAAGAGATGTCCCCCTAATTTCTTTTTGAGTTGTAAGACTATGAAGTCTACTGGGTATTCCCATGAACTTAATGAGCCATAATGTCTTCTAATTTTCCTTCTGGCTTAATAGTAGATCTATCAACCAATTGAAGCACAATAGAAGTTAATTGTAGTTTGTGTATCCCTAAGGATTCTGTTGTTTCTTTGGTCATAATATTAATAACGACTCCTAAATTAACCAAAAAATTTTATAAGGTTATATTTCCAATATGCATAGTGAGTATAGGTATTCCAAGATTTGTATATTTGGGTACTGACCTATCTCCTATCATCATCTTAGATAATTGTCCTATGACTTGAATAGTTTGAAATTCATTATTCTTTATACTCTTTGAACATATATTTTTGATAAGTTTAGAATATATGGGTATATCCTTGATAGCTTATAATAAAGGAATTTTTATAGTAACACCTTCTATTTCTTGAAGAGAATTAAAGGTTGTCTTAGATGGTTCCTTTGGTATTGCCAGTATTTGAGGAAATGGTACTTCTATTTCCTTACTTGTTTGGATTTCTTGTTGTTTTGTTGGAATATTTTCCTGTTGATTTTATGTTTTCTTCTTGTTTTCATTTTTATTTTCAACCAAGTTTTCAATAGGATCATCAGATTTTGTGAGAGTGACATTATCTTCCAACACCTTTCCTGATCTTAATTGAATTTGTTGACATGGTTCTATAGATATATAACATGTTTCATTTGTTTCATAGACTTGTTGGACATTTTTATTGTTATTAGGGTTAGGAACTGGTTGATATGGAAGAGGTAATTGCTTAGGCATATTATTATTATTGTTGGGAGGTGGTAGAAGTCTATTTTGAGGTGGGTTTTGAGTATTTTGTCCCCTAAATTGATTTTGAGAATTTTGTTGTTGCATTGTATTTGGAGATCAATTGGTGCCACCTTAATTATTCCAACCAAGAATGTTTTGATTTTGTGTTCCTTTATTCGATTGGGATTGTCCTCCATAAAATCTAGCAATAAATTGAGCCCATGGGGTTATATTCCAATATTGGTTGTAAGAATTCCAATTTGTCTAGTTTGGTGTTGTTGGTTGGGATAACTAGGATTTGACCAATTTGATGGGCCATTAAATGGACCATTTCATCTTTAAGCAATAAAATAAACATCTTCTACCTCTTCTACTCCTGGTTCTTTTATGGTATCTTTAACAATGGAGATATATTTACATTTTTCAGTTTTATGATCTTTATCACAAATTTGGCAACAAGCATAAATATTGGAGATATTTGTTATGTTGAGAGGACATTCTCTTGAATTGTGATTTTTCCTACATCTATGGCAGTAAATTTCTTCAATATACTTTGTATTTTTGTCCATTAAGTCCAAATATGAGGTGAAATTACTCAACAAATCAAATTTTAAGCCTTCCAACATATTTCCAATTTCAGCTCTTGTCACTCCTACTCCTGTAGATGTGTATTTATTACCTCTCAAAGGTTTATTTCTTGAATAGTTCCTACAAATATTTACAATCTCCTCAAGTTATATAGCATGAATATCTCATTTTTCCATAAGATTTAAAATTTCAAGAACATACTCCTTTAAACCTTTTAGAAAATGTTCTTTTAGGACTTCTTCTTCAAGATCTATATTTATTCTAGATCCTACAAATTGAAATATCTCAAGATAATATTCCAAAGATTCATCTTCTTTTTTATTCATATGAAAAAGCTCAGCTTTCTTATCCCTAACTCTACAATAATCTTGATATATTTCAAGAAATATTTGTTTTAATCCATTTTCTCCATCCCAATGATTACAAACTCCTTTCCTAGACCCATAAACCATATCAAAGCGACATCTTTAAGAGTAGAAGGAAATAATATTAACTTTTGCTCATTGGTAGTGTAAAAAAAATCTTGAAATACTACTTCAAATTCAAAAATAAAAGCATCAGGATCTTCATGGGGTTTTCCATGAAAAGTAGGCAATATAGAAATAGAAATTGATTTAGGTTCCCTTGTTCCATATTCTGTATGTAATATTGGGAAATGTTTTTCTTTGTCTAATTTCCCCCTGATATTGTCTTTGTCTCTCTTGCCTTTGTCTCTCATTTCCACAATTTTCCTCTCCTATTTTACTTTGTGCATCAACCATTCCTGAATATAGGAATTCAAGAATTGGTTCAGGTATAGGTTCAGTAAAAATAGAAGAGGGGTCTATGTAGTTGTCAAATTCTAGATTGGACAATAAATATGTATTGGGATCTTGATCTAGGATTTTAGCTTGATTGGTTGATGATGTAGCCTCAGTTTTTACTATTTTAAAAATCCCAGGTTTTCTAAAGTCTCTTGGGAATTTTTCTATTTTATTAGTTTTTATAAATCTTCCTTTAGAGTCTCTAGGTTTGTTCATGTATAATCTAAACCTATTATTATTATTTATTATTATTATTATTATTATTATTATATATTAAACACTATGTCTAATCTTCTTTGAATAATTTGTGTATATCATTGATTGGATCAAGTTGGTCCGGTGTCATAAAATGTTCCTCTTCAAAGCTAAAATAATCTACCAACAATTGAATCAGCTGAACAAGATAAGTTTTAGTTGTGATAGGATCAGGAATTCCAAAATGTAGTTGTAACGTAATTCTTGGCACAATTATCTAAAATGTATAGCTCTAGGAATTTTACAGTATCTCTTGTTGTATTGTAGGGCTAATTCTTTCTTTTCTATTTCTGCAAGAAAATTGTGAATAGTGAGGGAATCCTCAAGGTATTGATTCTAAGGATAAATTGTTGGATTTACTATTGCTCTTCTATCCCAAAGCCAATTTTCACAACTTATTCCCAAGTTATCATAAGGTGTAGGATGATTTACCCTTAAATTTTTTGCTATATTAATCCTTTTTATCTTCTTAAGTTCTTCTGATCTTTCATTGATAAAGCAACACGTTCACACAGTGCTTCCCATTCCGGTTTGGTTTTTATGAAATTTTGATCAACAAGAAGATTAACCTCTTGCTATATCAGAAATTTTCTAAGGTCTATGAATTCAATCTTACTACTTTGAACCATTTGTTTAATTTATCTTTTTGAAAAATATATATTTTTTAATTTTGGGTTTTGATTTTGTTTTCTGTTTCAATCCTACTGTTTGCTTAAATATAAAATTCAGAATTTTACTTTTAACAAAATTAAAAAGAAAAGAAATATGTATAATTTTAAACAGACCTAATGCTTACTAAAATAAGATGTGATCCACATTCTATGAATCCATACAACCTATTTTAGCAAAATTAGGGAAAACCTAATGCTACTGAATTCAGGTGCGATCCATGGTCAATGAATCCATACAACCAAAATTAGTAAAATTAGGGAAAAAGTAGACCTTTTGCTACTAAAATTAAGTACGACCACGGTCTATGAATCCATACAGCTAACTTTAGTAATAATTAGGTGAAAATAAAATTGTTGAAATAAAATGTAACTTCTTATTATTTCTTGGATAAGAGGATTTCATTACAATTATGTCACTCAATGTAACTAATTCCTATAGAATAAAAATAGGATGTTACTTTTGGTGTTCACCTACTTCCTAATTTTATTTATAGGTCCTAACTAGTTTAACAATAATAATTACCCAAAGCAAGAAATTTGCAGAAATTAAAATTTGTAGAAATTGAAATTTAATCTATGAAACCAGTAAAACATGAAATCCTTATGAAAAATAAACCTGGCAATGTCGTAAAACGGGGCTCTTTGCAACCTATCTATAGTAGGGAGGTCTCATGTGTACCATCTATGTATATATCTACTCTAACTCGTATGCACACCAAGGGCCCATGTGTCCACATGATCTCATGCGTACAAGTAAGTCCACTCACTTTGCACTGCCAAACAACTTTTATGACCAACTACTACGATGCTACTTTTCCCGACAACGATGCCAAAATGATCAGCGTTAGAAGTTTACATTTAATTTTATCAATCTGAGGGAAATCAAGGTTATATTTAAAAAGTAGCAATCTCGTATAGATTATATCATAGAACGTATATATTATATCGTAGAAGTTAATACTAAGTCTAGCTCAATTTTTAGTCCAAAATTCATGCGTACACGTGTACAAAAAGAAATATAAAAATTATGCAAGATTTAATAAATAAATGCAATTTATATTTTACTAATGATGTAATTTTACTGATGCAACCAATTACTTTATAAACTAATTTATGAAATATTTTAATCTAAGTGTGAGAAACTAATTTATGATATGAGGATCCTCGTGCAATATTTTTATTTTATATATTTAGAATGCAATTCTAACTAATCCTAATCTAATGTAGGGGCGAGAGAACTCAGGGACTGTCTATTAGGAGTCGGCCCTGCCTCCTAAGTTGCAGTGTAAGTATTTCTCCCCTAGTTTACCTTATCAGTAACTAAGTTTTATAATTCATACTAATATTTGTACATATGCTGTGAATGTAGGTTACAATTCTACAATTTACAAAATAGAAGTTAAACAAGCTACAAAATTGATACAGAATACCATATTTGAAGAAAATGTTATTTTATTGTTGGAGTTTCAACTGTACATGCTTCTCAGAATAAACTGCTACTATAAAATAATCCAAAACATAGTAGAACAATGCAGAACAACCCGGACCTTCTTCTAGGTCTTCTATGTACTTTTATACTAAATTAATACAATATGAACAACTTATTTTTCCATGTATTTGTCATGCTTGATTTGTGGAATGGTGACTGTACGTAGATCAAAAGATAATCTAAAACCTAATAATATTTATTTTGACTTGGAATTATAATTATTCCTATTGGTCCAAGTGGCATATACATAAAATCTTATCAAGATACTATCTATCTAACTAACTCGCAAGATGGTTGTCTAAGACTTTTATTTCCTTTATTTCTGGAAGTCTTAATAGTCTTACAATTTGCAAATCAAATCGTTACAATTTTTTTATAAAACTTTATCAAATGGAGATATTATCGCAGCCATTATGGAGAAGCAAGAAGATATCTATTTCCGTCCATGGTAATGTGTCGTCCATTTGATTATGCTATCCCCGATCAATAGTAATTGTTGGTAAATTCCTCTAGTAATTTTTCTTCAGTAATTACCTTTAGTAATTACTTTTAGTAGTTACCTTCAGTTTTTACCTTCAGTAACTACTATAAGTAATATACTTCAGTAATATGCTTCGATAATATGCTTCAATAATATCAATTACTGTCGTTTACCGAAATGCTATGGTTATTCTTCTTTTTCGAGGTGCATTCCAAAGGTTCTGTGATTTCTTTATCAATCATCTATGTTTTACCCTGCATTTCACTCAGAACTGGAGCAAATTTGATATAAATCAAATATAAATGTTAGATTACCATAATTGATCATTTTTTATAGTAAATCACATTTTATTAATAATAACTTCCATAAACATATCAAGTAATCAGGTAAATGAAGTGATTCTGATACAAAAATATGTAATAAATAACCACTCATCACCAAGTTTCACACAACTCCTTTTTTTTTTTTTTTTTCTTGAAGTCGTCTAGCTCTCTCAATAAAGTCTCATTTTCTTATTCATATTGATCTTGCTACTCATTCAGTTGACTAGATAATTCTTTTAGTTTCTCCTCTTGCCTCTTTAGAATGACTTTAGACCCTCATTATTTTAGTTTTCTGGTTAATAAACTTATTTTATTTTTTAGGGGTTTGACCTCATTTTGTGATTCTTTGAGGGTCTTCTTGGTTTGTTCAAGCTCTTTCTCCTTTCTTTCTATTTTTTGGGTATTCAACTCATAATCATTCTCTACCATTTTTTTGGATTCTCTAGAAATATTCAACATATCTTGAGCTTGATCATCTTTCAAATATATACCTATTGTTGATTTATGTTAATCTTGATCTATCATTTCTTGCATTGGCTTAGCCACTAGTGGACTTTTTCTTGAAAGTAATAATGCTCTTCTCTAAGGAAAAATGGAAATCCACTTGGGTGGTGGTAATCTACTAAGATTTTTGAACTTGCCTCTATTTATTATATTGATCCATATATTATTTGACCTTTTGAAACTTCTTCCAAGGTGTGAGGGCTTCCAAAATTTTTTATGTTTCTTCTTGAGACCCTAAGGATGGGACAAATGCTTCCACAGGTTTAATTAGTTAAGGAATTACTTTATAGACCATCAATGTAACTAGGGATAAGGCTAGAGGATAACCTCTACATGAAGGCATTATCTACCCCACCTAATTCTCTAGATAAATGACTGAGTGTGTCAGGGATAATGCAACTTGTCTATGCAGGGAGCCTTGGGTCCTTTCTAGAGGTAGTAGTTTCCTTAAATTTTGAGACCTTTATCTAGATTCCTAGATGGAAAAATGACTTGATATCAAAATTCTAGTACTTTATGTTTTTTTTTTGGTCTTGTCATGCCTTCTCTTCTTCTTCTTATCAAGACTATCTATTTGTTCCCATATTTTTTCCATCTTCTTCTAGGGTGTCTATTTAGATGACTTAGGTAATGTTTGTTGTTGAATTGAAGAGGGTATAGCCCTCTTATGTTAAGCAGTAGGACTTACAGTCTCTTCCAAAGGGTTGGATAATAGTTCTAAAATATTCTCTTGTTTAGTTCTTGTCTCCCTTATTCTCTAATGTATTTAACCAACTATTCCTTCTTAATTAGATTCTATAGTTGTAGAGCTTTTTGCATTTGAATTTTCTTTAGTGTATAATTTGTTGAACATTAAATTATCCTTTATTAAATTGAATTTGGCTTCCCTTTATCCAATGAGATATCTCATTCTCCATGATACCTCTATTTTAGACATCTTCCAGTGTTGATTTTTTAATTCTTCTATATATTCTTGTTTTACTTTATTCCAAGGGTTGAAAGTGCCCTTAATCTCATAGAAGGAATCATAGGATATAAAGGTAGGTGGAGGTATGGTTATTTCAATGAGAGAGTGGATTTATATTTCATCCTTAGGCTTCTAATATTTTTAATTTTAAGCCTCTGCTCATGCATGAATTTTTGTCTTTTTTTACCCTTTAGATATACATTGAATTTTTCTTGGCGTCATACTTCCATTTGTCTTATTTATTTTAGGCCTAGATTTTTCAATTTGCCTTCTTCCAAGGAAGCTCCTTTTTTTTGTGCATAGTTATCATCCCTAGATTAAGAGGTTACGGGTAATATGATGTGTGATGTTTATCGTTACCATTTTTAAAGCCCAAAGTATCAATTTTCCTAAAGACTTCTATGAAAATTACTTATTAAATAACAAATATTGGTAGAATATATACAAGGCATCCATAGCCATGCATCCTAACTAAGGTTCCTTAAAAAAAAAACCAGTCCCCTAGGACTGCTCCTAAAAAAAATTTACATTCTTCTAAAATTCTAGGGAATTGAGCCCCTCTTATTGCATAAATGAATGGAGTAGAAAAATAACCTATAAAAATATAATATGAAGAGCCTTTCCTTAGGTATTTGGCCCAATTGTATACTAGGAGGTCATTGCCCTTTTAAACATTACATATTATTCCTAACTTGAGGAACATGCTCAAATGTTGATACAAAATAAGATATACAAAAAATGAGGAGTATTTGAATTTTTGTGTTGACCATAAATGTTAGAGGCCTTCTCAAATTTGGTTTGTTATCAACTCAAAAAAATCTAGGGTTACTTCCCCTTGCATCATTCTATGAATAATACCCAACTGAGCCACACTAATAGATTTATTATTTTCTTGGCCTAGAATAAATTTCATCATACTTGATGCATCCTTCCCATATTTACTAAAACAATCAATGGGGATGAATTTCTACATGACTAGTCACGTTTTCTTGCCTTCTCATATTTTAATTGTAAGAAATCCATTTTATTATTTTGTGGCAGTTTATCAAAACATCCCCTTTCTTCCTCCTCATTGATGTGTACTTGACCTTCTGGTAATAAAAAAAAATTATTGATGCTAGGGCCATCAATTTTTACTCTAAACTTTTATTTGTGGCCCTAATTTCTTGGGCATTCAAATCATAATATTTTGCACAAGTACTTATTAGTTCATAACAAAAATGCACCTTAGTTTCCATATACTATGCTAAAAATTTAGTCCATATTTGTGCTCTAAAGCTTGAAGGTCTACTAGATCTAAAGCACTCGTAAGCATATAATCTCAACTTTCTAGTTCCATTGTAGACTTTGGGGTTGAAGCAATATTCAACTACGTCTATAAAAACCTCGATGTTAGAAGAATATGTGGGCATGGGTACTTTTGACATTTCTTGTGTGTGTAAATACTTTGTCTTCATCATTCTGAGCCATTACTCCTTTTAAACTTCTTCTTTTTGTGGTTCGTGCATGCCTTGAATTTATTACTCCTTATTTGTTTACTTTTTGGAGCATACCATACTATTCAAGAAGTTTCTAAATGCATTTTCATACCTTCCAAGGTTAATTTATTCCCATAATATTTTTCTAGCCCTATCTTAAAAATGAGGTTTTATCTTGAGGTAGCATTTAATGTAGACTTTCTATCCCAACCACTATATTTCCTTCCAAAATAATTTCTAGTGGGGAATATTCTTAATTTTAAATTTCATCCATTGATCTATGGTTGGTGTACCTTGGATTATGTGTCACTTTGTATATACTAATATCCCATTTTTATTTTTTTTTACAAGGAGACTTGACTATTGACTAGTTGACATCTCCAAAATTTAAATTTATTTTGACCAAGGTCCCATATCCATATTTATATTTGACATTTATGCTTATTGCAATTGCCATAAACCCTGATCATTTTAGTTCTTACTTAAATCCACCTTTTTTGTTATTGTTATAATTGCAACAATATAGTTTTGAAACCTTTATTTTTTTGTAGTATGCAAGCAATAACATTTTTCCAAATATTCTCCTACCCATAATGACATATTTTCATATGCTACCAAAGGAGGGAAAAATAAAATTTCTAGTTATGTTTGTATTGAGGTTGTCTTTGTGGCTACCCTATGCTTAATTTCTTTAACTTCCTGAGTTGTGTGGCTTTGAATAGACATTTCTTCCATACTGCCACTCCAATCCTATTTATTGTCCTTAAATCAAGGAGATCTTGGTCAACTTATATGCTTATCATGATGGATAGGAGGAATTTTTCCTTTTCCTCCTAGGTTATCTCATATTTGATTACAACTAGCTCCTCTTATCTTTCTATGACAGTCATTCATGAGTAATGAAGTCAATTGGTCCCATTCTGTGATTGAATGATGAGGAAGAGATTCATATTTATTGAGTGCCTTCCTCATAAAATATATCACTAATAGCCTTAAGGCCACATATTGATCCACTATATTGTGTATTTGATATATGAATACCAATTCTCTAAGGTATTCTAATGGAGTTCTCAAGCCTTTGTTAGTTTATTATAGTAATATTTCCAATAAATACTTATGTAAATTTTTCCATCTATTAGGTGGCTTTGGGAGACTCAAGAGGCTTGATCCTATCTCATCTAAATGGGTATGTGTTGAAGGGATAGCCATATAAGTTATGATAATAAATTTCAATAGCATACTTTATCTACATACCTCTGGGCTTCTTTTGTTGATGCAAAGTCATTAGGTGAATATGGCTTCTTGCTTCTCAAAAGTAGGTATACTGAGGTCTTCATCCAAAACTCGGTCTAGTATTAGCAATGGATTGTTTTGGTTTTCATTATGGAGCAGAGTTTCTAGGTGATAAAAGAGGTGCTTCATAAGAAAAAATAGACTAAGACCCTCACCAAGTCTCAATCCTACTCCTTGTTGTACTTTTGGGACCAATGATGTGTCACTGGGGTCCCATTGGATATGCCATTAAACTATTGTCATATATGATTACCCCTGCATGAGATAATCACACCTTATATTAGAGTGACACAGTGGGCCATAGTCAAGAGCATGTAATTTGGCTCAATTGAGGGTCTTTGAAAGTTTTTACAAGGTCAAATCCTTTTTAAGATGTGATATTCAAGGTGTTAGTTGTTCTACAAAGGGAAAGGGGTGTGAGAAAGTAAATAAACTCAAAAACTAAAATAAAAAGGGGTAATGCACTAGGAGATACACTAAGATATTCCTATAAAAATATGTTTGAATGATATGTGCTAGTAGTGAACACTTCCTCTCCTCGATATAGTGAAGTGCAATCAATATCTACTAGTTATATGTATTTATGAGAAGGTAGGTCCCATGAGAGATCCAAGCTAATAAGTTAATCAGTATAAAAATAGATATAGGTCCCTCAAACACACATACACTACCCCTACTCTGGTTGGCTATGCATAACAAAAAGAAGTGGACCATCACTTGATGGTTACAATCCAACAATATATGCAACAAGCAAGCCAACCTCAATGAAATCTACATCATACATGTCATCAAAGCATACCTAAAGTAGTTAAGTGTAGTTAAGATGAATGTGACAACCACTCTCTATGTCTACTCTGATAGGCCTATAATATGCTTAGTAGGAAATCATAGATAGATAATTTAATACATTGTAAATCTCTATATATACTAGAATGTAATCCATTCTAATGGTCAACTATTTGGAATTTACAATTGGTATAGTTGTATTGATTGAGACTATATACCTTTTGAATGAAGATTGAATTGTTTTCTAGCCTCTTGCTCAGTTCTTGTGCAAAATATGTATGTATGTATTATTGAGTAGTTATGAATTTCTATTAAAGCTAGGAATGAATAATTTTGTTACTATTATTATGCATTCTAGATTTCTACCTGGATTTATTGTTATAGTTCTAGAATGATTTGGAAATGCTCAAATTTATTCATGTTTAATTATTTAAATGCATATATAAAGTAAGCTAATAAGGTCCGAGGTATAGACCAATTGGTTCATTCAAACCCCATAATGGGGGCAGAGGTCCAAGGTTCAAATCTCGAGCCTCATCGGACTGAACGCTTGTCCCTTTCCTGGTGCTTTCAGAGGTGTAAAAGGTTTAAAATTATTGTTGCATGGTGGTTATAGGGGCGGAATGCACGAAGATCTGTGTGGCAGCTTCTAGGGCAGACAATGTAGAATACTGTGATGGCCATAAAATCTGAATAGCCTACTCGAATTCGTGGCGGCTACCGATTCCACCATGTAAATTAAAAAAAAAAAAAAGGTAAGCTGGTCTTTTAGGTAGTTTAGTCTAATTTTGGATTGCAATACTCTATGCACTATATCTCTTGATTTTGTCAAATTTGTGCCACTTTTAGCTTTGTTTTCTAACCCATTTTCATTTTTTAAATTAGTCTATAACCCCTTCATTTACTTAGATTATGTAACAAACCACATTACCAACCAAACACAAGATATCTTTTTTTGTGTTTATATATAACATGTTAAGTTACAACCAAGTATGCTTGAATCAACACCATGTAGGGAAGGAAGTAACTAAGATAATTATGACATGGTTAGTGTCAAATCTCATGATAGGAGTGACCAAATCCTATCCAACCTTTCATCCCATCATTATATGTATGATCCCTTGGTTTAACTATTTCTACCTCTTCTTTATTAGGAGTTTTAGTTACATAATCAATTGAATATCATTTCAATCCATCCTCCTAATTTCATTAATTGTAGTAGAATATCATGCATGTAACATTTAAACAACATATGAATATTACTATATTTACATCAAGACTTTCACTTGATTTCAAATATAAACCATTCCATCATAACAAGGAGCCATTTATTGGAAATCACAAAGGCATCAATTATTATAATTCATTCTTATCCATGGAAAATTGCTTGTTAATAAAATATTACATCATCTAATACTCTAGTAATCACTTTATAAGAATGTAAATACATCATTCCATTGGAAAGCAAATAACATTTAATTTCCATCATATTCAATATCTATGATCTAACTAATCATAATAGAAAGCAAGTATGACATCCATGCATAACAATAATTGCAAACCATAAAATAGAGTTTACATAACATATACCTTGGGAACCCTCACGAGAAATAAACCCAACCTCCAAAATATGTTTCTCCTCTCATTTCATAAAATAAAATTGTCATAAATACAAGTATAGGAAGGTATCCCACAGATCCTTTCCTAAACCAATATGAAATTAAAAGAACCATCTTGTTCCTTTTAAATTAAGATGCAAATAAGGAATTGCCATGTTTCTTTCTCTAAGACATCAATACAATAAATAAGAAACTTATAAATTCTTATATCTACTTATTTATGAATGATCATAGGTTACATATTAAGGAGAAATTTCTTTAGTTACCAAGAAGGAACCCCATAATTCCCTTGATAATGGAACCCACGTTCATTATCCAACCTAGATACCATTATTCCATTAAATCAATGGGATCCAGTAATCATCTAAGGTTTTTTGTACATATGGAGAGATCCCATACTCTCTCCAATATTAGATCCCATACATAATATTACTACATTCATTCACATTTCACTACTTAGACAATTTTCACCATATTTTTATTTTATCATAATAATATTAGGATCATCCATGTGGTTATCCTATAATCCCTACAAATTTTTTCCCATTTATTTGTTAAACAAGATTACATCTTATTTGTCTTGTAACCTATCAAATGAGGTTACCTCATAGTAAAATATAAATTAGTTTGTAATATATCAAATAAGATTACTTATTAAACACAAACTAACCTTGTAATCTATTACACAAATTACACCTTTAGATACAAATCAACCCTATAATATATCACACAAGATTACAAATAAACCTTGTAATATATCATACAAGATTACACTTTTTAAACTCAAAATATCCTTGTAATCTATCACACAAGATTACACTTTTTTGTTTAACTCAAATTAGCCTTGTAATCTATGAACAAGATTACACAATATATAATCAAAAATAAAAATCAAGATTACATATTGGCTAGATGCAACTTCGCCTTAACAAAAGGCATATTTTTACGAAGAGTAAAATATCCCCCAAATTTGATCTTGGGTTATATCTATTTGCTCTATCAAACTTATTCCTAAGTTTGGTCTTAAGAAACATTTGATTAATCAAGGAAATATTTGATTGAATCATACTTTAATATCAAAAGTATTATTGGAACTCCTTTTTAGATGAATCATATTACTTCAATATTGCTTTGATGTGTTCCACTACTTCTCCCATGGCTAACACTTTCCATGATCAAATCTATATTTCTCAAGGGTAACCCTCTTATAGATAATATGGGGAAGGTTCTATCCTTATATGGGAAGGAAGTCATTGAATTAATCACTTGAGTAGCCAATGATTAATTGGTCATTATAGTGAATAAATCACCCAAGCGATCTAATACATCATTTTGTTTCAATAAGAATGGTCCAATGGCATTTTATGCATGGATAATAATCCAACTAATCCCATGATCATTCACTTATAACCTTATCAAGAGAGCATAATATGCTTTCATTTGCTTTGTCCTTAAATAAGTAGGCTTAGTCAACCATCGTAGGTTAACTAACCAATGCAGACACCTATGTGGAAAAAGGGGAGTAAATCAATTAGTAGGGGTGGTTGGTAATAGATCGTTCATCATGCGATGTGCCTTGACATATTCAAGTGGCTAGTCCATAATATTGCCAAGCACCTAACTATGTTTTGTCCTGAGTTCATACAAGTATAAAGGTATAGAATTTATACCCACAATCCATATGGGAACTTTACCTGATGCTTTACCCAAGACCATGTGGTTTATCTTACATGAAGCTTTCCTTATTAACAACACAATCACTTGGGCAAGGGTAACATAGTATCGATCACCCCATATGGTTTTACTTCAGTGTAAAAAAAGGATATATTCTCACTGAGTTACACATCATGCAAATATGGTTACTATCCACCTAGAAACAATCATGGCCTTCATCCATCAGTAAACTGGTGGTTGTAGGATGACACAAATTTAAACCACATTAAGGGGACATCTCCCACCAGTGCATGACCAACTAAGATCACCTTATTTATGGTTGATTAAAATTAAAGAGTTGCTTTTCCTTAAAAATTACCTTTCTTCCCAATATATTCCATTTGGGATTATACATAAGGGTATTTATTAGATTCATTTCTACTTTTTTGTTGAGTGAAGCCCAATTCAATATTTTGTTAGTCACACAAGAGGAAAGAACACCAGTAAACCAAAAATACTATCCCTAGTCTCTATTAACACATTTTTGCACAGGTTGAAGATGATTAGCTGGATTTACATCTTGAGGAATACCTGTGAATATTGATCTGAAAGAAGATTTTATTGTCATCTGGTGATGACAGTGAGTCCTCTTCTCTAAATGCCTCAAAAGGGGTTCACAGTGAAATCCGCCCTATGTAGTCATTTTCAATTTAGGTGCTTAAATATCCCTACAAATTAGAGGATTTGAATATTGGTAAAGAGAGGCCTATTATCATCATCACCACCTCGACATAACCCAACAAGATTTTGAAAAGATATTTAGGCATATCTTGAACCTTGCTAGACATTGAGAGCATATAGAGGTTAAAATAGAGTCTTATCGAAACATAAAAACCAATAGCTCTATATTGATATACCCATGATTCAACCTGGAAACCATTATAATTTAATTTATGATGCTAATAAGTGAGTCGTGGTGGTGCTACCTGAACATGAATGACTCTAATATTTTTTGTGTAGGATAGTGAATGGCTATGAGGAGAAAAGGATTGAATCGAGGGGGTTTTATCTACCTCTTTCAGTCGATAGCCTCAAACTTACTATGTCATCCTCCATTGCCTACGTTGTAGAGTCAGGTTTAATGACTCCCATGTTCATATATAGAGGGTATTCATATAGGTTGATATCGCAGGTAAAAATATTCCAATTACACGAACCTCACCTATGGTGGATATCACACATATGGTGTTAATGGTGTCTATTCTATATTCAAACATATCGGGTATATTATGGGGAAGCAGTGTCAATCAAATAATAGCTAATATACTCTCGATGTATTTACCACATGCATCGTATTTGGGGAAGCTAAGAAATTAAAAGGATTTATACATATTAAAAGAATGTAACCATGAGGTAAGATGACTATGAGTACACCGATGGTTATGTTAAACAGTATGTTGGTCATTCGGATATTCCTAATAGCTCGATATTTAAATACTTTTAGGTAAATATATTATACCCATATGAATTAATAATTCAAAACATCATACCCATATGACTCAATAATTCAAAAAATAAAATGATCATAGACCTAACAATGGGCCTCTAATTATCATTAGAATAATCTAGTGACCTTCCCTTAGAACTTAAGCAATAAAAACCTCCAATTATCATTAAGGTATTCTAATGGCCATACCTTAGAGCTTACGCAATAGAATATATTTTAGAGTACTACTTTTTAAAATATAAAGATCTATAAGAATGCAAAGCATAAATAAATAGGAGTTGAAAAAACCTGATTCAAAGACTTTATCCATTCTTTTCCTTCATCCTCCTCCACACTTGTTCCCATTCAGCCCCTTTTCTTCTCTATATTGACTCTTAAAATATCTTATTTTGGCTAGATACCTTTAGTTAAAATTCTAGTACTCACTCAAGGCCTTTTTGGTTTCTGATCTACCAAGGTAGAGAGCATACTCCCTAAGCCCCGAATATTTCTTCTCCCATTCCATTGATTGTATCCCCTTTTATAGATTTTTCCCAGCTCTTCTTACCTCATGAGCAAGTGGGTATATTTATTAATAAAATATAAAATGGAACCTTTTTGGAGCTCACCCAAATAGTAGGATTCCATTTTTATCATTTAATAATTAGGGACAAGACAAAAAAGGGTAAAGTGGGAGTACTTTACCTATTTTAGGCCTTCCCTTTTTCCCAAGTGCACTTGCAAAACCTACATTAATACTATTGGGAAGGAATCATGTGACATAGATGATAGTTCACCCATTAGCCAAATATGCACATTTTAATTATTAATTTATGACCTTGTCCTTTTTGGGTCTTTTCAAAATTGGACAAATTTTGGGGTGCACCTAATTATAATAAATTAGGTTTATTTTAATAAGTCACTTTTGTGGAGGATAATTTTTCCAATTTAATCCTTTGTAAAATTCTTATTTTACTTTTCTCAAAATCTTACCAAAATCCTAATTTTATTCAAAACCCTTCCAATTAACTTGGTAGAGTGTAGTTAGCTTCAATTAGGGATTTTATAGAATACTTAGGGTTTACTAACCCCTTGGTTTTATTAATTATACCCTTTTATCAATGCTCAGTAGCATTAGTAGGATTTGGTCAATTGTTTAGAATTCAAGTGTTAATTGATCTTTTGGATCAATTAATATCTTCTAGGAAGTCCAACGAGCAGGCTATGACAGATTAACAAGGCACGTAGGAGATGGCCTTCTCCAAAGGTTGACTCAGAGGTTATTGTTTCTAAGGAATCCAATCTTGATCAAGGTCTTGAGGGTGCATCTCATCCACTTAGGTGGATTTTGGACAAATATTATTTTGGCATGCTCGGTGGGATACGAGTGTCCAACTTCATAAAAGCATCTACCCAAAATATTATTAAGAGTTTTTTGGCATACCTAGTGGGACCCAAATCCCATAATCCCCTTACAAGGTAACATTTCTAAGATCTACAATAATCAAATTTAGACACTCAAAATCTATCTAACATACCAAGATCTTTTTGGCATGCTCCATGGGACACGAGTTTCCCACTTTATAAAAGCATCTACCCATTGCTTTACCAAGAGTTTATTGGCATGCTTTATGGGATAAAATTTCACCATTCCTATTTCAATCACTCAAAGAATTCAATATTTTTGTGAATTGTCTTAACCTGACTTGTAGAGACTTGTTGTGGTCATTCCATAGCTTGCCCCAAATTTGGGGACCCACCTTAAATTTTTTATTTTTGAGGAGTTTTAAGTGCTAATTTTGATAGATTTTATGGTTTAGCATTGGCTAATGTTTTCTTGTTTTACTAGTTTTGCTAGTGTTTTAGGTTAATAGGTTTTGTTTATTTTGATTAGTTTTAAAGTTTTCCTTTATTATGATTTTCAATGAGTAAAATTTTTGAAATTAGTTATTTGATTGCTTTATAAAAAAAAATATAATTCTAATAAATATATATGTGTATATATATGTTTATTATAATTATGAAAATAAAACATTCAAAAATAATATATATATAATATAATCTAATAAATCAAAATAAAAGAAAAAGTAAAAAAATAATAAACAAAGAAAGAAAAGATTATATTATATTATATAATATTTTCATGTTTATCGGTATTTAAAGTATTTAGTTTTAAAGCTTTATTTTTTTGTTTTGTTTTTTTTCAATGCTAATTCATGTGTCTTTTACGTGCAGGTAAGAAGAATACAAGTGGTGCATAACAAAAAAGAAAAGTAAAACAAGGGGCGTATGAACCAAAAGTAAAATCATGAGATACATTACTTTAATAAAGGGGAGACGTTATGAAAATGAAATCAAGTGAAAGCCAAATAGAGGGAAATGAAAAAGAAGAGTCAAAACACTTCGAAACTAGAGAAAGAGAAATGAAAATATTGCAAGGAAGTTTTAAATATTTTGCAGAATTTTTGCATCTTATTGGCAAGAAAAGAGGAGAATCATTTATGAATGTTTTGGTTTAATGCTTATTTTATTTTCTCGGTTGTTTATATTTATAGGCAATTTTTAATGCATTTCATGGTTGCATTGTTGAATATCTGAAAACAGAGAATTTGTTTTGTTCCTTAGAAGCTTGCATCTAGCTTATTTTGGGATGTGCAAATGCAGTTCATATTAGGTTGGGTTATGTTCAGAAAACTCTCACATCTTGGATTTTGCAGGATAGGGTTGCATGAAACTGCTATTAGTTTATTTTCTAGGTTTTCTACATTTTATTTCTATTTCAGATTTTATTTTTAATTTTTCTTTCTTTTTTGCAAATTTTTTTTAAACTTCGACGATTAAAATAAAAATTAACAAAAAATTAAAGTGACAAAAATAAATACATGGGTGTGAAGAATGAGTTATAATATTTCATCTGAAACAAATTCGAACTCATTCCGAAGCCATTTTGATTTTATGAAAATTATTTAAAATTGTTGTTTAATGCAAATTTTTGTAATTTTGAAATTTAATTTTTTTCATATTGAAGGCAAATTAGATTCTTTCAGATTTACATTTTTTTTTGCAAGCAAAAATGAACTTCCCTTTATGAAAATTTAAATTTTATTAAAGGGAGGTAAATTTTAATGGTATTCCATGAGCTACCATTTTTAGAGCAATAAATCACCTTATCTTTATGAAAATTCATATTTCATTAAAGAGAGGTAATTTATACCTTACATCAAAGGCTATCATTTTTTTAAGCATTAAATTATTTCCTCTTTATGAAAATCATGATTTCATTAAAGAGGGATAATTTATGATAACATTTTAAGGCCATTATTTTAAAGCAATAAATTATTCTCTTTATGAAAATTAATTTCATCAAAGAGAGATAATTTATTTATTATATCAAAGGCTACTATAGCTACAAAGTGGGTCATCCAAATTATTCCATATTGAGGTTTAAATCAATATAAAAAGAATTATTTTATCATTTGAAATTCATATTTAGAGATAGGTTTTAATATTCTACTTCATGCTTAAAGTAGGATTTAATGCAAGATAAAACTTGTTTAAAATCTACTTAATAAAAGAAGATAAAATCTACCTAAAACCCTCGAAGATAAAAGGAATTAAGGATTTACATCGTGGTCATATGAGGACCAATTCACATTTATATTTCTTTAAATTTTATAAACAATCATAAATATAGCATGGTCAAATAAACCAACACATGATCCTTGTTAACAATAACTTGCAATCACTAAGGTGTTCATAGCATCTAATTGATATATCTTCATTGAGATTATTAATAAACATGTGCAATGCTTATATAGCGGAACCTTGGAGAAGTTGTCTTGTTTTAATTTATTTGCAAGAGAGGGTTTTGAGATAAAAATCCTAAGGTGAGTGTGGTTTTGAAATTGGGTAAAATTACCACTCAATATTTTGGTGCTAGAAGGAGGACCTGAATTGTTTTATTTTATTTTATTTATGCTATATTGTTCATTTTTGTTATAAATGCTTTTGAATTGTTCATGCAATTAATAATATGATTTTGGTATAACCTTGAGAGTTCTAAATTGTTAAATATTTCAAGTCTATTTGATTAGCATCTTTGGCCTCTTTTAACACTCAATATTTTGGTGCTAGAAGGAGGGCCTGAATAGGTGTTATTTTATTTATGCTAAATTATTCATTTTTGTTCTAAATTCCTTTGAATTGTTCATGCAATGAACAATATGATTTTGGTGTAACTTTGAGATATTTGAATTGCTAAATATTTCAAGTTCATTTGATTAGCATCTTTAGACTCCTTTAGAACTCAACACTTTGGGAGCTAGGATGGCCTGAATTGATTTATTTTATTGCTATTTAGATGCTAAATTGTTCATGTTACTTGAAAGATTTATTCAAAGACATTGGTCTTGACTAATGAGATTTTGTTGATCACTTTCATTGATTCTAACATTCTCTATTTTGATGATGCATTAATGCTAACCTATTGTAAATGTGAGAATGTTCTTAAATATTATAGTTTAATTGATGTGTATATTTTGGTTAAATGCTAACATGATTATTTATATGTTAAGAATTTGATATTGGTTAGTCATTTTATGCTTCTGACCTAATCGCGTGAGCGTGCACCTAGCTACTGTATTGATCTATATCATCATGAAAGCATAAAGATTCACACAAGTACATAAATTGAACAAAAACAATGTAAGGTTTCTTGTATTAATATTTGAATGAGCTTTGATTACAAAAATTCCCTCTTAGGGTCACTTGAAAGATGATACTGATATTACAATTGCCAATTCCCTCAATAGGGTAGGCGCACTTATAGTGCTCTATTGATTAGTCACAAATTACCTTGGGGTGGAGCTGACCCCATTTTTCGTGATGTGGAAGGATTTGGACATAAGCTCCTCTTGCACCTGTCTCCCTACGAACAAGAAACAACAAAACATGATTAAAAATATTGATAGCCTCTCGTGATGAGGCCCTTTAAGGAAATATGTATGCAAATGACATTAAACTAGTAAAACAAGAAAACATAAAGAAGGACTTTAAACTATTCTAATTTGATCAATAATTATACTACAACATGAAGGACATGAACAAGCAAATGATGCATGGATAAAATATCAAGTTAGGAGAAATAAAGTGCATAAAAGATCTAATATAATCCTACTTAATACAATGCATGAAATGACTAATTCCTACGATCATATTTTCTCTAAAATGCAATTAAACCTATGAAAAGATTAATATAACTAATCTATGCAGTCAAAAGCAAAGAAATTAAGGTGATCAGTAACCTGTTGAAAACCATAGCTATGGTGGGCGGTCTACACTGTGAACCATGGCTAACAGCCATAGTTTGACCTCGGATAGGTTTACCCTCAGAATTAGGGGCAGTGGGCTTGACCTCCTTGTCCAAATTGATGTTCAAGGATCGTCTCTGTTGTCCTCAGATTGATTTGGTGATCAATTTGATGTGAAGGGCCTTCATTTACCTAGATTTATGTTTCTTGATCCTCCTAAGCACCTAGGACATCCATAATGCAATTCATCATGAATGGTGACAAAAGGGTCGGGGATTAAGTGCAATAGCTCTATCTCTTAGTATACTCAATGTTAGTGTATAATTCACCAGGGCTTCACTGCTCAAATATCCAATGCTTGCTCTCTCTTTTTCTCCCCATTTGGAGGGGGTATTTATATCATGCCCTTAGGGCTAGGGGTGGCTTCATGGAGAAGCCAGGACCAAGAAGGGTGGATAGGATAGTTGGTATGGAAGCCTCTAGAATATTTTGTCCTTCAACTGTCTCCTTCTAGATATTTTGGCCATTCCAACTGATTTGGCTTGGATGGAAGGCCTAACTGAACTTTAGTTAAGACCGCAGGTCACAGTTGTGGTCTAGACTACAGATCACAGGTGTCAACCATAGTTTAGACTGGAGACCGTAGGTCTGGGCTATGGTTCAGACTGCTTAGGCTAAAATGCCTAAATTGAGTGGTTAGAACCACTACTCTATCTTGGAGTCTGTCCAAGATTCTTCATATGGTTTTGTAGCATGTCCATATGAGTAGTCACCCTTGACATGATGCATTTTAGGTGTCTACAGATACCTATTTTGAGATGTGTTGTGAGATCGAACAACACTGAGCAAAAATATACATCCTAAAACAATGTCGAAGGTTCTATGATAATCATTAGTCTGATCAACATTAGATGCCCTAGGTCCAGCAAAAGGACGTGCATCCTGGAATCATTGGTTCCAACTTGGAAAGGCTTACATTTGAAAATTTTGCACTCATCATCAGACGTTCGGGTAGCTTTGGTGCTACAATAGGAGTTAGGACTATATAACCGAAGGATGAGAGTTACAAACAAAATTTCATATTTGCTATTTACCCCAAGCAAAGGGGGAATCTTATGATAGTTGTTAGCAATGATTCGCAAGAACAAACATAATTTTGACAAGATCAAGGGATCTACGATCTCCGAGATCTTTTGTTGACTTTGATTATGACATGAAATTATGACTACCCCCTCAAGTGACGAGTCGATGAGGGTAATTATAATGTATGAAGTGACAAAATTGCTTGACCATAATGAATGATCCTGAACAACTTTAGATTCGAGACTTTTAATGCCTTGGCTAGGCCTGGTTCAGCTTATGATTGCAACTCTTAGTAGTATTTGCACATCTCTATCCCATGGAGCAGTCAAGCTAATATATCCATCTTAGGAAATCAAAAAAATACAAATGCAATGAGACTTGTGTTGAAGCACATTGTCAATGATTTGCTGAAAGAAGATTATCACAAAAATTATTGCTGAGAGGCTAAAAATATGGTTGAGAAAAATCATCTCTGAGGAGCAAGGAGGGTTTGTTGTTGGCCGATAAATCTTGGATGGGGTTTTTATTGCTACAGAAGCTATTCACTCGATGGAAACTTCTAAGGAGAAAACTATGTTCATTAAGTTGGACATGGCCAAAGCCTATGATCGGGTCAGATGGTCCTTTCTTTAGAAATTTCTTGTTGCTTTTATATTTGAGGAGGAATGGATTAGATGGGTGATGAGCTATGTTTCTTATTCCTCATTCTCTGTTCTTGTTAATAATGAGCCATCAGAGTTGTTTGAGGCCTCAAGGGGATTGAGGCAAGGAGATCCTTTATCTCCTTATTTGTTTATCATTATGGTGGAAGGGTTGGGAAGATTGCTCAAGTCTCAAGTCATGCAGGGTCTCATTCAGGGGTGGAAGTGGGATAGTAGTTTGCCACCTCTTTCCCACCTTCAATTTGTTTATGATACTGCTTTGTTGGGAGTTGCCACTATCAGGGAAGCTAGCAATATTGGATAGTATCTTGATATATATCTTGGTGCTTCTGGACAGTTGATTAATGAGGACAAGTCTTATATTTTCTTCTTCAATACCCCTCCTCTTATTCAAGCCAAGATTGCTCGTATTCTAAGATTCTAGGTTGGGACTCCCCCCTTCATTTATCTTGGTATTCCAATTTCATCTCACCCTCTACCTAGATCTTCTTGGCAGTCTATGCTTGATAAGTTTAGAAGGAAGGTGAATCACTGGACTTTCAGATGGTTATCCACTGTAGGTAGAGTGTTTCTTTTTAAATCTATTGTTCAAGATTTACCAATTTATAGATATTTTGTACAAATAGCTCTCTCTCACTTCATCAAGGACATGGATTCTTTGTCAAGACAATTTTTATGGTCTGGAAAACTTGATCAATCTAAATGGAGTCTGGGTAGGTGGGATTCTATATGTAGGCTGGTGCAAGAGGGAGGCCTTGGGTTGCGACATACAACTCTTTTTGGGTAGGCTTTGGCTGCAAAAATTTATTGGATATGGTGTACCTCTCAAGATCAAATTTGGGCTAAAATATTATCTTGTAAATAATTGAGAGGTATTTCTGAGGCTGAAATCCCTAGAGTCAGATTGGTTGGGAAAGATTCAGTTATCTGGGACACTTTGAAAATAGGAGCTAATTTAATCAAGCAGGTTTTGTTCTGGATTTGCAATCAGGGATCAAATGCTATTTTTTGGGAGGATTCTTGGGATGGCCACCCTCCTATCTTGAATAAATATCCTAGGTTACGTTCCCTAAGCATTTTTTTCTTGGAAGTAGGTTGGTCTCGTGTGGAGGACTTTAAAAAAATATAGTATTTTGGAAATATGGAGATGTACAGGTGGAAAGATCCACAAGAATGACCCCAGGGGGGACTGGCCAAGTATAAAGAGGTGCTTGCTCTTATTCTTATGGGGAGGCCTTGTTATTCATTGAGGGGTAAAGAGATTCTGGCTTGGAACCCTAATCCTAAGGGAACCTACTCGGTAGCCTATGGTTATCAGGTTCTTGATAAGCAAAAGTATGGGAGTCTTCCTGTCACTTGGTGGAAAAAGGTGTGGAACAAATTTGCCTGGCCAAAATGTAAATTCTTTCTCTAGTTGGTAGCTCATAATAAATACCTGACTTTCGATAATGTGAGGAAGATGAGATTTCAGGGTCCCTATTTTTGTGTCCTTTGTAGTAATAATGCGGATGACTCTTCTCATTTATTTTTCAATGCTCCTTTGCCAGAGACATTTGGCACCGTTGGTGGAGCGCCTGGAACCATCCATGTTTTCATGTGTTGTCCCTGGTGGAGGTTTGGAGTAGTCTGGGTAGACCTCCGGCCAAGGTCCTTCTTGCATCATTTGGAAAATTTGGTTTGAACAAAACCAACGCATATTTCAGGGCATTTATTTGGTTTTTCAATAGATCTGGAAAAGAATCCTGTATATGGTTCAAGAAACCATCCATAGCAAATGTGATGTGGACCCTCTTTTTTATTCTAGGGAGGAGAAGGTACAACAAGCCCTTGGTATCTTTGGGGATGATGTGAACTCTTCTAGCCCTAGTAGGGTTCCTCAGCTCAGCAAGAAGGTTAGGAGATATGGTAGGTGGAGACCACCCCCTAGAGGAGTTTTAAAAATTAATACTGATGGATCATCCAGGGGTAATTCTGGACATGCTAGGATTGGCGGTGTTGGGAGAGATTCTACTAGTGGTGTCAATTTTTTCTTTTCCATTTATAAAGGTGTTCACTCCAACAATTTTATGGAAGCTCTTGCAATTCTTGAGGCCTTGCAGAGGGGGTTTTCTCTTGGCTGGCATAGGATAATCTGCGAGTCTGACTCTCAAATTGTGGTTAATATTTTAAACAGTAAAATGGTGGAGGAAGTTAATTGGCATTTGGCCTCTATAGCCATTCAGATTCTCATAATGAGTGAAGAGTTTGAATTTATATCCTTTGTGCACATTCCAAGGGAATGGAATGTGGTTGCTGATTACCTGGCCAAAAGGGCTTCTGAGCTGCTAGATCCTTGGAGTATCGATAATTGGGAGAGTCTCCCTTATGGGGACTCTTAACACCTGTGGGAGTTGATCCACAAGGATGTATATACTTAATGTGGTTTATTCTTGTTGTATTTTTCGGGTGTCATTCTAGTCTAGTGGTTTTAGCCTATTTGGCTGTTTATTTGAGTCCTGGTTGGAAGCTCAGTTGTACTCTGTAATACAGACTTTTTATCAATAAATTTTTACCCCTTTATTTAATAAACTTAATATTTCAAACATGATTTTAAAGACTTTTAAACCAAAGTATTACATTTTTTTGAAAGATGAGAAAATTGTTTGTACCATAAGAGCTTAACCCTTAGGCAAAAACTTAAGTGGATCCAATTAATTGAAATAACCCTAATCTTGGGTATTTTAATTAAACCTTAGGGGACCTGGATAATTTGAATATTGTATTAAAACAAAGGATAAGAACATGAGCCTTAGAAATTAAATCTAGCATTAAGTACTTAAGTACAAAATTTTCATATTTCAAACTAAAAATAAAAATAAATGAGGGATAAATCTTGTGCCACGAGCCTAACCATAATATTTGGTTGATAGCAAAATACTTTCAACATTAAAACAATATTTCTTTTGGACCTTAGTGGAAAGTGGGAATATAATGCATTAGACCTAATATTTTGGTTATAAAATCAAAGTAGAAATTTAATGTTAAACCTAATTATTTGGGCCAAGTGGCCTAGATTTAACCACTGTAATAAGGGTAGATGGCCTATATTCATTCACCTAAAGTCGAGTGCTGGCTTTCGGTTGGTCTAAAAATAAATGAATCATAGTGCATAACCGTAATAAGGGTGGATGACCTAGATTCACTTGCCCAAGGTTAGGTGTCAGCATTCAATTGTTGGAAAGAAATAGACAAAAGACTTGCTTTTCAAAAAATAAATAATAATAATTTTAAGTGACACATTGATTAATTAAAATTATTTTTAACATTAGACTTAGGGCATGAGAACATTAAGGTTGGTTTTAATCTTTCTAGGAAAGAAGAAATATTAAGGCAATGCTTTAATTTGAATAATATTTTTTATATAACCCTAAGACTTTGGGCCTTAATAAATAACGAAAACCTTAGTATTAATTTTAATACTTTGGCATAAAAAAAATTAAAATGGAATTTTAATGTTAAATTTAATACTTTGGCCCTAAAATTAAAAGCAAAGATACTTAACATGGAATTAAACAAAATACTTTGGACCTTAGCAAATGACCTTAGTATTAATTTTAATACTTTGGCATTAAAATTAAAAAGATGTTAATGTTAAACCTAATAATTTGAACCTAAAATTAAAGAGATTAAACCTTAGAAAATCAATTAATAAAATTTAATAATCACCAACCTTAGTAGCAATAATAATAATAAGAAAATAAATAAATAAATAAAAATAACAATAGTATAATAATGAGAACGACCATTATTTTTTAATATTTTTTTTGCCAAATGCAATTTGAACTATACAAAAAAAAATGCAACTTGAACTAATCTTGTTTATCTTTTAATTTACATAATGGAGTAACAAAACAATTGAACCAAAAAGCGAGAACTAAAAGGGAATGAAAAGAAGCAGAGAGAGAATTCGGTGAACCTGGACATGATCTTGACTAGCTAGTGCATGCCAACTCAACATATAAAGCTTCACAAATATACTTTCAATCAGTTGGATAATCCCTGGCTGAAATTGAATATCTAAATCAAGAAAATCCCCAATTGGACACCTCATCCTCTCAGTTGAAGACAACTCAAATAGCCAACTCATTTACCACTGTAAACCATTGAAATACAACTATAAACCATTGATAAATTCAAATTTGTAAGGCTATAAATAGCCATTGAGACCCCATTTCAAAGGGTCAGATTCCACTGTTAGCAATAGACTTTAGAATTTTCTTTTATTTTTGGTAGTTGGTGGATGTCCGCACCCTTGGCATTGTACTTGGAAATCTATAATTGTAATCATCTATAGCAAGCAATCTTGAGAATGTACCCCTTTGAATATCTTTATGCAATGCAAAGTACTATGATTCTTGGTGTAATTTGCACATGATGATGGTGGTTGCATTTGAGTTAATTCTAGTATTTTGTACCCTTTCCCTTTGAAGATGGCACCATCTTAGTTTAGATTGTGTGAAATTTGATTAGACTAAGACTGGTTTATTCAGATTTGGTTGTTGCAATAGATTCCTTACAAGGCTTCAAGATCACAATGGCTTGTTTTATTTTTTTTCCTACCCCTTCCTTTTGATTTTATTTGATAATTGATTATATTAAAGTAGTTTAGACTCATATTCTAAGGCTTTACTTAATGAATATGCACTTTATTTCTTTAAGTTTTATAATATCTCTTTAAATTTCTTTCAATATCATAATCAGAAGGTAGTAAGCCTAGAATATTGCTTTTACATGTAATTTACCATGAAAGTTATCAAGAATAGGACAACTGCCTTGATAATTTGCAATAGATTAAGCCTAAATTAGACTCTAAAATCAAAATTAATCACTCACCCTTGTAATAGTTACTTGTGGCCCTAAACTTTCCAACATGCATTCTTTAATTTCCTCTTTATATTTTGAATAACCTTACCCAAACCTTGAGGGAATCAAGAACCCCTTTCAAGAGAGGGCATCTTGTCCTAACAGTTAGTGTATTTTTGCAACTAGAAGATATATCACTGAACACAATCCTTCAAATGCCTAACATTACTACTTTTCTAGTATTTACTTAGAATATTTTTAGAAGCTTTATACCTCCCTCTTGACTTCAACTTATCCCTAGAGTTTTTCTTATTTTTATATTGAATATGTCCCCTTACAAAGAAGGCATACTTGGATGATACCTACATGGATTATTACCTTATTTTTTTAGATAACAAGGACACAACCACATCCTCAAACTTTAAAGTAATTGCAATAGTACTATGAATGGCCACAACTAGATTATCCCATGAATCTAGTAAAGAACATAATAAAGTAACACACTTGTATTCTTTAGATATGTTAATAACAACAAAGGATAACTGACTTACCATAGTTTTAAATGCATTAATATGTTCTATTATAGAATCCCCATCATTCATCCTAAGGAGATACTCATTTCTAAGAAATAATTTGTTTACCAATGACATTGAATAATATAAAGCCCTGAACATATCCTTAGCTTTTTAGCACTATTCTCTCTAGAGATAATAATTAAAATTGAATATACAAGGCACAACTAAATATTACTCTTTGCATTCTTTTCTAGATTCTCCCAATTTTCTTGTGTCATACTGATGGGTTGCTTTCTTGACACAAGAACCCATTGATCTCTTTCCACAAGGAGATCTTCTCCAAATTTTAACTCTTGCCATTAAAATTTCTATCTCAATTGAATTGCTAGCCATTTTACTTCATATAGAATTCACATGAAAAAATCTCCCACTCAAGAATAAGTCTATTAGGGACCCAAGATACCCTTACTCTTCTTAGACTGAGCCAAACCCTAGTAATAAAGGCACCCCCTTGAAGCTAGTAACCTTTAATACCAAATAAAGATATTGATAAACCTATTATAGGAATAATGCAAATAGAATCATAAAAGAGGTAAAATGATCATGCATACATAATAAATACAAATATTTATCATGGAAAACTTTAACTAGGAAAACTAGCAAAAAACTCATAACCATACCTCTTTCTCTAGATTATTCACTTTTAATGAAGTAGTTTACAATATATGGGTATTTTATAGTCTCTAACAACCCTAAACTACCATGTGGCATTATAATATAATTGCTATACAACCATGAGCTAAAACCACCCATATCTTCTAATTAAGGAGCTGACCCCAAACCCACACATTGTGCGAGTGTGTACAATATTTTCCTACAAAAGATACAACATATCCAATAGTATTAGCATATAACATTGTATTTTCTCTACCACTTTATTTCTCTTGAATGGTGTAGGTTACTTCAAGATATTATTCAAAATTTGATGATACATATTCCTTATATTCAGTAGGAATGTTCATTCCTAAATTAGGTTTAGACTAAGTAGATCATTCCTTGTTAAAATTTTGAACTAGTTGTATCATATCATCTAGTTCTATTTTACTTTTTCTTCACAGTGCAAGGACTCAAAATAATTTACATTTCTTTTAATATCCTTACTAATAACCACTATTTATTTAGTTTTATCTATGTAGACCTCCTTTAGAAATTGAAAACCATACTCTTCCATATCCATTTGTAAGTTTCTCTTATGGTTTTCAACATATGTTTCTATTGAACTATTCTTAGGGAATGTTCTATCAATATGTTCTACCTCATGACATCTTCCACATCTAAAAAATATGTTTCCATAATCCATGGTTTGGGTCAACAATGTACCCCATACTTAAGAATGATTAATTTTTGTAATAGTTTACTAATATCTATAATGACCAATACCAAAGCAAAATAGCCAATACTCCATATTTTATAGTTTGTGAAATATCAAGGAATTCTCCCAAAGTGTTTTATATTTCCTTGAAGGTATAAATTTCCTATAATTCAATGGGTAACTATTGGCATTTTTGCCACACTAAAAATAATTTTTTTAATTTGTCCAAGAATGAAGTACATATAGTGGTGAAATAAAAATTGGACGAAATGATATTTGGATATTTCATTGTGATAGATATTTTCTCAAGCTTTCCAACGATATATTACAATAGACAATCGGGTTAACAGATCAAAAGTTATGGCTCTGGGAAACTTTACCACCGAAAATCAATTTCGGGGCAAAAAATCAATTTCGGGAAGCAAATGCAATTACAAAGTCAAAGAAGTCAAAGGTTGATTTGCTGGGAGAAAGTGTAAAAAATTTCCGGAAATGCCATTTCGGCCTCCGGAAATGCCATTTCGGCCTCCGAAAATGCCATTTCGCCCCTAAAAATGAAAATTTCCAAAAATGAAACTTTCCAAAAATAGAAACTTTCCAAAAATGGAAAATTTTCGAAAAAAAAAAAGAAAGTTTCCGAAAATAGCATTTTGGAACCCGAAAAAGGCATTTTGGAACCCTAAAATGGCATTTCGGCCCCCAAAATGGAAAATTTCCCGAAATTGAAACTTTCCTAAAATAGAAACTTTTCTAAAATAGAAACTTGCCGAAAAAGGAAAATTTTTGAAAAAGGAAAATTGCCGAAAAAGGAAAATTGTCGAAAAAGGAAATTTGCCCGAAAGGGGAAATTTTAATGACAAAATTTAATGGCTATGGCAAACCAGAAGATATTTCCTTTGATTTTCGTCATTTCTAAAGGCGTTCTCCTAACAGTTTCATTCCCTCTCTAAGATAAATTTAATGTGGAGTAAATTGTTGGTGCAATGGTTGATTTTCAAAGCGTGAAGGTGGTTAGAAGTCAATGCATGTGTACCGGATCATGGTTTCGAAGGAATATTTCCAAGGGTAAATTGTCGTGTTGATGTCTTTGATCTACAAACATTTTGCCTCCATATGCATTTAATGAAAGAGGCGAAAACCTTTATAAATACTAATCAAATTTACATTGTAAAAGAGGTTGGACATTTTGCAAGAAAACTTCTTAAGTTATCTGCATTAATAGAAGAGACTTGGCTTCTGAAATTTTTAAGCATTATTATGTGTGTGATTTACTTCTATTTTTAAGTATTTCTTTTTATGCTCATGTTCCTACTGTTAGGTTTCAAATTCTATTTCTGGATTTAAAACATTGTTGGTGAGTGATTAAGTTTTGAAATGTGATCTGAGGGTTGTCCCTACAAAGGTGTGAGTAAAATTCTACTGCTTTCCTTCTGTTATATTCTGTTATAAAACTTGGTTGAATTTTTGTTGTTAGTCTGTCCCAATCCTACACCTTCGGCCTGTGGCCATATTTCCCTTTCTTTCCATTATTTTTAGTTTCTTTCCAGCAACTCTAGTCTTTAATAGTGTAGGATTTAGTAAGGGAACCAACCCTCTCTAGATATTGGTCTGAAGGAATTTTATCTTTCCCTTGGCCTTTCAATGTTGGCCGAGTCTAGGGTGCACAAGTGATAATATCTTGAACTTAGGAAAATTTATGACCAACAATAACCCATACATCCTAACCTAGATTGGTACTAGGGAAAGATTTATACTTTTAGGTGCAAATCCTTCAAAGCAATAGGTAAGGAAGAGTCCTACTCTTCCTATAAACTAAGGACCCCATGTTAGGATTCTATCTCTTTCCTCCATAGAAGAAACAATGAATTAGACGAAAACTTTGGGAAGAAATAATAGACTCACTCCTAGAGACTTACATCTCCTATCAATCCATTTTCTTAAAGTCAAAGCCCCTGATCAAGACCCATTTTACCAATTATTACCTTATCTTTGAGCTAGGAGGATCACTACTCTATGAGGTACTCCCTAGCCTCTACTACTAGGGAATATTCTAATAATTTAGATATATATGGTATTGGCCCATATAAATAACACTATAAATTGACATCTATTGATATTTACTAGCAATTATATTATTTGAACTAGAGCTTACATATACCAAAACTCAGTACGTTGATAATATTATTTCTATAGTGAACCTACAATAACCTACATGCAAAAAATTAAATATAATGAAGGGATAAATAAAAACTTAGCTAAAAAATTGTATGCCCAAATGGAATGACCTACCTCATTAATGTCATAGCCCTATCATTTTTATTCCATTTTTTCCTTTGATAAAGCTAATTGATTGTATCCAAATAATATCATTAACATGTTTTCATAACAAAATTATTATTTTTGTTATTAAGATCTTAATCAAATAATTAGTATTTATATTTTATGTGCCTTGAATTCACATAAGTGTACATTCAAGTGGATTCATGTTTCAATAATTGAAAAGAAAGGATGCATCTTTTTTTTACCTATGGATTTAGGATAACTCCTCGCTTATCTATCAAAACTAATATAACCTAATGTATGTAAAATAATAGAGAAGGAAAAAGGATGTGAGAAAGTGAAGTAAATAAAATATTCATGATCATAGGAAGAAAAGTGTTGATCAATTAACACATTTAGAGGGAATCGAATAATATTAGTGTGATCCAATCTATAAATAATACTCAATAATAGAAGAAAGAACTATAAAAAAGCGAGAGGGAAATACCACAAATATTATTCATCCATAAATTGAAAGATCAAATTACATAGTTGATCTATATGCCACGTATAGTCTTTCTATTATAAGTAGAGTGGGATCATAAGTACAATCTACTCTCCCAAAGGCTCTAATTATTGATATTACCTTGGTCATTTTTACCTCAATGGTCTTGTCTATTTATTCTATCATGAGGAGCTATCCTTGGAGAAATTTTTCTTACAATCTTGTTTTGAGTCCTTCCTCACCTTTTCAACAAACATATTTAGAAAAACATACATATTTGTGTACCCTTAAAGTCTACTTTATTTGTTAGGTATGCTCTTTAGTTACACAGTTATTATATTTTTTTCTAGCACGTCTATCTATAATATTTTCATGTAATGACCATAGGGAGATAACAATGATGAGATGCAAAATAATTTGAAATAAATTAGATCTACTAGAAGACTAAGATATGCAATAAATAGAAATAATATAAATGACTACAATGTAGCTATGGAGGAAATGAGCACTCCATTAATAAAGCTATTGAACTACATTGCATCGATCACCATTGGATGGTGATCCACACAAAATTGTACTAACCTCTAATCTTCTATGTACTCGTATCTCTACGTGTCTACATATCTATCTATATGAGGCCTTTATTTTATAGGTAAAATAGAAACCATGGCCAAAACTCTACCTAGTTGTGCAAGGGACAACTTACACATATATAGCTTGCACATTGACACTTGTGCATTTATTACATTGCATGAAGTAACTAGATAATTTTCCCTTAAATTAATCTAATGTCCTAAGTATGTACCTTGGAAGATACATTTACATGACCCAAATGATGTAATAGACTCTATTTCTAACACCCCTTGTATTACATTATTTGGGTATTAAAGAATTTAGTCTTCAATATGGATCTTCTTCTTCTTCATATTGAGATTTGTACTCTTTCTCTGCATTCTTTGTAACCTATTCAAGAAAATAGCTAGTGTCTCTGTAATATGTCATGTTTATTGATAGAGCTTTCACCTCATATTCCTATGCATTTTCTTCCAGTTCTTCAATTTATTCTATCCTCTGAACCAGGTGATATTTTTTATTTCTCTTTTGATTATCCATTTGAGGATAATTGGATGGTCGCTAAAATTACTATTGTCAAGGGTTTCTTTGGTATTGTTGATGTTGAAAGTGATTCCCATTATTCATATGATTCCCTTGGTTCTAGTTTTTGGGATTGTATCTGCAATAGCTGGTACTATGACCTTTCTTTCTGCATATCTGATAGTACCATGTTTTCCATCCTCTTATTGATGAAGCAATATTTCCCTAAGGATTATCTTTTGATGCCAATGTAGTGTTAGGCATTTCATCTATCATAGTGTTTTCTACTTCATATTCTTTAAGTATATTAATTAGGTCATCAAAATAAGTATCTTTACTTAAGATTTGTAAAGATGTTACCAAATGCTTATGGATGTTTGGAAGTGCTCTCATGGTTACTTGAGTAAGAAGTTCATCCTTAAATGTTTCTTCTAAGGTTAATAATTACCCTTTAATATCTGCTACCTTCCTTAGGAATAATTCTATGATTTTTCCACTATTCATTTTCAGTGAGTGAAGTTGATTTTGGAGATGAAGAATATTTGCCTTATTCTTTCCTTCAAATATTTTCTCTAGGCTTGTCCATGCATCTAATTTTTTTTTTACTGAATTGATATAAGGTTGAATCTCATCAGTGACAACAAAGGTTATTATCATTAAATATTTTGAATAATTTTATTCAAACTTTAGGATTTTAGTTTCATTTGTGGTAGGTCTCTGTGTTTTCCCTTTGACAACATCTTAAAGTTTTTCATATACTAAGATTTATTTTTCTTTATTTTTCCAAGAGAAATAATTAGGACCATTGAGTAGTTGAGATTTAGCTAGCAAGAATTTGTTTGATGCCATTTAAATCTTCCTAATATTAAAACATATATTTGTAGGCTTCATTATGTCTCCATAATGTTAATGGAGTATGATATAGTGATTTTGTAAAATTAAGTTTAATTTATGGTATATTTTGCACAATTTTTTAAAGATAAAAAATCAACTTTTCTAACACCTTATTACTCCTAATTGAACTAAGCACTTTTCCAATTTTGAAGAGGTTTTAATGTTGGATTCCTTTTGTCCCTATTGAGAAATTTTGAGACAAGAAAAAATATAAATTTCCAACCTTTGAAAATATTTAATAAACCTCTTTAAATATCCCTTTATGGTTGATTTTAATAGTTTTCTAATTTCCAATTCCTAGTTCGATGTTGTATTCCTTATACCTCCCAAATTTGGAAAATTAGAAAAATAATATTTGCAAGTAAATAAATTTCAGAAATAATCCTTATAACTCCAAGATTATATTTTGCAAATATTAATAAAGTATGCTTGCTTAGTAAAATTCTAATGCAGAATATTCCAATAATATTTCCTTATACCTCCAAAGAACCTTAGGTTTTAGTGCAAGCAAATAATAAATCAACCCTTACCTTATAATCTTCAATGCTAGTGGATTTGTGCTATTTGGAATGTAGCACTCATGAGATTCAAGGTCTCCTTTGACCTACACTTTCTTCTTCTTCGTATGGCACTCCTTATCAACCTTGAAATGTGTTGTCTCCTTCTAAATTTAGGTGCTTGCTTTATGATAGTGCTTTAAATGCACTTCTTACACCTTTGTATGGTTGTAAAATCATCTTCACCTTCCAAATGAGCTACGTATTGCCTTCATTGTGCTATGCATTACCTTCCAATATTGCTATTTGACCTCCTTGGCACCTTAAATAGGATGAGTTGTTTACACTTTGTGAAAAGTATCACTTGAAACATTTTTGATAGATTCTTTCAACATAAACCTTGCTATTATGAGGTTTGTAACTCCTCCCAAGCGTGTGTAACTCCTTTAGAGCATGTGTGATGTCTTTAAATCATGTGTAATGTCTTCTTGGTGAGTTCTTGAGTCTTCGCATACGTTGGATATTATAGAGCATATGTGCCAAGTGGCACTCGAGGCTTATGCATGTGAGCCTCCCTTGTAACATTTATTGGAGCCTTTATCTTTCCTTCTACGTAAACTTACCTTTTTTCTTTAAATGCAAGTAGTATCCCAGTATCCTTGACTACTTCTATGTATTGGATCTTGGATATTTGATGCTCCTCCATGGTGGTTTTGTGGTAGCTCCTTGTAGTCTTCAATGGAGGACTCTCTCCTTGGATATACCAAATATTTTTCATTTGCTGCTGGTTTGTTTTCACAACAGTTGAATGCTCCTTTTGATTAATTTTGATAATACTCCTTTTACGTAGGTGATTTATTCCTTGTAGGCTGCCCTTATACATAATATTTGGCTGATTTTTACTCCTTGTTATGCTTCCAATGTTGCAGGTGATACGTACTCTTCTAGGGCTTGATTTGAAGATTGAAAATTGGTGTTTGTAAACACCTTGACTCCTTGGACATATGGGCACTTTGGTGGCTCCTTTATTTTACTAGATAAAACATCCTTGCTACCCCCTGTAGATAATACTTTTATATTTCCAAAAGAATAAAAGTGATGCTTCTGTAATATATAGTTTTTACACCAAAAGGAAGATTTTTTTATATGTACTCTTTTCCTTTTTTTGGATGATAGATGATCCAAGTTAATGGCAATTTTGAATATGAATTCATGCTTTCTACACTAAAATAAACCCCTTATAATTTCCATGAATATTAAGACTTACAAGGTCTCTATTTGAGGTTTCCTTCAAGTATTTCAATGGTGGTTTTCTTCTTCATATTTTGCTTCTAATGGTGGCTTCTATAGGCCATGAAAGTGCTACAGATTTTGTGCTAATTTTTATCCTTTCAACAACATAAATTAATTGAGATAACTAGTTAAAAAATCAACTACTATAGTGTTTAACAATGCACCTTTTCAATGGTAACAATAATCTCACATTAGTTCTCCACTAATATCTTTAAAATACACTTAAAAACTTCACTACAACCTTTCAAGCATAATCTGGAATGAACCCATGCATATTTTATTACAAACACAATTGTAGGTCAAGTCTTATTTTTATTTCAAAGTAGAAGATAGGTAGTTGATAGATAAATCTGAAATATAATCAACCCCTAATGTGCAAATGAACCTTAAAATGAACCCTTTCTTTTTGCACTTTTGAAGACTATAATTCTACTTTACCTTATTGCATATTTAATCTAAATAAAGTGCTCCAATGAATATAATAAGTAATCCAATTAATGAGAAAGCTAGCACCAATAGGTGCATACATTTTTAAAATCTTTTGTATCTCTTTTACCACTTTTATAGAGGATGTGGATCTTGGTGTCTAAGATCACCAAGTTGTTGCTTTGAGTAGGATCTTGTAGATTTTTGTAGATTATCTTGAACAACTCCTTCTTCACCGAAATAAGATATCGAACTTTCTTTCACGAGCCTTAGATTTGGTGGCTTGTCCTCCTTTTGTGTTCTTCTCCTTATACAATAGATTTAGAGAAGTCTTTGTCTCTGAAGCGGTGACTTCTTGCTATGAGAGGCAATCTTAAAATATCCTAGATTTGGTGAGATTCTTCTGTCTTCAAGTCTTCTTATCGAATTTTAACTTCAAGCAAGATCTTCTTCTTAATATTCTGAATGTCTTGAGGTATTTCATTGGATTCTTCTTCTAATATTTGGTACTCCTTGCCAAATTATTCTTCACAAATTTGGTACTCCTTGACAAATTCTCCTTCTCTTGGGCTTATTGTTAGATGGCAATAATTATTCCAAGTCCTTCACTATCAGGAGCTTCTCCTTGGTAGTGGATTTTAGAATTATTGAGTTGTTATTGATGTCAAAGTTCAACTTGATATAAAGAAAACAATGGATGAAATAATAAAGGTAAATATTTATCCTAGTGATGTATTATCAAATATTGAAATATTTAAATTAAATATTTAAATATTTCCAAGTGAAGCAATGTGCTAAGGTTGAAAATATTTATCCTTACCTAAGGTTAAAATATTTCGTGAGGAGGGCTGACCTTATGGAAGTGAAAATAATTAAATATTTTGTGAGAAGGGCCGACCTTATGGAAGTGAAAATAATTGCATATATATACAATACCAAAATTCATTTCAAAGGAGATTGTGTAGGCATCCTCAATACATCCGAGCAATGGTGCAATGAAACTTGTGAGCAACAACAAAGAGAAATTCATGAAGCAACGACATAGTAAAGATAGTGAGCAACATCACAATAAAGTTAGTGAGTAATGGTGAAGTGAAGTTCATGATCAACGATGTAGAGATGTACTGAAAAGAGCTTGGACGACTACGAAGAAATATAGTTTTAGTTGAGCAACGAAGAAAGAGGTGAGAGAAGTTGTACTTGGAACCAACGATCAGAAGTAACAATGAGCATCAATAAAAAATGTGTAAGGAGTCATAAAATATGTAGAAGGTAGACTAGTTATTGGAGAAGGTAGACTAGCCATTGGGATCCAACAACGTCTAAGGAAATATAGTGTAGTCCAGTTTTTATGGTGCATTCTATCATAGAGGAGGCTTTGACCAAGCTTAGCCACATAGAGGACTTCACATGGGGTGAGCATACTCAATATATCAAATAGAAGAGAAGAAAGAGCACATTCCTCCAAATACCATATGTGAAGAGAAATATTTGTCAAGATTTTTGATTCAGTTCCTGTAAACACAATCAAAGACATTTGGAGGCTTATATTTGTGCATGGTGTGGATTCAATCTAGAAATCATCAGTATTTAAACCAAGTATCAATTAAGCTTTGATTTTTTGATATGAACCCAATATTAGTCTTGACACATTATATAAAAGCAAAGTGATGAAAATAAAGTTGGGCGGAGGAGCTACGGATGATCCAAAGGCAAAACATTGAAAATGTTGAAGCATAATAGTGAATGATACAACAAAGTGGTGCTGGGTTGGGTGACGTGAACAAAATTATGACTCTGGAGTGCATGCAAAAACCAAAATAAAAGAACTAGCTATTTTGTAATATTGTAGTAAGCAATCAAATCATATTCGAGCACTTTCATGTTTGAGTGACATTGCAAAGATAAGTGTGTTATGAGAGTGGAGAATGAAATGTATTTGATATAGACTAACATAGCGAGTTCATCAAGTGATGCAGTAGAAGTCTGGTCATATCAAAAGAATTGATAGCTCAATTTCCTACCGAAGATAAGTAGGAAGAGTGCCAAAATTCAAAGTCATTTTAGCCAAAGCAAGGAGCAATCAAATTTGTAGCTGAAGTGGTTTGTTTCCCATTGGTAAGGGTGACAGTTGAGAGACCAAGGTTTGAGTCTTGTGCAAAGAAAAAATATTTGAAAAACAAAAGGAAAAGATAAGTGTGCCTTCATTTATATTTGAAAATGAATTTTTATTATAAAGTATTGTTAAAACATTTTGTATGAAAGTTTCTTTATAAAAATCAAATATAGGAAAGAGAGAAATTATTGAAGAACTAAGGGAAATATAAGAAGTACTTTTTATAAAGTTTTATTTTGTAATTTTTGGAGAAATAAGGATATAAAGTGTTTGATTTGATATTTAAATCTAAAGAACACAAGCTTATATTGAGAGGGGGGTGAACAATATAAGACCACTTTTTAATTTTCTTTACCAAATAATATTATCCAATATAATCAATGGAAATATCAATAGTAGTAACCAAATAAATGCATAAATCATCACACACAATAGAGACACCAATTTAATGTGGTTCACCCAATGTGGGCTACTCCACGGAGAAAATCTTTCACTAAAATTTTCTCAACAAATATTTTTGGAATCCTTTACCTATTATAATTTTTATGGACCTCTGTCCAAAGGAGACACCAATCCCCTAATTAAGTTCATGGATCTCTATCAAAAGGAGATACCAATCCCCTCAGCTGGTTCATGGATCTCTATCCATAGGAGGACTCCTTCTCCTCTACTCTGGCTGGTGATCCTCTAGAAGACTATTGCCTCCATTGCTCTGGCTTGTGGATCTATCTCCACTGAAGACTTTGTCCTCACTCAGAATATATCTATCCTCACTATCCTAGCTAATGTATATATATCCACTGGAGACTATTGTCCTCTAATATGTCACGTCCAAAGCTTGCTCTCAAATTTATCTCAAATTTACACTAAACTTAGTCCTTCAGTCTAGCACAAATCTACTCAATATCTATCTCTGATCTACACTAAACATAGTCCTTCGATCTAGCACAAATTTGCTCAATCTCTATATCTATCTGCACTAAACATAATCCTTTGATCTAGCATAAATTTTCTCAATCTCTATCTCTGGTTTGGCATAAACCTATCCTCAAATTTACACCAAACTATGTCCTTAAATCTATCCTCAAGACTTGAAACAAAGCTTGAATCAATCACAAATCAACTCTTCTATATCTGTTCCAAACCTAAACTCAAGTTTTGAACAAATCAATCAATCAACTCTACACACAAGTCTTCTCAATGACTTACCTCAAATCTATTCACAAGTCCTCTCAAGGACTTATCCAATCTACTCTTAATATCTGTCTTCAAATTTATATTTTAAGATTCCACAAAACCTCACACCAATCTATCCACAAGTCTTCTCCAAGACTTACCTCAAATTTTCTCAACAAGATCTCACTAGAACTTGCTCAACCTACTCAACAAGCCTTCACCAAGACTTACCTCAAATCTGCTCAACAAGTTCTCACTAGAAGTTTCTCAAACTGCTCAACAAGTCTTCACCAAGACTTACCTCAAATATGCTCAACAAGTTCTCACTAGAACTTATCCAATATGATTGTAAGCTTCCACAAAAGCTCACACAAATATGTCCTTAAGTCCACTCTAGGACTTACTCAAATCAGCTCACTAGCTTTCACAAAATCTTGTTCAAATCAACTCAATATATCACAGAAAACCTCTTCAATCACACAAACAAGTTTCACACAGAATCTTGTTTTAATCTCACATAAACATATAGAGAATGGTTAGAGACTCAATATTATTTACACTCACAACAATGCTTAATCACTTTCATACTCTCTTGCTTAACCACAAAAATATATAGAAAATGGTTAGAGACTCAATATGTCTCACTCTTGCTAGTGCGATTTGACCTTAATACCTCCCTCTTTGCAGACATACACATCAACTAGCAACCAATTACACTATTTCTATGGATGAGATCGAAAAGGGGAAATATCATATTTATTTCTCCTTTATATGACCTTTCAAAATTTGTGCAACCTATCATTCACTACCACATCACTGAAAAAAAAATCACATGCACGTTGTTTTGGTTATGAAGGAGTTGCTTTTTGCATTGTTAAATAAGTCACATGGATTTTATCTTCGCTGCTGTATTGTTTTTATTTATCATCTCATAATCGAGCACACCACCTTTCTAAGACTTTGACTTCTCCTTTTTTATATATAATTTGCCCCCATTTATAAGGACGTCGACACTTTACCTTTTACTAAGGTTGTTTCTACCTTTTAATAAGGTTTCTTCTATAGAGAGGATGTCGATGGATGATTTTAAATACTTTACCTTCAACAAATTTAGCCCACAACCATTTAAACTATTTATATTTTTTATTTTAAATTATTTAAATAAATAATTTAAATCAAATAACCTTTGGCTATGATTTCAAATTTGGACAATCAACCTCTCTTTAAACCTTGGGCCCAAATGATAAATTAAACCTTTCTTTTTACCCAAATATTATAATAATAAATATTATAATATTATTATTTTTATTTTAAACCTTCTTCTCCTTACCTTTTGGAAAAACCATTTGATTAAATTAAATGATGATCAACCTCTTGACATCAATGACAATAAAACTTGCTCATATTTCCAATAATCTCCCCCTTTGTCATTGATGGCAACCCAATTACCTTTTACCAATTCCTTAACCTTTTATGTTCTACTCCCCCGAGAAACTACTCCCCCTGACTGAATGCTCTCCCCCTAACTCAAATCTCTCCCTCTTTTTCATAAATGGCAAAGGGTCACCTTTGGGGCTTGGGGCTAAGAATGAGTCTTTTAGCTTAGCCCCTCCCCTACCTCCTCTTGAGGTTGTTAGTTCTAGTGTGGGAGTAAATCTACTCCCATATTGCAATGCTATTTTCTTTTGTCAACTTTCTCTTTCCATACCTTTGAAGTCATACCTTTTTGAACTTTTTGAGAATCCTCTTTCCTATCCTTGGAAATTATGGAAAAAAAATTCTACACCATCTTGCTATATGCCCAACATTATTGCATTTGTAGCACTTAATGTTGTGATTCCTTGAAGGTTAAATATCTTGTAGTTCCTCTTGGTGAAGCCATATCCATTCCTGTATTGAACCCTACCATTTACTGCCTTGTGACCAAATTGATTACAAGAGTAACAATACCCTTGAAAGAGATACTTGTTGCTGAAATTTCCATATTACTATCTTTTATGTGTCTTGCACTATGAAACCTTGTGTCCAAACCTGTGACATGAGAAACATCATCCATTGAAACTACCTTGCCTTGACCCCATTGGTCTCCTAGTTTCTTTTACCCTATGCTAGTCCCCGTTCCATTTGTTCCTAATTTGTGCATTGTTTCTTTCCTTGTTGAACTTTCTATTATCGAACTCATCCTTATAGGTCTCACTCTCTCTTACCCTCTCTTCTTATGAAGCTTCTTCTTCTTCAGAGCTTGAGATTGATTCTCCTTTTTCTGTTTCTTGTTTCCCTTGTTCTTATTCAAAACTAAGTCCTATTTTGGTGACTGATGATCTTTGTGCACTAATAATCCTATCCATATATTTTGAATTTTTCTCAACCTTGTGTAGCTTGTCCTTAGAGTCTTTCACTTCCATTCTTAGTGAAACTATCTCATGTCCTAATATTTCACACTATAGATCTTTTGTCTTTAATTTTTCAGCCATACCTTCTTCAATTTTCCTTACCTCTTCAACCTTAACTTTAAAGTTAGTGAACTCTTGTAGAAATTTTTCTTTTGTTTTCTCATATTCTTGAGCTTGAAATATTAATTCTAAGTGCTCCCTTTTTAATTCTTTGAGATCAACAATAAGTCTTTCACATTATAGCTCTTTTACCTTTGATTGTTCAACCATACCTTTTTCAACTATCCTTGCCTTTTCAACCTTGTATTTCAAGTCAAAGAGATCTTGTAGGAGTTTTGTCTTACATTTCTCATCCTATTGTATTTTAGCCTTTAATTCTAAGTTATTCCTTTTTAACTCAACAAGTTCCTTAAGTATGGCTTCGTCTTTTTCTTTTTATGAAATTTTCTCTTTTCTTTGGTCTTCAATTTCTTCTATTGTCCAAACTAGAGTTTATTTTTCATACCTATTTTGACTGTCCATGTTATCATTTTTTGAACCATCCTCTAGGACTTTAAATATGAAAGTATCATATTTATATTCATCTCTACTAAACCCATTGCAATAACCTACATCATGACTGATTTGACCACACATAAAATATTCTTTACCTTCTTGTGGACAATAAGTTGCATGGTGACCTGCCTTCCTACATATTGTACAAAATTTTATCAATCTGGAATTTTATCCACTGCTTGATTCATCTCTTGAATCTATTTCCATTTTTTCTCCCAAAATAACAACATTGAATTCATCTTCCTTTTCTTTCATGACCATGTGTGTTCTTTTCTTCTTGTGTCTCATGGTTCTAATTTTGTCTTTCTTTGCCATTTGTGTTCTTGTAAGATCTTCCTTCAAGTTTTTAAGCATTTTTTGAAGGAACCCGCTCTGATACCCATTGAAGAACACAAACTTATACTAAGAGGTGGGGTGAATAGTATAAGACCATTTTTACTTTTATTTCCTACATAATATTATATAATATAATTAATGGCAATATCAACAGTAGTAACTAAAGCAATGCACAAATCATCACATACAATAAAGACACCAATTTAACGTGGTTCACCCAACATGGGCTACATAGAGAAAATATTTCACTAAATTTTTCTCAACAAATATTTTGGGAATCCTTTCTCTATTACAATATTTATGGAACTTTATCCAAAGGAGACACCAATCCCCTAATCAAGTTCATGGATCTCTATCCACGGGAGATACCAATCCCCTCAGCTGGTTCATGGATCTCTATCCATAGGATAACTCCTTCTCCTCTACTTTGGATGGTGATCCTCTAGAAGACTACTACCTCCATTGCTCTGGCTTATGGATCTCTCTCCACTGGAGACTATCCTCACTCAAAATATCTTTATATTCACTACCCTGGCTAATGGATCTCTATCCATTGGAGACTACTATCCTTTACTATGTCACATCCAAAGCTTACTCTTAGCTCTATCTCAAATTTACACTAAACTTAGTCCTTCGGTCTAGCACAAATATTCTCAATCTCTATCTCTAATCCATACTAAACATAGTCCTTTGGTCTAGAAAATTTTTACTTAATATCTATCTCTGATTTGTACTAAACACGATCCTTCAGTCTAGCACAAATCTACTCAATTTCTATCTCTAGTCTGGCACAAACCTATCCTCAAATCTACACCAAAATCTATCCTCAAATCAATCCCCAAACCTTGACACAAAACTTGACTCAATCAAAAATCAACTCTTCTATATTTGCTCCAAACCTTAACTCAAGGTTTGAACAAATCAATCAATCAAATCTGCTCACAACTATTCTCAAAGACTTACCTCAAATATGTTCACAAGTCATGTCAAGGACTTATCCAATATGCTCTCAATATTTATCTTAAAATTTGTATTGTAAGCTTCCACAAAAGCTCACACCAATCTATCCATAAGTCCTCTACAATAATTACCTCAAATTTTCTCAACAAGTTCTTACTAGAACTTGCTCAACCTGCTCAACAAGCCTTCACAAAGATTTACCTTAAATATGCTCAACATGTTCTCACTAGAACTTTATCAAACTACTCAACAAGTCTTCACCAAGAATTACCTCAAATCTACTCAGCAAGTTCTCACTATAACTTGTCCAAATTTATTGTAAACTTCCACAAAATCTCAAAAAAAAATGCCCTTAAGTCCACTCTAGGAATTACTCAAATCATCTCACTAGATTTCACAAAATCTTGTTCAAATCAACTCAATCTATCACAGAAAACCTCTTTAATCACACAAACAAGTTTCACACAAAATCTTGTTTTAATATCATAGAAACATATAGAGAATTGTTAGAGACTCAATATGCTTCACACTCACAACAATTCTCAATCACTTTCAGACTCTCTTGCTTAACCACATAAACATATAGAGAATGGTTAGAGACTCAATATATTTCACTCTTGCACAACACTCAATCACTTTCAATATCTCTTCCAAATCAAATCAGAATATAGAACAATTTTTTTCATAGAACTTGAACTATCACTCCAAAACTTCCAATCAACTAAGCCCAATCAACTCCACTTAACCAATCACTCAAATGAAAGCTTAGTCAACAATGCTTATCAAACAAACCTTACATAACAATGATACTCATGATATTTCACAAACCCTAGTTCAAGATAGTTCTCAACTTCACATAACAATGATACTCATGATATTTCACAAACCCTAGTTCAATATAGTTCTCAAATTCACATAACAATGATACTCATGATATTTCACAAACCCTAGTCATGCACATGAAGGCTCACTCAAATATTTCCAACAATGCTTATCAAACAAGGTTTCTAGCATCAACTTTCATTCCAAAAAACCAAACTCAATAATGCTTATCAAACAATCCTTTTCACTCCAACTTAGCATTCACAAAATCCAATCCAAAAATATCACACTCACAAGGAATATGTGCCCATACCTTTTGTTTGATGAAGAATTGACCTCAAAACCTGTCTCAATTACAATTACCCTCTTTGCCAATATCAAGGGCTAGGTAGCAAGAACCTTCTCAAAATTTCATTCATATATTCCCTCAAAATATTTCACAATACAAAACATTGGATCTCAAATACACCTTATAATCTCATTTTCTTTCAAATGTAGAATTCAAAATATGTCAAAAATAAATTCCTTATTTACACCTTATAATCTCCTTCTCTAATGTAAACAAAAATTAAATTACAATATCTTCTTCTAAAATTTTCAATTTCAATCAAATCACCATTACCCCTTTTAAAAAATAACTCACTCCCTAAAATTTATAACTCCCACAAGGTATGTAATCTTAACAAACAAAAATTTCAACTATCCCTTTCAAAAAATAAATCATACCTTAATCCTTATAACTCCCAAGATATAAACCTTATTTCTCTTTTTAAATTTTAATCAAAAAAGGAATCTTTAAACATACCTTTTAATAAAAAATTATTGTAAGCGCGGATGAGTTTTGATCCTCTAACCTATAGCATGTCAAATTTATTCGTGGCCACTTGCTCTATCTGCTTGGATGGAGATATAACAAACAAAAGATCTATTTAACTCCTTCGTACTCTTCTAACAACAAAAAATTGATGCTGCTGCAATTTGATCTTAAGACCTCTCTCTTTGCAGATATACACATCAACTAGCAACCAATTCCACTATTTGGACAGATGAGATCAAAAAGGGGCAATAGCATATTTATTTCTCCTTTATTTAAACTTTTGAAAGTTATGCAACCTATCATTGACTACTGCATCACTGAAAAACAAATCATATGCACATTATTTTGGTTTCAGAGGAGTTGCTTTTCATGTTGTTAAATAAGTCACATGGATTTTATCTTTATTTTTGCATCGTTATTATTTCTCATCTCATAATCGATCACGCCACCTTTTTAAAACTTTGACTTCTCATTTTTTTATATATAATTTGCCCCCTTTATAAGGACATCGACACTTTACCTTTTAATAAGGTTGTTTCTACCTTTTAATGAGGTTGCTTCTATAGAGAGGATGTCGGCAGATGATTTTAAATACATTACCCTCAACAACTTTATTCCAAAACCATTTAAACTATTTAAATTTTTAATTTTAAATCATTTAAATAAATAATTTAAGTATTAAATAATTTAAATCAAATAACCTTTGGCTATGGTTTCAAATTTGGATAATTACCCTCTCTTTAAGCCTTGGTCCCAAATGACAAAATAAACCTTTCTTTTTACCCAAATAATATAATATTAAATATTATAAAATTATTATTTTTATTTTAAACCTGCTTCTTCTTGCCTTTTAAAAAAACCATTTGATGACATTAAATGATGATCAACCTCTTGACATCAATGACAACAAAACTTGCTCATATTTCCAACAAAATGAAGAAGGGAAAAAGAGAATTATTGACTAGATTTGGAAGGCACATAAAAAAAAGAAAATTAGTTTGTCAAGGCAGATTTGTAAAGCACATGCAAAAGGAAAATCATCATTCTTGAGGCATATTTGGAGGGCATAGATTTGAAACAAGTCAAGGCTTCAAATAATAGAGTAAGTGGATTAAGTGCACATATTCTCCCAAGCATTCAATTAACAAGGAAGGATATTTCAACCATTTCAAGAAGAAGAAAAGGTGCACATGATAGTATAAGAAGAGAAAGGTATTAGCATCTCCAAGTCAACACACAAGTAAGTTATCTAAGCTAGACTTGAGCTACCTTTAAAATGTAATAAATGTGAGATATGTGTAAGTGACAGACTTAATGAATGTGAAGAACATCTTTGTCATTTGAAGTTTACTACATTAGTGCATATCATTCTCTATATGTTCATGATGATAAAAGAATTATGTGTTTGAATTGATTTTAGTTGAAGAAAGCAAACTCAATAAAAGGTAAAGAACTTGATGTCATTATCAAGAAAGTTTTGGAGCTGATTTGAGTAGGTTTTGGAGTAGATTTGAGCAGTGTTTGTGAGTATATTTTGGAGCAGATTTGAGTAGTGTTTTTGAGTAGGTTTTGGATTAGACTTGAGCAAGGGGATTGGTGTCTCCTAGGTATTGGTATCCATAAAATTGAGCAATGGGATTGGTGTCTCCTATGTATTGTTTTCCATGAAATTGAGCAAGGAGATTGGTATCTCCTATAGATTTGTGTCCATAAACTTGAGCAAGGGGATTGGTGTCTCTTGTGGATTGGTGTCCACAAACTTGTATAGGGGATTGGTGTCTCCTATGGATTGGTGTCCACAAAATTGTATAGGGTATTGGTGTCTCCTGTGGATTGGTGCCCATGATTTTTATTGAAGAAATATATAAGCAATATTTTGTCGTGGTTTTCTCCCAAGAGGGTGTTTCCACGTAAAATATTTGTCTCTTATATGTATGGTGATTTGTGCATTGTTTTATTATTGCATTGATATTATTTGAGGTTATTGCTTTGGAAAGAAAAGAGAATATTTTTATCTTATACTTTTCACCCCCTATTAGTATAAGCTTGTGTTCTTCAATTGGTATCAGAGTCGGTTCCTTCATGAAAGCCTAATATATTGAAGGAAGATCTTACAATAACACACATGGCTGGTCAAGAAGGTTTTTCATAAAATAGGACACCACTATTATATCTGACTAACTATGCTTTCTAGAGCATAAGAATGTGAAATTATTTTATGGCAAATGGCTATGACATGTGGCAATATATTGAGGATGGGTTTACACCACCTAAAAATCCTCCCATGGATAGAGATGGCAAGACACTATTTAAAAATAATTCCAGGGAAATTAATGCAATATTAAGCAGGTTATGTGAATCATATTTTGTGAAAGTCATGTAATGAAACTCAAAAAAAGAAATATGGGACAAGTTACAAAGAACATATGAAGGGGATGACAAGGTTAAAATTGGCAAAAATTCAAACCCACATGAGAAAGTTTGAAGATTTTGAGATGAAAGATGAGGAAGATATTGCCAAGTGTCTACTTCAAGTTGATGAGGTTGTTAACACCATTTATGGACTTGGAGAAAATATTGAATACTCTAAGATTGTTCAAAAAAATCATAAGGTCACTTTCTATGAGATTTTATGCAAAGGTTTTAGAAATAGAAGAGATGAAGGATATTAAAACCTTAAGCATGGATGATCTACATGAAATTATCACAACCTATGAGATGAGGATTAAAAAATATCAAACATCCAAACGAGAAGCAACATTTAAATTTTCAAAGAAGATAAATAATAAGGAACCAAAATCAAGTGAAGAATCAGGCAATGGAGAAGAATCTAACTTTGTGCAAAGGAATAAGAAGGGTCCAAGAAAATACAAAGGTATGCATTTTGTAAATTGTTTTAATTGTTGTAACCTTGGTCACTATGCAGATAATTTTCCACAAGCTAGAAGTAGTAGAAGTGAAGAAGAAAAGGAATATAAGAAAAATAAAGAAAGAAAATTTTATCATGAAAAGAAAAATGGCCATGGTCAAAGCAAGAATGAGAAGAAAATATTTCAGACACAAGAAATGTTTTTATGTTGAAGAAGCAAGCAATTCTTCCAACAACAGTGATGAAAGTCTTTCAAATAGTGAAAGATAAGACATACTATTTTTGGCCATATAAGAGAAAGAATATGCTCCTGTTGTCAAAGGCCAAGAAGAAGAAAAATATTCAAAAAATGAATAAGAAGCCATGGTTGAAATAGAAGAGTAATTTGTGGTTGCTCTTGAAGAGTTGAAGAGGGTTAGAAAGAAGAACTCAATATTAAAGGCTCAAGTATAAGAGGATGAGAAGACAAAGGTAAAGTTGTCACAAGAACTCATTGACTTGAAAGTTAAAGTTGAAGAGGTAAAGCAAATTGAAGAAGGTATGGCTAAGCAATTAAAGGCAAAAGAGTTGGATTGTGAAAAAATAGAGCATGAAGTTGTCTCTATAAGGATGGAAGTGAAATATTCTAATGATAAGCTACATAGGTTTGGAAAAGTGCAAAAATTGTGGGTGACATTATCAAAGCACATATATCTTCATCTATAAATTCAGGACTTGGTTTTGAAAAACATCAAAAGAAACAAAAAGGAGAGTCAAGATCAAATGTAATAAAGGAATCAAATGAAGTATTTGAATAAGAGCCTAAGACCTATGTTGGTGTATTGATAAGTGATAGCATCAAGAAATAATATAACAAAATATAATAAAGGAACACAGTCCATCACAAAAACAACAATGAGAGTATCATACTAAAATATCCTCCAAGGTAATCAGACAGGTTTTAATATTTCTTCCATAGTTATTATTTCTCATGTAACCAATTTTGTCATAAAACTATAAATTGCAAGGTCTGTGCTAAGAATGAATATGGTTTCACCAAGAGGAATTTCAATTCATTTGCACCTCTCATGGACTACAACATCATATGTTACAAATGTAATAGTTTTTGGTATACATCTAGATGATGTAGAATAGTGTTCCCTAAATTTTTGAAGTCAAGAAAAAGAATAATAGTCAATTAAAAGAATATGACCTCCAAAGTTTGGAGAAAGAAAATGGAACAAGAAAAGGAGCATAGTAATTTGGGAAATTCACTCCAAATCTCATATTTGAAAGTCTCAAGGGGAGTAGGTTTTAAGGGGGTGGTATCCAATGTCTTATCATTCAATCCAGAGGAGCCTTTGCCATTGATGTCAAAGGGAGAGAATTTCAATAAGGGGGAGCAGCTAGTTAGGGAGAGTAGATTGTGATCCTGTTGAATTAGAAGATAATTTTCTTTGTAGGGTTGCCATCAATGACAAAGGGGGATATTGTTAGAATTATTGAGTTGCCACTGATGTCAAAATTCAATTTGGTAGAAAGCAAACAATGGATGAAATACTGAAGGAAAATATTTACCCTAGTGATGTATTATCAAAGGTTGAAATATTTAAATTAAAGATTTAAATATTTCCAAGTGAAGCAATGTGCTAAGGTTGAAATATTATTACTAAGGTTAAAATATTTTATGAGGATGGCTGACCTTATAGAAGTGAAAATAATTAATATATTTTGAGATAAGGGCCGACCTTATGGAAGTGAAAAGAATTGCATATATATACAATGCCAAAATTCATTTCAAAGAAGATTTTGAGAAGGCATCCTTGATACATCCGAGCAACGGTGCAATGAAACTCGTGACCAATGGCAAAGTGAAATTCATGAAGCAATGGCATAGCAAAGATATTGAGAAAAAATGTAGCAAAGTTAGTGAGAAATGGCATAGCAAATTTTGTGAGCAATGAAATAGAAATGTACTAAAAAGAGCTTGGATGACTACGAAAAAAGATAGTTTCGATTGAGTAGCGAAGAAAGAGGTGAGAGAAGTTATACTTGGAACTAGTGATTGGAGGTAACAACGAGCATCAATAAAAAATGTGCAAGTAGACATATAATATGTAGAAGGTAGACTAGCCATTGGATAAGGCAAAATAGCCATTGGGATCCAGCAACGTCTAAGGAAATATAGTGCAATCCAGTTTTTATAGTGCATTCTACTGTAGAGGAGGCTTTAACCAAGCTCAACCACATAGCGAAATTTACGTGGGGTGAACGTAATCAGTATATCAAATAGAAGAGAAGGAAGAGTGGACTCCTCCCACTCCCATATGTAAAGAGAAATATTTATCAATAGTTTTTATTCAGTTCTTGTAAATGCAATCAAATATATTTGGAGACTTACATTTGCACATGGTGTGGATTCGATCAAAAAATCATCAATCTCTAAACCAGGTATCAATTAAGCTTTGATTTTTTAATACAAACCAAATATTAGTCTTGACACATGATCTGAAAGCAAAGCAATGAAAATAAAGTTGGATGAAGGAGTTGCGGATGATCCAAAGGTAAAATATTGAAAATGTTGAAGCATAGCAACGAATGATACAATGAAGTGGCACTAGTTTGTGCGACGTGAACAAAATTGTGACTCTGGAGTGCATGCAAAAACCAAAATAAAAGAGCTAGCTATTTCACAATATTGCAGCAAGCAATCAAACCATATTTGAGCACTTCCATGTTCAAGTGACACTGCAAATATGAGCGTGTGATGAGAGTGGAGATTGAAATATCTTTGATATAGACAAACGTAGTGAGATCATCAAGTGACTGAAGAACACAAGCTTATACTGAGAGGGGGTGAACAATATAAGACCACTTTTTACTTTTCTTTCCCAAATAATATTATCCAATATATCAATGGCAATATCAACAATAGTAATCAAAGCAATGCATAAATCATCACACACAATAGAGACACCAATTTAACGTGGTTCACCCAATGTGGGCTACTCCACGGAGAAAATATTTCACTAAAATTTTCTCAACAAATCTCTTGGGAATCCTTCCCTATTACAATGTTTATGGACCTCTATCCAAAGGAGACACCAATCCCCTAATCAAGTTCATGGATACCTATCCACAGGAGAACTCTTTCCCCTTTGTTGGTTCATGGATCTCTATCCATAGGAGAACTCCTTCTCCTCTGCTCTAGTGGTGATCCTCTAGAAGACTACTGCCTCCACTGCACTAGCTTGTGGATCTCTCTCCACTGAAGACCTCTATCCTCACTCAGAATACCTCTATCCTCACTACCCTGGCTAATGGATCTCTATCCACTGGAGACTACTATCCTCTACTCTATCACCTCCAAAGCTTACTCTCAGCTCTGCTCAATATCTGTCTCAAATCTGCACTAAACACTGTCCTTCGGTCTAGCACAAATATGCTCACAAGTCTATCTCTGGTCTAGCACAAATCTACCCTCAAATCTGCACCAAAATATGTCCTCAAATCTATCCTCAAGCCTTAACACAAAGCTTGATCCAATCACAAATCAACTCTGCTAGATCTACCCCAAGCCTTAACTCAAAGCTTGAACAAATCAATCAATCAACTCTTCTCTCAAGTCTTCTCAAATACTTGCCTCAAATATATCCACAAGTCCTCTCAAGAACTTTCTCAATCTTCTCTCAAGTCTTCTCTAAGACTTACCTCAAATATATCCACAAGTCCTCTCAAGAACTTTCTCAATCTGCTCTCAAGTATTCTCTAATACTTACCTCAAATCTATCCACAAGTCTTCACCAAGACTTACCTCAAAATTTCTCAACAAGTTCTCTCTAGAACTTGTCCAATCTACTCAACAAGTCTTCACCAAGACTTACCTCAAATCTGCTTGTAAGCTTCCACAAAAGCTCACACAAATTTTTCCTTAAGTCCCCTCTAGGAATTACTCAAATCTGCTCACAAGCTTTCACAAAATCTTTCTTAACTTTGTCCTTAAGTCCCCTCTAGGACTTACTCAAATCTGCCCACTAGCTTTCACAAAAGCTTATTCAAATCAATTGCAAAACTTGCATACAAAACTCAACTTAATCTCTTTCAGAAAACCTCTTCAATCACACAAACAAGTTTCACTCAGAATCTTGTTTAACCATAGAAATATATAGAGAATGATTAGAGACTCAATATGTTTCACACTCACAAAAACACTCAATCACTTCCAAACTCTCTTTCAAATCAATTTAGAATAAAGAACAATTTGTTTCATAGAACTTGAACTATCACTCCAATGCATTCAATCAATAATGCTCATCCAACTTCACTCAACCATTCACTCAATGAAACACAACTTGCTTACAAACCCTAACCAAGTGTTTCACTATACTTCCAACAACTCACACTATGAATCTCAAACCTTGACTCAAGATGATTCCAAATTCACATAACAATGATACTCATGATCTTTCACAACCCTAGCTCAAGATAGTTCTCAACTTCACATAACAATGATACTCATGATCTTTCACAAACCCTAGCTCAAGATAGTTCTCAATTTCACATAACAATGATACTCATGATCTTTCACAAATCCTAGTTCAAGATAGTTCTCAATTTCACACTCAAATGTTCTCACAAACATTCACCAATCATGCATATGAAAACTCACTCAAACATTTCCAACAATGCTTATCAAACAAACCTTTTCACTCCAAATTTGCATTTCACAACATTCAATCCAACAATATTTCACTCATAAGGAAGATGTGCCCATACCTTTTGTTTTGATGGAGATATATCTTCAAAACCTGTCTCAATCACAATCAAATCTTCTTTGCCAATCTCAAGGTTAGATAGCAACAATCTATCTCAAAATCTCCACAAATATTCTCCTAAAAATTAATTCACTATACAAAAATTATCAAGTCTCAAGTACACCTTATAATCTCCAAACTTCTCAAACAAAGATTCCAATTACTCAATTTCACTATAACCTCTTTCAAAAATTTAATGCATAAATTAATCCAAATTTCTTACTTATGTCTCCCTACTCAAAAATTGCATTTCCAAAAATAATTGACATTACAAATCAGAAATAATGCAATTTACTTTTAAATTAAAATTATAACATTTACCACCTTTAACTAAGGTAAAAATTAATTTTACCTTAACCTCCTTATATCTCCCTAGGCACTCACTTAACAACCTTAGACCACATGCTCAATAAGTGCTCACTATGCAACTTTAGACCTTAGACCATAAGATCAACAAAATAATAAAAATTAAATACCTTTATGCATCACTCGATGGGATTCGATCCCAGGTCACACTATCGCCAGTGCCCCAACCATGACCTAAATATCACATGAGCTAGGCGCTCACTTGGGAGGGAAAAGCACCTTGTGCACTTAGTACCTTCATTCGGAACCAAACAAAAATAAAAACCCTTACCTCTTCACAGTTGTCGAGACTCGAACATGGAACCTCCGCTCTCCCAACACCTTACACACCGACCACTTGCCACTAGCCCAACTAGTCGGTTGGTGACAAAGCTCTACGCCTGTAAATTATTCATCACGTTTTTTGGCTGCCCTTTAAAAATTAAAATCCTCTTCTTATGCTCACAAAATTTGCACTTAGAATTTTGCTCTTTTTACACATGCATGAAATTGGAGACTTATATTTTTGTTGGCAAGTCTTATGGTATTTATACCATATGCTAAGCACCTTTGAATGTTGATGGGGAGGATGAATTATTAAAATGAATTTGTGCCCACCCTAACTTTAGGGTTTAAATAATATTATTTTATAAATTAATTTATAATATAAATATTATAAATAATTTATAAATTACCTTAGGCTTTAATTTTAACCTTTAATATTATAATAATAAATATTATAATATTATTTCCTTTAGGCCTTTCCTTTAGGGTATTTAACCATCCTTTTGACCAATCATGTGAAGCTCTTAAACCAAATATCTTGGGCTTAAAATATAAATATTTTAACCCTTCTTTTTCCAAGTCCTGCATTGATCATTGACATTGACTCTTGACATCAATGACAACACAACTAACTCAAAATTTCCAACAATCTCCCCCTTTGTCATTGATGGTAACCCTTTTTCTGTAACCATTCCTTTTTTTTTTCCAAAATTCTCCCCTTGAGAAATTGTTCCCCATGATTGAATGCTCTCCCCTAACTCAAATCTCTCCCCCTTTGACATCAATGGCAAAGGGCCACCTTTGGGGCTTGGGGCTAAATATAAGACTCTTAGCTTAGCCCCTCCCCCACCTCCTCTCTTTGAGGTGGTTAATTTTGGGGTGGGAGTATCTCTACTCCCAACATACATTGATCTTTACCTTTGTCCACCTTCTTCCTCAATTGATCCTTCTGATTCCTCTGAATATTCTTGTTCCTGCTTGTCTCTAGAAATTTTTCTCTACACCACTTAGCTATATGCCCAACATTATTGCACTTATAACACTTAATGTTGTGATTCCTTGAAGGTGCAAATATCTTGTAGTTCCTCCTGGTGAAGCCATATCCATTCCTTTCATGAACCTTGCAATTAATTACCTTATGACCAAACTGATTACAAGAGTAGCAATACCCTTGAAAGAGATGCCCATTTCTGAAATTTCTATTGGTGAAACCATATCCCTATCTTTCATGTGTCCTGCACTGTGTAGCCTTGTGCCCAAACCTGTGATATGAGAAGCAACATCCATTGAAGAAACCTTGCCTTGACCCCATTGGTCTCTTAGTCTCTTCTTCCCTATGTTGTTTCTTGTTCCATCTATTCCTCATTTGTGCATTGTTCCTTTCCTTGTTGAACTTTCTATTTTCCAACTTATCCTTAGAAGTCTCACTTTCTCTTACACTCTCTTCTTCTGAAGCTTCTTCTTCTTTGGAGCTTGAGATTGACTCCTCTCCTTGTTCTCTATGTTCCTGTTCAAAACCAAGTCTTATCTTGTTTGATGAAGATCTTTGTACCTTGATAATCTTATCCAAGTTCTTTGAGCTTCTCCCAAACTTATGTATCTTGTTTTTAGACTCTTTTACTTCCTTCCTTAATGAAGCTACCTCATGCTCTAATATTTCACATTCTAAAACCTTTCCTTCTAACCTCTTCTTTAAATTTATCCTTGTCTTAGCTATTGATTTGGTTAGATCTTCTATAAGCTTTCCTTTCTCTTCATCACATTCTTGAAATTGAAGCTTGAGTTTTGAGTTCTACTTTCTTACCTTCCTTAATTCCTTAAGAGCAAAAATAAGCTCACCCTCAAGATCAACTTCTCCTTCCTCTTATTCTACCTCTATTCCTTTATCTTTAAGATCATCTTCATTCCTTTCTGATTTATCTTCAATAGGAGCACTTCCTTCTTCTTCTATTGCCATAAGTAGACTTTCTTCTTCTGGACCTTCAAGAGCATCTTCATATTCATCTTCACTGAAACTGAACCCATTCCTTGTACAATTATCTTCAAGATGACCAAAGTTACCACACCTAAAACACTTGAGAATTATTGGTGCCCTTTTTCTAACATCTTCTTTTTCTACTATCAAAAATAGAATTTCTTCTTCTTCATTATCTGAGGACCTTCCATCACTATCACTTGAACTCTTACCTACCTTATCTACATAAAAACTCTTCTTATGCCTTTGGAAAAACTTCTTTCCTTTCTTGCCTTGTCCATCCTTGCTTTTCTTTTGATACTTGTTTCTCTTCATCATTACTACTTCTAGCTTCTGGACAATTATATGCATAGTGACCATATTTACCACAATTAAAACACCTAACTATTTTCATACCTTTATACTTTCTTGTGTCCTTGTTCCTTCTGCCATAGTTTGCTTCTTCATCACTGGATAACTCATTACTTGAATCTGACTTCTTACCCTTTGTCTTCTTTGTAACTTTGAAGGTTGCTTCTTTCTGGGGGATAGACTCCTCTTTTATTCTCATCTCAAAAGTTGTGAGAATTCCATGTAACTCATCCCTTGTCAAAAGTTCAATATCTTTTGACTCTTCTATGGCTGAAATATTTTCACTATACCTCTTAGGGAGTGACCTTAAAATCTTGTGATAAATATCTGTTTCTTCAACTTTAAACCCAAGTCCTTGCATGGAGTTAACAACCTCATCCACACGAAGTAGGTATGTAGCAATGTTTTCCTCATCCTTCATCTTTAGGTCTTCAAATGTTTTCTTGTGATTTAGCAATTTTGCCATCTTGACCTTTTTGTCTCCCTCATATATATCTTTTAGCTTATCCCAAATCTTTTTTCTGATGTGCAATGCATAACTTTTACAAACTCTATTTCATGCAAACCATTTAAGATTCCATTCATTGCCTTTGAATTATTTAGTTGTAGGAGCTTACCATATTTATCTGTAGGTGGAGTAGTTAGCGGTATGTACCCATCCTCAATTACTTGCCATATATCATTTCCTAGTGCCATTAGGTAAATCTTCATTCTCACACTCCAGAATGCATAATTGTTCCCATCGAACAATGGTGCCTTATTCCCTGAAGATCCACTCTGAGAATCCATCTGTGTTCCTATAAGATTTTCCTTCAAGTTGTTAAACTCTTCTGAAGGAACCCACTCTGATACCAATTGAAGAACACAAGCTTATATTGAGAGGGGGGTGAACAGTATAAGACCACTTTTTACTTTTATTTCCCAAAAAATATTATCCAATATATCAATGGCAATATCAATAATAGTAATCAAATCAATGCATAAATCATCACACACAATAGAGACACCAATTTAACATGGTTCACCCAATGTGGGCTACTCCATAAAGAAAATATTTCACTAAAATTTTCTCAACAAATCTCTTGGGAATCCTTCCCTATTACAATGTTTATGGACCTCTGTCCAAAGGAGACACCAATCCCCTAATCAAGTTTGTGGATACCTATCCATAGGAGAACTCTTTCCCCTTTTCTGGTTTATGGATCTCTATCCATAGGAGAACTCCTTCTCCTCTACTCTGTTAGTGATCCTCTAGAAGACTACTACCTCCACTACACTGGCTTGTGGATCTCTCTCCATTGAAGACCTCTATCCTCACTCAAAAGACCTCTATCCTCACTACCCTAGCTAATGGATCTCTATCCACTAGAGACTATTTTCCTCTACTCTATCACCTCCAAATATTACTCTTAGCTCTGCTCAATATTTATCTCAAATATGCACTAAACACTGTCCTTCGATCTAGCATAAATATGCTCATAAGTTTATATCTAGTCTAGCACAAATATACCCTCAAATATACACCAAAATTTATCCTCAAATATATCCTTGAGCCTTAACACAAATCTTGATCCAATCACAAATCAAATCTTCTAGATATGCCCCAAGCCTTAACTCAAAGCTTGAACAAATAAATCAATCAATTCTGCTCTCAAGTCTTCTCAAAGACTTACCTCAAATATATCCACAAGTCCTCTCAATAACTTGCTCAATCTGCTCTCAAGTCTTCTCTAAGACTTACCTCAAATCTATCCACAAGTCCTCTCAAGAACTTGCTCAATCTGCTCTCAAGTCTTCTCTAAGACTTACCTCAAATATTTCAACAAGTCTTCACCAAGACTTACCTCAAATATTCTCAACAAGTTCTCTCTAGAACTTGTTCAATCTTCTCAACAAGTCTTCACCAAGACTTACCTCAAATCTTCTTGTAAGCTTCCATAAAATCTCACACAAATCTGTCCTTAAGTCCCCTCTAGGACTTACTCAAATCTGCTCACAAGATTTCACAAAAGCTTGCTTAACTCTGTCCTTAAGTCCCCTCTAGGACTTACTCAAATCTGCCCACTAGCTTTCACAAAAGCTTATTCAAATCAATTGTAAAACTTGCATACAAAACTCAACTTAATCTCTTTCAGAAAACCTCTTCAATAACACAAACAAGTTTCACTCAGAATCTTGTTTAACCATAGAAACATATAGAGAATGGTTAGAGACTCAATATGTTTCACACTCACAAAAACACTCAATCACTTTCAAACTCTCTTTCAAATCAATTTAGAATAAAGAACAATTTGTTTCATATAACTTGAACTATCACTCCAATGCATTCAATCAATAATGCTCATCCAACTTCACTCAACCATTCACTCAATGAAACACAACTTGCTTACAAACCCTAACCAAGTGTTTCACTATACTTCCAACAACTCAAACCTTGACTCAAGATGATTCCAAATTCACATAACAATGATACTCATGATCTTTCACAAACCCTAGCTCAAGATAGTTCTCAACTTCACATAACAATGATACTCATGATCTTTCACAAACTTTAGTTCAATATAGTTCTCAATTTCATATAACAATGATACTCATGATCTTTCACAAACCCTAGTTCAAGATAGTTCTCAATTTCACACTCAATTGTCCTCACAAACATTCACCAATCATGCATATGAAAACTCACTCAAACATTTCCAACAATGCTTATCAAACAAACCTTTTCACTCCAACTTTGCATTTCACAACATTCAATCCAACAATATTTCACTCATAAGGAAGATGTGCCCATACCTTTTGTTTTGATGGAGATATATCTTCAAAAACCTGTCTCAATCACAATCAAATCCTCTTTGCCAATCTCAAGGTTAGATAGCAACAATCTATCTCAAAATCTCCACAAATATTCTCCTCAAAAATTAATTCACTATACAAAAATTATCAAGTCTCAAGTACACCTTATAATCTCCAAACTTCTCAAACAAAGATTCCAATTACTCACTTTCACTATAACCTCTTTCAGAAATTTAATGCATAAATTAATCCAAATTTCTTACTTATGTCTCCCTACTCAAAAATTGCATTTCCAAAAATAATTGACATTACAAATCAAAAATAATGCAATTTACTTTTAAATCACAATTATAACATTTACCACCTTTTAACTAAGGTAAAAATTAATTTTACCTTAACCTCCTTATATCTCCCTAGGCGCTCACTTAACAACCTTAGACCACATGCACTCAATAAGTGCTCACTATGCAACCTTAGACCATGCACTCAAATAAAAAAATTAATAAAAAATTAAAGTACCTTTGCATGCCACTCGGTGGGATTCGATCCCAGGTCACACTACCGCCAGTGCCCTAGCCACGACCCAACTTCCACATGAGCTAGGCACTCACTTGGGAGGGAAAAGTACCTCGTGCACTTAGTACCTTCATTCGATGCCAAACAAAAAATAAAAACCCTTGCCTCTTTGCATCTCCTAGAGACTCGAACATGGAACCTCCACTCTCCCAGCGCCTTACACATCGACCACTTGCCACTAGCCCAACCAGTTGGTTGGTGACAAAGCTCTACGCCTCGAACAATTTATTCATCACGTTTTTCGCTGCCCTTTTAAAAATTAAAATCCTCTTCTTATGCTCACAAAATTTGCACTTAGACTTTTGCCCTTTTTCACACATGCATGAAATCGGAGACTTATCTTTTGGTTGGCAAGTCTTATGGTATTTATACCATATGCCAAGCACCTTCGAACGTCGATGGGGAGGATGAATTATTTAAAACGAATTTGCACCCACCCTAACTTTAGGGTTTAAATAATATTATTTTATAAATTAATTTATAATATAAATATTATAAATAATTTATAAATGACCTTAGGCTTTAATTTTAACCTTTAATATTATAATAAAAATATTATAATATTATTTCCTTTGGGCCTAGGTATTTTTCTCTTTCACCCTTAGACCTTTTTTGACCTCCTTTAATATTATAATAATAAATATTATAATATTATTTCCTTTAGGCCTTTCCTTCAGGGTATTTAACCATCCTTTTGACCAATCATGTGAAGCTCTTAAACCAAATTCTTGGGCTTAAAATATAAATATTTTAACCCTCCTTTTGCCAAGTCCTGCACTGATCATTGACACTGACTCTTGACATCAATGACAACACAACTAACTCAAAATTTTGAACAGTGATGCATTATAAGTCTGGTAATTTCAAAAGAATTGATAGCTCAATTTCCTACCGAAGATAAGCAGGAAAGTACCGAAAGTCAAAGTTGTTTTAGTCAAAGCAAGGAGCAATCAAATTTGTAGCTGAAGTGGTTTGTTTCCCATTGGTAAGGTTGGTAGTCGAGAGACTAGGTTTCGAGTCTTGTGCAAAGAATTTTTTTTTTTGAAAACAAAAGAAAAAGATAAGTGTGCCTTCATTTATATTTGAAAATGAATTTTTATTATAAAGTATTGTTAAGAATATTTGTATGCAATTTTTTTTATAAAAATCAAAATATAGGGAAGCGAGAATTTGCTGAATAACTAAGGGAAATTTTTAGGGAATGAGACCTTCCCAAGGTCTTTGATCTTGTAGCTTATGTTAGTTTTTCCTTGAGACCTCTTCAACCTTCTGCTACTGGATATTTGATTTTGCTACTTATGGATTCAAGAAAGACTCTTCTAGCTCTTCTTCTTCTTCCAACTCTACAAGTCCTTCAATGAGATCTCCTAATATATTTTGCTTCAGGTGTTGAATTAATTATGAAGAAGACACTATTCCTAACTTTCATATAGGAAGTTTTGCAACTCACTAAATATTCTTTCCCTACAAAAAAAATATTAGTACTAAAATATTAATCTAATTCTGAATCATATATTCCTTTTGAATTCTTCTTCGGGATCAAGGTTGTTGTGGCCTTTCTTTCAGTATCAATGCTTTTGTGGCCTTTTTAGTATCAAGGCTTCTATGGCCTTTTTAGTATCAAAAATTCTGTGGTTTTTAATTTAATTCTACTATGGCATTTTATTCAAGGCTACTATGGCATTTTTGTATCATGGCTTCTATGGCCTATTATTCAACTATGAAGTTCTTCAATAATGGATATATTCAGTCTCCTAACTTCACCATGACTCTTCTCCAAAAGTATTCTTTCGTAGTGTTCTTCCCTTGCACAAGGAACTAATATTTGCACTATGAGGGCATACCAACATTTGAGCAAAAAAGTTGGAGTCTCCTAGCTTTATGTTGTAGGAGGAGTACCAATCCTCTGAGAATTAATTATTGGCAACAAAAGAAACTTTGGGCAACAATTAGCAAGTTCCAAATATCTTGTATCTTCACTAGATGATTTTTCAATCTAGTGGATTGAATGTTGATTCCTGGTCCTTACGATTTTTTCTTGTAACTCTATGGAAATACTCCAATCAAGTGCAATATCAGTATTTTCTAGAATTGATATTTCTTTCAATCCTCACTTGTGACTCTCCCTAATCCTACCACCTAGATTCTTTTGATATCTTTTGATAGTTACTAGTCCAATGGTGCACCAGGTTTATAAAACACTCAGGCTCAATGATAATGGTGGTTTTTATATTGATCTAATCAGACTAGATCTATCATAGCTTTGATACCACTATTAGCTTTTGATGTAATAACCACAGGGATATAACAATCATGAGATGCAAAATAATATGAAATAAAGTAAATATACTAGAAGACTGAGATATGCAATAAACAAAAATGATATAAATTATTATAATGTAGCTATGGAGGAAATGAGCACTCCATTAATAAATCTACTGAACTACATTGCATCCATCACCATTGGATGGTGATCCACATAGAACTGTACTAACCTATAAGATTCTATATCCCTGTCTCTCTCTGTGTCTACATATCTATCTATATGAGGCCTATCTGATATAGGTAAAATAGAAACCTTGGTCAACACTCTACCTAGCTGTGCAAGGGATAAATTACACATATATAGCTTACACATTGACACTTGTGCATTTATTACATTGTATGAAGTAACTAGATAATTTACCCCTAAATTAATCTAATGTCCTAAGTATCTACTTTGGAATATACATTTACATGATCCAAATGATAAAATATACTCTATTTCTAACACTATCCACTATACTTACTCATTAGACATTTTGTACAACCATAGGAACACTTTGATATATCTTACTCTAATGTCAACTAATTGTATACGCATTAAATTGTTATTGAGGTTTGATTAAGTAGAGTTGTTCCTTCATTATGGTATATAAAATATACTTTAGTGTACATGATCTTAGCATGAATTTCGTCCCATGGAGACTTAATATGCTAAACTATTAACATTTATATTTCTTTATTTGTCAAATTTTTCTCCATCCTTTATTTATCCTCTTGATATTAGAAATATCCTCATCCATATTTTTCACAATCATTTTCAATTGGTCTAACTCAAGCTACAAGTCTTGTTTCTTCTTCTTGAATTATTACTTCAATTTGTCATTTTAAAATGATAATTGTATTTTCAATTTTACCAATTATTTCTCTATTTCATCATTCTTTGTTGCCTATAACTTTAAATCATTTATTTCCTTTTTAAGATATCTAGTTATTGATACAATTGTGTACCTTCTATTTTCCCATATTCTAGTAGTTATTTTAATGCTTGTGCATTGTATTGGGCCTATTTCTTTATTTTAAGAGTTGTTTGTAGAAGTATGATGGGCATAGATTTTTATAACTTTTTCACTAGCTAAATCATCTATAAGGGATCAACCTTTGAGAAGTCTAGTGTGGACATCTTGGTAGTATAGTCAGTTGAAGTAGTTACTTACCTACATGTGTCTACTACAAGTGCTTAGACAATCAATAATTTTCTTTCTATTTTTCCAATTGGGATTGCAAGATTATAAGCAGTATAAAAACTAAGGCTCTTGTAATTGCAATATCATTCTTGGTTTATTTTACCATATCATGTATATAATATGTTATCTTATTTATGGCTTTATTATCAAGGATTTATGTTATCTACAAAGGGAATCTCTAACTAACCTTCATGGTGGATTATTTATAAAGAGTGATGTAGATTTCCTTGGTCATCATTGGTTATGCTAGGGAATATGGTGCGATGATACTTGCAAGGAGTTATAAAATAAAGATAGTGATAAAATTGGTTGTGTCATGGTGGTATATATTACAATGCAAATTATTTTATAATGGGTGATAAAATAGGCAAGTTTAGGGACACATAAGGTGATACAATATCAAAATAGAGAGTGGATAGAGCTTGAAGCAAGTAGAGTAGAAGCTAGTGGAGTAAACTATGCCGATTTATTATATGTCAATGATGGTGTATGGGACAACCCTAAATTAGAGGAGGTGAACCTACTAATAATACTAAAACTATGTTTGTTAGGGATGATATGGATGCAATAGAAGAATGATTATAGATTTGAGAAGCAATACAAGAAGAAACAATACAAGGAGAGTGAAAGAATGAACCTAAAAAATTCTAAACACTAAAGATAGTAAATTCATTCTTATTTTAACTAGGACAAATCTACATAAAAAAATATTTTAATATAATATTTTTATCACAAAGAACACATTTGTTATAAATTCGACCATTAATTATATTTGGGTAAGGAATGATCTGATATCCTTAATTTATGTATAAAAAGGAAACTATTTAATTGTTTTAATCATAGAAAGATCAATTGCAAGGTCATTTTTGAATTTTACTTGATCTAATATCTTTCGTAATTGTATCATAAATATAGACTATTCTAATTAATGATATTCCATACTCTATAGACATTGAAAGCCTTATTTTTGTAGGACATCCAATGTTTGTTCTTAGTTGCACACTTTAAATTAATTAAGTTTATGATGAGCTCAAATTTTATAAAAAGTTATTAATTTTAACGTCTACTTCTCAACTTCCCTTAAATTCATGATATTTTATTCTACCATATTTTCTACATAATCGAATAGCCTAGAAGTATGATTTAGATGGTTGCAATGACATTTAATAAATAATATACCAATTATTGATCCATTTCTAGTCCTTACATAAAAATATATGGTCCATATACCATCTTATAATTAAGCTTATTTGTTGGTCAGTGTAAGGAAACTAGTAGGCCAATCAAATATCAAGTAATTACCAAGATCTAAATATTGAAAAATCACCTCTAGATCATCATCTTCCTAGAGTATATTTATGATCATATTAATGTATAAAATAGGTTATTATTCAATAGTATTATTATCTACACACTCTAACAATTCACTCTAGTTTAACACATTAACACCATCATGCCTTGTGTAGAAATTAGTTGTATGGGGGTTCAATTTATATCTTGATGGTCTTACCATTCTTAGGTACCTTCATGTGCATATAATCCATTACATATTTCTCCTAACAAATTCTTAGTCTATTGTCTTAAGAATATTATCCTAAATCAAGGATGTTTGTCAACCATAATGACCCTATACAACTACAAAATTAGGGCATTTTCTTAGTGTCATAATATATTTTTTAAGATATTTATAACATTCACCCTAGTTCCAACTATTTGAATAGTATTTATGATAATATTGGTGTATAATAGGATCCTCTTCTTGCACACAATGTTTGGCATAAATATTAAAGCCACTTTTAAGTCCACTATGCAACTCATTAACAATTAATTATCAATGTTCAATGATATATAGCTTGTGGATTGTATTTTTAAAATGAATGAAGGTGGGAGAGTTGCAATGGTGTTGGATCCATGGACAGTTGGACTTAATCCTATTATGAAAGAGACCAAGCCTGTTAACAAAACTTCTTCGATTCCCATATTTCCATATTTTTGGTTGAAAGGGATGAGTGGGATCTAGGTAAGTTTAAAGGTGGAATTCAGTTTTCCGCAAGTAATGGGAATCCTTCCCCTTGCCAAAAATCATTCAATCAGGTGAAGACTGACTCTCAAGACATTGATTTGAATAATTTATTCTATATTTCTCCTATTTTGAACCAGATACACATACCGTATGGCCTTCTAAATAGGATTATGGAAGGTGAATCATGGAATCTTGTCAAACTTAATTTGGACACTTTGAGGAGGTAGGCCTTGGTGATATGGTGGCCTCTCAGCTCCCTCAAATTAGTGGCCATCCCAAATAATTTATTTCTTATCATATTAAACTATGAAGAGGAATCTAAAAGAATTTTGGAATGGGGTCCTTGGTTCTTAAGAAAGAGAGGATTATTTCTATGAATATGGGGTTCAACCTTCAAACCACATGCCCAATGAATGAACTTGGTCCCACTTTGGGTCAAGATCTTAGGTTACCCTCTTAGGTTCTAGCATAAGAGTATTTTCCAAGCTTTGGCCAAGTCTATTGGTGACCTAGTTTACATTTATGAGGCTACTAGATCTAAAACCCAGATGGATTGTACTAATGATTGATGTTGAACAAGACCTACTGAGCTTTGTAGAGCTTATTTCTAATCTCAAAACTTTAAACCAACCTATTGAGTATGAGAATAGACCCTGAGTCTACCAAAAGTGTGGGAAGGGTGGGCATCAGAATAATGTATGCTCTCATTGGATAGGAGCTCCCCCAAGGCTAATGAATATCAATATAGGGAAATAATATGGGTACCAAAAAAATATCTTCAAAAAATAGAAGGAAAAATACCTACTCCTATTTCTTTTGTAGAAATGTATACCCAAGAGGTCCTTAGGGAGGATTATCTGGAGAGAAATATACCTCCTTCAAATATTTTCAATGGAGAGAAAGAATTAAGAATATATCCTATAAAATAAAAGGAAGAAATCCACTGAGATAGAATATTGTGTTGAAATCCTTAAGATCGGTGAAGGTGCAAAAGAGGTAAGTCCATATGGTCTTATCCTAAAAAAACACCTTTGATTTCCTTGTTACAGAGGAAGCTATGATTCAATAGTTACTAGAAAGTCCTATAACCTTCCCTAGCCCTTCTATGGAAGAACCAGTTATTCAATAATTAATAGAAATCCCATTAACCTCCCTGAATCTAGTGTTGGAGAAAGGTTCCCTAGGCCCAAAAATGAGGAGTCATAGAAAAATTTATATTGATGTGGATTCAAAAGGAAAGTGAGGAAACCCAATAACAAAATGATCAAGAAGAGGCAGATTGAATATGATATTGCTAAAAGGTAATAATACTTTCTAAAGCTAGAGAAATTGAAAGGTAATAATAGCATACAAATCAAACTAGATAGTTTTAAGTCTCTACATTCCAGATAGAACGAGACTATTTTGGTTGTGAATACTTGGAATAAATTATTTAGGAATGTAATTTGAAAAAAGGATTTCGTAATCTAGAGATAAAAAAGGTTGGAAAACCTCCCAAGAACTCATTGAGAAAGAGAGAAATAGATTCAGACCAATGTCTTCTTTATGTTATTAAAAATGAGTGAGGATTTGGTTGGGGTATGGAAGCATATGAGGTGTGGTTCCCTTTTGCCCCCCTCACTGAGATTGCTACCAAGAAGTGATTCTTGATAATTTTTTGGATTTTCTCTGTTAGTTCTTCCCTACGACCTAGTCAAGGATTTTGTTTAGTTTTACCATTGGTAAGGTTTTCTCTTTGCAAAATATTTGCTCCCTTTCCTGTGTGGGATGTTTTCCCTACTATTGCTACCACATATTATAGGGTTGTGTGCTATTTCACCTTTTCCTACTAGGCGAGAGTAATTTTAAAAAAATCCCAATTTTTGGTTGGATGCACGCTACAAGAAGGCTTGGTTTCAAATCCAAATTTTAGGTGGGAAGAACTAATGATGCAGGATCAATCTTGTCGGATGTTGGTTCAATTATCCCTGGGGGACTTCCTTCTTTGATGCTTATTGAATATTTTATGGCTTTGTATAGGTTTGGGGACCCTTCCAAAACCCCTTTGTAAAATGTTTGGGGACCTTTCTAAACCCATTTTTTTACCTAATAAAAAAAAATTCAATGCTATATAGAATGATGATGGTTTTAATGCCATAGGCTTTGGTGTATTTATTATATAAATGATATTGACTTAAATATCTAAAGGGTATTTTCCCATAAATATTTTTAATTATATGTTTTTGGACTATGTTTATTGTGATGGACTATATAAGCCTTGGAATAACTCCTCTCATGATCCTTGAGGGCTTTTGGAGGATATTTATTTTACTAAGAAAAGCTATGGTTTCCAACATGCTAAATTTGGTTGGTGTCTTCTTCTCTAATAGTGAAACTTCCAATGCATGAATTGAACTTCCTATACTACCTTATAACAATCACACACCCTTCATGGAATAGAGACAAGTACCATAAATGGTTTCTATATTATCTCTACAACTAATCTCTTTTCTTTTATGTCACTTACCTTTCAACTTATCTTTCTATGTCATCCCCTCTTGTACTCTTTTGTACTTATATTTCTATGGCATCCCCTCTTGTAATCCTTTGTACTTATATTCTATGTCATCCCCTCTTGTACTCTTGTTAATTAGTGCATACAATATTATCTTCAAAATATGAATCTTCATCATATTCAAAAATTCTAAAAGTTCACAAAATCTATATTATTGGGGTTTAGCAATATTAGGGCTACTCGTTGTATGGGGACATGAGGTAGATAAACTATCTAATTTATTACAAGTGGCTAGTTTTTTATCAACACCATTTTTACCAAAGTTATGACTTGTTGATCCTAGTATTTTTATTATACTACTTAATTTACATGTATCAAAGCCATGGGGCTTGTGTCTAACTTTGTAGGTAAAACACCATAGGATGTTAACCTTTGAATATATAACAACAATTTTATTTTGGATTTGATTATATTATTGGTAAATATTTTGTCATAGAACCTGATATTTTATGAAATACGTGTTATTCCTTTATTACTAATTTTATAATTTCCAATCCCTATTTCATCCACTTTGCATTTTTTCCATATTCATCTAATTCACCATAATTTCTATAAATACATCATGTCCATAATTTTATATTTTAGCATTCCATTTTTATCTTGGCTTTGGGACAAAGCATGAGTGTTATTATTTTATGAAGGAGTTGGTAAAGTATAAAATTAGGGATGAAAATAAATAGGAGTGGTTTTCCCAGAGAGGGTCACTATGTAAAGGAAGTTAGTTTGTGGATAGATGGTAGTATTAGAAGGTTTTTGGATAGTTAGAATTAACATACAATAAGATAGGTCCAAAAATTTTATATATTTTGAGCTAGGTAGGAAATGTAATCCATAGGATAGGCAGGCAATAATTTCCCTACTCTAGTGAGTATATATTCTACATGGGACAACTCTTTGAATGGCCTACCTAAAGTAACATGATTAATATTATAAATCATTAATACTAATTTAAATTTTAAACCTTTTATATAATTAAACAATTCTTAATTTTATGAGAATGCATATTTAATATAATCAAATAAAAAGTCCTCATAAATCTAGTGTTATAATCATGAATGGTTTCTTGAGGGTGTCTTTGCATAGAATTTAATTGAAAAAGAACTCAATATCAATTTCCTATATTTTAAAATATTCTATACTTGAAACCCAATTAATAACCACATTGTCAAGTAAAATTCTAGTGATTGTATCCCTTAATGAGTAAATAAGCACATGTATTATGATTTATTTCTCTTGAATGTGATGTAATATACTTTAAGGTTAATAAATTCTTAACATGATCCATAGATTTTTTAGTTCCATTCTCATAAAATATTAATAATGACTTCATAGTGTTTGGAAAGGGAGAATAAGCCATTAGATTCAGTATAACCTAATATGTCTAGTCAAGCATATGGTCATGGGTCAACATAGGCATAAGTAGTAGATTATATTAAGGGAATTGATAATATTGTATTAATAGAGGATGCATCACTTGCTTATAAGGTGGGTCTACATATGCTTGTAGAGGTGGTATACATGTAGCAATTTGTTATTATAGAAAACTATAACAATTTTAAAGGGGTATCATAATATTATAATAGAAACAAAGGATTTTAATTAGTTCTAATTTGATTGGTTTGGATTAAGTATAGCTTGTATGGTTTGCATGTTAGAGGGTTATAAAAGTTATGTTGCGGTATTTTTTATTAACATGAGCCATACATTGCTATAGATTCTATAATGGTTAATTGGATGGAGGTAATATTTTATTTGATGCTATACACTAAAATTTGTATCTCTCCATTTGATTAGGCAATCCTATAAGTTCTAAGCTATGCCTTGGTCTAAAAAATAAATATTGATTTGATCTAAAGCATTACTAGTATTGGTATTAGATAGACTTCATTGACCAAAGGTTAGGATTCACTTTGAAGTAATGTCCTTATTACTTGACTTAAGTAATGACTAGATCAAAGTGGTACTTGTTGATAAGTTATTTTGAGGATTGGAATATGCTAAAGATTGACAATTCTTGAAATGAGTATTACAGGATACTAGTGGTTGTAAGGATTGATTTCATGGAATGAAAGGTATACAATTTATATACCCTATCTAAGTAGAGTTTTGTTATATGCTAGATAATTTTCATGATGATTAGATATTCTATATAAGGGATTGTTAAATACAATTATAATAGAAGGTCTCATGGAAGCCCAAGTTTAGGTGGTACTAGAAAAGGTTAAAAAGAAAATGTAGGATGATTTAGGAAATTTTACCCTTTCAAATGGGATGAATATGTAGGATATTGAACTTGATTATATGGGTTGGTAATTTTACCTTTTGATGGAGTTATATTTATAGTTAGTTCAAGATATTCCTCTTCACATATCCATGTGATAAGTTTCTCATTTTTTCCTTTCATATACTTCTTTGATATAGAATGAGTTTAACTAGATAAATATCTTTGGATGATTATTGTATGTATGTATTCATAATTGTAAGTCATTTGATGTGTATACCTATGTTGGAAGATTTTTTGGATTAGAAAATGTTAATATTGAACAAGGGAGTGAATCATTCCATGATATGGAGAAAATTATTTCAAAAAGTAATTAGAAAATTTGAAATAGAAAGTTAAAGTGAATCATTGTTGGAAGTTAAAAGGGTAAAAAAGTAAAAATTTGTTTTACCACTGTAAGCTTTGGACCTTACCCTTTTACCTCCTTGGACGAAAACTGAGTCAATAGGATTGGACGGCATGGACAATAGGGAGTTTGACTCCTAATATCATTTTTCCTTTCCTCCCTATTTTTCTTCTTCCCTATTCTTTCTCCTAATATTTCTAGGTTATGGTTAATAATATTTGTATTTAAGCATTGTAATCTTTCGAACTTTAAGTTAATGCAATATCTGGTTAATAATATTTATGCTCCTAATTTCATAAGTTCTCCTAATTTCATTACTGCTATATCTGGTATCATAGCCGATGCTATACAGGCGAAGCATGGAGCCCAAGGAGAGCGACAAGTGAGGCAAGAATCTCGAGGAGGTCGAGGAGGCCCACAGGAGTGAGCTCATAGGTGAGGCACGGATCTCAAGGATGTCAAGAGGGCAACATGCAAACCTAGGTGAGGTTGAGATGGCCTGCAGCATGTGAACCGAGGTGGGGTTGAGAGAGACCCACAGAGAGCATGTAGATCGAGGAGCTAACCAGAGGTGGACACGTGACAAGCAAACAACAATGTGAACATGTGGCGAGTAGATAGCAAGGTGAACAAAGGGGCAACTGGTGATGTGATGTGAGGTGATTGGCTTGGCTAGAATGAAAAATAGTAGTCACTGATTACCCGAAGGCAATCAAGAAGCTTAGTGCTTCTTTGTGCTAATAAAGCACAATATCCCCTCCACATGGCGGATGTGGGATAAAGATTGTAATTTTTTTTTAATTATTGCGCATCCACGATGGGATAAAGTAGTAAAGCCTCCCTCACCTCCTTTTCAGGCCATGCAACTCGACTAGCTTGAGGAGCCAGCCTTAAGCCACTCACCCCCAGGAGGTCACAGGTTTGAAACCCGACGGCTACAAAAGATGCAATTTTTTTTTATATAATAAAATAGGAGAAAAAGAACATTGCCTAAGAGGTAATTTATGTAAGAGTACTCAAAGGTGGAAAATTGTGACAAATCCTAAGAGGCTTAGTATTTTTCCTTGTAAGAGAGACAAAAGATCAAACTAAAATTTATAAAGAGGCATTGATGATAAGACCAAGTGGTTGTTATCATGCCCTATGTGCACTTTTGGTAAGAGAAAACACCAAAATTTTTGATGAAAAAGTGAGAGCCTATGGGCTACATACTGTATTTAGTCAGTTGCAAAATGCATTAATTGCACACCAAAGGCATGGCTAAAGCTCAATATATAAAGCTAAGAGACTGTATAGTTAGTCCTCTCAACTTTAAGGGGGAGAATGTTGGAAGTTAAAAGGGTAAAAAAGTAATTTTTTTTTTACCAATGTAAGCTTTGGACCTTACCCTTTTACCTCCTTGGACGAAAACTGAGTCAGCAGGATTGGACGACATGGACGATAGGGAGTTTTACTCCTAATATAATTTTTCCTTTCCTCCCTATTTTTCTTCTTCCCTATTCTTTCTCCTAAGCTTTCTAGGTTCTGGTTAATAATATTTGTATTTAAGCATTGTAATCTTTCAAAACTTCAAGTTAATGCAATATCTGGTTAATAATATTTATGATCCTAATTTCCTATGTGCTCCTAATTTTGTTAGTGTTATAATCATTGAAACCAATTGCTTTCAATTTTTTTTTTTTTGGTATATAATATACTATAGCATTAATACCAGGTTTTATAGGTTGACCCAAAACATTTTATAAAAATCAACCCAGGGTTGTTGATGAACATGTCCTTACTAAGGATCCTATATATGTAAAATCTACATGTCGCCAAAGCCATTACATCCGGTAAGGCACATAGCATGTTATCAAAAAGAAACTTCCCATACAAAATTTTGGGTATACCCCGAGAAAACACTCCTGCATAATAATTACAAAAAAAGAAACAAACATGGATCCATTCCTTGAAACATTGCAGAAACAAAAAGCTATAGACACACATAGCAGAGTACTGAAAAAAAACTCCCACAAGCTCTGTATTGACAGTTACTCTTAATAATTCTTTGGTAATTGCTTTCTTTCATATATGACATGCTTTGGGACCACATCCCATCTTGGCCAATCAACCTTGGAGAAGTGAACCTGTTGGCTAGATTTATGGCAGTGGATATCTGGTGGTCCACGTGGCTCTGGTTCAAAGTCTTATATTGTCATTTCTTTCTTACCTTGTGATTATCAACCAACCTCAAATTACTAATATGACTAGAAGCCATGTTATTTGAAATGTGACTATCCCCATTAGTCTTTGTGGTATTTCCAAGCAGCATCCACGAAGACTGATAGCTCAAATAATTTTTATTGTGAGTCCATTTCAAAAAAGAGGTGGGAATACTCCTAGCCTTCGAACTTATAGTGCCTTCCCTATTGGTAAATTTGACTATAATTCTTGGAATTCTTGTTGAATAAGCTCCTCTACTTCACTCGAGACACCGTGTTCCCATTTGAAAATTTTGTCACCATTGACACCCAAATTGGCTAGCTTATCAGCAATTTTGTTAGCTTCTCGAAAGACATGTTGGGATTTTCTATCTTGTATTCCCTAGAAAAGGATCCTAGCCTCTTCAAAAATTATTTTAATCCTCCAAGGAGGTGTTTTACAATTATTGAGGAGATTTATAACATGAATAGAGTCTCCTTATATGATAAAATTGCCTTCTAAGTCTTGAGTCATTTGAAGGCATCTCCACATAGCTCTAGCTTCAGCTTCATTGTTCGTCATCGTTCTCAAATATTTAAAAAAAGCAAGCATCATATTCCCATTATGATCTCACACAATGGCAACATTGTCCTTAGCCACTCCATAAAAATTAAGCTTAAACCCACCCGTAGGAGGTGGGGACCACTTAACATTAGCTCTGGGGTTGACTACCCTAGGCACATACTCATATAACAAGGTTAAGCTTAAATATTAAGCAATCGTGGTCTCCTGTAGATGAGGTTTACAACTATCAAAAGGGATAAGGTTCACATTCTCATTGGCAAAGGATAGGATCCTGGCAATGATAATTTTATGATCATGGATAGACTCATTAAAGACTCTATGGTTCCTTTCTAACCACTTCTGCCAAATATAGTGATTGAGACAAATTTTCCACATGTATATAAGTCTTTGGCTTGAAAATGGGCAAGACCACTCGAAAAAAAAATCAAGTATGATGGCGGGTTTAACCCAAGAAATATTGAAGGCCTAAAAAACCCCACTTAAGATAGTCAAGGAAAAAGGGCACTCAAGGAAAATGTGATAAATGGTCTCCTAATTAGCTCTGCATAGATAACATCGATTAGTGATACAAATACCTTTATGCATCGTATTATCAATGGTTAGAATTCTTCCTTGGATAACCAACCATGAAAAGACTGTAATTTTTGGAATTAATTTTTTATCCAAAATAAGTCCTTTTGGAGGACAAAATCATCGTCATCAAGTAGAAGCTTATAAGTTGATTTAATAGTGAACTGCCCATTTTTCGTAGGAGCCCAGGTCACTTGATCTTCCTTGGGTCTCATGGGGATAAAATGTTTCCTAAGAATATTACAAATTTCATTTGATTCTACTTGAAATCCCTGAATCCTTATTTGTTTCCACTTCATTCTGCCTCTGTCCTCAACCATATAATCGGAGATTTTTCTGCCAATGAGTTCTTCCATGATATCTTTGATTCAAGCTAAGTTAGGATATTGCATCAGTGGTTCATCCTTAGCCCACCTGTAATTATAGCAATTTATCCTCTCACCATTGCCTAAAACCCTTCTTAAACCTTTTTTGATGATTTCATTACAATTAGTATTTGCTTTCCAAAAAGCAGAACCAGAACTGAGTCACTTAGGAATTCCATATTTTGAAGATACTTTCATTTGATGATAGCTATCCATTCATTTTCTTCACCAAAAATGAGGTACCATGCCTGCTTATCTAGTAAATCTAAATTCATATGAGAAATTCTCCTCAGACCTAAGCCCCCATTTTCCCTGAGTCTACACACTTTGGTCCATCCTAAAAGGTGTATCCTTTTTTTCTCCTCTGATCCAGTCCATAAAAAATCTTTTTGGAGTTTCTCAATTTTCTGGAAAACCTTCACAGGGGCTTTGAAAATGGAGAGGAAATAGAATGGAATGCTTTGAAGAGAGGTCTTAATGAGGGTCAGCTTTCCTACTTGAGATAGAAGATAACCTTTCCATCCAACAAGTTTTTTTTGAATTCTTTCAATAATCCTGTCCCACATTGACTCTCTCGAAGAACCAATGAAAAGAGGGAGACCAAGATACGAAGTGGGGAGGTTTTCTATATCACACCCTAAAATTTCCATAATCCTTCCTTGCCTCTAAATGGGGGTGTTCAAGAAATATAACTTGCTTTTACTAAAATTAACTTTCTGACTAGCAGCATCCTCGTAGAGTTGCAGGATGTATTTAATTCTTTTGGCCTCAACCACCGATGCCTTAGTCAATAGAAGGGTATCATCGACAAATTGTTGGTGAGAAACAACCCTAGTGAGAGATGTTGCCTTGATTCCTAATATTAGCCTTGAACTGCAAGCATTTTTTATGGTTCTACCTAAAGCTTTTACCATAATGATGAATAACATGGGGCTGATAGGGTCCCCCTGCCGAATTCCTCTATGACTTTAAAAGTAACCAGCAGTTGTTCCATTAACTAGAATAGAGAACCATGCTTTAGAAATACATTCTTTGATCAAATTAATCCATTGGTGGTGAAACCAAACTTAAGGAGGACAGAAATCAGAAATTTCCAATTTAGCCTATCAAATGCTTTGTTCATATCAATCTTGAGGGCAAAAACAAAAATGTTAGTCTTATGAGCAAAGTGTAGAGCTTCATGAACTGTGATAACTCCATCCATGATTGACCTAGCCTGGACATAGCTTGCCTGGCATGGATCTATGATGCGGGGCAAAAAATATCTCATTTTATTTGCAATGGCTTTAGTTAGGATCTTGTAAGAAACATTGCACAAACTGATTGGCCTGAAGTCAGCCATAGATTAAGGGGTTTGCTTCTTAGGAATTATAGAAATAAAATTAGAGTTGAGACATTTTGGGATATGATTGCTTGCTTGGAATTATCTGACAACAAAAATTACATCCTCACTTATGATGTCCCAAAAAGCTTGATAGAAACAAGGGGGAAAGTCATCGGGTCCCGGGGCTTTGTCTAGATCCATGCTAAACAAGGCTTCCTTAATTTTCTCATAAGCAAATGGAGCTAGAATATTAAGGTTTATATCCTCATTTATTATGCTAGTAATGGATTACAAGAGAATATCTTTGGCCTCCTCATTGCACTGCGATTCCTGACCAAGGATAGAATTGAAATAAGTTACTACATCCTTTCTAATTTTTGTTAAGTCCTAAGTAATAGAACCATCTGCTTTTTTAAAAAAATTTACCATGTTATTGCTTCTGTTTCTAAGCATGGTGACATAAAAAAAACTTGGAATTTGAATATCCATATTTCAACCAAAGAGCCCTTGATTTTTGCCTCCAATAGATTTCCTCATAGGCCAAAATGTTATGAAACTCTACTAGTTTTGTCCATTCCTCCTGCCTAGTAGTTTCATCAACATCACCATGTTGAATCCTTTGATAAATTATATTAAAACTTTCAATAACCTATTGTTTATTTTCAAAGATGTTATCAAAGACCTTTTTGTTCCAATTTTAAAGCTTTTCCTTAACAAACTTTAATTTTCTAGCAAGTTTAAAAGCTGCACTACCTCTACAGGCTGCTGCCACCACTGAATTAAGTTATCTCTAAAATTGGGATGTTTGATCCACGTAGATTGAATTATGAAAGGTTTCTTGAAGGATAGAGAGTTAGGGATCTCCAAAAAAATGGGATTATGATCAAAGGCAATTTTAGGAAGGGCTTGCAGGGTAGAATCATCGAACAAAGTTGTAGCCTCCTTTGATAGAAAAAACTTGTCAAGCATTTCTTGAATGAGATGACACCCTATCTGCTGATTTCTCCAGGTATAATTCACTCTACTAAGTTTTACATCCATCAACATGTTGGAGTTCACAAAGTCATTGAACTCATCCATGCTCCTGATAGGTGTCCCATTTCCACCCATTTTGTTTGAAGGGTAAAGAGGAGTGTTAAAATCCCCAGCCAAAATCCAGGGGACATTATGGAAGATTTCACTCTGATTGCCTAAATACTCCCACAGTAGAGATCTCCCTTGAATTGAATTTGGGGCATAAATATTTGAAAGGATCCATGACCTGTTGTTGTTTATTTCCTTAAATAAAACACTAAGAACCCTATCATATTTTTTAATAATGGTGCCTTCTACTATCCAAGGATCCCACAAAGTCATAATACCTCCATATGCTCCTTTGGCTGATTTGCAAACCATATCCCCTTGATTCCAGATTTTTTTTGCTACTTTTTTGACTGAATCTCATCAGTTTTTATTTCTTGCAACATGATATTAGTTAGATTCACTTGATTTCATATTGCACTAACTTCCCTGTGTTTGGGCAGGCCATTAAGGCCTCTCACGTTCCATGAGAGGAACTTAATTTATATTGTTTGGGATTTCTTCCTCTCTCCCTCCCTTGAGGGGGTTTTCCTAATTTTTTGTCTTCAGAACCCGAAATAACCTATTGAAACAAGGTTCTCTATTTTCCATTGGCAATGTCATTATCAATTTAAATTTTTTGATGCTCAACATTTGATATTCACCCTCTTCTTTTTTCACTGCCAAAATATATAGGAGACTTCATAATGCTCCTAGTTTGTTTAGGAATAAAATAGGGGGAGATAATTCGTTGCAGAACTGGACTGCCATATTTCTTAGTCTAAAGAGTTTCACATATCTCCACCCCTACATCCAAATCTTCTCCTTTTTTCTTGTATTCCCCTGGTCTGCGGGACGGTCCCTCACTAGGATTCACCTGGCTCCTAGTGATGTTGTTAGGGAGATGAGATTTTTTAATTTCCAATGCCTCAAATTTCTTCCTAAGTTCTTCAGCATTAGGGTTTGGCTTTGGGATGCTCAATGGTCTTGAAGTATTTTTAGCATTGGGGTTTAAGGATCCTGACTTGGATGGGGATTCTAGAGATTGGGCATTAGGGTTTGGCTTTGTGATGCCCACGGGGCTTACAGTACTTTTAGCATTAGGATTTGAGGATCCTGACTTGGATGGGGATTCTAGAGAGTCAGAAAGGTTAGCTTGAAGGTTCTGGGCTTTCAGATCTTCCGATAATCCTCCTACTCCCATATTGGATAGAATTGAAAATTTATTTGAAACTAGAGGATTGGAACTCACCTGAGTATTTTCGTTGCCATCAACCTATTGCTTTTCTTTGTCTTGTTGGGACCCTACACCCTATATTTTATTTTTTTGGTAGACATAGTTTGCCTGATTGAAATCGATTCTGCCAGGGAAACTCCTCAAATTTCCTCTGTCTAGCATTTTTTGCTTCTACTTTTCTCTATTAATTGCTAGGTTAGGGTACTTATTGCATAGATGTCCTTGATTTTTATGTTCTGCATAGAATGTTGGTCTATTCTCGTATTCTACTAGCTATTTTTGATAGTATTCTCCATACTCTAGCTCCACAAACCTTGGCAATTCATTATCCAAATTAGCATTTACACAGATTCATGCATGAGTCATCCTTGTCCTGGCCAAGGTCACATGGTCAATGGAGATCAAGTCCCCTATAGTTCTGGCTATGCCCTGCAGCCAATATTCATTGAATAACTGGGTAGGTATACTTAGGAGATGAACCCAAATAGGGGCATGGTTAATATTTTTCTTTTCAGGGTCAAAATATTCACCCCATCGTCTAAGAAAAGGCTCCTTTTGCCTAGAAAACAAGGACCTCCTATTAAAATGTGATTGGCATCCTCCATATTGTTAATACGGATAATGAAGAACCCTCGAGTTAGAGCTACCAACTCCAATATGCCTACCAGTCACCATTTACCCGTCGCCTAAGCCCTGATAGTCTCCATGTTTGGCCTACCTCCCAAAAACTTGCCTATCAGGGAGAATTTTTCCATTGAAAGAAAAGGGTTCATGGAACTTGCTGGGGCCAAAATTTTATTATTTACTAGAACTAGGGGTGGAAGAGAGAGAACCTCATTTTTTTTTCCTCTAAGAGTCTCAGCAAAAGACAACCACTTCTTGGACCCCGTATTGTGCTTTGTATATTTTTTTTCGGGGTCTTTCTGAGGAGGGTCGGGCCCTCGTGTGATGCCCACTTCCAAATATACCATAGCTTGACCACCTTCCTCTGGATCCTCATTTGATCCATGCTTGAGATTCCCACCTTCCCTTTTCGTACCTGCTCTACCTCTGTCGCCTTGGCTGTCATTCCTGTCCATAAAATTCAATCCGTCACTCTCATCACACCTGCTAAACCTCAGCTCACTCATTCCTCTTGGTAAATAATTGCTTTCAAATTTTAAGTGAATTTTTCTTCCAAGAAAAATTAGAAAATTTTATTTCTTTGAGTGAATTTCTTCTGAATTTTGAGTGAACTACTTTTGGATATTTGAGAAAATTACTTTTTTAGAAGTATCTAGAATTTTTTGTAATTTGAAGTGATCCTCTTCTAATGAGTGAAATAATCTACATGGAGTGAATTTCTCTTTGGATGAAGTCTTTGAAACTTTATTCAAATCTTGGAAAATTGCTTTTCATATGTGAAAAACATAATTTGGCACCAAAATCAAGGAACACAATCAAGAAAACCTAATAAATTTTGTGAAATCTTGATGTCACCTTGTAAAAATTTTAATATTTTTATAATGTTTGAAATGGAGTCACCACTCACAAAGCACCTACAAAATTACATGCAAAATTTGAAAGATATGCAAAAATAGGTTAATAATAGTACTAGGCATGATTTCAACATGGAAATTAAGCACTTTGTCCCATTGGACATGCTAAAAACTATTGAATTATAAAAAGTCTAACTTATATTGATTTTACAATTCATTTTCAATAATTGGAAGAAGGGAGATCATGTCCCATTTGAAATTCATATTTAAATTTACTCCCCACTATCCTTGCTAAAATAATCTAATATAGGTACAAAAAATAAATGAATGGAATATAAGAGTGCAAGAGATTAAACTAAATAATGTAGAATAAAATGTGACCATGACCATAACAAGGAGAGCATATTATCAATCAAAATATGATAAAATCAAATAAAAATAATGTATTTTGATGCATGTGAAATATAAATATTAAATAATAATAAGAGGATAAAAGGATAGTATCATAATTATCACAATTCCACAACTCAATTGAGTAGTGCCACAATTGAAAAGCAAAAAGTCTTGCACAATCTCTTAATATTTATAAAATTAGAACCATTATAACGTAAGGCTCACAAATTATATCTGTAATACTCTCAAGGCCAAAATATCTTTATAATGGATCTCATTACTCCTATTTATAGAAGGAATATGCCCATGAGTTACCTTGGGTGAGAAATTCTTACTCTAGTAAAAGTAGTAAATTGAGGGTATTTTTAGAAAAATGACACACGTCTAAATATCACATCTCTAATTACACCTCTCAATGTCCTAAGATCCTTATAAAATTATTTATTATGTCACTATGAAACAAAAAGTCATTTTCCAAAAGATCTTCCTTAACATCTATACACAATTATCTTGCTTCACTTGTTAATGAGTGATTATATCTTGAAAGGGGAGTGAGATTATTAATTTCATTGTAGTGTGTGGAATTATATCTTTGATGGATGGATTCTTGGGGTATAACCAAATTAATAGAGCCCTTAAGAATCAATCTAAAATATCTTTCACCATCTTGTGGGTAATATTCTACTACCTGGTCATGCCCATTGGGCTAAAAAATGCAAGACCTAGCTACTAGTGAGACATGTCATACAAATTCCATAACATAATGCATGATATCATGGAATATTATGTTGATGATATTCTTGTCTAGTTTCTAAATATATAAGACCATATTTGGGACTTAAGATATTTTTTTATCAACTCAATGAGTTAAGTATGCTTAAAGCATAAAAATATATTGTTGGGTAACATTAGGAAAACTATTGGGATTCATTGTATCTCAATGAGGTATAAAATTTTATCCAAATAAACTATTGGCTATTCTCATTATGCCACCCCCTCAAACTTTTACCCAAATCTAAATTTTCTAAGGAAAAAATTAAGCCATTAAGAGATTCTCTCCTAGTTGACTAAAAAAGTATCCACCATTCACCAAGCTATAGATGAAGGATGTGATTTTTGAATGGATTATTAACTAAAAAACTTCATTTTATTCCCTAAAATTATACCTCTTGTCCCCTTTTGTTCTTGTCCCACCTAATCCTCTTAGGCTATTATTGTTATATATAGTAGCCATAGACAATTCCTTAGGAGATATATTGACATAATATGATGATAAATATAGAGAAAGGGCCATATTTTACATTAGCTAATTTTTGGTTAATTACAAAGTTAGGCATATTTCCTTAGAGAAGCTTTGGCATCATGACCATAATTACCCTTTCAACCTCACCTATTTGTGTTTAAACAATTAAATCAATTAGATAAAGTTGATGAGTCCTTGATGATGATAAAGTTGTAAAGTTATTTGACTATATTTAACGTTTTCATCTATATTTCACATCAGTTATGCTTCCTCCTTACATATGATGAATGATACGAGTTTCACATGTTCTAATTGAAAAATATCTCTTCATCGTGTATCTCATACCTACCACATGATGAAACTATAAGGTGTGTAGGCATTAATGAAAATATCATACATCTCCTATCATGTCAAAATCATAGTCATATTTCTCTTGGACTTGTGTAAAATGTTGGATGGACTCACTAAAGTGTTTAAATTATTTCTTTACAATCATAAAAACTATCTTCAATCACATAAAGGCATGGGGTAAATATGCATCATATCCATAACAAATTTATCCCCTAGATAATTCTAACACAGGGGAATGATTTGATATCTAAATTAGTATCATATCACAAATCGACAAAGTCCTCTATGACCTTTATCTTAAGGGAAATCCATGACCATATAACACATCTCACCAATCCTATATAATATCTATTTTAGAGGCAAGTCTCTCCTTTATAAAAATTATCTAAAGGTAAATTAGAATTACGTTGATCATTTTTCTAAAGGTAAATATTTCAACAAACATCCTTTATGATATTTTTTGAAGAAAAAACATATGTGCTTTACATCATTTGTATAAAGGGAAAGGTTCCTTAGATATTTGTCAAAAAATAAATTTAATAGTAAAAATCCTCTATGATTTGTCTAGAGGTAATGTATTTTACAATTTGGTGTATATATAAAGTCCTCAAAACATTTGTTTTATATATAATCCATTTATAACTTTTCAATAAATAACTTAAAATTTTTAAAAATAAAGAAATGCTCCTTTGACATATATTTGGGGGCACCAAAAATAATATATTTATATTATATCATAGTAATTCCTTATGGAATCATCTAATGTCTCCCTAAGCATATATTTATCTATGTCATAACATGTATAATAACAATGGCTTACAACATTATCTAACTTAGTCTCCTTGGGCATACTTTTCTATATTGTAGTTTTTATGATAGTAATACCATGTGGTATTATCTAATATTCACTTGGGCATATATATTCTATATATACTTGTACATAATTATATCATTAACTATATCATCATGATTAATTTAACATCTATTTTACAACCTTTCTTTTATGCATCTTAGTATCAAAATATCTTTACAATTCCTTATCATTTTAAAGCCTAATTATATAACTATCATATTTTAATAACAACATTATCATAGCATAATCATAGATTAACAAGCTTAAATTACTAATCATAAATTATAAATATAATATAATAAAATAACATAAAGAAAAAATACATCATCTAGTTTGACACATTACCATGGATCATAAAAATCAATGTATATATAAAAATATGTATAACATTGGAATCATCATCATAAAATCATCAACATCTCTAATACACCAATTTTATTGGACTTTGCAATTGAAATATAAGAAATATTTTTGTCTATTGTTGTTCTAGCCTCATCCTACTCCTATAGGTGGTGATGGCATCTTGATGGATTGTTATGATTGTTGGGTTAGAAACTGTGATTGGGTCCACGTCGTTTTTATCAATGATGATAGGAAATATTTGTTGGTATTGTTGCATGGTAGGTTATGTTATAGTAGCTCAACCTAGAAAATTATATTGTCAAATCCACCTATAATTATACCAATTTTGTTAAGTACTATTGATGTATGTAAGCAATATGATCCAACAATGTTTGGACCAACTAGCTATCACTAGATACAACTATTACTATGGTCTTTGTTGTATCTACATACTTCTTTGGAGTTAATCCTAGATTCATGGACTACATCATAGAGGTATACTACACCAACTTTTCCCTCTCGTATATTCATATTGTATCCTTAGCCTATGCAACATCCCACTCTACTAAGGCTATTTCTAGTGTAGCCTACAAACTAGCCACCTATTGGGCTAGTGCATATCTTTACCTCTATAAAATACTGGATGGCCTACTAGGTTCTATTTACCTAATTGTGATCATTGGAAAAAATATCATTGGATCTCCTTCATTCATTATTTTTATTTCCCTATGCCTCTTCTACTAAAACCCCTACAACCTTCTAACTAGTGGTCAGATAATACACTAAGTCTATTTGATAGGTCCATCACTAGGAAATTCAATATGACCCTCCTCAGATGGATAATATAATACCATCCTAATAGCCATAACTAATTCTAGGGTTACTAACTCTAAGATCTAGAAATATTTAATCATAAACATCAATATCTAGATATGCGTTAGGTTTTAGCAAGGGGCCAAACTGTTACTCATAAGTCAAATGACAACACTATTATAAATCATGTGGGATTCCATACTGAAAGGAAAATTGTTGGACCATGCACTCAAAATGGAAGATCTCATGATATCCTTGTGGTCTCACCAACCATATCCTTTTCCTAATTCATTTCAACTAATAGGTGTCATTTACCTTCCTGGGATGATACTTTAGGGGCCATGATATAACATATTCTTAATACAGGTCATATAATAGTCATCCTACCCTATGAAATATACCTCTATAAAGCTTGTCCTACTCACTTTAGCTAGTAATCCCATCTATAGGCTATCAATACCTTTGTTTTTTCAACCTATCTTGTAAAACTTGAGAAATGAATAATTTCTATGTGATCCCAATCCCACACCTAGAGCAATGTATAAAATGATAGTCCTATTCCTAATTTGTATACCAATCAATAGAGTGAGTGGTATAGTCATATCAAAATCATGGTTCCCCATATAAAAATGGTCTATTGCTCTAGCATATCTATGAAGACCTCTCTCCAGTCCTAGTGCATTAGACATCGACTAGAATCCCCTATCATAATCTCTAACACTAGAGTTGATAGTAGGACTTCCTATTAATCCAATTGTTTCTTATCATACATGGCATTGATGATAATTCCTAACTATAGGACTAAGAAATATGGATCTTCTTATGATCCACTATAGGATCTATTGTTGACATTGAATCATGTACACAAGAGATCCTCTAATGGATACCCTCAAAATAAGATAGATATTCACTAGTGTCATGACTACCTCTGCATATGGTAGCTAAAATATTTATTTCCAAATACCATAGTTTCACCAAGGTAGTCAAGAGAGCCTAATTGAACACTATATTTATATATAGGCCACATAACATAATCCTACTATTGCTAGGAGTGCATAATCAACATAGTTAAAGAAGGCCAAGATAGTCTCCAACTCATGTACTCTTTGTTCCTAACAATCAAGTGTTTGTAGCCTCTCCTAAAAGCATAACCAATAAAACTAATTATTTAACATCCCAATCTCAAATACAAAACTACTATTAACCTAAAAGATATCCTAAATAACCAGACTACAAAAACAACATTAATAAGAAAAAAACCCCGTATAAGGTGAATGTACCACCATACAACAAAATATGCTATTAAAATGATGAAAGTGTCAGCCAATGGAGAAAGTGCCTTTGTAATATAAAATCATTATTTCTTGGAAAAACATCCAATGCAATAGGGACATCGCTGCATTAGAGCATTGCCATTTATTTTGGACATGTATTTTGAGATAAAAATATAAAATTAGTTGAGTTTCAAAGTACATAGCTAAAGGTTTATCCCCTCCTCCTACTATTGGTGGTCTTATATAGTCTACCTAATGTGTAGATCTCTATTAGTGGACCATCATAGCAAGTTTTGACATCACATATTCAAATCTCTCCAACATGATCATCAATGATAAAAATAATTTTGTTTTTATCCCAAACCATTCTACCCTTGTCCCTTATCAACCAATTCTTATTGTCTTATCATAATATTTTCATCACTAAACCAATGTACCTCATGGTCAAGTCAATATTTATTGGTCAAATATTATTTTCCCTATAAAATATGAGGGGCACACCAAGGCATGGCAATATTTAATGCTTTTGAAAAAAAAAATTAACATCATGAGTAATCAAACAAATAAAAAATATTAGTCATCATAAATCAATAATTTTAAGAAACATCAAATCTATCTCTAAAAATTAGGACAAGAAGGTCAATTTTTTATGCATTCATCACTTGATAAATACATAAAAAGGAACAAATATAGACATCCAATTTTGGGGATATCATCAAGTATTCAAAATTTGCCAACATCTACATCATCTAGCCAATTAGGCATCTCAATCAAATTAAGAATCCAAAGACTAAACTAATGGGTATTTATTGCCCAAAAAATATAATTATTGCACCTAAGGTGATATCATTGACATTGTTAGAATAAATATTTAGTTCTCTTAAGTTCTACTAGGATAGTCTAACTTGAGTTACCACTCTTCCATAATGTAGGTGAAATCTTAGTTTAGACTAGTTCAAATTTGTTGAGTTGTAATCCAATGACTCACATTGATAAGCTTTGCTATTTATACAAAGTTTATCCCATGGAATAATCAATCAATTCTTGATATTTTTAGTAATGCTTTGCATATCTAGTTTCTTGGTTTTAATATTGCTTCTCAATATTTCTATCATGGTATCAGAGCAAGGCTAGTTTTTGCAGCATTCTACTTTTCATAGATCTGGTTCAGCTTGTCCTCTATTTCTGGATAAGTCTTCTTTGGATATTTTAGCTTATTTGGAGGTTAAAACAGTCATATTTTTTTGATATATACTACAATTTTGTGTCTAAGCACTTGTATTTCATATATATCATTTTGTTATGGAGGATTAAGCAATATGTCATTATTTCATTGCTATTATTGAAGGAAATTATGGAGGAGCAACTACTATTTGCTACCTCTCTTTATGTGTGGTGCTAAATAATGTTCTTTTTAGACACAAAACTCTCTCTTTTTATATTGCAATTATTTAGAGCATTGAAAAGACTCCAATCTAAGGTCCATTTTGGATGCAACATTTTTGGAGGAAGGTTAAGGTGTTTTGGTTGCACTGCCATTTTTTTTTGGCTACTTTGACCTTTTATTTGTAGAAATATCTTGTAACCCATACTGGTCAACAAGGGTAGATGTTTTTTTTTAGCGATATGGATCATATTCAATGAATTCACATGATACATTGTTCATTTAATGGAGGTGATGTTCCTTCAAGAGGATGAACTAATGTTGCTTTGTGATCAATGATGCTCCAAAATTTAATTGTAGGCTTTGTGACGCACGTTGTGTGTATTTGTGCCACACAACGATTCACACGATACACTACAGTCCTCCTTGTATTGATGACAGTCAGGTTCATATCAAAGATTTGCACGTCATCTATTCAATCAATGGAGGTACTATTCATTAAAAGTGGATGAAAATTTTTAATGCAGCTTTGTGACTGACGATAATCTAGATCATCTCCAATGGATTTGCATGACACACTGTGATTTTTCTTCGAATCTCACCTCCAATATTTGTTCAATATTACATTAAAATTAAGGACTGTTAGATCCTTTACTCATAACAAGCTGCACCGTTGGAAGATCCTCAAAAATTATGTATCCAAACTCTAGTTGTTGATTCCCTCAAAATTTTTAACTAGTTGTTGACTATAGTCATGGCAAATATTTTACCAATTTTTATTTAGTGACAGAGTCCTCCACTATTCAAAACATCAGTGAACAATTTGTAATTTCCTCTCATACGAATCTAACCATTTTTTTTGGCTACTTAAAATAAGACCGCATGTCTTGCTCATTTCATGCTAATGAATTCTAATTTGAGAACTCCTCTCTAATCTATCATTTTTTTTGCATTTGCGTGCGCTATAACATTTTTTAAAAATGCCAAGCTGTGGAGAAAATATTGTGACGTCCGCCAAGATTTCTAGAGATTTTTCCTATTTGATGCTATAGACATACCCGTAGAAGTTCTATTACATACTACAAATATAAAAAATAGGGGCTATCCTATTTCATGTTGCTAGACTCACCCAATCCTTATGAGAGTTTGAAGACACTACCAAATTTTAAAAGAACACACAGACAACATTTATCAATGAGTCGAGGTTCTGTGAAATATCTAAGGTTTATGAGTTTTTTTTTTTTTGTTCTTCTATGATGTAGATATCACAGGCCCTATAGCTTCGTATCAAATTAACTACATGCAGTGAACACTTTCCTTCATTTTAATTTTGCATACTTAATTGAAAAGGTATTGTTGTCATCTAAAATTTTTCTCCTGATCGAGCATCCTCTCTTAGTAGTCCCTCGTATCTGGATAAGCAGTCCCTCGAATCTGGATAAATAGTTCCTTAAGCATCCTAACATACCAATTCTAGCATCACTCTTCTATAATATACTGCTATCTAATGCAGGCGACTTTCATATCCATGAACATCTGGAATTGATTGAATTACTTTGTAAATCCTGCAGGTGATGATCAAGAGTTTTTTTTAAAGTACATTTGCAATATATTTCTCTATTGTAATATTCTCCATCTCTCCTTCCTTCTGCTCTATGATCATTCCAACAACATTAAAATTTGGGAGTATCATTGTAAAATCATAATACAATTTTTTATGGAGGGGGTTATTGGTGCTGCTTCTTGCACCTTTATATTGCATTGGTCAGGGGAGTCTTGTTGTCTATTTATGGGGGTAAAGTATCATTTATGCATATATTTATGGGCACTTTTTAAGGGGGGTAAATCTTCGACATGTTATGGTTGTAAACACTTTCATAAACAAGCAAGCACACATGATCAAGATTCTCAATGAGCACCTAATATATACATGCAAGCACACATGATCAAGATTCTCATTTACAAGCAAAGCACAAATATACAATAATATTTTTATACTTGTAATATCTCAAAGCATCTCATTTTATAATGTCATATGATCCACATATCGTTCTGCTCATATACCTATAGTATCCCTCATGTAAGGGCGGGTCATTGAGAAGATTCAGTATAAAGATCTGATAGGTTATTATTGCTTCAAATCGCCTATGTTCCATGTATCATTCTCCTTATTTACTTATAGTTTCCCTCACATAAGGGTGGGTAAATTGAAGAGTTCGGTATAACGGTCTGGCTTCTACTGCCTTCATTCAAAGGAGTTTTTGTTGGTGCTGATTTCTTGCACCACACTTTTCTCATTGAATGGGGGTGCATCTTTGTCTTCTCTACAAGTTCTTGTAGTTAAAAGAGGGAATATTGGTTCACTTTAATTTTTTTAGAAAAAATTAATACAATTGAACCACTCACCCCTCATAACTATCACACATGGAAACAAAAAATATTAAATCTCATCTCTCAAAAAGGGCTCACACACTTGCTAGAATAGAAGCAACCTGCATTTGAAAAGGAATATGAAATATTTATTCATAATGGGAAGATGTATGAAATAATGGGTATTATAAGCACAAATGTAAATAAAATCTTATGGTTTCACATTTCAAAATGTAAAACTCCATTTGAGAGTTGGCAGAAACTAAAGAACTTGTTTGGAAAAGTGGATCAAATAAGGTCAATGCAGCTAGAGGTAGAGTTAACAACATTATCTCCTGAAGAATTCAAAAATATTGTTGACTTTCCCACCAAATTTAAACAAGTCCTCACACAATTAAAATGCAATGGAAAGAATAAAACAAAGAAGAATGCATTTATATTATTCTTTCTAAGTTAAATAGAGTATTTCAAATTTTTTCAACCACCTTTTTATCTACAAAAGATGCACTTGATACAAGTTTTAAAATGCCCTCTTTAGAGGAATTTTGTGATAGGCTAACTAGAGAGGAAACAAAACTTGCAAAATATGAGATCCCTCCCTCTTCCTCAAAAGCATTAGCAGCATCCACCTCCACTAAAGAAAATTTCAAAAAGAAAGAAAGAGGCCCTATAACTTGTACACATTGCAAAAAGGATGGTCATTCTATGAACAAATGTTGGAAAAGACTACAAAAACTAGAGGCAACAATGAAGGATCACAAAATAGACATTAAGAAGATAGGAAAAGTCTTAAATGTTCAAAGCAAAGCTATAGAAACTTCATAAAAATACTAGGTTCTAGATTCAGGGGCAACTCATCATATGACTTCATAACATGAGTCTTTCATTTCAATATCCTCAAGCTCAACTTGTAGCATAGAAGTTGGTGACTCATCCTTTATACCGATCAAAGGAAAATGTGACATATCCATTGATTGTGGTTGTATCAATAATTTTCTCTATGTCCCAAATATAGCTACAAATCTCCTCTCCATATATCATATTTGTACTTCTACAAAGGGAAAAATAGTTCTATTTTCACCAACAAGAGTTGAGATAAGAGACTTTCAAGAACCACACTCTATCATAGCTCAAGGAGATATTGATCATAACACTCGTTTATTTCAATTCAAGGGATTCAAGAATTTAGATGGGGTATCCTATTTTGTTGCACATGGATATATTGAAAGCAAAATTTGACATGAAAGGTTTGGACATCTCAATTATAGCTATCTAAAGGATTTGAATACTCATGAAATGGTAACAAGGTTGCCAAAAGTATCTTCTATTGATATGTACTGGATGTGCTCTTGGAAAGCAACATCAAGATCCTTTTCACCCAAGTGGTTCTCAAATAGCCTCATCCCATCTAGAGTTAATCCATAGCCACTTTATGGTCTTCCCAGAGCCTTCTTTCAAAGGATAAAAATATGCCTTAACCTTCATTGATGATTTTTCAAGAAGAACTCGGGTCTACTTTCTAAAATATAAAAGTGATGTTCTATCCCACTTCAAAATCTTCAAGGTCTTAGTTGAAAATAAAGCCACTTGCATAATCAAGAAAATTCATACAGATAATGGGGGGAATACTTTAGTAATGATTTCTCCATATTTCTCTCAAATCATGGTGTAATTCATCAACATTCAGTATCCCATAATCCACAGCAAAATGGCATTGCATAAAGGAAAAATAGAACTTTAAAATAAATGGCAAAATGTGTGCTCCACTCAAGATATCTTCCAATATTTTTTTGGGTTGAGGCAATTAACTATGCAAATTACATTCAAAACTGCACACCTCATAAATCTCTTAGCCATTTGACTCTTGAGGAAGCATGGACTGGCTCAAAACCTGATGTCTCTTTTTTCAAGTTGTTTGGGTGTACTACTTGGGCACATATCCCAAAGAAAAAGAAGAAGGTTCTAGAAAAAAAAACAAGCAACTTATATTTTTTGGTTATTGTGAGGAAATGAAAGCCTACAAGCTCCTTGATCCCACAACTCATGAGGTCTTTTTTCACATAAATATTCAATTTGATGAAACATTCCCTTATAATGATCCTCAATAATCTTATTCCAACATTAATTCTCTCGAGTCATATCCAATATTTGAGCCTCAATATAATGAAGATACCATCCTTGAGATAGATAACCAAAATGGGGATCCTATACTTCAAACTCCAACTCAAAGTCCTCCCACACCCATTACTCCTTCCACAATGCCAAAATGGTCCCGCACCATAGTTCAAGAGGCCACTCCTTACATCCAAAATATTCCATCATCTAGATCAAGCCACTCCATGGGTTCTGGTCTTGTCTGTCAGTCCATTTCCACAGATCCTCAATACTTCAAAGAAACAACTAGTATAAAAGAATGGGAATATGCCATGGAGAATGAATTTTTTTCCTTAATAAAAAACAACACTTGGAATCTAGTCCCCCTACCTAAAGGAAGGAAAATGGTTTTCTGTAAATGGATTTATATAACTAAGTATGGACCTAATGGGAAAACTAAAAAACACAAAGGTCACTTGGTAGCTAAAGGTTTTTCACAAATTGAAGACATTTATTATTCTAAAACTTTTCCACCAGTTTAAAAAATGGATTCTGCTAGGCTGGTACTTGCACTTGCTGCCTCCCAAAAGTGGCCAGTTTTTAGATGGATGTAAAAAGTGCTTTCTTAGAGGGTGACTTAAAAGAGGAAATATTTATGGAACAACCTGCTAGATTTATTCAAGACTCCTTCCTTGTTTGTAGACTAAGAAAATCTCTTTATGGTCTCAAACAAGCTCCTAGAGCTTGGTATGAAAAAATGGACTCCTTCCTTCTTTCATCAAGATTTTCTCATTGTGATTCTGATGCAACAGTATACATTTGGAGAGATGAAGAAAAAATCACCATACTTGTTATCTATGTTGATGATCTACTACTAACTGGTAGTACCATTTCTCATGTCCAGACTATCAAAAACTCTCTTTCTAAGAAATTCGATATGGCTGATCTGGGTTTAGCTCATTACTTCCTTGGATTTTAGATAACTCAAATAGATACATGTATTTCATTATGTCAACAAAAGTATACTCTAGATATTATTCAACAGTTTAAGACGACTGATTGCAAGCCTTCTTCCACACCCTTTAAGTCTAGAGTCACTCTAACTACTTCCTGCAAGTCTCCTCAATGTGATGCTACTATTTTTAGATAACTTGTTGGAAGTCTATTGTACCTCACTTATACTCACCCATATATTTCCTATATTTTTGGATTAATATCTAGATTCTCCTATCAACCTCATTTCAACCATTGGCAAACAACAAAGAGAATACTCTGTTACTTGCAGGGAACCACTCACTTTGGGCTATTATATGAGGGTGGATCCATGGATATCATTGGTTACATAGATTATGATTGGGCAGGTTTAGTAGAAGACATATGTTCCACCTCTGGCTATGTATTTTATCTTGGTTATTCACCTATTGCTTGGTCATGTAAAAAACAACAAGCAGTAGCATTATAATCTACAAATGTAGAATACAAGGCAAAAATTTTAGATAGTCAATAAGCTCTTTGGATTCATAAGATAATGAGGTAATTGATTTTTTCCATGACAAACCTATTACCCTATGGTGTGAAAATCAGAGCACAATACATTTTGCTTGCAATCCAGTTGAGCATCAACGCACCAAGCACATTGAGATTCACATGCACTTCATTCGACAACATATTCAGTAAGGGGATCTAAGCTTGGAGTTTATTCCCATAGAAAATAAAATTGCAGACATATTCACCAAGTCCTTTGCTTCTCCACGTTACATTCAGTTGCATGAGAAACTTGGGATAAGGCAATTGCATTAGGAGGATGCACACAATTTTTTCACATCTCTCTTCTTCTTTTTCTTCTTCTTCTTCATTTTTGAATATGGTTTTTTTCCATGTGGTTTTTCACCATATCTCAAAAATGTAAGTTATTTGTACATGAGTACCTAATAAGGCCTTTTTTTTGGGACTCATTTTAGGGTAACACCAGTATTGTACATGAGTACCTCATCAAGCCTTGTTGCCAGGACTCATCTCTTGCTATCACTTTCACCTCTAGTATCACTTAAGGGGGGTGTTATTATAAATATTTAGTTCTCTTAAGTTCTACTAGGATAGTCTAACTTGAGTTACCACTCTTCCATGAGGTAGGTGAACTCTTAGTTTAAACTAGTTCAGATTTGTTGAGTTGTTGTAATCCAATGGATCACATTGATCAACTTTGCTATTTATACAAAGTTGATCCCATGGAATAATCAATCAGTTCTTGATATTTTTAGTAATGCTTTGCATACCTAGTTTCTTTGTTTTAATATTGCTTCTCAATATTTCTATTAGACATCACTACTAACTGGTTAGCAGTTGTTTTACGAATATTATATTTTATATTTTCCTACCCAATCAGCTTGATAATAGTCATTTTGGAATTTATGTCAATATATTTAGCACCAATGATGCTTATGATGCTATATTTATTGACTATAAAAAGACAAAAAAGGAAATATAAATAATTTATAGGAACCAAATACCTACCAAATCTCAATCTGACTATTTTAATCATGTCTTCTACCTTTTTTTTTGGTAAGTAGAATATTGTATTACGCGGGTTTTGGTTGGTCCCCAATCCCAGAAATACAAAGTACCTTAGAGGATAGCATAATAAAAAATTTAAGAATCCCAAACCAGGGATAACAACTAGAGGAGAACCAAAATTTCCCATGTAGGGGAGAAGAAATAAAGCTACTAGGGGAAACACGCCCACGTAGGGGCAAGAAGCTGAGAATACTAGACTAGATTCTAACAAATAATCTAAAAAAGCCTACACAAGGGCAAACTGAGATGTTTACCAACAAAGACACCCACATAGGGGTTGGTTGAGAACCAAGAAAAATCCACTAAAGTACACCATCCTACATAGGGAAAATACTGCAAGCCACATCAAAAAAAAAGAAGCACACAAAAACACCAAATAGAAAAAGGGCTAGCGATGCTAGGCTTCCAGGGTATCCTCCTTAGTAGAATTGGTGCCATGCTGGAGGAGCTATTTTAGAGTGGCACTAATACTATCCATATCTAAGATTATGCTTTTAATAATTATCCTCAAAAGTTTGCTAGAAACAACCCCATTAAGATCGAAATTCCCGCTGTTCTCAGAAATATGAATATGGGAATTATGACTGGTCTCCGCCCTTGCTTTCTTAATGTGATAAGACCTTATTACCTAAGTGGTACTTTATTAAACCTTCACTTTTCATTTCATGAGTAGGGGTTTGGATCCACTCAAAGTAGGGGGAATTTTTGTAACAACCTCCAAGTTGTCACTATATGTCTACTATTTTTTTTTTTAGTTCACCTATGTCCACCTGGTGATAATATAAAGTTATAATAATGGACTAATATGAGATATTCCCATAAGAAGTAGGTATTATGATTCGTAATAGATTAATTATATAGAATAACTGACTTCTATAATTCATTTAAAGCCAATTGTGAGTAGGAGCACCAAACCCTTCAACATCATCCTACCATCCCATAATGGTAGATGAATAATAGAATTCAAAGGCTATGTCACCTCCATACAACTGCCACATGGTAAGGGACATCATCATGGTTTAATTCAACCTTTTTAGGAGAACAATCCCTCACCAAAGGAATTCCTTTCTCCATTTCTCCATACTGTCGATGAAGACTAGTGTCTTAGGAGAAACCAATAATCTATTTCTCAATATGGAAACTTACGTAAAATTTGGGATATTCGTCTTAAGAGTTATTATAAGAATTATTATCATCAAGGTGTTGATAGTTTAGTAGTGGTGGGTCTTATGTCAAAAATTTTGTCTTTGGTTTGGTTAGGTAGATGTGTAGAATACTCCTTCATAGTACTATATTCCATAAGTGATGCTACTAACAACCAAATATCATCCCACAAGTTACACATGTATTGCCATAATAGTATGAAATAATTAACCATACAAGAAATCTCCATTTACCAATATAATCAAAGTCATTAAGTTACAAATGCTAGCACACTTAACATAAAATTCTTTCATTCGATCATGTTTCTGAAATCATACCCTATCTACCATCTAATTGAGATGATTACATATGTAGCACCCTAAAATTGGTGCAGTAAACCTTAGAAAATAATTAAAATTACCTTAGTAATAATTCAAATTCAAATTTTAACCCCAAAACCACTCCAAAACCGCTTACAACCCGTTTCCTCATTTTTCGCACCATTTTTAGAGTTTTTTTTTTTCCGTTGGATGATATCGTCACCGATCAGATGATATCACCTCAGATCGGACGAATTCATCTGGAGAAGAACGTCCATATGATTTTGTCCCAAAATTGATTTTTCATATTTAGCTTCTATTTCAACGACATCTCTAATCTGGGCAGAAGCGTGTCTGCACCGTTAGAGACCCTCCCCGTTGGATATCTCCTAAATTGGGATGATCCCCAACCTCCTAACCTCCCTCCTAAGCCTATTTAAACCTTAGGACCCCCCTTGACATCCCCCTGGCTGAATTTCCCTGTAATTCAATCTTTGTGTGCATTATAATACCCTGGATCATTATCTGCATTTGTGCTTTTCAGATTTTCTTGCTGGAACTTTGTCATTCTTCAGCCAGAGCAAGCTCAGATCGTTGCAGATGATCCTATACAAATATCAGACAATCACATCCCAATTCGAGATGATTTTGACTATAGTCAACATTGGGGGCAATTACTGCCCAGAGTTTACATTTTTCTCTTCTCGTCTGCTGTTTTATTCTGCATTTAGATTAGTTTATTGTTATTTTCTACTATTCTGCATCTTGGAGTTCACCCATATAGCTTAAGTACATAATAAAGTCATGATTAGCTATTAAAGCATGATAATTTACTTGCATTTCTATTTGGGATTATCTTATTAACATCATTTTGTCATTTCACATCATTTTCCTTTATCAACATAGCTACATTTTCTGTATTATGTGTCCATTTCTCTGATTGTAGGTCTCTAACGAATTCGTCTGATGAATTGATCAGATCTCAGACGATCCTGTCAGATCGGAGATGATCCTGTCAAATTCCAGATGATCTTGACTGCTTCAAAAATTAGAACCTCCATCAGACATCCGGATCAGGTATGGATTTCTTCACTTAATTTATTCTCCGTGTTTTCTGCTTAAATCTATTTTCTGTCTTCATTTAAATCTGCATTTCATATAGAACAACTTAGATTCATTTGGCCAAACCTAGGACTTGGATGATTAAAGCTAAAATTGAACACATTAAACTCATTCCCCACCTAGGCGTGGAAACTGCCACTAAATGTTTCCTGGTGAACCCCACCACCTGTAAAAAAATCACCTTAATATCCCTCCCCCGAGAGCCGGGAACTTCAAAGGGCCTCTCAGTCTGAGGTACTGTCCCATCCTTCTTGCATCCCCCTTTCGGGCACGGATCCTTTAGCCTGAAGGTAAGGGTGCGAAAAATTTGGAACGATACATTTTGGTGAACCAGACGTGAAACTAAAACCTTTTGAAAAAAAAAACATAGATGCATTTAAAATCATTGGAAAACTACTAAGTTGCATATCATGTTTAGATGGTAGCTCCTAAGAAAAGACTAGCAGTTACTATAAATGTTGAAAACCAATTAGCAGCCATAGAAATTAATTCTGTGCTTAGTGTGCCTGAAACAGATAGAAACCAACTTTTGTGGGACGAACTTAATAGGAGATTAGATCTCATTTCATCTAGGTCAACTGAACTTAGGCAAATAAAGAGGTTTGTCCTAGATAGAATCCTGGATCCCAATCAACTCATTTTTTATCATGAAATTTAGAGAGCTTGCCATAGGTGGTTAGCAGATAGAAGAGCCCTTGTGTCTTCTAAGTTGTATACCTTTGAGGAATTCCTCGAGAATGTAGCCATAGTGCACCAATTCCTAGGTCGTATAGAGGACCAAGAAGCTGATCTTGCAGATAGGAAAATGTGGAATAGAGTTCCTAGAGCTGTGTTATATCGAGAATATTGCCACGAACTTTATTTCTACCAACCAGAATCTGAGACAGATAATATCACTATAGCACACTTTATTAAGTTCCTGAAAAGCAATTTACAATTCGAAGAGGAGCACTTTATGACTCCTGAAGAACTTGAGCCCGTTAATGATATTTATAAATTGTTTATATAAAACTATATCATTGCTTTCATTATTATTATTTCTTGCATTTAGTGTGTTGTTTGTTACCTTTATAATATTGTTATAAAAACAAGAAAAACCAAAAACATAACAAAACCAAAACATTTTATTTTAAATCCTATAGTAGGTATATAATTAAAATATATACCTCTTAAGCTTGTTGCATATATATATATATATATATATATATATATATATATATATATATATATATATGTATATATATTTGCTGAAATCTAAATTTAAACACAATGCCTAGACTTAGGAATGGTAAACAAACTGAAGAAGAAGAAGAAGAAGATTGGTTAGGAAAGAAAACAAAAAAATCAAATGCCCTTCCTGAGGATCCAATTCCAGAAGGAGAAATTCTAGAACAGCCAGAAGATGAGCTTGTTGTAAATGAACAAGAAGAAAATGTTAGAGAGGAAGGATCCTCATCCCCTAGAATGGCTCCAGATGGAACTATTGCTTTTGATAACTTAGATCATTTTTGGAAATTTTTCAATAATAATATTGGTGCTCTTAATATGGCAGTTCGTATTGATAGAGGCCAAATTAGTGACACTCAAGTAGCCATGGAAGATATGTTTAATATACACACCAATCCCTTGTCCTTTGTTGATCAAGAAAGTGATAAAGTTGGACCATCCAATAGAGATATGGTCACTATGATTCAGAAAATGCAATAGTAACAGGTTACCCAACCCCCTAAGGGACCTGTTATTGAACCTAAAATCATTCCCACACAAAATAGACCTTCATTCACTGCTTTATTTCGCCAAACTATTGATCAATATGCTTCAAATCGACAAAAACCCAAAATGAAGCCAAACACCAATTTTCAACAATCTGGAATACAACATAATACAACTTCAAAACTTCTTCATAACACCCTTCCTACCAACAATTTACACAATAGCAATATAGCATCTAATCTTCATGTCCCTCCATCATATGCTCACAAATCCCATATTAATGCCCTACCGAACTAATATGGTGGGCAAACCAGTAATCTGGAAGCCATGGTGAAACAGTTAGCTTCCCGCATGGACCAGATAGATCCCTACCGTCCCTCGTACAATTATCAAGAGATGTGTAGTCAGCCTTTGGATCCCATAGTTGTAGCACAACCATACCCTAAACACTTTCCCATGCCCGTCCTGCCTATATATAAAGGAACTGAAGATCCCATAGAGCATCTTCGTATGTTTAGGATAACATGTCATGATATATCACATGATGACTTGCTATTACTAAAAATGTTCCCAAAAAGTTTAGGAGGAATGGCATTAGAGTGGTATTATCAACTACCCACTCATTCTTTGAGAAATTTTGAAGAAACAACTGAATCTTTTGTGCATCAATTTAGTGCCTATATTGAAAGGCATGTAACCATTAAAGATTTGTACAACTTAAAACAAGACAAAGATGAATGTTTTGCAGATTTCTTAGCTAGATGGAGGCAGTTGACAGGAAAACTGCACTTTGTGCTACCTTATAGGGAAATGTTGGATATTTTTATTAATAATTTGCAAGAACAAATATCCTATGAATTATCAACTGCTACCTTGACCACCTTCGATCAAGCTATAGACTTAGCTCGAAGGGTGGAAGATGCTCTCATTAGAAGAGGTCAACTTAAAAAGAAAGATGATGAGAAAACATCTAGAAATCAGTACAAAAATAAACAAGTTGTGGGTGACGGAGTCACTGACAGTAGAAATATTGCTAATATCAATACAACAAAAACAACGGAGAAGTTCATATTGAAACCTCCTGATAAACCACCCTAAGAATTTACTAGATTGAATCAACCTTTATCAACCATTCTCCCTCAATTACTAGCACGAGGATTAATTCAATTACCAGCTATCCGGGAACCTGATCCAACTATACCCGGATACAGAGCTGATTTACATTGTGATTTCCATAGAGGATCTGGAAACTCTACAAACTCTTGTAAAATATTGAAACATAAAATACAAGATCTGATTGATAATAATGAAATGGAGGTGCAAGCCTTCCAACCTAAACAAAATGCTCCTAATAATGCTCAAAATAACATTCCCCAAAATCAGAATCAAAATGCTAATCAATCGTTGGACATATTTCAACATCCTTTACCACAACATGGTAAAGAGGTGGCTAATCAAATCGAACATCATAATGTTCCCCCTCCTACCCGATATGTAGGGACTATTAGCGGACAATTATCTGTTCAGGATCCTCAAATATTTGGCACAAATTTATCCATGGTCACGACCAGGCCCCTACATAATATTCAAACACCGGATCCTAGTGATGTAGAATCGGATACTGAAATTGAAATAGACATCACCTCAAATCAATCGAATAGTTCTGAAAATGAATCAGACCCTATTCAACCTATCAAAGATTCTATGGTTCTAGAAGAACCATTTCCTAGAATATTTACTACTCGACCCTCTTCTAATCAGTTCCTTCCTAGTGAAAAAGCCATAAACGCTCAACCGAGAACAGTTCAGCATCTTCAATATAACATTGTAGGTACCATCAGAGTTGTTACCAGACAACAGGCTCAAAAATCTCAACAGGATCAAACTCAAAATGATGGATCAGCTCCATTTGTTTTGAAGAATCCCAATAAAGGGAATCATATGTCTAATGTTCAACCTAAGCCTCCTTACAATATTAATGAACAATTATCCAATACTACAACCAAAATTTCCCTTTTGGATTTGTTAAGATCTTCTCCTACTCATAGGGATGAGTTAATGCTTACATTAAGCCAAATGATGGTACCTCAAAATATTCAACCCAAAGCCATGTCCAATACTATCATCACTCGAGAAGTCAATTGTATTGACTTCCGAGATAAAGATATACCACAACATAGTTTACATAAGGATAACCCCTTATATATTACTGCCCTAATTGGAGATGTAGCTGTTAAACGAGTCTTGATTGATAATGGTTCATCTTTAAACATATGCACTTTTGACTTCTACCAAAGATTTGGGTTTAGAAGTGATGAAATGAAAATAACGGATATGATTATCAAAGCCTTCAATGACGAGACACAAGAAACGTGTGGAGTCATTACTATACCCTTGCAAGTTGGTCCTAGAACCCTAGATACAACCGTGTTTATTGTACATTGCCCTACATCATACAATATACTTCTGGGTCACCCTTGGATCAATGTGATGCGAGCGGTTCCCTCCACTTTACATCAGTGTGTTAAATTTGAATTTAAAAACCAGTTGGTTACCATTCATGGTGATCCTAGACCCTTTGATATGTGTGCTTTGGCAGAACCTGTTGGAGTGCAATTTTTCCTTGCCCTATCATCCACACATCCTAGTTCTTATAATCCGTCCAAACATGTGAAACACACACCCATAACATCATCTACCCCATCAACTACACCTATACATTTAACTCAACCATATTCTAAACAAACCACACTAGAACCTCAAAAAGATCTTAAATCCACAACCAATCCTTCATGTTCCATCCCTATAATTTCAAAACCTATAGAACCATTTATTAACACCTCCACATTATCTACATCTATCATATCTTCCACATCTAAAGATATCGGGAATGATACTTCTACATCTTATGCTCTTTCTGATGAACTCTTACATGATTTATCTAAAATTCTTATATTAGAAAAAACAAATGCTTCTATGCAAGATTCCATTATATTAAGTAATTTGCCACCATCTCCTTGTACTTTGGGCCTCCCACAACCTATGGGAAGTACTTACCAAGTCGAGAGTTGTGCTTTTATTTATAAAGGATATGACTGGGGAAGAATACCTCAAAACATCAAGACTCATTGCGATGGATATGCTAGATGCTATCTTGCTAATGAATATATCAAAGCTAAACCCATAATGGTTAAAATGGGATATAAAGGGAAAGGCTTGGGACCTTTCCAAAATGGTATGAAAGAACATTTCGAGGTAGAACCATGGCCCGCCCGATGTGGTGTGGGCCTATTTCCTAGTAAGGGTCAACCCTTCCCTTTTGAATATGATGATCAACTCATATGTTATAAAGATTATTTGGATAGGTGTGATGATTTGCCTCTAAAATATCAGTCATTTACCTGCAATATGCTATCCATAGCTTACCCTGAAATGATCGCTCAATCCGATGATGAGTTGGAAGGAGATATTTTCCATGATGTCTCCGTTGAAGAGTTGTTACATAATGGTTTTTATTTTGATGGTTCTATACCTCCTATAGCCCAGCTTGAGGCCACCACTCCTCAAGATGAATTATCCAAATTAACCTTAAAAGAATTACAATAATTGGGAGTTTGACCCACCCCACCTAATTTTGAAAGAGATCTACACATGGAAGTAGAAAATGTCATTAAAATTAACATTGGAACTGAGGATAATCCCCACATAATCAATATTGGATCAGAATTAAGTCAAGAAAAATAAGAGCAATACATTGCATTTCTTAAAAACTATGAAGATGTCTTTGCTTGGACATATGAAGATATGCCAGGTTTAGACCCTTTTGTAGTCATGCATCACCTAGTAGTCCATCCGGATGCTAAACCTGTTAAACAAAAACTTAGAAAAATGCATCCCAAAGTGGCCCTGCTAGTCAAAGGGGAGTTAGAAAAACTCCTGAATGTTGTTTTTATACAAGCTATTGATTATGCTGAATGGACCTCGAATGTAGTTCCAGTCACCAAGAAAGAAGCTACCAAAGTTAGGGTTTGCATAGACTTTAGAGACATTAACGCTGCATGCCCTAAAGATGATTTTCCTCTTCCAAACATGGATCAAATCATTGAATTTACTTATGCGAGTGGAATTATGTCCCTAATGGATGGATTTTTTTGTTATAATCAGATCAGGATAGCTCCTGAAGATCAGGCTAAAACATCATTTATTACCCCTTGGGGTACCTTTTGTTAGAAAGTGATGCCATTTGGTTTAAATCCAGCCAAATGTATATTCGGAGTCAAGTCCGATAAACTATTAGGGGTTTTAGTTTCTTTGCATGGTATCAAAATCGACCCTCTCAAGATTGCGGCTATCACTGATATGCCCACACCTACCAATATATCTGAGTTACGAAGTTTACAAGGTAAGCTTCAAGCTATCCGTCGCTTCATCGATAAGCTGGCAGACAAAACCGGTCCCTTTCTTAAGATTCTTAAGAAGGATGTACCTTTTAATTGGGACATCAAATATAAGGAAGCTTTTGAACTTCTCAAACAATACCTCCTTAACCCACCTGTGCTTTCATCGCCTAGATCTGATCGCCCATTTATCCTGTATATTTCAGCTTCATATTTTGCTTTAGGAGCTATGTTAGCTCAACTTGATGATGAGAAGAGAGAGCATGCTAATTATTACATTAACAGAACCCTCATCAGTTATGAAACCTACTACACAGCATTAGAAAAACTATGTCTAGCAGTCATATTTTCTACGCAAAAATTACGCCATTATATGCTCAGTTAAAAAACGTATGTCATTGCCAAATATGATCCCTTGTGGTATCTCATGAGTCGACCTTATTTATCGGGTCGAACAACAAAGTGGGTTCTTGCTCTAAGCAAGTTTGAACTCACATTTATAGGACATAAGTCTGTTAAGGGTCAAATCATAGCAGATCAATTAGCTGTTGCACCCTTAGAGTCTACCCATTCCCTCATCATTGAGTTTCCTGATGAATGTCTTCAATTAGAGGCAGACCATGTTGAACAATGGTCCTTATACTTTGATGGAGCCCGATGCATGAGTGGGGCTGGTGCAGGTATTATTTTAATATCTCCATAAAAACACATTATACCTTTGTCCTTTACATTAACATTTGCTTGCACCAATAATAATGCTGAATATGAAGCTCTAATCCTTGGATTACGAGCTACCTTAGCACTAAAAATTAAACATCTGCTAGTTTTTGGTGATTCTCAACTTGTTATAAACCAAATTAATGAATTTTATCAGACTAGAGATGATAAATTACACCCATATAAAGCATATGTTTTGTAGTTGTTGTCCTTGTTTGATAAAGTTACCTTGGAAGCTATTCCTCGAACTAGCAACCGTGCGGCTGACGCTATGGCCGCAACTGCATCTCTTCTGCCCTTGGAGTTAGATGACGAATATGCCACCATCATTATTCATCGACTCCAGGAAACCGCTTCAAATAAGTCATGCTTAGAACATTTGGATGTGTTTCTAATCAATGAAACTACTCCTGAACCTTGGTATACAGATATATTTGATTTTCTTCACAATGGGACTTTCCCCGCCGCTCTAATAGGAACCAATGTCGGTTATTACGTAGACGAGCAAGTTGATTTGTAATAATTGGCAATACTTTATATAGGAGATCTTTTGAAGGTATCCTCTTGAGATGTTTGAATCTAGAAGAATCCAAATCAGCTTTGAGTGAAGCTCACGATGGATCTTGTGGAGGACACTTAAGTGGTAGTGTCATTGCTAAAAAGCTCCTTAGGATAGGCTACTTTTGGCCTACCATGGAGAATGATGCACATGATTATGTGTGCCATTGTGACAAGTGCCAAAAACATGCTGACCTTGTCCATGCTTCTGCACAAGAACTATAGGCTATTTCATCTCCTTGGCCCTTTTCAAAATGGGGCTTAGACATTATTGGCAAAATTAATCCCGTGTCATCTGATGGACACAAATTCATCATAACCGCCACTGAGTATTTTACGAAGTGGGTTGAAGCTATGCCTTTAGCTTCCCGCACTCGGAACACAAGTCTCTAAATTTATTTTTAATCAAATCATTTTTAGGTTCGGAATTCTTGCAAATCTCATCTCAGATAATGGAACTTGTTTCAAAAATAAAGATGTTACGAAATTATGCCAAAAATATAAGATTCAACATCGCTGGTCCACTCCCTATTATCCTCAGGGTAATGGTCAAGTAGAAGCTTCTAACAAAACCTTAATCAAAATTCTTAAATTATTGGTCAATAAATTTGGTCGCGACTGGCACATTCAATTATATCCTGCTTTGTGGGCCTATCGAACTAGTGTTCGAACTCCCACTGGAACTTCACCTTTTGTCTTGGTTTATGGCGCTGAAGTTGTTTTTCCCTTTGAATTAGAAGTTCCTTCTTTGGGTCTACTACTTCAAGATACCAAAGTAGGGGATGAATATCGAGGTCGGCAGACTCGACAACTGGAACTCCTAGATGAAAAGTGCATCAATGCTTTGGAGCATCTTCGTGCCTACCAAAACAAGCTTAAAAGATCATATGCTAAGAAAGTTCGTCATCGATCCTTTGAGGTCGGCGACCTTGTTTTAAAAGAAAATAAAAAAAATACTAATGCAACTAAAGACCTTAAAGGTAAATTTGAGCCCAACTGGCTTGGACCATACATTATCACTACTAAATTTGAATCGGAAGCATACAAATTAGCTACCTTAGATGGTAAATATTTAACGAAACCTATGAATATTATGCATCTTAAGTGATATTACGCATGAAATTTGCTCATTTCACCATTTGTATATATTTTGCATGTTGTATCATTTTAAAAATATATATAAAACTGTTTAAACAAAAACAAACAAAAATAAAAGTAAAAACAACAATATTATAGACTCTTTCAAAACAAAAAAAAAATAGAGAAGAAAGAAAGAGTCAAAATTATCAAACTCCTCAAAAGTGTTTGTTGTATATATTTCTTCTTGAAGTATTGCAGTTATGTTTTCAAATTATTTTGGATAAATTAGCATTTATTTGGAATCCCTCACTTTCACAAACACAAAAATAAATATCTTGATTTTATCTGGCATGATTACTAATCTCTCTTATATCAAAGTCCACAAAATTCAATTAAATAAAGTTTAAGCACAGAGAATTGATCTTGTCATTTACTTAAACCAAGCATATCCTTTCACAATAAAATGATTATATTTGTAATGTCCACGCTATGCTACATAGTAGAAGTGGTTTCTTGAGCGAAAAGTTTCCCCTGCTATCCTATCATGCACATGGTCTAGAATCTTTGAGAATTGACAAAAGTACAAGCTCACCCCTACCCGGAATAAAAATCCCTTGCTCTATAGCTAATCCGAGCAAGTATCCCTTGCATAGAAAAAAAAAAAAAGGAAAAGTTCAAGAAAAAGAGAAAAAGAAAAAGGTTATTTTGAATCATCATAGCAATATTTCAGCATTATCTCAAATATCAAGCAAAAATACAAAAAAAAGAAAAAGAAAAATCAAGAAAAATTATGAGAAAAAGAAGCATTATTTCAGAATCATTTTGTACTCTCTTAGAATTATTTCAGCATTATCTCAAATATCAAAGCATAATACAAAAAAAAAAAAAAAAAAAAAAGAGCAAAGAAAGCAAAAGAAAATGCAATAAAATCCCTTTTCTTACCCATTGAAAAGAAAAGAAGGGTTGATGAGCTTGAATCCCTGGAATTCTCAAATTATTCAAAAACTATGAGGTAAGCCCCATAACAAGTGGTTTGTGCCCAACCCGCTTGGCCTTGGGTAACTCCTAGCGTGGTGATATGTCTGTCACATTAGCGACCTTCTTTTGTACAGACCTATGTCTACTTATGGATTAGCTAGCTCTTGATAACCCGACCTACATAGTAGTCTGGTATGGTTATATGCATCTAAATCATGGTTAATGAACACTTATTTGGTTAATTCAAATCACTTGTATCAAATTATCTTGCTCAAAACTTGGTAAATGAACAATGCAATTGCACACACATTTGTATTTGAGAGATTTTGTGTATCATTATGATAAATCAAGATCGGAAATGAACTCACATATGCACATGGGATTCCTTATAAATCTAACTTTTGTCTTTAAGATACTTTGAAATATTTTTTTTGCAAATTGTTTGGAATAATTTCATTTTCTCATCTGAGAACAGTTGTTTAGTATAAAGACAACTACATGCATTATCAAAAAAATCAAAATCATTTTCAAAAACATGCAATAAAATTACATTTATATATAAATTTTTGACTTTCGCGACGATGGTATAGTTCCAAAACCAAAATTGGAATTTTATGCCTAGCGCAAGTCCTCATCTTCATATTTTTAGTTTATTTTCAAAAATTAAAAATCAACCATGTAATAAAACTATTATATCAATTTCTTCTTTGGATTTCGTGATGATGGTATAAGTTTATACCTAAATATTCTATGCCTAGCGCAAACCATTGTACCAATTTTATTTCCCATTTATTTAAATGCATCAAAACATATGACTTAAATCATTATGTTACACAATTATGCTTCAAACAAACAAACACTTATTCCATTTCATGTCATTATGTCAAACTTCAATTTTGCAATGATGGTATAATTCCTAGGGAATTATTCAAAAAATTTATCACACTTAGGAATTTATGCCTAGCAAAAGTCATTTTAAAATATTTCTTGCATAATATTTTCATGGAAATCTGAAAACAAATCATCATCATCATCATCATCATCACCATCATCATCATCATTTGCATCATCACAACAAAGTCTTAAGACAGTCTCTTAAGCACTCTTTTACTTTTAGCAATATTTCTATACCAGGATTAGCTTGACAACCGAGTGAGCGATGACTCCATGAAATGGTCTGTAATAGTGACAATGTCCTTTGAAATTATTGTTAGAAGTCCATTTTATTTTTATCAAATTATCCCACAAACAACCAATTTGTTTACATCAGATTATTTCATTTAAATTTTAAAAGCATGACATTCAAACCATAATATTTCCAAATGACATAATTACATGAATCATCAAATCAATCACACCAAAACATTAAAGCATCATACAAACACATAAGAAAAGTCATATGATCAAAAATATCTCATCTATATATATATCAACAATATCTACATCATCTCAAAATCGGATCGGTATGCCACAATCTGTACCTCGGCATACTCAATCCTTTATCAAAAAATAATAATAAACACTATGTATCAATCTGTGTAGTGCAATCTGTAGTAGCTAGCCTCGAGAACCCCTCGAGATCTCAGCCTCATCTCCTCCCCTGCCCCGAGGTGGATGAGGTGGCCCCATCACAGTCCATGTGGTGCTATGAGTCCTGGACTTTGATCGTGATGATGTCCTTGATGACCTCATCACGATAGGCTCCACAATGGGGGCTAAAAGCGATAACCTCTGCCCCTCTGGTACCATATGGTGGTATAGCATCTGATAGAATGTGATCTGGGCAATAGCCCATGCTAGGTCCCGAGTGCTCGCCCATTCGCTTCGTGCTCTGAGGCATGCGACCTCATCTTTGAGCTGTGTGGCCTCCTCTTGGTGTTGTGCAGCCTCATCCTACAAGGACTGCACCTGAACCTGGAGACGGACAGTCTCCACTCGAAGAGTAGCCATCTCACTACTCTCTCCTACCTTGACACCCTTGCCCTTATTGGGTGATGGTGGCCTCTCTCTTCGTGGAGAAGGGGGTCTCTCCTCCCTCCTCTCCCATTACCACGTCCTCTGCTGAGCCTATGGCCTCCTATGATCTCTCCCACCATGACCCTATGCCGCCTCAATGGCCGCCTAGCACCACCTCCCCATTCGATGCACAACTACGTGAATCGGACCCTGAGCCCTCATCATTCGAGGAGGACGGATGCCTGAGTACCAGGCATCGTAGCTGTCAGTAACCCCTACGTCATCCCCATCCAATGGCTGAATGGAGGCATCGTCTGCGTCCTCACTCCAGAAGTGCTACATATCTAGAGCCCCGCTGACTGTAGTGTTATCCCGGACGGTCTAGGAAAACTCGTAGTCCCTAAGAGATGGGATCCCATGTTGTAGACCGAACTGCCTCAAAACTTGGTCGTAGCGGTGGAGCTCCACCTCTCCCCTCTCCATCCTTATCCAACAGGTTTGCCTAATGTGAGCCAGCTCCTGTCCATCCTCGGCCCACCCTTGATGATCTCTCCAAGGCCTCCAGGTGATCTGGTCGGAGACAAGGTCATCAAGTAGTCTCCGGGACATTGGCAGATCTATCCACCATTATGACCCTCTTCGGAGCCACAGTAGAAAACTCGGGGCCTCTCCCCATCAATCCTTGTTAGTGGAAGCCCTACCGGCCTCCGTACCATGATGTGCTCCTAGCACCAAACCTGTAGTAGTGATGTCATGACCAAACATCGGCCGCCCTTGTATACGACCCCATGCAGGATCCTATACAATCGACATAGTACAAAGCTCCCCCAAGCAAACCTATACCCGTGGTCTCTCATGTCATAGACCACATCTATCAGTAGCCATGGTACTTTGCATCCACTCTGATGGCATAGCAACAGACCACCTACCACCCCAGCCAAAACCTGTGTCAGTCTAGATGCCCCAGGAATCTGGCGTAGTGACTCGATGTTCACTCTGCCCTTCTCCAGGGTGAAGCTCAGATCTTCGCACAGTCGCATCATCATGTGGCCCTAATTTTACATGGGAGTTATTAGCCGTAATTGTATGGGGATCCTAAAAATCCTCCATACATCCTCCAATGTGGGAGTCATCTCCCCTGTTGGTAACCGAAAACAAGAAGAACCCGGATACCACCTCTCTACTAGGGCTGTCAATAGCCCCATATCTGTAGAAACTTGTGGCATATCTGCCACATGCTGCAAGCTGACTTGAGCCAACTGATCTCATTCTTCCTGAGATAGAGCAGCCAAGTCATCCCTTAGCCCGTCATATTTCCATTCCCTGCTCTTTAATAATCCTCTCTGCAACATAAACAACAAAACAATAAAATCATTAATAAAACAGTAATTAAAAATGCAAGTAAAACAAAGTTCAATTTCATACAAATGATGATATCATCCACTATTGGATGATATCGTCCAAAATTTGAGCAAATTCATCCCCGATTTTGCAAGAGGAAATCGTCCCTTATTGGACGAAATCGTCCCCATATCATCGATTTTGCCCTTGGATGAAATCGGCGATATCGAGATGATTTCGACGAAATTGAGATGATTTCATCCCGACGACATCGACGGCCCAAAAACGGCCGCGATGCTCAAAAATTATTCAAAATCAATCTAAAAAGCATGAAATTCAAAATTAAAGCATTCTAAATTAAGTTTGGACCCTTACCCGTAGCCCGTGCCGGACCTCTGTCGATCTGTGCACTGTCTCAACCATTCTTGTCTGCAGAGCTCTAGAAACCAAGAAAATGAATAGTAACAATGAATTAGGGTTTTTCCCTATTTTTCTTAATTTTATTCAAAACACTTAACAACATTTTTAAAATTTTTGCTTTTTCGCATTTTTACCTCAAACGTTCGATTTGGGTAAAAACACGGAGGGGGCACCATAATAAGCTGTCGTACGATTCGACCTAGAATCGTCGCCTAAAAATGGGAATAATTTTTGCTTTCTCGTAGATCGAGAAGAACTCATCTTTAACGCATTTTCTTTAGAAAATTCGCTAAAGAGGGGGAAAAATGTAGCACCCTAAAATTGGTGTAGTAAACCTTAGCAAATAATTAAAATTACCTTAGTAATAATTCAAATTCAAATTTTAACCCCAAAACCGCTCCAAAACTACCTGCAACCCGTTTCATCATTTTTTGAACCATTTTTAGAGTTTGTTTTGTCCATTGGATGATATCATCACTGATCAAATGATATCGCCTTAGATAGAACAGATTCGTCTAGAGAAGAACGTCCAGATGATTTCGTCCCAAAACTAATTTTTTATATTTAGCTTCTGTTTCAACGACGTCTCTAATCTGGGTAGAAGCGTGTCTACATCGTTAGAGACCCTCCTCATTGGAGATCTCCCAAATTGGGATGATCCCCAACCTCCTAACCTCCCTCCTAAGCCTATTTAAACCTTAGGAACCCCCTTGACATACCCCTGGCTGAATTTCCCTATAATTCGATATTTGCGTGCATTATAATACCCTGGATCATTATCTGCATTTGTGCTTTTCAGATTTTTTGATAGGAACTTTGTCATTCTTTAGCCGGAGCAAGCTCAGATCGTCGCAGACGATCCTATACAAATCTCGGATGATCACGTCCCAATTCGAGATGATTTCGACTGTAGTCAACATTGGGGGCAATTACTGCCCAGAGTTTGCATTTTTCTCTTCTCGTCTACTGTTTTATTCTACATTTATATCAGTTTATTGTTATTTTTTCCTATTCTGCATCTTGAAGTTCACCCATATAGCTTAAGTACATAATAAAGTCATGATTAGCTATTAAAGCATGATAATTTACTTGCATTTCTATTTGGGATTATCTTATTAACATCATTTTGTCATTTCACATCATTTTCCTTTATCAACATAGCTGCATTTTTTGTATTCTGTGTCCATTTCTCCGATTGCAGGTCTCTCGACGAATTCATCCGACGAATTTGTCGGATCTCGTATGATCCCGTCGGATCATAGACGATCTCATCAAATTCCGGATGATCTTGACTCGCTTCAAAAATTAGAACCTCCATCAGACATCTGGATCAGGTATGGATTTCTTCACTTAATTTATTCTCTGTTTTTTCTGCTTAAATTTGTTTTTTGTCTTCATTTAAATCTGCATTTCATATAGAACAACTTAGATTCATTTGGCCAAACCTAGGACTTGGATGGTTAAAGCTAAAATTGAACACATTAAACTCATTCCCCACCTAGGCGTGGAAACTGCCACTAAATGTTTCCTAGTGAACCCCACCACCCGTCGAAAAATCACCTTAATACCCCTCCATCGAGAGGCGGGACCTTCAAAGGGCCTCTCAGTCCGAGGTACCGTCCCATACTTCTCGCATCCCCCTTTCGAGCGCGGATCCTTTAGCCTAAAGGTAAGGGTGCGAAAAATTTGGAATGATACAACATCAATGAAATAATTTCTTATAGTTTACATAGCAAGTAGAGAAATACATCAAATATTACAAAACTTGGCTTCATCATTTCAGCCATCCAAAATTACAATGAGCACATATCAAAGCATAATTAATAATAGTACAATCATATTCAATGCTTTACTGGTTTTCCTCTAGGTTTCTTGCATCTTCATGATGCGAGAGATATAAGTTTGTAAGGTATCAAGACAACGTGAATGCAAGTATGACCATACAACACAAGAAAACCATGCTTATGCAATCATGCAACACCTATTGCCAAATGCATATTGCATACAATGAATTCACCATGCATGAAATAGTAAATCATTCATATTTCATGTGTTACACAATAAGGGTCACTCCATAATATCATTGTTAGTTGTTTGGATTATAGCCAAACATAGGAAGAGTCTCATACCTCTTCCAAAGGAATGTACACCAATCCATTCTCTTTAAGCTAGAAATTTTCAACCCATTATTTTAAATTATTTATCTCATTTGCAAAATTCAACATGTAATTTAGGATAAATTCATATTCTAGTAATCATAATAAATTTTCAAACCAAAGTTACTTGTCACAATTTTATTGAATGATCCTACCTAGAAGATTTATTCTACTCTATTCTCTATATTTTGATTTCTTTATCATTTCATTTTATTTTTATTGAATATAAAAGCCATTGCTTACAAAAGAAAGAGATTTCACTCCTTTAAAAAAAGGTACAAATATACAAATACCAAGATCTAATTTCACAAATACTAAGGCTATAACCCATATCTTAAACTACAATACTTGAATTTATTATTCAAAATAATTGATTTACACTTTTCATTCAATAATAATCTCTCAATTCTATTAAGACATGCATTACTAAGAAGTCCATCAAAACAAGTTCAAAATGCACTTCCAATATCCAATTTCAAGAATCATACGAAGGTAAAAATAAACTTTAATACAATACCATATTAAATTCAAATACTCCCCCCTATGTTTGGATCTATCCAAATGTAGACAACCCAATTTATTATGGTTGTGGTCTAATAAAGACACATGTATAACATTCTTTAACACCTAGTATTTTTAGTACACGTCACAAGCATGACCATATATTGGTTCCCAGCTTTACCTCCTAGATAGATGGCCTCAATGTCTAGACAGAAAGATATTCAAGAGTGCAAAGAGGTTTATGTTACATACTTTGATTCCATATATTGCACACATGCAACATAAATCTAAACATAGTTATAAACATAAAAATCATTGTGGGTTTAGATAATGTGCTCAATGGCATTGACTGATTAACATTTGTCCCCTGCAACCTAGTATCTCGGTAGAATGAGATACAATAGATTTTGGAATCCCTTCTCAGTACAAGCCATTGAATACCTAGGTGGCTACAGATTTAAACTCAAAACCAAATTTGGAAGGAAGGAAACAGTTTCATCTAGCCTCATGGAATTCTAGCTTTGATTTAGTATCAGACACTTGATAGATAACTATGAGCATCTATGGAACCAAGGATTATCATATCCTACAAGTTTTTAGGTAGAAGTATGGTCTTCAATAGAGAGCTCATATACTATTTCACCATCATCAGATAGTAGTACACGCATAGGATTGACGACGGATCGTCAGAGGACGACAAATGCAAAAAATATATATGATATCAATGCATAGATGGCCAAGCTATAAGGCATCATCCGGATACTATAGATGGTAGCCAAATTGTTTAGTGTTAAATTATATATTGGGTTGTCATGCAAGTAAACGACGAAATATAGAATTATAACCTATGGTTGAAGTTTCCATGTGAAGCAAATACCATTACTTCTATAGTACTGTAGTGTCAGCCAAATAGAGAAGCTACTAGCCATACTACCATGGGCAACACGATATAGAATGATGGGTTGATTTAGTTAATCACCAGGTGTCATCAACTAATAATATAAAGTACCTTATTTTGGACCGTACAACTAGCATTACCAAAAAATAAGTGAACACCCTAAATTGTAGTAAATATTCAATAGCTTATAGACACCAAACATATACAAGGATATAAAGAAAAGAAGGACATTATAGTATAAAATCACTATATTGCCATAACACACCAATCCTATTACTTTAGCAATAAGGGATATACGGAGTACATGCAATAAGTGGAAAGAGGAAGCTCTCACACCTGGAGGTTACGCAATGCCAATATGCTAGAAATATCTTCTCCTATCCTTGCTCTAGCATCTTCTCAAAATTTATTAAAATATAACATGCCATATTTTCTCAACTCCCAAGACAATTTATAGACCAATATCTTCTAAATAAGCAAGGTGTTTTACAATATTTTATTAATTTTACGTCTTTTCCCTTCACATGCAAGTTTCTTCAAAATATAGTATTTCAATGCAAAGAGGGATTCCCTAGAGATAAGGTATAGGCTAGTTATATGTCATGTGTCCCCCAACCTAAGAGCACTAATACTATTGAGATCATGGGTGCTCATATTTGGAAGTATTAAAGATAAGAAGAGAGTATCATCCCTTAGTACAACCATCCCATAGTTACCATGTGGAGGAAAGCTGTAATATTTAATTTATAAAATAGTCTTTTCATATTTTGGTCTAATGAAATTTGGACAGGTTCATAAAAGACAAGGCACCTAATTTATTTTCAAAAATGGGTTCAATCAAGTTAAATAGTTATGCTCAAATCTATTAATCTCTATTCTAGAGAATGCTTAAATTATATGCAATATATTTCAAAATATTAAAAATTTCAATCATTAATAAATATGCATTTTTATGCAAATTAATTTTGTAACCAAATATATAAATGGCATACAAGCACTCTATGAATGTTCTCAATATCTCTCATCACCATTTTTCCTTTGATTGGGCGGGAATTTTCAGAGTTAGACTCAAGTACACCACCCTCAGGGAGGTAACTAGTGATGGTCGAGATAAGAGCTTTACCTGATGAGTTGTATTTGTCATAATTTCTCTTTTTTCATCTCTGGTGGTCAGTATTCCACTTAAGATAATTCATGTTCTTGCAATCAATCCATGCACACAACATTATTTTCTCTTGATAGAAACCAATATAATGCAAATACATCAAGTATTACAAACCAACTATTATAATATAAATAGCATAATGATAAGGTTCCTCCAAGGTGGTTTGTGGCATACTCCCTCCCTTAGAATAAACACAACCCTCTGTGTTACCTGCAATATTACATACGAGTCATTAAAACATAAGGTTTTCTTAGTTTCCACTTTCATAAGTGGTGAATAGTTCAACCTGTATTATTACATAGAAATATCAAATAAATAAGGGAAATATATTTCCATGTCCTCTAATTTTACCAAGTGGAATTCTTCTCAGAATATTGGTCCCACTAGATCTTGCACTGATCAATATTTCTTTTCTTCATAGTCTTGGAATATAATTCCAAGATCTTCATAGGTTTCACCTCAAAGGTTGTCGGATCTTCCATATGCAAGTTAGAAACATCTGACACATGATCAAGATCAACAATATATCTCCTAAGTAGAGATACATGAAAAGTGTTATGGATATTTGACAGGTTAGGCGGTAAGTCAAGCTGGTAGGCTATAGGACTTATCTTTTCTACAATATCAAATGGTCCTACAAACCTAGGATCCAATTTGGTTGATTTAATTACACTCTTTTTAGATTTCACTCTAAAAAATACCTTGTCACCCACAAAGAATTCTCTAGGAGTTCTTTTCAAATCTGCATAACTCTTATGTCTATCCGAGGCTTCCTTGAGCCTTTGCTAAATTAGTGCTAGCTTCTCCTATATTATTTTAACCATTTCTAGTCCAATGACAAGCCGATCCTCGATATTATACCATGATAATGGTGTTCTGCATCATCTGTCATACAAGGCTTCGAAAGGGGCCATTCTCAAAGAAGAACGATATATTTTATTATAAGTAAACTCAACTAGATACAAATAGTCTTCCCAAAGATACTTCTGGCCCATGCAATACATGCATAACATATCTTCTCAAACTTGGTTTACCCTTTCCACTATCCATCCATTTTTGGATTATACACAGAACTAATATTCAAAGTGGTGCCAACTGCATGATGGAGAGCCGACCAGAACTCATAAGTAAACCTAGAGTCCCTGTCTGATATTATTATCTTGGGAAATCCATATAGCCTAAAAATTTATTTAGCAAATCTATTAGCAACAACTACAACATCATATGTCGTACTATCTACTATGAAGTGTGCAACCTTAGTGAGTTTATCTACTACCACAAAAATTTCATCATGTTGATATTTTGTTTTAGGTAAACTGACAATATCCATTGAAATCACCTGCCATTTTTGAGTAGGGATGTGATGAGAAAACAACTTTCCTGCTGGATACTGGTGCTCAACTTTCACCTTTTGACACTATAGACATCATGCCACAAAATCGGTGATGTCTCTCTTCATGACAAACCAATAGAAGTTTTTTTTCATATTTTACCTCATCTTAGCTCCTTTAGGTGAGTAGAGTAGGGCAAGTTATGAGCTTCTCGCATATTAATCTCCTTAGATCACCCACTTCAAGGATGACCGCACATTCCTTAAAGCATAAAAATCCATCCTTTATGCTATAATCCGGATTATCATTCAAATTTTGTTCTATTTTAATCCAAATTTCACTACACTCTAGATCCTGGCACTACATTATTTTGACTAGATTCATAATATCTACATGACTACAAGTCAATTCTACTATATGTCTTCTCATACTTAAAGCATCAATGACCTTATTCTCCTTCCCTTTGATATACTCAATACCAAAGTCATATTCAGCTAAAAATTCTATCCATCTCCTTTGTCTTACATTTAACAATGGTTGAGTGAAACTATATCTCAAGCTCTGGTGATCAGTTCTTAACTCAAATGGTTTACCCACAAGATAATATCACCAAATATTCAAAGCATGAACCACTATAGAAAGATCTAAGTCATGAGTAGCATAAGTAACCTCATGCTTTTTAAGTTTCCTAGACTCATATGCTACTACGGAGTCATCTTGAGATAAGACTCCTCCAAGTCCTAATGAAGCATCAGTGCAAACTAAAAAAATTCCAGATGGGTTCGGTATCTTAAAAAAAGGAGCTATGGTAAGCTTATGTTTAAGAAAATTAAATGTTGCTTTGCATTTTTCAGTCCACTTGAATTCCTTCTCTTTCCTTTGAAGGTTTGTTATAGGATAAAAGTTTTGGAGTAATCTTTCACAAATCTCCTGTAATAATCTGATAATCCCATGAATCTTCTAACTTCTGTCATATTTGTTGGGGGTGGCGAAATCAAAATGCCTTCTATTTTATTTGGGTCTACAACAGTACCATATGCTGATATTATGTGTCCCAAATAATGCACTTTAGAGACATAAAACTCACATTTAGACAAGTTTCCATAGATTTGATTTTTCCTTAACAAATCTAATACTATCCTTAAATTCTCATGATGCTATTATTGGATACAAAAATAAACCAAAATATCATCCAATAATATTAACACAAACTGATCCAGCTAATTCCTGAATACATTGTTCATCAGATTCATGAAAGATGTTGGTGCATTGGTCAAACCGAATGGTAAGACTATAAATTCATAGTGACCATATATAGTCTTGAACGTAGTTTTGTGTGTGTCTTCATCTTAGATTCTTAGTTTATAATATCCTAAATTCAAATCAATTTTGGTAAATATTGAGGAACTTTTCAACTGATCAAATAGATCTTCAATCCTTGGCAATGGATATCTATTTTTGACTGTTACTTTGTTCAACATTCTATAATCTATGCAAAGTGTCATTGAGACATCCTTATTATTAAAACACATAAGATAGGTGCTCCCTAAGGTGATACAATTGGTTTTATTAATCTCTTATAAATAAACTCTTGAAGTTGCACCTTCAATTCTTGCATCTCGATGGGATTCATTCTATAAGGAGCTCTATGGATAGGCTCTGTTCCTGGAAATAGTTCAAATTCACGTTTGGATGGTAAAACAGGTATCTCTTCAACAAAAACAACTTGATATTCTTGTAAAAGTGGAAATTTGTTAAGAATTTCTTCCCTTGGAATCTCCTCATTTTCTTTGATTTTCATAGCATAAACCATTCCTCCTTTTCTAATGGTCTTCTTCAATTGCATAGTTGAAATAAGCTTGGGTTGAAATTCCCTTGATTCACTATACATTCTTTGCCTTTCCTTATTTCCATTAGCAAAATTGATCCATATTTCTTGGAAATTTACCAAGTATTCATGAGCCTTCAACCAATCTATTCCCAATATGATGTCAAATGCATGTATGGGTGCTACATATAGATGCCACCTAGTAAAGCCATTAGGTAAGGTAATTTGAGTTGAGGGAAAACATTGGTTAACTTGGTAAGTCTATCCTGACCCATACATAACTTTACACCCTTGTGCCAAAGATCCTGGATTTTTGTGTATATCCCTTAATATGTTACTTGAAATAAAACTATATATAGCCCCACTATTAATTAGAATTTTAATATTTCTATCAAAAATTTTATCATTTAGAAGTAGAGGAGTAGCTTGATCATCCAAGTCTTGTGCTATTTTCAATGCATATATCTTGTGATTGGGCCTATCTATGCTAGTGATGGTATGCTTTGGGAATTTTATAGCATAATGTGGACCTCCACAATCAAAGCATCTTATATTTGGATTTGAGTTCCCCTCCTGAACCTACTTCCCGGTGTCCACTGCTTGTAGTGGAGCTAGTTGTTTAGGAGTCTGGAAGTCCCTGTTATTTTTGTTGGAATGATTATTATTCATGTGACATAATTCTTTCTTGAAATACTTCTTGTCACCATTGTTACATTTACCAAATCTTGGATTTCCTTTGTTTTTTTGATTTTATCCATTATCCCTTTTTTTCTTCTTCTAAAATTTTTGTTCCTTATTTGACCATTTTTTGGAGTTATTGTGAGATCCATTAGAATCCTTAGTCACCTTTGTTCTCCAAGACATATCGTAAGCTTATTGCATATATTTCTAAACATGCACACTTACTCTATCTCTAATCCAAGGCTTCAATCCATGGACAAATTTTTCTATTTTCATCTCATTTTTTTGAATATGAGATGGTACATACTTAAGGAGTTTTAGAAAATTGTTCATAGTACGCTTCCAAAGAGAGTGAACCTTGTTGAAGTGAAAAAAAATTCTTATACATATTCAGATAGAATTTCTTTGTAAGGAACCTATCCTTAAAAGCTTCCATGAAGACATCCCACTTCAACTTATTAGGTGAAATATTAAGTTCTTTACTATAGGCATTCTACCAATCAACTCCCCTCTCCCAAATGGAAAAGAGCGAATGCCATTTTAGTTGTAGAGGAATAGTATATTATGGAAAAATGAATTTCCAGTTCTTATATCCATGCTTCAGTAGCATTTTCTCCCCCTTTTCCAGTGAACTTAGTCACTTTAATATACTTCAGATTATTACCAATTTATTTCTTTGTGTGGATCCTATTTGCATGTTCTTCAGGATTTTCATCCTCCCTATCCTCATAATCTAGCACTTATATATCCTGGTTGTTTTTGGGGTTATGCTGAGAACTTATGGCTTGCAAAATTTTTTGAATATGATCTTGTATAACAAAAACAGTAGCAACCAAGTTCTCTACTTCTTTATTCGAGTTTCCATAACTTTTTTCCATTTTTCTGACTTTAGGAGTATTAGGGATAGCTTATTGCAAGGTCATTTTCTTCTTGCCTCTCAGTCTAGTTGTCATGGTTACCTGGTAGTAGAGAGTTATATTAATATTTACTCTTTCATAATCAAAATACTAGATGACTATAATAGTTTTTCCAACTAGTTTATTATTGCTAGGTTTATTCCCTAGTTTTCTTCCTCTAACTCTAGTTGAAAATCATACACACTTGAAATAAGGGATAAGTAAGTCATAATACACAGATGTTGAGCAGTTTCCAAAAATATTCTAAGGTACACTGCTTAAAACCTATACATGAGGTTTCACTTAGCTCTTCCACTTTCGAACAACTGTGGATCTATTCATGGGGAAAGGAACTCAGACACCGATGACCTTAAGACATACCTAGTACTTACAAATTATGCATTGTCAAGAGTTAGGAAGTTCTTGTTTTGATCCATGCACCAAATATTTTTCTAATCTAGATCTAACTAGAATCTATCAGTTAGCTTGGGCTCTGATACCAATTGTAATAACCCCCAAGTTGTCACTACATGTCTACTATTATTTTTTTAGTTCATCTATGTCCACTTGGTGATAAGATACAATTATATTAATGATCTAAGATGAGATATTACCATCAAAAGTAGTTAGTTATATTCACAATAGATTCATTAGATAGAAGCACTGACTTCTATAATTAATTTAAATCCAATTGTGAGTAGGAGATTTATTATGGCTATGGTATCCTAAAGATACATGTATAACATTCTTTAACACCTAGGCTTTCTAGTACACATCACAAGAATGACCATACAACGGTTCCCAAATTTACCTCCAAGATAGATGAGCTCAACTTTTATATAGAAAGGTATTCAACAGTGCATAGAGGTTTATGTTACATACTTCATTTCCACATCTTGCACACAGGAAACATAAATCTAGACGCAGTTATAAACACAAAAATCATCATGGGTTCGAACAACATGCTCAATGGCATTGACTAATTAATGATTCTCCCCTACAACCTGGTGTCTCAAAAGAATGAGATACGATGGAGTTTGGAATCCCTTCTTTGTACATGCCATTGAACGCCTAGGCAGCTACAAAGTTAAACTCAAAACCAGAGTTGGAAGGAAGGAAATAGTTTTATCTAGCCTTATGGAATTCCAGCTTTGATTTTGCATCAGATGCTTGATAGATAAGTGTGAGAATCTATGAAACCAAATATTAGCATATCCTATAAGTTTTTAGGTAGAAGTCTTGTCTTCAATAGAGTGCTCATATACTATTTCACCATCATCAGATAGTAGTACATGCCCAGGATTGACGATGGATCGTCAGAGGACGATGAATGTGAAAAATATACATGATATCAACACATAGATGGCCAAGCTATAACGCATCACCTGAATACTATAGTTGGTGGAAAAAATATTTAGTGTCAAATTATAGATTGATTTGTCATGCAAGTAAACGACGACATCTAGAATTATAACCTATGGATGAAGTTTCCATGTGAAATAAATACCATTACTTCTATAGTACTATAGTGTAAGTCAAATAGAGAAGCTACTAGCCGCATCACTGTGGGAAACAAGCTATAGAATGATGGGTTGATTTAGTTAATCACCAGGTGACATACACTCACAATCTAAAGTGCCCTCTTTTGGACCGTACAACCAACATTACCAAAAGTAAATGAATACCCCAAATTATAGTAAATATTCAATAGCTTATAACCACCAAACATATACAAGGATATAAATCAAATAAGGATATTATATTATAAAATCACTATATTACATTAACACACCAATATTATTACTTTAGCAAGAAGGAATATACGGAGTGCATGCAATAAGTGAAAAGAATAAGCTCTCACACCCGGAGCTTACGTAATGCCAATATGCTGGAAAGATATTCTCCTATCCTTGCTCTAGCCTCTTCTCAAACTTTACCAAAATATAACATGCCCTCTTTTATCAACTCCCAAGGCAATTTATAGACCAATCTCTTCTAAATAGGAAAGGTGTTCTACAATATTTTATTAATTTTCTATCTTTTCCCTTCACATGCAAGTTTCTTCAAAATATAATATTTTAATGCAAAGAGGGATTCCCTAGAGATAAGGTATAGACTGGTTATATGTCATGTGTCCCCCAACCTAAGAGCACTAATACTATTGAGAGCATGGGTGCTTAGATTTGGAACTATTAAAGATAAGAGGAGAGTCTCATCCCTTAGTACAACCATCCCAAAGTTGCCATGTGTAGGAAAGTTGTAATATTTAATTTATAAAATAGTCTTTTCATATTTTGGTCCAATAAAATTTGGACAGGTTCATAAAATACAAGCCACCTAATTTATTTTCAAAAATGGGGTCAATCAAGTTAAATAATTATGCTCAAATCAATTAATATCTACTCTAGAGAATGCTTAAATTATATGTAATATATTTCAAAATATTAAAAATGTCAATCATCAATAAATATGTATTTTTATGCAAATTAATTTTGCAACCAACTATATAAATGGCATACAAGCACTCTATGAATGTGCTCAATATCTCTCATTACTACTTTTCCTTTGATTGGGTGGGAATTTTCAAAGTTAGATTCAAGTACACCGACCTCAGGGAGGTAACTAGTGATGGTCGAGATAAGAGCTTTACTTGATGAGTTATCTTTGTCATCATTTCCCTTTTTCCATCTCTAGTGGTTAGTATTCCACTTAAGATAATTTTTGTTCCTGCAATCAATCCATGCATGCAGCATCATTTTCACTTGATAGAAACTAATATAATGCATGTTGCGGGCCAAACAAGGTGAATGGTTTCCTATTTTTGTCACATGCCCATGCATTTAATTATCAACCCAGGGAGATTCGTAAACTTGCGAAGAGTCGGAATTAGGTTACTACAATACCACTAGAGGTGAATATGCTAATCCTACATTTTGGGGGGTGTTCTTGAAATGGTTTGTCAATCATTCCCGCACTCCTCAATGATTTACATAAGAAGAACAAAATTAAACCTTCAGGAAATAAATCATGTACGCGTTCCTGAAAATAAATCTACTACAAATGCTAGAACTAATAAACTAACAAACATTCTTATGAAAGCAATAAACTAATTAAAATTAATAAACGAAAAGGAAATGGGGAAGAAATACTAGCTTGGAGTGGGCCCAGGATCCAGCAGCTTCTTCCTGATCGAACACGCGCTTAGAACTTCTAGAACTTTAATATATTCGTCAACACACTACAATTTATCTCTGTACGTCTAAATGGATCTTTATTTTATTTCTATATATTTTTTAGAACGATCTGCATGTGTTTATATAACACACCCATAGAACTTCTATTACAAAAGTAGTTACAATAGTTGATCTGTCCCAGACTAAATCAAGACAGTCTGGTAAATGCAATCGACATCTGGCATTCTGTTCTAATGGCGGCATGTTCGTTGTTCGGTTCGTGCTTTTCTTGGCATTAGTAAGACATTTCGATACGTTGGTGCAATCTCCAATTTAGCTTTGCATGACACAGAGCTGGAACTGCACCAGCCACTACCATCCATGTCGTTCAAATCTGGTCAACGGGCAAAGAATTAGTGGCACCTTCTTGTTGTGGGGAGGCACTTGCCTTTTGCTAGCGCCTTCCGACTGTGGGGAGGCACTTGTCTTTGGTTGACGCATTTCGGTTGTAGGGACGCGCTCGTCTTCGGTTGGCACCTTTCGACTGCAGGGAGGCACTCGTATTCAGTTGGTGCCTTTCGACTACAGGGAGGCGCTCGTATTCAGTTGGTGCCTTCTGACTACAGGGAGGCGCTGGTATTCAGTTGGCGCCTTCCGACTGTAGGGAGGTTCTCGTATTCTCTTCATTAACCCCCAACTAAATCAATTGTAATTCCACAAAACATACTAAAAACACATAAATTAGATAACATGCATAATTATATCAAATATCTATATAATCATTCATAAAAATATGCAATCCTTATTATATAGCCGCATATTGATCAAAGAAATATGTACAAAATGTGAGCATTTATGGTGCTCATCATCCCCCCATGCCTAACATATGCCACGCCCTCGTGGCATCCAAGCTGCAGGTAGCCCTCTAAATTTTCATCGACACCATCTCTTGGAGTATTCTGCTGCCCCTACGGCCCGAGTCTATCTTTTCGTGTCGGCATTTGAAGGTGTGGTTCGCTTTTGCCTATGGGAAACTAAGGCTGTCAATTTTCCTCTTCTTGTTCTAGCCGCTACTGGTGGTGGTCTAGCTAGCGTTGTTCTTGCCAATTGAAATGCAGCTTCGGTAGCTTGCCAGAGGTTGGCTTCTGGAGGTCTGACCACTACCAGAGGGATATCCAAGTTATCCCCTTTGGAAGGCACTACTTGGGCCTTGTATAATCTGGCCGCTTCAGGGGTAAGCCTTGCATTCTCATTTGCAATCACAGTGGCCTCCAATTGTGGGCCATATACTCCCCACCATTCCAAGTACTTCCTCATCATGGAAGGCCGCCCTCGGGATGAACCATAGATGTCCCAAAATTGGTTCTCTTCTGTCGGATTGACGTAGATGCCAGAATCTCCTTTTACCCTCGAGGATGCCTTCTTGGCCTCCTTGGCTACTTTCATTTCGTTGCGTCACTGCTCAAAATATTTTTTCCTTTCGGTGAACGGCTGCATGTCCCATTCGTCATCTTCAGAGTCGACGAAGGTCACTTTTGCCTTCTATCAAGCCGTCCTAGGCCTCTTTGCCTTGGATTTCACAAAAAATGCGGTGGCTTGGACAGGGGTCTCTCCTTTCTCCTTCAGGGACTTCTCCTTGCTCTGAAGGATCGGTTGTGCTGCTATCTTCGAGGGTGATCCTTCATTCGCCTGTCTACCTGGTGTCGACACCTCAGGCTCTTCTCCTTCTTTAGGCCTATGGAGGTCCTCCTTATCCTCTCGGTCTTATCTATTGTCTGGAGACCTTCGTCCTGCTCTGTGTCACTCAGGACAATGATAGGGGGCATGGTAGGACTTCTTTTCTTTTCATCCCTAAAAATAGAGGAATCCTCCCCTACCTCCAGGCTGCTCTGTCGGGCGTCTGAATGAATCTCCCTTGAAGAGAATACTCGTTCGACGTATGTGGAAGAGTTCGTCGACACTTCTTCTGCCCAATCAGTCTGAGTGGACACCTCCTGTCTTGATGTTCCTCTGTCCTAAAGCATTTGATTTTCCTCCTGCAACTGCCAGACCAGCTGCTCGAGCTAAGCAATTCGCCTATCTCTTTCCTCCAATTCCCTTTTATGCTGGTTTTGGCAATCTTCCAGAATCTATTGTGCCATCCAACAATCGGTTTGCCATTCGAGCGCCTCCTCCAAGGCCGCATCAATCTGGTCGTTACTCCCAGAAGTTCCTTCATTTCGTGGGCTTTGGTTCATTAATTCTCAAAGGATTTGGGTGGCAACATCTATCTCTAGGTCACTCTATCCTTCCTCTATCGAGACGAATCACCGCAGACGTTTCCTCCTGGGGATTGGTTCGTCCTCACCACCAGTGAGTGGCGCTCCTTCCTCCTCATACTCGGGCACTGGGGAATGCCCTTTGTCATCTATGTCTTTGGGCATCGATGATTGCTCTGCTCCTCCTAGAAAATAGGGCAACACAAATTGCCCTATGTTTGTTATATCCTCTGCAGGGGATGCTTCGTCTTGCCCTAATTCAACAACCGCATTGTGTTGCTCTATTTGGCCGCCATCTCCCTCTGCATCGTGGTTCTGTCCTTGTGCTTCTGTGTGGTGGACCAATGCCGATATCAGCCCATGGTGGGCTAAGGTGGACGGTGCCCCCTTCTGGTACCGAGCCACTTCATATTTCGAGCATTCGCCGGTAGAAAGGTATGTTTAATTTCCTCCCATGCACTAGGTGATTGATGAAGTGCACATGATTAATGTGTAGATGGGTATACTTTCCTGTGCATGTGAAAAATTGAGCAATCTGCTTGAACATCTTTCGCATATTCATGGGGAGACTATTTTTGAGTAACCCCTCCATGTCTATCTACACATTTCCTCCTAGCAATAGTATTTCGGCATATAGTTTTAACACTCCACCCTTGTATGTACATTCCCCCATGAGAGGCAATCCAGTCACCTGTGAGATGAACTCAGGGGTGACTGGAATTTCCACCCCTCGTACTTGGGCCGCATCGCCCCTCAAAGAGGCGATGAATTCTCTAGCTACCTCCATGTCCTGGGCCTGACTGACCAGGGTGCAGTATTCAAGCCACCCCTTGGCTTCGAATTGGGTCTTCACTGCCCCTCTGATCCCATCAGTATCATTGGGTTCATTCTTCTTGATCGCGTGGTTCTTGGACCTTCCTCCCATGGCGCCTTCTGCTGCTGTATATTTTTTTTTGTCCTTCCTTCTTCAGGAAGGTGCCTTCTTATAGAAAATATGCCTAACCCTAGTAGTTATGGAAGACAGTCTATCATTGGCACGTGATTTCGGCTATGGGGGGATACGATCTCTATGACGGCGGTATCTTTTTTGGTACTGCGTATTTATAAATAATTATATAAATGATTTGATTTAGTATGTGCATACCTGATTTGTCGTTCCAGTCATCGTGGTAGCCGTTGATTTGCTGACTTGTGACACAAGGGAGGGTTATGGTCCTTTGATGTCGCTCATTCATGCGATGATTCATTCCTCACGAGGCATCCGATATATGTAAATGTTGCACGTGGGAGGCATTCTTTGGTACCTTTCCCATGTGGATGGTGTCCTTGTAGCACCTTTCTGACGTTGTTAGTGCTCTTCTTCGAACGAATGTGCCTTCCGGTGCTATGAGGTGCCTCTGATTGGTGGGAGGTGCTTTTGCCTGCATGCGTCTTCCCAATGTGGGAGGTGCCTCCTTCTGGTTCATGCCTTCCTGATGTTGGAAGGTGTTCATCTTGATGAATGTGCCTTCTTGATGTTGGAAGGTGTATTCGGCTAGATGAATGCAACTTCCTGATGTTGGAAGGCATCTTGGCTGGATGAATGCGCCTTCTTGATGTTGGAAGGCATATTCGGTTGGCTTTTTTTTTTTAAGACTTGGTGCCTTCCTACCACGGAAGGTGCCTACATATGTATATATATATATATATATATATATATATATATATATATATTTTTAATAGAACTTCTAAATGGATGGAAGGCGCTGTCTTCCGATTTTGCGCCTTTCGGATGCAGTAAGGTGCCTTCTTCTGGATGGGCGCCTTTCGGGTGCGATAAGGCACCTTCTTGTGGACTTGGCGCCTTCTTCTGGATGCAGTAAGGCGCCTTCTTCTAGATGGGCGCATTTTGGGTGTAGTAAGGTGCCTTCTTGTGGACTTGGTGCCTTCTTCTAGATGCAGTAAGGCGCCTCCTTCTGGACTTGGCGTCTTCTTCTGGATGCAGTAAGGCACCTTCTTCTGGACTTGGCGTCTTCTTCTGGATGCAGTAAGGTGCCTTCTTTTGGATGGTGATTTGATTGGAAAAATGGTGATCAAGCCTTCCCAGTTTTTCACGCTGCCCAGATTCTACCTACGAGCCGATGTCGAAATGCTGAGCCGAATCAGGCCTGGTTTCCCAGATACCTATCCCTCATGCTGTCAAGTCCTCCACCTACAAAAAGCAACCGAAAAAGAAAGGAAAATAAATGCAGTTAGATGTGTTTCATGCCTGTTAGGCCTTGGATTAGGATTCCTGAAACTTGCATGCGGGCATCGTCCCTACAAAAACACACATTACAAAAAAAACTATATTAACTAAAAAATTTTGGGTGAGCACTTTCGTGCCCACCATTTCACCTGTGAGAGTTCGGTCCGGATCTAGAAATATGGGGTCTCCCCCACGCCTACTATGGATTCTACCTGTAATGTTTCAGACGTATTATAGGGGCATAGTCGGTGGCCATTGACTATGAATAATGTGTTGCTGCCGTCAATTGTCTTAACGCTCACCGCCCCATTCCTAATGAGCTCTGCCACCTCATATGGCCCCATCCACCTCTGCATAAGTTTATCCTTCCTTTTCTGGAACCGAGAATCGTACAACAGTACCCATTCCCCTACCTGGGAACTTCTTCAGCTTGATGTGGTTATCATGCCACTTATTTCTCTGCTTCTGTATAATCTCTATCCTCTATAAAGCATCCAGTCGGATTTCGTCTAGCTGATCTAGCTGGTGAATCCTTTGTTTTTGAGATTGGTCCAAGCTCAAATTTAATTCTGAAGCCGTCCTTAGAGTTTTGATTTCAAACTCGATGGGCATCATCACATTTTTTCCATATACCAGTTGGAAAGGTGTGCATCTTGTGGTGGATTTCCACGTGATGTTGTATGCCCAAACTACCTCCGACAACCGTGTGGACCAATCATTCTTGTGTTGCTGCATAGTTTTGTTCAGGATGTTTTCTATCTCCTGTTTGTCACTTCTACTTGCCCGTTCGCCTGCAGATGGTAGGGTGTGGTTTTATTATGCCAAACTCTATACTACTCCATCAACTCCTCAATCAATTTGGAGGTGAATTGGGGCCCTTGGTCTGTTGTTATCTCCCGAGGAACCCCAAATCATGTGAAAATATGGGTAAATAAGAAATCGATGACCATTCTTTCCTTTGAGTCCCTTAATGCCTACACTTCCACCCATTTGGTGACGTAATCCGTGCAGACTAGAATAAACCTCCTTCCCATCAAATGTGGATTAAATGGTCCCACGAAGTCCATGCCCCATTTATCGAAAGGTTTCAGGTGTACCTGGGGCTGTAGGGGCATTTCATCTTGGTGGGTTGGTCTACCCATCCTCTGGAACTCGTCACACTTGCTGGTATATGCTGATGTGTCCTTGAACAGAGTGGGCCAAAAATACCCAACCTACAGGATTTTGTAGGCAGTTCGTTTCCTTGCAAAGTGTCCTCCACATGGCTCATCATGACATGCCTTGAGAACTTCTGAAAACTCCTGTTCTGCTACGCATCTTCTTATAATTTGGTCTCATCCTATTTTAAATAGGAGACCATCCATCCAAAGGAATGATGCGCTCTTCTCTATGACCACCTGCTTTTCTCGGTAGGAGAGAGCAGGTGAGGTCCTTCCGGTGGCCAAGTAATTGGCTATGTCTGCATATCACAAAGTTTGTTCACTAATAGCGAACATATGTTCATCTAAAAATTGATCTTCCACTGCTTGATGATCTGCTGGTATCAATCTAGATAGAAAATCCACCACGAAGTTATCCTTGCCTGGTTTATCAACTATAGTGATGTTGAATTCTTACAATAGCAACAGCCATCTGATAATTCTACCACCAATGGCCGGCTTGCTCATCAGATACCTAATAGTCGTGTGGTCCATATGAATGAAGACATTGTATCCCGTTATATAGTGGCAGAATTTGTTTATTGCATGGAAAACTATGAGGAATTCTTTTTCTATAACTATATAGTTGAGCTCTGCTCCCACCAAGTTTTTACTGACATAATAGATGGCATAAAATTCTTTGCTGTCTTTCTGCTCGAGGACTGCTCTGATCGCACCATTAGATGCATCGCAGTAAATATGGAATGGTATGGCCCAATTTGGTCCTCTCAAGACCGGTGCGGATATCAATTTTTATTTTAGCAATTGGAATGCTTCTTCACAATCTCCCGTCCAATTGAACTCTACGTCCTTAGAAAGTAGGGTGTGCAATGGTTTGGCAATCTTACTAAATTTGGTGATAAATCACCGGTAGTACCCGGATTATCCAAGGAAACTTCTTACCTCCTACGTTCTGGGGCTAGGTAGGTCTCTTATGACCTCGATCTTCCTCTTGTCTACTTTTATTCCTTTCGCAGAGAGGTGGTGTCCCAACACGATGCCTTCCTACATCATCATAAAATATTTTTCATTACTTAGGAACAAATGATTTTCCTTGCTCCTGTCGAGCACTCTTTCCAGATTTTTCATTTCCTCCTTGAAGGTTTCTCCATAGGCAATGAAGTCGTCCATGTATACTTCCACCCCGTCTCCTATCATATCAGAGAATATGCTAAGCATCGCCCTTTGAAAGGTGGCCGATGCGTTGCACAGTCCAAAAGGCAATACCTTATAGGCAAACGTTCCCCATGGACAGGTGAACGTTGTTTTATCTTGATATTCTTTCCCTATCTGGATCTGGTTGTAACCACTAAAACCGTCCAGAAAGGAGAAGTATTTTCTTCTTGAGAGTGTTTCCAAGACCTGATCGATGAATGGGAGTGGGAAGTGGTCTTTCTTAGTCGCCTTGTTCAATGCCCGGTAGTCCACGTAGATCCGCCATTTCTCGTTCTTTTTGGGGACCACCACTAATGGTGATACCCATTCACTGTTAGAAATCAAATATATGAATTCGGCAGCCAGAAGTTTGTGCAGTTCTTCTCTGACAATGTATTTCATTGCTGGGTTCATCCTTCTCTGTGGCTGCCGACTAGGAGTTGCCTGGTCATCTAAATAAATCTGATGGGTACATATTTTTGGGCTGATGCCATGCATATTTGTGTAGTCCCATGCAAATGCTTGCTGGTGTTTTACTAGAAGCTCTCCCAATTTTTCTAGCTGTGTGGGCGTCAACCTGCTATTGACGTTTAATATCCTCCCTGGCCCAATGTGTATTTGTCGGATGTGCTAATCTTGGGCGCCAGTCAATGGTGATCCAGGTGTGGGGGTGGATGATTCTCCATGGAGAAACTCCACGATAGCACCATCCTCGTCCTCTTCTGCCACCTCCTCCAAGGTCATCACCGGATGGATTATGGAAAAATCTGTAGTTGCATGCTCGGTGATCCTGGGTTCTTCTGTCGAGTCCATAGACTGAGCTGGCAGTGAAATGGTCAACCTTTTGACATTTTTCCCATTAGAGATGGTCATTAGCCCATCTCGACAGCTGATGTAAGCATCATCTGTTGCCAGCAATGTCCTCCCAAAAATGAACGGGTAACCACCCAGCCTGGTCTTGGTTTGCAAAACTAAAAAATCGGTTGGATATTTCCATGCACTAACTGTTATGATCACATCTTCCAGCATCCCTTCCGATGACACGGTTGATCGATCGACTAACTGTAGCATTGTCGTGGTTGGCTTCAGGTTCATGAGCTGCAGCCTCTGCATGGTCTCTTGAGGCATCACGTTGATGGCTACCCCGAGGTCAACCAATATGTTGGACAGGGAATGTCCTCCAATTTTTATGGTCAACACTGGGCTGCCTGGATTTGCATACTTCGGATGACGTGTTCCACCCATCATTAGATCTTCCAGTTTACCCATGACGTTGATAGTCTAGGTAGCTTTTCGTCCCGGTCTCCTTAGACACATTTCTCTAATTGCCTTGGTGTAAATGGGGACATCTCAAATTTCTTAAAATAATGGGATTGTCACCGTGAGATTCTTCAAGCTCGACAAGATGTCGAATTCTAGCTGTGTTGTTTTTCTTTGTTCCTGCAGCCGTCTAGGAAATGGAGCCTTCGCTCTCTCAAGTGATTTTCCCTCTTCTATCAGAGGTGTCTCCTCTATTTGTTCCTCCTCTTCTACCAGTGGAGGTGTCTCTACTATTTCTTCCTCCTCTTCTACCAGAGGCGGTGTCTCTACTCCTAGCCGCCTACCTGATATAAGCTAAATATTGTACATATGATACATCTCACCTTCTACGTTGTATGTCGATTGATTTACTCCGTTGTTCAGAGTTCATCGTCGGTTGTCGTTGGTAGATGCGCAGTGTCTCGCCATCGGCAATGCTGGTAAGTTCTATTGGATGTGAGTAGGCACTGCACTTTGTGGAGTCTGATTCCATGCATTGTGGCCTCTCCATTGCTGCCCAGGATATGGATATGGCATCCATGGCTGCTGATTCGAAAATGCTACTAGGGGTGCATTAGTCCAGGGTGATGGTCCCCACCACCCCATATTAGGTGGTTGAGGGGGTCCTTGGTGCATGTATGGCCCTCCCCCATATGATGGCATTTCGGTTGGTATATTCCCCATGGGGGGCTGTGGCCAAATCTTCCTATTATCTATGAAGTAGGTCTCCATGCTCTCAGCCACTTCCTAGTTACTGGGCAGTTGTGGGCACAATCGAGTTTTATGATTCAGCCTGCAAACTGTGCATACTCTGACCTTGTTTTTTGGATATGCATTCTTTGCATGCCTTCCTATGGATTTTGGGTAGAAATAGGCTAATGCTGCATCATTTTCTTGTTTCTTCTTTTCTAACAGCAGCGTATCCATCTACAGTGCTAGAGATGAGAGCATTTCACTCTTCAAATCCTCCAACATGTTGCCTATTTCTATTTTGGTGATTGAAGCAGTCGCCTTCATGGTCCTGGCGGTGATTTTGCCTCGCCTTCTAGAGTAGTTTCGACATAATTGCCAAATGTCATCCATAGCATGCTGATAGACATCACCTCTAGAGATCATGTTGAGAGCCTCCAGTGACTCATTGGTAAGTACCATCAAGAATATGCTTTTTAGGGACTTATCAGATAGCTTCGAGTGAGGGGACCATTGAAGATTAAAGCTGAATCTCTCCCAATACTCCTCGAGAGACTCATCTTCTCTTTGTGTCATGCTCAGGACCTCCTCCCTAGAGTCTCTTGCTCTCTCAAAATCTTGATATTGCTCTAGAAAGAGCTTCTTCATCTAGTCCCAAGTGGTGATGTGTTTGTCTCCCAGATCGATGAACCATCGCAGAGTTGCATCGTCTAATGTAGAAGGAAATAATTTCAACTTCTGCGTGTTTGATTTGTAATCCACAGACCTGCAAAAAACATCAAAATTGAATAAAAATAGGTCAGGGTCCTCAGTCGAGTGTCCTCTGAAGGGCGGAAGGTGAGCAGGGGATATGTTTTTCATTTTGGTATCTCCTACTCCCTCCTCTGTTGGGAAACTAAATCCAGATGAGATTTCATCGTTATCTGCCATTTTTTTGGGAAATGTGGTTTCTAATGCAAAATTTATGGCCTTCCGGTTGTTTAAAAATTTCTGATTCAATGCTCTAAGGTTGTCTGGCGAGATCGTCTGATCCTCCACAGCATTCCACAACAGGGCTTCCTCTAGAGGAGTCCTATTAAACAGGGGATTTATGATGATTCGTTCATCCCCTTGTTGATGGGATGAGGTGGCACTTTGCACAAAGTGTGGTTCCTCACTCCAATGGACTGCTAGTAGGTTGGGCGAGTCTAACTCAAACACAAAATGCTTGGCTGACTCAGGTCCTGATGGATTAGTTCTTATAAAGAGACCGTCAGGTCCTCTTCTTCTCGAAGAACTCATACAAGGTCAGATGGAAGGTTTCAGGGTATTGAAAGTAATCTAATTAAGATGCTTCCTCGACAATGATGCCAAAATGTTGCGGGCCAAACAAGGTGAATGGTTTCCTATTTTTTTCACATGCCCGTGCATTTAATTATCAACTCAGGGAGCTTCGTAAACTTGCGAAGAGTCGGAATTAGGTTACTAAAATACCACTGGAGGTGAATCTGCTAATCCTACATTTTGGGGGGTGTTCTTGAAATGGTTTGTCAATCATTCCTGCACTCCTCAATGATTTACGTAAGAAGAACAAAATTAAACCTACAGGAAATAAATCATGTACGCGTTCCTAAAAATAAATCTACTGCAAATGCTGGAACTAATAAACTAAAAAACGTTCTTATGAAAGCAATAAACTAATTAAAATTAATAAACAAAAAGGAAATGGGGAAGAAATAATGTCTTGGAGTGGGCACAGGCTCCAACAGCTTCTTCCCAATCGAACACATGCTTAGAACTTCTAGAACTTTAATATATTCGTCAACACACTACAATTTATCTCTGTACGTCTAAATGGATTTTTATTTTATTTCTATATATTTCTCAGAATGATCTGTGTGTGTTTATATAACACACCTACAGAACTTCTATTATAGAAGTAGTTACAACAATCGATCTGTCCCAGACTAAATCAAGACAGTCTGGTAAATGCAATCAACATCTGGCATTCTGTTCTAATGGCAGTGTGTTCGTTGTTCGGTTCATGATTTTCCTAGCATTAGTAAGACATTTCGATACGTTGGTGCAATATCCAATTTAGCTCTGCATGACGCAAAGCAAGAACTGCACCAGCCACTGCTGTCCACGTCGTTCAAATCTAGTCAACGGGCAAAGAATCAGTGGTGCCTTCTAGTTGTGGGGAAACGCTTGCCTTTTTCTAGCGCATTCTGACTGTGGGGAGATTCTTGTCTTTGGTTGGCACATTTCGGTTGTAGGGAGGCACTCATCTTTGGTTGGTGCCTTCCGACTACAGGGAGGCGCCCTTATTCAGTTGGTGCATTTTGACTGCAGGGAGGCACTCGTATTCAGTTGGCGCCTTCTGAATGTAGGGAGGTGCTCGTATTCAGTTGGTGCCTTCCAACTACAGGGAGGCACTGGTATTCAGTTGGCACCTTTCGACTGTAGGGAGGCGCTCGTATTCTCTTCATTAACCCCCAATGAAATAAAGTTCCAGGTCCATCAAAAGGACCTTGACCGTTCCAAATCTAACTAAATCAACTGCAATTCCACAAAACATACTAAAAAAACATAAATTAGATAACACACATAATTATATCAAATATCTATATAATCATTCATAAAAGTATGCAATCCTTATTATACAGCCGCATATTGATCAAAGAAATATGTACAAAATATGAGCATTTCTGGTGCTCATCAATGCAAATACATCAAGTATTACAAACCAGCTATTACAATATAAATAGCATAATGATAATGTTCCTCCAATGTGGGTCGTTACATACGCCCCCCATTAGAATAAACACAACCCTCTATGTTTCCTGTAATATTACATATCAATCATTAAAATATAAGGTTTGCTTAATTTTTACTTTTATAAGTGGTGAATAGTTCAACCTGTATTATTACATAGCATTATCAAATAAATAAGGGAAATGTCTTTTCATTTCCACCAATTTTTCCCAAGTGGAATTCTTCTCAGAATATTTGTCCCACTAGACCTTCACTGATCAATATTTCTTTTTCTCATAGTCTTGGAACAAAATTCCAAGATCTTCACAAGTTTCACCCCAAAGGTTGTCAGATTTGCTATCTACAAGTTAGAAAAATCTAACACATGATTAGGATCAACAATATATCTCCTAAGTAGATATACATGAAAAATGTTATGGATATTTGATAGTTTAGGTGGTAAGTCAAGTCGATAGGCTACAGGACTTATATTTTCCACAATATCAAATGGTCCTACAAACCTGGGATCCAATTTGGTTGATTTAATTGCACTCTTTTTAGGTTTCACTCTCAAAAATACCTTGTCACCCACAAAGAATTCTCTAGGATTTATTTTCAAATATGCATAACTCTTCTATCTATCCGAGGCTTTCTTGAATATTTTTCAGATTGGTGCTAGCTGTTCCTCCATTATTTTAACCATTTTTTTTCCAATGACAACTCTATCCTTGGGATTGTCCCATGATAATGGCGTTTTGCATCGTCTACCATACAAGGCTTTGAAAGGGTCCATTTTCAAAGAAGAATGATAGCTATTATTATAAGCAAACTCAACCAGATACAAATATTCTTTCGAATGAGACTTATGGTCCATGTAATACATGCGTAACATATCTTCTAGATGATGGAGAGCCTACCATAACTTAGAAGTAAACCTAGAGTCCCTATCTGAGATTATCATCTCAGGAAATCCATATAGCCTAAAAATTTCTTTAGCAAATCTATTGGCAAAAACTATTGCATCATTTCTAGTACTACCAGCTATGAAGTGTGCAACCTTAGTGATTTTATCTATTACCACAAAAATTGCATCATGGTGATATTTTGTTTTAGGAAAACTAACAATAAAGTCCATTGAAATCACCTACTATTTCTGAGTAGGGATGTGATGAGAAAATAACTTTCCTGCTAGATGCTAGTGTTCAGATTTCACCTTTTGACACTATATACATTGTGCCACAAAATCGATGATGTCTCTCTTCATGCCAAACCAATAGAAGATCTTTTTCATATTTTCCCTCTTCTTAGCTCCTCTAGGATGAGCAGAGTAAGGCGAGTTATGAGCTTCTCACATAATCAATATCCTTAGATCACCCACTTCAGGGATTACCACATGTTCCTTAAGGAATAAAAATCCATCCTTTATGCTATAATCCATATTCTCATTCAAATTTTTTTATATTTTAATCCAAATTTTACTACAATCTATATCCTGGCATTGCATTATTATGACTCGATCCATAAGATCTACATGACTACGATTCAATGCTGTTATATGTCTTCTCCTACTTAAAGCATCGATAACCTTGTTCTCCTTCCTTTTGATATACTCAATACCAAAGTCATTTTTGGCTAAAAAGTCTATCCATATCCTTTGTTTACCATTTAACAATGGTTGAGTGAAAATATATCTCAAGATCTGGTGATCAGTTCTTAAGTCAAATGGTTTAACCACCATATAATATCACAAAATATTCAAAGCATGAACCACTACAACAAGCTCTAAGTCATGAATATCATAATTAACCTCATGATTTTTAAGTTTCCTAGACTCATATGCTACTATGGAGTCATCTTGAGATAAGAATCCTCCAAGTTCTACTAATGAAGCATCAATGCAAACTAAAAAAGTTCCATATGGATCCGATATCTTTAGAATAGGAGCTATGGTAAGCTTTTTTTTAAGAAAATTAAATGTTGCTTTGAATTTATCAGTCCACTTGAATTCCTTCCATTTCCTTTTGAAGGTTTGTTATAGGATAAACAATTATGGAGTAATATTTCATAAATATCCTATAATAACCTAATAATCCCATGAAGCTTCTAAATTTTGTCATATTTGTTGGAGGTGGATAACTCAAAATAGATTCTATTTTATTTGTATATACAACAATACCATCTCCTAATATTATGTGTCCAAAATAATGCACTTGAGAGACATAAAAATCACATTTAGATAAGTTTCCATAGAGTTGATTTTTCCTTAACAACTTTAATACTATCCTTAAATGCTCATCATGCTCTTATTGACTACGAGAATAAACCAAAATATCATCCAATAATATTAACACAAACCGATCCAGCTAATTCTTGAATACACTGTTCATTAGATTCATGAAAGTTGTTGGTGCATTGGTCAAACCGAATGGTAAGACTATAAATTCATAGTGACCATATATAGTATTGAACACGATTTTGTGTATGTATTCATCTCAGATTCTTAGTTGATGATATCCTGACTTCAAATCAATTTTGGTAAAAATTAAAGCACTTTTCAATTGATCAAATAGATCTTCAATCCTTGGAAATGGATATTTGTTTTTAAATGTTGCTTTGTTCAAAATTCTATAATCTATGCAAAGCCTCAATGATCCATCCTTCTTCTTAACAAATAAGACAGGTGCTCCCCAAGGTGATACACTTGGTTTTATTAATCCCTTATCAAGCAACTCTCGAAGTTGCACCTTCAATTCTTACATCTTGATGAGATTTATTCTATAAGGAGCTCTATGGATAGACTTTGTTCCTGGTAACAGTTATATGGTGAAATTAAATTAATGTTTGGGTGGTAAAACATGTATCTCTTCAACAAAAACATCCTGATACTCTTGTAAAAGTGGAAATTTGTTAATAATTTCTTCCCTTGGAGTCTCCTCATTTTATTTTATTTTCATAGCATAAACCATTCCTCATTTTCTAATGGTCTTCTTCAATTGCATAGCTGAAATAACCTTGGGTTAAAATTACCTTACTTCACTATACATTATTTGCCTTTCCTTGTTTCCATTAGCAAACTAAATCCATATTTCTTAGAAATTTACCAAGGCTTCATGAGCCTTCAACCAATCTATTACCAATATGAGTTGAGGGAAAACATTGGTTAAATTGGTAAGTCTATCCTAACCCATACTCAACTTTCTACCCTTGTACCAAAGATATTGGCTTTTTGGGTATATCCCTTAATAGGTTACTTGAAATAAAACTATCTATAGCCCCACTATCAATTAGAATTTTAACATTTCCATAAAAAAATTACCATTTATAAGTAGAGGAGTAGCTTGACCATACAAGTCTTGTGCTGTTGTCACTGCATAGATCTTGTTATTGGCCCTATTTGTACTAGTGTTAGCACACTTTGGGTATTTTATAGCATAATGTGGAACTCCACAATCAAAACATCTTATCTTTGGATTTGAGTTCCCCTCATGAAACTGCTTCTTGATGTCCACTACTCGTAGTGGAGTTGGTTTTTTAGGAGTACGAAAGTCCCTGTTATTGTTTTTGGAATTATTATTATTACTGTGATGGAATTCTTTCTTAAAATACTTCTTGTCACCATTGTTACATTTCCCAAATGTTGGATTTCCTTTGTTTTTATGATTTTGTCCATTATCCCATTTTCTCTTTTTCTGAAATTTTTGTTCCTTGTTTGACCATTTCATGGAGTTGTTGTGAGATCCATTAGAAGCCTAAGTCACCTCTGTTATCTGAGCCATATTGTAAGATTTTTGCATAGTTTTCTAAACATGCACACTTACTCTATCTCTAATGCATGGCTTGAGTCTATGGACAAATTTTTCTATTTTCATCTCATTGTTCTGAATATGAGATAGTACATACTTAAGGAGTTTTACAAATTGTTCATAGTACTCTTCCATGGAGAGTGAACCTTGTTGAAGTGTGAAAAACTCCTTATACCTATTCAGATAGAATTGCTTTGTAAGGAACCTATCCTTAAAAGCTTCCATGAAGACCTCCCACTTCAACTTATTAGGTGAAATGTTAAGTTCTTTACGATAGGCATTCCACAAATCAACTCCCCTCTCTCCCAGATGGGAAAGAGCGAATGCCATTTTATTTGTAGAGGAATTGTGCCTTATGGAAAATGAATTTCCAGATCTTCTATCCATGCTTCAGTAGCATTTTCTCCCTCTTTTCCAATGAACTTAGTCACTTTAATATACTTCAGATCATTACCAATTTCTTTCTTTGTACGAATCCTATTTGCACGTTCTTCAAGATATTCATCCTCCATATCCTCATCATCTAGCACTTATGTCTCCTATTTGTTTTTGGGGTTACATTGAGAACTTTTAACGTGCAAAATATGTTGAATCTGATATTGTATAACAAAAGCGGTAGCAACCAGGTTCTCTACTTCTTTATTCAAGTTTATAGAACTTTCTACCATTTTTCTGACTTTAGGAGTATTAGGGATAGATTTTTGTGAGGTAATTTTATTCTTGCCTCTCAATCTAGTTGCCATGGTAACCTAGTAGTAGAGAGTTATATTAATATTTACTCTTTCAAAATCAAAATACTAGATGACTAGAATGGTTTTTTCAACTAGTTTATTATTGCTAGGTTTATTCCCTAGTTTTCTTCCTCTAACTCTAGTTGAAAATTGCACACACTTGAAATAAGGGATAAGTAAGTCATAAGATACCAATGTTGAGTAGTTTCCAAAAATATTCTAAGGTACACTACTTAAAACCCATACAGGGGGGTTCACTTAGCTCTTCCACTTTCGAATTACTGTGGATCTATTCATGGGGGAAAGGAATTCAAACATCAATGACCTTAAGATAGACCTAGTACTTACCAAGTATGCATTTTCAAGAGTTAGAGAGTTATTATTTTGATCCATGCCCCAAATATTTTTCTAACCTAGATATAACTAGAATATATCAGTTAGCATGGGCTCTGATACCAACTGTAACAACCCCCAAGTTGTCCATGTCTACTATTTTTTTCTAAGTTCACCTATGTCCACCTGGTGATAATATAAAGTTATAATAATGATCTAAGAGGAGATCTTCCCATTAGAAGTAGTTAGTCTGATTCATAATAGATTCATTAGATAGAAGCACTGACTTCTATAATTCATTTAAAGTCAATTGTGAGTAGGAGCACCAACCCCTTCAACACCATACTACCATCTCATAATGGTAGACGAATAATAAAATTTAAAGGATATGTCCCCTACATAAAATTACCACATGGTAAGGGACATCATCATGGTTTAATTCAATCTTTTTAGGAGAACAATCCCTCACCAAAGGAATTCCTTTATCCATTTCTCCATACTACCAATAAAGACTAGTGTCTTAGGATAAACCAATAATCTATTACTCAATATGAAAACTTACATATAATTTGGGCTATCCATATTAAGAATTATTATAAGAATTCTTATCATAAAGGTGTCGATAGTTTAGTCGTGGTGGGTCTTATGTCAAAAGTTTTGTGTCTTTGGTTTGGTTAGGTAGATGTGTAGAATACTTCTTCATAGTACTATATTCCATAAGTGATGCTCATTACAACCAAATATCATCCCATGATTTACACATGCATTGCCATAGTATGAAATAATTAATCATACAAGAAATCTCTATTTACCAATATAATAAAAATTATTCAATTACAAATGCTAGTAGACTTAACATAAAATTCTTTCATTTGATCATGTTTCCAAAATCATACCCTATATACCATCTAATTGAGATGATTACATCAATGAAAGAATTTCTTACAGTTTACATAGCAAGTAGAGAAATACATCAAATATTAAAAAACTTGGCTTCATCATTTTAGCCATCCAAAATTACAATGAGCACATATCAAAGCATAATTAACAATAGTACAATCATCTTCAATGCTTGACTGGTTTTCCTCTAGATTTCTTGCATCTTCATGGTGTGAGAGATGAGTTTGTAAGGGATCAGGACAACTCGAATGCAAGTATGCCAATGCAACACAAGCAAACCATGCTTATACACTCATGCAACACATATTGCCAAATGTATATTACATACAATGAATTCACCATGCATGAAATAGTAAATCATTCATATTTCATGTGTTACACAATAATGGTCACTTCATAATCCCATCGTTAGCTGTTTAGATTATCACAAAACATAGGAAGAGTCCCATACCTCTTTCGAAGGAATGGACACCAATCCATTTTATTTAATCTAGAAAGTTTCAAATCATTCTTTTAAATGGTTTGTCTCATTTACAAAATTCAACATGTAACCTAGGATAAATTCATAATCTAGTAATCATAATAAATTTTCAAACCAAAGTTACTTGTCACAATTTCATTCAATTATCCTAGCTAGAAGAATCATTCTACTATAATCTCTATATTTTGATTTCTTTATCATTTCATTCCATTTTGCTTGAATATAAAAGCCATTTCTTACAAAAGAAAGAGATTTCACTCCTTAAAAAAAAAGGTACAAATATACAAAGACCAAGATCTAATTTCACCAATACTAAGGCTATAACCCATATCTTAAACTACAATACTTGAATTCATTCTTCAAAATAATTGATATGCACTTTTCATTCGATAATAATCGATCAATTCTATGAAGAAATACACTACTAAGAAGCACATAAAAACAAGTTCAAAATGCACTTTCAATATCCAATTTTAAGAATCATACGAAGGTCAAAATAAACTTTAATACAATATCCTATTAAATTCACATTTCCCTCCTATGTTTGGATTTTTTTGAATGTAGACAACCCAATTTATTATGGTTGTGGTCTCCTAAATACACATGTATAACATTCTTTAACAACTAGGCTTTCCAGTACACATCACAAGCACGACCATACGTTGGTTCCCAGCTTTACCTCTGGGATAGATGGCCTCGATATTTAGATATAAAGGTATTCAATAGTGTAGAGAGGTTTATGTTACATACTTCAATTCCACATCTTGCACATAGGCAACATCAATCCTAATGCAATTATAAATATAAAAATCATCATGGGTTAGGACAACGTGCTCAATGGCATTGAATGATTAATGTTTATTCCTTGTGACCTGGTGTCTCGATAGAATGAGATACAATGGAGTTTGGAATCCCTTATTAGTACAAGTTGTTGAATGCCTAGGTGGCTACAGATTTAAACTCAGAACTAGAGTTGGAAGGGAGGAAACAATTTCATCTAGCCTCATGGGATTCCAACTTTGATTTGGCATCAGATGATTGATAGATAACTGTGAGAATATATGGAACCAAGGATTCACATATCCTACAAGTTTTTAGGTAGAATTTTGTTCTTAAATAGAGTGCTCATATAATATTTCACCATCATCAGATAGTAGTACATGCACAGGCCTGATGGAAGATTGTCAGAGGATGAAAAATGCAAAAAATATACATGATATCAACACATAGATGACCAAGATATAAGTCATCACCCAGATACTATAGTCGGAAGCCAAAATGTTTAGTGTAAAGTTATAGATTGGGTTGTCATGCAAGTAAATGATGACATCTAGAATTATAGCCTATATATGAAGTTTCCATGTGAAGCAACAAGGTATAGAATGATGGGTTGATTTAGTTAATCACCAGGTGTCATACACTCACAATCTAAAGTGCCATATTTTGGACCGTATAGCCAACATTACCAAAAGTAAATGAACATCCCAAATTGTAGTAAATATTCAATAAATATTCAATAGCTTCTTGCCACCAATCATATAGAAGGATATAAAGCAAATAAGGACATTATAGTATAAAAGCACTATATTTAAATAACACACCAATCCTATTACTTTAGCAAGAAGGGATATACAAAGTACATGCAATAAGTGGAAAGAGAAATCTCTCACACCTGGAGCTTACGCAATGCCAATATGCTAGAAATATCTTCTCCTATCCTTGCTCTCTCCTCTTCTAAAACTTTACCAAAACATAACATGCCCTATTTTCTCAACTCCCAAGGTAATTTATAGACCAATATCTTCTAAACAGGAAAGGTGTTCTACAATATTTTATTAATTTTCTGTCTTTTCCCTTCACATGCAAGTTTCTTCAAAATATAATAATGCAAAGAGGGATTCCCTAGAGATAAGGTATAGGTTGGTTATATGTCATGTGTCCCCCAACCTAAGAGCACTAATACTATTGATAGCATGGGTGCTCATATTTGAAACTATTAAATATAATAGGAGAGTCTCATCCATTAGTACAACCATCCCAAAGTTGCCATGTGTACGAAAGCTATAATATTTAATTTATAAAATAGTCTTTTCATATTTTGATCCAATAAAATTTGGATAGGTTCCTAAAAGACAAGACACCTAATTTCTATTCAAAAATGGTGCCAATAAAGTTAAATATTTATGCTTAAATCAATTAATCTCTACTCTAGATAATGCTTAAATTATATGCAATATATTTCAAAATATTAAAAAATCCAATCATCAATAAATATGCATTTTTATGCAAATTAATTTTGCAACCAACTATATAAATGGCATACAAGCACTCTATGAATGTGCTCAATATCTCTCATCACTATTTTTACTTTGATTGGGTAGGACTTTTCAGAGTTAGACTCAAGTACACCGCCCTCAGGGAGGTAACTAGTTATGGTCGAGATAAGAGCTTTACCTGATGAGTTTTATTTGTCATCATTTCTCTTTTTTTATATCTGGTGGTCAGTGCTCCACTTAAGATAATTCCTATTCCTGCAATCAATCCATGCACACAACATCATTTTATCTTGACAAAAACCAATATAAGGCAAATACATCAAGTATTATAAACCAACTATTACAATATAAATAGCATAATGATAAGGTTCCTCCAAGGTGGGTTGTGACAATTTTCTTAATAGAAGGGGAGTCACAGCAGTCGAGGTTCCCTTATTAGAAATGGGGGTTTGAGTTTCAAGGTGTTCCTCATTGTATAAGGGTTCAATGGAGAGGGAATAGAAAGGGCTATGGCCAGAAGAAGGCAGGGGAGGGTTGGAATGAAGGGGGATAAATGAAATGGGAGGAGGGGTGGAGGCCACAATGTGATGAAATATGATAGCAAATAAACCATTGATTAGAAATCAAATCTAGAAACTTTCTCTTTTTTCTCTTATCTAATCCTCCATCCCCTTCCATGTAAATATTTATTAGTATTACCCTCAATTAACTTGATTATATTTATCCAAATTCATCATCTCTCTAACTTACTGATCTTGGTGGAATTTCTAGAAAATTTTCTTAGGGAACCATAGCTTTCTATAAATCCAGTACATATAGGAACCTAATCCATCGTCTATTTGCACATCTCAAAGCCTTGTAAACATAATATCACTTCTCAAAGTAACAATAATGTCTGAATATTTACTCATTCTTTATTTGGATTTCTACATCCTCATAGATACCTCATCAAGACTCCATCAACTTTCATGCAAAGTGTAGAGGTAAAAAATAACAAAATATTGAAGTTTATCTAGCCTCTTCATCTAGGGATACTTGTGATATTTTCTTTCTTAATATTTTTCTTTTTGATCTATTTTTTGCTTTATCACTATAACTATCTTAATTTATCCTATTATTTAGATTTTTGTTTTATTTGAAATAACATATTTTTGAATTTAAGTAGTCAACAATCTATATTTTATCAAAATATTATACCTTTGTTTGTTAGAACCGTTTAGTCTATCATGAGTTTTAATATTGAAACCTATTATTTTATTTGTAGATAAAAGTGCTATAGAACTATAGTACCAACTGCAATATTGTGTTGTAGTTTTATCATAGTAGAGACTAGATATTATAGTTGGTACTCTGCTAGAGATAGTAAAACCACCACTTCTAGTCAAGAGCACCATTGATACTATGACTCTATTGTGATACTTTTATCTTTTTGCAAATAGTCAAAATTTATATCATATAGCTTTGTGTCATTCTACCTTTGTGAATAAGTATTTGACAATAACCAAGGGAGTGACAAATCTCCACTAACTTAGGAAAATTATTCTACCTTTAAATATATATTATGTGTAATTTTATAGATTTTCCATAGAGGTGAGAGTCATGATTGAAATCACCATCAATCATCAAAAGCATTAATGGATCTACTACTTTAAATAGTGTTATTATCACGAATATATAATCCTATTAGAGGATTTTTTCATATTTTTTATCTATTTAAGATTAACTTCTTAATTTATTTTGTACATCTAGTTATTTACATGCTTTTATTTTCTATTCTTTAGTTTAGTACAAAAATTAAAGGAGTAAAAAACCTTTTCTTATCACTATGAGGGGACCAATTGTATCACTACATTATCATTAAGAATCAAATTACATGTAGAAACATAGGTCCATTTGCTTGCACCTTCTCTTGTACCCTTCCTTGAAATTATAAATCATATTTAGTTCATTATTTAAAACAAAAAGCACATAGTAAATAAGCATGTTTGTTATATTATGTTTGATTTTATTTATTAGTGCCTAATTAATATTAGAAAAATATGGCAAAATTTTAGAAAAAATGTTTATGTTTTTAAACCAAATTGATAAAATATTGGACTAGACTTAGAACTTCCCCTATTATTTAAGTGAGATGTTGTATATCCAATACCCCATAGGAAAAAGGGAACCAATTCACCATGTTATAAGGTTTTTTATTTTTATTCAACAAAAAAACACATTAAATATGAGGAGAGGAGAAAAAAATCCCCACATGCTAATCAAAGATAAACAAACTAATTCCCACATAAAATCAAAATCATTATCCCTACAATGTTGGATTAACAGGGCAATAAAATATTCAGTACTTTATTATATTACATATGTTAGAAAATCCTTATAAGACATGTATTATACAAATTTATTATTAATAATATTACTTCTTGTTTTATAAAAATTTAAAGCAAATATTATAAGAAGGTAAGTATCTATTATATTTCATTATAGATATTTTGAACGTAAAATTAGTTTTGTTAAGATATAATAATCATGTATCTTTTTAAGGATAAATTTAATAAAAATATTATATAAGTCAAATATAATTAAAAACATTAAGATGAATAGATATTAAAGTATAAAGAAGATGAAATATCAACATAAATAAATTTATGGCCAAGCTCTAAAGCACTCATCCATGCCATCTAACATATTCACTTTAATGATGATTTTATATGAGATATAGTTAAGACTTACATTCTAAGAGTCATGTGTTAGAAATTTGAGTTATTTTATGTTGTAATTGACGTCACATGGATCATTCATTTCACATGGATCACCTTTGAGTTTTGGTGGTAAAAGCACTTCATAAAATATCATTTATGATATTTTGGAGAGCATGGATATATACAGGTTTTTTGTGAAAACCAAGGCAAGCAAAATAAAAGGTTTTATTTAAAACCATGGATGGCATATTTGAAATGGGTTTTTCTTAAAACCCAGGTTGGATTTTTGTTTCATCAAAAAATGTGCCCCGATGATGAAGATATTTAATTTTAAATATTTAGTTTAAATTTTAAATTATTTAAAATTTAAATTTAAATTTAAAAATTAAAAATAAAATTATAGCGTCGATGTCTAAAGAAAGGAGGAAAGGCATATATATATATATGCCACCAAAATTTTTGATAAATCCTTGTCCTTGATTTTTGAATGCATCCGAATTGATAACGTAATGTGAAAGAGCCTGTGTGTTGAAGCGTGTGTAAAGAGGCGTGTGACGGGTTTATGAAATTTGGGTCCGTTGAAGAATCATTCATGGAGGATAACCAAATGCATTGTCACCTTTGGCCTAATGGTTTGTGCATTGTTTAAGAAGCAGGAGGTCCTGCAATCGAGTCTCATCGAGGATGCTTGCTGTGTTGAAACGCTCGAAGCATTTTTGAGTTTTCGAAGGGCGCAAAATATTGAGGTATTTGTTTTGGTTCATGCCCATTTGAACACATGAGGGTGTGTGGCCCAACGATGGATTGTACATGGTTAATATGCTGAGTGAGGAGGCATCAAGGGATCGAATCCCGTCAGGGACATAGGCAAGTTAATATTTTTTAATATTTTAATTTTTCTGAAGTTGCCTTTGGAGAAATAAGGGTTATGATGCACCTTTAGAAAAAGAGAGATTTATGGTGATTTTATTTTTGGAATTATATCATTGGAAATATTATTTCAAGGGCTATTTGATTAAATTACTTATAGGGAGAAATAAGGTGTGTGTAAAGAGATATTTCTAATTTTCTAAAGAGGTTCAAAAGTGAAGGTTTCTTTGTTCTTTTTCAAAGAGGATTAATTTTTTAATGAGGGGACATGATGTATTTTATTGAGTAGGAGTAATAAGGTGTTATTTGGATATTATTGTTGTGTTATTAATCATGATCCCTAACCCTTATTGAAAGTTGAAAAAGAAAGTTTGTTAAGTATGGCAGATTTAGTGGACAACTAATAAGGCATCAAAAAGGTATGAGCAATATTCTCCATTGACTTTGTTTATGGTGGTTGATTTCTGAAATATCATTGGAGAGAAAAGGATTGATTGTGGTTTCCTTTTTGAAAGTGGTTGGTTGAATGCTTCAAGATTTTTTGGTTTGATATTTGTGTTTAAACCTTGTTTTATAAGCATTATTGTTGAAACCATTAGTTGTGTGAAAAACCTGAGATAGGGTTTGAGAAGAACATGAGTTTCATTGTTATGTGAGATTTGTGGTTAAGCATTGTTGGAAATTTTTTGAGTTGGTTGATACATGCTTGGAATAGGGATTATGATAAAGAGTTGTTCCTTGTTGTGATTAGTTGAGTAGAGTTGTTTGAGCCTAGTCAAGTGAATGAGTGAATTGGTTATTCAAGTTCCATGAAAAAAACTATTCTATATTCTAATTTGAGTTGAGATCATTGTGGATCATTGTTGTCATCCATTGTAGAGTGCATTATCATTCATTATTGAGTTCATCATTAAGCCTTGCCTTCATATATTTGTAAATGATATTTGAGTGCTACTTGAGCATGATTGATTGAGCCTTTGAGAAGGCCTTTGGGATAGATTTCTAGACAGATTTGTGGTAGCTTTTATGCATGATTGATTGAGACTTTGAGAAGGCTTTTAGGATAGATTTCTAGATAGATTTGTGGCAATTTTTGTGCATGATTTATTGAGCCTTTGATAAGGCTTTAGGATAGATTTATGGATAGATTTGTGGCAGATTTTGTGCATGATTGATTGAGCCTTTGAGAAGGCTTTTGGATAGATTTGTGGTAGATTTTGTGAATGATTATTTTTTTGGTAAATAAATGTCTTCATTAATTACCGATTTTTACAGGTTAACCCAAAACCTATTACAATATTCAGCCTTCTTCTGGTAAGCAAAATTTATTACTAGAACTTGTGTTGAATCCCCTACAACACCTTACTAACAAGGCACACCCATACCTAAACATAACTATAGACATTACTTACATTGAAAGGAAATTGAAGTTTGTAACTTTGCACTTGTGAAACTGGTTGCTTGCCCATTTCCTATTCTCTGTCGAAATCCTCCAAGGTTTACACCATGTTACCTTCATTTACAATTTGGTATGATTTATAGGGAAACCCCATAGTTATTACCAGATCCATGGGTAAAGAACACCCATTCATATTTATCCTTAACGGGTAGGTTTCTTTTCATAACTAATAATATTTTCCACTTCACGTGGCACACCTTGTGTCCATGTCACCAAACTACCAACATCAACACCTATGTTGGATAATTTGTCAGATGACCTGTTGGCCTCACGGTACACGTGACGAGCCCTCCTATTCTATCTTGTCGCAAAAAGGATCCTCACTTCATGGATGACTCCCTCGATTCTCCATGGAGGTTTTTTGCCATTGGTTAATAGGTTGATGATGTTCATCGAATCACCTTCAATCATCAAGTTACCTTGAGTTGCTTGGGCTACTTGCAACCCTCTCCAAAGGGCTCTAGCTTCTGCTTCGTTATTAGTTCTTATTCCCAATGGTTCAACGAAGGCCTTGACCAGATTTCCTTGATGATCCCTGATTATTCCTCCAGCTCTAGCTCTTCTCGGGTTCTCCTTGGCTGCACCATCAAAATTTAGTTTAAACCAACCCTGGGGGGTAGCTCCCAAGAAATCCCATTTCTGGGATTGGGCAAAGGAATGGAAGGTTTGTCCTCAATACCTAAGGCCCGAGCTAATTGTTTTTCTTGGGGAGGAATTGAGTGGTTATCATCCACTAAGGTCCTAAGGTTTTCTTTCGTAAAGACAATAATCCTTTTGAGGATGGTTTTTGGGTTGTGAATGGTATCCTTAAAATCTCTATGGTTCCTTTCTAGCCAAATTTGCTAGAGAAAATGATGCCAACAGATTTTCCATAGGTACTTAAGTTTTAGTATAACAAAGGGTTGAGGCCATTGATGGAACACTTTGGATATAAGAGAAGGCTTAACCCACGAGATCCTAAAGGCTTGGAAAATTTCATCCAGGATGGACTCCGCTACCAGAAACTCTAGAAAAAAGTGTTGGGTTGTCTCCCATCCTACCATGCACATGTAGCAACGGTTAGCAATAAGCATACCTTTGGATAACATATTGTCCATAGTGAGGATTTTTCCTTGAATCACCAGCCATGAAAAAAAAGATTTTTTAGGAATTAAGCCTTTGATCCAAACCAAAATCGATTGAAATTGTTGACCTTCCACATTGAGAAGCAAATTATAGGTAGAATTAACTATGAAGTCACCACTTTCAGTCTCATCCCAAACAATGTGATCTTCATCCTCTCCAGAGGGAATAATTTGTTGAGTTAAAATGTTATAAAGCTCTTTAGACTCCGCTTCAAAACCATGTACTCTGATGTGTTTCCACCTGTTGATATTTATATCCTACCACATATAATTTGCAACCTTCTTCCCAATATGTTGCTCCATATGCTCTTGAATCCTAGCCAAACGAGGATTCTGGGATAACTCCTCAGCTCTCACCACTGATCCTTCCAAAAGTCTATTGTTTGCCCATTTCCTAGAATCCATCTAAGACCTTTCTTGACAAGATCCCTGCTTGTGAGGATTGACTTCCAAAAAGCAAACCCCCTACTTGCTAAGTTGTCATTAAGGAAGTTCAAACCTTGGAGGTATTTCCTACTAACTATGGCAGTCCATTCATTATCGACCTTAGTCAATAACCGCCATGCTTGTTTGGCTAACAGAGCTGTATTAAGATGAACAACTCTCCTCAATCCTAACCCCCCATCAGCTTTAGGTTTGCAAACCTTATTCCAACCTACTAAATGGATCCTTTTATTATCCTCAGTCCCTGACTAGAGAATTTTTTTTTGAAGTTGCTCAATTTTGTGATACACCTTGCTGGGAGCTCTGAACACTTATAGGAAGTAAATGGGTATACTTTGAAGTGAACCCATAGTTAAAACTACTTTGCCTGCTTGAGATAACAGATGTCCTTTCCAACCTGCTAGATTTTTTTGGATCCTCTCCAAAACTATGTTCCACATTGATTCTTCAGTTTCCTCGTAAATAGGGGAAGACCTAAACAGGAGGTGGGAAGGGATGCAATCTGACATTCCATGATCCTTGCTGTGTTGTTTTGCCTAGGAATGGGGGTATTGATGAAATAAAGTTTGCTCTTATCAAAATTCACTTTTTTTCCAGCCGCTTCTTCATACATTATGAGAATATTTTTAATCCTTCTTGCCTCAACCATAGAAGCCAAAGTCAGTAGCAATGTATCATCAACAAATTGTTGATGTGTCATCGGGGTAGTTAGCAACGTGGCCTTGATACCTGATATGAGTCTAGCTACCGCTGCTGCCTTAATGGTTCTTCCCAAGGCCTCAGCTACGATGATGAAAAGCATAGGACTTATGGGATCTCCTTGTCTTAGACCACATTTTATTTGAAAAAAACCTGTAGTAGACCCATTAACAAAAACTGAAAAACAAGGCTTAGAAATACACTCTCTTATTAACTTGACCCATTTCATGTTGAAACCAAATTTTAATAAAACTACCTCTAGGAATTCCCAATTTATCCTATCATAAGCTTTGTTCATGTCTAACTTTAAAGCCATGAATACTTTTTTGGTCTGAGCGGCTATATGAAGAGCCTCATGAACAGTAATAACTCCATCTAATATTGATCTTCCTTGTATAGAACTTCCTTGACTTGGATCAATGATAACTGGTAGAACTTTCTTCAAACGGTTGGCTAAAACTTTGGATAGAATTTTATAGGATATATTACACAGGCTAACCGGCCTAAAGTCAACCATATTATTGGGGTTGGGGCCTTTAGGGATCAAAGCAATGAAAGTTGAATTGAAACCCCTTGTAATATGATTTGAACTTTGGAACTCCTTGATTGCAGCAGTAACTTCTGCTCCAACAGTATCCCAACAAACTTGGAAAAACCATGGTGAAAACCCATTCGACCCAGGAGCTTTGTCAGGATCCATGTTAAACAAAGCCTCCTTGATCTCTTCGTCTAAAAAAGCTGTTGTAAGAGACTCATTAATCGTTTCATCAATGAGTTGTGGAATGAATTGAAGGAGAGAGTCCTTTGCTTGGGCATTACAGGCCCGTTCTTCACCCAATAATGAACTAAAAAAATTAATAGCCTCGTCCCTGATCTCCTAAATGTTTTGAGTTGAGGATCCATCCACCTTAGTTAAATTTCTAATATTATTGTTGCTTATATTGCTCAATGTGGTAACATGGAAAAACTTTGAATTAGATTCCCCTTCCTTTAGCCATAATGCCCTTGATTTCTACCTCTAATACATATCCTCACAAGCTAAAATATTATAAAACTCACAAAGGGTTTCCTTCTCTTCAATCCTTGTCGCCTCATCATAGGTTCCATTTTGGATTTTGCTTTCTATTATTCTCAGCTTTTCCCCCACTGCTCTCTTATTCTCAAAAATATTTCCAAAGACTTCTTTATTCCATATTCTAAGGTTTTTTTTCACCATATTAAGTTTTTGAGATAGTTTGAAGGAAGCACTTCCCTGGATAGGTTGCTGTCACCATTCCTCTATATGTTTCTTGAAGTCCGGATGTTTAACCTACATTGACAGAAATCTGAATGGATTTTTAAAGGAGTTAGCCTGAAATGCCTCCCATGGAATAAGATTATGGTCTGAAGAACATTTAGGAAGGGCTTGTAATGCTGAATCACAAAACATTGTTGTAGCTTCCTTGGATAAAAAACCTATCTAACCTTTCTTGAATCAGCTGACTTCCTATCCTCTTGTTACTCCATGTAAATTTGGCTCCTTTTAGTCTTACATCCATCAATTCATTTGTGTTAATGAATTCATTGAAGTCCTCCATGCTTCTTGAGGGTAACCCATATCCTCCCTTCTTATCAGATGGGTAAATGGGGGTATTGAAATCTCCCCCAATCACCCAAGGAATGTCTTTAAAAGCTTGGCTCAAATGCCCCAAAAACTCCCACAGTTCAGACCGCCCTTGGACAGAGGTGGGGGTATAGACATTTGATATAATCCAATTCTTATTAGTATCAAAATCATGAAATAATACGCTTAAGACTCTTTCATTTGCCTGAATAATACTTCCTTCTATTTTAATAGGATCCCATAAGATCATGAGACCCCCAGATGCTCCTCTCACCTATTGAAAGACCACTTCCCCTTGCTTCCAAATTCTTTTAGCTATAAGTGCTGATTGTGTTGCATCTGTTTTGGTTTCTTGAAGAAAAATGATAGTAGGATTCCAATCCTTCCTTATAGACTTCAACATCCTTTGTTTTGGTGGGCCGTTTAGGCCTCTCACATTCCATGAGAGAACCTTAATTTAGACTATTTGATATTTTTTCCCCGCCCCCTTCCCTGAGCCAAAGGGGGTTTGTCAATTTTGCTATTATCCTGGACATGAATAGCTTGCTGTAACAATGTTCTTTGCTTTCCGTTTGCAATTTCTTCATTGATTCTCATTCTATAGTGCTCTGTTGTAGATATTCTCCCTTTCTTTATTTCACTTCCATAATCTATCAGAGGCTTGGTGGTGCTTCTAGCCTGTTTTAGACTGAAATGAGGGGGCATATGCTGTGATAGTCTAGGGCTTGAACCTTCTTCCTCATTTTAGGGGTTTTCAATTTCCTCTTCATCCTCAGCCTTGTTTTTGTTCACCTCTCCTATCTAGTTCCTAAATAGGGGGCTTTCCTTCAAGGAATCTTTTACCGTTGGGCTCGTCTGATAAGGGATAATTTTCTCCACTACAAGATTAAGAGCTACATTCCTGCCTGTTGTTTCCACAACTTTGACTCTTGACTCTATTTTTTCCATGTTTAAACTAAAATGACCTGGCAATTTTTCTTCATTTTAAGCATAGATTTTAGGGCTTTTTGTCATAACTGTGGATGGTCCCTATTTGGATGGGGAGTCTAGGGTTTCAAAAAACTTGACACTGATGGTATCATCCTTACTGTTTTCTTTTTCAACTTCTAGATTTTCTAGGATATCAAACATGTTCAAGCTGGGATCTTTATTACATACCTTATGATTTTTGCCTCCCTCATTATGTTGCTTTCCTTTCTCTTGGATTTTTGCCAGTTTTGTGTTGGCTTGGTCAGCCTGGTTATTCTTAACTTATCTGTATCCTTCCAAGTTAATATGCGGTCCTTGAAACTTTGGGATCCCTCTCCCATTAGCTTTCCCCAGAAAACCTTTGCTCGTGGCTTCCTTGTTTGTAGTTATTGTCAGACATTGGGCTTGAAGGTGGCCCTGGGTTTTGCACACGCTAAAAAATACTAGCTTGTTCTCATACTCCACAGGCTGAATCCTTAGAAACTCTCCATATGCTAGTTCCACATGAGAAGGTAGATCAGAATCCAAGTTTACATTTACACAGATCCTGGCATGCGTTAGTCTAGTCCTTGCCCGGGTTGAATGGTATATTGACACAAGCTCTCCTATTGTCTTTGCTATGCCACTAAGCCAGTACTCATTAAAAAACTGGGCTGGGAGGTTTAATAAGCGAACCCAAATGGGTGCTATATTAATGTTTTTCTTCTCAGGCTTGAAATCCTCCCCCCACTTCCTCAGAAAGAGGCTACGCCTTCCTAGAAACCAGGGTCCTCCTATCAATATGTGCTATGCATCATCTTTGTTGTTGAGTATTATCATAAAAAAACCTCTTGACATGGCTACAATTTCTAAGCTTCCTAAAGTTTTCCACTTTGCCGTGGCCCATGAGCGAATAGTCTCAATGTCCGACCTTCCTCCCAAAAAATTTCCAACTAAGGATGATGCCTCCATATCCAAGAATCTTTCCATAATCTCCACTGGCATAGTTAACCTATTATTATTTGCTATTAGGGGCGGTAGTTCACTAAATGGCTCCTTCTTTTTCTCTTTCAGCATTTCCAAAAAGGTTGGGCCTTTGTTGCCAGCTCCTGAACCGCAGTGGGACCCTTTGTCTGAGGTTTTATCTGGAGGATCTGTACCTTTAGCCTTTTCGAACTGAGCTGATAGGGAATCCTTTTCCTTTCCAACTACAAAATTCTGCCCTACCTCTGGATCTTCTCCTTTCGTTGGTTCAAAATTCTTGCCTGCCATTTTTGCTCCTCCTCTGCTTCCTACACTTCCTCCATCGCTCCTCATCTCAATATTGGCCTATCTTCAAACTGAGCTAACAAGGAATCCTTTTCCTTTCCAGCTACAACATTCTGCTCTACCTCTGGATCTTCTCCTTCCATTGGTTCAAAATTCATGCTTGCCATTTTTGCTCCTCCTTCGCTTCCTCTGCTTCCTCCGTTGATGCAATTTAATTTAATTGATTAGCTTTTGTGTATGATTGATTGAGCCTTTGATAAGGCTTTTGTGATAGATTTCTGGATAGATTTGTGGCAACTTTTGTGCATGATTTATTGAGCATTTGAGAAGGCTTTTAGATATATTTATGGATATATTTGTGGCAGATTTTGTGCATGATTTATTGAGCCTTTGAGAAGGCTTTTGGATAGATTTGTGGATAGATTTTGAGCAAGTTCTTGGTGAGATTTCTAAGCAAATTTGAGCAAGTTCTTGGTGAGCTTGCTAGAGCATATTTGAGCAAGTTCTTGGTGATATTTCTAGAGAAAATTTTGAGTAAGTTCTTGGTCAGCTAGCTGAGTAGATCAAGATTGCCTTGCTGAGTAGATCAGTGGATTGCCTACCTAAGAAGATCAATGGATTTCCTACCTGAGCAGATCAGGATTGCCTTGTTGAGTATATCAATGGATTTCCTACCTGAGTAGATCAAGATTGCCTACCTGACCAGATTAGTGGATTGCCTAGTTGAGCAGATCAATGAATTACCTTGCTGATCAGATCAGTGGATTGCCTACCTAAGCAGATTAGGATTGCCTACCTAAGAAGATTAGTGGATTACCTATATGAGCATATCAGTGGATTGCCTAGCTAAGTAGATCAAGATTTCTTTGCTAAGTAGATCAACGGATTACCTACTTGAGAATATAAATGGATTTCCTACCTAAGTAGATCAATATTACCTTGTTGAGTAGATTAGTAGATTGCCTACCTGAGCAGATCAGGATTGCCTACCTGAGTAGATCAGTGGATTGCCTAGCTGAGTAGATCAATGAATTACCTTGTTGAGTAGATTAGTGGATTGCCTACCTGAGTAGATCAAGATTTCCTACCTAAGTAGATTAGTGGATTGCCTACTTGATTAGATCAATGGATTGCCTACCTGAGCAGACCAATGAATTGCCTTGCTCGGTAGATCAGTGGATAGCCTAGCTTTGAGAATATCAAAGTAATCATTTGTATTGGGATAAGGATCCCTATTTATTTGTGAAATATTATAAGGAGATTATCTTGTGGAGTACCCCACATTGGGGGAACCACATTAAATCTTGTGTCTCAATTGTGTGTGGTGATTTGTGGTCTTGCTTACTATTACTATTTATGTCATTAATGCACATTGCTATATTTGGATATTGCAATTAAGGACAATAATTGTTATTGGTTTGGAAAGAAAGTAAAAATTGGGTGCTATATTTTTCACCCCCCTCTTAGTATAAGCTTGTGTTCTTCATCATGTTGATTCTAGAATTGTCACTATATATTTAATCATGTCACCTAATATTAAAAAAGATAACACTTTCAATCTACTAAACTTGTTTAAGTTAATCATTAATATTAATTTAAAATTAATGAGGATGGTTAGGTCAATATTACTACTCATTCATTCACTTAATTTAAAACTATTGTTAATAAATTTAGTTCACTATCTTGACAAACATAAGAAACATCGAAAAGTAAACAATTTGTTCTCAGCAATGGAATTTTTTTGATGGGGCGAGTCACAAACATATTTTAGTAGTGCAGGAGGCATTTTGTACTTCTTGGATACCCACCATATCAAATTTAAAGTAGATCATGGGATAGGTTCCAACAATTTTTTTCGAGTTTTAGGCATTGAGATTGCTAATGAAGTGTGTTGTGAAGAGAGATGTGAAAAAATACAATTTTTTGGAGATTCCACTCTATTCATCAATTGGATAAATAGATCTACTCAATTAAAAAATAATCTGCCTAGACCAGTGGGATATGAACTATTGGAGGTGATTTCCCTTTTTGAAAATATCTCTTTTACACATGTTTATAGGGAATTAAATCAAGAAGTAGATAGGTTATCAAAATAAGGTCAACAGGTTCCAAAAGGTTTCTTGCAAATGGAAGAGAACAAGGATGGAGTTTCTTATTTCACCCACATATCATATCCCTATTTTCTATGCTAGATCTAGATTTTTAATGTGGGTATGTTTTAATTGATTAGAGATTTATGGAAATTTCTTACTACTTCTTTTCCATTATACTGGTTTCTTTTTCACCGATTTCTATCCAGGTTTTGATCATCGAGGTTGTTTGGATGATTAAGTATTGATATATGAGGATATTTATCTTTATTATCCTAATGCTATTTCAAATATGGGATTTTTTCCTCTTTGATTTGCTCGACTGTAATTATATATTGAATCCTAGTAATATGCTTTTATCTAGATTTTTGTTTGTGCTAAGGCACTTGAGAAGTGTAATTTTATTTCACTCTTGAAATAAAATTATAAATTTTTCTTATAAAAAAATAAGTTCACTAGCATCTTTCATCAATGGCTTAAAAAATTCAAAAGTTAAAGTATTGTTAAGATCAATGTGTTCAAATTTTACTCATGCAGGGTCAAGCCGAGAGATAGAAGGGGTAATACAAGAGACAAATGCATAGAAACAAACACCCAAAAGCAAAAAGGATCCACGTAGGGGCTAGACAAGAGATAGAAGCATGGAAACAAACACCCATAATCCAAAAGGAAACCCACACAAGGGTAAATCGTGAGATAAAAATTAGGGTGCTAGTGTAAAATTATATTTTTGCATATTAAATAAATCTGAGATATAAGGGTTGTGATGTTGGTATAAGGTTTCATTTTTGAAATTTAATGAAAGGAGATATAAGGGTGTTAGTTGTCAACGAATCTTTACATTGTGAGTTTTTAAAAAGGGAGATATAAGGAGTTAATTTTTAAAGATTTATTGTGTATGCTTTTGATAAGGTATTTTAAAGTGATTAAATTGATATTTAATCAAGAAATGAAAAAGAGAATTGCTAACCATATATTGAAGGGACAAACAAAAGGAAAATTATCTTTGTCAAAACAAGTTTGAAAGGATCTTGCAAAATAAGGTCATCATCATTAAGGTATATTTAGACGTATGATGATTTAATTCCTTTATCAAAGTGGTTTTGGTTAAGGAAAACATTTTTGTTGTCATATAGTGGGAGGCATAAGGAATTATTGGATGTGTATAGGTTTTGATTGAATTTGGGAGAAAATGTGCAAGGGTTATAAATCAGATTTGTGAGAAAACATGTGCATTGGTTTTTTATTGAAATTGGGAGTAAATGTAAAAGGGTTATAGATCAGATTTGAAAGTAAACTTGTGCATTGTAATTGTTTTTAAAGTGAATGAGGAAATAAGAAAAATAGTATAGTCTCACACAAATAGAAGGGTCATTTTAAAGCAAGTAAAAAGTGTCACATAGTGCAAGTATAATGTAAATAAAATCAATTGAAAAGGACATTTCAACTATCTACAAAAGGGAAAGAAAGGTGCAACTTAGTAATTACAAGGTCAGTTATCAACTTCTAGACTAGAGCTACCTTTTAATGTGATAAATGTGAGACATGTTAAAGCGATATACTTAATGAATGTGAAGAATATATTGAAAATTTGTTAGTGCATATCATTCTCTATATTTTCATGAAGATAAAATAATTATGGGTAGAATATGTCTGAATTGCTATAATAAAGAAAAGCACACTAAAGGATATATGAGAATTATTTGTATGCAATATTTGGGAATATATGAGCATTGTATGCATGCAATATTTGGGAGTAGATGAGCATTGTTTGTAAGAAATTTTTGGATTATATTGTTGAGCATATTTGTGAAGGTTTTGGATCAGATTCTATAGCACATTTGGAGTAGATTTGAGTAGGTTTTGTAAACAAGTTTTGGAGCATGTTTGAGGAGGTTTATGGAGCATATTTGAGCAGGTTTTAGAGCAAATTTGAGTAGGTTTTATGAGCATCTTTTGGAGAAGGTGTGATAAGGTTTATGAGTAATATTTGAAGATAGACCTAAGTAGAGTTTTGACCAGACTTGAGATGGGATTGGTGTCTCTTGTGGATTGGTTTCCATGAACTAGAACAAAAGGATTTGGTGTCTCCTATTGATTTGAGTCCATGAACCAAGGTAGAGAGGATTGGTGTCTCTTATGGATTTGTGTCCACAAAGCAAAGTAGAGGGGATTGGTGTCTCTTATGGATTGGTATCCATGAACTAGAGCATAGGGTATTGGTGTCTCCTATGGATTGATGTCCATGAACTTGATATGGGATAGGTGCCTCCTATGGGTAGGTGCCCATGAAATTGTAAGAGGGGATATGTGTCTCCTATGGATTGGTATCCACGAATATTGTAATAGGGGATTGGTATCTCCTGTGGGTTGGAGCCCATAATATTTGTTGAGAAATTTATAAGCAATATTTCTTCATGGATGTAGCCCATATTGGGTAAACCACATTAAATTTGTGTCTCTTATGTGTGTGAAGATTTATGTATTATTTAATTATTGCAATTGATAATATTTGAAGTTATTTCTTTGGAAACAAAAGTAAAATTTTTATCTTATACTGTTCACCTCCCTCTCAGCATAATATTGTGTTCTTCAGTTGGTATCAGAGCGTGTTCCTTCGTGAAATCCTAATATCTTGAAGGAAGATCTTATAGGAACACAAATGGCACGTCAGAAAGGGTTTTTTCTTCAAATAGAACTCCATTGTTTGATGGGAATAACTATGCTTTTTGGAGCATAAGGATGAAAAATTATTTGATGGCACATGGCTATGATATATGGCAATCCATTGAGGATGGTTTCAAAACACCTACAACTCCTCCCATAGATGCAAATGGTAAGAAACCATATGAAAATAATGCCAAGGTAATGAATGCAATCTTAAGTGGATTATATGAATCATATTTTGTGAAAGTAATGCAATGCACTTCAATAAAAGAAATATGGGATACATTACAGAGAACATATGAAGGAGATGACAAGTTTAAAATAGAAAAACTTCAAACCCACAGGAGGAAGTTTGAAGACTTGAAGATGAAATATGAGGAATATATTGCTAGGTATTTGCTTCATGTTGATGAGGTTGTCAACACCATTCATGGACTTGGAGAAAATGTTGAAGACTCTAATATTGTTCAAAAAATTTTGAGGTCACTTCCCATGAGGTTTGATGCAAATGTTTTAGCAATTGAAGAAATGCATGATCTTAAAAATTTGAGCATGGATGAGCTACATGGGATTATCACAACCTACGATATAAGAATAGAAAAATATCAAATATCCAATCGAGAGGCAACATTCAAAGCTTCAAATAAGGTAAATAATAAAGAACCAGAATTATGTGAAGAATCAACTAGTGGAGAAGAAGCTAGCTTTATAAGAAGAAATAAGAAGGGTCCAAAAAAATACAAAGGTATACAGTCTATGAAATATTTTAATTGTGGTAATATTTATCACTATGTATATAATTTCCCACAAGCTAGAAGTAGCAGCAGTGAAGAAGAAAAGGAATATGAGGAAAATAAATAAATAATATTTTATCATGAAAAGAAAAAAGGCATGGTCAAAAAAAGCATGATAAGAAGATATTTAAAAGACACAAGAATTTTTTTATGTTGAGGAAGCAAGAAATTCCTATAGAAGCAATAATGAAAGCCTCTCCAATAGTGAAAGAGAAGAAATCTTATTACTGTCCATAGAAGAATATGCTCCTGTTGTCAAAAACCAATAAGAAGAAGATTTAGAAAATGAAGAGGAAGCCACAGTTGATATAGAAGAAGAACTTGTTGTTGCTCTTAAAGAATTAAAAAAACTTAGAAATAACTAAATATTGAAGGCTCAAGTACAAGAGGATGAGAAAAAAAGGTAAATCTTCTACAAGATCTCATCGACTTAAAAGTAAAAGTTGAAGAGGCAAGGAAAATTGAAGAAGGTATGGCTGAACAATTAAAGGCAAAAGAGCTAGAATGTGAAAGACTAGAAAATGAAGATGTCAATCTAAGGAAGGGACTTTAAAAATTTAATGATAAGATATATCAGTTTAGAAAAAGCTCAAAAAAATTGGATGATATTATCAAAGCATAAATATCTCCATTTATGAAAAATGGACATGGTTTTGAATAAGGACAAGAGAAATAAAAGGGAGGGGTCAAGCTCAAAAGAAATAGAAGTATCAAAGAAAGTAATTGCAGAAGAGTCCAAGACCTATGTTGATATGTTGAAAAATGGAAGCATCAATGAGGAAGAAAACAATGCACCATCAAGGAACATGGACCATCATAGAAAAAGCAATGACGGAACCATGCAACAATATCCTCCAAGGCAATAAAACAAGTTTTTCTATCTCTTTCATTATTTTCTCTCATGTAATTGTAAATTTTAGGGTCTATGCTATGAATGATATTGGCTTCACCAAGAGGAATTTCAATTCAGTTGCACCTATCATGGACTACAATATAATTTGTTACAAATGTAACAATTTTGGGCATACAACTAAATGGTGTAGAATAGTGTTTCCAGAACTTCCAAAGATAGGCAAGAAAAAGGATGCTCAAAATGTTCAAAGAGGTATGACTACAAAAGTTTGGAAAAAGAAAATTGAAAAAGAAGAAGAGCATTGTAAGTTGGGAGTAGTTTTAATCCCATATCAAAATTGATCACCTCAATAAAAGGAGGTGGTAAGGGGACTGGGTTATGTGTCTTATTGTTAGCCCCAAGTAGTACTTTGCCATTGATGTCAAATGGGGAGAATTCAATAAGGGGGAGCATCTTGTCAAGGGGAACAAATATTGAATTCAATTGCAATAAAATAATTTTTTTTATAGGGTTTCCATCAATGAAAAAGGGGGAGATTGTTGGAAATATTGAGTTGTCATTGATGTCAAAGGTGCATGGTATTCAAGGCAAAAATATTCTTCAAGGGTGAAAAGTTTATAAGGTTGGACAATATATCAACAATGTCAAAAATGGACTTGGTGAATAACAAACAATGGACAATTATTCAAGGCAAGGTATATTTCAAAGCAAGGCAATTTTTTTTAAATATCAAATTTAAATATTACAAGAGAAGGACAAAGGTTTAAAATTTGCTTGGAACAAAAGGATTACAAGAGAAGGATAAAGGTTTAAAAGTTTCTTGGGATAAAAAGATTTAAATATTACAAGAGAGGGACATAGGTTTAAAAGTTAATATTATAATATTTAAATCATAAGATTTAAAATATTATAATATAAAGTGATTCTATAAGATTAATGCACCGACATCTTTGGAGAAGATAGAAATTCAAAGGAAAAAAATAAGAGCCGACCTCCTTATCGAAGATAATGGGAAACATATAAATATAGTGCATTATTTCACCTTTGCTATGGGCAAGAAATCGATCGATCCTCATGGTGAATGCAAGCGGAAGAGAGAGGAGAAGAGCTGCAAAAAATCAGGCAATGAAAGATAAGGATAAATATAAATTTTACCCTTTTGATTCCATATGCTGGGGTAGCCCAGATGGATGCCTTGCTTGCATGGAGCATTGTTGTGTAAGAGGTTAAGAGGTCAAATTTGGTCGATGATGTTTTGTTGAAGAATGAATAAATAATTACGAATAATCTATATATCATTTTGGTACCTTTAGTTCCATCCATCGGGGTAGCACAGATGATTTACTAGCTTGTGTGGAAGCATTGCTGTACAGGGGGTTAAGAGATTGAATCCCTTCGACACCATTTTGTTGTGGTTTTAATGTTTGAAGGAGCACAAAGACAAGGATAAATATTCATGTATCCTTTTTTATTTCATGTATTGTGGTAGCATAGCTAGTCACGAGCACTTGTGAGAGCGTTGCACTTCGAGAGGACAGGGGATTGAATCCCATCACGGATGTGTAAGGTATTTAATTTTTTTTATCAAATTTAACTAAGGGAGAAATAAGGGTTATGGTGCTGGTGTAGAATTTTATTTTTTCATATTAAATAAATGGGATATATAAGGGTTGTGATGTTGGTATAAGGTTTCATTTTTGAAAATTAATAAAAGGAGATATAAGGGTGTTAGTTGTAAATAAAGCTTTACATTATGAGTTTTCAAAAAGGGAGATATAAAAAGTTAATTTTTAAAGCTTTATTGTGTATGCTTTTGATAAGGTATTTTAAAGTGATTGATTTTATATTTAATAAAGAAAGGAAAAAGAGATTTACCAACTAGATTTCGAAGGGATAAACAAAAGGAAAATTATATTTTTCAAAAAAGGTTTGAAAGGCTCTTGCAAAAGAAGATCATCATCATTAAGGTAGACTTAGAGGTATGGTGATTTAATTCCTTTCTCAAAGTGGTTATGGTTATGGATAATATTTTTGTTGTCATATAGTGGGAGATATAAGGAATTATTGGATGTGTATTGGTATTGATTGAATTTGCGAGTAAATGTGCAAGGGTTATAAATCAGAATTGTGAGAAAACTTATGCATTGGTTTTTGATTGAAATTAAGAGTAAATGTGCAAGGTTTATAGATCATATTTGAAAGTAAACTTGTGCATTATTATTGATTTTGAAGTGGATGAGGAAATTAGCAAAATAGTATAGTCCCACACAAATAGAAGGGTTGTTTTAAAGCTAGTCAAAGTGTCACATAGTGCAAGGATAATGTAAAAATATTAAATTGAAAAGGATATTTTAAGATATATACAAAATGGAAGGAAAGGTGCAACTCAACAATTACAATATCAGTTATCAAGTGCTAGAATAGAGCTACCTTTTAATGTAATAAATGTGAGACATGTGAAAGCGACAAACTTAATGAATGTGAAGAACATATAGAAAAAAATTTAGTGCATATAATTCTCTATATGTTCATGAAGATAAAAGAATTATGGGTAGAATATATCTAGATTTATATAATAAGGTAAAGCACACTGAAGGATAGATGAGCATTGTTTGTATGCACGATTTGAGAATAGATGAGCATTGTATGCATGCAATATTTGGGAGTAGATGAGTAGTTTTTGTAAGCATAATTTGGATCAGATTGTTGAGCACATTTGTGAAGGTTTTGGGTCATATTATAGAGCACATTTAGAGCAGATTTGAGTAGGTTTTGTGAACAAGTTTTGGAGCAGGTTTGAATAGGTTTTTAGAGCATATTTGAGCAGATTTTGTGAGCAAGTTTTGGAGTAGATTTGAGTAGGTTTTGTGAGTAGGTTTTGGAGAAGATATGAGCGGGTTTGTGAGAAATATTTGAAGATAAACCTGAGTATATTTTTGACAATAATTGAGAGGGGATTGGTATTCCCTATGGATTGGTTTCCATGAACCAAAGCATAAGGGATTGGTGTCTCCTGTGGATTGGAGTCCATAAACTAGAGTAGAGGGAATTGGTGTCTCCTATGGATTGGTTTCCATGAAAAATATTATAGGGGATTGGTGTCTCCTATGGATTTATGTCCATGAAATTAAGAGGGGATATGTGTCTCTTGTGGGTAGGTGCCCAAAAACTTGTGATAGAGGATATGTATCTCCTATGGATTGGTCTCCACGAACATTGTAATAGGGGATTGGTATCTCTTGTGGGTTGGAGCCCATAAAATTTGTTGAGAAATTTATAAGAAATATTTCTCCTCGGATGTAGCCCATATTGGATGAACCACGTTAAATCTTTGCCTCTTATATGTGTGAATATTTGTGCATTATTTCATTATTAGATTTGATAATATTTGAATTTATTGCTTTGGAAATAAAAGTAAAATTTTTATATTATACCGTTCACCCCCTATCTCAATATAAACTTGTGTTCTTCAATAATCATACAATCATCATCATCTATAATACAATACTTTAATTAGAATTTGAAATTGAAATATAATAAATATTTTTGTCTATTATTTTTTGAGCCTCCTCCTATTCCAATATGTGGTGATGGCATATTGATGGATTTTTATGATTTTTGGGTTAGAAACTGTGAGTGGGTCCATGTCGTTTGCATCTTTATCAATGATGATAGGCAATGTTGGTTGGAATTGTTGCATGGTAGGTTATGTGATAGTAGCTCAACCTATCAAATTATATTATCATCTCTACATATACTTATGCAAAACTTGTTAAGTACTATTGGTGTATGGAAGCCATATGATCCAACAATGTTTGGACCAACTAACTATCACTAGATCCAACTATTACTATGGCATTTGTTGTATCTACATCCTTATTTGGATTTAAGCTTGAAGTCATGGACTACATCATAGAGGTATACTACACCAAAGTTTCCCTCTCTTATATTAATATTATAGCCTCATCATATGCAACATCCCATTATACCAAGACTATTACCAATGTAGCCTATAAAATAGCCACCAATTTGTTTAGTGCATCTCTTTACCTCTATAAAGGATTGGATGACCTAATCGGTCCTATTTTTCTAATTGTGATTATAGGAAAAAATTATCATTGGATCTCATTCCTTCATTATTGTTATTTTCCCATGCCTCCTCTACTAAAAATCCTACAACCTTCTAACTAGCAGTGAGATAATACACTAAGTTCCTTTGATAGGTCCATCATCAGGATTTCCATTATGACCGTCCTTATATGGACAATCTAATACCATCCTAATAGTCATAACTAATACTATGATCATTGAATCTAATATCTAGAAATATTTAATCATAAACATCAAGATATATATATGAGTTAGGTTTTAGAAAGGGATCAAACTATTACTCCTAAGTCAAATGACAATACTATTCTAAATCAGGAAGGATTACGTACTAAAAGGAAAATTGTTAGACAATGCACTCAAAATTAAAGATATCATGATCTCCTTGTGGTCCCACCAACCATATCCTTTTCCTAATCCATTTCAACTAATAGATGTCATTTGCCTTCCTAGGATGACACTTTAGGGACCATGATTTAACCTATTCTTAGTATAGGTCATATACCAATCATCCTACCCTATGAAAAATACCTCTATAAGGCTTGTACTACCCACTCTAGCTAGTAATACCATATGTAGGCTATCAATACCTTTGTTTTTGCAACCTATCTTGCTAAAATTGACAAATAAATAATTGCTATGTGATCCCAATCCTACACCTAGAGAAATATATAACATGATAGTCATCTTCCTACTCTGTATACCAATCGATAGAGTGAGTGGTATAGTTAGCTCAAAATTATGGTTCCCATATAAAAATAGTCTATTGTTCTAGCATATATATGAAGACCTCTCTCCAATCCTAGTGCATTACACATCAACTAGTATTCGCTATCAGAATCTCTAACACTAGAGTTTATAGTAGGAATTCCTATTTATCCAAATGTTCCTTATCATACATGGCATTGATGATAATTCCTAACTATAGGACTAAGAAATGCACACCTTATTATGAGACACTATAGGATCTATAGTTGATACTAACTCATGTACACAAGATATCCTCTAAAAGACAACCTCAAGATAAGATAGACATTCACTAGTGTCATAACTACCTCTACATATGGTAGCTAAAATATATATTCTAGATACGTTGCACCAAGGTAGTCAAGAGAGCCTAATTGAACACTATATTTACATAGAGACCACATAATATAACCCTCCTATTTCTAGGAGTGCAAGATAAATATAGTCAAGGAAGGCCAAGATAGTCTCCAACCCATGTACCCTTTGTTCCTAACAATCAAGTGTTTGCAACCTCTCTTAAAAGTATAACCAAATAAAATAATTAGTTAACATCCCAATATCAAATACATAATTAATATTAACCTACAAATATCCTAAATAATCAGACTACAAAAACAACATTAATAAGCAAAAGCACCATATGAGGTGAAAGTGCCAGCATACAATAAAATATGTTATTAAAATGATGAAAGTGTTACATAATGGAGAAAGTAAATTTGTGTTATGAAATCATTATTTCTTAGAAAAATATCCAATGTAACAAGGACATCATTGCATTGAAGCATTGCCCTTTGCTTTGGATATGCATTTTGAGACAAATGTAAAATTTATCGAGTTTCAAAGTACATAGCTGAGGTTGACCCCTCCTCCTACTTTTGGTGGTCTTCTATAGTCTACCTAATGTGTAGGTATCTATTAGTGGACAATAATAGCAAGTGTTGAGATCACATATTCAAAGCTCTCCAATGTAATCATAAATGATAAAAATAATTTTACTTTTATCCCAAATGATTCTACCCTTGTCCCTTCCCAACCAATTATTATTGTCTTATCAGAATATTCTCATCACTAAACCAATGTATCTTATGGTCAAATCAAGATTTCTTGGTCAAACATGATTTTTTATCTAAATTATGAGGGGACACATGAAGGCATGACAACATTTAATAATTTTGAAAAAGAAAAATTAACAATATTAGTAATCAAACAAATTAAGAGAATTAGTCATCATATATCAATAATTTTAAGTAACATCAAATCTATATCTAAAAATTAGGACATGAAGGTCAATTTTTGATATATCCATCACTTGATAAATACCTAAAAAGGAGCAAATATAGACATCCATTTTTGGGATATCATCAATTTACCAACATCTACATCATCTAACCAATTAGGCATTTCAATCAAATTGAGAATCCAAATACAAAACTAAAGGGTATTTATTGACCTCAAAATATAAGTGTTGTACCTAAGGTGATATCATTGACATCACTACTAACTGGATAGTAGTTGTTTTTCCAATATTAACTTTTCCTACCCAATTAGCTTGGTCATTTTAAAATTTGTATCAATATCTTTAGGACCAATTATGCTTATGGAGCTAGATTTATTGCTATCCAAATATAGAAAAGAAAATATAAATAACTGATAGGAACCAACTACCTATCAAATCTCGATCTGACTATTTTAATCATATCTTCCACCTCATAGCATTGATTGGCAATCAAATATAAACGCTTTCCTTTTTTTCTCTCATCTAATCCTCCATACCCTTCTATGTAAACCTTTCTCAATCTTACCCTCAATCAACTTTATTATATCTATCCAAACTCACTACCACTTTAAATTAATAATCTTGGTGGACTTTATAGAAAATTTTCTTAGGGAGCCATATATTTTTATAAATCCAATATGGGGGAACCTAATCCATCATCCATTTGCACATAGCAAAGGCTTGTAAAAATAATATCTTTATCAAAGTAACAATATTGTCAAAATCTTTACTCATTCTTTCTTTGGCTTTCTACATCCTCACATATACCTCATCAAGACTCCATCAACTTTCAAACTAAGTGTAGAGGTCAAAACTAACAAAATATTGATGTCTAGCTAGCCTCTTCATCTAGGGATACATGTGATCTTTGCTTTCTTAATATTTTGTATTTTTATTTATTTTGGTTTTATCACTATAATTATCTTAATCTATCCTATTATTTAAATTTTTATTTGAAATAACATCCTTTTGTATTTAAGTAATCAACAATCTATATTTTATCAAAATGGTACACCTTTTTTGCTCATACCCTTTTAGCCTATCATGAATTTAAATCTTGAGACCTATTATATTTTATTTGTACATAAAAGTGCTATAGAACTATAGTTCCAAATTTAATATTTTATTATAGTTTTATCATAGTAGAGACTATAGATATTACAATAGGTACTCTACGAGAGATAGTAAAAGGACTACTTTTGGTTAAGAAAACCACTCATACTATCATTCTATTGTGACACTCTTGTCATTGTGAAAATAGTTAAAATTTCTAGCTTATAGCTTTGTGTCATTCTACCTTTGTAAATAAGTGTATGATGTCAACAAAAAGTGTGACAAATCTCCACTAACTTAAGCATATTTTTCTACCTTTAAATATATATTTTATGTGTAATTTTATAGGTTTTCTATAGAGTTCAGAGTCATGATCCATAGCACCATTAATCATCAAAAGCACTAATAGATCTACTACAAATAGTATTATTATCACGAAGATAGAATAATGTCATAGGATTATTTTTCATATCCTTTATCCATTTAAGTTTAACTTATTTATGTATTTTGTCCATCTGGATATTTACATTCTTCTATTTCTATTATTTAGTTTAGTATAAAAATTAAATGACTAAAAATATTTTTCTTATCATTATGAGGGGACCAATCGCATCACAACATTATCATTAAAAATCAAATTACATGTAGAAACATAGGTCCATTTACTTGCACCATCTCTTGTACCCTTCCTTGAAATTATAAATCATCTTTAGTTCATTATTTAAAACAAAAAGCACATAGGCAATAAACATATTTGTTGTATTGTATTTGATTTCATTTATAGCTAGCATAGTACCTAATTAATATTAGGTAATTATAGCAAACTATTAGAAAAAAAGTTTATGTTTTTAAACCAAATTGACTAAATATTGAACTAGGCTTAGAAATTCTCCTATTTTTGAAGTGAGATGTTGCAGATCCAATACCCCATAGGAACAAGGGACCCAATACACCATGTCATAAGATTCATTATTGAGGAGAAGAGGAAAAAACATCCCCACATGCTAATAGAATATAAATAAACTAATTTCCAGGCACAATCAAAATTATTATCTCCATAATGTTGAATTAATAAGGCAATAAAGTATCCAACACATTATTATATTACGTATGTTAGAAAATATTTTTGAGCCATGTATTACACAAATTTATTTTCAATATTCCTGCTTCTTGTTTTCTAAAAATTTAAAGCAAATATTATAAGAAGGTAAATATCTATTATATTTCATACTGGATATTTTAAACACAAAATTGGTTTTGTTAAGATATAATAATTATGTATATTTTTTAAAGATACATATAAAAAAAATTATATAAATTAAATAGAATTAAAAACATTAAGATGAAAATATATTAAAGAATCAAAAAGATGAAATATAAACATAGATAAATTTATGTCCAAGCTCTAAAATACTCATTCATGTCATCTAACATACTTAATTTTAAGATGATTTTATATGAGATATAGTTAAGACTTACATTATAAGATTCATGTTGATGTGAGGGTTGTCACTATATATTACATCATGTCACCTAATATTAAAATATCTAACACTTTCAATCTACTAAACTTAAACTTGTTTAAGTTGGTCATTAATATTAATTTAAAATCATTGAGGATGGTTAGGTCAATATTACCACTCATTCATTCACTTAATTTAAAACTATTGTTAAATAAAGTTAGTTCACTAGAACATTTCATCAATGATTTAAAAAAATCAGAAGTTAAACTATTATTAAGAGCAATGTGTTCAATTTATATTCAATCAAATCTTTTAATTTTAAAAAAATCAATGCATATTATGTTTGAAATAATTCAAATTATCAATATCATTTAATATGTAAATAGAAGTAGTATTAATTTATTTAATTTAAAATTATTGTTACAAAAATTAGGTCACTTGCAACTTTTATCAATGATTTTGATAATTGAAAAGTTGAAGTATTATTAACAATGATGTTTTCAATTTGTATTCAATCAAATATTTTTATGTCAATATTACAAATAGATTCTATTAAAAATAACTGAAAAGCATTAGTTACATTTAATATGTAAATAGAAGTATGATTCATTCACCTAATCTATTATTAAGAAAGTTAGGTCACTTCACCTTGAATCAAAGTAGTTGAAAAGGAATAATAACAATCAATATATAAATACTTAAAAATATAAGTGTTATTCATTCCATTATTTTATTGTTAAGAAAGTTAGGTCACTTGCACCTCTCATAAAGTAACTAAAAAGCATTAATAATATTTAACATACAAATTAGTGTGGCTGTGACCAACCCTCCTATGTAACAAGAAAAAATATTTAACATGCAAATATGTAAATATAAGTGTTATTCATTTACCTAATTTATTATTAAGAAATTTAGGTCACTTACACCATTTATCAATGATTTTAAAATAAATTGAAATATTATTAAAAAAGATATATCCAATTTATATTTAACTTTTTTTTTTTTTTTTTCTCAACCTTGAAATAAGATGTTGCAGATCCAATACCCCATAGGAACAAGGGATCCAATACAACATGTCATAAGATTCATTATTTAGGAGAGGAGGAAAAAAAATCCTCACATGCTAATCAAATATAAATAAACTAATTTCCATGCACAATAAAAATCATTATCTCCTTAATGTTGGATTAATAATATAATAAAATATCCAACACGCCATTATATAAATTACGTATGTTAGAAAATTCTTATAAGTCATGTATTACACAAATTTATTTTCAATATTCCTGCTTCTTATTTTCTAAAAATTTAAAGCAAATATTATAAGAAGGTAAATATCTATTATATTTCATACTGGATATTTTGAACACAAAATTGGTTTTTTTAAGATATAATAATTATGTATATTTTTTAAAGATATATATAAAAATATATATATAAATAAAATAGAATTAAAAATATTAATATGAAAAGATATTAAAGAATCAAGAAGATGAAATATCAACATAAATAAATTTATGGCCAACCTCTAAAACACTTACTCATGTCATCTAACATACTCACTTTTAAGATGATTTTATATGAGATATAGGTAAGACTTACATTCTAAGATTCACGTTGATGAGTCATGTTTTTTTTTTTTTTTTTTTGTAAAAGAGGGTAAAAATTTATTAACTCAGCAAAACATTCATGATACAAAGAAAAAGCAAAAGCTATTCAGACATATCAGCTCTCAATAAAGAAGAGAGATATTGAGAGAAATCAGAAGAAAGTTGAGACCAATTTTGAACATCCCAACCATCTTGAAACTTAGAAGCCCATTTAGCTAACAAATCCGCTACCCTATTCCACTCCCGAGGAATATGCACAAAAGAAATGAAGTCCAAGTGAGCAGAGATATTAAGAATTTGCCGAGCAACCCAACTCAACCGCCAACAACCATGAAGACTATCTCCATAATTTAACAAATTTATAACAATCTGAGAATCAGATTCACAAACAATCCGACGCCAACCCAAAGCATACCCTTGCTCCAAAGCATATAAAATTGCGAGTGCTTCCATGAAGTTATTAGAATGATGTCCCTTAAAGCAAGAGAAAAAAAATGGATAGTACCACTACTATCCCGCCCCACACCACCAATACTAGCATTACCCGGATTACCCCGGGAAGATCCATTCGTATTAATTTTCAGCACTCCCGGAGGAGGCGGATTCCATTTACCAGCCCTCCGCACCCGATTATTCTGACCCATCCGTCTGCAAGAGACATTAGGACCAGGACCATTAACCATCAAGCCTAATCTTTCCATGATCTGACGTTTCGCATGGTCCACGGGAGAAATAATCTGACATTTTGTAGACACAGTTTCCTGGATCATTCGCAAAATCCTCTGCTAGACCTGGGAAGTAGTTAACTCCTTACCTTGGAAAATCTGACCATATACGTTGATGAGTCATGTTGATGTGAGGGTTATCACTATATATTTCATCATGTCACCTAATATTAAAAGATATAACACTTTCAATCTGCTAAACTTGTTTAAACTAGTCATTAATATTAATTTAAAATTATTGAGGATGTTTAGGTCAATATTACTACTCATTAATTCACTTAATTTAAAATTATTGTTAAATAAATTTCATTCACTAGCACCTTTCATCAATGATTTAAAAAATTCAAAAGTTAAAGTATTGTTAAGAGCAATGTGTTCAATTTGTTTTCAATCAAATCATTTAATTAAAAAAAATCAATGCATATTATAAATAGATTATGTTTGAAATAATTCAAATTATCAATATCATTTAATATGTAAATAGCAGTGGTATTAATTTGTTTAATTTAAAATTATTGTTACAAAAATTAGGTCACTTTATCAATGATTTTGATAATTGAAAAGTTGAAGTATTATTAACAATTATGTGCTCAATTTGTATTCAATCAAATATTTTTATGTCAATATTACAAATAGATTCTATTAAAAATAACTGAAAAGCATTAGTTACATTTAATATGTAAATATAAGTATGATTCATTCACCTAATCTATTATTAAGAAAGTTAGGTCACTTGCACTCTCATCAAGTAACAACTGAAAAACATTAATAATATTTTACATGTAAATATGTAAAAAAAAGTATTATTCATTTGCCTAATTTATTGTTAAGAAAGTTAGGTCACTTGCACCATTTATCAATAATTTAAAAAGGAAAATTAAAATATTATTAAAAACAATATATTATTTTATATTCAATATTTTTAAATTAAAAAAACAACCCATATTACAAATAAATTTTATTGAAAATAACTTAAACTATTAATAATATTTAATATACAAATAAAAGTGATATAAAAAAAGTTAATCATAACCTCTAATTCACCTAACCTTTATTCTTACTCCTTAAAAAACACACACAATGTATTAAGTATAAACTTTAATTCAGCTTAACCTCGTACTTAAAAGTCCATTCCTAATACTAGCCTCTAATAACCTATAATTAATCCTAAGGTCTATTCTACCTAACATTACATCTGTTTATTTATTTTTTGGTTATATAAGAGAATTGGTCACAACCAAAGTGAAGGAAATCAGTGGTCTTGGTACCATCATTCTCTATCTGATGCACACTAAAAGATCAGATCACACTACTACTTTTGCAAATAGAGGGCAGGTGTCTTCTTAGTAAATGTATGATGAGACAAGCACTTACCAATCCACCTAACCCAACCCTGGATGCTACCTAACATCTATTCTTAATCCACATATAAATTACAATCTTAATCTTAACCAATAATTTTCTAACCCATTATTAACCTTAACTCACCTACAACACATTTAACCTTCTAACATTTATTCTTAATCCACTTGTAAATCACAATCTTAATCTTAACCCATAATTTTCTAACCTATTATTAACCTTAACTCACTTACAATCCATTCAACCTTCTAACACCTAATTCTAACCCATGCATGATAAACCATCCATAACCCTAACTTTTATTCGTTATACCTTTATAAGATTTCCAAGTTAACGTCTAATATCTGTTAACCTGAAAATCCTTTAACAATTTAATGCGATTAGTATGCTTACAATCATGGTTCGAGAATGTTGACATATATATATATAGCAAAGGCCAACAATTTTTTTCTCTTATTATGGCATACTTTGATAAGTACCTTCGAAATGATATTGGTTTAGGTGAAAAACAATACGTGTCATACGTTATAAATAGCAATGACGCAGACCCGCTTGGTCACACGATTCTATGGCTGCGCTGTGGGAGATATGGCAATGGTTCAACCGCTTGATGTTGCAGATCTGGCCTCTATAAACCGCAATTTTCATCCCAAATTATGGGATGATGATCTCATACAATCTCTATCTTCACCATATGCGGTATGAAAAGTTAAATATATGTTGTGTAATTGTATATTTGTCCATCACTAATTTTGTGTGAATATCAGTTAATATTTGTGCTTGCATTTGATTTGACAAATAACCTCCATTCTTAATACTAGCCACTAATAACCTATAATTAATCTTAAGGTCTAGTCTACCTAACATTTATTTATTTATTTTTGGTTATATAGTAGAGTTGGTCACAAACACACTATTTTTAGCAATTGACAAGTGGAGCTCCTTCCACTAAACTTATTCGACTTAGTTAAAAGATTCGGATCACACTACTACCTTTGCAAATATGCTGCCCTCAAAATTTAAACCTGGATGTCTTCTTCGTAAATGCCAAACAAAACAAACATTTACCAATCCAACTAACCCTTAGATGTTACCTAACATCTACTCTTAATCCACCTATAAATCACAATCTTAATCTTAACCTATAATTTTCTCACCCATTATTAACCTTAAGTCACCTGCAACCCATTTAACCTTCTAACATTTATTCTTAATCCACATGTAAATCACAATCTTAATCTTAACCCATAATTTTCTAACCCATTATTAACCTTAACTCACTTACAATCCATTCAACCTTCTAACACCTAATTCTAACCCATCCATGATAAACCATCCATAACCCTAACTTCTATTCGTTATACCTTTATAAGATTTCCAAGTTAACGTCTAATATCTGTTAACCTGAAAATCCTTTAACAATTGAATGCGATTAGTATGCTTACAATCATGGTTCGAGAATGTTGACATATATAGAAAAGGCCAACAATTTTTTTCTCTTACTTTGACATTCTAACCCATTTAACCTTCTAACACCTAATTCTAACTTCTATTCTTAATCCACATGTAAATCAAAATCTTAATCATAACCCATAATTTTCTAACCCATTATTAACCTTAACTCACCTACAACCCATTTAACCTTCTAACACCTAATTCTAACCCATCCATGATAAACCACCCATAACCCTAACTTCTATTCGTTATAGCTTTATAATATTTCCAAGTTAACCTCTAATATCTGTTAACCTGAAAATCCTTTATATAGCAATGAGGCAGACCCGCTTGGTCACACGATTCTAAGGCTGCGCAGTGGATTGTCTACTGTGAGATATGGCAATGGCTCAACCGCTTGATGTTGCAGATCTGCGCTCTAGAAAGCGCAATTTTCATCCCAACTTATGGGACGATGATCTCATACAATCTCTATCTTCACCATATGCGGTATAAAAAGTTAAATACATGTTGTGGAATTGTATATTTGTCCATCACTAATTTTGTGTGAATATCAGTTAATGCTTGTGGTTGCATTTGATTTGATTGCAGACACCTTTATACGTTGAACGCAGAGAAACGCTGATTAAGGAGATCCGAGAAATTCTCAGTGCGCTTGAATATTATGCAGATGGAAATCCTTCGACTCACGAATTGTTCGAAAGGTTTTGGATGGTCGATGTTGTCCGACGATTGGGAATCGACCGTTATTTCCAGCACGAAATCAGACTCTCATTGGATTACACTTACAAGTATGTTTGTGTTTTTTTTTTTATTTTATTTTATAAATTATAGATGGGATTTATGTTTGTGTTTTTTTTTTTTTTTAAATTTTATAAATTATAGATCGGATTCTTTTCAGCATTTCAGTTGTAAAGGTCACAACCACTAGAACACCATTAGAATTAGTTGTATAATGGTGTTAAATTTTGATATGGCCGAGAAAATTTGAACAACAGGTATTGGAAGGAGGAAGAAGGAAATATTAATGGCGATCTCAACGTTACGGCTTTGGGATTTTTATGTCTCCGTCTGAATCGATACGATGTATCTGCAGGTGCTGGATTTTTTTGTTTTTTAAAATTTCAGTCTTTGACTGTAACCATTCTTTTGGTGAAGAATATGATTTTTAATGTTCATGTATCAAACAGATGCATTTGAAAATTTCAAAGACGGAGACGGAAAATTCATTGTCCCAACCGGAGATGAATTAAGAAGCATGCTGAATTTATATCGAGCTTCGGAGCTTGTTTTTCCCGGAGAGAAGATTATGAAAGAGGCTAAAATCTTTACGTCCTCGTATCTGCAACAGTCTCTCCAGAAGCCGAATCTCGAGAACAATGAGCTTGTAATGGAGGCGAGTATATTAATTATTTTTTTATTTTTTAAATCTATCTTAATGTTGTGGATATAAGCCCTAAGACAACTTGATCCAGGTGGAATACGTTTTAAAATATCCATGGAGATGCAGCGTTCCGCGATGGGAGACCAGAAACTATATTGAAATAATTAGGCAACACAGCAATACTTGGCCTCAGATCAAGAATGTCCACAGGTAAGTCTGAAGTGAAACCATAAATAAATAAATAAAAGAAAGAAATCTACAATTTATTTTCTACCGCATTTTCAAACCTTTAAAATTAAAGGTGTTACCTTGTGCAGTATTTGTGACAAGTTTATAGAACTTGCAATACTGGACTTCAACATTTTGCAGTCTCAACACCAGAACGAGTTAAAAGAAGTGTCCAGGTGAAATTCTTATCAAACTGAAGGTGAAATTCTTATCAGAAGAATTTTTCACTGCCAATTTTCATGGATTTGGTTTTGATGTCTCGTACTGTAGATGGTGGAAAGATTCGGAGGCGATTCAGCTGGATTTTGTACGCCATCGTCATGTGGAGTTCTATTTTTGGGGGCTGTGTGCAATGTTTGAGCCCGAATTCCGTGAAAGCAGAATCGCTTTTGGCGAATGGACGACTGTTTTATGTCTGATAGATGACACTTACGACACTTATGGAACCTTTGAAGAACTTAAACAGCTAACGGAGGCATTAACAAAGTAATTGCTTCATATTCCATAAATTTCTAAGCATCTAATTTGATTCATGACGAAAATTTTATGAAGCTGATGCTTATAATTTAATTTCAGATGGGATATGTCATTGACCGAAAACCTGCCGGATTACATGAAAATTATCTGGAAATTTGCACGTGGAGTGTACGAGAAGATTGGAAGGGAAGCCGAGAAGAAGCACGGTCCTCACGTGCACCAGCATTTGCGAGACTCTGTAAGCACCTTCTTTGAAGTTTTTTCACTGCCAATTTTCATGGATCTTTATAATAACCTCTTTCTTTGGGTTGAATATAATTTTGCGGCATCATTGGGCAAGAGGCGTTTATCATTTTCAATAACTTTTCAACAATATTATCCATTGCTTTAGGATTAAGTGTCCAGTACAGTCCACTCTTGCATAATTATATCATTTGTAGATCTTTTTGTTTATTTACAATCAGTGAATTATTATCCTTTATGATAATGATGTTGTTATTGTTTATTTTTACCATAGTGATATTATCATTCTATTTATCATATTTTAACATCATAATTTATTTTTTGGTATAATTTTTCATGTTTAATTTGTTAATATAATTTTATTTAATTTACTCAGCAAAATCCATTAGAAGCTTCTCATGTATGCTTCACTCCTTATCATAAAATATTTGTAGAATAATTTGTAGCAAGTACAAAGCTTAATCCCTTTACAAACTAACAACAAAAAGATATCATGAAAAAGTAGAATTATTATTCAATACTTTTCTTCTTAATCTCTTTAATTTTAACTACCAATTTTGATATATGGACATCTTCATGATTTGATACCATAAGATCATTTATCATGAAAAAACACATAAGATACACTTTTTAGTTTAGATCAAGTCTTAAATATTGAATGAGACATAAATAAAATAGGTAGAAGGAATCTATTGGGTTTTTGGAAATCCTAGAACTTATGAAGATGGTGGAGTTTAGATATAAATAGATGGGAGAGATAATTATTAGCAAAGAAGAGATTTGATGGGTTACCTTGCACATTTGATTCAAATTGGATGAATCAAAATAAAACCAAAAACTATATTGCATAATATGATATATTTATATATAGCATATTGAATGGAATTTTTTATTTTTATTTTGTAATGTATGCTATGTTTTAATAAAATCTATGGATTAATACATTTTTGTTTGCAAAAGTATTTATATAGAATCTTTATAATATATTCCTAAGTTCAAGTTTTTATTTATATTTTTTATTATATGAATAGTATAATAAATATATTTGAATCTTACATCATGTTTTTCTTTTTAGTGGAAAAATTACCTTTTGTCTTACTTAAAAGAAGCTGAATGGATTGCTTTCAAGTATACACCAACATTTCTTCAATACATCAAGAATGGTGAGATGACATCAGGAATAAGAGTTGTCATGATATTTCCATTGGTTTTAATGGACACTTGTCTTTCTATTGATATTTTGGAGCAACTTGATTTTCCAACATCAAGGTTCCAAACTATTATAGCATTGATTACTCGATTAGTTGATGACATAACAGATTTTCAGGTAATTAAAATTAAGTCCAACACTTTTTGATGTTTAAATATATTTTTTGAATTATCATGTTACTAGAATTCAAAACAATAATGCTAACATGTGTTTTTGAATCTGTAGGATGAGAAAATGCATGGAGATGTAGCTAAGGCTATAGATTGTTATATGAAAGACAATCCTGGAACTTCAACGGAAGTTGCCTTGAGTTACGCAAATAGTCTTGTTGAAGGCTATTTAGAAGAATTAAATTGGGAATTTCTAAAATCATGTCAGATTCTAGCTTCTTATAAATCTTTTTATTTCAATACTGGAAGAGGCTTGTTCTTCCTTTTTAATGATAATGATGGTATAACTAATTCTCATAAGGTGATAAAAGATGCAATAGAAAAAGTTTTAATAGATCCCATAAAACTATAAATATTGGAGATATTTATTGATATATGTATAAGGTTTAGAGGATAAATAAGTGCTCATTTGTCCTTCATGGTAGTTGAATTTCAAATACACCTTGGTGGAAATCAAGAGCTATCTCGTTGTTGACCTTCGATTTTCTTTCCCCGTTTAGTTTGTGGATCCACCTTCTTGCTTTTTGTGTTGGCAATGTTTCCATGTGGCATTTATATTTATAATTTGTGTCCCTTCTTCTGTTAGGGTGGTTGTTTTGCACAACTGGGTTTTAGGGTCTATCTCCCATGGGACAGTTGATGTAAAAGGTTGAGGGATTCCTTTCAAAACCCTCCTTTATTAATAATACAAAATAATAATAATAATAATTGTGTATGGATATGCACAAATATAAGTAAAATAAAACATTGTATTTTGAATACTTATTTAATCTATTAAAATTTTTATGTCCTTTTTAAATTTCTATGAATGAATGTATTTTTAATATTTTATCTAAAATATTTTTTTATATATATTATACATGTATGTAATCATAAATAAAAAACCAAAATATTATTTTTTGAAAAATAATTTAAAAAACTTATATTAAAACAAAGATCATTTACAAGTTGGGATGTGACTTCTCCCATCCTTAGCCAAAGAGGATACATGTTTACAACAATAAAATAATATTTGCATTGGATCTAGATATCCTAAACGATATTTCTACAATGGGTGTTCACCTGTTTACAATTGTAAAATAAGATCTACATTGGAGCATAAATATACTAAACTATATTTCTGCAATGGTTGTCCAAATTAGCTAAACACTGGATTTGCTCATCAACCTGCCTAATCATATCATCATCAATAGCCATGTCATTGTGCCACTAAACCCCTACCTCCTTATCAGTTCTCATCTTATCTAGGAAGTATGCCACTTTATTTAGATCTCTACTCACATAAATTGGAATCACATCATCTAATTCCCTCCATAATTCCTTAATTTGAGTGACAAGAATCCTCAACCTCCATGTATTCAAAGTAAAGTTTCTCATGCAATCCAGAGCTCCTACCATTATTTGAGAATCTGATTCTAGGATTCTCCCACTTGTTGAATACTTTTCTAGACCCATTTCAATTGTACAGAATCTAAACTTTTCAGTGCTTACAGCCTTGGTTAAAGCATTTGCAACATTTTCCTTGGTGTCTACCTTTTCCAACAACACTTTCTTCTGTTCAAGCATGTCCCTGCATAAATGGAACTTTGTATCAATGTGCTTTGTTCTTGAATGGTAAGCAGGGTTCTTTGCCAAAAATATGGCACTCTGATTGTCACAGTTTATCTTCATAGCTCCTTGAAAGAACCCAATTTCAACACATAGTCTTTGCAGCCATACAACTTCCTTACTTGCATCAATTGCTGCCATATACTCAACTTTAGTAGTTGAAATAGCAACAATAGTCTGCATCTTGCTCATCCAACTAATGGCCCCTCCAAACAAATTGAATACATAAGCACTAGTAGATCTTCTCCTATCCATATCTCCAGCCCAATCTGCATCAACAAACCCTTCTATATCCAATTTTCTATTTTCTTTACCTGTACCCTCATAGCAGATTGTAAAATCAGAGGTGCCATGCAAATATCTAAAAACCCTTTTCATAGCAGTCCAATGCTCTTTACCAGGTTTAGACATATATCTACTCAAGACTCCCACTGCATGGGCAATGTCTGCTCTAGTACAAACCATGGCATACATTAAACTACCTATAGCATTTGCATAAGGAATATGTGACATTTCCTCTACCTCTTCTTCTATTTTTGGACATTGTTTAGCAGACAATTTTTCACCTAAAGAAATAGGTACCTTCACTAGTTTGCAATCCTGCATATTGAACCTTTTCAACACTATCTCAACATACTTTTTCTGATCCAACCACAACTTTTTGTTAGAGCGATCTCTTTTTATTTGCATACCCAATATAAAATTTGCAGGGCCAAGATCCTTCATGTCAAACTGCGATGCCAACTGAGATTTTACTTACCTGACCAGTTTCTTGCTATTTCCAATTAGTAACATGTCATCAACATAAAGAACTATAATGACAATTACATTACCAATTTTATTTGAATACACACAGTGATCAGCATTGCTACGAACAAAACCAATTCCTAAAACATAAGTATCAAATTTTTTGTACCACATTCTAGGTGATTGTTTCAGTCCATACAATGATTTCTTTAACTTACATACCAGATCCTCCTTTCCTGCAATAGTGAAACCTTCAGGCTACCTCATATAGATTTCTTCCTCCAAATCTCCATGAAGAAATGCAGTTTTCACATCCATCTATTCTATTTCAAGGTAAAATGTTGCAGCCACAGCTAACATAAATCTAATTGATGTTAGATTTGCAACGAGAGAAAAAAATTCACCATAATCAACTCCTTCAACTTGGGAAAAACCTTTAGGAACTAGGCAAGCTTTATATTTCTCCACTTTACCTTCAGCATTCTGCTTCTTATTAAAGATCCACTTGCAACCTATTGCTTTCCTACCACTTGGTAAATTCACTAAATCCCATGTTCTGTTCTTTTTTAGGGACATCATTTCCTCATCCATGGCCTCTTCCCAACGGTTTGCCTCTCTGAAATTAATAGCTTCTCTAATTGTTTTAGGATCTTCATCAATAATGGATAGTACAAAAGAAGTAGGAAAAGCAGATGGACTATACCTTTTAGGTTGCTTCCATTCCCATGTTGATCTCCTTACCACAGGTGTATGAACCTCTTCTTCATCCTCTTCCAGATCCTCACCTGTATGCTCCTCTTCCATATCCTCATCTATATGCTCCTCTTCCAGATCCTCTACTGTCTGATAGTTTTCCATGAGATCAAATTGGACCATTCCAGGTTCCTCTTCTGTAACTACCTTCCTGGAATCACTGATCATCTCCCTAAACACCACATCTCTACTATACACTATACTTTTAGTTTTTGGATTCCAAAGCTTATATCCTTTAACACCATATTTATAACCAATAAAGATACATTTAACAACCTTATTATCTAGATTACTTCTTTTCTCCTTTGGAATATGCATGTATGCATCATAGCCAAAAACTCTGAGATGTGAAATAGAAGGTTTCTTACCAAATAGAGCTTCAAATGGAGTTTGATCTGGCAATGCTAATGTAGGTGACTGATTTCACAAGTAGCATGCTACACTCACTGCTTCTACCCAGAATTCTTGTGCCAAACCTGCACCACTGAGCATACTTCTAGCCTTCTCCATCAGTGATCTATTCAATCTCTTTGCAACTCCATTATGTTGAGGTGTATATGGAGTAGTCTTCTATATTGCAATACCACATTGCTTACAAAATTTCTCAAATATATTAGAACAATATTCCCCTCCATTATCAGACCTCAACACCTTAATCCTTTTATCAATTTGATTCTCAACAAGTGCTTTAAATTCCTTAAATTTTTCAAACACTTCATCTTTGCTCTTAAGAAAGTAAATCCATGCATATCTTGAAAAATCATCAACAAAGGAAGCATAATACCATGATTTTCCAAGAGACGACATAAGAACAGGACCAAAAATATCACTGTGGATCAAATCTAGTACCCCACTAGATCTTGTGGCACCAGATGGAAAACTAACCTGATTTTGTTTACCATAAATACAATGTTCACAGAACTCGGAGGACATTGAGTAATTAGGGATACCATGAACCATACCTTTTGTGTACAGGGTACGCAATCCCTTTTCTCCAATATGTCCCATCGTTTGACGCCAAAGTGTTGAGCTTTTATCAGAATCAACCTCAGGAACAGTTGAGCTATTGCACTTATTTGTCATAGTGCTTCCCAATAGCTTATACAATGTTCCAATCTGAAATCCCCTTTCCAACACCATTGATCCATGAACCATTTTGCATGAATCCCTACCAAAACTGACATTCACTGCTGCATCGGCCATTTTGCTTATCGAAATCAAATTTATAGCAAGTCCCGAAATATGCATCACACCTGGTAGGGTCTTAACCCTACCATCCTACAACAAAATTTTCACTCTTCCATGACCCATGATTCTGAGTGGTGAATCATCTCCCAATAGTACCTCCCCTCCATCATATCTTTCATATTCACTGAACCACCCTCTATGAGGAGTCATATGAAAAGAGGCACTAGTATCAATCAACCAATCATTTTTATCTGATCATGTGGAGCACGATGAGCAGGATGCTAGATATACATCCCCTGCTTCATCAATGGATTTATTCATCTATGTGGAAGTCGATTCATCAAACTTTTTTCTAGACTCAGCTTTCTTTGATCTGCAATCCTTCTTCATATGACCAAGCTTGCCACAATTCCAACATTTTCTCTCAAACTTCCCCCGAGACTTGGATCTACCTTTAGACTTAGACCTATCACCATATCTAGATTTTTCCTTCTCCTTGGCACACCCTCTCACTGTTAGGGCTTCCCTAGATGTGCCCTCCATGGATTTTCTCCTCATATCCTCAGATAATAGAGATGCCACTATATCTTCAAACTTCAATGTGGATGAAGTTGTACTACCAATTGCTACTACTAAGTTATCCCATGAATCTTGTAAAGAGCATAACAAAGTAATGCATTTATCTTCCTCACTCAACTTAATTTCTACAGATGTTAGTTGACTTACCACTGTATTGAATGCACTTAGATGATCTGCAACCGAATCCCCGTCATGCATCCTAAGATTGTACAATTTCTTTTTGAGGAATAATTTGTTCAGTAGGGACTTTGATTGATACAAAGCCCCTAACCTCTCCTAGAGATCCTTTGCTGTAGATTCTCCCAAAACATTGATGAGCATCGAATCTACAAGACACAGTCGAATCAGACTCCTTGCTTTTTTATTCATATTCTCCCAATATTCATTGGAAGTACCCGTAGGTTTTGTTGTTTCTAAAATAGCAGCCCATTGATCTCTGTCCACGAGCATATATTCCATATTTAACCTCCATAGCTCAAAACTTTTGTCATCAAATTTCTCGATCTCTATCTTTGAATGATTTCCTAACATTTTTTTCCTTCAAACTCCTTCTGTGTAACTCCCACTTGAGAATAGGTTTTCTTTCACTCCTAGAAACCCTAGGTCTTCTTCAAATGGATTTAAACCCTAGCAATAAAAGGTGTCCCCCTATGGCTAATAACTTGGCTCTGATACCAAATGAAGAGATTTTACAGAAACATATTCTTGAAATAAAGCATAAAAGTAGCTAAGAAAATAGTAACACCATTCAATGCACATATGACACACAAGATTTACCCTGGTTCACCCAATTTGGGCTAGTCCAGCAAACAAGAGTCTATCCTCCTTGATATATTATTCTCTCTCTCATCCCTAAAATGAGATATTACAATAATTATATAAGGAAATTCTTACAAACCTAAACCACCAAGTGGTATTAGGGTACTGTGGATACAACACCGTGGGCTAAACCACCCACACTAAATAACTACCCACCAACCATGGGAATCCTGGGGTTCACTCCAAAAGTAGCGATAAAAGTAGGTGAAAAGTAGTGATAAAAGTAGGTGAAGTATTGTTAACATTGATGTGTCCAATTTATATTCAATCAAATCATTTAATTAAAAAAATGTAATTATTAAAAATTAATTCTAATGAAATTAACATAAATTATTAATGTGTAAATAGAAGTATTGCTTTATATATAACCTCTAATCCACCTAACATTTATTTAAACTTTACCAACATCTACATCACCTGGCCAATTAGGTATTGATCAAATCAAGAAACCAAAGACCAAACATAGGGGTATCTATTGCCCTCAAAGTAAAATTATTGTACCTAATAAAATAACACTGACATCACTACTATTTGGTTGGTAGCGATTTTACATGTTCATGATGCTAGGACTATTGACTATCAAAATTAAAAAAAAAGGTAAGCAATTGATAAGTAACTACCTGTCAAATCTAGATCACATATTCCACCTTACAATGCTATTTAACAATTAAATCTATAAAAAATTATCTTTTGTCTCTTATCTAATCTACCTAATCCTCAATCTCCTTCCATATCAACCTTCCTCAATCTTACCCTTAATCAACTTGATCTTATCTATTGAAACTTGCAACCTCTCCAACTTGTCAATATTAGTAGACTTTACAAAGGATCATCCAAAGAGGTCATGGCTTTCTATAAAGGCAGTCCTTGGTGGATCCCAATCCATGATTCTTTTACACATAGTAAATCCCTATTAAAATAATATCACCTCTCAAAGTAACAAGACTTTATCTAAATATTAACTCATTATTTATAAAAGTGATTTTATCTAAATCTTAACTCATTATTTATAAAAGTGTTGCTCCTTTGGATTTTTGCATCCACACATATACATCATCAAGGCTTCATCAACATCCATGCAAAGGATTGAAGTCAAAACTGGTAAAATCTTGAAATCTAGGTAGCCTCTTGGTCTAGCATACTAGATTGTGATCTTTTCTTTCTTAAATTTTTTATCTTTTGATTTTTTATTTTATCAAAATAAATATTTTAATTTATTTTATTATTTAGATTTTTATTTTATTTGGAATTACATATTTTTTTAGTCAAGTAATCAACAATCTATCTTTTGCCAAATTTCTTTACCTCTATTGGTCAAAACAGTTTAGCCTATCATTATTTCGTATCTTGAAACCTATTTTGTTGTGTTTGTTATCTAATTCTACTATTTTTCTATAGTTCTATCGTAGTAGAGACTAGATTTTATAGTTAGTATTCTATTAGATATAGCAAAAATATCACACTTGGTCATAAACACCATTGATACATACAATTAAAATCATCATTTGCATAATGTTAGGTGAATAGAACAATAAAATATCCAACACTTTATTATATTACATATATTAGAACATCTTTATGAGCCATATATTACACAAACTTATTTCAATATTAATTTTTTTTGCTATCTAAAAATTTAAAACAAACATTATAAGAAGGTAAATGCCTATTAGGATTATCTTGTGACCTAATATTTAGGAAAAAATAACACTTTCAATCTAATAAACTTGTTTAAGTAGACCATTAATAATAAATCAAATAATTTAGAATTATTGTAAGTGAGGTTAGGTCAATCATGTAACTTATTCATTTACCTAATTTAAAACTCTCATGAAGAAAGTTAGGTCACTTATAGGTAGGTCACTTACACATTTCATGAGAGGTTTCTTTGATGTGTCCAATTTATATTCAATCAAATCATTTAATTAAAAAAAACATATATTAAAAATAAATTCTAATAAAATAAAATGAAATTATTAATATGTAAATAGAAGTATTGCTTTATATAACCTCTAATTCACCTAACATTTATTCTTAACCTCGTACCAAAATCCATTCTTAACACTAACCCATCAATAACCTATAATTAATCTAACATATATTTTTAACCTTTATTTAAACCTATTTTTAATATTAACTTATAATCTCGTAACCCTCTTACTAACCATAACCCAACTAACCTTCTAGCCATTCTATTTTAAACCACCCATAACCCTAACTTCTATTCGTTCAATGCAATGCATACCTTTAAGAGATCTAACTTCTAATTTTTGTTAAACTGAAAATCTTTAATAGATTAAATTTTTTTTTTTGTTAACTTTGAAAATTTTTAATAGATTTTGTTAAGTTTTTGTTAAGTTTAATAGATTTAATTTCTTAATACGTTTAATTTTGTTAAGTTTTTAAATTAAACTTATTCTACCTTGTTATTTTTGACCTTGCTTGAAGGGGACTATGTCTCTATCGTGCACTTAAAAAATTCATTACCTTTTCCAATAAGCTGCCCCCAATACTTGAACCTAAATGTTTCTTCTTAAATACGTGACAAACAAACACTTAACAATTCATTACCTTTTCCTATAAACTGCCCCGGATACTTGAACCTAAATGTTTCTTATTGATAAACAAACACTTAACAATCCACTGGATAGCAAAGGCCAACTTTGTCGGTTATAAATAGAAGTGAAGCAGACCTACCTGGTCACAAGATTCTAAGGCTGCGCTGGGGATTGTCTACTGTGAGATATGGCAATGGCTCAACCGCTTGATGTTGCAGATCTGCGCTCTAGAAAGCGCAATTTTCATCCCAACTTATGGGACGATGATCTCATACAATCTCTATCTTCACCATATGTGGTATAACAAGTTAAATATATATTTGTCCATCACTAATTTTGTGTGAGTATCAGTTAATGCTTGTCGTGGAATTTGATTTGTTTGCAGACACCGTTATACGTTGAACGCAGAGAAACGCTGATTAAGGAGATCCGAGAAATATATATTTTATGTGTAATTTTATAGGTTTTCTATAGAGGTGAGAGTCATGACTGAAAGCACCATCAGTCATGAAAAATACTAATAGATCTACTAAAAATAGGATTATTATCATGAAGATAGAATCATGTCAAAGGATTATTTTTTATATCCTTTATCCATTTAAGCTTAACTTATTAATGTATTTTTTCCATATGGATATTTACATGCTTCTATTCTATATTCTTTAGTTTAGTACAAAAAATGAAAAGGGTCATTATGAGGAGACCAATTGTATCACTACATTATCATTGAGAATCAAATTACATGTTGAAACGTAGATTCATTTACTTACACCATCTCTTGTACCCTTCCTTGAAATTATAAATCATCTTTAGATCATTATTTAAAACAAAAAAAACACATAGGCAATAAGCATGTTTATTGTATTTTGTTAAATTTCATTTATAGCTAACATAGTACCTAATTAATATTAGGCAATTATAACAATATTTTAGAAAAAATGTTTGTGGTTTTAAATCAAACTGACAAAATATTGGATTAGGCTTAGAAATTCCCCTATTCTTTAAGTGAGATGTTGCAGATCCAATATCCCATAAGAACAAGGGATCCAATGCACCATATCATAAGATTCATTATTTTCATTCAACAACGAAACACATTAAATATGAGGAGAGGAGGAAAAAATCCCCACATGCTAAAAATACCCATAATGTTGGATTAATAGGGAAATAAAATATCCAAAACTTTATTATATTATGTATATTAGAAAATCCTTATGATCCATGTATTACACAAATTTATTTTTAATATTTTTTGCTTCTTGTTTTCTAAAAATTTCAAACAAATATTATAAGAAGGAAATATTTATTATATTTCATACTAGATATTTTGAACATAAAATTAGTTTTATTAAGATATAATAATTATTATATATATTAAATAGAATTGAAAACATTAAGATAAAATAATATTAAAGAATCAAGAAGACGAAATATCAGCATAAATAAATGAGTGGTCAAGCTCTAAAACACTCATTCATGCCATCTAACATACTCACTTTAAAGATGCTTTTCTATGAGATATAGTTAAGACTTACATTCTAAGAGTCATGTTGATGCTATATATTTCATCATGTCACCTAATATTAAAGAGCTAACACTTTCAATCTGCTAAACTTGTTTTAGTTAGTCATTAATATCAATTTAAAACTATTGAGGATGGTTAGGTCAATCTTACCACTCATTCATTCACTTAATATAAAACTATTGTTAAATAAAGTTAGTTCACTAGCACCTTTCATCAATGGTTTAAAAAATATAAAAGTTAAAGTTTTTTTAAGAGCAATGTGTTCAATTTGTATTCAATAAAATCATATAATTTCTACCCAGGTGTTGTAGGTGAGTTGGAGAGGAGAGGGCAATCCTCCAAGGGAGGTCCCAGGTTCGAATCTCTATCCTACAAAAAAGCTGAATTGGGTACCCAAAATCCAATTGATAATGTTGGTGCGGGTAGGGCTAGGTGTCAATGTAGCTCGTCACCTTAAAAAAAAAATCATATAATTTCAAAAAAATTAAAGCATATTATAAATATATTACATTTGAAATAATTTAAATTATCAATATCATTTAATATGTAAATAGAAGTGTTATTCATTTCTTTAATTTAAAATTATTGTTACAAAAATTAGGTCACTTGCACCTTTTATCAATGATTTTGATAATTAAAAATTTGAAATATTATTAACAACTATGTGTTCAATTTGTATTCAATAAAATATTTTTATATCAATATTACAAATAGATTCTATTAAAAATAACTAAAAAGCATTAGTGACATTTAATATGTAAATATAAGTATGATTCATTCACCTAATCTATTATTAAGAAAGTTAGGTCACTTGCACATTAAATCAAAGTAGTTGTTGAAAAGGAATAATAACAATCAATATATAAATATTTAAAAATAGAAGTGTTATTCATTCCATTATTTTATTGTTAAGAAAGTTAGGTCACTTGCACCTCTCATCAATTAACTAAAAAGCATTAATAATATTTAATATACAAATTAGTGTGGTTGTGACCAACTCTCCTATATAACAGGAAAAAATATTTAACATGCAAATATGTAAATATAAGTGTTATTCATTTACATAATTTATTATTAAGAAAGTTAGGTCACTTGCACCATTTATCAATGATTTTAAAATAAATTGAAATATTATTAAAAAAGATATATTCAATTTATATTCAACCTTTTTTTTTTTCAAGCCTTGAAATAAGATGTTACAGATCCAAATCCAATACCCCATAGGAACAAGGGAGCCAATACACCATGTCGTAAGATTCATTATTTAGGAGAGGAGGAAAAAAAATCCTCACATGCTAATCAAAGATAAATAAACTAATTTTCATGCACAATCAAAATCATTATCTCCATAATGTTGGATTAATAAGATAATAAAATATCCAACACGTCATTATATTAATTACGTATGCTAGAAAATCCTTATAAGTCATGTATTAAACAAATTTGTTTTCAATATTCCTGCTTCTTATTTTCTAAAAATTTAAAGCAAATATTATAAGAAGGTAAATATCTATTATATTTCATACTGGATATTTTGAACACAAAATTGGTTTTTTTTTTTTTTGAATTTACATGGTGGAATCCACAAAATTAGTTTTTTAAGATATAATAATTATGTATTTTTTCTAAAGATATATATAAATATATATATATATATATATATAAATAAAATAGAATTAAAAATATTAAGATGAAAAAATATTAAAGAATCAAGGAGATGAAATATCAACATAAATAAATTTATGGTCAACCTCTAAAACAGTTATGTCATCTAATATACTCACTTTTAAGATGATTTTATATGAGATATAGGTAAGACTTACATTCTAAGAGTCACGTTGATGAGTCATGTTGATGTGAGGGTTATCACTATATATTTCATCATGTCACCTAATATTAAAAGATCTAACACTTTCAATCTGCTAAACTTGTTTAAGCTAGTCATTAATATTAATTTAAAATTATTGAGGATGGTTAAGTAATTCTTACTACTCATTAATTCACTTAATTTAAAATTATTGTTAAATAAATTTAGTTCACTAGCACTTTTCATCAATGGTTTAAAAAATTCAAAAGTTAAAGTATTGTTAAGAGCAATGTGTTCAATTTGTTTTCAATAAAATCATTTAATTAAAAAAAATCAATGCATATTATAAATAGATTATGTTTGAAATAATTCAAATTATCAATGTCATTTAATATGTAAATAATAGTGGTATTAATTTGTTTAATTTAAATTTGTTGTTACAAAAATTAGGTCACTTTATCAATGATTTTGATAATTGAAAAATTGGAGTATTATTAACAATTATGTGCTCAATTTGTATTCAATCAAATATTTTTATGTCAATATTACAAATAAATTCTATTAAAAATAACTAAAACGTAGTAGTTACATTTAATATGTAAATATAAGTATGATTCATTCACCTAATCTATTATTAAGAAAGTTATGTCACTTGCACCTCTCATCAAGTAACAACTGAAAAACATTAATAATATTTTACATATAAATATGTAAAAAAAAGTATTATTCATTTGCTTAATTTATTGTTAAGAAAGTTAGGTCACTTGCACCATTTATCAATAATTTAAAAAAAGAAAATTAAAATATTATTAAAAACAATATATTATTTTATATTCAATATTTTTAAATTAAAAAATCAACCCATATTACAAATAAATTTTATTGAAAATAACTTAAACTAATAATAATATTTAATATACAAATAAAAGTGATAGAAAAAAGTTAATCATAACCTCTAATTCACCTAACCTTTATTTTTACTCCTAAAAAAAACACACAATGTATTAATTATAAACTTTAATTCAGCTTAACCTCGTACTTAAAGTCCATTCCTAATACTAGCCTCTAATAACCTATAATTAATCCTAAGGTCTATTCTACCTAAAATTGCATCTATTCTACCTAGAATTGGTCACAAACAAAGACGTGAAGGAAATCAGTGGTCGCTCGAGATTCGTACCATCATTCTCTATCTGATGCACACTAAAAGATCATATCACACTACTACTTTTGTAAATAAAGGGCAGGTGTCTTCTTAATAAATGTATGGCGAGACAAGCACTTACCAATCCACCTAGCCCTGAATGCTACCTAACATCTATTCTTAATCCACATATAAATTACAATCTTAATCTTGACCTATAATTTTCTAACCCATTATTAACCTTAACTCACCTACAACCCATTTAACCTTCTAACATTTATTCTTAATCCACATATGAATCACAATCTTAATCTTAACCCATAATTTTCTATCTTAACCCATAATTTTCTAAGTATTATTAACATTAACTCATTTACAATCCATTCAACCTTCTAACACCTAATTCTAACCCATGCATGATAAACCATCCATAACCCTAACTTCTATTCGTTATACCTTTATAAGATTTCCAAGTTAACTTCTAATATCTGTTAACCTGAAAATCCTTTAACAATTTAATGCGATTAGTATGCTTACAATCATGGTTCGAGAATGTTGATATATATATATATATATAGCAAAGGCCAACAATTTTTTTCTCTTATTATGGCATACTTTGATAAGTACTTTCGAAATGATATTGGTTTAGGTGAAAAACAATACGTGGCATACGTTATAAATAGCAATGACGCAGACCCGCCTGGTCACACGATTCTATGGCTGCGCTGTGGTGAGATATGGCAATGGTTCAACCGCTTGATGTTGCAGATCTGGCCTCCATAAACCGCAATTTTCATCCCAACCTCATGGGATGATGATCTCATACAATCTCTATCTTCACCATATGCGGTATGAAAAGTTAAATATATGTTGTGTAATTGTATATTTGTCCATCACTAATTTTGTGTGAATATCAGTTAATATTTGTGCTTGTATTTGATTTGACAAATAACCTCCATTCTTAATACTAGCCGCTAATAACCTATAATTAATCCTAAGGTCTAGTCTACCTAACATTTATTTATTTATTTTTGGTTATATGGTAGAGTTGGTCACAAACATACTATATTTAGCAAATGACAAGTGGACCTCCTTCCACCAAACTTATTCCACTTAGTTATTGTTGACCCGACATGAAGGGAATCATTGGTCGCTCCAGATTGCTACTATCATTGTATGTATGATGCACACTCAAAAGGTTGGGATCACACTACTACCTTTGCAAATAAGCTGCCCTCAAAATTTAAACCTGGATGTCTTCTTCTTAAATGCCTGACCAAACAAACATTTACCAATCCACCTAACCCTTAGATGTGAAGTAGCATCTACTCTTAATCCAACGTATAAATCACAATCTTAATCTTAACCTATAATTTTCTCACGCATTATTAACCTTAAATCACCTACAACCCATTTAACCTTCTAACACCTAATTCTAACATCTATTCTTAATCCACATGTAAATCAAAATCTTAATCATAACCCATAATTTTCTAACCCATTATTAACCTTAACTCACCTACAACCCATTTAACCTTCTAACACCTAATTCTAACCCATCCATGATAAACCACCCATAACCCTAACTTCTATTCGTTATACCTTTATAAGATTTCCAAGTTAACCTCTAATATCTGTTAACCTGAAAATCCTTTATATAGCAATGAGGCAGACCCGCTTGGTCACACGATTCTAAGGCTGCTTAGTGGATTGTCTGCTGTGAGATATGGCAATGGTTCAACCGCCGGATGCTGCAGATCTGGGCTCTAGAAACCGCAATTTTCATCCCAACTTATGGGACGATGATCTTATACAATCTCCATCTTCACCATATGCGGTATAAAAAGTTAAATATGTGTTGTGGAATTGTATATTTGTCCATCACTAATTTTGTGTGAATATCATTTAATGTTTGTGCTTTCTTTTGATTTGATTGCAGACACCTTTATACGCTGAACGCAGAGAAACGCTTATTAAGGAGATCCGAGAAATTCTCAGTGCGCTTCTATATTATGCAGATGGAAATCCTTCGACTCACGAATTGTTCGAAAGGTTTTGGATCGTCGATGTTGTCCGACGATTGGGAATCGATCGTTATTTCCAGCACGAAATCAGACTTTCATTGGATTACACTTACAAGTATGTTTGTGTTTTTATTTTTTTAATTTTATAAATTATAGATGGGATTATTTTCAGCATTTCAGTTGTAGAGGTCACAACCACTAGAACAACGTTAGAATTAGTTGTATAATGGTGTTAAATTTTGAAATAGCCGAGAAAATTTGAACAACAGGTATTGGAAGGAGAAAGGAGGAAATATTAATTGAAGAAATATTTCAAATTTTTATTTCTCGCGGACGTTTCTCGCGGACGTCGCGCGCAGTGCGGACTGCGCTGGAAAAACTGGCGAAGTGCGAACTTCGCGCGCAGTGCGGACTGCGCTAGAAAAACTGGCGAAGTGCGAACTTCGCGTGCAGTGCGGACTGCGCTGGAAAAACTGGCGAAGTGCGGACTTTGCGCGAAGTACAAACTTTGCCAGATCACGAACTTTGCCAAACGCAAGAGGGAAGTCAGCAGCGAAGTGTGAACTTCGCTGGCTGACGAACTTCTCTCACACACGCAGTCTTTTTTTCTTCTCTGTCTGAAGACCCGAACTGCCCTCTTATAGCCACGGGGAGAGGAGGATAAGGTTTATCCTCTGACAGGTTTGGATAAGGGTTATCCTCTGATAGGCCCTCAACTAGAGTTTCTAACTAATCGCCGACTTGGCATTAACTCGCCTGACCAAACGTCGAACTGGCATTAACTTCTACGGCGATGGGATCTGTCAGGTGTCACATCTGTTAGAAGGTAGGTGTGACATCATGTCACACTTTTGTCGGGATCCCGAACTGCGGCAGCGCAGTCCAACTTTGGCCATGTCTGGAGCACAATCCGGTTTCGCCCAAGATTCGGAGCGCAGTTGGGCACAAGCGTGAAATCTAGGTTAATTTTTCTAACACCCTCCTTTAAACCTTATTTCACGAGCGCTTTGACTCCAAGCTGCTCTCGTAATCTGTTGAAGTCTTCCTCCTTCAAAGGCTTCGTGAAAATATCTACCAATTGCTCCTTGGATCTACAAAATTTTAGATGAATTTCTTCAGAATTCACTAACTCTCTGATGAAGTGATAACGAATATCAATGTGCTTCGTCCGACCATGGAACACGGGATCCTTTGATAGTGCAATGGCTGAATTGTTGTCATAGAAAATTGTTGTCGCGCCTTCCGGAGGATTGTGTAGTTCACTCAGAACTCTTCGCAGCCATACTGCCTGGCATGCGGATGTCATGGCGGCGACATATTCTGCTTCAGCTGTGGACAACGCAATAATGGGTTGCTTCTTGGACGCCCATGAGATTGCCCCTGATCCGAGATGGAAAGCATACCCGGAGGTGCTCTTCTGATCATCGATACTACCAACCCAGTCATTGTCAGTGTACCCGACTAGTTCCAACTGGTCCCATCTGGCGTAAAATAGGCCATGGTTCTGCATCTCGCTGACATAGCGCAAGATCCTCTTGCCTGCTTGCCAATGTGTGTCCTTTGGAGTCTCCATGAAATAGCTGATGAGACTGAATCCGAACATCAGATCTGGCCGAGTTGCAGTCAAATACATCAGACTGCCAACTAGCCTCTTGAACAAGGTTGGATCTACATTCCTCCCTATATCCAACTTGCTCAGCTTCAAACCTGTGGCTACAGGTGTGATGGCAGGTTTGTTTTCCTCCATCTTGAAGCACTTAAGGACATCCTTTGCATACTTGCCCTGAGAAATGAAGATGCCATCTACTAATTGGTCAACTTCAATGCCGAGAAAATATTTCATCAGCCCCATGTTAGTCATTTCAAACTCAGACTTCATGGCTATTATAAACTACGCAAATAGGCTGCTGCTATTGCCAGTATATATCAGATCATCTACATACAGGCAGACGATGATGAGCTCACCTGCTGCATTTGTCTTCATGTATAGGGAGTGCTCATATGGGCATTTTTGAAACCCATTCTCCTAAAAATAGCCGTCAATACGGCTATACCATGCCCTAGGTGCTTGCTTCAACCCATACAGGGCCTTCTTCAGTTTTAGGACTTTGCCTTCTTGCCCTTGTATTTCATAACCGGGTGGTTGGTCTATGTAGACCTCTTCTTCCAACACTCTGTTAAGGAAGGCAGACTTCACATCCATCTGGTACACGCTCCATCTTTTCTGAGCTGCCAGTGCCAAAATCATTCTGACTTTGTCAAGTCAGGCTACAGGTGCATACACCTCATGATAGTCAACACCTGAATTCTGTTTGTAGCCTTTCGCCACTAATCTGGCCTTATGCCTGTCAACTTCTCCTTGGGAATTAAACTTCGTTTTATATACCCACTTGACCCCAATGGTCTTCTTTCGTGCTGGAAGATCTGTTAGCTGCCATGTCTCATTTTTATCAATGGCTGCTATCTCCTCATCCATCGCATTCACCCATTTGCGATTCTGACTAGCCTCTTCAAACTCCACTGGATCACATTCAGTAAAGAGAGCAAAATCAGAATAATATTCATCTAACTTATTACGGGTTACCTCATAGATTTCTCGCAAGCTCTTTGTCTTTGCTGGCATCACCAGGTTTTGGATTCTACTTGCGAGTGGAGGTGACCGAGATGGAGTGGTTGTGCTACTGCTGGAACCGTTGTTGCTGCTGGAAGTTGCAGGTGGTTGCAGACTTCCTTCTTCCAAGTCAACAGACTGTACTACTACTGGCTCTAACTGGCCAGTCTCTGACTTTTTGTTCCAGGATTTATCTTCAAGAAACTTCACATCATGGCTAATGATGAGCTTCTTTGTCACAGGGTTGTATAGCCTATATGCCTTCGCTTGCTCACTGTACCCTATGAAAATGCACTTCTCAGCTCTATCATCTAGCTTCTGTAGCTTCTCTTCTGGATCATCTAGCCACAGTTGGCTTCGCTCCGCTCCAGGCCTCCTGAGGGATTTTGTCCTTCACATTTTTGGTGGGACATCTGTTCAGTAATTAGACTGCACATGTTACAACCTCTGCCCAAAATTCATGTGACAATCCCTTCGCCTTCATCATGCTTCGTGCCATCTCCATGATGGTTCGGTTCTTCCTCTCAGCTACACAATTTTGCTACGATGTATATCTGGCAGTGAACTGCCTTCGAAATCCATGTTGTTTGCAAAAGTTGTGGAATTCATTGGAGATGTATTCTCCACCTCCATTAGTTCTGAGAGTCTTCACATAATGATCGCTCTATTTCTCAACCAGAGCCTTGAACTCCTTAAACCTTGCAAATGCCTCTGACTTCAACTTGATTGGATAAATCCAAGTCTTTCGGCTGAAGTCATCAATGAAGGTCAGGAAGAACTTGTTGCCGGCAAGTGTGGTGGTCTACATGGGACCACAAATGTCTGAGTGCACCAGCTCCAATGGTCGTGATGCTCTCTAAGACTGTCCTACAGGGAATGCATCCCTGTGCTGCTTTCCGACCAGGCAACCTTCACAAACTTGGTTTTGTTGCTTAATAAGGGGTAAACCCTTCACCATATGCTTCTTGTGTAGCAGATTCAGGCCACTGAAACTCAGGTGACCGAATCTGAGATGCCATAGCCAGGTGGCATCCTTCTCAACTACACTTAGAGACATCAAAGATTCATTCTAAATCTGCAGCGAAAACCTTTTGATTTTTGTCATGGAAACAATTGCGATTTGTCCAAGGACTTTGTCTCTGATGGAACATACACCATCTTTGAATAGTACAGTGTGCCCCTTCTACACAAGCTGTCCAACACTTAGCAGATGGTGCTTCAACCCAGGAACATAAAAAACATCTTGAATTGTTTTTTTTTTCATCGTGTCGGGATTGGATGAGGATCTTTCCTTTCTCCATCATAGGAACTTTGCAGTTTTTCCCCATCTTGACTTCGGATTGGACTGCTTCATCTAGTTGTGAGAACATCTCCCTGTTCCTAGTCATGTGGTTGCTGCAACCATTGTCAAGATACCAAATGTTTTTCTTGCTGTCCTCTTCAATATTGCATGTCAGCAGCACATTTCCTCCTACCGCATTTTCGGGTTCCTCTCAATAATGGGCTTGCTGCTAATTCTCGTTTGCCATCTTCTTTCTACACTGTGTGGCATAATGGCCGAACTTTCTGCAGTAGTAGCATTGGACCTTTGACATGTCCTTCTTCTGTTGAGAGCCACCTTGCTGATTTTTGCCGATGCCTCTTCCTCCTTGCTGATGAAAATTGCAACTTGGCTCAGTGTCCTGAGGGTTTGAGTTCCCTCCTTGCTTGTTCCTTCTCCCACGTCTGCTTCTGCCTCTTCCTCCTTGAGAACTAGAAGCGCTGTGGTGGGAGTCTTCTCTGTCGCTGTCTCGGACTGAGACTTGCACTTTGAAGGCTTGCTCCAAAGAAGACTAAGTTGAGCGGCTTAGCCTCTATTCATGGGTCTACAGGGAACCCATGAGTTCGTCTGTCGAGAGGGTTGTCAAATCCCTCGACTCTTCGATTGCAATCACAACCGAGTCGAACTTAGCAGGCAGACTTCTGAGAATCTTTTCCACGATTCTCTGGCTCTGCACATTTTCTTCGTTCAACCACATCTGGTTGATAATGTCCATTGTCTGGGTGAAGAAATCACTCATGGATTTGGACTCAGTCATCTGCAAATTTTTAAACTCTCTCCTGAGCATCTGTAGTTTCACCAACTTCACTTTGTCGGTGCTCTGATACAAACTTGCCAGGGTTTCTCAAGCCTACTTGGCCTTGGTGGCTGATGCAATCCACGGGAAGATGATCTCCTCAACCGCTTGCATGATGTAGAAGAGGGCCTTCTAGTCCTTCTTCTTGTGCTCTTTCAACAGATCCTTGTCTACTTGAGAGAGGGCAGCTAGTGCTGCTGCATCTGTCAGTTTTGGGTAGTCGTTCTCAACTAACTCTCATAACTCCTGAGATCTGAACAGGATCTTCATCTAGATAGTCTAGTAATCGTAGTTCTTGCCATTAAATCGTGGGATCTACAATTGCAGAGAATTCTTTTCAGAATCCATCTTCTATCTTCGCATCATGGCTCAATTAGCTTTGATACCAATTTGAAGAAATATTTCAAATTTCTATTTCTCGCGGATGTCGCGCATAGTGCGGACTACGCTGGAAAAACTGGTGAAGTGTGAACTTCGCATGTAGTGCAGACTGCACTGGAAAAACTGGTGAAGTGCGAACTTCGCGTGCAGTGCGGACTGCACTGGAAAAACTAGCGAACTGCGGACTTCGCACGAAGTACGAACTTCATCGGATCACGAACTTTGCCGAACGGAGGAGGGAAGTCGGCAGCAAAGTGCAAACTTCGTTGGTTGACGAACTTCGCTCAACGCAGACTGACAAGATTCAGACTTGGCCAACTTTGGCCTTCGACTTCTTCGTCTTTCGTGGCTGTCGCTGGGTTTGCCTGGCTTGGCAAGACCCGTATGAGAGGAGAGAATCGCCGGAACAGAGAACAACAAACGTTAGCAAATAAGCTACTGCAAACCCTAAAGATGCCACAACCAATTAGCAAAGTTTATTTATATGAAACTAGGCTTACAACATTCCTCAACCGAGGAAATAACAACTTCTGCAAGCTAAGCTACAGGTTAAACTAAAATGGGAAATGTCGAGTCTGTTGCTCGGACATTAATCAGCTGAGCCACACTGCTCACTGAATCACTCGCCCTCCTTTCTCTACTCTATTCTCTTCTTCCTCTTTCACGAACTTCTCTCATACACGCACTCTTTTTTTCTTCTCTGTCTGAAGACCCGAACTACCCTTTTATAGCCGCAGGGAGAGGAGGATAAGGTTTATCCTCTGACAGGTTCAGATAAGGGTTATCCTCTGATAGGCCCTCAACTAGGGTTTCTAACTAATCGCCGACTTGGCATTAACTCGCCTGACCAAACGCCGAACTGGCATTAACTTTTGCAGCGATGGGATCTGTCAGGTGTCACATCTGTCAGAAGGTAGGTGTGACATCATGTCACACTTTTTCCGGGATCCCGGACTGCGGCAGCGCAGTCCGACTTCGCCCATGTCTGGAGCGCAATCCGGTTTCGCCCAAGGTTCGGAGCGTAGTTGGGCATAGGCGTGAAATCTGGGTTAATTTTTCTAACATTAATGACGATCTCAACGTTACGGCTCTGGAATTTTTATGTCTCCGTCTAATCGATACGATGTATCTGCAGGTGCTGGATTTGTTTGTTTTTTAAAATTTCAGTTTCTGACTGTAGCCATTCTTTTGGTGATGGATATGATATTTGATTTTCATGTATCAACAGATGCATTTGAAAATTTCAAAGACGGAGACGGAAAATTCATTGTCCCAGTCAGAGATGACTTAAGAAGCATGCTGAATCTATATCGAGCGTCGGAGCTTGTTTTTCCCGGAGAGAAGATTATGAAAGAGGCTAAAATCTTTACGTCCTCGTATCTGCAACAGTGCCTACAGAAGCCGAATCTCGAGGACGATGAGCTTGTAATGGAGGCGAGTATATTAATTATTTTTTTATTTTTTAAATCTATGTTAATGTTGTGGATATAAGGACTAAAACAACTTGATACAGGTGGAATACGTTTTAAAATATCCATGGAAATGCAGCGTTCCGCGATGGGAGACCAGAAACTATATTGAAATAATTAGACAACACAGCAATACTTGGCCTCAGATCAAGAATGTCCACAGGTAAGTCTCAAGTGAAACCATAAATAAATAAATAAAAGAAAGAAATCTACAATTTATTTTCTACCCCTTTTTTCAAACCTTTGAAATTAAAGGTGTTACCTTGTGCAGTATTTGTGACAAGTTTATAGAACTTGCAATATTGGACTTCAACATTTTGCAGTCTCAACACCAGAACGAGGTAAAAGAAGTGTCCAGGTGAGCAATTCTTATCAAACTGAAGGTGAAATTCTTATCAGAAGAATTTTTCACTGCCAATTTTCATGGATTTGGTTTTGATGTCTCGCACTGTAGATGGTGGAAAGATTTGGAGGCGATTCAACTGGATTTTGTACGCCATCGTCATGTGGAGTTCTATTTTTGGGGGCTGTGTGCAATGTTTGAGCTGGAATTCCGTGAAAGCAGAATCGCTTTTGGCGAATGGCTGAGTGTTTTATGTTTGATAGATGACACTTACGACACTTATGGAACCTTTGAAGAACTTACGACACTTATGGAACCTTTGAAGAACTTAAACAGCTAACGGAGGCATTAACAAAGTAATTGCTTCATATTCCATAAATTTCTAAGCATCTAATTTGATTCATGATGAAAATTTTATGAAGCTGATGCTTATAATTTAATTTCAGATGGGATATGTCATTGACCGAAAACCTGCCGGATTACATGAAAATTATCTGGAAATTTGCACGTGGAGTGTACGAGAAGATTGGAAGGGAAGCCGAGAAGAAGCACGGTCCTCACGTGCACCAGCATTTGCGAGACTCTGTAAGCACCTTCTTTGAAGTTTTTTCACTGCCAATTTTCATGGATCTTTATAATAACCTCTTTCTTTGGGTTGAATATAATTTTGCGACATCATTGGGCAAGAGGCGTTTATCATTTTCAATAACTTTTCAACAATATTATCCATTGCTTTAGGATTAAGTGTCCAGTACAGTCCACTCTTGCATAATTATATCATTTGTAGATCTTTTTGTTTATTTACAATCAGTGAATTATTATCCTTTATGATAATGATGTTGTTATTGTTTATTTTTACCATAGTGATATTATCATTCTATTTATCATATTTTAACATCATAATTTATTTTTTGGTATAATTTTTCATGTTTAATTTGTTAATATAATTTTATTTAATTTGCTCAGCAAAATCCATTAGAAGCTTCTCATGTATGCTTCACTCCTTATCATAAAATATTTGTAGAATAATTTGTAGCAAGTACAAAACTTAATCCCTTTACAAACTAACAACAAAAAGATATCATGAAAAAGTAGAATTATTATTCAATACTTTTCTTCTTAATCTCTTTAATTTTAACTACCAATTTTGATATATGGACATCTTCATGATTTGATACCATAAGATCATTTATCATGAAAAAACACATAAGATACACTTTTTAGACTAGATCAAGTCTTAAATATTGAATGAGACATAAATAAAATAGGTAGAAGGAATCTATTGGGTTTTTGGAAATCCTAGAACTTATGAAGATGGTGGAGTTTAGATATAAATAGATGAGAGAGATAATTATTAGCAAAGAAGAGATTTGATGGGTTACCTTGCACATTTGATTCAAATTGGATGAATCAAAATAAAACCAAAAACTATATTGCATAATATGATATACTTATATATAGCATATTGAATGGAATTTTTATTTTTATTTTGTAATGTATTCTATGTTTTAATAAAATCTATGGATTAATACATTTTTTTTTGCAAAAGTATTTATATAGAATCTTTATAATATATTCCTACGTTCAAGTTTTTATTTATATTGTTTATTATATGAATAGTATAATAAATAGATTTGATTCTTACATCATGTTTTTCTTTTTAGTGGAAAAATTACCTTCTGTCTTACTTAAAAGAAGCTGAATGGATTGCTTTCAAGTATACACCAACATTTCTTCAATACATCAATAATGGTGAGATGACATCAGGAATAAGAGTTGTCATGATATTTCCATTGGTTTTAATGGACACTTGTCTTTCTATTGAGATTTTGGAGCAACTTGATTTTCCAACATCAAGGTTCCAAACTATTATAGCATTGATTACTCGATTAGTTGATGACATAACAGATTTTCAGGTAATTAAAATTAATTCCAACACTTTTTGATGTTTAAATATATTTTTTGAATTATCGTGTTACTAGAATTCAAAACAATAATGTTAACATGTGTTTTTGAATCTGTAGGATGAGAAAATGCATGGAGATGTAGCTAAGGCTATAGATTGTTATATGAAAGACAATCCTGGAACTTCAACGGAAGTTGCCTTGAGTTACGCAAATAGTCTTGTTGAAGGCTATTTAGAAGAATTAAATTGGGAATTTCTAAAATCATGTCAGATTCCAGCTTCTTATAAATCTTTTTATTTCAATACTAGAAGAGGCTTGTTCTTCCTTTTTAATGATAATGATGGTATAACTAATTCCCATAAGGTGATAAAAGATGCAATAGAAAAAGTTTTAATAGATCCCATAAAAATATAAATATTGGAGATATTTATTGATATATGTATAAGGTTTAGAGGATAAATAAGTGCTCATTTGTCCTTCATGGTAGTTGGATTTCAAATACACCTTGGTGGAAATCAAGAGCTATCTCATTGTTGACCTTAGATTTTCTTTGCCCGTTTAGTTTGTGGATCCACCTTCTTGCTTTTTGTGTTGGCAATGTTTCCATGTGGCATTTATATTTATAATTTGTGTCCCTTCTTCTGTTAGGGTGGTTGTTTTGCACAACTGGGTTTTATGGTCTATCTCCCATGGGGGAGTTGATGTAAAAGGTTGAGGGATTCCTTTCAAAACCCTCCTTTATTAATAATACAAAATAATAATAATAATAATTGTGTATGGATATGCACAAATATAATTAATATAAAATATTGTATTTTGAATACTTATTTAATCTATTAAAATTTTTATCTCCTTTTTAAATTTCTATGAATGAATGTATTTTTAATATTTTATCTAAATTTTTTTTATATATATATTATACATGTATGTAATCATAAATAAAAAACTAAAATATTATTTTTTGAAAAATAATTTGAAAAACTTATATTAAAACATAGATCATTTACAAGTTGGGATGTGACTTCTCCCATCCTTAGCCAAAGAGGATACATGTTTACAACAATAAAAGAATATTTGCATTGGATCCAGATATCCTAAACCATATTTCTACAATGGGTGTTCACCTATTTACAATTGTAAAAGAAGATCTACATTGGAGCATAAATATACTAAACTATATTTCTGCAATGGTTGTCCAAATTATCTAAACACTGCATTAGCTCATCAACCTGCCTAATCATCTCATCATCAATAGCCATGTCATTGTGCCACTAAACCCCTACCTCCTTACTAGTTCTCATCTTATCTAGGAAGTATGCCACTTTATTTAGATCTCTACTCACATAAATTGGAATCACATCATCTAATTCCCTCCATAATTTCTTAATTTGAGTGACAGGAATCCTCAACCTCCATGTATTCAAAGTAAATTTTCTCATGCAATCTAGAGCTCCTACCATTATTTGAGAATCTGATTCTAGGATTCTCCCACTTGTTGAATACTTTGCCAGACCCATTTCAATTGTACAATCTAAACTTTTCAGTGCTTACAGCCTTGGTTAAAGCATCTGCAACATTTTCCTTGGTGTCTACATTTTCCAACAACACTTTCTTCTGCTCAAGCATGTCCCTATAGAAATGGAACTTTGTATCAATGTGCTTCATTCTTGAATGGTAAGCAGGGTTCTTTGCCAAAAATATGTCACTCTGACTGTCATAGTTTATCTTCATAGCTCCTTGAAAGAACCCAATTTCAGCACATAGTCTTTGCAGCCATACAACTTCCTTACTTGCATCAATGGCTGCCATATACTCAGCTTCAGTAGTTGAAAGAGCAACAACATTTTGCCTCTTGCTCATCCAACTAATGGCACCTCCAAACAAATTGAATACATAAGCACTAGTAGATCTTCTCCTGTCCAGATCTCCAACCCAATCTGCATCAAAAAATCCTTCTATATCCAATTTTCTATTTTCTTTACCTGTACCCTCATAGCAGACTGTAAAATCAGAGGTGCCACGCAAATATCTGAAAACACTTTTCACAGCAGTCCAATGCTCTTTACCAAGTTTAGACATATATCTACTCAAGACTCCCACTACATGGGCAATGTCTGCTCTAGTACAAACCATGGCATGCATTAAACTACCTATAGCATTTGCATAAGGAATATGTGACATTTCCTCTACCTTTTCTTCTATTTTTGGACATTGTTCAGTAGACAATTTCTCACCTAAAGAAATATGTACCTTCACTGGTTTGCAATCCTGCATATTGAACCTTTTCAACACTATCTCAACATACTTTTTCTGATCCAGCCACAACTTTCTGTTAGAGCGATCTCTTTTTATTTGCATACCCAATATAAAATTTACGAGGCCAAGATCCTTCATGTCAAAGCTGCGATGCCAAGCTGAGACTTTACTTCCCTGACCAGTTTCTTGCTATTTCCAATTAGTAACATGTCATCAACATAAAGAACTATAATGACAATTACATTACCAATTTTCTTTGAATACACATAGTGATCAGCATTGCTACGAACAAAACAAATTCGTAAAACATAAGTATCAAATTTTTTGTACCACATTCTAGGTGATTGTTTCAGTCCATACAATGATTTCTTTAACTTACATACCAGATCCTCCTTTCCCTGCATGATGAAACCTTCATGCTGCCTCATATAGATTTCTTCCTCCAAATATCCATGAAGGAATGTAGTTTTCACATCCATCTGTTCTATTTCAAGATCAAATGCAGCAGCCACAACTAACATAAATCTAATTGATGTTAGCTTTGCAATGGGAGAAAAAACTTCACCATAATCAATTCCTTCAACCTAGGAAAAACCTTTAGCAACCAGGCAAGCTTTATATTTCTCCACTTTACCTTTAGCATTCTGCTTCTTCTTAAAGATCCACTTGCAACCTATTGCTTTCCTACCACTTGGTAATTTCACTAAATCCCATGTTCTATTCTTTTTCAGGGACATCATTTCCTCATCCATGGCCTCTTCCCAATGGTTTGCCTCTCCAGAATTAATAGCTTCTCTAATTGTTCTAGGATCTTCATCAGTAAAAAATAGTACAAAAGAAGTAGGAAAAGCAGATGGACTATACCTTTCAGGTTGCTTCCTTTTTCGTGTTGATATCCTTACCACAGGTGTATGAACCTCTTCTTCATCCTCTTCCAGATCCTCACCTGTATGTTCCTCTTCCATATCCTCATCTGTATGCTCCTCTTCCAAATCTTCTACTGTCTAATAGTTTCCCATGAGATCAAATTGGACTGTTCCAGGTTCCTCTTCTGTAACTACCTTCATGGAATCACTGATCATCTCCCTAAACACCACATCTCTACTATACACTGTACTTTTAGTTTTTGGATTCCAAAGCTTATATCCTTTAACACCATCTTTATAACCAATAAAGATACATTTAACAACATTATTATATAGCTTACTTCTTTTCTCCTTTGGAATATGCATGTATGCATCACAGCCAAAAACTCTGAGATGTGAAATAGAAGGTTTCTTACCAAATAGAGCTTCAAATGGAGTTTTATTCACCATTGCTGATGTAGGTGACCAATTTCACAAGTAGCATGCTGCACTCACTACTTCTGCCTAGAATTCCTATGCCAAACCTACACCACTGAGCATACTTCTAGTCTTCTCCATCAGTGATCTGTTCAATCTCTCTGCAACTCCATTACTGTTGAGGTGTATATGGAGTAGTCTTTTGTCTTGCAATACAACATTGCTTACAAAATTTCTCAAATATATTAGAACAATATTCCCCTCCATTATCAGACCTCAACACCTTAATCCTTTTATCAGTTTGATTCTCAACAAGTGCTTGAAATTCCTTAATTTTTTCAAACACTTCATATTTGCTCTTAAGAAAGTAAATCCATGCATATCTTGAAAAATCATCAACAAATAAAGCATAATACCATGATTTTCCAAGATACGACATAGGAACAGGACCAAAAATATCACTGTGGATCAAATTTAGTACCCCACTAGATCTTGTGGCACCAGATGGAAAACTAACCCAATTTTGTTTACCATAAATACAATGTTCACATAACTCGAAATACATTGAGTAATTAGGGATACCATGAACCATATCTTTTGTGTATAGGGTATGCAATCCCTTTTCTCCAATATGTCCCATCCTTTGATGCCAGAGTGTTGAGCTTTTATCAGAATCAACCTAAGGAACAGTTGAGCTATTGCACTCATTTGTCATAGTGCTTCCCAATAGCTTATACAATGTTCTAATCCAAAATCCCCTTGCCAACACCATTGATCCACAAACCATTTTGCATGAATCCCTACCAAAACTGACATTCACTACTGCATCGGCCATTTTGCTTACCGAAATCAAATTTCTAGCAAGTCTCGGAGTATGCATCACACCTGGTAGGGTCTTAACCCTACCATCCTGCAGAAAATTTTCACTCTTCCATGACCCATGATTCTAAGTGATGAATCATCTCCCAACATTACCTCCCCTCCATCATATCTTTCATATTCACTGAACCACCCTCTATGAGGAGTCATATGAAAAGAGGCACCAATATCAATCAACCAATCATTTTTATTTGATCGTGTGGAGCATGATGAGCAGGATGCTAGATATACATCCCCTACTTCATCAATGGATTTATTCATCTCTGTGGAAGTCGATTCATCAGACTTTTTTCCAGACTTAGCTTTCTTTGATCTGCAATCCTTCTTCATATGACCAGGCTTGCCACAATTCCAGCATTTTCTCTCAAACTTCCCTCGAGACTTGGATCTACCTTTAGACTTAGACCTATCACCATATCTAGATTTTTCCTTCTCCTTGGCACACCCTCTCACTATTAGGGCTTCCTTAGATGTGCCCTCCATGGCTTTTCTCCTCATATCCTTAGATAATAGAGATGCCACTATATCTTCAAAATTCAATGTGGATGAAGTTGTACTACCAATTGCTACTACTAAGTTATCCCATGAATCTGGTAAAGAGCATAACAAAGTAATGCATTTATCTTCCTCACTCAACTTAATTTCTACAGATGTTAGTTGACTTACCACTGTGTTGAATGCATTCAAATGATCTGCAACCAAATCCCCGTCATGCATCCTAAGATTGTATAGTTTCTTTCTGAGGAATAATTTGTTCACTAGGCACTTTGATTGATACAAATCCCCTAACCTCTCCTAGAGATCCTTTGTTGTAGCTTCTCCCCAAACATTGATGAGCATCGAATCTGCAAGACATAGTCAAATCAGACTCCTTGCTTTTTGATTCATCTTCTCCCAATCTTCATCGAAAGTACCTATAGGTTTTGTTGTTTCTGAAATAGCAGCCCACTGATCTTTGTCCACGAGCATATCTTCCATATTTAACTTCCATAGCTCAAAAATTTTGCCATCAAATTTCTTGATCTTTATCCTTGAATGATTTCCTGACATTTTTTTCCTTCAAACTCCTTCTATGTAACTCCCACTCCAAAATAGGTTTTCTTTCACTCCTATAAACCCTAGGTCTTCTTCAAATGGATTTAAACCCTAGCAATAAATGCGTCCCCCTATGGCTAATAACTTGGCTCTGATACCAAATGAAGAGATTTTACAGAAACATATTATAGAAATAAAGCAGAAAAGTAACTAAGAAAATAATATCACCATTCAATGCACATATGAAACACAAGATTTACCCTGGTTCACCCAATTTGGGCTAGTCCAGCAAACAAGTGTCTATCCTCCTTGATATATTATTCTCTCTCTCGTCCCTAAAACAAGATATTACAATAATTATATAAGGAAACTCTTACAACCCTAAACCACCAAGTGGTATTAGGGTACCATGGATACAACACCATGGGTTAAACCACCCACACTAAATAACTACCCACCAACCATGGGAATCCTTGGGTTCACTCGAAAAGTAGCGATAAAAGTAGGTGAAAAGTAGCGATAAAAGTAGGTGAAAATTTTGGCATCGGCTTCAATCGCTTTCACTGTATTCGATGGTGCCCCCCTACGCACCTCAAGCCGTTGCCTATTACGTAAGCACATTTACCATAGCTAGGGGTCCTTGGGGACCTCCGGCCCCTCCGGACCCCCCTACCCATCGTCTTTTATGCTATAGTGCCTATCGTACAATTCTTTTTTGGCAAAGAATGAGACACATCCAACACTTATAACCATGTTTTACTGCCCAAATAGAATTATATTTGATAGCTAAGGCTTCCACTTCATTGTTCATGGCCCTTCACAAGCCTTGTAGTTCTTAATAAAGAACTATTCCAACATGATTCTGAAAAAACACTCCAATTCTAGCTCTACCTAAATTACCTTTTGTAGCTCCATTATTATTAATTTGAATTCAACCTTCAGGGGGTGGTTTCCAAATAGCTCTTTCCTGCCCCTCTTGCACTTCAAATTCCTTCTCCATTATCCCTATAACAACTTAAATTTCCTCTTTAGCATACACTACCATAGTTTCTATGACTTTGCTCCAAATAACCAACCAAAATTCATCTAAATATGAAAATATTTATCTAAAAATTATGACATTTCTCTCCAATCACACTTACAACCAAATGAAGTTTAATCCAAGCTCCCAACAAATACAAATATATTTATAATTAAATCTACCCCTCTTTCATATTTCCCAAATATTAATCTGATTCAAATCACCATTAACTCAAATTTTATAAGATAAAAACTATCTCTCCCAGATCTGGTGTGGGAATGGGCACTCAAACATCAAATGGTCATATTTTTCCTCACTCTTGTATCATAAAACACATTGATATGGACCAATGATTCCCCTAAATCTGATATTATCAAAAGTAAGAATTCCATTACACATGAATTGTTAGGCAAAAAAGCTTACTTTCAGCCAACGCTTGGGTTGCCAAAAATTTCTCCAATCCTCAACCCGATATGCATGAGGAGGAGGCTCTAGAAGGATCTTATCACATCTATCCTTTATTGTGTAGACACCAAGGCTCCCATATCCCCAATGTAATTCATCCTCCGCATCTCTACCTATGATAAATATTTTTGCCAATAATTTAATCACGATGGGTGTCAATTTTGAAGGAATTGAAATTGGCCACTCATCCAACTTCTTAAGCTGCTTAAACTTATAATCCCCCAGCTGGCTAGTGTTGAAATAACTTTTAATTTAGACCCAAACCTTGGTTTCCATGGCTATTTTTATTGGTTATAGTTTAGGTAATTCAACAATGATAGGTGGGTATTGGGCTCATGGATCTATCCAAAATTTTACCTTCTCCTCTCTCCTCACTTTAAAAAATAATCCATATTTTACTACCTGAGATCCTAACTTAAGATCCTGCCACACTAAGTATCCATTACCATCCAAAGAGAAATGACCCACATCATTTGGGTTTACCTGTCCTAAATATTTACTAGTTAAAATTCTACTAAATAAAGAAGTTGGTTGGAAAATCCACCTCTAGTAAAGCTTTCCAACCAAAGATTTATTATTTAAATTTGATCTTCTTAGTCCCAAACCTCCTTTTACCTTGGGCTGAATTACTTTTTCCCAACCTAATAATACCCATTTCCTCTCTCCTTTTACACCTTTCATAAAATATTTTTAGTCATCTTATCCAACTATTTCCATATGGTATGTGGGGTAGTAAGGATAGAAAATTTATAAATTGGCATGGCCTGAATGATTGACTATAAAAAAGTTAATCTACCCCCATAACTTAACTATTTATGATACCAACGATTAATTATTTTCTTGATATAGTCCAAAATATTCCTCAGACATTTATTTTTATTTTTTTTAAATTCAAAGGGACCCCCAAGTATACCACTAGGGTAGAAGTCCTTGTGAATCCTAAGATCACTAAAATTATGTCCTGAAACCTTTGATCAAGATTTAAAAAGACCACTTTGGATTTTTTATCATTGATGACTTGGTTTGGGCCCTAAGGTAGACATTAATTGTATCTCTAATCATTCTTGCTTCCCTAAAGTTGGCCACTCCCACCAATATTGTGTCATCCACAAACTATAGGTGAGTCAAAACTTCTTCACCCACATTGATACATATTAGCAAACCTTATTGTCTTCTTGTCAAGATGAGTCTACCCAAACCTTCAACCAATATAAGAAAAATATAGGGGAAAAAAGGATATACTTTATGAAGGCCTCGAGTAGATCCAAACGATTGTGAGTGAAGACCCTTGATTAACACTGAGTATGTCAGAGTAGAAACACAACTCATAACCCATTATGTCCAATCTTGAGAGAAACCAAAGGTTGCCATCATATTTGACCAAAAGCTCCACTCCACCCTATCATAAGCCTTTTCCATATCCAATTTTATGAACATTCCGCTATTACCATATTTTTGCATTGAATGGATTGCCTCGTGATCTAGAACCACACGATCCAAGATTTTCCTACCCTCTATAATACCCCCTTGCTCCAAGGAGTTAATTCTATGTAGAAGAGGTTTTAGCTGCTCAACCATTACCTTAGTAATTATTTTATATATGAAATTGCATAAGGCAATAGGTCTATAATATGAATTATGCATCCCCTCCTCCCCTTTTAGAATTAAGGCAATGAAAGTATGATTTAATATTTTAAGCATTCTTTTACTACCTTTGCACTCCTCTATAATAGCCATTACATCCTCATCGAAGTTGTAAAAAAAATCATGGTTCCAAAATTTTATAGCATTGATTACTCAATTAGTTTATGACATAACATATTTTTAGGTAATTAAAATTAAGTCCAACACTTCTTTATGTTTAAATATATATTTTTATTTATCATGTTATTGGAATTTAAAACAATAATGCTAACATGTGTTTTTGAATCTATAGGATGAGAAAATGCATGGAGATGTAGCTAATACTATAGATTGTTTTATGAAAGACAATCCTAGAATATCAATGGAATTTGCCTTAAGTTACACAAATAGTCTTGGTGATGGCTATTCAGAAGAATTAAATTGGGAATTTCTAAAATCATGTCATATTTCAGCTTCTTGTAAATCTTTTTATTTCAATATTGGAAGAGGTTTGTTCTTCCTTTATAATGATAATGATGGTATAACTAATTCTCATAAGGTGATAAAAGATGTAATAGAATTTTTTTTAATAGATCCCATAAAAATATAAATATTGGATATATTTATTGATATATGTATTAGGTTTAGAGGAGAAATAAGTGCTACTTTGTCCATCATGGTAGTTAGGTTTCAAATACACCTTTGTGGAGCTATCTCATCTCTGATATTATTTTTTCTTTGCCTATTTGTTTTGTGGATCCACATTATTGTTTTTTGTGTTGGCAATGTTTCCTTGTGGTGTTTATGTTTATATTTTATGTCCTTTATTTCGAGTTAGGATGGTTGTTTTACACATCTAGGTTTTATGGTATTTTTCCAATGGGGGAGTTGATGTAAAATGTTAAGGGATTCCTTTCAAAACTCTCCTTTCATAATATTATAGAATAATAATAATTGTGTATGGATATGCACATATATATGTAAAATAAAATATTGTATTTTGAATACTTATTTAATCTATGCAAATTGTTATGTCCTTTTTAAAATGCTATGAATGAATGTATTTTTAAGTTTAATCTAAAGTATTTATTTATATATATATATTATACAAGTATGTAATCATAAATAAAAAAACTAAACTATTATTTTGTGAAAAATAATTTGAAAAAATTATATTAAAACAAAGATCATTTATAATTTGGGATGAGACTTCTCCCATACTTAGCCAAAGAGAACACATGTTTATAGTGATAAAAAAAGATTTGCAATGGTGTTGGATCTCCTAAACCATATTTCTACAATAGGTGTTCACATGTTTACAACTATAAAAGAAGATTTACATTGGAGCACAAATATCCTAAACCATATTTCTGCAATGGTTGTCCAAATTACCTAAACATTGGATTTTCTCACCAACCTGCCTAATCATCTCATCCTCAACAGCCATGTTACTGTGCCACTGAATCCCTACCTTCTTCTCAATGCCCATATTAGCCAGGAATTCTGTCACTTTATTTAGATCTCTACACACATAAATTAGAATCACATCATCTAATTCCCTCTACAATTCCTTAATTTGAGTGATAAGAATCCTCAACCTCCATGTCTTGAAAGTAAAGTCCCTCATGCAATATAGAGCTCCTACCATTATTTGAGAATTTGATTCTAGGATTATCCTCTTGTAACCTTATTTTACTATCCAAATAGAAGCATATTTGATATCTAAGGCTTCCTCTTCATTGTTCATAGCCCTTCACAAGCCTTGTAGTTCCCAATAAAGCATTATCCCAACATGATTCTAATCAATTATTCTAATTCTAGCTCTATCCGGATTGCCTTTTGTAGCTCCATCAATATTAATTTTAATCCAACCTTCTAGGGGTGGTTTCCAACTAGCTCTATCCTACACCTCTTGCATTTCAACTTCTTTCTCCATTGTCCCTATAATATCCAGAGTTTCCTCTTTAGCATATACTACCACAGTTTCCATGACTTTGCTCCAAATGACCTACCAAACTCCATCTAAAGATGAAAAGGTTTCTCTAAAAATTCTACCATCTCTCCAACCACACTTTCTACAAAATGAAGTTTAATCCAATATACCAATGAATACAAATAACTTTAGATTTAAATCTACCCCTCTTCCATCTTTCCCAAATATCAATCTGATTCAAATCACCATTAACTCAAATTTTATAAGATAAAAATTATCTCTTCTAGACCTAGCGTGGGAATAGGCACTCAAATATAAAGTGGTCAGATACAATCTTGTAGAATAAAACAAATTGAGATGGACCAATGATTCCCCTATGTATAATATTATCAAAAGTGAGAATTCCATTATGCATGAACTATCAAGTAAATAAAATTACTTTCAATCAACCCTTGGACTACCAAATATTTCTCTAATCCTCAACTTGATATGCATGAGTAGGAGGTTTTGGAAAGATCTTATCATATCCATCCTTCACTGTGTAGACACCAAGGCTCCCATAGCCCCAAGATAATTCATCCTCATCAACTCAACCTGTGAGAAATCTTTCTACTAATATTTTAGTCATGATGGATATCAATTCTAGAGGGATTAAAATATGTCACTCATCCAACTTCTTAAACTGATTAAAATTATAATCCCCAACTGCCTAGTGTTAAAATAAATTTCAATTTGGACCCATCCCCTAGTTTTCCTGGTTGTTTTTATTGTTTGTAATTCAGGTAATTCAACAATTATAGGTGGGTATTGGTCCCATGAATCTATCAAAAATTGTTCCTTCTCCCCTCTCCCCACTTTACAAGATAATCCATATTTCACTACCTGAGATCCTAACTTAAGATCTTGCCACACTAAGATCCATTACCATACAAAAAGAAACAACCCACCTCATTTGGGTTTACCTGTCCCAAATATTTACTAGTTAAAATTTTACTGAATAAATAAGTTGGTTGGGAAATCCACCTCCAGTAAAGGTTTCCAGCCAAATATTTATTATTTAACTTTGATATTCTCAATCTCAAAACTCCTTTTACCTTGGGTTGACTTAATTTATCCCAACCTACTAAGGCCCATTTCCTCTCTCCTTTTACTCCTTCACAAAAAAAAAAAAAGTCTAGCCATCTTATCCAACTATTTCCTTATGGTATGTGGGGCAGCAAGGATAGAAAATTTATAAATTGGCATGGCCTGAATGACTGACTATAAAAAATTTAATCTACCCCCATAACTTAACCATTTATGAGATCAATGATTAATTATTTCCTTTATACAAACCAAAATATTTCTTTAGACATATATTTTTAGTTTTTTTAAATGCAAAGGTACCCCCAAGTATACCATTAAGAAATAAGTCCTTGTGAATCCCAAGATCACTAAAATTTTGTCCTAAAGCCTTTTATAAAGATTTAAAAATAACACTTTGGATTTTTTTTATAGTTGACAACTTGGTTTGTGGCCCTAAGGTAGACATTAAGTGTATCTCTAATAATTCTTGCTTCCCTAAAGTTCGCCACTCCCACCAATCTTGTGTCATCCACAAACTACAGGTGAGTCAAAACTTACTCATCCACCTTGATACCTATTAGCAAAACTTGTTGTATTCTCCTCAAGATGATTCTACCCAAACTTTTAGTCAACATGAGAAAAATATAGGGGGAACAAGGATCTCCTTTATGAATGCCTCAAGTAGCTCCAAACGATTGCGATGGAAGAACCTTTATTAACATTAAGTGTGTCAGAGTAGAAACACAAATCATGACCCATTCTATCCAATATTGAGAGAAACCAAAGGTTACCATCATCTTTGACAAGAAGATCCACTCCACCCTATCATAAGCCCTTGATATGTCCAATTTTATAAAAAATTCTATTACCAATTTTTGTATTATTGCCTCCTGAGCTAGAACCATGCCATCCAAGATCTGCCTACCCTCTATAAAACCCCCTTGATCTAATAATATATTTCTATGTAGAATAGGTTTTATCCACTTAGCCATTACCTTGGTGATTATTTTATATATGATATTGCATAATCTAATAGGTCTATAATATGAAATATGCACCCCTCCCCTTTTGGAATTAAGGTAATATAAGTATTATTTAATGCTTTAAGTATTCTTTTACTACCTTTGGACTCATCTATAACAACCATTACATCCTCCTCCAAGTTGTCCCAAAAGGCCTTAAAAAACTCAATTGGAGAACCATTTAGACCTGGTGTTTTTTTAGTGCTCATTCCAAAGGATACTTTCTTTAGTTCCTCTCTATCAATGGGTTTAAGTAGGGCCTAATTTTCTTCTTCAGAGATAACAGAGGGTATGATAGAAATAAATTATTTTTGAGCCTCTTCATCTTGCACCATACTTTCCTTAAATTTTTTAGAAAAATAATCCATTGAATGGAAATGCATACCTAGAATTGTATCAAAGGAGTGTCTATTATCATCTTGAAGAGATTCCATGTTGTTCATTTGTCTCCTAGCACAAGAAGCTTGATGGAAAAATTTGGTATTTTTATCACCCTCTAATAACCAGGTGGTTCTTGCTCTCTATTTCTAGAAGGTCTCCTCTTGGTTGTTAATATCCTCAACCGCTTTATGCAATGCATCATCCTCTTGTTTGAGTTGTTCTGTAATTTTTCCTTCCCTAAATTATTTTTGAACCTCATTCGATTTGGCCACCAATGGAGCTCTTTGGACCTAGAAGTTTTTCTTGTTAGCTCACCTCCATTATTTTAGTTGATCTTTGACATAATAAAGTTGTTTGTGGAATCTAAATATTGCTGTCCCATATGTTGTGCGGCCCTATTTCCACCGTTATGGAATTTTATTTTGAAGTTCCTCTTTTTGTAACTAAAAGTTTTTAAATTTAAATGGTTTGTGATGTTACACTATCTTGATCCTCGCTCACACAAAATGGGAAAGTGATTTGAAATTGGACCCTCAAAAATCTGAAATTTTATATTCCATTTCACAAATGCCTCCTTTGAAACCAAAAAATGATCTAACTTCACCTTCCTTCTATGTGGCTCCCTCCTCTCATTATTCGAAGTATAGTTGGTTCCAGTGCATTTAATATCCACCAAGTGTAATTCTTGGACTTGGGAAATCATAATTCGATCCCTTGGGTCCAATATTAGGGTTCCCACTTCCTGATCTCTAGAGGATAATTTAGAATTAAAACCCTAGAAACAATCCAATCTAACTCTTCCCTTGAGACTCTCATGTTATGCATAACTTTTCATTGATGCATCTGACCATCTAGGTTTTGAATCCCATAAAAATTTATGATTAAAACTTGTTCAACTATCACATTGTTCCTAAAATGTGATGTGAGGACACCCCTCCAAGCTATATGTTCTATTGTAGTCCATTCAAGAGAGTTACAAAAAGTAACTATCCCCCTTGAGACCCTTTGGGTATCCACTTCCATATGACCAACACCTCTCCAAAGTCTATTTACTATTTTAAACATTAGATCCAATGATATTTTTTTCTCTTGGATAAGAAAGAAATTTGTTTTACATTTTTCTACAAGTATCCGAGCAACATATTGATGGGTTCTACTATTTGAACCCCTAAAATTCTATGATTGTATAATCATTGGTTACCTTGAGAGTAGTAAAAAACTATTGGCCACATCGATCCTCTAGTGATTAGTTTATCTCCTTGAATTGCTATGAATTCCTTATTTGATTTTCAACCAACTCCTTCAGAGATGATATTTTTTATCTCTTTTCCACTTTATTTATCCCTAGAGTTTACCTTTCAATGTTATTTTATGCTATACCCATGATGGCATCCTTAATTATCGACTACTCTTGGTTATGCACTATTAATGCTCTTGCACTCTCTTGGTTATGCACTATCAATGACCATGCACTCTCTGATTATGGTAATTCACTACACTTAATTACTTTCTCTAGAATGGGAGGAGGTGAAAGAGGGGTTTGAACATGGTTGTTATTGTTTACATTATTCTCATCGACTCCTTCCATAAATTGTTTTTCTTCTTGGTACATCAGTGTCTTAAAGATATTGTACCTATTAGAGGGCTTGATTTGGGTTTTCTCTTTACCATATTTTTTCTTTTGCCTTATCCTTCTTTTGTACTATTCAAAACTGTCTCCCTATCCATATTTACCCTAAGAAATATTGGTTGTTTCTTTATTGATTATTAACTTACCCTCCTTAGGAATATTTGATATTCCTAGAGGATCCTCCATTTTTATGTTCATATTATTTGGGTAGGAACGAGCCAAATGCCTATATTTATGGTAAAATATACACTTGAAGGGTAATGCATCATAATCCAATTGTTGAATCCAATAAAGTCCTGCAATTTCAAGTTCAACCTCTACCGACAAAGGCTAGCTAAGATCTATTTCCATGCTTAATCTTGAATAAATGGTTGTTTTTACTTCTATTGTGTCTTTGGAAACACCCAAATATCTTCCAAGAGAATTATTTATAATTTCCAATACCTTCTCACTCCATAACTTCATTGGAAGTGCATACAAATAGATCCAAATAGGGACAGTAGTGGGTTCAATTCGAGGATCAAATCCCACTCTCCATGACTAAATAAATAATCCTACAAAACCATGATTCCTATTTTATGATTCAAAATTCTTATTTCTATAAGCAAGTTAATTAAAAATAACAATCATATATCCATTGCTAATAAACCATAAATAATACTCACAAAGAGTCTCATAGTTTTGTCAGGCTAGGGAATGCAAAAAAATTAGGGTAGGGTGAATACCATAAATTTACAGATCAAATCATGACTGGATCTATATAAAATAGTTTATTCAACTATCCTTTGATCAATGACAATATTTGACCTTTATTTTGATTGTGGCAAGCATCCATTAAATTGTTGAGATGTTGATCTACTTCCAATAGCCGTAAAGATCATTTTTAATACAATTTTTTGTGCTTCTTTAGTCTCTATTAGATATTTATCCTTTAACAAATCTGCAAAATCACTATGTCTCACTAAAATGTGATCTATAGGTGTCCCCATTGGGCCCTTCTAGGGAAAAAATATCATATTCAAGCCCACAATAACCAAAAATATCTTTGGATACCCAGCTAATACCCTAGTTTTCTCTTCAAGAGCTCAATTTTATTTCAACATTTTATTATATTGTATTATATTCAAAATGAAGAAATTTTTTTAAATCACTACATTAATGTTGAAATCTTCTTAAAATCAAAGCATAATGCACTATATATCAATTTTATTAATGTTAATAACAATGTGTCTCTATGTAGCAACTTTGGTAGGTAGGATATGAAAAAATAAACTTATTTTCTCTATGGATCATCTTTAAAACTATAGAATATGAAAATATCTTGGAATTATAACTTTATAATAACAATAATTTTCAAAATCAATAAATTGTACTAGAGTAAGATCTCAAACTTATCCATAAATTTTACTAGTCTAAACAAGTGTAAGGAGTGAAAGAGCATCTCCTTTAACTTTCTTGCTCTATATATTACAATAAATTCAGAGAATTGAGTGTTCTTATATAATGAACAGTAGAAAGGAATATGTTACGTTTAGGGAATCTATAATTTGTAATAAATATTTTCTACTTAAAGAAAGTAATTCTTTTTCTAATCATAAGGAATAGGTGTGCGAGAATATTGATCTAGGAAGTAGATGAGTCGCTAAAAATATTCTAAGGATGATATAATTGAGCATAAGTCATAGAGTTAATATATGAATTCATTGGATACAAGGCAATTTTTCATAGCTTAAAAAATGGATCAAAAGGAAGTACAAATTGAGTTCACATTATTCAATGAATTTCCTTATGAAATAAAATTTCTCATCATATTTTTTAGTTTAAAATTTATAGATAGGTGATGGACCATAATTTGTATACTTTCATACTAACCTATGAAGGTGTAGGTTTTGAGAAAAATTAGTAAAAATATGAGAAATCATGTAGGTGGTTCTCACTTCTGGGAGAGAAAGGAATCTATGTTTTTGTGGACATGTTGCTATCGATATTTCAAAATCATATTATTTAATGCCCTCATTTTCATGGAACATTTTGTACTTGATTAAATAAGTTGATGTTATTATTTGTATATGATTTAAAAGTCAATTTATATGTGATATAAAATTAATATATCTAATGTTAATTACTTTTTACATGATAATTTATGACCTTAATGTTGTGCTTAACTCCATATGAAGTGGAATTGAATGTTATGAGCTAGTTCTCTTTTATTTTGACCAGATTGTAATACATATGATATCAATTTAAAAGGATACTTTGAGGAAAATATTCTAACATTTTAATATATATCTAAACAAAATATTGTCTCTCTGTAAATGTGGCAATAAAGTTTCGAATGCTTTTATACAATATAAATAAGTGTTTAACTCCCTAAGAATTATTATGACAGTTTCTTGGTTAAATTTGAAAAGGTATAGTTTTATGTGGTTTCATGTAACGAGCATAGACATTTGTGGTACAATTTTTCATGCATCCACAACTTATAATTTTTCTATTTTAATTGATATTTTAACTTGTTTATGATAAAGGATTCAAATTGGTGGATCTATAATTAATACCCATAAATTAATGTTTTTTTTTCTTCTAATATTAAACTTTTGTTTCATTATATTTTAAGTTTTATTTATCTACTTCCTTATATCTTACATATAAGCTTAAAATCATAGGGAGAAATAGTCATAATATGTACCACTAAATATAAGCCTTTACCATAATCCATATAACTTAAAATTATTTAGAAATCTAATTCTACTTATTGAGAATCAACTAATAGGGAGAATAAGAGTGAAATAATAAAAAATGATTGATATGTCACATGTGAGTATGTTGTAGATCATATCTAGGTAAATATTTAAAAGATAGAAAATCAACTTTGGCAAATACATTACAAAATGTTCAAGATACCATACTTCAAATATCTAACGACTTGAGAGAAAACCCCAATTTTATGCATACATTATCTTACATTGATGACCCTAAAATTAGTAGCAATGAGACAAATATTCATTACAAGTTAGTGGTTGGGTTTCCTGAGAAGTTGCAAGGGTACTTTTCTATAGATGGATATAGTAGTTGTGCTCAAAATCAATTACAATAGTTAAATTAAGGTATTAAAATATATAAAGTTCTAGATGAGTGTAATATATGTTTTAGGGATTTGACAAATTTGGATACTTATAATGATTATCCAAGCCTACTCGATATCTATGTAGTAATAAATCATATTTTGAGAGTTTACAAAAAAAAAAAATCAAATGGTATATGTAGATAAATATGAAATCTAATACGCAACTCTCATCATTGAGTGAATTGCATGCTAATACAAATAATTTTTTTAAGATAAATATAGATAAAGTCATCACAAGAGGATTTTATATTATATTGAAGTTTGATGCACCATATTTACTAAAATTTGATCATTTCTTCAAGTTTGATAACAAAATAAAATTCCTTTAGATGGCCTAGATATTCAAAGCTATAACCAATTTGATGTAATCATTACATCTAACATATATATTTATCCACTGGCTAATGAAACCTCCAACTATGTGTCCTAGAAACATTATTTAATCTAAGGTAGATTCGGACACCATAACATTGAGAAGATGTAAATACCCAGGAAACTTGAATTCTAAGAACAATCACAAAATAAATACATGCATAGGATTGTCATTGACTATGGGAGGAAAAATTATATTCCAAATGGTGAGGTTAGGCATAGAGACCCATAGGTTATCTAGGAAGTCACGGATTGGTTTCCTTCCCTAAATACATGATGAATGATGACATTGGTGGAAGAGCTTAGAAAAATCTTCACCTCAAAGATAAAATTGAACATATTCTAAGATGTTGGTTGGGTTCCTACAAAGCTTCTAATAATGTTCATAGAGTCATATTCGATAATAAGGTTAGGGTAGTTAATTTGGACAGGAGAGATAGACCTTGGAAGAGGGCTTGAACTTTAAAAAAATTATTGGTTTAGATGTCGATATTTTTGGCAAAGACTAGCAAGATCTTATTTGTATGATCTCTAAAGATATCTACTGCTCCAATTAGATCTGGGTTATCCTTGGAAGAACCATAAAAATTAAACTTGATCCATACAAAGGGTGGAGGAAGCCACTTGATAAGTGAGTGATCAACCACAGAAGTGGGAGAGGAAAAATTACCATAAGGGAGTTGGAGGGACTTAGCTAATTGAGCTTCACTCGATGACGTCGACCACCTAGTACCCTGAGTAATAGAGAGATTTTTAGCTACCGCATGGATAACTCTGAAGATAATATAGTTGATATCATTGATGGAGTTATTGAAGGCTCTAGAATTTTGCTCATGACAAAATTCCCATAATAAATGGAGGATATAGAAGGTCCAAAAGGTTTTAGCATGGAAAATTTTAAAGGGATTAGGACACTAAAAATAGAGGTCATTAAGAGAATAGGAAGGAACCCAAGTGATACCCACAGTGGAAAATATGGAGCAAATAACTTTTATCTAGAAAGGATAGGAGAGGAAAATATGTTGGGCGGATTCACACTCTTTCTTGCAAAGGTAGGAATAGTTAGGAATGTGGAGCCCTTGAATCTGGAGATTTGGAATGAAGAGGAATTTTTCCTAAACAATAAGACAAAAGAAAAAATAGACTTTGGGAATAAGGTTTCAGGAATGTTTTTTTTTGGTCGATTCGCCCCAATTTTATAATAATTTGACCATTTTAAGTTTAAATTTTCAACATTACCCCTAATAATAGTGAACCTTCTACATGTGTTTTGAAACTATTCACCTAGATTTTGAAACCGATTTGCCAAATTTTTATAAATATATTTTGGGGCCGACCCCTTACGCATAACCCTGGACCAAGGTGAACCCTGCAAGGGGTTTTTCACTAAATTAAAAAAAAATCTATGGTTTAATACATTTTTGTTTGCAAAAGTATTTAAATAGAATATTTATAATATATTCATCAGTTCAAATTTTTATTTTTATTTTTTATTATATGAGTAGTATAATAAATATATTTGAATCTTACATCTTGTTTTTACATCAACAATAGTGATATGACTTCAGCAATATGATTTGTCATGATATTTCCATTTTTTTTAATGGACGCTTATCTTTCTATTGAGATATTGGAGCAACTTGATTTTCTAATATCATTATTATATCATTTATTACTCGATTAATTTATGACACAACTAATTTTCAGGTAGTTAAAATTAAGTCCAACACTTGATGTTTAAATGTGTTTTTTGATTTATCATGTTATGGCAATTAAAAATAGTAATGCTAGCATGTATTTTTGAATCTATAGGATGATAAAATGCATGGATATGTAGCTAAGACTATATATTGTTATATGAAATACAATCTTGGAATATCAACGAAAGTTGCCTTGAGTTATGCAAATAGTCTTGTTGATGGCTATTCAGAAGAATTAAATTAGAAATTTCTAAAATCATGTCATATTTGAGCTTCTTATATATATTTTTATTTCAATAATAGAAGACGTTTGTTCTCACTTTTTAATGATAATGATGGTATAACTAATTCTCATAAGGTGATAAAATATGCAATAGAAAATTTTTAATAGATCCCATACAACTATAAATATTAGAGATATTTATTGATATATGTATAAGGTTTAGAGGAGAAATAATTGTGTATGGATATGCACAAATATATGCAAATTAAAATATTTTATTTTTAATACTTATTTAAAATATGCAAATTGTTATTTCCTTTTTAATTGCTATGAATGAATGTATTTTAAGTTTATTATAAAATATTTTGTTATATATATTATACAAGTATGTAATCATAAATTAAAAAATCTAAACTATTGTTTTTTTTTTAAATTACATTGTATTATATTCATAATTATATAAATTCTCGGTTGATTCCATCCTTAGAGGCCCCAAGAGGTAAATTTGAGATCCATGTGTTTGCTTTCCTCAAGTTCCATTTCGAGCATCCTAGCCCTCTGCGCCTTAGGTTGAAAAATCCTCAATAAAATGGTCTTCCCCACCTAATGAATGGCTTAAGTTCAATTTCAATGGAGTAGTCAAATGCAATCCAAGTAGAGATAGAGGTAATGGCATTATCAGAGACAATCAAGGGAAAATCATCCTAGCTTTCACTAAGAATATGGGCATTCAATCCAATAATGTTGTTCAAGCCAAAGCATTTTGCTTGGGCCTTTCAATTATAGATGACCTAAATCTTGAGAACCTCATCATCGAAGGTAACTCAATGAATGTTATCAATTATATCAAAAGGATCCAGGCCCTAATGTGATGTGTTGCCAATATCACTCATGAGTACGAAAGGTTCCTTAGAAAAATAAAAAATATTGTAATCCAGCATGTGTACAATGAATTGAACCATGCTACAAACATTCTAGAAAATTGGTGAGTTTCAGAAGATTCCTTTCATGTTTGTAATAATAATTTCCCTCAAAACGTCATTTCCCATGCTAAAAATGAAGGAAATTTTCTTCTTTAGTGTTATTTTTGGACCAAGTTGGTCACCCAAAATGTATAGAATATTTTCCATAGGTTGTCCTTTTTGTCATCAATTGTATACTAACAAGGTGGCTAATTTCATCTTCCATTTTTTCCACTCGATCTATGTTAGCATAATCCTTGTCATTCAAGTTTGTATTAACTTTGATCCAACCAATATGACTATCCTCATCACTGATGATGTCAACCAAGTATGTGTTAGCTTTGACTTGGCTAAGTAAACCATCTTTAATGTTTGTAGAGTCAGTCTCAACCTAGCCAAATCAACTATCCATGCCACCTATAACTCCCATCATAATCATGAGTTCAAGTCTACTTTGCTTCACCCCAATTTTTTAATACTACTTCTCAAAAGAATTGATAGCCTCAACCTTTGTGATCACATACAATACTCCAATCCGGAAAATGATTTCTTGGATTAGCAGTGGCATCCATGTTTTACCAATAATTTTTTTTGGAAGTGGATTTGTTTCCCTGGTGATCATTTCTAATGGTGCAATCAAACCATATTACTTTTTCAACCAAGTCAAAATTTCCACTATCTCACATGGCATTCTTGTTTTGTGATTGATCTTGTTGACAATGGATCTTTGTTCAATGGTTTGTGTGCCAACATTCCTCCATAGAATTGTCTATCAACTTGTGTTATAACCCATTGAAAATATATGAATTAATGAATTTCACACCTTTTCCAAATTGGAGACTCTTTTGATTTTTGCCAGCTTCAGTGTTAATCATTGCTTTACTAGTATTGGTCAATAAAATATTGCCATAATCCTAGCTCATGTGTCAAGGCACATTAGGATTCATTTTTTATATTGGATCACGATGATCCCCACCATCGATGGTATGCATGTCTAGGTTTTTCTAGCCCTTTACATTTCTAGATATCTAGTTAAATTAATTTTACATGGAGGTATCTGCACCTTGAGTTTCTTTATGAATTCTCACCAAACTATAATGGCATTACTTGAACCTTACACTCTACAATTGGAATTCAGTGTCGAAGCAATCCTGAACAGGCATGGGTTTATGCCCTTTCTTAAAAAAATTAATGGTGCAGACCCTGAGTTAACAATGGATTTTTCCAAGTCATGGAATAATGGATGGGTTTCTATTCATGGGATTATCTTCAAGGTGACTAATCACATTCTCACAGAGGTGATGAATCTCCCCAATGATGGGGATATCATTCACTAGGATAGACATTCCCTCACTATTGAAATTCATTATTTCAACAAGAGGATAGCAAAGTAAAATTAAGGGATCATAATAATTGGGCTTCCCACTTTGTGGGATAGGGTCCTAGAACCAATAATGTAGTACTATATTATATATGAGGTCAATATTCTCCTTAAATAGATTTTTTGAATAATCTAATGGATATAATAGACATTAATATCCCTAACTACTTCGTGAGATCAATAAAAAATTTATGGAGAGTCTTAGGGATGATTCATCGACCCACTCAAAGCATATGTGTTTTCATATCATTTTGTATAACCAACACTTCCAAGAGTATAAGGTTGAAGAAAATGTATCAAGGAAGACCAAAATAAATTGTAAGATCAAAGACATTTTGGAGATGTCAATGAGCATCCAGTAAAAGGCTTGGAGAGCCTTACTAAAGAAATCATCAAAGGAGAACTCATTAGAGAAATTCACTATAGAAGATAGTGAAATATTTGGGACAATTATCATCATACGACAACAAGCCCAAAAGAAGAAGAAGAATTTGGTAAGGAGTTCCAAATATCATAAGACCTCAAGATATTCAAAATCTTGAGAAGAATATCTTGCTTAAAGTTAGAATTCGACAAGAAGACTTGAAGATAGAAGAATCCTACCAAAACCAAGATATTTGAATATTACCTATCATAGAAAGGAGGTACCATTTTAGATACAAAGACTTCTTCAAATATACAAAAAAAGTAGAAGATTACTAAAAGGATCAAATAAAAAAAACCTAAGCTTGTAAAATAAATTTTAAGACCACTTTTTGGTGAAGAAGAAACTAAGAAGCAAGATCCTACTCAAAGTAGCAACTTGGTGATCTTAGACACCAATATCTACATCCTCTATAGAAGCTACAAAAGAGCAACAAAATATTTCAAAAAGGTAAGAAACTATTGGTGCAATTAGATTATTTAATTGTATTACTTATTAGATTTTTTAAAGCACCTTAATTTAGATTAGAGTTGCAAAAGAGAAAAATTGAATTACAGTCTTCAAAAGTGCAAAAGGGAAAAGTTCCTTTTAAGGTTCATTTGCACATTATATTTGGATTTGATTAGATTACAAAATTACAACTATCTATCAACTACCGAATATCTACTTTGGAAAAAAAACAAGACTAGTTCCTACAACTTTATTTGTAGTAAAATTGTAGAATAACTCTTGAAGATTCATTTCAGATTATTCTTAATTAGTTACATTAAATTGATTAAGTGAACTTACAAGTTATTTTTAGAGTTTATTGGAGTGATAAGGTGTGATTTTTAGTTCATTAAAAGTGAAATATTAGTGGGTTTATTTGCACTACTATATTACTCTCAAAAAGCTTAGTGTTTGTGTTCTTGAGAAAGGCACAAAATCATATTAGCATCAAGTTTCTAAAGACACCATTAGTGCACCAAAATCTGCAACTTTTAGTGGCCAAATTAAGCCACCAAAAACATATCAATCCTCCAAGTTTTGGAGAAGAAAATAGCAAATAACTAAAATCAGAAAAGGAATATTTAAAATTTGAGACTTGGTGAGTCTCAAATCAAAAGCATTACAGGGTTAGTTGCAAGGTGAAAGTGCAAAAAGTTACACAAAAGAGAATATTCTATCTACACCATTATAATCTTGGTATTGTTATAAAATTATCCAAGAAAAAAAGATAAAGGTGTATATTTTAATAAGACCACCTCAAATCCCGCATTGCATTCAAAATTCTACCATAAAAACTAAAAAATCAGATTTGCAAAAAAGCAGTGCAAGAAGATTTCTTATAACAAAAATTTATTACATTATTGTACATCATTCTAATCAGTTGTATGTAAGTCTTAGATAAAAATATAGAGTTCCTTAATGACACATTATTATAGTCAAGAATAGCTGAATAGAAGTCCACTCCAAGCATATAAAGGAAGCCTCTCAAAAGGCTCACAATTACTCCATTTTGGATAGCTAAACCTAAAAGCAAAGAAGACACAATACAAATTAAAGAAAGTGCATTACATCCAAGGTAATGTCATCTACAAAGGAGCATACCAAATAGGTTAAAAAATAAGGGAAATAATAGAAATCCATGTACATCCAAGGAGATATATCAAGGCACCACCAAATCTCCATGAAGGCACCACCAAATCTCTACTAAGGCACCACAAAAGCTCCACCAAAATATACTCAAAAGCCTCCAAAAGCATTAGCCGAAACCACCTCATCGAACGTTCACAATAAAGAAATAATTGGCCAAGGCACATTGCTAATAATAAGATTTTCCAAGGCACGTTGAGAGGGCATTATGTAGAAGACTCATGCACAAGGAGGTGATGACACTTGTTATCTAAAGATAACCCTAAAAACTCTCACACAAGCCCCCACATAAGTGCCCATCCATTACAATATTGACCAAGGAGCGTTACACAAAGGAGGTTGGAACATTAGAAACAAAATGGACACTTGGAATGGAAAATAATGAGTGCTCATCTTAGAACATAATGTTCCTTTCAGACCTAACATAAGGTTTAAAAGTGGATATATGCATCATCAGGAATGAGTGAGCTGAGGTTTAGCGGGTGCGGTGGGAGTGAGGGTATAAATTTTTTTGGAAGGAACCTCATCCAAGGCTGTAGAGGTAGAGAAGGTATGAAAGGGACGGGTAGAAACCTCAAGCATGGATCAAGTGAGGATCCAGAGGAATGCGGTCAAGATACAATAGATTTGGAGGCAGGCATCATGCGGGGCCCTGAACCTCCTCAGAAAGACCTCAAAAAAAAAGATACGAAGGACAATGCGGGGCCCAAGAAGTGACTGTCATTTTTTGAGACTCTTAGAGGAAAAATAAAGGAGGTTCTCTCTCTTACGCCCCTAGTTCTTGTAAATAATAAAATTTTAGCCCTGACAAGTTCCATGAGCCCTTTTATTTCAATGGAAGAATTCTCCCTGGTAGGCAATTTTTTGGGAGGTAGGTCGAACATGGAGACTATCATGGCTTGGGCGACGGGTAAATGGTGACCATTAGGTAGCTTGGAGTTGGTAGATCTAACTCAAGGGTTCTTCATTATACATTTTAATAATATGGAGGATGCTAACTGTATTTTAACAAAAGGTCCTTGGTTTTTGGGCAAAATGAGCCTTTGTATCAAACGATGGAATGAAGATTTTGACTCTAAAAGCAAAATATTATCATTGCCCCTATTTGGGTTATCCCAAGTCTACCTACCCAAATATTCAATAAATATTAGCTATAGGGCATAGCCAAAACTATAGGGGACCTGATCTCCATTGACCATGTGACCTTGGCTAGGACAAGGATGACTCATGCACAAATCTATGTAAATGCTAATTTGGATAATGAATTTCCAAGGTTTGTGGAGCTAGAGTATGGAGAATACTATAAAAAAAATCGATAGAATACAAGAACAGACTAGTATTCTATGCAAAATGCAAAAATTAAGAAAATCTATGCAATCAGTGTCCTAACCTGGCAATGAATAGAGAAAAGCAGAAGTAGGAAATGATAGACAAAGAAAATTTGAGGAGTTTCCCTGGCAGAGGCAATTTCAATTAGGCAAAATATGTCTACCAAAAAAATAAAAGAGAGGGTGTAGCGTCCCAAAAATACAAAGGAAAAAAACAAGTTGTTGGAAACAAAAACACTCAAGTAAGTTCCAATCCTCTAGTTTCAAATAAATTTTTAATTCTATCCAATATGGGAGTAGGAGGATTATTAGAAGACATGGAATCCCAGAACCTTCGATCTAACCTTTTTGAATCTCTAGAATCCCCATCCAAGTTAGGATCCTCAAACCCTAATGTTGAAAATATTGTAAGCCCCGTGGGCATCACAAAGCCAAAATCTAATACCCGATATCTAGAATCCCCATCCAATTTGGGATTCTTAAACCCCAATGTTGAAAATACTTCAATCCAATTGGGCATCCCAAAGACAAACCCTAATGCTAAAGAACTTAGGAAGAAAGTTGAGGCATTGGAAAATATAACATCTCATCTCTCTAACATCATCACTAGGATCTAGGTGAATCCTACTAAGGGGTCATCCTGTAGACCAAGGGAATACAGGAAAAAATGAGAAGATTTGGATTTAGGGGTGGAGATATGTGAAACTCTTCAGACTAAGGAATATGACAGTCTGGTTCTGCAACTAATTACCTCCCCCTAGTTTAGTCCTAAAAAAACCAGGAGCACTGTGAAGTATCCTATAGATTTTGGCAGTGAAAAAAGAAGAGGGATAATATCAAATGTTGAGCATAAAAAAATTAAAACTGATAATGACATTGCCAATGGAAAATAGACAACCTTGTTTCAACAGGTTATTTCGGGTTCTGAATACAACAAACTAGGAAAACTCCCTCAAGGTAGGGAGAGAGGAAGAAATCCCAAACAATATAAATGAATTTCTTCTCATGGAACGTGAGAGGCCTCAATGGCCTGCCCAGACATAGGGAAGTCAATACAATAAGAAATCAAGTGAATCCAACTATTATCATGTTGCAAGAAACAAAAACTGACAAGATTCAATCGAAAAAGGTAGCAAAAAAATTTTGGAATCAAGGGGAGATGGTTTACAAATTAGCCAGAGGAGCGTCTGGAGGCCTTATGACTTTGTGGGATCCTCGGATAGTAGAAGGCACCATTATTTAGAAATAGGATATGGTTATTAGTGTTTTATTTAAGGAAATAAACAACAACAGGTTGTGTATCCTTTCAAATATTTATGCCCCAACTTCAATTCAAGGGAGAGCTCTACTATGGGAGTACTTAGGCAATCTAAGTGAAATATTCCATAATGTCCCTTGGATTCTGGCTAGGGATTTTAACTATCCTCTTTACCCTTCAAAAAAAAAGGGTGGAAATGGACCACCTATTAGGAGCATGGATGAGTTCAATGACTGTGAACTCCAACATGTTGATGGATGTAAAAATTAGAGAAGTGAATTATACCTAGAGAAATCAGCGGATAGGGTGTCATCTCAGTCTAGAAAGGCTTGATAGGTTTTTTCTATCAAAGGAGGCTACAACTCTGTTCGGTGATTCTACCCTACAAGCCATTCCTAAAATTGCCTCTGATCATAATCCCATTTTGTTGGAGATCCCTAACTCTCTGTCCTTAAAGAAACCTTTCAGATTTCAATCTATGTGGATCAAAAATTCTAGTTTTAGAGATAACTTAATTCAGTCATGGCAGCATCCTATCATGGGTAGTGCAACTTTTAAACTTGCTGGTAAATTAATGTTTGTTAAGGAAAATATTTGAACTTGGAACAAAGAGGTATTTTGGAACCTCTTTGAAAATAAAAAATAGGTTGTTGAAAGTTTGAAGATAATTTATTACAGGATTCAACATGGTGATGCTGACGAAATTACTAGGCAAGAGGAACAAACACAACTAGCAGAGTTTCATAAAATTTTGGCTTGTGAGGAAATCTATTGGAGGAAAAAATCAATGGCTCTTTGGTTGAGATATGGATATTCAAATTCCAATTTTTTTCGCATCACCACACTTAGAAATAGAAGCAATAACAAGATAACAATTTTAAAAAAAGTAGATGGTTCTATTACTCAGGACTTAACAAAAATCAGAAAGGAGGCAGTAACTTATTTCAATTCTATTCTTGGTCAGGAATCACAGTACAATGACGAGGCCAAATATATTCTCTTGCAATCCATTCCTAACATAATAAATGAGGATATAAACCTTAAGATTCTAGCTCCCTTTTCTGATGAGGAGATTAAGGAAGCCTTATTTAGCATGGAGACAGACAAATCCCAGGACCCGATGGCTTTCCCCCTCATTTCTATCAAGATTTTTTGGGACATCGTAAGTGAGGATGTAATTTCTACTGTCATAGAATTCCAAGCAAGCAATCATATCCCAAAATGTCTCAAATCTACTTTTATTTCTCTAATTCCTAAGAAGTAAACCCCTGAATCTATGGCTGACTTTAGGCCAATCAGTCTGTGCAATGTTTCTTACAAGATCCTAACTAAACCCATTGAAAATATAATGAGAGATTTTATGCCCCACATCATAGATCCATTCCAAGGAAGCTCTATCCAGGGTAGTACAATATTGGATGGAGTTATCACAGTTCATGAAGCTCTGCACTCTGCTCATAAGACTAATAGGTCTATTTTTGCCCTCAAGCTTGATATGAACAAAGCATTTGACAGGCTAAATTAGGACTTTCTGATTGCTATCCTCATTAAGTTTGGTTTTCACCACAAATGGGTTAATTTTATCAAAGAATACATTTTTAAGCATGGTTCTAGATTATGGTTAATGGAAAAACTGTTGGTTACTTTCAAATTCATAGAGAAATTCGATAAGGGGACCCTATCAGCCCCATGTTATTCATCATTGTGGCAGAATGTTTAGGCAGAACCATAAAAAATGCTTGCATTTCAAGGCTAATATCAAGAATCAAGGCAACATATCTCACTAGGGTTTTTTCTCACCAAAAATTTGTTAATGATACCCTTCTATTGACTAAGACGTTGGTGGTTGAGGCCAAAATAATTAAATACATCCTACAACTCTATGAGAACACTGCTGGTCAGAAAGTTAATTTCAGCAAAAGCAAGTTATATTTCTTGAACACCCCCATTCAGAGAAATGAAGGATTGTAGAAATTTTAGGGTGTGACATAGAAAACCTCCCCACTTCGTATCTTGGTATTGCTCTTTTCATTGGTTCTCCTAGAAAGTCAATGTGGGACAGGGTTATTTAAAGAATTCAAAAAAAACTTGTTGGAAGAAAGGTCATCTTCTATCTCAAGTAGGAAAGCTGACCCTCACTACGGCCTCTATTCAGAGTATTCCAGTCTATTTCCTCTTCATTTTCAAAGCCCTTGTGAAGGTTTTATAGAAAATTAAGAAACTCTAAAAATATTTTTTATGGACTGGATCATAGGAGAAAAAAAGGATACACCTTGTAGGATGGACCAAAGTGTGCAGATCGAAGGAAAATGGGGGCTTAGGTCTGAGGAGAATTATTCATATGAATTTAGATTTACTAGATAAGTAGGCATGGCACCTCATTTCTGGTGAAGAAAATGAATGGACAACTATTTTCAAATGAAAGTATCTTCAAAATATGGAATTTCTAAGTGACTCAGTTCCAATCAAAGGTTCTGCTTTTTGAAAAACAATTCTCAATTGTAAGTAAATCATCAAAAAAGGTTTAATATGGGTTTTAGGCAATGGTGAGAGGATAAATTGCTAGAATTACAGGTGGGCTAAGGACGAACCACTGATGCAATATCCTAACTTAGCCCAAATCAAAGATATCATAGAAGAACTCATTGGCAAAAAAGTCTTTGATTATATGGTTGAGGACAAAGGCAAAATGAAGTGGAAACAAATAAGGATTCAGGGATTTCAAGTAGAATCAAATGATCTTTGTAACATTATTAGGCAATAGTTTATCCCCATGAGACCCAAGGAAGATCAAGTGACCTGGGCTCCTACGTAAAATGGGCAGTTCACTGTTAAATCAGCTTACAAGCTACGCTGATGACGAGGATTTTATCCTCCAAAAGGACTTAGTTTGGATAAAAAATTTAATTCCAAAAATTGTAGTCTTTTCATGGATGGTTATCCAAGGAATAATTTTAACCATTGATAATATGATGCGTAAAGGTATCACTAATCATTGTTATCTATGCAGGGATAATTTGGAAACCATTTATCACATTTTCTTTGAGTGCCCTTTTTTCTTGACTGTCCTAAGTGGGATTTTTTAGGACTTCATTATTTCTTGGGTTAAACCAGCCATTGTACTTGATTTGTTCGTCCAGTGGCCTTGCCCCTTTTCAAGCCAAAGACTTAGATACATGTGGAAAATTTGTCTCAATCACTATATTTGGAAGATGTGGTTAGAAAGGAACCTTAGAGTCTTTAATGAGTCTATCCATGATCATCAAACTATTATTTCTAGGATCATATTGTTGGCAATTTTGGGTACTTTGAGTACATTGCATTTGGTCAAGTGAATAAGTTGTCATTGATGTCAAGAAGTTTTTTGAAAGAATTTGATTTGATGTAAAATAATGTGTTTTTGATGAAGGTTCTGCTTGACAGGTTCGAAATCAGTAAGTTGGAAAAATGTCATGATATCGCGACATGTTGCATTTTTGCGACTTAGGCAGGACAGACAAAGCTTTTTGAAAAAGTGTCGTGATTTTGCGACATGTTGGAAGAGAAAGAAGAAGCTGGAAAATTATCATGATTTCACGACATGTTGGAAGAGAGAGAAGAAGCTGGCAAAACTGTTGTGATTTTGTGACATGTTGGCAGAGAAAGAGAGCAAGGTGGAAAGTGTCACGATTTCACGACATGTCACATTTTCGCGACTCAAAAAGTGCAGGAAAGTAAAGAAGGAAAAGTGCCACGATTTCGTGACATAATGCAAGGAAGGTTGTACGGATGAAAAAGTGTCACGATTTCGCAACATGATGCAGAAGGGAGAGTCCGCAATGTGAATTGTCGCGATTTCGTGACAAGTTCAAAGAGAGATAAAGTATCTCGAAAATTTTTGTGATTTTGTGACATGCTACAAAAGACTAAGTGAGGACTGTCACAATTTTGTGACATACTGAAAATCTCAAAGTGAGAACTGTCATGATTTCATGACATGTAGCAAAAGGAAGATTTTGAAATAAGAAGCATCGCGATTTCGTGATAGGCTACAAAGAAGTTGTACGGATGCAGAAAGTGTCACAATTTCATAATAGGTTGAAGAGAAAGCTTGCGAATGCAGAAAGTGTTGCGATTTCACGACAGGTTGAGATGGCAGCTTTCAGTTGGAGAAAGTGTCACGATTTCACGATAGAAATAGTTAGCAAGTCTTCAACAGAAGAAGCGTCGTGATTTCATGACGAATTGAAGAAGGAAGAGCTCGAAGGTGAAAGCATCGCAATTTCATGACATGTTCCATTTTCCCTAGTGCAAATAGAAAAGAAGGCCATGAAGAAAAAAGTGTCATAATTTCATGACAGGAGTGAAGATGACATCAGCAAAGACAGAAGTGTCGTGATATCACGACAAGAACGTAGTCAAGGCAGACAAAAGTAAAAGTGTCACGATATCGCGACAACAGCCAAATGAAAGTGTATGGCTACAAAAATGTCATGATATCGTGACATGTGGTTTCACGACAGAAGCTACTGAACCACAAAGGCGGTTGAAGCCGACAAAGTTAAAATTGGGCCAACGAAGATTAGGGTGTGCAGTTGACGGAGTTAGGGTTTGCATTTGCATAACAGTGACTAAGACCAAGGTTTAGATCTTGATTATGTTAGTATAAAAGGAGGGTTGTTTGAAGAGATTTTGTATCGATCGAAGTGTATGTTCGAAGTGCGAATTTCACAGATAGAGTATGAGGAGAAGTTCGATCATCGAGAAGCAGAGTGTAAATTCAATTGAAGTCTATAGAGTGCATTCCATCGAATCTTCTAAGTGAAAGATATTGCGAGGAAGCAGAGTGCATGAAGATCATGATGTTGTGATTGCACAGAGGTGCATAAGTTGATGTTTGATCGAGTGCTACTATGATTGCGTAGAGGTGCAATTTTTAGGACATTTGTGCCAGACCGAAGGACTATGTTTGGTGCAGAACAGAGGAAGTGAACGAGGACATTTGTGCTAAACTGAAGGACTGTGTTTAGTGCAAATTTGAGGACCAGCTTTATAGGTGAAAGAGTTGAAGATAGAGGTCTCCAGCCAGAGTAGGGAAGATAGGTGTCTTTTGTGGATAGATTTCCACTTGCTAAGGGCAGAGGAGGTAGAGGTTTTCTAGAGGATCACTAGCCAGAGCAGAGCTAGGGGATTTGTGTCTCCTTTGGGTTGCTGCCCATAAACTTTGTAATCAGGAAAGGTTTCCCAAAATTTGAGGTGACAAAATTTAGTGAAAGATTTTATCCATGGAGTAGCCCGCATTGGGTGAACCACGTAAATTATTGTGTCTCTATTGTGGACGGTATTTTGTATATTGCTTTGATTACTGTTTTTGATACTACTATCTATTCACTGCATAATATTAATTTGAAATTTGAAGGAAAAAGATTAAAGTGGTCTTATACTGTTCACCCCCCCTCTCAGTATAAGCTTGTGTTCTTCAATTGGTATCAGAGCGGGTTCCTTCGGAAAGATTAAATAGCTTGAAGGAAAAGCTTGATAAGAACACAATGGATTATTCAAGCAAAAATGCAGCACCTATTCTTGATGGATCAGATTTTGGTCTTTGGAGTGCAAGGATGAAGGTTCATCTAATGGCACTTGGGAATGAGGTTTGGGAAGTGATTGAAGATGGGTACACTATTCTTGTAAATGGTCCATATACTAAAGAAGATAGGCTTCTACATCACAACAATTCAAAAGCAATGAATGCAATCCTAAAAGGCTTACAGAAAGCAAATCTCACCAAAGTAATTCATTGCAAGACAGCTAGTGAAATGTGGAAACAGTTGCAGGTGGTTCATACAGGTGATGCAAATGTCAAAAAATCCAAGTTGAGACATTTCAAAGGTATGTTTGAACAACTCAAGATGAATGATGATAAAAATATTAGTGACTACATGTTTTGCATGGATGAGGATGTTAACTCCATGAAAGACTTAGGTCTTGAACTTGCTGAAAATGATGTTTATGATAAAATCTTAAGATCTATTCCTAATAGATTCAGTGAAAATATTTTTGCTATTGAGGAAGCTAAAGATTTGGATAAGCTAAAAAAGGATGATCTTCATAGCATTCTTGCAGCATTTGAGTTGAGAACTCAGGTGAAGGTTGACGTTAAGAAAGAGGCAGCTTTCAAGGCTACCAAGAAATCTAAGGGTAAACAACTTCAAGAGAGTGATGAGTCTTCTAGTGATGAAGAGGCATATTACAGCAAGAAATGTAAGTTATCTAGAAAGCACAAAATCATGAAAAATATAAGATGCTTCAATTATGGAAAGTTCGGTCATTATGCTACTGACTGTACTATTTCCAAGAATGAAAGTGATGAAGAGAAACAAGATGTTAAGAGCAAGGATTCTGAAAAGCATAGGTATTACAGAAAGAACAAATATGAGCAGAGTAATCAAGGAAAGAGGTATTCACACAAGAACAAGAAGAGTTTCTACCTAGAAAAATCAAGTAAGTGTTCTAGTAGTGACAGTGAAAGCTCTTCAAGTGATGAGAAAAATGATATGTTGTTCATATCAGAAAAGGAGGAAGAACCGAAACATAGATTCATTATTATGAAATGTCTCAGATGTGGAAATTTTGGTCACCTTGAGGATGAATGTACAAATAATGATTTGGTTTCTAGTATGTATAAGGATGCTTCATAAAACTATCAAGAAGATGCTTGTATGGTTTTTGAAAAAGGTAGCACCTCTAGTGATAAGAAATCTAGAAAAGGCCTTGAGGATTCAAAAAGCAAACAAATAAAAGATCTTGAAAGTGAACTTAATAATGCTCTTAGTGTTTTGAAAAAGTAAAGAAAGAAGAATGATAGACTCAAGGATAAGTTAGATGAATGTTGTATGGAGAGAGACGATCTTATAGAAAGTCTTGACTTCTCTATAGCTAAAACACAGGAACTCAAGGATGAGTTAGAGTCTAAGATTCTTGAGTATAATGAGTTGGAACAGAAAATGGCTTCTCTAGAAGTGAAAACTAAAGAGTACAAGGATAAGTCGTACGAGGTTTCAAGATAGCTCCAAAAGGGTTAAGTCTCTCATCAAAGGTCAAAGAAATCCAACAGATAAAACAGGTCTTGGTTTTGTTAAGCCGCACAAAGAACAGGTTGGGGAATCTAGCAAGAGATTCCAAAAGGAAGAGAGTTCTGATGAAGAAAGTACTTCAGAACATGAGTCCATGAGTGATCGATGCACAGAAATAGAAAACAAAATTTAGAATGCGAAGAAGAAGTTTTTAGGACCCAAGAGGTCGTATAAAGGAAAATTTCACGATAGATGTTTTGCGTGTTACAGGTTTGGTCACATGGCTGCACATTGCATGGCTCAAGTAAGGAAGATAAATGATAGTTTCAGAGGTGGTAATTTATTTCAAGGGTATTGCTACTCATGTAAACAGTTTGGGCATAAGGCAATTTTTTGCAAGGCTAATAACTAGAACAGGGTTAGTCAAAACAAGAGGATTCAAAGAACAAGTATGCCTAAAAGAAATAACATTGTTACTTGTTATAAGTGCAACAATGAAGGCCACATAGCTAGACAGTGTAGAGCTGATCTTCCAAGGTACAGGAATAGGAACAGTGGCATGATCAGGTCCAAGGATCAAGGCATGAAAAAGGACAAGGATGAGAACAAGAACAAGAACAGTGACAAAAATAGGAATGCGGGCAAAAAGTTCAAGAAAAGGTCGGGCAAGGAAATTATAAACACTGATGATGATCAGTGCCTAATGGGAGTTTTACTCCCACACCAGTTTTAATCTCCTCATGAGGAGGTGGGGGAGGGACTAATCTAAGAGGCACATTCTTAGTCCCAATCCCCAAAGGTGACCCTTTGCCATTGATGACAAAGGGGGAGATATTTGAGTAAGGGGGAGAAATATGAGTAAGGGGGAGAGCTTCAATGTGAAGAGGAAAGATTCAATGGAGATATATGAGTAAGGGGGAGAGCTTCAATGTGAAGAGAAAAGCTTCAAGTCAGGGGAAGCAAAACATTAAAAGGAGATTTTCAACTGTTAGCATAGTTGGTTTCAATTTTAGCTCCTGAGACGTGTTTTTAGTAAAGGGTTGCCATCAATGACAAAGGGGGAGATTGTTGGCAATTTTGGGTACTTTGAGTACATTGCATTTGCTCAAGTCAATAAGTTGTCATTGATGTCAGGAAGTTTTTTTAAAGAATTTGATTTGATGTAAAATAATGTGTTTTTGATGAAGGTTTGGCTTGACAGGTTCGAAATCAGTAAGTTGGAAAAATGTCGCGATATCGCGACATGTCACATTTTCGCGACTTAGGCAGGAGAGAGAAAGCTTTTTGAAAAAGTGTCATGATTTCACAACATGTTGGAAGAGAAAGAAGAAGCTGGCAAAACTGTCACAATTTCGCGACATGTTGGAAGAGAGAAGAAGCTGGCAAAACTGTCGTGATTTCACGACATGTTGGCAGAGAAAGACAACAAGGTGGAAAGTGTCACAATATTGTGACATGTCGCATTTTTGGGACTCGAAAAGTGCAGGAATGCAAAGAAGGAAAAGTGTCATGATTTCATGACATAATGCAAGGAAGTTTGTATGGACAAAAAAGTGTCACGATTTCGTGACATGATGCAGAAGGGAGAGTCCACAGTGTGAACTGTCATGATTTCACGACAAGTTCGAAGAGAGATAAAGTATCTCGAAAAGTGTCACAATTTCACGACATGCTGCAAAAGACTAAGTGAGGACTGTCACGATTTCGCGACATGCTAAAAAGCTCGAAGTGAGAACTGTCATGATTTTGTGACATGCAACAAAAGGAAGAGTCTGAAATAAGAAGCGTCGTGATTTTGTGATAGGCTACAAAGAAGTTGTACGGATGTAGAAAGTGTCATGATTTCGTGACAGGTTGAAGAGAAAGCTTATGAATGCAAAAAGTGTCACGATTTCATGACAATTTGAGATGGCAGCTTTCAGTTGGAGAAAGTGTCATGATTTCATGACAGAAATAGTTAGCAAGTCTTCAATAGAAGAAGCATCGTGATTTTGTGATGAATTGAAGAAGGAAGAGCTCGAAGGCGAAAGCGTCGTGATTTTGCGACATGTTCCATTTTCACTAGTGCAAATAGAAAATAAGACCATGAAGACAAAAGTGTCATGATTTCATGACAGGAATAAAGATGACATCAGCAAAGACAGAAGTGTCATGATATCACGACAAGAACATAGTTAAGACAGACAAAAGCAAAAGTGTCGCGATATCATGAAAATAGCCAAACGAAAGTGTACGGTTGCAAAAATGTCATGATATCATGACATGTTGTGGTTTCACGATAGAAGATACTGAACTACAAAGGCGGTTGAAGCCGATAGAGTTAAAATTAGGCCGACAAAGATTAGGGTGTGCAGCCGACGGAGTTAGGGTTTGCATTTGCATAACATCCGACTAAGACCAAGGTTTAGATCTTGATTATGTTAGTATAAAATGAGGGCTATTTGAAGAGATTTTTTATCGATCGAAGTGTGCATTCGAAGTGTGACTTTCACAGATAGAGTGCGGGGAGAAGTTTGATCACCGAGAAGCAGAGTGCAAATTTGATTGAAGTGTACATAGTGCATTCCATCAAATCTTCTAAATGAAAGAGATTGCGAGGAAGCAGAGTGCGTGAAGATCATGTTTCTATGATTGCACAGAGGTGCATAAGTTGATGTTTGATCGAGTGCTACTGTGATTGCGTAGAGGTGCAATTTTGAGAACATTTGTGCCAGACCGAAGGACTATGTTTGGTATAGAACAGAGGAAGCGAACAATGACATTTGTGTTGAACCGAAGGACTGTGTTTAGTGCAAATTCGAGGACCAACTTTGGAGGTGAAAGATTTGAAGACAGAGGTCTCCAGCTAGAGCAGGGAAGACAGGTGTCTTCTATGAATAGAGTTCCACTTGCTAAGGGTAGAGGAGGCAGAGGTTTTCTAGAGGATCACCAGCCAGAGCAGAGCTAGGGGATTTGTGTCTCCTTTGGGTTGGTGCCCATAAACTTTGTAATCGGGAAAGGTTTCCCAAAATTTGAGGTGATAAAATTTATTGAAATATTTTATCCATGGAGTAGCCCGCATTGGGTGAAACGTAAATTGTTGTGTCTCTATTGTGGATGGTATTTTGTGCATTGCTTTGATTACTGTTTTTGATACTGCTATTTATTCATTGCATAATATTAATTTGAAAGTTGAAGGAAAAATATTAAAGTGGTCTTATACTGTTCACCCCCCCTCTCAATATAAGCTTGTGTTCTTCACATATTCTTTGCCAATGAGAATGTGAACCTTATACATTTTTATATCCATAAACCTCATCTTCAGGAGACAACAATTGCTCAATATTTAAGCTTAACCTTGTTATATGAGTCTATGCCTAGGGTAGTCAACCCCAGAGCCAATGTTAAGTGGCCCCATCTCCTACGGGTTGGTTTAATCTTAATTTTTATGGAGCGGCTAAGGATAATCCTTGTAGATCAGTCACTGGTGACATTTTGTGAGATCATAATGGGAATATGGTGCTTGCATTTTATGAATATTTGGGAATAAGAACAAACAATGCAGCTGAAGCTAGAGCTATGTGGAGAGGCCTTCAAATGACTCAAGACTTAGAAGTAAATTTGATCGTAGAAGGAAACTCTATGGATGTTATAAATCTCCTTAATAATTGGAAAACACCTCCTTTGAGGATTAAAACAGTTTTTGAAGAGGCTAGAATCCTTTTCCATGGAAGACATGACAAAAAAGCCCAACATGTTTTTCAAGAAGCTAACAAAGTTGTTGATAAGCTGGCCAATTTGGGTGTCGATGGTGATAGACTTTTAAAATGGGAACACGATGTCTCAAGCGAAGTAGATGAGCTTATTCAACAAGAATGCCAAGAATGATAGTGAAATTTACCAATAGGGAAGGCACTGTATTCCCGTATCTTTTTTGAAATGGACTCACAATAAAAATTATTCGAGTTGTCAGTCTTGGTGGATGTTTCTTGGAAATACCACAAAGACTAATGGGGATAGTCACATGTTAGATAACATAGCTCCTAATAATCTTAGTAATTTGAGGTTGGTTGATAATCACAGGGTAGGAAATAAATGACAATATAAGACTTTGAACCAGAGCCACGTGGACCACCAGATAGCCACCACCATAAATCTAGCCAGCAGGTTCACTTCTCCAAGGATTATTGGCCAAGACGATATGTGGTCCCAAAGCATGTCATATACGGAAGAAAGTAATTACCAAAGAATTATTAAGAGTAACTGTCAATACAAAGCTTGTGGGAGTTTTTTTAGTACTCTACTATGTGTGTCTGCAAATTTTTGTTTCTCCACTGTTTCAAGGAAGGGATCTATGTCTGTTTCTTTTTTTGTAATTATGATGCAAGTGTGTTTTCTTGGGGTATATCCAAAATTTTGTATGAGAAGTTTCTTTTTGATAATAGGGTATGTCCCTTACTGAATATAATGGCTTTTGTGGCATGTAGATTTTACATATATAGGATCCTTAGTAAGGACATGTTCATCAATAGCCCTGGGTTGATTTTTGTAAAAGGTTTTGGGTCAACCTATAAAACCCGGTATTAATGCTATAGTATATTATCTACCAAAAAAAAAATGTTTAAAAGTGGTAATATGTATCTCTACTTCTCTCAAGTGCTCATAAGAAATGATTGTGACACTTATCACAAGTTCCAAGATTCCTCCTTCATAAAAAGGTACCCAAGTCCAAGGAGTCTGTATTCATAGCACAATCAAGGTAACCCAAAGTGCAGTGTGGAAGCAAGGACAAGAAAGCATTAAAATCTCTAGTAAATGGAGGTCAAATACCCCATATTTTGAAGTTTTGATGTTCATGCATTTAAGCCAAGGAGATTCCAAAACTTGAATAATGTTTTTAGTTCCAAATGGGAATATTACATTACTATCATATACAACCAAAAAATATGTCGAACTTTGCTATAATACAACCTTTAAAGGTAAGAAATAACCCTTATTTAATATTGATTTCATTCTTAGGGAGATCTAAGGATTGTAAACTAAGATCAAAGCTTAGATAAAATATCAATATTGAAAGCAAAAATCAAAGGGTGAAATATATCAAATCAAAATAATATTTGCAAAAAAAGCCTAGGAGAAATAGGGATTACTAATGAAATAACAAAATTTATAGTATTTGAAAATATTATTGTGTTCTAATTTTCTATTTTTGGGAGCTATAAGGATTACAACACCAAAAAAGGTTATTGAAAATTAGAAACACTAAGATCAAATCCTAAGGCATATTAAAATATTTTATTAAGTTTTTTGCTAAGGTTGGAAATTTATAATATTCTTGTCTCAAATTTTCTCAAAGGGGATAAAATAAGCCCAACATTTAAACCTCTTAAAATTTGGAAAGTTGCTTAGTTTAATAGGAGTAATAAGGTGTTCGAAAATTTTATTTTTGATATTTACAAAAATTTACAAAATCAACCAAAAATTGAACTAAATTTTACAAGAGCACTATATCATATTCCAAAATCACTAGGGTGTCATAAGGCACTCTACAAAACTTTATAGCAATAGAATCTACCAAATATTATCAAGTTATATATAATTTGGAAGATATAAGATTTCTACAAAATCTCAAATACCATTAGGTGTATATACTCTCATTACTAGGTAAACATAAGGAAGCCTACTAACCTAAGGATTAATAAATGTTTTATGAAATCAAACTTATATATTAGGGAGTTATATTCTGGCATATCTAAAACTAGGGAGCTATAAGGATGTCTACTTCTCAAAACACAACAAACACTAATAATTCCTTCAAAAAAGAGAAGGTCAGTGCCATAAAACTTGGGATCATGAATCTCCTCATGAAATTTGAAGGAATGTTAGACCTAACTTCAAATGAAATCCATAGTGAAGCCTTAGAAGATAACTTTGATACTATGGATACCCCTGCCTCCTTGGGTCTTACCCGAAAGTGGCATCCCTTTTGGGATGTTTTCCACAAAAAAAAAAAAAAAAAAAAAAGACTTTGATACTATGGAATGTTATCTTCAAGCCTATCTCAATGAAGCTATTGACAATGGAAAAGAGTGATATTTCACTTTCCTTAGACTTTCTAAGCATATTATACATGTCATTGCTCACATAAAAATATTACAAGGATGAAAAAGTAGAATAAAAAGTATTGATAAAACTACTCAAAAAGAAGATATAAGTAAATGAATCGTATCTAGGAAAACATTTTCAATCCTCATGCAACATTGGTATTTCAAGTTCTACTAATTCATGATCTTATTATGATGGCTTAAGTGGTTATTAAAAAACCTATGTATAGGTTGAAGACATTAAAGGATAATATTCCTTACAAGAACCAAGTAGCAACACAACCACCCATGAAAGCACAAAGACCAGATTCAAAGACAAAGATAGGGAAGAAGAAGAATATGAAGTAGATAAAGGATAAATACAATGTAAAGTCAATTTAAATAAGGACCTTCAACTACAACTTAATTTGCATCAGATGAAGACACATATTACCATTGAATCTGATCATAGTAAGTGAAGGAGAATACAAATTCTACTATCTAATGGAAGAAGATCGACATTGAAGACTAAATTATTCAATACCCAAATAATGTAATACAGGGGTGTTAGAAATAGATTATATTACATAATTTGGTTGATGTAAATGTAACTTCCTAGGTACATACTTAGAAAACTAGATTACTTTAGGGGAAAGTTATCTAGTTACTTCATGCAATGTAATAAATGCACAAGTATCAATGTGTAAGCTATATATGTGCAAGGTGTCCCTTGCACAACTAGGTAGAGTGTTAGCCAAGGAACCTATCTTCCTATATAAAAAGGGCCTCATTGTAACAAACAGAATATAGAAGATCAAATAATATGTGTAGGTAGTAGTATAGTGCTATGTAGATCACCATATATTGATGATGGGTGCAATGTAGTCTAGTAGTTTTGTTCATGGAGTGTCTATTTTATCCATAGCTACATTGTATTCATTTTTTCATTTCTATTTATAGCATATTTCAATCATCTCACAAATTTATTTTCTTTAATATTATTTTGAATATTGTGATTGCTATATCCCATTGCATACTCCATCAAAATCTAACACATTCAAATATTTTTTATCACTTATGGTAGAAATTCTTCTTTTTCTTGTTTATGACTAAACTCTGCTTGAATGATGTCTAGGTTTTATTTTGACCAACATAGGGTTGAAACCAAGGATCACTTTCTCTTTTGATTTGTATGTGTCAATAGAAGCATTCTCTATATCATCATTACTAAACAAAATTCATCGAGGATTGTCACTAGGGTCAACTTTAGAAGGATCATGGAGGATATCCATAGTTGTAATCATGACCTTTTCAACCTCTTTCTATAGTGATATATTCTTCTATATATCTAATGCTACTTCTAGATTCGAGCAAGACTCTCCTAGTCCTTATTCTTCCAAGATTGGAATTTCTTCAATGAGATCTTCTCTTGATCTCTTTACCTTCAATTTTGCTTTAGATGTTGGATTTATTTTGAAGAATATACTCTTCCTAACTTTCTTGTACAAATTTTTCTAACTCATTGAATATCCTTTCCTTGCAACAAAGTAAAAGTACTGAAATATTAATCTACTTATGAATCAGATACTCCCTTCTAGAGTCTTTTTCGATATCAAGGCTTTTGTGGCCTTTTCTCAGTATCAAGGCTTTTGTGGCCTTTTCTTCAATATCAAGGATTTTGTGGTATTTTCTTCAATATCAAGGCTTTTGTGGCCTTTTCTTCTAAATCAAGGTTGTTATGGCCTTTCCTTCTAGAACAAGTATTATGTGGCCTTTTCTTCTAGATCAAGGCTTCTATGGCCTTTTCTTCTGTATCAAGGCTTCTATGGCCTTTTCTTCTTCTGTGAAGTTCTCAATTTGGAAATGGATACCTCAAGTCTTCTAACTTCACCATGACTCTTCTCTAGAAGTCTTCTTCTACAATATTCTTTTCTTGCAAAAGGAAATAATATTTGCACTATGATGGCACACTGACCTTTGGTAAATAAAGTTGAAGTCTCCTAGCTTTCTTTTGTAGGAGGTGTCCCAATAATTTGAGAACTAATTTTCTAAAAAAAAAGAATCTTTGGGAAATAGTTAACAAATTTCAAATATCTTGAATGATATTCACTAGTTGATTTTTCAATCTAGTAGATTGAATAGTGAGTCCTAGTCTTCACAATTGTTTCTTGCAACTCTATGGAAATACTCTATCCAAATGTAATCTCAGTATTTTTGGAATTGAGATTTATTTCAGTCCTCAATTGTGGCTCTCCCTAATTCTACCACCTAGACTCTTCTGGAGTTTTTTACAGTGATTTGTCCATCAGTGCATCAGGTTGATAAAAAACTTAGTCTCAATGATAATGGGTGTTTTCCTATTTATCTACTATGGCTAGATCTATCGTGGCTCTGATACCACTATTAAGATTTTGATGCAGTATGCAATAGGAGATAGAAATAACAAGATGCAAAATAATATGAAAGAAATTAAATATGTACGATGACTAAAATATGCTATAAATAGAAATGACATAAATGAATGCAATGTAGCTATGGAGTAAATGGACACTCCATGAACAAATCTATTGGACTACATTGCACCCATCACTAATAAATGGTGATCTACACAACACTATGATACTACCTATGAATATGCTCTGAGCTTCTACATTTTTTTTGTTACAATGAGTCCCTTTTATATAGGAATATAGTTTCCTTGGCCAACACTCTACCTAGTTGTGCAAGGGACACCTTGCACATATATAGATTGCACATTAACACCTGTGCATTTATTACATTGCATGAAGTAACTAGATAACTTCCCCCTAAAGTAATCTAATGTCCTAAGTATGTACCTAGGAAGGTACATTTACATAACCCAAATGATATAATATAATCTATTTCTAATAGAATGAATCTCCTATCAAGTTTAAAACTCCTAATATTGAAGGATAATTCACCAAGATTTGATCCTAAAATAAGGATGAAATCCACATGAAAACTAGCATTGATCTAGCTATAATTTTGTTGGACATGTTGTATAATTCATCCATGGCATTTAACACCACATAGACCATTCTCCAAAAATCTCTTAAAATGTTTAAAGCCATCAATTCCAAAACCAAGGAGAGCATCAAAGTTGTTGAGGATGTCTCTTCCAGTCCATCTATAATTGAGTTATTAGCATTTCTTTGTTACCTTTTTTTTTGTCTCTTTGGGGTTATCCATTCTCTATTTCTTTCTCAAGTCGGTTATAGTGTTGATTTTCCCTAAAAAATTATCTTTGGGCTTTTAGTTTTTGGTCCAATTGGGTTTTTTCCTTTAGGTTATCCCAGTAAGGTCACCTATTTTCATTTGGCTTTGTAAAAGGTTTAGGGTCCTTTTCAAAACCCTTTTTTACCAATAAAAATAATAATAATGAATTAAAAATTTAAGATCACTACATTAATATTGTAATCTTATTAAACTCGAAGTATAATTCAATACATATCATTTTTATTAATATTAATAACAATGTGTCTCTATATAGCAAATGTGATAGGTAGGATTTGAAAATTTAAACCTATTTTCTCTACGGATCATCTTTAAAACTATAGAATACAAAAATAGCTTGGAATTATAACTTTAGAATAATAATAATTTTCAAAAGCAATATGGAGTAAGGATTTTCATAGCATAAGATAAGATTCCAAACCTATCCATAAATTGTACTAGTATAAGCAAGTTTAAGGAGTGAAATAGCCTCTCCTTTATGTTTCTTGCTCTAGATCTGACAATAAATTTATAGAATTAAGCATTCTTAAAAAATGAACATGGGTAGAAAGTAATATGCTACGTTTAGAGAATCTCTAAATTGTAATAAGGATACCCTACTTAAAGGAAGTAATTATTTTTCTAATCATGAATGAAAGGAGGAATAGATATATGAGAATCTTGATCTTGGAAGTAGATGAGTCACCAAAAGGATTCTAAGGATGATAAAATTTTGAAGTATATTATATTATTTGGTGCATGCTAATGTACCACCTTAAGTACATAACTAGAGTAGGAGTTTACCTTAGAGTAAGTTTTTATTAGTTACTTCATGCAATGTAATAAATATACAAGTGTTAGAATGTGCATGTAGTCCACATGTACATGATTCATAGGTAGATGAAAGGCCAAGGGACTTATCTCCATATATATGTATTTAAGAGAGTGAAACAAATTTGAGAGAGTTGAATGAAGGAGCATTAGTAACTAGTTAATATAGTGATTACAATGTAGATCCTTCATGTGTTTTTGAAGTGTTCATGCCCTCCATTATATTACATTGTACTACTTCTTTGAGATTTAATTAGTGGCATATATCTAATTTATTACATAATTTTCTTATATAGTTTTCCTACATATTATAGTGCCATTATCATGTAGTTATAATTGCTTTCTCATTGTATATCTTGTGGTTGTATTTATTTTAATATTGATCATCAAAAGCTAACCATTGGATAGAGTAGATAGATAGGTATCCATAAGAGAGATAGATAGGGGATAATAAATATCATTTTTAGAAATTTTAATATTACATTTGGTTAGAGTATTTACACAAAGTTATAGAAAAACTCATGAATACTAGGACTCAACATTGATTCCACTAAATTGATAAATCAACTAGTGAATATTAATTATCTCAAGATTTAGAGTTTTTTCTATTACAATTTATTTAATATTTTGTTGTATAAAATGATACTAAAAGAAATTTGGAAATATTCCTACAAGATCTATGAAAAATATCTTCTTTGGAATCAATCTAGTACCTAAAGCAACAAGTTGGAGATTGAAGATTTGGAGGCCTAAGAAAAAGTTCCAATTGCAGGATTTGTAGATTGAAAACGCCATACCTAAATATTGAGAAGAAATGAGGATGCCAAAGAAGCCAAATTGAATACTATAGGGCAATAATGAGGTCCAATAAAGAAGACCCCATTGAAGGAATAAGATATTCTAGAAAAGTGTCTCAAAGAAGATTAGAGATTGGAGATCTCCATTGAAGATAGACAATTTCACGTTGAAAAATTTGAAGAGACCCATAAAATGTCCCATTGAATAACTTCCAAATTTGGAAATTGGGTATTAATAAGTACTAGTAAAGGTCCTATTGTAGATTTCAAATATAGTGAATTTCAGAGATCCAAGAAGATCTCATTGCAAAATTTCCATTGTTGAATATTGAAGAGATCAAGAAAGGTCTCAGTGAATTTTTTATAAGACTAGAGGTTACATAAATTTAAGGCCCAAGAGAAGAGGTCTCAATGAAGAATTTAAAGTAGAAATAAGGAGAAGTCTAGGAAAGCCTCATTGTAGATTTTATAGAAGGCCACTGAAGGAAATTTGGAGAAGGCCATTAGAGGGGAATTTTAGGAGAACTCATTGGAGAAATTAAGTATCAAGGAAATGTTTTTGAGAAGGGTTTTTTTCAGATAATTATTACCATCCGATAAAAATCCCAAAAGGAGAAGTATTTGGCAAGGATTTTGCCAAAATTTGGATGAGAATAGTGAAGACCTCAATACATTCACATTCGTGATTTGAAGACCAACAAAGAGGCCAATATTGAAGCCAATTTTCAACAAAAGGTTAAAGGAGAAAGGAGTTAAAAGAAACCATAAAATTTGAGAGATTTGAAGAACTTCTTTGAAGGTTTTGAAAGCTAATTCAGAGAAAGGAGTTTGTTTATTTTACAGCAGAAAATTGAAGGTCTCTAGGAGAAAAATCTTAGTTGAGATTTGAATTTTCCTACCAAATTTGAGAGATCCAAGGACAACATATCATAGAAGAAATTTAATACATTACAATTTTAAAAATTTATATTTGAGGACAAAAAAAGTGAAGAAATTTGTGAAGCATTAATAGCTACTAAGTTTTGCTAAGTTTTAGATTTTTAGAGTGCATTCTGAAGGAGAGTTAAAGCCACCAAACTAATTTTTTAGGTAGCAATTTAAAGGAGTTTCAAAGCTAAAAATTTGTGAGTTAAAGAGCTATTTTGGACAACAAAGAAAGAGATGTGATTTCATCTAACACGGGGCAAAAATTAGGTTATCTAAATCACCATGAAATACACCATATACGGAGGTTAAAAAAGTATGCAACTTAGATGCAAAAGGTTCATTATTTGAACACTTATATTAAGTTCATAATTATGTTTCATTAAGCATCGTACTAGAGTTTAAAGTTGCAAATGATAAAGTTTAAAGTTTAAAGTCAGCAAGAAAAAAGAAGATAGGTTCTACAAGGGTTAAAACCTGCACATAAAAAAGAGGAGTTAGATATATTTTGAAATAAATAAAAATATGAACATTCTACCTTCTATTGAAAGCAAAAAAAAAAAACTATATTCTAAAGGATAGATTTCATATACTATAGTGCAAAGTAAATTTATCCAAAAGGGTATACTATTTGCACGAATGAAAATCTTAGAATTATCATTGTAAAGTTAACCAATAAAAGGAGTTAGAGGAGAGATTTTCCTAGTACAAGAAGTAAAACTTAAATCACTATTTACCATAAAGTGATAGATAATAAGCCACCATACTAAAGGAAGGAATATAACTTCAAAAAGGATACAAAAAAGTCTCAAAAATTTTGGTGTAAATTAAGGTATTTTATCTTAATTATTGTATATTTATTTACATTACATAATTACACCACATACTTGTATTGTCCAATGTAGAAAAATGAGGACAAAAGTTAGAGGATCTTAAGGTATTAAAATAGTAGGTAAATTATAGTCATCAAGTAATTGTATCATCAAGGTTAAAAAATAAACTTGAAGTAAAAGGAAGAGAGCCAACTAAAGGGATCAAAAACATATTATTCAAGGTGTCTAAAGACACCAATTTCAACACCATATATCTCATGAAAGCAACACTCATAGTGTAAGAAGAACTTAAAAATAAAAAGAGACCAGATAAGGGAAGAATAACGGAATTACCAAGGATAGTATCATGTAATAGTAGTGAAAGTTGTAAGGAGAACAACTTAAAGGAATAACTTAAGTAGAAAAAATCAAGGTGCAAGTAGCAAGGTGCATCACCCAAGTGGATAAGGATAAAATATTGGATGAACAACCACCTAGAATATAGTGTTGAAGCACCTTAGAGCCACATTTATTGGGGGCGAGCCACCAATTGTTTGAGAGGAGCAACCATACATTGGATAAAAACTTACTGAGTGAAACAACTAGCGAAATTTGGAAAGAACTAGGGATAAGGAATATTGAAGAGGTTGGTTGTATGCAAGGGAAGGAGCCTCCACTTTCCACACCAACCAAATAAATATTGTATCACTTGGAATAAAGGAAGAATAGCACCCCATTTACATAACACTTGCACAAAGGTAAGGAGCACCCAGGTTTGGAGTAACACTCCATTCAAAGCCAAGAAGGGGTATTAATCATTAATTCAACAATCAAAGGCCTACACCACCTAAAATAATGCTTGTAAAAGTTTGTAACCTCCAAAAATCACCTAGCAAGTGATCCTACATTCTAGTGCAACATAAAGTGCCATGTTTCATGCATTTGAAGTAAGAATTGTGTATTAATAGCCTAGTCTAAATAAGAGTGCACCCATTTAACTTACACGATGGTCAAAGTGTATTAAAGGAGGATAAGGTTGTCATAAGGCACCCATTGAATGTAAGAGCATTCAATAGGATCCAATCTTCTAGAATCCTACAACATTACAAGGAAGGTATATTTTTATATGAATTTAATATTTGCCTTCTATTAAATGCAAGGAGATATAAGGTGCATTATACAAGGTTGGGTTTATTTATTATTGCATTTAATATATAAGCAAATAACAACCTTAGTGAGTTAGAAATAAAATCTAAACAAGGATTTTACATCCTTAAGTGAAATTTCAAAAGTACATTAGTTGAAATACAAATATCATAATATTTTCAATAGGAGATATAAGGTTCTCTACCTTGGAAAAATTAAAACATCATTATTTTACAAATATTATCATTTTCTAAATTTTCAAATTACAGAGATATAATGAGTATTACATCAAACTTTAGATTATTGGAATTAAGGATAAAGGAAGCAAAAATATTGAATTTCTTAAAGATTTACAAATTATTGCTTATACTTGTCTCATATACAAATTAAAAGGATAAAATAAATCCAGCCATAGAGAACTTCATCAAACTTAAAAGTGCATATTTCAATACGGAGAAATAAGGTGAAATAGGATTTGATAATTATATTACCATTGTCTTAAAAACATTAGAGAATCAACTCAAAAGGAAATCTAATAGATGCTAAGCAATTTATCAAGACCATAGCATGCTCTAAACACTTGGGAGATATAATTTATTCTAAAAAACCTAAGATTTGATAAGGTTATATCAACCTTGATCACATATTCTAAACTAGGGAGATGTTAGGTAACTTAAAAGGACCATCATGACAACAAATAAATTCATTCTCACTAAATCCCAAATTCTTAAAGGTCCAAATTACTCATCATGGAAAAATAAAGTGAGGGTAATTCTAATAGTTGAAAATCTTTAGGATATTGTCAAAGGAACATAAATTAAACCTAATTCAGGTGATAGTGAGACTCAAAAGTTTGAAGAAACTGAAGGAAAAGCACTAATAATAATAATAATTTCTATTACATATGAAATAAAACCTTACATTAGTTCAACAACATCTATGGAATCTTGGAAAACTTTAGCCAAGATAGTTTAGGGGAAGAATAGAACCGCTATATTAAATCTTCAAACTCAATTGCATTCTCTAAAATAAAATAGTGGTGAAAGTATAGAACTATTCCTAATAAAAGTAGAGGATATAAAAGAAAAATTGTTAACCTTAAGAGAAAAGGTATAAGATAAGTTTATTTTTCAAGTAATTTTGAGATCACTTCCAGGTAACTATAAGCATTTAGTTACATTTTTACAAATCCTAAGTAAATATATTTCTTTTGATGAGTTAGTCAATATTCTTCAAGAATATGAGGTGAAAAATATAGGTAAATATGAAATGACTAATAATTCATTGGTTTCATAAAATTATCCACATGAAAATATTGCCTTATCCACAAAAGGATGAAGACCATGGAATAATAGGTATTTTCAAGTATGCAAAAAGAAAGGACATAGTATAAATTATTGTAGATTCAATCCTAGAAACAAATATCAAGGAAAACAAATAAATTATGGAAGTCAATCAAATAGGCAATTCCAATTAATATAAAATCAGAATTAGTATAGTTTGCATCAGCAAAAATTTAGCATCCATATACTTCTTAGAACTAATATAATTATCCTCAATTGCAATATAAAGGAGTAAAAAATAGAAAGGTCATTTGGTTTAAGAGACTCAATAAATTTAGGAACTAGAAGAACCTATAGATGGACATGAAATCAAAGATCTCTTAGTAAATATAGTATTTTATGAAGATACTAACAATTTACTTGATCAAGTTACAGATATGAAACAAAATGAATATGAGCTCAAATTTTAAAACCAATATAAATATAATATTAAAGACTAAATTTTTCAATACCCAAATAATATAATACAGGGGGTGTTGGAGTATATTACATTATTTGGTACATGCTAATATACCACCTTAGGTACATAACTAGAGTAAGAGTTTACCTTAGAGTAAGGTTTGAGTAGTTAATTCATGCAATGTAATAAATGCACAAGTGATAGAATGTGCATGTAGTCCACATGTACACGAGTCATAGGTTAGGTATATGAATATTCATTGGTAGATGAAAGGCCAAGGGACTTATCTCCCTATATATATATATATATATATACCTTTAATAGAGTTAAGCGAAGTTGAGAGAGTTGAATAAATGAGCATTAGTAGCTAGTTAGTATAGTAAGTACAATGTAGATCCTTCATGTATTTTTGGAGTGTTCATGTCCTCCATTATATTAATTGTACTATTTTCATGAGCTTTAATTAATGGTATATTTTTGAGTTATTGTAGAAGTTTCTTATATATTTTTCCTACATATTATAGTGCCATTATCATATAGTTATCATTGTTTGCTCATTTTACATCTTGTGGTTGCATTTAATTTAATATATAATCAAAATCTAACATATAATTGAGCATAAGCTATAGATTTAATATATAAATTCATTGGATACGAAGCAATTTTTCATAGCTTAAAAAATGGATCAAAGGGAAGTACAAATTGAGTTCACTTTATTTAGTGACTTTCCTTATGAAATAAATTTTGTCATCATATTTTTAGTTTAGAAGTTATACATAGGTGATGTACCATGCTTTGTATACTTTCATACTAACCTATGAAAGTGTAGGTTTTGAGAAATATTAGTAAAAATATGATACATCATGCAGGTGGTACTCACTTCTAGGAGAGAAAGCAATCTATGTATGTGGACATATGTTGCTATCGATATTTCAAAATTATATGATTTAATGCCCTAATTTTCATGGACCATTTTATAATTGATTAAATAAGTTGATGATATTATTAGTATATGATTTAATTGTCAATTAGATGTGGTTTAAAATTAATCTATCTAATTTTATTACTTTTTCAATGATAATTTATGATCTTAATGTTGTGCATACCTCTATATGGAATGGAATTGAATGTTATGAGCTAGTTCTCTTTTATTTTGACAAAATTTTATTACATATAATTCTAATTTAAAAGGATATTTTAAGGAAAAGATTCTAAAATTTTGAAATATATCTAAATAAAATACTGCCTATCTCTAAATGTGTCAGTAAAGGTTCAAATGCTTTTATGCAGTAGAAATAAGTGTTAGACTCCCTAAGAATTATTATGATATTTTTTCCTGGTCAAAGTTGAAAAGGCATAGTTTTATGTGGTTTCAAGTAAAAAAAAAAAAACGTATTTGTAGTACAATTCTTCATGAATCCACAACTTGTAATATTTCTATTTTAATTGATCTTTTAAGTTGTTTATGATAAAGGATTCCAATTGGTGGATCTGTAATTAATACCCACAAATTTAGTTTTTATTTTCTTCTAATCTTAAATTAAGTTTTTTTATGTACTTTATTAAATATTACATATAATATTATAATCATATGGAAAAATAGGCATAATGTGTACCACTAAATAAAAGCCTTTACCATAATCCTTATGACTTAAAATTATTTATAAATCTACTTCTACTTGTTATGAATCAATTAATAGGGAGAATAAAAGTGAAATAATAAAAAATGATTGATATGTCACATGCAAGTATGTTGTAGATCATTGTTAGGTAAAAATTTGTAAGATAGAAAATAAATTTTGGCTAATACACGACAAAATATTCAAGAGACCATCCTTCAATTATCTAATGACTTGATATAAAACCCCAATTTTATGCATACAATATTTTGCATTTATGACCCTAACATTAGTATAAATGAGAGAAATTTTCATTACAAGTTAGTGGTTGGGTTTACTCAAAATTTTCAAGGGTATTTTTCTATAAATGGATATAGTAGTTATGCTCAAAATTAATTACAATAGTTAAATTAATGCATTCAAACATAATTTTTTTTATATGAATTTAATATAGGTTTTAGGTATTTGACAAGTTTAGATACTTATAATGATTATCCAAGCCTAATCGATATCTATGTAGTAATGAATCATAATTTGAGAGTTTACACAAAAAATTGTTTATTCACATAGTGTATGTAGATGAAGATGAAAACTATTATGCAACACTCACCATTGAGTGAATTACATGCTAATACAAATAATTTGCATAAGATAGATGTAGCTAAAGTCATCAAAAGAGGATTTTATATCAGATCAAAGTTTGATCCACCTTATTTACTAAAAGATGATCATTTCTTCAAGTTTGATAGAAAAATAAAATTTCTTTAGATGACCTAGATGCTCAAAGCTATAACCAATTTGACTTAATTATTACATCTATTATATATATTCATGTTTATTATGAGAACATAATTAATATTAATGTGGATGAATTTTTTAAGGTTTAATATCTTATGGAAGATTTAGAACATTTAGTTGTGTTAGATCTACTTCAACATTATATTGAGTTTTTTTTTAAATATTCATGGTGTTCTTCATAGGGTTGTTGTATTATTATAGATATCGGCTACATGAGTATTTCACATATAAAAATATATTTGGATACCAATATATTTTTAATGCAATGTTTTTTATACTCATTTCTTTGTTGACTATATTTGAATTGTATATGGTATACATTTTCTATTTTTGTGATATACACTTTTTTCTTTCATTATAGATATTGTTGTTATTTTATTTATGAGGAGATCAATTTAAATATAGATCCTTAGTCTTGAGATTATGAATCATTCCTTTGTCAATTTATTACTGAGGTGATGCAGATAATAACATGTTCTTGTTTCTTACTATAGAAGTCATTCATGATGTAGTTAGTGTGAGGTTATATACATCTAAAAGTATAAAATATATAATTAATTACCTACATATATTATTTTTATGTCTAAACTAAATTGATTTCTTTCTTAAAGTATTTAGTTTATATATTATCATGTATTATTCATACTAAAATTTATATGGAATTTCGTTAGTTTGAGTAAACTTGTATGGTGAATTTAGATGCCAAATTCTATATGTAGGTCTAATCTTAAATTTTTCCAATCTCTTCATCAATCAGTCTTAATTAGTAGTACTAATTATTTTCCAAAGACTAGTTCATATGGATATGATCCCATTAAAGCTTTACGTGTTACCCTATATGTCCACAATGGCTTTTTTAATTTTGTGTGCCAATCCTTCTATGACTTTTCTATCATTATTTTCAATATTCATACAAAATTATTATTCAGGTACTTTAGCATATTTTTTCCCCAAGGGTAGTAATTAGACATAGTCTTCAACACAAATTCACATTAAAGTACAAATTTTATTAAATTAATCCCTATGAAAGAAATGGTATTGTAATTTATCACTATTGAAGGAGTTAAAAACCTAGTGATGATGTCTTCCAATATTTGTATTATGACATATTGGTTTGCATACTTGACTAACACTAATTATTCCATCTACTAAAGTAATCATTGGCAATTAAAATCCATCCATGCCTGGCACTTGATATGAGTTGATTTTTCTAATCAAGTCAAGATATCATTATTGAAGAATTTTAGTGATAATAGTGGGCTCTAATGACAATTGAACTATTATTATTTTACCCATGAAGGTATAATAGGCTTTACATTACTTGACCTATTGGAAGTAGTCTAAAAGGATGGTAGGCTAGTAGCATTCTACCTTTAGGATCCTATGGGCTATGATTTTGTGAGAATAATATCCTACTTTATCATGGTATTCCTTGATTAGACATTTTATCCTTTTTTCTTACATACATTAATGTAGTACCACATTTTACACCTTTAAAATAATAATTTGTCTAGCCAAGTGTAAAAAATTACCTTTTCTTGAATCTAGACCTTTTTTTTGGTGTAAAATATTTTATAACTTGTTCTAATAACATGCATCTCTTAATGTATCCTATCTATCTCAATTGATCATCATGATTAATTTATCATACTAATACTTTTTTTTACTTAGGAGTTTTCATGGTGAGATTCTCACATAGATCCTTACATCCAACTAGTTTGGTTGGTTGGATTTCTATGTCAAACACCTAAATAATGTTTATCCAACCCACTTTATTATCTCCTAATTTACTATGTAGCATTGTATATATCACTTTAGAATGTATTACAAAATCAAAAATCATACTTTGGGACAAGTAAAACCTAAATTTCCTTAGACCCTTAATTATTGCAAGCACTTGATTTTATATAATGGTATACTTATTTGTGTAAATATGGAGAATTTGAGTCATGAAGGAGATCAAATGTTATTCATATTTATTATTATTTTGAGTTAAATTAGTGGCAATGCTTTCATTAGTATGAAACATGTACAATCTGAAATATTTGGATAAATCTAGGTTAATAAGGACTAGAGCCTTTGTAATTACATATTTTATCTCTCAAAATGCTTGTTTGCCTTCTACAATTCATATAAAAGTGGTGTCCTTTTTTAGCATTTTGGTTATAGGCCTTACCAACTATTAAAATTTTGTTATGAATTTGGCCATGAATTAGATTTGGACTAGGAATGATCTAATATCCTTAATTAGTGTAGAAAAATATAACACTTCAAATTCTTTGATCATATTAATATCTATTGCAAGGCCATAGTTAAATAGCACATGAACTAAAAGATTTCCTTATTGTACCATAACTACAATATTTTTAGATTAATTATATTCCACATGTTGTACACCTATATAAAACCCTATGTTTGTAGTACTTTTAGTGTTTTTATTATTTTCATACTCTAAAATAATTTGGTTTATGATGAGCTCATATTTGCCAAAAATTCTAATGTTTTTAATGTCTATTTTTAACTTTCCTTAATTTTATGTAATATACTTATACCTTTTTATTCGCACAATTGAACAACCTACAAGCATGATTTAGATGGGTATATTTAAATTTAATGAATAAAATATTGATGCTTGCTCTATTTTTGGTCCTTGCACCATCAAAATGCGTGGTCCATGTAGCATATGATCCTTAATCCTGCTCAATGTTAGGAAATTAGTGGGCCCTTAGATATATATAAATTACTAAGATTTATTTCTTCAAATATCATCTCTAGATCATCATATTTTTAATGGATGCATATGATCATATCAATATCCAAAATGGGGTATCCTTCAATAGTGTCTTCATCTATATACTTGGGTACTTCATTCAGGTTTACCACACCATCATCATCATTTATACATATAAGGTAGTTGGATCGGGGTTATCATTAGAGATATTGATGTGCATATAATCCATCACCAAGTATCTTTCACCTAACAATTTTATAGTCCATTCTATTGATAGTAGCATTCCAAAGCAAGGAGGTAGGTCAATTGGAAGGACTTGGACAACTACTATCTTAGGGTGCTTTATACTATCATAATACAATATTTTAAGACTTTTATAATATTCACCATAGTTCCATCTATTTGAATTATATTTTTAGTAGTCTTAGTGTATGATGGGACCCTCTTATTACACACAAATTTTGGAATTATTTTTAAAGTTACTCTTCAGTCCACTATGAAACTCCTTAGAAAATAATTCACAATATTCAATGCTACATATAATGATGATGGTGTCAATGTCATAGGATTTGGTGTATTTAGCATATTAATAACAATGAACTATATATCTAAAGGATATTTTGCATCAAATTTTCCATTATATTGGGTTGTAATATGCTTATTTTGATGGCCTAATTTTAGCATTGGAATAACTCCTTACTTGATCCTATAGATCTTCTTTGAGGGGATTACTTTTACTAGAAAAACCAAGTATTCCAACATGCTAACTTTGGTCGGTTTCTTCTTCATCTCTTCTATAATATTGAATCTAAATTTAGTAGTTCTACATTCAATGCATTCAATGAACTTACTATACTTTCTTGTAGTAATAATGCACCCTTAATTAGTAAGAGCCAAGTTCCTTAATGGTTTTTTACTTCCTTATACAACTTATGTCTTTCATTTTACTTTCACTTACCTTTCTACTTATTTTCCTATGTTGTCTCCTTGTGTACTCCTTTCCCTTTCTCAACTTATTTTTGTTTTTTATTTCCTCCTCTTTTTAGTCAAAGCATTAGTTTATTAGATCATGACCAATGCCTTTTCTATATTCTTCTATGTGTATTTTTACCTAATCGTTACACATCCTTTATGTTTTTTTTTCAATGTTGGTTTCTCCCCTTCTTAGTACTATAGTATTGATACCATGTTTAGTTTGCATCTTAGTTGGATCTTGTTCTTCCACTATACTATTATTTTTAGTTCCAACTCCATGTTAATTAGAGCATATAATACTTTAATGAAAAAATGAATATTCATCATCCTTAGAAATACTAAAGTTCATGAAATCTATATTAGTAGGGTTTGTAAATGTTGAGGCTACATGTTGGATGGGGATATGAGGTAGATAAACTAGTTAATTTATTATAAGTGGTTGGTTTACTACTACTATAATTTATACTAAAATTAAAACTTGTTGATCATAGTATTCCTATTATACTACTCAATTTACAATTCTCATGGCCATGGGAGTTGTGTCAAACTCTGTAGGCAAAACACTTAAGGTATTAACCTAAAAATTTATATTAACCATGTTATTTTGGATTTTAATATCTTGTTGATCAATATTTTATCAAGAAACCTAATGTTTTGTGAGATATGAAGTCTTCCTTTATTTCCAAATCTACCATTTTTATATGTTATTTTGATTCCACTAAATTTGTCTTTTCTCCATATTATTGATATTATCATAATTTTCCATAAATCCATCATCTCCATCATTTGATTTTTTGGCTTGTCATATTTATCTTGTCTTTGAGATAAATTAAGAGTGCTACTATTTTATGGTGGAGTTGGTAAAGTAAGAAATTATGGTTGAAAATAAATGGAAGGATTACATTACCTCAAGAGGATCACGATGTATGGAAAGTCGATTTATGTGTAGGTGGTAGTATTAGGTGATTGGGAGTTTAGAATTGACACACAATAGGGGAGGTCTAAAAATTTATAGATTCTAAGTTACATAGGTATTTTAAGTCATAGGATGGGTAAGAAATAAATTCCCTATCCTAGTGAGTATATATTCTACATGGGCCACCTCTTATAATATTCTAGATAAAGTAACATAAATAGCATTAAAGACCATTAATGCTAATTTATGTTGTGAACTTTTTATGTAATACAACAATGCTTGGTTTCATGAGGATGTATATTTAGTAGAATCAAATACAAAGCCCTGATAAATATAGTGTTATAATCATGAATATTTTATTGAGGGTGTCTTTGCATAGAATTTAATTTAAGAACTCAATATCAATTATCTATATTATAAAAAATTCTCATAAAAGGTTCTATAGTGGAGATCTAATTAGTAACTGAATTGTTAGGTAGATTTATAGTGACTTTATCCCTTAATGAGTAAAATAAGTAAATTTTATTGAGGTATATTACATTATTTGGTACATGCTAATTTACCCCCATAATATATTCATGGTACAATTGTAAATATATAATAGATTAGGGTTGGTTCTTTATTTTGGGTGAGTGATTTATACTTTTCTAATCATGTAAGTGTCAATATGTAGGAAATGCATAAGTGTCATATAAAAATGCAATGTGTAGGAAATGCACATGTGTCATGTAAGTTAGAGTGCAAGAGTAGACTAAGAGAATGTGCAAAAGTTTCATGTATGGAAGTATAAAAATATGTAATGTGAGGATGTACACAAGTATCCTAGATTAGGAGTGTATGTAGAAGTGTAAGATTCATGTAGATGTGTCATAGTTTCAAGTGTGCATGCAATAAGAAAGTGAATAGTCTAGTATGCAAGTGGAAATATGATAAGCCAAAGGTCATGGGACTTTTCATATGGAGAGTAATAGTCATGTACTTAAATAGCCACATGAGTATGGCTATATTATGGATACTATAGACAACAAATTCTAACACTCCATAAGACCCATCCACACCACAAATCTACATAGTAAAAACATGTCTAAGGTTTAACTTAGGTATAATTTACTACACATTATACTATTTTCTAGATTTATAAATTCCAAAAAATGTGCCTAGGATTCCTTATCTGTCGACTAGCCAAGTGTCCTAGCCACCTCTACCCCTCCCTTTGCCACTTCTAACACAACTCACTTCACTCCCACCTACCCACATGCCACCACTCCACCTAATTGAGACACCTTATATGACTCACTCTAATTGTCTAGGATAGTTGGATACCTAGTCCCTACCACTTGGCTGTCTTGGCTTTCCACCTATCCTTCTCCCCCTTATCTACCAAGAGTGTATAAAGGCTCCACTATTTAACCAAGAAAAGATTTATTGATACAAGCCATCACACTAATAAAATCATGATAATAGGATAGAGCATACTCAAGGATCAATTTATTAATGCTGAGTATATCCAAAACCTCACCCTTCAACCATTCATCCCCAAACATAGACCTACATTTATACAGTGACACCCTCAACTCTGATGGTCTACAAATTTAGTATTGAGGATCGAAAGTGATACTATCAAACCTAAAGGTCTATAAACATAGTGTTGAGGGTCTACAACAACACCCTCAGCCTTGAGGGTCTACAAATGTAGCCCTCAATTTGTGCAAGAAAATATCAACCACTTCTAGATACATATCAAAATAGGTAAACAAGGTATTTGATTTTATTGATTTTTATCTTTTTGTGCATCATTTTTACATTCTAAAATGTTAGGGTTTTTGTAGAATTATTTTATGTGCATCAAATAGGTCTTGATGGCTCCTTTCCTTGTTTGCATCCATACATGTACAGGTGATAGATATCTGAAGAGATACTAAAGCAAAGGATGGCCCACAGTGATACCAAATCCCATCCAACAAAATAACTATAGCAAGGAATATCATCAGCACCCACCATATTTTGAATTCACCAAAAAGGGTTTTCTATCCTTTTGTGATTATTGTACTCTAAAAAAAAGTATATATTGTAATCATACCCTTGCATACATGTAGAAAAAATCATTGTAAAAGGAGACTAAGGCTACATAAAAATTTAATACAAAATCATTTTAATTCCATTACAATCATTTTTTGTGTATTTCATTATTCAGGTGTATATTTATTTCTTACAAAATGACTATCATGGTGGGACCCCCAAAGGGTTTTGTTTATATTGCACTGCTATTTTTAACTTTTTGATCTATGTTTTTTTATTGCTTGCAGGTTTTTGGATCTCTATCGTGAAAATATCAAAAACCACTTTTGGGTGTTTCAAGAGTTGTTCAGGTTGCTTCTAGCCCTGCACAAATGCAACACTGCATTTGAGAACCTACACAAATGCAACATTGTGTTTGAGACCCTACAAAAATGCATCCCTACATTTGGAAACCCTGTGCAAATGGAACTCTGCATTTTAGGAGTTGAAACAAGAGAAAAAGGACTCCAATTATGTAATTTTGATCTAATTTCCACTTAAAATTTGTTATTAAAGGAAAAAAGGTAAATATAAGAAATTTTTTCTTTTGTTTTCATTTTTATCTCTATGTTTGTTTTTGTGTTAATGCATATTAAGAATTGCATTTTGTAAGTCAAAAATTAAAATTTCATTCTAGAGTCCATTACCTAAGTCGTAGGTTATAGAAAGGTTGTAGCTTGCATCCTAAAGTTAGCTTACATAAATAGGTGCATTTTAGGACAAGTTCAAAGCCTCTTATTTTCTTAAATTTTATTGTAAGATACATTCAAAATCGTAGACCTACATTTGCTTAGTGGTAAATGCAGCTCTCAAGATCTGCAAACACAATGTTGAGGCTCTACAAATACAATCCTACATTTGTGCAATCACAAACATATCTCTGAGGGTGTATAAGTTTAGCCCTATATTTGTACATGTTCCTAAAAATCATTTTAGGGCTATTCTGATGCTTTTTATATACATTTAATACAATATTTTTCTTGTTTTTACTATTTTGAGTATTGTTTGTTCTTTATGTTTTTATTGTATTTAGGCATCAAAATTTGAATTGCATCGTAAATTGCATATTTATGATTATATTTTATGTTTTATTTCATATAATTTTACAAAAACCAAAAAAAAAATCACGCCACACACTTGCACAAGCATAATTCCACACCACTACATGACAAGTGCAAGTAAAACATCCTAAGTGAGTTGAAATTCATCACCAACCATTAGTACTGACCTAGATAAAATCTAGCTAGTATGATAGTCACTTGTATTTCATCACCAAGGGGCTTGTAACTCTTGAGGTTAGCTTAGGGTGATCATTAGGTTAGATTCCCTTTAACTATGGGGATAAATAATTAGTAAATGCAATTGTCATTATTGTTCTTGCACACCCGAGTGTGAAGAAAAATATTGATTAGGAAAGTAGTAATATGTATATAGTGTGGCCTATTTGAAGAGGTAAATTTGATCCGCTAGGTTATACCCATAACCAAGCCTTCATCTAGGAAGCCTTTTTAGTCTTTCGTGATTCATCCTTCTATAGAAGTATAGTTTTTAACACACCTTTTAGGTTTTATTCCACCACCTATCCTTCATAGTTTTTTTTAGGCATAGGGTTACATAAAATACACCAAAACATAAAAAAGAATCTTCAAAACTACAAAATTCAAAAAAAGAAAAAAAAAACAAAAAACAAAAAATTAAAAGAAAATTGCAAATACAAAAAGAAATTAGAAAACACTTGTTTTTTTTGCATGATTGTGTGTTTTTTCATAGCATAATTTCACATTTGATACACATAACCTACACATTCACCATTTTACCTCATCCTCATCTTATGGTATTGATCTAAAGTCAAGCCAAATCCCTAGCCAACACCCAAATCCAACCACCTACATCCATGGATTAGTATACTTAGGCATCAATGTGGACCTATCTATAGGGCTTTCCAATCATGTGCCCTCTTTAGATATGGACATGATGTAGATATCCATCCAAACATCCATCCCAAATATCTCTTGCACCAAGTTGACTACACCTTTTGATCATCACATCACATACTTGGATACTGATACCCTCAAAATGTATCTAAATCTAGTTTGTCCATATCTTTCCTTGCTCACCATTCCACCTTGGTTTGTTCCCATATTCTAGAAATAACCCACATTTTCCCATTTGCAATGTACTAACCAAATAATCAACAACCCCATTTATAAATATACATCCATACCTATGAACCAAAATATTTCATCCTCATCCAATGAGTACATTTCCATCCCATCCATCCACGCCACCATTCGCTCTAACCTGATCTATGAAGCATAATTCAATATTGCTTTAAAGGTGCCAACATCCATTCCACCTACATCATTATACCTATTTTATCATACACAACATACCACACCTACCTTAACTATGATCTCCTATGCCACTTACCCTTCACTAACATCAACTCAAGTTGTATCGACACATCAAGTCCAAACCTTCACCCTTCATTTAACCATACAACCTGCATATATGATTGTTATACAATAATATTTGCATCATCTACATCATTTCATTGCTAGTAACACTAATCAAGGCATCCATCCTATCTCATAATAACAATCATAGATAGTAGACTTTAATCATCTACCCATATCAGATCAAAATATATTTTTTACATAGGATCCATCTTGGGTGTCATGACCACCCACCATAACCATACCCACACCTCCACTTCACAACATCTATAACACTTAATTAGCCTAGCACACCATCATTCCCCCATATCCACATCAATAACCTCCACATCATCAACAACAATTATACCATAACCAATACCACCTGAATATCCAACACAATAAAATACCAACCAACACTGATCCATTGGCCAATGAGAACCCTATTTCATCAACCCATTCATCATACAGTAAATTCACCCAACCTACACACAACAAGTAAACCAAGGCTTTCAATCATCATTTGAAGATCCTAAATTTTAGTTTTTGTAGAAAAAAATTGATATCTTAGCCATGCAAATACCTAGAATGCTATATCAAAAACCAACTCTAAGGTAGCTAGTTCATCACCCTATTCATCCTTCGATTCATAACCATATTATCCTACTAATTTTACACTACAAAAATTTGATAAATTCAAAGAGGATGAGGACCCCTAAGAGCATGTAGGTGCATTCATCCATGCATGCTTCATAATAAATGAGAATAACACCTTGGTGCTTTGAACATTCCCTTAAACATTTGGAGGAGATGCCCTAGAATGGTACAACTATTTACCACACCATAGTATTTATACTTTCGAGAAATTAGTAGACCAATTTCTAGAGCAATTCTCTTTAAATTTTAGAAATAAAACTACATTTATTGACCTATTCAACTTGTGTCAATTCGAGGATGAGTCAATTTATGAATATGGAAATCATTGAAGGGTAGTATTAAAAAAATTTCCATTCACCCTACCCATGGAAAAAGTTACAAGAATTTCAAAACCCAATGCCTTATTGTTACAATGACAACAATATAGAACATTTGAAGAAGCAATTGCCCAAGCTAGAGTAGTAAAAGAGATTAAAATCCAATAGGATGAAATAAATCTTAAAAAAAATGAGTGGTAGAACAAGAACCAAATGTGGAATAATCAAGGCTAGTCCAAATATGGCTAGGTATACAAAGTGGTCTTGAGTGTGCCTCAATCACAAAATCAATATACTCAAGTCCAATATCAACAACCTTAAACTCAACTACAATATCAAAAACAAGCATATCAAGTAGTATCACCTCCACCTCAAGTTTAAAATCAAGGAAATACAATAGATAACCATCAATATTGATAGTACAACAGACCAACTCTCAACTATACCCCATTACCCAAACCACTATCGAACAACTTCCAATGGTTTTATGAGGCACAAATGATTATATTGCCATATATTAATCCAAAAGATCCCAAAATCCCATGTGGTAGGAATTATAAGGTGTACAAATACTGCACCTTTCATCATTAGAAAGGTCATGACATTAATGATTGTTATTAATTCAAGCATATTGTGCAAGACCTGATAGGGAAGGGGACTACTAAGATTTATAATCCTTTAGCATAGCCAAAATAGAACCTTGGTATTTATCAAACACCTCTACATCATCATGAGGTGACTCAACAAATAGTGGTCGTGTCAACTTCTATAGTTGCATCCAACCAAGTCAACCATATTCATAATTATCAATAATACCAAGGTTTTGTAGTTGCTATTCACATAGTCACCTATGGTCAAAGAAAAAACAATCACACACAATAATAAAATGATCCAGCATAGGTGGTACTTCCTCCAACATCACCAATGATTTATGTACCTTAACAACCAAATCAAACCAATCCACCACCCCAAATTCACTTCCAAAACCACCTTCTAAGACCAACCATCACACTAACGAGTCAATTGATGCACAATTTAAAATTATCTTTGGCCAAACTATTGATCTATGAGTTGATACAACAATCTCCCCCACATTGTAAATCATTTATGGAGATCTTAAAATCCATTTAAATTCAAACACAAGACCCCAATGCTTTTGCAAACTTTATGGTAAATATTCAGACATGCATGGAACCATCAATTACATTTTATGATTTTGATATCAAAACCATGCTAGGGGATATACCTTATCCTTTTATGCACATCATAGCTCATACTGATCAAAAATACTTCAAATGAGTGCTAATATACATTGGTTCCTATATCAACATTATCACCACACCAGCACTTCAAAATATTAACATTTTTTCTTCACACATTGCCAACTCCACCTTTACCTTACAAACTTTTAATGATATCTTGTGCTCTATAGTTGAAATAATTATCCTTCATATATGGGTAGGATTCACAACTATTCACACTATGTTCCATATCCTAGAATGGGCCATGCAATACATCATACACCTTGGATGTCCTTGTATTAGGGACATGAAGAGTGTAGCCTCAACATTACATCAATGCATGAAATACGTGCATGAGGGAAAAATGCATTGCATACCCATATATGAAGAACATTTCAAGTACTACAACTTCATTTATAACCCATATGCACCATTATTTCCATCCATCCATTTATCCATCACACCACTAACCAGTCCATCAACCTTGAGCTAAAACATCTCATCAAAAGCACTCATTTAGGAGGCTCTCCACATAGTCGATCACACCACATCCCAAACCATCAACCTAAATATTGCTTCATATTCCATATCATATCACCTTTCCATCATACTTGATCACATTTAAAATAAACCCTCACTTGCACCAATTCACATACCTCCACCTCACCCAAATAATCAGCATGTTATCCCTCCAACCATCACACAGGGGGTAAGCCTCCACATCACAGAGTCAACCACCCAACATAAATCAACCAACACTTACCATCACCCTATATTGCCTTTATCCCCAACATATTAATCACATCACTCAGTTGAACCCTTCATTATAAACATCATGTAAGCCATAGGTCTCTCCTCAAGCCTCCACTTCCATACCTACATCATCTACATCCATACCCACCCAAATTGCAGTCCATCTCGCCAACCCGAGTATTGGTAAGTACATAGTTTAAAAAATTGCAATCACCCCACCTAGCATCAAGACTATTAGAGGATATGATCATCCACATGAACCACATTTAACTATAGGTGTGATATATACCATGGGTTGATCCCCAAACAAGATCAATTTTGTGTATGGGAGATTTGATTCTTTGTCTAATCCACCTCCCATTGTTGAACCCCAACAATAATTTTGTGCTAACATAGAGAATCTGTCCAATCTATATTTCCCAATATAATATTTTTTATGGATTAACTGGTAGGAATATAGTTTAGGATGACACAAATAGGGTATTCATAACATCTTTCAACCACACTATAGAGAGGTGCATGATCACTATGGCCTACGATATAGGCCATAATCCTCTATATCTTACTTTGAAGAAACATTTCAATAGCTTACCTGAAATATTGATAAGGAGGAGGATGAGGATACTGATAATAGTGATGATAGTGATGACTATATATAGACCCTAATTTTGTGCCTCTTTTGTATAAGGTTTTTCCATAATATGACCGCAAGTTGCTATGATTGAATCCATTTATGATGATGACTCTAAGGAAGAATTTTATGAGGAATTTGACGTATTCTCAATCACCTCTTATAGCCTCAAAGAATATTTGGACCCCATTGTGGCCTTAATTTATGAGGATGAGTTTTATATTTGAATGTTTCCTATCCATTGGCCCATATTTTATGTGTTCCTTTTACTTGAGTGACATGATGCACCAGTTGATCTACTAGGTCCACCTTGGTTATCTCAACAACATCATAATAATACACTAATCCTAGGTCAGCTACTCTCTCCAGAGTGGGAATGATATAACCCACCCTCCACATCATAGCCACAATAATTCCTTCATGTTAACATGATTTCTATTGACTTCATGGCACCCCTCAATAATCCATACAATTTGGCAAAACCAATTACTATTTATATTAGCCTTATCGACATGGATTGAATCTCATCATTTCCATCCATATCAGAATTCATCTTATCTTACGAATTTCTAAGAGCTTCCAATGCATTTATACCTCCACAATCCTCACTTCCCCTTTGTTCATGTTTAATACTAAAGTAGAAAAGACCACCAAAAATGTTCAAGGATATCGCTGATGATATTCACTTAGTTCCTACTAACCACCAATTGGAGGAGGGTTTGCATATGCTCATCGAAGATATTTTTGATGTGAAACTTAGTACAAACTCAGATAATTTATAAATTGTTAGATTAGGAAAACTTTTATTTGAAGAAGAAAAAGAGTGGCTTACAATATTTCTAGTTGTGAAGGAAAAAGTCTTTGCATGATCATACAAAGACATGCTTGCATTGACCCTAATTTGACAGTCCAAAATATTACATTGGATCCTAATGCAAAGCTGGTCAAACAAAAATTAAGCAAATTACATCCTACCATTGCCCTCATGGTCAAAGAAAAACTTTAGAATTTATTAGACATGGGTTTCATTCAACCCATTGAATATCCTGAGTGGCTCTCAAACTTGGTACCCATTTGTAAAAATAACAGGGGGATTCATATATGCACAAATTTTCAAGATCTAAATAAAGGGTTTCCTAAGGATGAAATTTCATTACCAAAATTCAATACTTTCGTAGAATCTACTATGGGCCATTAAATGCTTTCTCTAATAGATGGATTTTCAAGATACAATCAAATTTGAATCATTCCTGATGACAAACACAAAACAATATTTACAATACCTTAGGGGACTTTTTGTTATAAGGTGATGTAATTTAGCCTTAAAAATGTAGGATTTACATATCATCATGCCATGATGTATATCTTCCATGACTACATACATAAAATCATTGAATATTATGTGGATGATTTTGTAGCAAAATATAAAACACATCTTTATGATATTGATGTACTAAGTAAAGTCTTTGATTGGCTTCTAGAGCATAAGATGAGATTAATTCCTAAAAGTGTATTTTTGGAGTTACATATAGTAAACTTCTAGAATTAATTATTTCAAAATGAGGCATTGAAGTGGATCCAAAAAAGGTCAAGGCCATTGCAAAAATACCACCCCTAAGAAACCTTAAGGAGTTGCATAATTTACAAGGAAATATTCAAACGATTCGTCACTTTATTGCACAAATATATAATAAATGCAAGTCATTCAATCACTTGCCACAAAAATGGGGTTTCTTTAAAAATGGAATAAAGAGTGTTAAAAGGATTTTGAGGACATTAAATAATATCTATCCTCACCACCAGTTCTAACACTACCTCACTTGAGCATCTCATTTCATATTTACATCTCAGCTAAGGATTTTGTGCTAGGAACGATGCTTGTATAAAAGAATGAAAATAATAGAGTAAAAAATTTATTATATTAGTCTAAAATTGGTGAGCTATGAAACTAGATAAGCATATGTAGAAAAATTATGTCTTGTAGTGGTTTTCACCACCAAAAAACTACGACATTTTATGTTAAGTCACACCACTTATGTCATAGCACATGAAAACCCTCTATGATACATGATGACTCGCACATACAACACCCATACCATGGAATAGAATATGCTCTTAATAGAAATTTATCTCAAATTCATTAGCCAAAAATCCATCATGGGTCAGTTGATAGTTGATTAGATCATGGAAGCTTCATTTACTAATGATCAACCTTTGTTTATCAAGTTGCTAGATGATTCAGTATTTATCGTAACTAAAGAGGAAGAACATGTCGATCCTAAATATTATGTTGAAATCACAATGTTCTTTGATGGATCAAAGTTTAATAAAGGATAAGGTGCAAGAATTATATTTTATACACCACAACGGATGGCTATCCCTTCATCATTCAAAATTGACTTCCAATGCACAAATAATAATGTAGAGTATGAAGCCCTAATTCTAGTGCTTCAGGAAACTATCACTATGGACATAAAGCATATAAGAATATTTGGAAACTCTCAACTTGTAGCTAATCAAGTGAAAGAAATTTAGCAATGCAAAGATCCAGTCTTAAAACTTTACAATGAAATAGCAATGAAATTGCTAGAAAATTTTGACTAGTATGAGATCAACATTTTGCCTTGATTGACTAATAGATTTGTAGATACGATGACCTCTCTAGGATAATTAATTCCAAATAACCTCATATAAAAGTTTCAACTGCTAATTATCATGACAATGTTCAAATATGCAATTTCAAGGGTTGAGTCTAAAGATGAAAACAATGTTTTCTGCATTGAAGCAAATCCATATGAGCCTTGGCTTAATCAAATAAAGGACTTTCTTATGTTTGGTAATATCCCTACATAATTATCACAAATTTTTAAGTGTACTTTCAAATAGAAAGTAGCTCGTTACACTATATTGGGAGATGTGGTGTATAGATGTGGCTATGATGGTATTCTACTCCATTGTCTCTAGTGAGCAAAAATATTTTTTCCAAACAAATAATTATGCTTTCATTTAATTTTATCAATCTGGAGGTTCATAAATTTGCTGAGTACTAGTGCAAAATATATGCTTGTAGTAAACTAGAGATGAGTACTATGTGTCACTTTGGTTTGGGGGGGTGGTTGTTGGTGTAGTTGGAGTTCAGTCACGAATTGCATAAAAGTAAATGCTACAAGAAATTTTAGGAAAACTAATTTTAAACTATAAAACATGTGACTAAAATGAAATTTACAATAAAGTAAATTTTATGAAAATAAACACACTTGGAGGATTAAATAAAGAAGGAAAATGCATAAATTAAACACACTGTGTAAAAAATAAATAAAATAGGAAAACACACTTGCAGCAGAAAATTAAATAATGACAACAAAAAAATAGGGAAGGAATACTACCTAGAGTGGGCATAGGATCTTGTAGATATTTGCCCAGTTATTTCATGTGATCACTCTTCGAACATAGCAAAATAATCAAAAAATCAAGATTTTATTATGCAGTAGCAATTTATAAAGCAAGTTTGGGATCCTTTCTTTAGGGACAACTTACGTTTTTATACAGAATGTGGTCATCCCTTATTACAAATTTATATGCTACTAATATTTTACATTCTAACATGATTCACTATGATGGGCATGCATAAAATAATTAAATGCTTAATAAAATAGGAGTCACACTAAAATTAACCCTTATGGGATAATCATAGCATTCTCTATGCTTTCTTAACAAAATACGTCTAATTTTATACATGGTTTTGAACTTCACAATCAACACACATATTTTTATTCTATTGGATATACACGATTTTTATCCCATTGTTGGAAAACAGGCACCTTTTTGACCTAACATTGGGATAAATGTGTTGTATTTTAGCCTTTTCTTGTTCACATAAGATCATCTTTTTTTTTATGTCAAACAGTGAGTGCTTTATTCTATCTTCGAGAGATAGGCACCGTCCAACCTATATTTGGGAGATAGTTTATTATCCTGTGTACTGGGAGACATGCACTTCCTTTTTGCTAGGAGATAGGTGCCTTCCGGCCTATGGCTAGGATACATACACCATACCTTAGTGTTTTCGTAATGCCTTACTCCTTTTCCACTATCATAATTTAATCACCAACAATTCCTTAATCATGTTATGAAAGTTATAAAATGCCAGGTTTACGTGGGACCTTGACTAAAAGGTAAGAAAAAATTATAAGGTATTGCATCTACACACAATTTTCACTCAAAACACACATTAGGCATAATACGTCATTTTACATTAAATGTATACAACAATATCATAAATAATGCATTTCTAATATAATAATATCGCATATTTATTTCATTTAAGCATACAAAAATGGGTTTTTTTTGTGCTCATAATCCCACCATGCCTAATTATTGCCACATCCTCATGGCACTCAATTCTAATAATCCTCTGTTTCAGCAAAGGCCTATCAATATTCAATGTTTTGATTTTTTCTCTCCTTGGTTGTGACTCTATCTCTTTTCATTTTGTGTTTTTTTTTGCCATGCTATTTTGGCTAAGTGGGACCTACTTCTGTCTTGGGTGCTTTCTAGTGTTGACTATTTCGTAAGGGTTGCCTAGGCCCGACCCTTACATTTGGCTACTTTTTGCTCCATCCCTTCTTACCTGTAACTTCCTCCATATAGAACCCTATGAATGTGGTGGTATCATTCTGGAATGCAGACTTAACTTGCTTCTAGTATTGATGGTTTGGGGAAGTTGATCTGCCATAGAGAACTCAATCTTATCCCAAGGTAGATAATGGGATGTATCATGTACTTGGGCCTTTAGTAATTTTACCATCTCTGGATCAAGAATTGTACCATCTGTGTCATTCTCCTCTGCATGTTTTTGTGGTAGAGACTCAGGTGCTCGAACTGGTGATGGAATCATCGATTCTTTATTAAATATACCCATATTCTACAGATATTCTAGTATATTTGAGGGATTTCCATAAATTTAACCATATAGGTTCTAGAATTACCTTGGTTGGGTAGGTTTGATAAAAATGCTTGGCTCTATGGCCATCCGTTTATGAGCTTTTCACTCATTCTTAGCCTTTTTGAGGCCCTTATTGACCTCTTGGAACTACTCCCTCCATATGGTGAAAGCTTTCATGGATGCAAATCATTATTCATCTAAGTTTGGATATGGCTACATCCTTAACTTTCATTGGAGTACTATTCTAGCCCTTGTTTTTAGCCTTCTCTATAGTGCTCTCTCTACTTTTCATTTGGACTATAATTTTCTTGGTTGGTTTGGGTGCTGCTACATTAGCTATGGACACTAAGGGACCAACATTCTCTTCCTTCTATGAAGGTGGTATTTCTAGGACCTCAAAAGACTTTATTTCTTGTATATCTTGGTCCACTAGTATGTTCACAAATGGTTCAACCATGGTCTACCCATCAAATTGACCAGTCATGGTTTGGTCAATTTATGGCTAAGCAGCTAATTGTACAATATCTATGGGATTGGTTGACTCTTGTGGGTGGTCCACCTCATGTTCTTGCTCCTACCCTACCTATTATTGGATAGTAGAGTCAAATACATACATATTTTTAGTGGGTTGAGTGGCATCCATCCATACCTAAAACTCCCTAAATAACTATGTAGTTCCTACTTTTTCATCTGGTGATTGATCATCTGATTGGGTAGCCATAGGTGTTCTGTGTAACTACTCAGCCTTGCTATCTTCAATTTTAATTACAATGGGTCCTTATTGTACAACAAGGATCCCCTATTCCTGGGAAGCAATATTCACAAGGGCCTTTAATTGGTCCCTTATTTTGGTCTTCTATATATCTGATACCCTCCTATATTCATATTGAAATGCTCCTATGGACATAATTTTCTCCTTCAAGTCCATGAAATAAAGTTTTGCATCCATGGCCTAGTTTGTTTACATGGTAGCATCAACCTTATCTGTTTTGGTAGCCTACAGCTGCTAGACCCTAGTTTCCAACTATAACACCATTCTTCGTAGCTTCCATAGAGCATCATTTTCTTCATATTGTCTTGCTATGATAGCCCATCGAGATTCCTAATATTCAACCTACTCCTTATATTTTTCCTTCCATTTAGAGGCTTTTTATTTCATGTTCTATAACTGGATCTATAGGTCTTCTTCCTAAGCATTATGATAGGATGTCTCACCACTAGCCATGCCATGCAATACTTGAGCAGCTAGCTCATCCTTTGTTATGGGGGTGTCTTCTTCTTTGGATGAACTGTAAACAACCAAATGATCCTTTTGTGCTATGCTTCTAGTTGTTGGTGGTGATGAAACCCAAAATAGTCTTGAAACTATTTGTTCTACCTACCAATTTGAGTGTTGGGAGATAGTCAATAATGTTACCCATGATGAACTTTGTTCAATTTGTTCTACGTCCCCTATAGAATGGCTAGGATGGGAATCAGATGATGGTATTGTGGGAGAAGAGCCAAATTCTAAATACCCTATTATTTCTATAGCTTGGTGGCTATGGGATTCAGGCACTTCTTCTTCCCCCTTCTACTCCATGGATGCATTTATAACAACACCTTCTTCATCCTCTTCATCTTCCTATTGCTATTCAATTGTGTTTGCAACATTTTTTTTAAGTGATCGGTACATCCCTATGCACCTCGACATATTAAAAAAAGGCTAAAATTATCCTATGACACCTTAGTTTCATTCCTATTCCTACATGGTATAAATTGGATTAATATTTTAGGGTACATATTAAGTAATAGAGAATATTTATTTTATCCCCCTGCAATAGATGATTGATAAATCTGAAATGATTGGAATTCAACCAAGAATACTTACCAGTGCAAGTGAAAAATTTAGGCACTTGCTCAAACAAATTCCTCCATATCTCTGGAATATGTTGTTTTTGTAACCCTACACGTGCTTTCTACATTGATGGATACCCAAAAATAGCTACACACATTGCACTATACTATCCTCCTTATACATCTGGTCCCCTATGCATGGAAGACAAATCACCTTCGTAATATATTCCTTTGTGACTGGTATGACTAGTCCATGCATTCGTATGACACCATTATCTATTGAGGCTATAAATTTGTGTGCCACAACAGGATCTTAGTCCTAGATAACTAGACGGTAATACTTCATCCATACAAAAACCTCAAACTAATTTATGACATCTCCCGTTATGCTGGAAATATATTGAGGCTCATTCTTCTTCAAAGTGTGATTAGTTGAAGGTCCTCCCATGGTGGTTATCGACTATGTTCTCTAGATTTCTTTATGTTCACAAAATAGGAACTATTTTTTTTTATAACATACCAAAGCGTATGATTGCATTAGTGCATATAGGGCACCTATCTCCATGTAATCAACAGTAATTATGGGTAATTTGCATAATTAAATATAAAATCATGTGCCATATTTAGATGGGTACCATTACAACCACTTCCTTCCATATAATTGACACCACATGGCATAGTACAGATTTGGTATTTGTATGATTGGATACAAGTTTTATGGGACATATGTTGGTACATTATACATAAATGTTTTCTTTATAAAAATCATGCACACACATAATAGAAAGTTTTGTATATACCTGAATGGTGTTTCTTGATTTATGGTATGCAAATTTTGATGATGTAATTTTATTGGATGATGCATGACAATAGTGTATTTGGGACAAATGAATGATGTGAATTTTTTCCATGTGAAGTAATCACATCAAAGGAATCATCATTGGGTACTACAATTTTATTAGTCTTGAGATATCATACAAAAATTGAATAAAACATGGAATTCTTATTTTATCGCGGAATGACACATGTACCTCCTTTAGAAGTTTTTTTATTTATACCTTGGGAGCATGCATGGGTCACCAATAAAAAATCACGAACTCCTTCGATCAACAACCAAGAGGTAAATGGATTTCATTGATGAAAAGAAAAACAAACCTACTCTCATTCGTGAAAAAGTTTGACTTTGATTCTGCATGGATTTTGGCACCAACGTGGCTATGGTTGCTTCTTCTATGATAAATATATGAGTCATCACAACATTATAATGTAGGTGCTCTTCTCTGTATTGTGGATATAGGCACTCAATTTTCTAGAAGATAAGTGCCCTTATTTTTATTGCAAATACAAACACCCATTTTGCTGGAAGATAAGCACCCTTTCTTTATATTACGAATACAGGAACCAGTGTAACAGAAATACAAGCGCCTTACTTCGAATTATTAGATACAAGCACCATCTATTATTTTGAATACATGTGTCTTTATTTGGACATTTCGGATACTAGTACCTACAAACTATAACAATTTTTTTTGACAAATAGGCGAGTTTTTTTTTTTTTTTGCTTGTTGTATATGGGAGATAGATGTCTTTTGTGAATACATGTGCCTTCAAAATATTATAAATTTAAGCACCTTTGCTATATGTGGGATATAGTTACCTCTCTTGGTTGGAAAGTCAAGGTCCACTAGGTTGACTCATAATTAGGTGCCTTTAATTAGTTCAAATATAGGTGCTTCCCCTTGGTGAAAAAGTCAACATCCACCACCTTGACCTGTATTTAGATATTTTCTTTTGTGAGGAAGTAGACACTTGTACACACATCCAATTATAATTACCCATATCCTGATGGAGGTTGGCACTTATTTCATTTTTTTATCCTCCTAGAAAGCTTAAAAAAAAGCAAGGCACCATGGTCTATGCCTGATAGGCCTAGTTTTACTCAGTTTTCTACATATTGCATTCAGGGTCATGTGTCTTTCTAAAAACAAACATACATGTAAAGCATAAAATAGGAATCATGGATCATGTGCCTAATAGGCCTAGGTTTCCTAGGATACCTATATATTTCATTCAAGATATGATTTCATATAAAATAATAAATACACACATAAAGCGTAAAACAATAATTATGGTTCATGTGCTTGATAGGCCTAAGTTTCCTAATATATCTATAGATTGCATTCAGGGCATGATTTCCTACAAAAAAATAAATAAAACAAAACCAAAAAAATATAAATATTTATTTTTCTATGGATGCACATGCATCGATAAACTGCTAGAAAATAATTTTTATTATGATGGGGTATCCCCCATCCTTGATTTGTATTCAATCGCGTGAACCAGTGTTGCATATGCAACTGCAACCAATGGAAATTTAATATCAACATGATGTCACTTCCATATATGATTTGGACATGCAAAACACCATTATTGATAATTTCAACCACTTTGTATGGTCCCATAAAATGTTGCATAAGCTTTCCCTTTCACTCTTGGAACCAGGAGTTGTACAACAATACCCAATATCTCTCTTTGAACTATTTTGGTTGTATGTGGCAGTCATGCTATCGAGCCCTCAATTTTTGCATGATCTTTATTCACTACAAAGAATCCTATCAATACTCATCCAACTGGTTGAGTTATTGAATACAATATTTTTTTGTAGCATCTAGATTTAAATTTAATTCTACAATAGTCCATAGGGTTTTGATCTTTAATTCAATTGGCATCATGGATTTTTTTCCATATACCAATTAGAATGGTGTAAATCTAATGGTGGTTTTCTAGGTAGTGTGATATGCCCACACTGATTTTGGTAAACAAGTTGTCCAATCCTTTCGATGTTGTTGTACCATCTTAGCAAGAATGTTCTCCAACTCTTGATTTGTGACTTTCACTTGCATGTTTACTTATAGATGATAGGGAGTATTTTTGTTGCGTTAGATTCGATACTACTAAATCAAGTATTGAATCACTTTCAAGGTGAAATGAGGTCCTTGATCAATGGTAATTTCTCTAGGAACATTGAATTGGATGAAAATAGATTCATATAGTAAATTGGATACAATATTCTCCTTCGATTCCCATAGTTCGTTCACTTCAACCCATTTAGTCACATAGTCTATACAAACCAGAATACACCTTTTTTGCATGACTTTGGATTTATGGGTCCCATAAAATCCATTCTCCATTTATTTAAAGGTTTGATGTGCATATGGGGCTGAAGTGGCATCTTATATTGAAGAGTTGGTCTGCCCATTCGTTCACATTGATAACATTAGTTAACATGTTTTGTTGCATTTTTAAATAAATAAAGCCAAAAATATCTAGCCTACAAAGCTTTAAATACAATCCTATTTCCTACAAAATTACCACCACATGGTTCATCATGGAAAGCCTTGAGGATTTTTGTGGTTTCATTATCTACAACACACCTCTGCATGATTTGATCAAGCCTGGTTCTAAATAGGCATCCATTAATCGATGAGAAGGTTGTACTCTTTTCTATCAAAGTTTGAGCTTCTTAGGGTGAGAGTGCATGAGATACTTTATCGGTGGCTAAGTAATTAGCTATATTTGCATACCATGGAATTTGTTCATCCAGAGCAAAAAGATGCTCATCTAGAAATTGATCCTTAGTAGTTGTATGGTCTTGAAATATTAGCCTGGAGAGAAAATATGTAACAACATTATCCCTGTTGGGTTTGTCAACAATGGTTACATCAAATTCCTAAAATAGTAAAATCTACATAATAATTCTACCACTTAATACAATCTTATTCATTATATACCTAATGGATGTATGATTTGTATGCACAAAAATATTATAACCTATAATGTAATGGTGGAATTTATTAATAGCATGAACTACTGCAAGGAATACTGTCTTCATGATAACATAGTTGAACACAAAACTTGTAAGATGTTTACTAACATAGTAGATGGTATAAAACTCATCTCCATATTTCTATCCTAATGCCACCCCTAGTGCATTGTTAGATTCATTAGCATAAATGTGAAAGGGGAGGGTCCAATTTGGACCTCTCAGCATAGGAACAGTGGTCAGTATTTCCTTTAAAATATGAAATACTTGTTCACACTCACTAGTCCAAACAAAATCAATATTTTTAGACAATAATGTATGCATATGTTTGGTAGTCTTTATAAAGTCTTGGATAAATCACCTATAGTATCAAACAGAGCCTAAAAAACTATGAACATCTCTCTGAGTTTGAAGAGTAGGTAGGTTTTTAATTACTTCAATTTTTTTGTCTACTTTAATACGCTCCATAGGTATATGATTTCCTAAAACTATACCTTATTGCAATAGCATAAAACACTTTTTTTTACTAAGGGATAGGTTTATTTCTTGACACCGTTGGAGTAATTTCTCCATATTGGTTGTAGCTTCTTCAATTTTTTTATCGTAAACAATGAAATCATCCATGTACACTTCTACAATTTCTCTAGCCATGTTTAAAAATATACTAAGTATCACCCTTTAAAATGTGGTAGGTGTGTTACACAACCCAAATAGTAAGATTCGATAAGAAAAAGTCCCCCATGGACAAGTAAACATGGTTTTATCCTGGTCTTCATCCCCTATTTGAATTTGGTTGTATCCACTAAACCCATCTAGGAATGAAAAGTATTTTCATCCTACCAATGTGTCAAAGACTTGGTCAATAAAGGGTAATGGGAAATGGTCTTTCCTAGTGGCTTTATTGAGCATCCTCTAATCAACACAAATGCACCAGTTGCCATTTTTCTTAGGCACAACCATTAAATGTGATACCCATTGACTATTTGATATTGGATAAATAACCCAACTGATAAAAGTTTTCATAATTTATATTTTATGATTTATTTCATTGTTGGATTCATTATTTTTTGAGGTTGTATTACTGATCTTACATTATCTTCCAAATATATTCTATGTGTGCAAACTTCAGGTGCAATCCCCCTCATGTCGGTGTAATCCTCTGCAAAAGCAATTTGATATTTGACTAGCATTTCTTTTAATTTGTCCTCTTGAATAATTGATAAAATTATCCATGTTCAATACTCTACCAGGTGCTACCTCTATTTTTTAGACATAATTATCCTTTCTACCTACAAGTGGATATTCTTGAGGAGGATGTGAAGAGTCCCCTTGGAAAAAGTGCATTATGACTTGTTCTGCATCAATTTAATCCTCAATATTGTCTAGAGACATTATAGGTTGAAGAATTGAAAAGGCATCATTATTTAAGACTTCACAATTTGGTTCTCCCAACAAATTAGTGGACTATGTAGGTGGATAAATGATCAAGTTTTTGATATTTTCTCTGATTGATATTGTCATCTATCCTATCCTACAACTTATATAAGCATCAACTATGACCATCCAAGGTCTGCCTAATTGATGCGAGGAGCATCCAAAGGTGGAAGAGCAATCTTGCATCACCCAAAAATATTTTTTTTTTCTAAGTGCCAAAGCTGTCGCGAAATCGCGACACCTTTTTGAGAAAGGGCGCCAAGGGATCAAACTGTCGCGATATCGTGACGCTTTTTGAGAAAAGGGGCCAAGGCGCAAAATGGTCGTGAAATCGTGACATTTTCAAATCAAAGAAGCCAAGACACAAAATGGTCGTGAAATCGTCACATTTTCGAAGCAAAAGAGCCAGGGCACAAAATGGTCGCAAAATCGCGAAATTTTCGAAGCAAAGGAGCCAAGGCACAAAATGGTCACGAAATCGTGACATTTTCAAAGAAAAGGAGCCAAGGCGCAAAATGGTCGCAAAATCGTGACATTTTCGAAGCAAAGGAGCCAAGGCGCAAAATGGTCACGAAATCATGACACTTTCGGAAGCTAGGCTCGAAGGCGCAAAATGGTCGTGAAATCATGACACTTTCGGAGGCAAGACTCGAAGGTGCAAAGTGGTCACGAAATCGTGACACTTTCGAAAGCTGGGCTCGAAGGCGCAAAGTGGTCACAAAATCATGACACTTTTGGAGGCAAGGCTCAAAGGTGCAAAGTGGTCGTGAAATCATGACACTTTCAGAAGCTAGGCTCAAAGGCACAAAGTGGTCACAAAATCGTGACACTTTCGAAAGCTAGGCTCAAAGGTGCAAGGTGGTCGCAAAATCGCGACACCTTCGAAAGCGAGGCTCAAAGGTGCAAAGTGGTCACAAAATCGTGACACTTTCGGAAGCAAGGCGACAGGGTGCAAAGTGGTTGTGAAATCGTGACACTTTTGGGGGCAAAGGCACCAAGGGGCAAAATGGTCACGAAATCATGACATGTCGCGGTTTTGCGGCTCGAAGGTGGAAAGCGTGTGCGGAAGGCGAAGGCGTCGTTATTGCTCGAAGGGGAAGATAGAGGCTGAATGCCAAAACGTCACGATATCACAACCGAAGAGGAGAGAGGGCGTAAGGAATAAAAAACATCGTGATATCGCGACAAAATGCTCACGACTCCAGACCAGCCGACGGTTGCAGAGGCCATTGCAGAAGGGCACATGGCATCAAATTACAGGTGGCCATAGAGCACTAGGCAGTTACAGAGGCCATTGCAGGAGGGCACGTGGTAGCAGATTACAGATGGCTGGAGCATTCCTATGAATGATGACTCGGTGGGTGGATGCACAGGCGGCTATAGGGCACTCCGCCATCCCATGCCATGATGATGGAAGACACCTGGCCACAACATGCAGGCAGTGACAGAACATTCGTGTGGGCGGTTACAGGGAATCCTGCATTCTGTGTAATGATGTCTGATGGGGGTCGAGTCTGTTATAAAAGACAATGCATACATTGTAAAATGGTTCTTGGCCATTTGGGATATAACTACTATATTTTTCAAATTTGAAACCTCTGTTAATGAAATTTGTGTGAATTTTTTTGTGTTATAATAGTTTTTCTTCAAGTGGTATCAAATCCAGAAGGTTCTGAGTGCGCAAACCGATCGCCGACAGTGAGGCAGTTTGTGCCAGGATTGTGGTTGTGGGTGTGAGGAAGCGAACAGGATGCCTCCGCGTAGGAACCGTGGTGGTGTGAGGAATAGGGGAGCAAAGGTTGATCTTAGAGCCTTGCAGAGGCAGGTTCAAGCCCTACAGGAGGAAATCAGAAGAGGAGTTGAGCCAAGAAGGGAGGAACCCAGTGAAGATGAAGTTTGGGAGGAAGAGGGTCCATCTGATGAGGAAGAAGCATTGGATCCAACAGAGGCTAGGCTGTATAGGGTCATATCCCAGATCGGAAAGAAGTCGAAGTTTGACATCTCCACCTATTATGGGAATCTCAATCCCAAGGAGTTGATAGATTGGATCAACGACATGGAGGAATACTTCGAGTATGAGGAGATCGCAGATCCGAATCGGATCAGGTTCGCAAAAACAAAGTTGAAGGGACATGCTAGCATCTAGTGGAAAGGAGTGCAGCTAGAAAGGAATAGGAGGGGAAAGGAAAAGATCACCAAGTGGGATAGGATGGTGGAGAAATTGAAGAGGCAATTCATCCCTGCAGATTATGAGTTGGATTTGTTGAGAAAGATGCAGAGTCTTAGACAGGCAAGTAAATCTGTCAAGGAATATACGGAGGAGTTCTATCAAATCTCGATTAGAACCGACCATTTTGAGGCGAATAAGGAGAAAGTCACATGATACATCAATGGATTGCGAACCAGCATTCAAGAAGAACTGGGGCTGGTTAGGATGAGCACGTTTGAGGATGCATACCAGTTTGCATTAAAAGTAGAGGAGAAACTGAATAGGAGATTTTATGGTAAGCAGAGAGGAAAGGATAGGGGTGGAAGAGCTGGTGGAAGAACCAATGGAGGAAGATACAAATATTTGAGGAAGACTGGTGAAGCAAGCAGTAGCCAGAACCAGAAATAATAGAAAGAGGAGAATACCCAATGCCCACGCAATTAGAACAACAACTACCCGAGGGGCAGAGGTAGGCCTGGGCGAGGGTTTGGAAGAGGTGTATTTCAAGGAACCTGCTTCAACTACAGATAAGAAGTACATCGGGCATACAACTGCTCGCAACATCAAGAAAGGCCAAATCAAAGACCTGAGGGTCAGGCTCGAGCTGTTGTAGCAGACGAAGGTGTAGAATCTGAGCACTCTGAGGAGGCTGAACGAGGGGAAGCGATGATCATTAGAAGAGTCTTGTTGAATTAAGAAAAGAAGGCAGACCAGAGGAACAACCTATTTTGAACAAGATGCAAGTGCGCAAGCAAGGTCTGTAACATCATCATCGATAATGGGAGCACCGATAATCTGGTTTCTAAGGAGATGGTTGCCAAGCTGCAGCTAGAGAGAAGAAAACACTCACACCCTTATCGGATTGCATGGTTACAAAAGGACCATCGGATGTTGGTCAGTGAGCAATTCCTGGTGAAGTTCAACATTGGAACTTACCAAGATGAGGTCTTATGTGACATCTTGCCTATGGATGCATGTCACCTGCTGCTGGGGAGACCATGGCAGTTTGACCAAAGTGTTGTACATGATGGTCGAGCCAATACATATTCCTTGTCAAAAAATGGAGTTTGCCATAAGTTGAAACCCCTGAAGGAGGCAAATGAGAAGTTATGCAGCAGTGCTCGAGTCTGTCTAGTTGATGGCAAAAGATTTTTAGATGGCCTGAAGCCAAATCATATGTGTTATGCAATAATCCCTAGGGTCAGGGAAGAAGAATGCAAGGAAACTCCAGTGGAAGTCATGGGACTGTTAGAGGAGTTTCCAGATATCATTTTTGATAATGTTCCTGAAGGTTTACCACCTGTTAGGAAGATTAGTCACCACATAGATTTGGTGCCTGGATCGAGCTTGCCGAATAAGGCTGCACACAGAATGACGCCTGTAGAAATAGAGGAGTTAAACCGACAGGTTCAAGATCTGCTAAAGAAGGGGTTGATTAGGGAGATTCTTAGTCCATGTGCAGTACCTGTAGTGCTAGCACCCAAGAAGTATGGGGAATGGAGAATGTGCATAGACTCTCGGGCAATTAACAAGATCACTATTAAATACAGATTCCCATTGCCCAGGATGGATGATATCATGGACTATTTGAGTGGAGCTGAATACTTCACGAAGATTGACCTAAAAATTGGTTACCATCAGATCCGCATTAGAGAAGGGGATGAGTGGAAGACAGCCTTTAAAACTAGAGAGGGGTTGTATGAGTGGTTGGTCATGCCATTTGGGCTAACCAATGCACCGAGTACCTTCATGCGGTTAATGAATGAAGTCCTGAAGGAATTTCTAGGAAAATTTGTTATTGTCTACTTGGATGATATCTTGATTTTTAGAAGAACCCTGGAGGAACACCTGATGCACATTAGGAGGGTTTTTGAGAAACTGCGGGAAAAGCAGTTGCTGATAAATCTAAAAAAGTGTAACTTCATGAAGAGGGAGCTAGTATACCTGGGATTTGTTATCTCAGTAGATGGTCTCAAAATGGACCCCAAAAAGGTGAGGGCTATCATAGAATGGCCTGCTCCAAGAAGCATGACTGAGGTGAGATCGTTTCACGGTCTGGCCAGCTTCTACAGAAAGTTCATTAGAAACTTCAGCAGTATTTGCACATCCCTTACAGAGACAATGAGGGGGAACAAGAAGGAATTCAAGTGGACAGCTGGAGCAGACAAAAGCTTTGCTATGCCGAAGAAGGTCATAGAGCAACCTGTCTTAGCCCTTCCATATTTTAACAAGGTGTTTCAGGTAGACTGTGATGCGAGCAGTAGTGCCATAGGGGCCGTATTGAGCCAAGAGGCCAAGCCTGTTGCTTATTTTAGTGAAAAGCTCAACGATGCCAGGAAGAAGTATTCAGTATATGATTAGGAGTTCTATGCCATAGTTCAGGATCTAAAGAAATGGAGGCATTATTTGTTGCCAAAGGAGTTTGTTCTTTATACTGATCATCAGGCACTACAATATATTAACAGTCAGGGAAAATTAAATCAGAGGCACCTGAAATGGGTGGAGTTCCTGCAAAGCTACACCTTTGTGCTGAAGCACTGGAGTGGGAGATCCAACAGAGTTGCAGATGCCTTGAGTAGGAGGTAATGTTTACTGATGGAGATGAAGGTGGAGGTTGTTGGGTTTGCTGAGCTCAAGGGTTTATACCCTTCAGACCCCGACTTCGTAGAAGCTTGGAAAGCCTGCACTGCACCTGTTACATTGGACAGGACTAAGTGGTTAAATTTTTTGATTCAAGATGGAATGTTGTTCAAGGGGAACCAATTATGCATTTCGAGGAGCTCAATGAGGTAGAATATCATCAAGGAAAAGCACAGTGGAGGTTTAGTTGGACACTTTGGTCGAGACAAGACCATCTCACTTGTTAGTGAAAACTACTACTGGCCGCAATTGCAAAAAGATGTGGCAAAATTCGTGCAAAGTTGTAGGATATGCCAAATGACAAAAGGTGTGAGGCAGCCTACTGGTTTATATCAACCATTACCTATACCTGAAAGGCCATGGGAGGATATTAGCATGGATTTTATTCTTGGTTTACCCAGGACGTAGAGGGGACATGACTCCATATTTGTGGTAGTGGATAGGTTTTCAAAAATGGCTCATTTTATTCCCTGCCAGAAGACTAGCGATGTGGTCCATGTGGCTGGTTTATTCTTCAAGGAAGTGGTACGCCTTCATGGGCTGCCAAGGAGCATTGTGTTGGACAAGGATACCAATTTTGTAGGGTATTTCTGGAGAACCCTATGGAAGAAACTAAAGACGAACTTAAAATTTAGTTCTGCATACCACCCCCAAATAGATGGCCAAACAGAGGTGGTAAATAGGAGCTTGGGTAATCTACTGAGATGCTTGGTCGGAGACAAGCCCAAGGGATGGGATTTAGTTCTTTCATAGGCAAAATTCACTTACAACAACTCAGTCAACAGAAGTACAAATAAATCGCCATTCCAGATAATCTATGGGAGCAACCCAAGAAATGCTTCAGAGTTGAGAAGGATGGATACAAGAGAAAAATGCAGTGTTGAGGCTGAAGACTTTGCTGAACACCTAAAGGGAGTGCATGAAGAGGTGACAAGGCACATTGCTAAGATGAATACTCAGTATAAAGCTAGGGCAGACCAGAAGCGCCGGGCTAAGGAGTTTGAAGTAGGAGATTCCGTCATGGTCCATCTAAGAAAAGAGAGGTTTCCTGCCAAGACCTATAAGAAGTTGAAGATGAAGAAATTTGGGCCATGCAGGATCATTGGGAAACGGGATTCGGGTAATGCATATGAGGTGGAGTTGCCGAGTGAACTTAACATCTCATCGATTTTTAACATTTCAGATTTGGTCGAGTTTCATGAAGGAGATAGCAGTGCAACACCAAGCTCAGATTTGTGGAGCATTCCAACGGTTACTCTAGTCGCAGATGAGATAGAAGAAGTCCTTGATACTCGTGAGGGCTGAAGTACTCGGAACAAGTGTTATTCTGAGTATTTGATCAAGTGGAAGGGCAGGCCCATAGAAGATGCGACTTGGTTGTCGAAGGCAGAGGTTGACCGCCTGGGTCTACCTCAAACAGAGCAGAAGTGAAGGTCACTTCTCAATTCACCCCGGGTGTCTGATGCAGGAGCATCTAGAGGTGGAAGAGCAATCTTGCATCACCCAAAAATATTTTTTTTTTCTAAGTGCCAAAGCTGTCGCGAAATCGCGACACCTTTTTGAGAAAGGGCGCCAAGGGGTCAAACTGTCGCGATATCGCGACGCTTTTTGAGAAAAGGGGCCAAGGCGCAAAATGGTCGCGAAATCATGACATTTTCAAAGCAAAGAAGCCAAGACGCAAAATGGTCGCGAAATCGTGACATTTTCGAAGCAAACGAGCCAGGGCGCAAAATGGTCACGAAATCATGACATTTTCGAAGCAAAGGAGCCAAGGCGCAAAATGGTCGCAAAATCATGACATTTTCAAAGCAAAGGAGCCAAGTCGCAAAATGGTCGTGAAATCATGACATTTTCAAAGCAAAGGAGCCAGGGCACAAAATGGTCACGAAATCGTGACACTCTCGGAAGCTAGGCTTGAAGGCGCAAAATGGTCACAAAATCATGACGCTTTCAGAGGCAAGACTCGAAGGTGCAAAGTGGTCACGAAATCGTGACACTTTCGGAAGCAGGACTCAAAGGCACAAAGTGGTCATGAAATCGTGACACTTTCGGAGGCAAGACTCGAAGGCGCAAAGTGGTCACGAAATCATGACACTTTCGAAAGCTGGGCTCGAAGGCGCAAAGTGGTCACGAAATCGTGACACTTTCGGAGGCAAGGCTCAAAGGCGCAAAGTGGTCACAAAATCGTGACACTTTTGGAAGCTAGGCTTAAAGGCACGAAGTGGTCATGAAATCGTGACACTTTTGAAAGCTAGGCTCAAAGGCGCAAGGTGGTCATGAAATCGTGACACTTTCGAAAGCGAGGCGCCAAGGGGTGCAAAGTGGTCACGAAATCGTGACACTTTTGGGGGCAAAGGCACTAAGGGGCAAAATGGTCGTGAAATCATGACATGTCACGGTTTCGCGACCCGAAGGCAGAAAGTGTGTGCGGAAGGCGAAGGTGTCACGATTTCATGACGTGTCACGAAATCGTGGCCCGAAGGGGAAGATAGAGGCCGGACGCCAAAACGTCGTGATATCACGACCGAAGAGGAGAGAGGGCGTAAGGAAGGAAAAACGTCATGATATTGTGACAAAACGCTCATGACTCCAGACCAGCCGGCGGTTGCAGAGGCCATTGCAGAAGGGCACGTGGCATCAAATTACAGGTGGCCATAGAGCACTAGGCGGTTACAGAGGCCATTGCAGGAGGGCACGTGGTAGCAGATTACAGATGGCTGGAGCATTCCTATGAATGATGACTCGACAGGTGGATGCATAGGTGGTTGTAGGGCACTCCGCCATCCCATGCCATGATGATGGAAGACACCTGGCCACAACATGCAGGTGGCAACAGAACATTCGTGCGGACGGTTACAGGGAATCTTGCATTCTGTGTAATGATGTCCGATGGGGGTCGAGTCTGTTATAAAAGACAGTGCATACATTGTAAACGGGTTCTTGGCCATTTGGGATATAACTGCTGTATTTTACGAATTCGAAACCTCTGTTAATGAAATTTGTGTGAATTTTTTTGTGTGTTATAACAGTTCTGCTTCACTAATATAAGTGGATAACCAACCAATCCATATGTAGATCACAAAACTATAAAATATGCCAGATACTCCCATGCATCCACTATGAAAACAACATATTCCATTATTTTCTTTGAGAGTATTGTAGATTGATCAACCAATTGAAGTATAGTTTTAGTTGGCCTCATATTTTTGAGTTGTAGTTTCTACATTTTTTCGTATGGAATGGTGTTTATGAAATCCCCTATATCTACTATTGTATTGGATAATTGGAAGCCTGCAATTTTAATTGTTAGCACTAGGCACCCTAGATCATAGTATTTGGGATGGTAGGTATTGCTTGACATGAGCTCAACCAATTATCCTGTCATATTTACTACTTTTGATGGTTTTATTACTATTTTTTATACATAAATATCTCATAGCGTTCGTGTAGATGGGAACATCTCTAATGTCCTGCTAAAGGGGAATCATGACTGTTAGGTTTTTTAAGCCTTTCATAATGTCAAATTCCAACTACATTGGATTTATGGGTTCTTGTAATATTTTTAGAAAATGTGGAACCCATTTATTTTTATGTTTCTTAGTAGTTTCTTTTTCTTCCACCTCTTCTACCAAAATTTGTTCTTCTACTTATAAATCTACATCCTCTTCCTCCACTATAGGAGGATTTGGTTCTACTCCTAATTGTCTACCTGATCTAAGTTGTACATGGTTGCAATATACTCTAATATGATACATGGAAAACATATCTATGTTTACTTGATAAGTGGGTTGATTTTTTTTATTGTTTATATTTGGAGTTGATTGTGTGGGTAGCTAAACTGGTCTTGAATTAGGAGGTGTAGGCAAACTGGACTATCGTGGGGCTTGAGTTGTATTTTATGGAGGTGAATTCCACGCATTTTAATTCCACCACTGTTGTCTAGTTTGTCGATAAGGCATCCATGGATATGGGTTGTAAGAAGTAGACCCTTGGATGGAATTCATCTAAGGAGGATGACCCCACCATCCCATGTTGGGTGGTTGAGTCTAAGCTTGGTTCATATAGTTATTTCCCCCATAATGTGGCACTCCTCCTAGCATACTATTTCCTATAGGAAACTGTTGCCATTTTCTCCTAATAACCATAAAATACATTTTTTTTACTTCACACTAATTTTTGACATCTATTATATGTGGGCACAACCTTGTTTTATGATCCCTTTGATAGATCGTACACATTCTGACTTTGTTTTCCAAAAACTCATTTTTAGGATGTTTTCCCTTACATTTTGGGTAAAATTATGCAAGTGCTATTTCAGTTTCTTGCTTATTTTTCTAAAGCAATAGTATATATAATTGAAGTGTGAGAGATAAGACCATCTCAATATTCATATAATCCAATATATTGCCTATTTCAGCCTTAGTTACTAAGGCTATAATTTGTGTGACTCAAGTGGTTGGTTTACCTTTTCTGCAGGAATAATTCTGAAACAATTATCAAATGTCTAACATTTTATGTTGGTAAATATCCCCTCTCAATATCAAATTCAAAGCTTCTAGAGATTCATTTGTGATACCCCTCAATAATATTCTTCTTAAGGATTTCTCACACAACTTTGCATGGGGTGATATTTTCAAATTAAAGCCAAATATATACCAATAGTCTTCCAATGATTCTTCATCTTTTTGACTCATATACAAGACTTATTACCTAACATATTGTGTCCTTCCAAAGTTTTGGTATTTTTATATAAATATAATTTTCATATATTCCCATGTTGGAATGTGTTTTTTCCCTAAACTAATGAACTAGCATGGTACTAAATCATCTAGGGTGGAGGGAAATAATTTTAGGTTTTGGGCATCTGATTTGTAATCCACTAACCTAAATAATACATAGAATTTAAAAATGAATAGGTTAGGGTATTCAGTTGGAATTCCCCTAAAGGTAGTAAGATTAGTGAGAGATATGTGTTTCATGTTAGTTTCTCCCCTTAATTTATCAATTGGGAACTCAAAGTTGGTTGAAGCTTCTTTAATTTCAGCCATATTTTTAGGTAATGTAGGTTCTACACCTGTTGCTTCTAGGACAACATTCAAGGCTTCACACTTATTTTATTTGTCTTATAAAAGTATTCCTAAGTCTACATGTGCAATGGTTTCATCTTCAACTAATTTTCATTGTTGAATATTCAATAAACCTTCATCAGATTGAGTTCTCTCAAATAGATCTCCTAAACCAAAGTTTGAAACTAGTCCTTCATCAAAAGATGTTTGCCTCAATTGGTAAGAATAAATTTGTTCTAAGATTGGATGACTATGCCAATGTACTACTGAAGGAGATGATAATTTAGTTTTAGGATTTGTTCTAAGATATTTCAAAAGGAATTTTCAAAGGTTTTTCAGGTACTTGTGAAGTAATATATTTGTTTTTTAGAAAACAACCACCTAGTCCTCTTAATGGTGGACTCATACAATATTAAGTAGAAAATCTATGAGCATATAATATAAAATGTTAATTTTAAATTTGACTGACCTATAGATTTGAATACTACAATTGGCACTCCCGACAATGGTGCCAAAATGGTGAGTAGAAAATATGTTTATGAAAATAGCTAATTATGCTTCCATTTAATTTTATCAATCTAGAGGTTCATAAACTTGTTGAGTACTAGTGCAAAGTATATGCCTGTAGTAAACTAGATATGAGTCCTATGTATCACTTTGGTTTGGGGGTTGGTTGTTGGTGTAGTTGGAGTTCATCCAAAGCAATATAATTGAATTGTAGAAAAGTAAATGCTACAAGAAATAAAAAAAAAAAAAACTAATTTTAAACTATAAAACATGTGAATGAAAGGAAATTTACAGGAAATTAAATTATAGGAAAATAAATACACTTGTAGATTTAAATAAAATAGGAAAATGCAGAAATTAAACACATTGTGCAAGAAATAAATAAAATAAGAAAACACACTTGTAGTAGAAAAGTAAATAATGATAGTTGAAATATAGGGGAGGAATACTGCTTGGAGTGGACCCAGGCTCCTGAAAACATCTATCTAGTTAATTCACATGATCACTCTTTGAACACTAAAATATAATCAAACACTCAAAATTTTATTATGTAGTACCAATTTACAAATCAATTTTAGGATCCTTTCTTTAGGGGTGACTTGTGTTTTTATATGAAATGAGGTCATCCCCTGTTACAAATTTAGATGCTACTAATTTTATTTATTCTAACATGATACACTACGATGAATGCACATTAAATAATTAAATGCCTAATAAAATATGAGTCATGCTAAAATTAATCCTTATAGGATAATCATAGCATTCCCTATGCTTTCTTAACAAAATACATATAATTTTATACATGGTTTCAAACTTCAAATTCAATGCACACATTTTTATTATGTTGGGTACATGCTTTGTTCAGCCTATCACTAGAAAAAAAGCACCTTTTTGGCCTATCATTGGGATAAAAGTACCATATTTAGACTTTTCTTGTTCATAGAAGATCATCATTTTTTTGGGCATCGAATAGTGAGTGCTTTATTCTACCATCAGGATATAGGAATTGTCTAGCCTATTATTGGGAGACATACACTTGTCTTGTGTACTAGGAGATAGGTGCTTCATTTTAATTGGGAAATAGGTGCCTTCTAGCCTATGTCCAGGAGACAGGTACCATACCTTAGAATTTTTGGATTGTCTTACTCCTTTGCCACTATCATCATTTAATCACCAACCATTCCTCAATCATGTTATGAAAGTTATCAAACACTAGGTCCACATGGGACCTTGACTAAAAGGTGTGAAAAAATCATAAGGTATTGCATTCATACACAATTCTCACTCAAAATAGACATTAGGCATAATACATCATTTCAATTATATGTATACTAAAATATCATAAAAATTACATTTGTAATATAATAATGTCGCACTTCATTAATGCATACAAAAAATAAGCATTTTTGGTGCTCATCAGTATCAAGGCTACAGGGTGCAATGGGCTATATGTGAGGCTCATGATGGTACTTGTGGTGGTCATTTCAGTAGTATGACCATTACAAAGTGTATCATGCATATGGGTTATGATTGGACCACCATGGAAAGTGATTGTTACAACTATGTAAATAATGTTAAAAATATCAACAACATACAAATTTGACACACGTGCCATCATAGATAGTGCAAATAATTCAAATAATTAGGCCCTTTTCACAATGGGGTCTTGATTTAATTGGAAAAATCTAACCTCCATAATTGGGACAACATAAATTCATCACCACTACCACATAATACTTCACAAAGTTGATCGAGGTGATTCCTATGACCACTATGATAGGACCTCAAATTACGGAGTTCATACTCCAACATATAATTTGTCATTTTGGCATTCCCTCAAACATAATCTTATAAAATGGTAAGTATTTAAATAATAAGGATGTTTGAGTTCTTTGCAATAAATATCATATCCAAAATAGTTTATCGACTCCACCCATAAACAAATGAATAAGCTAAGGCCACCAATAAGACCTTGAGACCTATTCTAATTAAGCTCATTAAATATAATCACAAATATTGGCATATTCAAATACCCTTAGGATTATGGGCTTATCAAATGATCATTCATATGCCTACAAGGGAATATAATTTTCATTTGTCTATGGAGTTGAAGCAATTATACCTCTTCAGCTCAAGATCCTCTCACTGTGCATTTCATTACAAGAATTCATGGATGACAACACTTCTAGATAATAATGTCTTGACCAACTCACAATCCTGGATGAAATATGATTCAATGCTTTGGAGTATCTATGGGTATATCAAGACCATATAAACCATGCTTATTATACAAAATTCCATTGATGTGAATTCCAAGTAGAAGATATCATCCTTAAAGAGAATAAAAAAAACACAAATACCTTACCACACCTTAATGATAAATTTATGGCTAATTGGTTAGGTCCATTCATAATTAAGTAGAAGATTGGTCCTAGAACATATAGACTTACCACTTTCAATGGAATAGAAGAGCCTGAGTCATTAAATATTATTCATTTGAAAGTATTCTATGCATAATTTGAACTATATAATATACATATACATGGATAAAAATAAATAAATAATAAGAAAACAAGTAAAAATAATAAATTATTTTTTTCTTACTCATGCATTCAAAACTCATACATTGCATTTGCACATTCCTATCACTTGCATTCATATTGCATGTTGCATTAGGGGTCATTCGGTCAGTTTGGATAATTACTAGCTGACTGAGTCTTATTGCCTTAATAAGGGGAACATTCATCCTAGTATAGGTGTCATTCCACCATCCACCACCATACCAAAAAATATATAAAATAAAATAAAAATAAATAATAGCAATAAATCTTGTGGCACCTTATGTCTTTGCTAGTCTCTGGTTTGAGGGATCTCTAGGTGTTTTCAGTCACTCAACCACTCCTAGTATTTCAAGAAACCTCCATTGAACATCAAATAGTCCTTAGGTGCTACAAATTATTTCTAGATAAATCAAGTTTTCTCTTAGACCACACACATTATCACACATTAATAAAAAATTTATGCCTCGGAATGACAAATTCATGTGTAGCTATTGCCATAGAGTAAATGGTTTTTCCTACTCATCCTATCACGCACATGGCCTAGAAGGCTAAGAATTGATAAAGTACAAACTCTCCCTCTCCAAAAATAAATAAATAAATATATCCCATTGCTCCTCTACAAAACTTGCAAGTCCCCAAAAAGAAATAAAATCCCTTCGCTCCTCAAAAAATAAGCAAAATTCTAAAAATAAAAATCCCTTAAAATCCTAAAAAAAAGAGGTCAAAGAGCTTGAATCCTTGGAATTCTTAGTTTTTGACAACCATAGGGTTATCTCCATCACCAAAAATGGGCTATAGACATTGGACTAGTAGTGGAGTAGTTTTACATATGGTAACATGTTTATCACATTAGCGACCTTAGTTTGTATAGACCTATATCTAATTGTGGATGAGCTAGATTAATGTAATAAGTTATAATTGATTATTCTACCCATGCTCATTATTGGAAAAGAACATTAAAAGCACACATAGTTGGTCCTTGAGAGATTTGACTCCACTAGGACATCCTTAGTATTGTAGGGATTGGCAAGATTAATAGATGAGATTGTTTGATATCACTACGATGTCTAATTCTTTGAAAAATAATGCTAGATCCTTTATCTCTAGGATAAATAGAGTCATAAGTAAGGTTCTATTTCATATCACCATCACATTATTATATGTATTACATTCCACATCACCTTTCAATATTAGATTTCAGTGTCCTTGATTAAGCAATAAAGCAGTCTTCTAAAATATTATCCATAACTTATTTAAATGATAATTAATGAGTTCATACCATTTAGTTCGCTCACATCCATCATTAAAATATCATATGCATTCATTCATGGTGCATTCATTCTAGCACATACATATATCATCATCCATGCATTCATAATAAAATAAACATACACAAAACATAACAAAAATGATACACAAAAATCCATGTATATATGTATAAATAGCAAGGTATAAAGTTTATCCATAGGCTATATACAAAAAAGTACTAAGGCTTGTAATAAAAAATAAAAATATATACAAAAATTATAAAGTATGCTACGAGCTAGTACCATCAAGGTCTCTAGGTGATCCAAGAGGAGGTCCCAACCTATATCCATATGAGACAAATGGTTCTTGATCTTGAACGGGAATTGTTGAAGCATAAGTCACTTCATCAACTGGATCTTGATCTACTAGAAGAATATCATCCAAGTAGAAAGAGACAATTTATCAATATATAATCCTCTAGTAATCGTGCATATTCAATCTCCTATCATAGCCATCACTCATGTACCACCATCTAAACCTAAGAAGTAATGGTTGCAACTATATCACCATCTCCATTTGGGGTTCTTTGTACCCTATCCACATCACTCCATAGCCATGCAATCTTAGCATCATGAATCTCCATATCACCCTACAACCTTGCCATCAAAGCCTCTCGAGCCTCCAAGATCTGAAGAAGGCAATCTCATTTCATTGATAGGTTGTCATTCTCTTCCAATAATGTCACCCAATCCTTCTCACCTCACCTAGGATCCCTCTACGGCTCCTCACCCATGCCTCTCATGTTTCCACTCTTATTCCCACAAGCTCCACCATAACCTTCATCACCTCCCTTCATAGGTCTATCCTTATCAAACCTAGTAGGATTAGCACCACTACTCAATCATTGATATATCTATTATCATGAAGGCTCTTCCATTGCCCTTGCATCCCTATCATCCCCATTGATATTTTCTACATCTTGACTTAGTTATCATGGTGGCTACATAGTAAACCAAGCATTTTACTCAACCATTGTCCAATATCATTCATATATAGGATATCCATAACCTTAGCATCCTCCTCGTCCACTAGCCAATCATTAGCATAGGCTGGGCTCAGCTCATCACCATGATGCTTATATATCACTAGGTTATTTTTAACCCTCTACAGAAGCCCAAACTATCGCAAGATATAAGAAAACTAACTCCTTCTTGCAACCATGGTGTCCCATCACCCATCAAGCCTATCTAACACTCTATAGCTAATCCATGTCCTTAGGCCATACATACCCCTGCTAAGATCACAAAATTACCTCAGTAGTTTTTAGCCCTACCCACATATCCCTATACTCTTTATCACTATGACTAGGGCAGCTCAGTCACAAGTCCTCAACTACCCTCCACCTAAGAGCATAAGGGCATGAATTATCCCACGCATAAGGAAATCCCACAAGGTGAGCCAAACTAAAGTTCTTCCAACCCTAGATCTAAAGTATCAGGTTATAACCCAACCCATTTTTCTTGTGCCTCTTCACATCATACAACTCCATATAAGTATGAGCCAAAAGAGCAAGTACACAAGCATAAATATGGGGCTCATTGATCATGTTAAAAACCAATGAATCTAGTTCCAAGGGAACTTGGTCATGTATTGTTGGGTAATAGTATATTAGCTAAATTAAACATGACATAAGTGGGAAGTGCCTCTAGATATCCCCTATAAAACATATCAAGGTATTTTATGCCACCCTTGCTAATATCCACACCCTCATATCAATCACCAAATATAGGCCTCATCTCATGCTTTGTGTCCCATCCAAATAAGATAGGTAGCCCCTCAATTGGAAAATGGAAAATATAATAAACATCTTTGAGAGTAACTATCATATCCCCTATTGGGAGCTAATATATCCCCCTATCTAGATCCTACCACTCAGGTAGTGTTAAAAGGTAGCCCTCATCCACCTTAACCACCTCCACTGATGTGATCCCTACCAATCCAACTCATTCCAACCACCTCCAATCATCCTTAGTCAATCCCTTCCTAACCCAAGGTAAAAGCATAGAAAATTAGTGTCGTGAATAAAAAATATTCACCTGTGACACAAACAACAATAAAATACATTAATACATCATTCATTGCAAAAAAAAAAGTGTTTTAGCCATGCACCTTTTAAATCTAAAAAAAAAATCCTTTCCATCCCCCTTTTAATTTTCAAAAATAAATAATTTTTTTCTCACCCGCTTTCAGTTTCCAAAAAAAACAAACTAAAAATAAAAACAACAAAAATAAAATTACCTAAAATACTAGAGGGCTACAAGAGCCTACCTCTACCACATGTCCTGCCACTTCAACCATCACACCAACCCCTCTCACTTCAGCCACTGCACCCATACTCTCCATCATTCTCCAAGATTTGTTTCTCTCTCACACGCAAAATCCAAAAGCTCAAATGCAATAATGACGTAAAATGAACCCAAAGGAACTTATATAGCCTAAAAATGTGTTTACAAATGCAACCTTGCATTTGGTAGTCACATCTAAGTGCAACATTGTGTTTGGCAGGCACTTCCAAATCCAACCTTGTGTTTGTGAATGCACAAACACAAATCTGCATTTGTAAAACCTCAAATGTAGCCCTACATTTGACACAAAAAACCTAAAAAGGTTCTACAAGGGTTCAAAAAGTTATAAAAACTTTACAAAACCATCAGATTCAATCAATAGATTGTCTATAAAAGGTCCGGTAATAAATTTTTTAGGTATGTGTTGATTGCTTGAAAAAAAGTAACATCTTATTGTTTAGTTTGATTGAAAACAATGGATTGTATTATTTATCCTAATATAGATTTTACCCAAAAATATTTTTCTCAGTAGAATTTCATTGTGTATACCTTTTAGAAACAAAACTACTTTAAGGGGAAACCAATTGTAATGTATTTTTGAAACACCAAAGTCATACAATGGTCGTTTCTTGTTTTAATAATTAAATAATCCAGCATATAGATTTGAGAGCACATATTGCTAGATAAGGAAGGTCGTAATTCAAATTTTTTGACCAAGGCATGCTTAACGATTTTCTATAAAATGCAGTCTTGTATCTTGAGGAAAGATTGTCAGTGATGATTATCATCCAAAAAAATGAATTAGAAAGATGTAGTATAAAAAAAAAAGGATACTCAAATAATAATATTTAAGAAAATATGGGGTAAAGGAAGAGGTATTAAAGTGGAATGAAATTCCAACATGTGAGATATCACTGGGTCTAAATGACTGGTAAAAAAAACAAGTAGCTTTTCAATAAGAATCCATGTTAGATTTTTGGAAAATTCATTAAATATGTATCATTTATAGCAGGTATATGCTAATATACTTTGAAGAAAATTACCCGGCAAACAAATACTAGGAAAATAAATTAAAATAATGATGATTGAAAAACTTTTTGTTTTCTTATGTTAAAATTTTATATAAAACCATCACTTGAAAAATAGTAAATCATGTAGGGTTCAAGCAACTATGAAAACAACATGGACATCATACCTTGAGCAATGAGTCCCCAAATGCATCCATAGCATAATTCCATTTCATCTTGTCATAAATTCAATAAATTTTGTAACTCAGTTTTTGAATGCGACTGCATTCAAGAAAATTTGCTCAAGGTAATTATCAAACCCTTTCCAAGAGGTTGCAAAAGTGGAAACCTTTCACAAATTGCAAATTAGTATGCACTATGCTATTTAGATATAGATCAAACATGCAACCTCAATGGCTAATACATATACCATAGTGAAATTTCTAATAATTCTACCAAAATCAAAGTTTTAACAAATACATGCCCACTCCAAACTCATGGTAATATAAATTGATTTTCACGTGTGACATTTGCATCCATAAAAACACATAATTCCACCATAAATTTATCAAGCAACTTATGGGTTTCATCTTGCACCCGTTCATTGCTTGAGGGGTAAGCCAAAAAATAAAAAACATTAAGATTCATTTGATCCTTGTGCCAGGGCAACAAAATCAGTTCCTCCACCTAATAAACAAGGTGTCTCTTGTTTTTGCACCGCATTGTGTTTTTTCCAATATAGTACAAAAAGGGGCATATGTAGACTCCAAATTCTAACACTCCATAAAACCTGCCCACACCACAAATTTGCATAGTTAAAATATACCTAATGTTTAACTTAGACACAAATTACTACACATTATTGTATTTTTCAGATTTTGTAAAATCTAGAATCTAGAAAATATACCTAGGATTCCTTGTCTTTCCACTATCTAAGTGTCCTAGCTACCTCTACCCCTTCCCTTAATGCATCTCACATACCTTAATCCACTTCTACCTACTCACATACCACCACTCCACCTAACGTAGATACCCTAGGTGAATCACTCTATCTACCTAGGATAGGTGGTTACCCAGTCCCTGCCATTTGGCAACCCTGGCTTACCACCTATCCTTCCCCCCATCATCTCCCAAGATCCTATAAAGGATACACCATTTGACCAAGTAAAGAGGGACTAAATACATATCGTCACACTACCAAAATCATGATATGAGGAAAGATCATACTTGAGGATCAAGTTATCAATGTTGAGGAAAGCCAAGCCCTCGTCCTTCAACCATTAAATACCAAATAAATAAACAATGACACCCTTAACACTAAGGGTTTACAAATGTAGTGCTAAGGGTCTACAATGACACCCTCAACCTTGAGGATATACAAATGCAATGTTAAGGATCTAGAGCAATGCCCTCAGACCTGAGGATCTGCAAACACAATCATGAATTTGCACAAGAATAGATCGACCACTTATAGATACAAATTGAAATAGTTATCAAAAAGGTATGTATTTTTATTGTTTTATATCATTTTTATGCATCATTTTTACATTCTACAAGCATTTATGTTAGGGTTTTTGTAGCATTATTTTATGTGTATCAAATAGGTGCTACTAATACCTTTTCTTGTTTACATCCTTACATGTACAAGTGGAAAATATCTAAAGAGCTATTGAAGAAAGGGATGGCCTATAAGGATACTGAATCCCATCTAAAAAATTGACTATAGAAAGGAAGATCATCAATACCCATTATCTGTTGGATTCACCAAAAGAGGTTTTCTCCCCTTTTGTGATAATTGTACTCTAAAAATAAACATATATTGTAATCATACCCCTACATAATTGGGGAAAAAATCATTGTGAAAGGAAACCAAGGCTCCATCAAAATTTAATAGAAAAGCAGTTTTATTCCATTACAATCACCTATTTGTGTATTTCATTATTCAGGTGTAACTTTATTGCTTACAGAGATAATGATCCATAAGAAAGAAATTAAATGTGATTAAAATATGAGATTACATATTTGTAATAGGTAGGAAAGGAGTGAAGCTTGTATACAATTTTTGAGAAATTTATATTGTAATTTTTTAAGTCAATAATAGTTCATGAATAAAATAGGCCATTTACATTCATATTTTTTTATTAGTATAAAGGATTTTGAAAGGGTCCTTGAAAATTTTACAAAGAAAAAAAGGAAGAAAACCCATAGGTCTCACCACCAATGTAGACCAAAAAATAGAAGAAAAAAAATAAAAACAACCCAAGACAACCTAGGGAGAAGAAAACCAAACAAACAAACCCAAAATAGAAAGAAAAATACAATGGGAGAAAAATACTTCACCATTTTCTTCACACTATCACTTTCAAGATTGGTTTTTATCACCTTTGAAGATTCACTATTGCTGGAACTAATAGCTTTGGCCACATGAATCACATGTTGAAGAATCATGTTGGTCTTGCAATGGTATGAATATGTATTTTCAAGCATTTTAGTTAAAATTATTGAGGGATCACTCTTGACCCTAGTTAAAAGCTCAATATCCTTTAGGGACTGATTTGTATCTATATTTACATTCATATTTGATTATATAAATGAATGTTATCTTCTTTATTATATTGTCCTTGATATACATATTAATTTTCTCATACATTATTCTACTTAATATATATATATATATATAAGAATGGGTCTTGAAAGGATCCCCAAACCTTATTACAAAAAGTGGGACTAAAAGAGTTCAAGCCAAGATACTCTAACATTAAGAACCTCCAAACTAAAACAACAAATTCCCAAATAAAATAGTTATACTAAAAACCACCGTTGATCTAGAACACCCAATTCTATAGGGGAACAAAACAAGAGGATCACAATCCTAAACCGATTTCAAGAACCACTAGAGAAAATAAGAAATTACATCTTAGGAGGTGGACTCCCTAAGTTTTCCATGTCCTTAGTGGGTATTTTTAGCTCATCACACTATTTTTGAGACATAACTTGAATCTCCTCAATGAAAGAGATAGAAACTTGAAGAGACCCGAGTAGAGCTTGGTGCTTCTCATATAGCTTGTTGGAGAAGGACATTAAATTGGATGACTCAAGTTCAAGAGGGGTACTCTTATCTGACTTTAGTAATTTCCTCAAAAATATTGTATTTCTTCTTTTTTGGAGAATTTTCTTTAGAATCTAACATTTCCATCATGATAGGGGAGGTTTCAATATTCATAGCTTTCATGGATAGATTTTTAGAGCATCTTGCGTGACCATGCCTAATATCTCTAAGAGAAAATAACACATTATCCAATTTGTTTTTCTTGGTCCTTCTATTTGGAATAAATAATGGGTATTTTGAGGTCCTCTGACTCAAACTCTAAGGAATCATTAGAAGAATATATGAAAGGGACTAGAGGCAAATTGAAATCAAGAAGTATCTTTTAGTATTTAATTTGTGATAGAGCCTCATCCACTACCACTCCTCTTTTCTTAGACATGTACTCGAAGATCAAAAGAGCTAATCCTTGGTGTTTAGGGTTTAATCCTTTTCCTCCCATCACATTTGTCACTGATTTCACTAGGGAATCAAAAGAAAGGATGGAACATTCATGAGTTTTTAATGTCTCAATTGGTTCAAAAATTAGGTGAAAGCTACATAAAACCTCCCTACTAGAATCCAACATGAAAAGGTCCATGATCATAGATATGATTGAGTTCTAAGGAGATTTCAGGGCCCTGGCATTGTATCCATTCTATAGTTTTGTTAGATACTCATATACATCAAGAATGAAGCTAAATTTCCTAATGAGTAAGTTTTTATTTCTGTTATGGCATGCACCATCAACAATAAGACTCATCACCTCCCCAACCAGACCAATGAAAATTTCAAACTCTAAACCACCAAATTAAACCCAACCTTTCCTCCATTAATGTATCATTTTATTAGAAATCCCTCTATGGTGGTCATGGGAGGATTGAATGCAATTTAGAAGACCGTCATCAAAAATAATTTTATTAATCTCAACATCCACCTCCAGGGATTTCTACTCCAATCAAAACTTCTATACTTTTTGAAGAGAATTCTGGCCCATATTCCACAACCAAGAATTGAAATAATTATAATTAAGTCTTCCACACCTTCAATGAAACATGCTGGATAAAAACCCCTAATTGAATTTAACGAGTAGAAAGATCCATTTAGGACTTGACAATAATTTTCAATGAGGATTTTAAACTCATGCTAGGAAGTGTAGTGCCACATATTAAGAGGACAACCATAAAAGGATAACATACTTCTAAAAACATAATGTTGACAAAGCCCATAGCTGATCTCACCATTCAAACTGGAAATCATGATCTTACCATATTTGTCTACTTTCCAAAAAGGATTGTATTATTATTTTGACACTTAATATTGTGGCTATTTTATATTGGGGCCTATGATATTTTATAGTAGAAAGACTTAAAATACCAATAGTGGTATCAAATCTATCACTTGACTCTATCCATTTCATTGAGTTATATATTACCCATCATTTTCAATAGTTAACTTTATCCACTTTTGATAAAGTTAATTTAGAGTCTATCCACTTTGAAAGCAATGCAGACTTAGACTCTATTTTAAAGTTTTGATTGAGTAGATTTTGAGGGTACAAGGATTAGTCATCCTGATTTAGATGCTAGGGTATTTTCACTTGGTTGAAGGATAACTAGTGAATACTAGGTTTCAGCTAGATTGACAGAAAGGGCCAACTCAAAAGAAAAGTTTTATATGGAAGATTGAGGAAGAACCAACTCATGAGAAAATTGGCCATTCAAGGATATTTAAAGTCACCCTGACATAGATATTGGGTTATATAGCAAGGAGGAGAATCATAATAAGTTCTTAGGTGAGACATTTGATATTGAATATTTCAAATAGATAGAGAAGCAACATTGCTATAGATATTGAGAAGCATAATAGCTTCATACAAAGAGAAAAGCATTTTAGATTCCATGTTTAGTGGAGCATTATAGGAAAAGTGAAAGAGGAATATCATAATTCAAGGAAAGAGATACATTCAAGCTTTGTGTAGAGATAAATAAGAAGAGTAGAAATTAGTAAGCATAGAGGAGAATAAATAAGAAAACATTATAAGCTTTCCAAGATGAAGGTATAGTTAAAAACAAGGCCAAGATTGAATTGACCTTGAAAATAAGTTTTATTCAACTATATTAAGAGAATAGCGCTAGTAGAAAATAGTAGTATATTGCAATAAGTAAAAATGAATATTGAGTGGAGCTATTGTCCACATAGATCCTAAGTAGCCAATATTAGTGAAATTGAGCTTAAGCGGCTAATATTAATAAACATAGCCTAAGCAACCAAGATTAGTGAAATAGAGCCTACATGGTCAAGCCTTAGTAAACAAATCCTAAGAGGCCAAGCTTAGTGAGAAGAATCTAAGTGGTAAAGCAATGTGAGACCAAGTCTAAATAGCAAAAACAAAGGTATAAGTGCTAATAGAGAGCACTTTTTTAAGCACTAGCTAAGGCACTATCATAGAAAGATAGAGAAAATCCTAAGTACTAGCAAATTTTCTAGTAGAACAAAATAACATAAGCATTATTTGGGTGCTAGAAAAACATAGAATAATTTAAGTGCTATTTAGATTCTAGAAAACATAGAACATAAGTGTTATCCAATAGAGAAGAACACAAGCATTTTTTAGGCACTAGCTATAACAAAATTAGTCTAAGATCTAATAGAATAGAGCCATATTAAATATATCATTAACTTAATAGCATATTCTAGATGTTGGTAGCATATTCAAAGTGGTAGTTGAGTGCAAGTGGAATTGAGAGGACACTTCCTTATAAGAACAAAATCAACATAATATCATTATATCATTAAAATATTATAACAATGGTGAAAGAAGAAACATTTGAGTGCTACAACAAGAAAGAGGTAAAGACTAATGCTAATAGGGCACTAAGAGTCTTTGGAATATAACATAGAGTAATTCTAAGCACATAAAAGTCCTTCCATACTAGTGAAGGCATATAATAGAGATAACACATGACTCATAGTGGCTGGAATAGTTAATACATTGAAGACAAAGAGAAACTCCAGTGCTCAATGTCCTATAGAAAATTGGAGATTGAATGCTCAACGTTCAATATTCAATAGCTAAGGAGTTTAATAGAGATATATGAATACCTCTAGGAGACTAGAAAAATGAAACACCACATTCCTTCGAAGAGGGCATGTAAAGTGTTACACAATAAAGTAGGAATGGAATATTTGAGCATTTTAAGAAACACCTAATAAACATAGAAAGATATTAGCCAACCAGGTAATGTCAATACATTACTTAATTTTGTTTCATGATTAGGTTTTATTGGTGGTAACTTTATTCAAAATATATTTTTGAAATAAATTAGTTGGAGATATAAGTTAAAAAAGTTTTTTTAAATTTTGAAATTTTTGGTTTAATTAGATATGGAGTAATAAGGGTTACTACATAGGATTAATAATTAAAAGTTTTGAAGATTATTAAGTTTTTTGAGTGATTTAATATTGGATTTAAAAGGTTTTTACATTTTTTTAAATTTAGGGTTTTTGTAATTTAAATTTATTTTAAATATTTTATATTTTATATTTTTAATTTTTTTTGCAAATTTTGCATATTAGGGAGTTCAGAGTTTTTCTACATCAAAGGTGTGGGAGGTGAGCAATTGATACAAAGGTGAATTTGCATTAACAATTAACATAAGGTTACAAAGTTTAAATAAACATAAAATAACCATACTAGAGAAAATGGGGGAATAGGAGAAATTAAGGGAGAAGAAATTAAAATAAAATTCTCTTGCCACCCAAATATGCTGTCGTCCAACTGCCGTCCAGGTAAGGTAAAAGGTAAGTAATCTTAACCAAGGTAAAATACTCTTTTTTAACCTTTTACCAATGGGAATTTTCCAACATTCTCCTCCTTAAAGTTGAGAGGACTGACTATACAGTCTCTCAGCTTTATAAATTGAGCTTTAGCCATGCCGTTGGTGAAGATATCTACTAGATTATCCAAAGTGCTGCAGTATTGAAGCTCAAATATCTGTTGTTCCACCATATATCTTATGAAGTGATACTTCATATCAAAATGTTTTGACATTTTGTGGTGGATCAGATTATATGCCAACTGTATGGCACTAATATTATCACAATTCAGTTTGGTTGGACCAATTTGTTTTTCGTCAATCTCTTCAAGGATTTTCCTCAACCAGAGGATTTGAGTACTAGCATGGGTAATGGCTATATAATCAACTTCTGTAGATGATAATGCTACAAAATATTGCTTCTTGGAACTCCAAGTTATTAGTCCTAAACCTAGACTAAAACAGTTCCCTGATGTAGATTTTTTCATCTATATTACTGCCCCAATCACTGTCACTATCACCAACTAACATCATAGAGTTAGACTTGTGGTAATGGATTCCAAAACCCAATGTACCTTTTACATATCATAAAATTTGTTTGGTTGCTTGAAGATACAGTTCAGATGGGCATGCCATAAACCTTGATACTAGAGAAACAACATCTCGTATATATGGCCTAGTGTTGGTGAGAAACATTAAACTCCCAACCATGCTTCTGAAATTTGTCATGTCAACTTTTGGTGCTCCATCATCTTTGCTTAGCTGGATTCCATGTCATGTTGGTGTTGCAACTGATTTGCACTCTTGCATAACAAATTTTTGAATCATGTCACGAGCATATTTCTGTTGACATATGAAGATCCCATTCTTTGATTGATGTACTTCCATTCCTAGGAAGTATCTCATTAATCCGAGATCCTTCATCTCAAACTGATTCATCATGGAGTTTTTAAACTCCATATTCATTTTATTATTACTACCCATAAATATTATATCATCCACATATAAACAAACTATGAGGATATCTACTCCATTCTTCAGGTAGTATAGAGTTGGTTCACTCTTGCTTTTTGTGAAACCATACTTGCTGAAATAGTCGTCAATTCATGAGTACCACACTTGTGGTGCTTGCTTGAGGCCATAAAGTGATTTTTTCAATTTATAAACAAGGTTCTCTTTTCCTTGTTCTTGGAAACCTTGAGGTTGTTGTACATACACCTCTTCTGTCAGGTATCCATTTAAAAATGCACTTTTCACATCCATGTGTTGAATGTTCCATCCTTTATGGGCTGCCAAGGAAAGAACGAGTTTGATTGTTTCTTGTCGAGCAACTGAAGCAAAGGTTTCCTCATAATCTATTCCATATTTCTTAGTAAAACCCTTAGCTACTAATCTTGCCTTGTTCCTTTCAATGCTTCCATCAGCATTGAATTTGGTCTTATAGACCCATTTACATCCAACACATTTTCTTCCCTTGGGAAGCTTCACAAGCTCCCAAGTATCATTCTTTTTAATTGAGGATATTTACTCTTCAATGGCATCTTGCCATATACTTTCAGTACATGATTTTTCATAGCTAGACGGTTCTAGCTGTGCAGCAGCCAACAAAGCATAATTGACTACTTCACCCCTTGGTTCATGAGACTCATCATCTCATGACATTTGAAGATTTTCAAGTCTTGACAAAATGTCGTCCATCTCATTAGCTTGACTCCTAGTGTATCTTTGTTGGAAATTCCTATCCAAAATTTGAGAAGATGGATGACTCTGTAGTATGCGCTTTCCTTTATTTGTCTCTTTCCTTTGAGAAACTGGATCAATATCCATCGGACTTGGAGCGCTTATAGATCTATGAAATCATTTCGAAGAGTTTGGGGGAGCCAACAAAGAAGTCCCTCTTGGACTTGGTGTACCACTTGATGTACTTGATGAAGATTCCTGATGTGGACTTTGTGGAGGGGAACTTTTTCCACTACTTTTCTTGGGTTGTAAAAATGTGGAACTTTACGAATTAGAGTCTATATCAAAAAATTTTTTATGACCCCATTCTCCCCCTTCATCAAAAATTACATCCCTGGAGATAATTATTTTATGTGTCTTGGGATTGTACAATCTATACCCTTTGGTTGATTCACAATAACCTACAAAAATACATGCTTGACTCTTGGGATCAAGCTTCTTTCTCTTCTCCTCAGGAATGTGTGCATAATCTAAAGAACCAAATACTCAAAAATGTTTGACATTTGGTTTCTTACCGTATCATCCTTCATAAGGAGTGATACCATCTAAACTAGAAGTCAGAATTCTATTTAGAATATATGCACTAGTTCTCACTGCATCTGCCCAATAGATGTATGTGAGATGCTTTGTCTGAAGCATTGTTCATGCCATTTCAAAAAGGGTGTGGTTCTTTCTCTCGGCCACACCATTCTGCTGTGGGGTATAGGCAGTGGTGAACTGCCTTTTTATCCCATTTTGCTTACAATAATTTAAAAATTCATTTGAGGAGTACTCTCCTCCTCTATCAGTGCGAAGACATTTGACATAGTAGTCACATTGCTTTTCTACATTATTTCTAAAGTCTATGAAGCAATCAAATGCTTCATATTTGTGTTTCAGAAAATAGATCCAGCACATTCTAGAATAATCATCTATGAATGTTAGAAAATAAGAATTGTTTCCAAGGTTTTTTGTTTGCATTGGACCACAGATGTCCGAATGTACTAGCTGAAGAGGATAGTTTGCTCTCAATGCTTGGCCTCTTGGAAATTTTGTTTTCGAGTGCTTTCCCAAAGCACATGCTTCACATACCTTCTTATGTTCTGGAATTTTTGGTAGTCCTATCACCATAGCTTGTGATGTTAACATTTTCAAGCTAGCAAAATTGAGGTGACCATATCTCAAGTGCCAAAATTCACTTGGATTTGTAATAGCAATGTTTGCAAGTTGAGCTCCCCCTGGCTCACCAAATTTTAGAGGGAATAACCTATTCTTTGTCATAGGTACTTCTTTTATGACTCGGTTACAATTGTTTTTATCAAGGATTGTACATTTTATTTCATCAAAAACTAATTTGTAATGCTTCTCCATAATTTGGCCAACACTTAACAAATTGTGTTGTAGCTGTGGAGTATAGTATATGACATTCACTTTTTTAAGGCCTTCTTTTGTTGGAACTTCCATAGCTCCAATGCCTTCAACTTGCAAAGATTTATTATCCCCTAACTTAACATGGTATTTGTAATTTGAATCTAATGTAGCAAAGATATTTTCTTTGCCACTCATGTGGTTCGAGCAACCAGTATCCAAAATCCATGTATATTTAAGATTTTTATTTTACTGTCCATAAGAGAGAAAAATATTTGATGGACCTTCTTCTTCTTCGTAGAATGAGCCATATTGACTGCTTTGATCCTTTAAAGTCTTTGACCAGCAGTCACGAGCGAAGTGTCCTTGTTTCCCACAATTAAAACAAGTTGTTTTAGTCTTGTTACTTTCTTGTCCTTGATTTCCACGGCTTGCATTGCCGCTTTGGTTCTTATTGGCTCCTCTATTTTGATTTCCACCTCTGTTTTGATTGCCTCCTCTATAGGAGTAACTTTGGCCTTTGCCTCTTTATTGTTGTCCTCTGCCTCGGACTCTTCCTTGTCCTCGTCTTGTAGCTTCATTCGAAGTGAAGGCTTTGTCATCACCTCCATAGGTTTTTGAAGGCGCTCCTTGAATTCTCTCTTCATGTGATGTTAATGATCCAATCAAACTATCAAATGTAAGAGTAGAAAGGTCTTTTGATTCTTCAATTATGATGGCAATGTGATTCCACTTAGGAAGAAGTGTTCTCAACACTTTCTTCACAATTGTTTCAATTTGTGTGTCATCACCTAAAGTTTGCATCATATCAACTACTACTTTGACTCGTACACAATAGTCACCGACTCTTTCATTTTCCTTCATTTTGATATTTTCAAAATATCTTTTTAAGGTCTGAAGCCTGAATTGCTTCACTTTATCACTTCCTTGGAATCCTTCTTTCAAGGCATTCCATGCATCTATAGCAGTTAAGTAAGATGCAATTCTAGGAAAGATACTTGGATCTAATGCCGCTTGAAGATGGTATAAGGCAAAAGAGTTATTTTTTTGTGCATATTTGAATATCTTCTTGTCGGTTGCACTCAAAGTAGTCCAATCTATTGGAGCAGTGTAATTGTCTTCAATACTATCCCATAGTCCTTTTCCTATGAGTAATGTCCTCATTTTGATGGACCAGTACTCATAATTATCCCCACTAAATTTGGGGATTGGTAGATTGTTATTTGATCCCATTATTATCTACTAAAACAAGAAACCTTTCTTATATAGTCTTATTTCAAAAATACTTTACAAACTATCAAGCCTTGCTTGATTTACAATCATAAACAACTCACTCTTGTTGTTGTGATTCAACAATTACAAAATTGTCAACGACTTGTTCATCGTCATCACTGATCAATATAATTTTAGGAGAAGGAGGTTGTAGGATTTCAACTGAATTACAATAATGAGTATATTCAGATCCTTGTGGAGCAATATCCACTATGTTAGAGTGTTCAAATCTTCTCCCAAAGGAGTTATCTTCTAAATCTACTTTGTATCCTAGATCAGGATTTCTTTGTTGTGCAATAATTGCATTTTGCAACTGTGAAAATACTGTATTTATGCCTAGTGTTCTCACGTGCTCATCAAAGCTTTCAGCGTTTTTTCTCAGTAACAAACTACAAAGTGCTTAGTAACATCCTTCCGATCTTATCATTTAAGAAAATTTCCCAAAAATTTTCTTTTACAAAGATTTTCTCTTAGGAAATTTTTCTAATTTTTTTACCTCTTAAAGTGTAATTTTTTTTTTTTACAACTATTTCCTCTTAGGAAATGTCAATCATCAACTTTAAATGATAAATAAAAACCTTTCAAAAAAATTAAAAAAAAAAAATTTACAGCTATTTCCTCTTAGGAAATGTCAATCATCAAAAAAAAATTTAAATTACCTTAAAGTTTTTTTTTCTTTTTTTTAAAGAATTTTTTTCCTTTCTTTTAAACAAACTATTGACCCCGTCGAGGTTCGATCGTGTGACCTCATGGGTTTCAAGGAAAAGGGTAGCTGCTGTGCTATTGGGAAGATCCGAGAGCATTAGCTAGATCCCTGTCCTTGTTGTTGGCACTTCGAGCGCAAAGCAAAAAAAAAGGAATGACCCCACCGAGGTTTGATCGTGTGACCTCACGGGAGTCAAGGCAAAGGGTAGCCGCTGTGCTACCAGGCAGATCCGAGAGCATTAGCTGGCTCCCTTTCCTTGTTGCTTTCGCATCCTTGCTTCGATGCGAAGCAAGGATTTATTTGGGACTTAATAGTCCCACTCACCTATGCGGCGATGTTTATGCTCTTTAAAAAGAGCAAAGCACACTATGTGCTTTGATTGCCTACGGGCAGTCACAGGCTGTGAAGAACCTTTTGCCACATGTCACGCAAAGGTCACTCGTCAATGAACTGCCTTGGGCCATGTGCCACCTCGGGCCATGCATAGGTCACCACGTCAACAAATTGCCTCGGGCTACGTGTCGCCCTCTCCAACATGATGTCTCGGACCACGTGCCACCACATCAAAAAATTGCCTTAGGCCATGTGCCGATCTCTCCAACGTGCTGCCTCTTCGGGTCTTATGGGCTACCTCGAGATTCATGCCATGTCGGCTCCTACGGGCTACCTCGATATCCATGTTGTTGCCTAGAATTACGGGCCCCATCGCCTCGAGATTCAGGCCGGTCTCAACTCTCTACTCTGATACAAAATGTGGGAGGTGAGCAATTGATACAAAGGTGAATTTGCATTAACCATTAACATAAGGTTACAAAGTTTAAATAAACATAAAATAACCATACTAGAGAAAAGGGGGGAATAGGAGAAATTAAGGGAGAAGAAATTAAAATAAAATTCTCTTGTTGCCCAAATATGCTGTCGTCCAACTGCCGTCCAGGTAAGGTAAAAGGTAAGTAATCTTACCCAAGGTAAAATACTCATTTTTAACCTTTTACCAATGGTAATTTTCCAACAAAAGGATTAATAAATTTTATAAATTGAAAATTTTATATTTGAGTTATTTCTTAACTAGGGAGTTATAAGGTTTACTACTTCAAAGGATTTCAAAAATTTTAATGAGTTCCATTATGTCAAATAATAAAATTTTCCTTTTTGAATCTCAACTTTTGAAAGGACCAAATTTTACATCATGGAAAAAAAAATGAAATCAATCCTTACTATAGAAAAACTATGGTATATAGTAAGCACAACAAAGAAAAATCCTAGTGAGGATGAAAGAGAAATACAAAAATTTAAAGGAGATGCAAAGGCTCTCATGTTAATAATATTTGGAATAATTGATGAAATATAGCCATACTTAAGTGAAGCAAAAACTTTTACAGATGCATTGAATACATTATGCAAAAGAGTTTAAGGAAAAAAATAATATACAATTTTGAAGTTACAATCCCAATTGTATTCTTTAAAGGTCAATAGTGGAGAAAGTATAGAAATATTTCTTCAAAAAGTAGTAGATATAAAAGTAAAATTGTTAACTTTCGAAGAAAAAGCAGAAGATAAATTTTTTGTCCAAGTAACACTAAGGGAACTTCCAAAAAGTTACAAGTATTTAGTTACTTCTTTGTAAGTCTTAAGCAAGGAGACTACATTTGATGACTTAGTCAACATTCTTCAGGAACATGAAATAAAGAACTTTGTCAAGGATGAAATGAGTAATAATGACTTGGTGTTTAAAGAAAATATACCAAGTAATATCACTATGACTTACAAGTATAGATCTAAATGAAACGCAAGATTCTATCATATATGTAAGAAAAAGTGTCATAGTACAATTTATTGTAGATATAATCAAAATCAAGAAAATCTGATCAATATGAATCAAGGTAATCAAATGAACAAACCAATATAGCAAAGGCAATATCAATATTGATATTGATATAATCCTCAATGACAACAACGCTTTCAATCTTGATATCAAAAATATCAATATCATCCTGAGTACCAATATGGTCATTAGCAAAAACATCATCTACATTTTAGAGAAGAAAATAAAAAAGGAAATCTAGTTCAATAAATTCATGAAATTCAAGAATTATAAGAAAAATCTAAATTAAATTAATTCAAATCTCTTATAGCAAAACTTTTGATCAATGAAGATGTATATTTTCAAAGAGTTCTGAAGATACTATTGTTGCAATTGTTATGAAACATTAGGATACAAGAGGAGAAACTTTAGAAATATGACATGGCAATATCAAGACTAAGACTAAAAGAAAAAATAAATAAATAGAAGAATATTAGGGAAGTACAGAAGAAGAAAGTAAAAAGAGAAATAAATAAAAGGCAAGTACTTGAATAAGAGGTTGATGGATCGCATACTAAATAACCAAACAAAAGAAAAAATATTAAGATTGAAGATGAAGATGAATAATAAAGATGAAAGTCTTCAATAACCAAATAATATAATACAAGGGAGTGTTGAGGTATATTACATTATTTTGTACATCCTAATGTACACCTATGGTACCTTCATGGTAGAAATTTAAATATGTAATAGATTAGGATTGAGTATTTAGTTTATATGAGTGATTTATATTTTCCCTTTCATGTAAGTGTCAATGTGTAGGAAATTCACAAGTATTATGTAAAAGTGTAATGTGCAAGAAATGCACGTGTCATGTAATTTAGAGTGCAAGAGTATATTGAGATAATGTGCACAAATATCATGTATGTAAGTATGCAAATATGTAATGTGAGAATGTACGCAAGTGTATTAGATTAGGAGTGCAAGTACAAGTGTAATATTCATGTAGAAGTGTAATACTCATGTAGATGTGTCATAGAATCAAGTGTGCTTGCAAGAAGAAGTGAAGAGTCTAGTATGCAACTGATAAGATGATAAGCCAAAGGTCATAGGAATTATCATATGGAGAGCAATAGTCAAGTACTTGAAGAGTCATATTACTATGGAAACATTATGGAGATAATGCTCCATAAGAAATCAATTGAATGTAATCATAATATTAAATTATAGATTTGTAATCAAAATAAAGCTTGTATACAGATTTTGAGCAATTAATATTTTAAGTTTTTCTTCATTCATAGTTCATGAATGACTTAGGTCATTTACATTTATATTTGATTATATAAGTGAATATTATTTTCATTATTATATTGGCCTTGTTATACATTATTTTTCTCATATATTATTCTACTCATTATATTATTATTATGAACTTTAATATTGTGGGTATTTTATATAAGGAACTGTGATATTTTGTGGTAGTAAGGTGTAAAAATTCAATAAATGTACCATGATTTATTTCTCTCCAATGTGGTATATTGAATTTAAGTTGAATAACTCACTAAGGTTAATCATATCCACTTTGGTTTCATTCCCATAAAATATCAACAATGACTTCATAGCAGTTGTAAAGAGGGAATATGCCATTAGATTAAAAGGACCCTAATAAATCTAGTTAGGGATTTTTATCTAGGGCCTCACAAGTGAAAGTACTATATTGTATTAAAGGAATCACTTATATTGTATTGATAGAGGTAACATCACTTTCCTATAATTTGAGTCCATATACGTTTATAGAGGTGGTATATATAGAGAAATTTATTACTGTGGCAAACCCTATGAATTTTGAGGGGCATCATAATACTATAATAGAAACTAAGAATTTAAATTGGTTCTTGTAGACAAGAAAAAGTTACCCATTATGATAAGTTTTCCCTCTTAAGAAACTAAGGTTATATTCATGAGATTGTTTACCCTACAAATCATCTCAATTATTATCAAATGTTATACCACTGGATAGGGCTTGAAAAGAGCTTTCCAATAGTATATTATATGTCCAATTTTGACACAATTTGACCCCTTAAACTTCCAAACAACTAAGTACATATCTAACCTCTTGACAAGATCGTATTACGATCTCAAGATTGTAATAAGATATTTTATATCATATTACATCTTCAAGATCATATTGAAATATTTTATATTGTAATATGATTTTGTGTATGATCTCTACGATCATAATATGATATTGCTCAAAAATAGAAAAATAAATTTAGATAAACGACAAACCCATTACAATGTTCTTTATATTTACATGTGCAACCATGTAGCAGTTACGGGATCAGATCCGCCGATCAACCCAGCTTGGAAGGAATTGCAACCAAATTTTTTTGTAGCCTATTTTCATCAGTTTGATCAGCCTATTTAATCAGGTACCCCTTCCCTCGAATTCCTCTTGCCTCTCCTAATGCATCGATAGAATTTCACATTTTAGCTCTAGTTATTTTGTTGTTGTCTACATGATCAAAGGATACAGGCGATATCGGATCGATAGGATCTTGTGATCATAATACGATCTTGCTCAGTATGCATATGATATCACCCTAGGTGACACAATTTTACTTACAACTCACTTGGGGGCAACCCAAAGCTCTGGTTTACATTTTCTAGCACCTCATTTGTATATTTATTTTTTAATTCTTTATTTTCCATTTCATATAAAGTTAGATTTAATCATTTGCATCCTTGGAGTTCACCAAATCGTATCTAATAGCATATTTCACATAATTTCAAAGCATATACATTCTATTTCCTATTAGTATTGCATTCATTAAGTCATACATGAGCTAATATCTATTCCATAAACTCTCTAGCACATTCTATTTTCTATTCTCTACACTCTAATCATAAAATTGTAGGTTTCTGTCGAAATCAAAATTGTTGGTTTTTGATTGGTAGGGTATGATATTGCGATTGTAATATTATTTTACAAATCATAATATGATATTAATCCTACTACGTACAATCTTGCCCGCATAAAAATTAGAATCTCCATCAAACTTCTGATATAGGTCAGAGTGTTAAATCAGTTTTTAGGCATTCCATTGTTCATGTAGGATCTATTTCAGTTGTTTACTATTTGCATATAAATTAGCATAGTTGCATATTAACCAAAACTATGTGTATGTGAGATTTGATAAAAGGAACCCATCAAAACAAACTCCAAAAATTTAGGCATGGAAACTACAATAAAATGTTTCCTGGTGAACCCTAAATAATTTGTTAAAAAATCACCATAATAAGGCACGATCAAGTGTCTCTCTCTAAGGTTTAGATATACTATTCTCTCATTCCCCTTTGAGGCGTGGATCCATTAGCCTAAATGAAAGGAGTGTATGAATTTTAGACCTACATTCTTTGGTGATCCCAACGTGAAAACATAAGCATATTTATAATTTATAAAACATAAAAAATCATAAAAATTACAAAAAAATATAAAAACAAAACAAAAACCAAAAATATCATTAATTTAAATTTCCACATTTTCATTCCATAGATATTAAATTTCAACATAGGAAGAGTTGTAAGCATAGATGTTAAAACAAAATACCTAGAATTTTGAGAAGTGGTAAGCAATTAGAATCTGATTACATGGAGGAACAAGATCAAGAAAACTTTGATGATAGAGTTCAAATAGAAGATGATAGAATTTCAGAACAAGGTGAAGAGAATAATAAAGAAGATGAAATAGAAGATCCTACATTAGATGAAAAAGGAAATGTTAAATTTGAGTCTCTTAGCAAATTTACCCAATTTATAAAAAACCACATAGAATAGTTTAATCAAGTAGTACAAATTGATAATTCGGGAGAAGGTGATATGGAATCAGACTTAGTAGTTGCTTTTCGTATATATTAATCCATTATCATACATGAACTCAATAGACCAAGATAATGATCAAGAAAGACCATATAATCAAAACATGATACCTTTAAATCAAAATATTCAAAAACCAATGGCACGATCATCCAAAATTGCTACAAGCAAAATAAATTCTAAACAACAAAAACAACCATCCACTTCCATATTCACTCAAGATATTAATCAATAAATGTCAAATCAACAAAAAGTTAAACAAGTACAAAATACTAGTCATTATCAATAGAAATTTCAACAAAAAATAATCCCACATAAGCTCCATAATATTGTTCCCACACATACTTTACACAACAATGTTTCAGTTGGAAATCCATACACAACAACATAAACTTTTCAAAGATACAACTTAGTGCAACAAACTCAATTTGGTGGACAATCACAGGGCCTTCAATACATAGTTAAGCAGTTAGCTTCAAGACTAGATCAAATATATCCTTACCATCCCTCATATAGTTATAAAGATATGTGTAGCTAACATTTAGATCCTATCATGGTTGCCCAACCATACCCAAAATTTTTCCCTATGTTTGTCCTCTTGTTATATAAAGGAACTGAAGATCCTATTGAGCATCTTTGCATGTTTAGGACAACATGTCATGATATTTATCATGATGACTTGTTGTTGCTAAAAGTATTTCCTAAAAGACTTGGATGCATGGCTCTAGAATGGTACTATCAACTACCTACAAAATATTTAAGGAACTTTGAAGAGACAACAAAGATGTTTGTCCACCAATTTAGTGCCTATATAGAAAGGCATGTGACCATAAAGGATTTATACATTTTGAAACAAAGTAAATATGAGATTTTTTCTTGAACTCTAGACTAAGTGGAGATAACTATTAGGTAAACTACATTTTGCATTACCTCATCATGAAATGTTGGACATATTTATTGGTAATTTGCAAGAACAATTATCTTATGAAATTTCTATTGCTACAGTAACATCCTTTGATCAAACCATTGACATAGGTAGGAGGGTAGAAGATGCCCTCATTAGAATCAAATAATTTAATAAGAAATATGAGGATAAAACTCCTAAGAACCAATATAAGAATAAGAAATGAGTGGGTGATGGAGTTACTGATAGCAAAAACAACTCAAATGTTAACCTTTCTAAAACTATAAAGAAATATGTATTGAAAATTCTTGATAAGCCACCAAGAGAATTCACAAGATTAAATCAACCCTTAACTATAAGTTTACCTCAATTATTGGAACAAGGCTTGATATGGTTACCTAAGGTAAGACAACCAGATACCACTGTAGTTGGATATAGGGTTGATTTACTTTGTAATTTTCACCATGTTGATGGACATTCTACCAATTCTTGTAAAAGGTTAAAGCATGTGATACAAGACTTTATTGATAAAGGTAAAATGGAAGTGCAACAATTTCCTGCAAAAAATAATACCCAAAAACAACCAACCCAAAATGCTAATCAAAACTTAGATATTTTTCAACATCCTTTAACCAACAATGGTAAAGAAACTATGAATCAATTAGGACATCATAATGTCCCTCATCCACCCAGATATGTGGGAACCATTAGTAGTCTCTTTCCATATCAAAATATTCAAACCCCTTATGTGCCTACTTTATCCACAATTACAACTAGGCCAATCATATATACAAAAAGTGAAACAAAAAGAGAAATGGACATCACCTCAAATAACTTAAATAGTTCTGAAGATGATTTAGAACAAATTCTTCCCATCACAAATTTATTAGTTCTAGAACCATTCCCTAGAAGAATGACCACTCGACCTTCATCTCAACAAACACTTTCAAATGAACAAGCAGTAAATGATAGACCCCACTTTGGTCACTTACAAAATAATAATATTGTGGGTACTATTGGAGCCATCACTAGACAAGAAGCCCAAAATAAAATTTTACAATCACAAACTCAAACAATTGATCAAGAAATAGGGATTTTACGAAATCCCTTACCCAATAATCAACAACAGGAAAATAATATCTTGTCATTTCATAATAGGGTTATGCATAGTGGCTATTTTTGCAAAACTGGCTAAAATTTGGATTTTCAAATTTTGGAATTGGCTAATATTTGGGAACCCTGACTAGGGTCCATTAGAAAAAAATTTCTAGATGCAAATTTTTTTTTGGTCAATTTGCCCCAATTTTATAATAATTTGACCATTTTAAGTTTAAATTTCTAACATTACCCCTAATAATAGTGAACCTTCTACATGTGTTTCGATACTATTCACCTGGATTTTGAAAACAATTCACCATTTTTTTATAAATATATTTTGGGGTTGATCCCTTATGCATAACCTTGTTTCATAATGTGCCTCATCACAATGATATTATTAGTTTAGTAGTAGACACTACAACAAAGCAAGTTCTTGCCCAACTAAATTATCTTTACAAGCAGGAGATAAATTCTTCATCCAACCAACCTTCAAGACCTCTCTTATTTTTGAAGAATAATCTAAAAGAAGATACAAGCATAGAAAACCCATATTTAGCATTGACATCTCAACCTAAAGTCTCCTTCAATATTCAACCACAATCATACAATATTCCAACTAAGATATCATTTTTGAATTTTTTGCAAGCCTCTCCTATTCATAGGGAATATGTATTCACTATTTTCTCTTTTTCTATCATCGCTACAACAAGTCCTCTATTATTTTCCTCTTTATCTTCATTGCTACCTTTTGTCTATCACCTTTTTTTATTCATTCTCTATTCATTTATCATTATCACATCAAGTTCTGTATTCTTTTCTTCTTCATCACTTTTTTTTCATCACCTTTCTTCATCTATATATTATCAGCATCCTCCATCATAATAATATTAAACATCAACAAATAAAATTCAATCACCTTCATCACAACTAATTGATTTTTCAAAACCTCCATTGATTTTTAAGCCACCTTAGACATGCTATAATCAAAATCACCTTGTATAGTGTATATAGATCACCAATTCCATCATTAAAACATCAAAAACAACCAAAAAATTCAAAAAACATCAAAATTTTCCAAAAATATTTCAAAATTATTGTTAAGTCATCATTATGCATTGTTATTTGTTGTTATCTTTCAAAAATTTTGAGTTATATTTTATCTTATTTTAGATAAATTCAAAAGTTATCTTGAACCATGCACTTAATTTACATCTTTCATAATTTTGATTTTGTCACTTTGATTATAAATCTCTCTTGTATCAAAAAACACTATTACTTTACTAAATAAAATTTTGAGTTTTGGGAAATGATATTGCTACTTCTTGAACCAAGAACACATTCTCACATCTTAAAAATGATTTGTTGTAAATTCAAAAAATACACTACATAGTAGTCTTAGTTCCTTAAGCAAAAAAATTTCCCTCCTATCCTATTATATGTATGGTCTAGAATATTGAGAATTGGCAAAAGGAAAAGCTCATCCCTACCCAAATAAAATCCCTTGATCCACATCTAATCTGATCAAGTATCCCCAAAAAGAAAGAAATAAAAGTAAAGAGAAATAAAAAGCAAAGAAAAATAAAAATAAAAGAAGAAGAAAATCAAAAGCAATAAAATACCCTTGTTCAAAAATGGGTAAGAAATCCCTACTCCAAAAATTTTAAGAAAATAAGGGGGTAGTGAGCTTGAATCCCTAGAATTCCTCAGTTATTTTAAAGCCATGAGGTAAGCCCCATAACAGGTGGTTTGTGTCAAACCCGCTTGACCTTGGGTAATCCCTTTCATGTGGTGACATGTTTGTCACATTAGTGACCTTTGGTATAGACCAATATCCGCTTGTGGATTAGATAGCTTTTGGTAACTTGACTTACATAGTAGTTCAATATAATGACATGCACAAAATCATGGTTAATGAATATTTCACTTGCACACATATTGGTTCATAAAATTTTGCTTGTATCACTACCTCACTCAAAATCGGTAAATCAATTTCACAAGCACACATATTTGATCCTTGAGAGATTTTGTATCATTATGACAAATCAAGATGGATAATGAACTCACATAGCACACACTTGTTCTTGATACATTTAACTTTGTCTTGGAAATAATTTAAAAGATTTGTTTGAAATCTATTAGAAAACATTAGTTTATAACTATTCACATTAATCCATATCACTTCATATTTTGCAATTACATACTATATCTATCTATATATATATATTGTCTTCAAAAAAATTCAACATGTGACACAATGATTTATTTTCAAAATACAACTTGCATTTTCAAAATCATATATAATCATGCATTGCATTTTGACTTCACGATGATGGTATAATTTCTAGTAATTATTTTCCTCAAATTTCACACTAGGGATTCTATGCCTAGCGCAAGTCATCCTTCCCAAATTTTCATGCTTAAATCACTTTATATCCCTCACAAAAATGATCTTTATCAACCTATTTTCTCAAAATCAATTTCTTTTACAATCGACATCCCCTTTCATCATCATAAGCCTCAAGGTCACTCTTGAGCCCATAATATTTTTGGTATTAGCAATACAAAACTTCCTCACAACAGGATATTCTTCATGACCCAATGAGAATCGATCTCCACCAACGATCATATAACAACACAACATCCTTTGAGGTTCATTGTTAATCCATATATTTTATCATCACACAAAAACATCTTTTGTCTTTTAAAAACACTTTACAAAATCATTTCATTTTATGTTAAGAATGATAAAAAAAATTCAAAAATCAAAGCATGATTACAAGAAATTACATAATACAACCATCATAAGCAAGTGCAAAAAAATCATCCAATAAATCAAATCATTCAATGTTGCATAGACAAAAGGATCAATATATATATATATATATATATATATATATATATATATATATATATATATATATATATATATATATATAAAAAAATATGTGTACAAAATTGAGTCAATTTGTATGCCACAATTTCCAAAATTGATATAATCGATCACTAGGGGTATACCATAAAAGGAAATTCAAAAATTTCAAGTTTTCCACCAAATATAGAATTTGGTGCAAAAACTCGAGGGGGCATCCTAGTCAGTAAATTAGTAATTATTTTTCTAAAACATCAACTTCCCATGAAATATTCATTCTAAACCATCTATTCCTTTTTACCCATGTCAATCATAAATCACTTCTACTCAAGTGTTTACACTTTTCTTTGACACATTTATTGTTCATAAATACACCAAAGAGGGGGCAAAATGTAGACAAGAAAAATTGACCCAATAAGATAAGTTTTCCATCTTAAAAAACTAAGGTTATCCTCAAGATAATTTTTACCCTACTAAATCATCTCAATTCTTATAAAATTTTATACCATTGGATGGGTATCTAAAAGAGATTTCAAACGGTATATTATATGTCCAATTTTGACACCATTTGACCCCTCAAACTGCCAAAAAAATAAGTACATTTCTAACCTCTTAATGAGATTGTATTACGATATTGAGATCATAATACGATCTTGAGATCGTATTACGATCTTTGATATAATAATATGATCTTTTTCAAAAACTAAAAAATAAATTTAGATAAGAGATAAACTAGTTACAATGTTATTTATCTTTACTAGTGCAACTGTGCGACAGTTACAAGATCAGATCCGCTGATCAGCCCAGCTTGGGAGGAGTTGTAACCAAATTTATTTGCAGCCTATTTTCATCAGTTTGATCAGCCTATTTAATCAGGAATTGCTCCCCTTAAATTCCTCCTAGCACTCCTAATACATCGATATAATTTTATATTTTAGCTTTGGTAATTTTGGTGTTGTCTACATGATCGAAGGATACAGTCGATATTGGATCGATATGATCTTACGATCATAATACGATCTTGCTCAGTCTACATACGATCTCGTCCTTGGTGATACAATTTTTCTTGCAGTTCACTTGGGGGCAACCCCAAGCTCTGGTTTGTATTTTCTAGCACCTCATTTGTATATTTATTATTTAATTCTTTATTTTCCATTGCATATAAAGTTAGATTTAATAATTTGCATCCTTGGAGTTCACCAAATCATATCTATTAGCATATTTCACATAATTCAAAGCATATACATGCTATTTCATATTAGTATTGCATTCATTAAGTCATACATGAGCTACTATATATTCATTAAAGTCTTTAGCACATTCTATTTTCTATTCTTTGCACTCTACTCATAAAATTGCAGGTTCTTGTCAAAATCAAAATTTTTGGTTCTTGATCAAGAGGGTAAGATATTGCGATCATAATATGATTTTGCAAATTGTAATATGATATTGATCCTACTACGTATGATCTTGCCTGCATCAAAAATCAGAATCTCCACCAGACTTCCAAATATAGGTCATAGTGTTAAATCACTTTTTAGGCATTGCATTGTTTATGTAAGATCTATTTCCATAGTTTTCTATTTGCATATAAATTAAAATTACATATAAATTAGCATAGTTGCATATTGGCCAAAAATAGGTGTATGTGATATTTGACAAAAGGAACACATCAAAACAAAATCCAAAACCCTAGGCATGGAAACTACCATAAAATGTTTCCTGGTGAACCCTAAATAATTCATCGAAAAATCATCATAACAGGGCACAATCAAGTGTCTCTCTCTGAGGTGTAGATCTACTATTCTCCCATTCCCCTTCGAGGTACAGATCCATTAGCCTGAAGGAAAAGAGTGTACAAATTTTAGACCTATAGTTCTAATATACTTAGTTTTGTTTAGGTATACCTTGTATTTTTTGCATGTATTTTTAGGTATGCCATATTTTGTTGGATTTATAGATTAAGAGGTGGTATATATTACAATTTATTCTATAATGATTATTTTTTTTTTTTGTATTTACATGGTGGAATCGGTAGCCATCACGAATCCGGGTAGGCTGTCCAGATTTTATGGCCGCCATAGTATTTCGCGTTGTCTGCCCTGAAAGCCGCCACATAGATATTTGCATAGTCTGCCCCTATAACCACCATGCCACAATCATTTTAAACCTTTTACACTACTGAAAGCACTAGGAAAGAGACAAGCGTTCAGTCCGACAAGGCCCGATATTTGAACCTTGGACCTTCGTCCCCATTATGGGGTTTGGAAGAACCAATTGATCTACACCTTGGAACTTTATTCTATAATGATTGACTAGTCAAAGGTAACATTTTATTTTGGGATATAACCTAAAATATTTATGTATCAAATTGATTAGGAAATATTTAAATTTTATTAGCTATGTCTTGGATTGAGACTAGAATATTGATTTCATCTAAAGCATTACATGTATTGGTTAGAAACTAGAATATTGATATCATATAAGGTATTACTAGTATTAGTATTATACAAATTTCATTGATCAAAGGTCAAGGCTTAGTTTTAAATAGTGGCCTTATTACTTGATTTGAGTAATAAGGTATTTTGAGAATTGGAATATTCTAAATATTGACATATTCTAACTCATGTACTCAAGGATAATGTTGGCTGGAAGGATTGGTTACTCAAAAAAAAAATTATGCTATGTAAATACCCTATTTAAGTAGGGTTTTGTTATGTTTTAGATAATTTTTATGATGATTGAGACATTTTATAAAAGGGATTGTTAATTACAAGTGTGATGGTTGGTCCCATGGAAGTCCAATTTTGGGTGGTACTAGGAAAGGCATAAACAAAAATTGGAGGATGATTGAGGAAATTTAACTCTTTTCAAAGGAATGAAGATATATGATTATGACCTTAATTATATGGATTAGTTATTTGAACTTTTTATGGAGTTGTATCTATAGTCAATTTGAGATCTTCCTCTTCATGTATCCAAGTGAAAAGCTACTTCTCTTTTCCTTTTGCTTCCTCCTTTGATATGGGTTGAGTTTAAATGGAAAAATATATTTAGCTAATTGATTCATTTTTGAGTGCATATTCATAAGTCTAAGTCAACTCATGCATATACCTATGTTGGCAAAGTTTTTGGGTTATAAAATATATATTTTGAATAAGGAAATGAATCATTCCATGATATGGAGCAAATAATTTCAAAAAATACTTAGAAAATTTTCAACAAAAAGTTAGAGCAAATCACTCCAACTAATTGCTTTCAAATTTTGAGTGAATTGATCTTCCAAGAAAACTAAGAAACTTTTTTTTGTCTCTAAGTGAATTGCTTTTGAATCTTTAAGCAAATTGATTTTCTAGAATTACTTACTAAAGTTATGTAATTTAAAGTGATTTGTTTCTAAATAGTGAATTGCTCTTTATATGAATACTTTGTAAAATATTTAGAATAATAGAAAATCATTTTTCATTAGTGAAAAATGTAATTTGGTAACAAAATCAAGAAAGAACAAGAAAACCTAATGAATGTTGGAAATATTGATGTCACCTTGTGAAAATTTTAAGATTTTGTTGAAGTTTAAAATGGAGTTAAAATTTGAAATATATGCAAAATTAGATTAAACATGGGACTAGACACAATTTCAACATGGAAATTAAGCACTTCATCCCATTCAACATGCTAGAAACTATTGACTTGTAAAAAGTTAAACTTTTATTGATATTTGTTGGGACCCCATCCTAACACTATGATGTAATAACCCTTATTGAACATGGGGGACACCCATGATAATGTTTTATAATATTTTATAATATTTTGTAATAGTTGTGGCTCTAGAAGCACCTAGATAAGTGGTGCCATTATATGTAACTATTATCAAGAATGTAACTATTTTGTAGGTAGAGATTCTAGCTTGAGTGACATTTTGCATGTAATCCAACCTTGAGAGTTAGGTGAGAGACGAAATGTTTAAAACGACTAAGGGGAGGAATGAATTTATCTTTTTGCGTAATTGAATAAAAGCATTCAAGGAGGTTACCTCTCAAAATGGCATGTGATCTTGTGTTACTTTGTGACATCGTTTCATTTTTGCACCTATATTTCATATTACAATATATTGTGTTTTATGAATTTATGTTTTATTGTAATATTTTTGTGAATATGCTGATTTTAATGAGAAGGTTCCTAAAAAATGGTATCAAAGCATTTTCTAGGGTTGTGTTCTACTGTGACTATAATAGTTTCTATCATTTTGACTATTAGGTATAAGATTTTTTGTTTTTGTTTTTTTACCAAATTCCTTATTTTAACCTTATTTTTTTGTATTATTTTATTATGTTAGAAACCCTATATTAGGTATTTTAAATTATTATGGAGGAGTTATCATTGACTAAGCTAGATTGCTCATAAAACATCTAGTTAAGTTAAGGGTGATCAGACACCAATACCTAGGCCTCAAATAACACCCGTCTATGGAATTGAGCTCCAATGTATCATTAGGTATATCAAGAGACCCCCTAGGATTAGGATAAAACTTTATCCCTTAGGAATATTTTTGGCCTTTTATTATTCGTAGTACACCAAAAAAAACATTTAAAAATATGGTCCTCTCATACTAATAGAGAGGCAGGTAGTGTGTTGAAGGGTATGTGTGGAATACTCCTTGATTAGTGGCCTAAAATATTGGTCTAAGCACTATTATTCATCACTATAGTATAACAAAATGCCTATTGGTATTATAGACACCCTATATTAGAATACCCTATTATGTTGAATATCAAACATGCAAAACAATTCTTGTTCTATAAATATTGAACTTGTCGTCATAATCCTACCACAAAAATTGAGCATACAAAAAAGACATAACTATTCTATAATTACTACATGAAACTAGTCAAAATAAATTGTAGAAGAACATAATAATCATAAAAAAAATAGCTAGAGTCAGAAATAGTGGGAACAAGGTGACCAATGTCATTAATAGTCAATACAAAGTTGTTAATTGTTGATCTTAGTATCATTACCTGTGATATTTAAAATTTAAATAGATAGAGGATGGCCCATGATAGAGTTAGACTAGATAATTGATAGAATAATATCATGATTAATTTATAGTGTCAGTAGTTAGAGTAGAGTCAAACCAGATAGATGACAACATAGTTTCAGGATTGATCAATAGTCAAAACAGATAGCATAGAGTATCATAAGAAGTTGGCCAACAAAAAACCTATTTTCTAAACCAAGCCTCTACAAGGAAAACCAATGACACCAAAAACCTCATTAAAAATTTATTTTATGGTATATAGCTCATTTTCATCATATTTTTGAGCTAATTGTTTTGATATATAGCACCAAAACCATTTTTTGAGCTCCTTATTAGAAATAGTAACCCTTATTAATTTTTATTTTTAGTAAGAATTAAAAATGGGTTATAACTCTTAGAACATTTATTTAGGTACTCAAAAATAAGAATTGGAGGTAAAAATTTCTAAATAAGTTGGTCATATGGGCAAACAATTAGGGTCCCACTTAGCCAGTAGCTTAGAAGAGATACAAACACAACTAAAATTTCAATGATTCTATGAATTTAGTTACCATGACACAAATTGAAGTAAAGGCAAAATTAGATAGTTGTCTCTCTACTTATTCCTTCTCACAATATAGGTTGGATAATAAAGATCAACAAGATACAAGTTTTGAGTCACCGCGAGAAGAACGTATAAAATAGCAATGGGTTTAAATTACCTAAATTAGACTTTATAAAATTTAATAGAAAATATCATGAGGGGTGGATCTATAAGTAAAAATAATATTTTAGTCTTCATAATATCCCACACTACGTGTGTTTGAAAATTACCTCTTTCAAATTTGAATCAGGTGCACAATATTGGTTTCAGTGGCTTAGGAAGGCCAAAATTGATATTTCTTAGAAGGAATTTGAGCAACATTTACTCACTCACTTTGGTCCTAGTGAGTATAAATATTTTATAGGATATATTTATAAATTTAAACAAACTTCAACCATTCAACAGTATCAAACTCAATTTGAAAAACTAGCCAATCATACTACTGGTTTAAATGTCACCATATTTTAAATTTATTTTATGATTAGTTTGAAGGATAAAATTAAAGCTAAGGTTAAAATTTTGAGACTCCAAACATTACTAAAAAAAATAAATTTGTCTATATTGGAAAAGATAAATTCAAGGCCCAAGGATGCACCTCTAAATTTCCTCAATCTTGACCACGTTTTTTTATAATCCTATGACAATTCCTACCACCAAATCTCCAAACATAAAAAAACAGACTTGCAAAGAGATGGATACCATAAGGGCCCAAGGGATATGCTATAATTGTTATTAAAAGCATTACCCGTGGAAAAAGTGTGTGAGGAAAAATTTCTATCTACTAGATATGGATGAGACACCAACCACAAAATCTTTAGAGGAATAATATCCATAAGAGGTAAAACCCATATAATAGACCAAAGTTATAGAGGAATGCCAACCAAAAATTTTAGTGGATGCTTTAGAAGGAGTATAAACTCCCAAAATTATGAAATTCATCAAATACTTCAAGGGATAAAGGGTTATCATTCTAATTGGCTCTGGAAGTACACAAAACTTTATTGATCCATGTGTGGCCAAATAAGGAAACTATTACATTACTATATGCAATTCCTTTGAAGTCATGATTGCTAACGGAGGCACCCTACCATGCAAAGGAAAATTTTGTAATGTCAAAATATAAATTGGGGAATATAATCTCAATATATACATTTTTTCCTTACCATTATGTGGGTGTGATATAGTTTTAGGAGCACAATGGTAGCGTATGTTAGGTCTAGTTTTATAGGATTGTTTTGAACTATGGATAAATTTTAGTCAAGAAGGAATCAAATATACCTTACATGGCATGAAATATAGCATGGCTTAGTTAATTTCTACTCATAAGATGAAAAATTTATTAAAAAAATCCTCTCATGGAGTGGTGGCATAAGCTTTTTCTATCAATGCTTTCAAGGAAAGGGAAAAGGACAATTCAATGCAACTACATAATTTATTGAATAAATATGCTCAATTTTTTTTGAGGAACCCAAGGGATTACCTTCTCATAACTCTCATGACCATTCCATTCATATTTTCCTAGTAGTCTTCCACTAAGTGTCTATCCCTACAAGTATCCTTATGCTCAAAAGTCTAAAATTGAGAAAATAGTTCAATAGCTTCATGTTGTTAGGGTTGTCCATTCTATTGTTAGTCCCTATTCTTCTCTAGTATTCTTAGTATAGAAAAATGATAGAATTTGGTACTTGTATACAGATTATTGAGACCTCAATAATATCAAAATTAAAGATAAATTATCTATTCCAGTGATTGATGAATTACTTGATGAGTTTCCTAGGGCTCAATACTTTTCCAAGTTGAATTTGAGATCAAGGTATCATCAAATTCAAATGAAAGGTGAGATTATTCCAAAAATATATTTTAGAAATCATGAAGGACATTATAAATTCCTAGTTATTCCATTTGGGTTGACCAATACACCTTCTACCTTATAGAGTTTGATGAACTCCATTTTTTACCCTTTCCTTCAAAAATTTACTTTAGTATTTTTTTGATGATATATTGATTTACAACCATTCATGGGAAGAGCATCTTCAAAACTTAGATAAAACACTCAAAATTTTGTCTAAAATATAGCTCTATGAAAATAAATTTAAATATTATTTTGGCTAGCAAGAGATTAAATACTTGGGTCACACTGTCACTATGGATGGAGTTCATGTTGATCCCAAGAAAATTTATGTTGTTCAATATTAGCCTAAGTTTCATACCCTCAATGGAATTCACGGTTCTTTGTTACTCACTGGATATTACAAGAAATTTGTGAAGAATTATGGAAATATAGCAACTCCCTTGATAGCCATGTTGAGGAGAAATTATTTCATGTGGATAAAACTTGTAGAAAAGACTTTTGTAGATTTGAAGCATGCCATGACCACTACCCCCATGTTAGCAATGCTTTATTTATCTAAAACTTTTTAAATTTAAAATTATGCATCTAGAAATGGGCTTGGGGTGTTTTTAATGCAAGAAGATAGACCTTTGGCCTTCATTATAAAAGCACTATCAAGAAGGAATTTGGGCATTATGAATTCCTAGTTATGCCATTTGGGTAGACCAATACACCTTCTACCTTCTAGATTTTGATGAAATCCATTTTTTATCCTTTTTTTCACAAATTAATTTTAATAGGTTTTGATGATATATTGATTTACGACCATTCATGGGAAGAGTCTCTTTAAGACTTACATAAAATAATCAAACTTTTGTCTAACAAATAACTCTATGCAAAAAAGTTTAAATATTCTTTTGGATAGCAAGAGGTTGAAAACTTGGGTCACATCATTACTACTGATGGATTTCATATTGATATCAAGAAAATTTAGGTTGTTCAATATTGGCCTAAGCCTCATACCCTCAAAGAACTTCATTATTTTTTTGATTTCATTGGATATTATAGGAAATTTATAAATAATTATGGAAATATAGTAGCTCCCTTGATAGCCATGTTGAGGAAAAAGTATTTCATGTGGACAAAATTTGCAGAAAAGGATTTTGTAGATTTGAAGCATGCCATGACCACTATTTCCATGTTAGAAATACCTGATTTCTCTAAAATAATTTTCATTGAAAGTTATGCATCTATAAATGGGCTTGGGGTGGGTTTAATGCAAGAAGATAGACTTTTGGCCTTCACTAGAAAAGCACTCTCAAGAAGGGATTTAGGTAAGTATAATTATAATAAGGAAATTCTTTCCATTTTACATGTGATCAATAATTTATGAGTGTATCTCATTAGGAGATATTTTCCCATCAAGACTGATCATTATAGTCTCAAAAATTTCTTAGAACAAAGGATGCCCAAACTAGAACAACAAAAATGGGTCTCTAAATTGTTCGGTTATGAATATGACATCACCATTAAGAAGGGGAAGAAGAACATGGTGGTAGATGCCTTGTCTAGACTACATGAAGAGTAGAAAATTTATCCACACCACATCCTTAGTGAATTCATCAACTCCATGAGGAACTGATCAAGGAATCCTCTTTCCAAACTTTCATTCACACTCTTCAAGTAGATCCTAATTCATGCCCCTTGCGATGGTCAATATTTATGATATAATGACCATATTGTTATACCCCATTAGTCACAAAACCTCATCTTACAAGAGATGCATGCTTCCCCAATAGCTTCTCATTCAAGGTTTCTCAAAATCTATACAAGGACCAAACATACCTTCTTTTAAAGGAATGAAAATTGATATTCATAATTTTATGGTTCAATGTGATTATTTCCAACATTTAAAAAGTAAAAATGTGTTTTCCCTTGGTACCCTTCAACCCTTGCTAATTCTTGAACAAGTTTTGATATATATTTCTATGGATTTAATTGAAGGGTTATCTACATTTGGTGTAAAATTGGTTATTCTTGTGGTAGTGGATCATATTAAGAAGTATGTTTATTTATATTACCTATCCCACCCATAAACAACCTTTTTTATTGCTCAACTATTTCTTGACTCCATATTTCATCTCCATGAAATGATTAAATCCATTATTTTTGATAGGGATCCTACTTTCAACAATGATTTATGGTAAAAATTATTCAAGTTGTAGAGAACACAAATCAAGATGAGTTCATCCTATCATCCTCAAATTGATGGTCAAACTAAAATTATGAATAAATGCTTGGAAATATACCTGCATTGCTTCAACTTTGAACATCCTACATAATGGGCCAAGTGACATCCTTTGGTTAAATGGTGGTATAGCACAACATATCATATTGCCACTAAGGTGAGTCCCTTTGAAGTAGTATATGGTTATCATCCTCCAACACTATATTCTTAGATTCCATGTATTTCCAAGGTTCAAATTGTGAATTCCACTCTTTGCTAGCATGATTCCATTCTTTGACAACTCAAGGTTAATTTGGACTTGGATCAAAATTATATGAAACAACAAGTTGATCAACATCACATTGAACATAGCTTTGAAGTTGGAGACATAGTTTTTATTTACCTATAGCCATACAAATAGTCCTCACTCTAGCTTTGTGGTTGTTAAAAACTTACAACCAAATATTATGGTCCTTATCAGGTGATACAAAGGATTGGGTTGAAAAAATACAAACTATCCCTTTTGGCTTGATCTAAAATTCATCCAGTATCCCATGTATCTTATCTCAAGTAGGTGGCTGGTAAAAAGGTCCAAGTGTATTCTACACTCCCAAATTTTGATGATGATGGTTTCATCATTCTTGAACCTAAATGCATTCTAGACTATAGATCACGCACCCTTCATCGTCGTGTCATCATAAATGTTCTTATCTAATGGAATTGCTTCTAACCTAAAGATACTATGTGGAAAAATCTTCAAAAAATTCAATAATAATTTTGTCATCTTTGGATTTGAGGACAAAGCTTTTTTTAAGGGAAATGGTATGTTAGGACAACATCTTAACACTACAATATAATAACCCTTACTAAACATGGGGATATCCATGATAAAAAATTGTAATATTTTTTAATAGTTGTGTATCTAGAAGCACCTAGACAAGTGAAACCAATATATGTAACTATTATGAAGAATGTAATTTTTTTGTAGGTGAATATTCTAGCTCAGGTCGCATTTTGCATGTAATCCAACCTTGAAAGTTAGATGAGAGATGACATCTTTAAAACTACGAAGGGTAGGAATGAATGTATATTTTTGAATAATTTAATTAAATCATTGAAGGATATTTCTCCCTCGATGTGGCTTGCAATACTATGTTACTTTATGAGATTATTTTATTTCTACACTTAAATTTCATATTGGAATATCTTATGTTTCATGTATTTATGTTTTATTGCAATTTTTTTATGAATGTGTTTATTTTAAAAAGAAGGTCCTAACAACCCCATGATTCCATTTCAAAAATTGGAGGATGGGAGATCGTTCTCCCTTAGAAATACAAATTTAAGTCAAATCCTAGCTATCCTTGTTAAACTAATATAATTTAAGTACAAAAAATAAATGCTTGGAATTTAAGGGTGCAAGAGACTAAAATAAATTGTGTATAATAAAATATGATCATAACCATATCAAGGAGAGTTATATGATCAAAGAAGATATGAGAAACTCAAATAAAAATCATGTATTCCTATGCATGTAAAATAGAAATGTTAAGGAATGATAAGAGGATAAAAGGGTAGTGTCATAATTATCACAATTCTATAATCCAAAAGAGTAGTGCCATAATTGTAAAGCAAAAAGTCTTGAAAAATATCATACTATTTCTAAAACTAGAGCTATTATAATATGGGACTCACAAAGTGTAAATTTAATTCTCTTAAGACCAAAATATTTTTACAATGGAGCCCATGGCTCCTATTGATAGGTGAAATTACCCCTAAGTTACCTTGGGTGAGAAATTCTTATGATTGGTAAAAGTAATAATTTGGGGGTATTTTTAGCAAAATGATATACCTCCTAATATCATATCTCTAATTATACCTCTGAATGTATTTGAATCTTATAAAATGATTTATGATGTTGCTATGAAATAAAAAATTCAGTTTACAAAACATCCTTCTAGACATCTAGGCACACTTGTCTTGCTTCATATATCAATAAGTGATTTGCTCTTGAAATGGGAGTAAGATTATTAATTTCATTGTAGGATTTGGGTTTTATATTTTATGGATGGATTCTTGGGGTATAAATAGATTAATATATCACTTGATAATTAATCTAAAACATCTTTTGATACCTCATGGATACCCTTTTGCTACCATGTCATGCCCATTAGGCTAAAAAATATAGGATCCACGTACCAAAGACCCATGACATACATCTTCAATGATTGTTTTTTTTGGAAAACATCCTAGAAGGGATGCCACTTTTGGGTAATACCTAAGGAGGCAGGGGTATTTCTTTCACCAAAATCGCCTAGGGCTCGCACCTGGCCTACCAAATTTGACATACTCATGGAGTAAACCTGAAACAACAAATAAAAATAACACACAAATACAAAAACACGATAATATTAAAAAAAAATGCTCCTTGAGTGTGTCAAAAAAATAAAGCACAACCAAACACACACACACAATAAGATTTAAAAAAAGCACAACATGAACAACACAAAAAAAATGCAAGAAAAACATAACAAAACACAAACATGACAAAAATAGTAAAACACTACAAAGACACAACCAACAAAAACATGAAAAACAAAAACAACCAAAACCTAAAAAATTTAAAATAAAAAACAAAAAAAACAACAAAAAAAAAACAAAAAACAAAAAAAAAAACATAGAAAACACACACACCAAAACACAAAAACATCAACTAACACAAACATACAAAAACACAAGAACAACAACAACAAAAAAAATTCAAAAAACACAAAAAAATAAAAAACAAAACAAAACAAAAAACACACACACCTCAAAAAACTAAATATAATAAGAAAAGAAAAAAGAAAAAAATGAACACAACAATGACCTTTATAGACCAAAAGACTTTTAAGGCAAAAATCAGCAAAGAAAAAAAAAATTAGTTTGATCTAGAAAACTAAAATACCCTGACCAAACCAAAGAGAAACAAAAATAAAGCAATAAAAAACTAGGTACCTCAAGAACTGAAGCCATCCAAAGAAATGATAGAAAGAAGATCTTCCCTTATTTGCAAAGCCCACCATCTCAGAGGGTGGTTGTAGAAAGTAAGATAACCTTTGTCCAAAGCCCAATTAGCTAAAGGATCAACACTCTTGTTCTGATCTCTAACCACATGATTGTAATCAAATTTCAAAAATTCCATCTGGATTAACTAAATATTCTTAATAATTATTTTTATTCTTCAATCAAAATTACGATTCTTAGGAGTCTTCAAAATATTAATCATGAGTTTAGATTCAGACTCAACTAGAAAATTTCCCATTCAACCTTAGCAACCTCTTAAATGCCTCTAAGGATACCATACCCCTCAATAAGGTTATTGGATATAATACCCAAATTATCAACAAAAGTAAAAACCAGAGAGTCATTTGAAAGTCCACCAATTCCTCCTGCACTAGATTTTCCAGGGTTCCCTCTAGAGGCTCCATTAGTATTGAATTTTCCAAAATCCTTATGAGGAGGTTTCCAATTCCTTGTTCTATCCATACTGCAATTACTCACATCCCCTTTAAGCTAGTTTTCCTTAGAATATTTAATCTTCAATATTTGCATCACTTGATCCCATATTTTGTGGGAGTTTTAGGGGTGATTAAAGAGTTGTTGGACTGATTCAACTATGTCGGCAATGGTCTTTTGCTAGATATAGTGAATATCCTTCCTATATTGATTAAAAATTTGGTTTTTCCTTTCATTCCAGATATTCCAAAGAATAATGGTAGAACCCATTCAAACTAATTGCTTAATAAAATTATCAACACCCTCTTGTTTAGGTCAATCCCTTCAAAGTTGTTCAAAAGTAAACATTTTGGACCACTGTAATCCAATTAAAGTGGCTATTCTCCTCCATATCTTAGAGTCTAAAGTACACTCAATAAAAATATGGTTGAGAGTTTCAACATTCTCTCCATACATATCACATCTAAAAGGGCCATTAAAACCACACTTCATAAGCTGCTCACCAGTACACACCCTGTGATGCAATAAAATCCAAGTAAATAACCTCACCTTAGGCCAAAGCTTTTGAGTCCAAAAATAAGAAAATATGTCATATGATTGGTTGGGATTATTATGGCATAAGGTCAAATAAACTTGAGTAATTGAATACTCACCCTTAGTAGTGTTGTTCCATCCAATACGATTTTTTTCATGGGACTAAGAGAAAGATTTCATATGAAGGATGCATTGGATATCTTATCTTTACCTTTATTGGATTTGAATAGGCTAGTCCTCAATAGGGATACAATATCTACCAACCTTTAAATTACCAGTATGGTACCGATAGTAATTAGAGGTCGATGAAGCTCCTCCATCCAAGGTCTCCAATAAGAAAATTGAGTTATCAAAGACTTGTGACCATCCCAAGAATCTATTAAAAAATTTGCCTATTAACCATTATGAATGATCCAAGAAAAAAAATTATTTATAAAATCCTCACCAGTCTTAAGAACTTCTAAAATGGGAGAACCTTTCGAAGGAAAACGATAGTGAACAAGGTCTTTAGGACTTTTGTTCTCAACATATTTAGCATGGAGATTTTTGGAACAAAGAGTATTCAAGTTGTGCAAAATCCTCCAGTATAATTTAGCAACTAAATCTTTGTTGTTATTAATAGAAGTTCGGGATCCTAACCCCTCTTAATTCTTAGGAAGACATAAAGTGTCCCATTGCACCAAGGCCCATTTTCATTTCTTCTTAATATCACTCTAGAGGAACCGATGACTAATTTGATCCAATTATCGAAGAACAACCTTTGGGATATTCAACATGGTAGAAAAATAAATAGGAATATATTGAAGGAATTATTTTACCAAGGTTATTCTACCCGCAGAAGAAATCCACCTATTGATCCACTTTCCAATTTTTTCTTGACTTTATCCAAAAAGCAATTTTAATCTTTTTTTTTTGTCTTTGAATATTAATGGGAATATCTAAATAAGTTATTGGAAGGGAGGTCTTATTAAATCTTAATTTATCCAAGACCATGGATTACTGCCTGGCATAGTAGTGAAAGAAAATGACTTTAGATTTGTCTTCATTGATTAAGTGCCCGATAGCCTTAGAAAAATAGCTAATGATTTGCTTAATATTAGAGGCTTAGTTAAATGTAGCTTTACCTAAAAGAGTAGAGTCATCAACAAATTTAACATGAGAGATAGGTCTAGCTCCATGAGAAATGATAACTCCCTTAAGGGTTTTGTTTTCTCTCTTTTTGGTTATAGTCCTACCTAAGCTTTCAGTAATAATCATGAATAAATAAAGGGATAGGGGGTCACCTTGCCTAATACCTCTGGAAGCTGGGAATAGTTGAGAAGGTCTGCCATTGTTAAGAACTAAGTTAAAAACTAAAGAAATACATTCCATAATCCAATCCATTCAATCATGAGAGAAACAAAATTATTGTAAGCTTTGGATAAGTCCAACCGAATGAACATGGAAGGGTATTTTTGCATATCCATGGAATGGATGGCTTCCTGAGAAAGAACTATCTCATCTACTATTTGATGCCCTTCCACATAACCCCCTTGTTCAGGTAAAATAATCTTATGCAAAAGATACCTAAAAATTTCTGCCATGATCTTAGTAATGATTTTGAGAAGAATATTACCTAAAGAAATAGGTCTAAAAGCTGATAGAGCTTTTGAAACAAGATTAATATAAGTTTTATTTATAAAATTCAATATTTCTTTGGATTTCCTAGCTTCTTCCACTACCTCTAATAAATCAACATGAAGGATATCCCAGAAATCTTGGTAGAACTCAATGGGAAAACCATAAGGATCTGGGGTTTTCTTTTTTTTTGCATTTTAAAAACTACCTATTAAAGCTCTTTGATAGTAACAAGAGTTGTCAAAATAGATTTCTCGTCAAAAGTGACAAGATAAGGGATTCCTTGAAGAAAATCTTGTTGAGAAGCTCATTCAATAGGAGTAGCAGCAAAAATATTGGAAAAGTAATTAACAACAATAAATTTCATGCCATCCCAAGTGTAGACAACATCTCCAAAATATGATTTCAAGGAAAAAATAAAGTTGTGAGATATTCAAGCTACAAGAGATTTGTGGAAGAAATTTGTGTTTCGATCACCTTCTTTGATCCATTGAATTCTAAATTTTTTCTTCCATAAGAGTTCTCTATTTTTTCCCATTCCTCTAGCTAAGCTGTGAGTTTAATTTCATCTACACTTGTACTCTCTATGAGGCCATCTAAATGTATTTTCTTATTCAAATTTTCAAGCGGAACAATAACTTCATATTTTTTTATGAACATCACCAAACTCCTTCCATTTCTAAGTCTTGATTTTTGATTTAATGTATTGCAATATTTTGGTAAATTAGAACATCTTAGTCCCATACCTAGTTTTACCTTCCGTCCACCATTGTTGCACTCGAGGTTTAAAGGAATTGTATCTAATCCACTTAACTAAAACAAAAAAGGAGATAAACTCACATTGGTTTTCCATATTTCCACCATGAATGGCCAGTGATTCAAACCAGCATTGTTAAGATTCTTCACTTTAGGAATGTGACCATGGATTAGTAAATTTTTAGAGAGCAATAACCTATCCAATCTCTCCATTATACAAGCTAAGCCTTGCCTTCTATTAGACCAAGTCATAATGCCATTATCTGGTTGGATGTCCACAAGATGGAGGTTTGGAATATATTCTCTCATGAGGTCAGTTATCCTATCCAAATTTCTATTTCCCTCCATTTTCTCATCCAGAGAGATGATGGTATTGAAATATCCTCCGATCAAGATCCAAACTTCAAAAAAATGAGAGATAATATAAGTTATATTCTTCCACTATCTTATTTTTCCTCCAAATTAGTTAGAGCATAAATAGTAATGTAGAACATAATTTAGTTGGAATATCCACTTTGAATAGCTATAGCTAAAAGACCCCAACTGCAAACCATATGGTGAATAACTACTTATTTTGGGTCCCAAAGGCAAGCAATGCCACCATAAGTCCCATGGGAACTAAGGGAAATCACTTTTCTAGTTGGCCAAATTTTACTAGCAATTGATTCCATATCCTCTATTGACATATTTATTTCTTGAAGTAAAACAAGATGTGGATGATTTATCTAAATCATTCTTATAATTTCATTTTGTTTTGAAAGACTCCATTTGAGTCCTCTAATACTCCAAGTGATTATATTCATTAATACTGAGGCTAAAAACGTTGGGAAGGGCATTAATATTACCTTCCTCTACAAGATTTTCACCTTATTTTACTATATAATATTAATTGGTCTTGTGACCTGCCTTTTTATTAGAATCCATCTTCAGTATTTTTCCCTATTTCTTAACTTAATCCAATTGAATCTGATATGGCTTCTAACCTTGAAGAATGGTTAAACACAGCCAAAATATTATCAGAAGGTTCAATAGAGTCTATATTGGGACCTATACTATTTGAAGTTTTAACATTTAAAATTTTATTTATCTTTTGTATATTTTCTCCATTTTTTTTGTTGAAAACCTTTGATTTGTTGGTTTGTGTCTGAGTTCTTCCCTTTATCATTAAATTATGTTCCAAGATTTCTATTTCCATTATTTCCTCTTCCTCACTTCAGACATAATTTGTGGAAATAATTTCAAACATATTAGTAGATAACTTTGATTGATCCTTCATAACTAGTTTTTTTTTAGTGTTCTTCTTCTTAAGCATTTGGAAACCTGATGAGTTTATATCTTCTTTATTTTGATATGGAATTTTATTTGGGAAAACACTATCCAAATGACCATATTTATGGTAAATTCTACAACGAAAAGGGATTTTATCATAGTCCACTACTTGCTCCCAAGTGTCCTATCCAAATTGTAATGTAATTTTTTAGGTAGGGGTTTGTAAAAAATCATTAATACACAAATTTGAGCATAAATAATATGTTTAAATTTTTTAGTACAATCAACAGTCATCATAAATGTTCCTAAAGAGTTTTCAATTGAAGAAAAAATAGTCAGATTCTAGAATTCAGTTGGGAAGCCAAAGAGTCTAACCCACACAGGACCTGTAGAAGGCATATCTTCTTTAGCTTTAAATTTAGTATGCCAGGGCTTCATGAAAATCCCTACCCTTCCAAATAACAAGGGACCCCATTGAATTTTTTTTGTCTATATTCATTATTAGCAAATAAAACAAGAAAATGACCATTTGGATAAATAGAGGTTTGTAACTCACATTTTGTTTTCCAAATTAGTCTTTTTTTTTCTAGTTCTTCAATGCTAGTCTAAATTTTGTCCATATCAAGCTTAACAATAGGAGTTCCATCAACTGCTTTAAGACATCCTAAATCTATTTTCCTAGGATAAATCTTAGGTATTCTTAGATTTTTACGAGAAGCCCTAAGATTAATATTAGCATTAGGTTGAGGCTTTCCACCATGGAGGGCATCCCTCATATTCATTTTTGGGACTGACTCTTCAAAATTATTATGCTTAATAGGGATTTCCATAGTAGATTTATTTTTTGGGTGCACCTTAGCACCATATTCACTTAATATCTAAGCCATTATTTGATCAGTTGCTTGAAACTTGTTTCATGATCTCTCTAATCCATGCCCTAGACACCATGGAAAGGTATGATTTTCACTTTTCTTTTGTGAAGCAAACTAGATGATATTATCAGGCAAGTTCACAACATAAAGATCTATTGAAATATACATTTCTAACCCATATTGGATCCCATACAACATATCCAACTAAAATATTGAATATAAACCATAAAAATATTAGCCTCTAGGGCCCTAAGGCCCCCAAAACCAACATCTAGAGTTGCTTGAACTTAACCCAGATGAAACCCTTGCATAGTCACTTTCCAAAAATATTGTTTACATATAGGGATGTTATAGGATATTTGTTTCTCCAAATGACATGAAAATTTGTGGAGATATTCTAGGGTTTGTCAGACATCTACTCTCAAAATTTTAGCTCAATCTAAGTCTGGATGAGTGAAATATAGTCAAAATAAGTTCACCATTTTGGGAAGTCCTGTGAAAAAATGTCCCTCACGATTTTTCCATCTTAAATTCATATTGAAACTATTATTTGAGGTCAAATACATCTTCAATGATATGATGCATTATATCATAGAATATTATATCGATGATATTCATTTCTAGTCTCCAAATGGATAAGACAATAGTAGGGACTTAAGACATATTTTTTAGCAAGTTTATGGAGCACAAAGTATGCCTACAACCTCAAAAATGTATTTTTAGTGTAAAATTAGGTAACATTTTGGGATTCATTGTATCCCAATAAGGCATTAAAGATAATGCTAATAAAATGTTAGCTACTATAAGTATACGACTTCCTCAAGATTTGACCCACAAACAAATATTTTCTCCCAAATGTGAGACCAAGATCGAAGAATGCTCCTTAAAAAGAGAGTGATAACTTCACAAAATTGCAAGAAAATCTCATAAGGAGCATCACTAGAGACTATTTTTCACATAACCTATAATTATTGTCACTTCTAATCATTTTGATATTTGGTCCCTTTTGATTTTCTACCTAAGCTTTGAACTCCTTGAATGTCTCAAAACAATCTGATTTATTCTTAAGTAGACAAGCAAAGTCTCCTCAAGATCGAATAATGCTCCACAAGATCATCACACACAAAAGAGAAAAACCCACAACACCAATATTAAGTGGTAAAACCCTACTTTAAATGAAGAATGGAAACATCCACTATGAAGCTCACTATATTACTCAATGATTCAACAATACAAGAATACTTCAATGTTATGCAACAATATGCATCAACATGATATGATAAGATGTAGTAGAAAACACCCCTATTTAAGGAGAAGATTTTCTACTACAACCCTAACATTACCCTAATCATATCACAATATTATCTTGAGATGTGTGACAAATCTTATCACAATATTATCTTGATATGTGTGACAAGTGGCATCTATCAAATATTAAAAAGTGATTGGTTACTTTTTAATATTTGCTAGAAAAGGGGAAATAATTTTTTTCCACAAATTAAATATTCCTAGCACCCTTATTTTATTTATTAATTGGGTGGGAATATTTTTACATAAAATAGAATTATTTTCTAAGTCAAACATTATTCTTTAGATTTTATATTTTAGTCTAAGAATAATTTACACGATGTTGCATTGCATATTACAACACTCCCCCTTAATGCAATCATGGGGAAATAAATTATGAAACAAAGAAACATTCTCCTACTAAATATACAAATGGGGATGAGAATAAAATGATTAATATATTTACAATGAACTTCTATGACCAAGAATGGTCTAAAATAAGGCACCAATACAAAATGGACCAAAATGAGACTACAATCCCCCAACGGACTAGCTTCAGATACAAGAAGATTACAAATCCATCCATCAACCACAAGTGGTTGCAAATGACAATAATAAAACATCACAAGGGTGTCTTCAGTAAGCCTGCAAAACCCCAAACAAAAGTACCTACAAGCTACAAGCAGCTCAACATAAGATCAATTAGATACATCATCATAAATATATTCACCACAACATATATGAATATCCAAAGATGATAACAAAACTGATCTAACAAACAGTGAACTATAAGCCATCACAAAAATAAGCCATACTTATAGTCAGATGCTATATAGTTGATCAAAAAATCTAAAAGGAGTACCATGATAATGCAAAATTTAAAGTACCATGTATAAAAGTAGCACAAGGCTAACAAAAAAGTACCATGTACAAGAGTTGCATAAGGTATATGAAAATAATAAAGTGTGCACACCTGTTGCATAAAGCCAACCATAAAATATCATGTAAAAAAGTAGCATAAATGCTAACAATAAAGTACCATGATAAACCAATTGCATAATGCCAACTACATAAAAACCAGTACAAAGTTGCACAAGGCAACATGAAAGTACCATGTAAAAGAGTTACATAAAGCAATTGCATCATATACCATAATTGCACAATGCCATATACAAAGTAACATGTACAAAAGTTGCACAAGGCAAACAAGAAAGTACCATGTTTAAAAGAGATGCAAAAAGCAATTATACCACCAAATATCAACTCATATATAGCACAAAATACCTCATAAGGATGAATTTGTCATCACACAAGTGTAACTATACTTCATTCCCCTTGAGGACAACTTCACCAAATAAAGTGAGTCCCTCAGCTTACAAAAATGCTCCTTGGGAAGAGGTTTGGTGAACAAATCAGTAGAATTAGAAGATGATGGGCAATACTCCAACTAAATAGTCCCATACAATACCTTCTCTCTCATAAAGTGGGCTTGGATTTCAACAAGCTTTATCCTTTGATGCATTACAGGATTTTTAGCCAAGGCAATAGCTGATTAATTATTGGAGAGAAAACATGAAGGACCAAATTTCTCAAAGCCAATTTCCTTCATGAGGGTACGAAGCCAAACCGCTTCTTGTGCAGTTGCTATCATAGCCTTATACTTCACTTCCATTGTAGAAAAATCAATTGTATCTTGTTTCTTGGAAGACCAAGAGATAGCTGCAGACCCAATACTAAAAACATATGTTGTGGTAGACTTTCTATCTATTCTATCCCCTCCAAAATTAGAATCAACATAGATGGAAAGAGCAAAGGAAGGAAGCCTAGAATACTTGAGTTCCAAATATCTAGTATCTAAAAGGTACTTTAGAATATTCTTGGTAGCTTGTAAGTGCTCAATATAAGTTTTTGCATGAACCTAGCCATCATACCAACTACAAAAGCAATATATGGATTTGTGATGGTAACATAAGTAAGACTACCAAAGAGCTACCTATATAATGTAGCATCAGCCAACTAAGATTTTGTACTTAGTTCTGACTTAACCCCTGTAGATATAGGAATGGAAGTAGGATTGCCATCGTCCAAATTAAACCTCTTAAGAAGATCTTCAATATACTTGGATTGAATCAAAAAGGTACAATCCTCATGCTAATAAAATTGCATGCCAAGATAGTAGTGTATAAGACCAAGGTCAGTCATTTCATACTCTGACTTTAATTTGGAGATGAAATTAAAAAATGGCCTCATTCTAATTTCCACCCATAACAAGGTCATCAACAAATAGAGAAATTAAAATGACCAAGTTATCCTTCCTAAGCACATAGATATCTATATGTGAATAGCATTTATCAAAACCAAGAGACAATAAGTAACCTAAAATATTCATGTACCATGCTCTAGGTGCTAGCTTCAGACCATACAAGGTTTTATTTAGTTTACACACAAGTGTTTGCTTACCTTGTATAACAAATCCTTGTGGTAGAATCATGTAGATATCCACATCCAAATCACCATTTAGAAAGGCACTTTTCACATCAAGCTAAAAAAATTTCCAACCTTGAGCAACAACAATAGCAATGAGAAGCTGAATGGTGGGCATTTTTGAAACTGATGCAAAGGTTTCATCATAGTCAATGCCATGTTTTTGAGCATAACCCTTAGCAACCAATCTAGCCTCAAACCAACAAGGAGGTATTTGCTTTAAATCTTGATATGAATAAAGCTTTTGACCGCATTAACTAGGAGTTCTTGATGGTTGTTCTTTTGAAGTTTGGATTTCATCCTCAGTGGGTTAGGCTGATAAAAGAATGTATTTCCAAACCTTGGTTCTCAGTTTTGGTCAATGGAATGATAGCTAGGTATTTCTATAGTCATAGGGGGCTTAGACAAGGAGATACGATTAGCCCAATGTTGTTCATTTTAGTAGTAAAAGCATTAGGTAGAACCATAAAATTGCTTGTAGTGTTGGATTAATCTCGAGGATTAAAGCCACTTCTCTCACCAACCCAGTTTCTCACCAACAATTTGTTGATGACACTTTGTTGTTGACTCACTCGTCAGTGGTTGAATCTAGAAGAATTAAGCACATGCTCCAACTCTACGAGGATGCGGCAGGCCAGAAGGTAAATTTCAACAAGAGTAAGATTTACTTCCTCAACACCCCAATCCAGAGACAAACCAGAATTGCTACGATTTTGGGATGTTCGATAGCGAATTTTCCTACATCTTATTTAGGCCTTCCCCTTTTCTATGGTTCTTCGAGAGAGTCAATGTGGGATAGAGTGGTTGAAAGAATTCAAAAGAAATTGGTTGTTTGGAAAGGTCATCTCTTATCTCAGGTCGGAAAGCTTACTCTCACTAAGGCATCCTTATAGAGCATCCTGGTTTATTTTCTTTCTATGTTCAAAGTCCCAACCAGAGTTTACCAAAAAATTGAACAGATCCAAAAGAATTTTCTCTGGTCTCGGTTAGAGGAAAAAAAGAGGTTCCACCTTGTGGGCTGGGGTAAGGTTTGTAGGCCAAAAAAAAATGGGGGGCTAGGACTAAGAAGAGTTGCTCATCTAAACACTGCCTTGCTTGCCAAACAAGCTTGGAAGCTTATCAAAAATGAGGAGAATGAGTGGACTACCATAATTAAAAGAAAATATCTTCAAGATACCGATTTCCTAAATGATTCGATGCACGCTGGAGGTTCGAAATTATGGAAAGTAATCTTAACAAGTAGAGAGGTCTTAAAGAAAGGCCTAAGATGGGTTCTTGGTAATGGGTAGAATATCAAGTTATGGGATGACATGTGGGCCAATAATGAAGCTTTATCTCAGTTTCCTACCCTGGCAAGGATCAAAAGAATAACAGAGGACCTCTTTGGAAGGAAAGTGGCTGATTTCATAAGACAGGACAGAGGTAGGATTATTTGGAAATAGATAAGGATTCAAGGATTTGAAGCTGAATCAGAAGAACTCCAAAGCATCCTGTATCAAAAATTCATTTCCATGAATCCTAAGCATGATCATGTAATATGGGCAGTTACCGAAAGTGGGCAGTTCTCAGTCAAAACTGCATATATGCTAATGTTAGATACCAATGACCTCACACTCCAGTCTCAGTTGATGTGGGTCAAAAACCTTATTCCTAAAGTTGTTATGTTCTCATGGTTGGTGATCTAAGGCAGGATTCTAATGATTAACAACTTGTTAAGGAAAGGTATGATAATTGCTAACCGATGTTATTTGTGTAGGGGTAATTGGGAGTCCACCCACCATATTTTCCTTGAATGTCTGGTCTCTCTGAGTGTCCTCAATGGGTTGTTTCAAGCATTTAGTATTTGCTGGGTCAGACTAGCTACCATATTTGACCTCTTCCACCAATGGCAAAATCCCTTTGTTAGCCTTAGGATGAGGTTATTTTGGAAGATTTGTCTCCATCATTTTCTTTGGTAGGTGTGGCTAGAAAGAAACCTTAGAGGTTTCCATGAGTCGAGCCATGATGTCACATCCATTACCAATAATATTCTTACCTTCTCCCGTGAAAACGTTAGCCTTATACATTATGAGGATCAAAATCCTTTCCCCTAGGAGAGGTGGATCGCTCAATCCTTAAATATTACTCTAGGTGAGAAACCTATAATCAAGGTCAATCCCAGATTAGATGTCAAGTGGAAATTGCCCCCGGTTGGTTGGTTCAAGCTCAACTTCGATGGGGCCTCTAAAGGTAACCTTGGCAATGTAGGGGTTGGAGGAGCAGTGAGATATCATCAAGGTAAGTTGTTGATGGCCTTCTATGAACAGCTGGGAACTAGGACTAACAACAAGGCGGAAGCAAGAGCATTATGGAGGGGTCTTCAGTTGTCTCAGGAAATTGAAGGTAAACTCATTATCAAAGGATATTCGATGCAGGTCATAAACCTTCTCAACAATGGGAAAAATCCTCCATGGAGGATTAAGACTATCATCGAAGAGGCTAGGATCCTTTACCATACCAGGAACGATAGAAAGGCCCAACATGTTTTTAGGGAAGCAAATAAAACTGCTAATATCTTTGCCAATTTAGGGGTGGAAGCCATTGGGTTGGTCAATTGGGAACATGGAGTCCCAAGTGAAGTGGATAAAATAATTCAAAATGATCGCCAATGATGATGAAGTTGTGGGGATCGGAAAAAGGGAGCGCAGTTTCAATGCGGTTTTGTCAGAATTGCTTTGGTCCTTATTGTGACAGTTTTAACTTTCTCTGTAATAGCGGAAGGATTCAGGTGGCTTGGTGGTTTCATGTTATGGGATTAGGGGCAATGGCTGAGGCCAAAGACCGATGTCACATTTTCATGAATTGTTAGAGTTTTAAGAAAAGCAATTTTTAGCAAGAAAGGAAAAGTGTAGCAATTTCACGATAGGTTGAGCAAGAAAGGAAAAGTGTCACAATATCGCAACATATCGAGCGAGAAGGAAAAAAGGTCACGATTTCATGACATGTTGAGCAATAAAGGAAGAGTGTCACGATTTCGCGACATGTAGAGCAAGAAAGGAAAAGTGTAGTGATTTCGTGACATGTCACGTTGTCGCGATCAAAAGAGAAGAGAAAAAGCAAGAGGGAAAAAGTTTCGCGATATCACGACAGGAATGAAAGAATGCCACGATGTCGATCCATGTTGAGCAAGAAGGAAAAAGTGACACTTTTTGGCGATGTGTTGAGCATGAAGGAATAAGTGTCGCGATATCATGACATGTCACATTTTTGCGACCAAAAAAGAAGAGAAAGAACAAGTGGGAAAATGTGTCACAATTTCGTGACATGTTGTGTTTTCGCGACTAAAAGAGAAGAGGAAGAGCAAGAAAGAAAAAGTGTCGTGATATCACGACATGTCGCAGTGTCACGATCAAAAGAGAAGAGAAAAAGAAAAAAGGAAAAAGTATCACGATTTTGTGACATGATGAGCAAGAATGACAGAGTGTTGCGATATCGTGACATATTGAGAAAGAAGGAAAATATATCACTTTTTGGCGATATGTTGAGCATGAAGGAAGAAGTGTTGCAATATCATGACATGTCACATTTTTATGACAAAAAAGAAGAGAAAGAGCAAGTGGGAAAAAGTGTCATGATTTCACGACATGTCTTGGTTTCGCGACTAAAAGAGAAGAGAAAAAGCAAGAAAGAAAAAGTGTCACGATTTCGCAACATGTCTTCTTTTCATGACCAAAAGATAAGAATAAGAGCAAGAAGGAAAAGTGTCCCGATATCGTGAATGTCGCATTTTTGCGACCAAAAAAGAAGAGATAGAGAAGGAAGGAAAAAGTGTCGCGATTTCGTGACATGTTAGAAAAAATGTCTCGATATCGCGACATGCTAGAAAAAGTGTCACAATTTTGTGACATGGAAAAAGTGTCATGATTTCACGACATGGAAAAAGTGTCGCAATATCGTGACATGTCACATTTTCGTGACCTAAATAAAAGAGAAAGAGCAAGAGAGGAAAAGTGTCGCGATATCATGACATGTTAAAAGAAAGAGTGTCACGATTTCGTGACATGGTGAGCAAGAAATATTTGGTGTCACTATCCGGCGATATCTTGAGCTTGAATAAAAAAGGGTCACGATTTCGTGACATGTTGGATTTTTGCATCCAAAAAAGAAGAGAAAGAGAAAGAAGGAAAAAGTGTCACGATATCGCGACATGTCGGTTTCTCGCAACCAAAAGAGAATAGAAAGAGCAATATGGAAAAAGTATCGCGATTTTGCGACATGTCATATTTTCGTGACCAAAAGATAAGAGAAAGAGAGAGAAGGAAAAGTGTCATGATATCGCTATATAATGCATTTTCACGACCAAAAGAGAAGAGAAAGAGGAGGAAAGAAAAAGTGTCGTGATTTTGTGACATGTTCAGAATGAAAGAAAGGATGTAGCGATATCGTGAGATGTCGCTTTTTTGTGACCAAAAGTGAAGAGAACAAGCAAGAGGGATATGTGTCACGATATCATGACATGTCAGATTTTCACATCCAAAAGAAAAGATATAGAGCGGGAAGGATTGTGTCACGATTTCGTGACATGTCATTTTTTCGCGAACAAAAGAGAAAAGAAACAGGAGGAAGGAAAAGTGTCACGATTTCACGACATGTCGCTATTTCACGACCAACAGTGAAAAGAACAAGCAAGAGGGAAAAAGTGTCATGATTTTGTGACGTCATATTTTCATGACCAAAAGAGAAGAGAAAGAGTGGGAAGGAAAAGTGTCGCGATATCGTGACATGTTGCGTTTTCATGACCAAAAGAGAAAAGAAAGAGGAGGAAGGAAAAGTGTCGTGATATCATGAAATGTCACATTTTCATGACCAAAAGAGAAGAGAAAGTGTTAGGAGGTGACATTGTCGACTACCTATGTTTTAAGGTGTGTGTAATCCTTTGTATTCTCACTACTCTTTTTTGGCTATGTGGCCCTAGTAGGGGGCTAAGAACAGACTGTGTGGCTCTTTTCGGTTTCGCTTAAGCTTGGTGCTGATTTTGTAATAGGTTTTGGGTCAACCTGTAAAACCCAATAGTAATGAATTTGTACATTATTTACCAAAAAAAAATTTAGCCTTATACTTTTCTATCTCTCCATTAGAATTGTACTTGATTCTATATACCCACTTTTTCCCAATAACATTTCTCTTATTAGGATAAGGCACTAAATCCCAATTTTTATTCTTTAGAAGAGAATCCATCTCAACCTTCATGACATCAACCCAACAAGAGTGTTGTGAAGCTTCTTGGTAAGAAGTAGGCTCATGATCATTCTCTATCTTAGCTAGAAGAGACATGTTAAGGGTCATACTTCTAGGTATCCTTTGTCTAACTAAATTCTACTCTTTAAGAACCCTAGAATGATCCAACCACTTGGTCCTTTTGACACAAGGCTCACCTTTTTCTAACTCAAGAAGTTCTTCATGGAATTTGACATCTCTTGAAACAAATACAATGTGTGAAGAAGGTGAGTATAACTTGTAGCCCCTATGTTCTGCATCATAGCCAACAAAGATGCATTTTTGAGACTTTTTTTCCAATTTCTTCCTCTTTTCTGAAGGAATATATGAAAATGCAGCACATCCAAACACTCTTAAGTGTGACAAATTCAAATTCTTATTATTCCAAGCCTCATAAGGATTTTTCCCATCAAATAATTTTGAAGGACACCTGTTAAGAATGCATATTTTTGTATTGGATGCTTCACCCCAAAGAAATTGAGGTAAGTGATCACTCCTCATATTACTCAACATGAATATTTCAGGTTATTTCTTGTCTCTTGGTTTTGATAAATGCTATTTAGATACAAATCTTTATGTTCTTAGGAAGGATAACTTGGTCATTTTAATTGCTCTATTTATTGATGACCTTGTTGTGATTGGAAATGAGATTGAGGCCAATTTTGATTTCATCTCCAAATTAAAGTCAGAGTATGAAATGACTAACCTTGGTATTCTACACTACTATCTTGGCATGCAAGTTTATCAGCATGAGTATTGTACCTTTTTGAGTCAATCCAGGTATATTTAAGATCTTCTTAAGTAGTTTGATTTGGAGGATGGCAATCCTACTTCTATTCCTATTTCTATAGGTGTTAAGTTGGAAGTAAGTACATAATATCAGTTGGTTGATGCTACATTGTATAGGAAACTCGTTGGTAGTCTTATTTATGTTACCATCACAAGCCCATATATTTCTTTTGCAGTTGGTATGATGGCTAGGTTCATGCAGAAACCTTATATTGAGCACTTACAAGATACCAAGAATATTTTGAAGTACCTTTTAGGTACTAGAGATTTGGCACTCAAGTATTCTAGGCTTCCTTCCTTTGCTCTTTTTGGCTATGCTGATTCTGATTTTAGAGGGGATAGAATAGAAAAAAAGTCTACCACAACATATGTTTTTAGTATTGGTTCTACAACTATCTCTTGGTATTCCAAGAAGCAAGATACAATTGATCTTTCTACAACGGAATTGGAGTATAAGGCTACAACAACAACTGCATAGGAAATAGTTTGGCTTCGTATGCTCATGAAGGAAATTGTCTTTGAGCAATTTGGTCCTTCACGTTTGCTCTCCGATAATCAATCAACTATTACCTTGGCTAAAAATCCTATAATGCATCATAGGACAAAGCATGTTGAAAAATCCTACTTTATCAGAGAGAAAGTATTGGATGAGGCTATTCAGTTGGAGTATTTCCCATCATCTTCTAATTATACTGATTTGTTCACCAAACCTCTTCCCAAGGAGCAATTTTGTAAGCTAAGGGACTCACTTGGTTTGGTGAAGTTGTCCTCAAGGGGGAATGAAGTGTAGTTACACTTGTGTGATGACAACTTCATCCTTATGAGGTGTTTTGTGCTATATATATGAGTTGATATTTGGTGGTATAATTGCTTTTTGCATCTCTTTTGAATATGGTACTTTCTTGTTGCCTTGTGCAACTTTGTACATGTTTTTATGTAGTTGGTATAATGCAATTGGTTTATCATGGTACTTTCTTGTTAGGATTTATGCTACTTTTGTACATGATGGTTGGCTTTATGCAACTGGTGTGCACACTTTATTATTTTCATATACGTTATGCATATCTTGTATGTGGTACTTTTTTGTGAGCCTTGTGCTACTTCTGTACATGGTACGTTATAGTTTGCATTATCATGGCACTCCTTGTTTACTTTATGCAAATTTGTACATGATATTTTTTTATCAACTATATAGGACGTGACTATAAGTATGGCTTGGCATCCTTTTGTGATGACTTATAGTTCACTATTTGTTAGATAAGTTTTGTTATCATCTTTGGTTATTCATGTATGTTGTGGTGAATATATTTATGATGATGTATCTAACTGGTATTATGTTGAGCTGCTTGTAGCTTGCAAGTACTTCCATTTGGGGTTTTGTAGGCTTACTGAAGACACCCTTGTGATGTTTTCTTCTTGTCATTTGTAACCACTTGTGGTTGATGGATGGCTTTGTAAGCTGCTTGTATCTGAAGCTACTCTATTGGACCCTTGTAGTCTCATTTTGGCCCATTTTTTATTGGTACCTTATTGTAGACCATTATTGGTCATAGAAGCTCATTGTAACTATATTACTCATTTGATTCTCATCCTCGTTTGTATCTTTTGGGGGAGAATGTTTCTTTTTTTCATAATTTCTTTTTCCAATATTGTATTAAGGGGGAGTGTTGGAATATGTAATGCAATATTGTGTAAATTATTCGTAGACTAAAATATAAAGTCTAAAGAATAATATTTGAATTAGAAAATAATTATATTTTATGTAAAAATATTCCCACCCAATTAATAAATAAAATAAGGGTGCTAGGAATATTTAATTTGTGGAAAAATTTATTTCCCCTTTTCTAGAAAATATTAAAAAGTAACCAATCACTTTTTAATATTTTATAGATGCCACTTGTCACACATCTCAAGATAAAATTGTGATAATATTAGGGTAATTTTAGGGTTGTAGTAGAAAATATTCTCTTTAAATAGGGGTGTTGTCTACTACATCTTGTCATATATATATATATATATATATATATATATATATATATATATATATATATATATATTCATGTTGATGCATATTGTTGCATAACATTGAAGCATTATTGTATTGTTGAATGATTGAGTAATATAGTGAGCATCATAGTGGATGTTTCCCTTCTTCATTTGAAGTAGGGTTTTACCATTTAATATTGGTGTTGTGGTTTTTCCTTTTTTGTGTGTGATTGATCTTGCGGAGCATTCTTTGATCTTGGGGAGACTTTGCTTATCTTCATGAAGATTTTTTTTTTTTATCTAGTTGTTAAATCTTTTGCAAAAGGTATTTTCATTTTAAATCTATAATTTGTTGGCATTGAGCTTTTGCTTGAATTGTTTTGGAGCCAAACGGACCCCATGGTTACGTCTGGGAGTCCCAAAAAACCCTATTTCCATATATTATTTGTCATATTTTGGTGAAAAATAAATCTGAGGCAATTTTATTTTTATTTTGGGGCCAAATGGCCCCCCACCCATTTTGTTGTACAGTTTGAATTTTTTTTTATTATTCTGTTAATAAAAAAAAACAATCATTTTTTTATTATTTTGTTTTTTTTATTAAAAAAAATTATCATTTTTTATTATTCTATTCTTTAATAAATAAAAAAAAATAGTCATTTAATTAAAAAAAAATCTTTTTTTTATTATTTTGTTTTTAATAAAAAAACAGTCATTTTTTATTATTCTGTTTTTTAATAAAAAAATAGTCATTTAATAACAAAAAAATCATTTATTATTTTGTTTTTTAATAAAAAAACAGTCATTTATTTTATTTTAAGACCTAATAGTGATTTTTTTTGCATATATTGAAATGCATTTTTTATTATTGTATAATGTAACTAGAATCCTTTTATGCAATTTTTGGCAAATTTTTAGTCAAATTGTCAAATAATTTAGACCTTATAGTCATTTTTTTCTCACATTAACAATGGTTGTTTGTGAGTTTGTTTCTTTTGACAGGTTATCCAAGTATATTTTGGAGTATACAAGGCAATTTCGGATCAACTTTTTCACTCTCTTCCCCCTATTTTTATTAATTTCTTCTAATCTCTCTTGAGCATTTGCTTGAAGCATAATGTAAATTTATGTAACTTGTAACTCTCATAATGAAATTAAAAGAGAATGAAAACGAGAGAGAGAAATAGAGAGAGATAGAGTGTATTTGTGTTTTGCCTATTTTTCATCTTAACTAATCTAACTACTAACTTACTAACTTGTTACTAAACAATCTACTAACCAACTAACTTGCAATTTACTAATTTTCATATTAATCAAGAAGGTTAAAAATGAATCAACTTACTAACCACAAATTTAGTATTTGATTAAAATTTACTTAATATTGCAACATAGTTTATATTTGCTAAACACCTATTGAATCTAAAAGAATATGCTCTATCAGTAGCAAGTCTTTTTCGGGTCCTCATATCCGTACCCTTTTGGGTAGCTTGGTTGACCTTGGGTGATATGAATTGGCAATTCATTAGGCTATAGCAAATCCTTAAAATGAACACTAATTTTCTAACTTATTGACTAGCTAACATTTAACAAATTTTGTATGGTTCAATTCAAGTTAGTTTATTTTGTTGCAATATGATTGTTATGGTTAGTTACCTTCTTATTACAAGTTAATCTATTACAAGTTGATCTTGGTTTATTTCCTTTATTCAATTGCAATATGGTTATAGTTTTTTATTGCAAGATGGTTATAGTAGTTCATGATGATGTTGATTATATTTCATGATGTTTATATTTCATGATGATTATCTTTGATGATTGAAAAGTAGATTACTTGAAAGTTATGTTTTTTTTTTATGCAAGTATGTTTATCTACTTTCTTATTGCATAATTTATTTCCTTTGTCAATGCATCTTATGTTTTGATTATGTTCACTTTCTAGAATGGTTGATCATGAAATATCCTTCACACCTAAGCACATACTTGATGGATCAAATTTTGGAATATGGGAACCAAGGATGAGGGCTGAATTTCAAGCAAGAAAGTTATGGCCCATTGTGAATGGAGATGAAGCAATCCCAACCCAGGCAAGGGCACTTGAGACATATAACAACAAGAGTCACCTTGCACTTTCCATTTTTATCAATAGTGTGAGTGATGAGATATTTCTCACTATAAGCCATTGTAAGCATGCTAAATATGCATGGGATTTGCTAAAACAAGTCCGTATAGGGTCCAAAAAATCAAGGAAATTCACTTTAGTGTCCAAAATTATTAGCACTATGCAAGGTGAAGAAGAAAGTGCCTTGATATTCTTCTCAAATATGAAAGACATGAGAATTCAATTATTGGCTTGTAATTGTGATTGGATAAGTGAGAAGCTCTTAAGATTTATCATTTTGACGAACTTGTCAAGCAAGTTTGAGAATTTTATCACCATTATTGAGACTAGGCTAGAGCAAGAAGAGGATGGTATTCCTCTCAACACTCTTTCACAATTATTGATTCAACATGAAGAGTCTCTTAATAGATACAAAGTGAAAGGTCAAGTTGTCAAGGAGAAGAATGTTGCCTTGCGTGACACTAAGGCTTGCTTCAAGAAAAAATATAAGAGAAAGAAAAATTAAAATTTCCAACCCAACAAGCATAGAGTTGATTTCACTTGAAACTTTTGTGGAAAGAAAGGCCACAAGGAATAAAATTGTTTCAATAAGAAGAAGATTGCATAAAATAAAGAGCAAGAAAAGGCTAAGGGACAAGGACCTAAGAAATGGTTTGGAAAGGGAAAGAAAAAGAACAAAAATGTAAAGCAAAATTCTAATAAAAATGCCTTTGTTTGTGCTCTCTACTCCATTAACTCATCTAATTATAATGAATGGGTGTTAGATTTTGGATGCACTAACCATATGTGTTTTGAAAAGGATAAGTTTGTGGACTTTCATAAGCACTCTTCAGATTCAGTTGTCATTGGTGATAATACTAGAATTCAAGTAGAAGGTGTTAAAAATGTTGTAATTTAAGGGAAATTACTTGATAATGTTCTATATGTGCCTAACCTTAGGAGAAATTTAATTTCAGTTTTGCAAGTTGCTAGAAGTGGTCACACTATTGAGTTCAATGCAACTTCATGGAGCATTAGGAAAGGCATGCTACCAATCATTATAGGTTATGTGAAGAATAATATTTATGTGTTAGGTGATGCTCATCCTAAAGTGTGTTTAGCAACTAATGTTTCTCCTAGTAACAAGCTTTGGAACTTAAGGTTAGGACATACAAACTATCAAAATATTCAAATAGTGAAGTCCAAAAATTTGGTTGAAGGCTTGCCTAACATTTCACCTATTCATGGTTTGTGTGAAACATGCATCTTACGCAATATGAGCAAAAAAAGGTTTGCAATGGACAAGTCAACAAGGGCCACACAAATTCTTCAACTAATTTATATAGATATTATGGGTCCATTACATGTTAGATCACTTGGTGGTGCATCTTATATTCTCACATTTATAGATGATTATTCAAGAATGATCTTTGCGTATCTACTTAACAATAAATTAGATTGTTTTGAGACATTCAAGGAGTTCAAATATTTGGTAGAAAATCAAAAGGGATCAAAGATAAAAATGATTAGAAGTGACAATGGAGAGGAGTTTACTTGTCCGTACACTACTCATGGGATAAAAAGGCAGTTTACTTGTCCATACACTCCTCAAAAAAATGGTGTTGCAGAGAGGAAAAATAGGACAATCATGGAGATGGTAATATGCATGCTTGGTGACCACTTACCTCAATTTCTTTGGGGTGAAGTAGCCAGTACAAAAATCTACATTCTTAATAGGTGTCCTTCAAAATTAGTTGAGGGGAAGAATCCTTATGAGGTTTGGAATGGTAAGAATCCAAAATTTTCACACTTAAGAGTGTTTGGATGTGATGCATTTTTATATATTCCTTCAGAAAAGAGGAAGAAATTGGACAAAAAGTCTCAAAAATCCATCTTTGTTGGCTATGATGCAGAACATAGGGGCTACAGGTTATACTCACCTTCTTCATGAATTGTATTTGTTTCAAGAGATGTAAAATTCAATGAATACTTTATTGAGTTAGAAAAGGGTGGGCCTTATGTCAAAAGGACCAAGTGGTTGGATCATTCTAGGGGTCCTAAAGAGTAGAATTCAGTTAGCCAAAGGATAACTAGAAGTATGACCCTTAACATGTCTCTTCTAGCTAAGATAGAGAATGATCATGAGCCTACTTCTTAACAAGAAACTTCAAAATACTTTTGTTGGGTTTATGCCATGAAGGTTGAGATGGATTCTCTTCTAAAGAATAAAACTTGGGATCTAGTGCCTTATCCTAATAAGAGAAATGTTATTGGGAACAAGTGGATCTATAGAATCAAGTACAATTCTAATGGAGAGATAGAAAATGATAAGGCTAGATTGTTTGCTAAGGGTTATGCTCAAAAATATGGCATTGACTATGATGAAACCTTTGCACCAATTGCTAAAATGCCCACCATTCGACTTCTCATTGCTATTGTTGCTACTCAAGGTTGGAAATTTTTTTAGATTGATGTGAAAAGTGCCTTTCTAAATGGTGATTTGGATGTGGATATCTACATGAGTCAACCACAAGGATTTTTTGTACAATGTAAGGAAACACTTGTGTGTAAACTAAAGAAAACTTTGTACGATCTGAAGCAAGCACCTAGAGCATGGTACATGAATATTTTAGGTTACTTCTTGTCTCTTGGTTTTGATAAATTTTATTCAGATATAGATATCTATGTGCTTAGGAAGGATAACTTGGTCATTTTAATTGCTCTATTTGTTGATGACCTTGTTATGACTGGAAATGAGAATGAGGCCATTTTTTATTTCATCTCCAAATTAAATTCAGAGTATGAAATGATTGACCTTGGTCTTCTACACTACTATCTTGGCATGCAAGTTTATCAGCATGAGGATTGTACCTTTTTGAGTCAATCCAAGTATATTGAAGATCTTCTTAAGAGGTTTTATTTGGACGATGGAAATCCTACTTCCATTCCTATTTCTACAGGGGTTAATTTAGAAATAAGTACAAAATCTCAGTTGGATGATGCTACATTGTATAGGCAGCTCATTGGTAGTCTTATTTATGTTACCATCACAAGGCCAAATATTGCTTTTGCAGTTGGTATGTTGGCGATGTTCATGCAGAAACCTTATATTGAGCACTTACAAGCTACCAAGAATATTTTGAAGTACATTTTAGTTTCTAGAGATTTGGAACTCAAGTATTCTAGGCTTCATTCCTTTGCTCTTTTTGGCTATGTAGATTCTAATTTTGGAGGGGATAGAATAGACAAAAATTCTACTACAACATATGTTTTTAGTATTGGGTATGTAGCTATCTCTTGGTCTTCCAAGAAGCAATATACATTTGCTATTTCTACAATGGAAGTGGAGTATAAGGCTATGACAACAGCTACAAGGGAAGCAGTTTGGATTCGTACCCTCATGAAGGAAATTAGCTTTGAGCAATTTGGTCCTTCACGTTTGCTCTCCGATAATAAATCAACTATTGCCTTGGCTAAAAATCCTGTAATGCATCAAAGGATAAAGCATGTTGAAATCCAAGCCCACTTTATCAAAGAGAAGGTATTGGATGGGACTATTTAGTTGGAGTATTGCCCATCATCTTCTAATTCTGCTGATTTGTTCACCAAACCTCTTCCCAAGGAGCATTTTTGTAAGTTGAGGGACTCACTTGGTTTGGTGAAGTTGTCCTCAAGGGGAAATGAAGTATAGTTACACTTGTGTGATGACAAATTCATCCTTATGAGGTGTTTTATGCTATATATGAGTTGATATTTGGTGGTATAATTGCTTTTTGCATCTCTTTTGAACATGGTACTTTCTTGTTTGCCTTGTGTAACTTTTTGACATGTTACTTTGTAGATGGCATTATGCAATTATGGTATATGATGCAATTTCTTTATACGACTCTTTTGCATGGTACTTTCTTGTTGCCTTGTGCAACTTTGTACATGTTTTTATGTAGTTGGCATTATACAATTGGTTTATCATGGTACTTTCTTGTTAGCATTTATGCTACTTTTGTACATGATATTTTATGGTTGGATTTATGCAACCGGTGTGCACACTTTATTATTTTCATATACCTTATGCAACTCTTGTACATGGTACTTTTTTGTTAGCCTTGTGCTACTTTTATACATAGTACTTTAGAGTTTGCATTATCATGATACTCCTTGTTTTCTTTATGCAACTTTGTACATGATATTTTTTGATCAACTATATAGTACGTGACTATAAGTATTGCTTGGCATCTTTTTGTGATGACTTATAGTTCACTATTTGTTAGATTAGTTTTGTTATCATCTTTGGATATTCATATATGTTGTGGTGAATATATTTATGGTAATGTATCTAACTGATCTTATGTTGAATTCATTTTAGCTTGCAGGTACTTCCGTTTGGGGTTTTACAAGTTTATTGAAGACACCCTTGTGATGTTTTGTTCTTGTAATTTGCAATCACTTGTGGTTTGTGGATGGATTTGTAAGCTGCTTGTATCTGAAGCTACACCATTGGGGACTTGCAGTCTCATTTTGGCCCATTTTGTATTGGTGCCTTATTGTAGATCATTCTTGGTCATAGAAGCTCATTGTAACTATATTACTCATTTGATTCTCATCCATGTTTGTATCTTTAGGGGGAGAATGTTTCTTTGTTTCATGATTTATTCACTCAATATTGCATTAAGTGGGAGTGTTGGAATATGTAATGCAACATTGTGTAAATTATTCTTAGACTAAAATATAAAGTCTAAAGAAAAATATTTGAATTAGAAAATAATTCTATGTTATGTAAAAATATTCCCACCAAATTAATAAATAAAATGAGGGTGCTAGGAATATTTAATTTGTGGAAAAAAGTTATCTCCCCTTTTCTAGCAAATATTAAAAAGTGACTAATCACTTTTTAATATTTGATAGATGCCACTTGTCACACATCTCAAGATAATATTGTGATAATATTTGTCACAATCTTATCTTGAGATGTGTGACAAGTGGCATCTATCAAATATTAAAAAGTGATTGGTTAATTTTTAATATTTTCTAGAAAAGGGGAAATAACTTTTTCCCATAAATTAAATATTCCTAGAACCCTTATTTTATTTATTAATTAGGTGGGAATATTTTTACATAAAATAAAATTATTTTCTAATTATTTAGACTTTATATTTTAGTCTAAGAATAATTTACACAATGTTTCATTACATATTCCAACAACTTCAAAGTCTCTAGGGCAAAATCCAATCCATTAAGAGATTCTCTCTTATTTGTCTAATAAGTGTCAATTTTTCAACAATATATCAAGGAAGGATATGGTCTATAAATAGGATTTTGACTATCAAGTTGCATTTAATTCCTTAAAATCCTACATAATTATGCTCTTTTCCTTGTCCCATCTAATGCCCTTAGGCATTTACTAGTATATATAGTAGTCATATACTATGCCTTAGGAGATATGTTGACATAATATGGTGACCAACATAGATAAAGGGCTATCCTCTAGATTAGATATTTTTTTATTAATTACAAAGTTAGATATATGTCTTTAGAGAAGCTTTGTCTAACCATAGATAAGCTTTGTCCTAATATCATTAATAACCTTTTCAACATTACATATTTATGCTTAAACAATAAAACCAACTTGAGATATATTTTCTTAAGTCCTAATCGTTGAGATTAATAAGGATGTAAAGATATTTGACTATCTTCAACATTTTATATATATTTCATATCAACTAAGCTTCCTCCTAGCATTTGATTAATGTTGCAATTTTTGAATGTGTTTACGGAAAACTCTCTCTTCATCTTGTGTCTCACACCTACCACATGATGAAAACTATGAGGCTCATAGGTATTAATGAAATATATTACATCTCCTATCATGCTAAAATAATATTCATATTGTTCTTGGACCCATTTAAAATTATTGATAGGCTCAATAGAGTGTTTCAATCCTCTATTTAGGACCATTAAAATTTTTCATAATCACATACATGCATGGGTAAATATGCATTGTATCCATAATTAATTCATCCCCTAGATAATCCTAACATGGGGGTATGATTTTTTGTCCAAATTAGTATCATATCAAAAATCTAGAAAGTCCTTTGTGGCCTTTATCTTGAATAAAATACATCACCATTTAACACATCTCACTAAAAATATCTAACATATATTTTAGACGTAAGTTTCAAATTTGTAGTCCTTTGTGAATTTTTACTAAAGAAAAAAAAAAGGCCCCTTAGACAATTGTCTAAATATAAATACATAAAAGAAATTTCCTTAATGGTATTTGTTTAAATATAAAGTAGGTACCTAATATGACATTTGTATAAAGTCAAAACATAAGTCCTTTAGACATTTCTCAAAAAGCAAATCTATCTACATAAGCTCTCTATGAAATTTGTTTAGAGGTAATTATTTTTATATTTGGTGCATCTATAAAGTCCTCAGAATATTTAGTTTAAGGTAAGTCCATTTACAACTATTCAATAAGAAACTTTTAAAAAAATGCTACTTTGACATGTGTGGGGTCACAAAAAATATATTTAAACTATGTAATAAAATACCTTATGGAATAATCTAAAGTCTTTGTGGGAATATCTTTATCTATATCATAACTTGTGTCATAGCAATGCCTTGTGATATTATCTAACTTAGTTGCCCTAAGATCATTTTTATATATATCATAACAATACCTTATGGCATTATATAAAGTCCCATGGGCATGTTTTTTCTATATAATAGATTATATCATAGAAATATTTTAGGGCATTATCTAATGTGTTGTTAGGCATATATATTATATATATATGTGTACATACTTGTAGCATAAACTATATTATTATGATTAATACAACATCTATTTTACAACATATCTTTTATGATATTAATATTAAAAGTTATTTATAAATTCTTATAATTTTAAAGCCATATCATATATCCACTATATTTTAATAACAACATCATCATAGGATCATCATAACCTAATAAGGTCAAGTAATTAATCATAAATTATAAATATAATCTAATAACATTAACATAGAGATAAAATACATTCATCTAGTTTGGCACATTATTATGGATCATAAACTTAGTGTATAAAAAATAATGTAGATACATTGGAAATCATAATCATACAATTATCATCACCTATAATACAACTACTTAACTAACCTTCACATTGGCAACCTAGCAACTAGATTTGTGAATTTCTATCTAGGGATTCTCCTAGTTCTATAGGTGGTTGTGGAATCCTAACAAATTTCTATGACTATTGGATTAGAAATAATGAGTGGGTCCATGCCATCTACATTTTTCTCAATGATGGTAGACAATTTTTGCTAGAATTGCTACATTATAAGATATGTAATAGTAAGTCAATATCTCAACATTTTTTGTCAACTCCATCTATAATTTGTTAGCAATTGAGTTATTTTCTCATAGGATCTTAACCCCTTTAAAAAACTTACTCTAATCATGAATTTCACTTAGTATTCTAGAACCAAAATAGTACTAAAATTTCTATTACACACATCTCATAGGCTTCCTCTACATATAACCTTCACAATGAATATTGACATCTAAACTTCAATAAACTATTCATCTTCTTAGAGTTTCACTCTTCCAAGAAACATGACTCTTCATATTTCTCAAATGAGAACTATATTTTTTTAACTCCTAACAATGACAAACCTTTAATAATTAGTAAATGACAATTTGTAAATGACTCATATTTACAAGACTCTTTTCACTCCACATATTTACAAAATATTTACAAGTACCAAATATTGTAATAAACTCCAACACCTTCCCACCCCCTTATTACATTATTTGGTAAGAAGTTTTATTGTCTTCATTTGCTTTTGTCTTCTTGATCACTTATTTTCCTTCTTGATGGTGATGTTGTACCTTGATAATTTTTGTATATTTTCCTTTATCCCTATTCAAGTTATACCTATATTTGTCCCAATATTGATATTAGTTGTTACTTGTACATGTCATAATTTAAGCAAGTCAGCATGGACATTCTTGGTGGGGTTTTGGTGGGGTGCCTTTGATATTAGTTGTTACCTATATTGATATTAGATGTTACCTATACATACCTTATGGTGGGGTTCTTTTGGGTGCCTTTGTTCTAGGACATCCCTAGGATCTGCTCCATCCTACTATTTAGGGTGGTTTTGTAATGCAGTTCTGGTTTTTCAGTGTTTCCTTATCGGATTCTAGTTTTTTCCTTGTGCGGGACTGGGCATTTTTGTATTTTCCCTTCTTTGGAGGGTTTCTTGTTTTTTCCCACTAATGGGTTGTTCAAAATTTAAAAATTCTTGCTTTTTTCTTTTCCCACTTAACGGGCTGTTCAAATTCGTGTCTGGGTGGGACAATATTTTTCCCGCTTCAGGCACACTTTTTTTGTGGTTTTCCTTATGATTTTCCTAATGGTTTTTCTTCAGCCTTTCCTTAGGCCTTTCCTCAGGCTTTTCCTCTAGCCTTTTCGGTGGCCTTTCATGTGACCTTGATTATGGTCTACTAACATATTTTAATAAGGTTTTGGGGACATTTCAAAACCCCCTTTCAATGAAACTTTAACTTACCAAAAAAATTTAAGCAAGTCATCATAATAATATAACACATCACTATCATAGTTGTTATCCCTACTATTATCTGAATTCTATAGCTCACTATTAATATCTACAAAAATATTTGTATCAAACTTATTATCAATGCTATCGTCATTCTCATATATTTATGTTTCTTAATTATTATATTTTCTTGTTTTATCACATTCTTATTTAGTGCCATCTACTTTTGTGTATTTTCCAATTTCATCATAACCTTCTATAGTTAACAAGTTAATCCATGTTATTGTTTCTTATTACATATCTAATTTTAATTACAATGTTTATGTTCCTATCGTTTTCTTCTATAGATTCATTTTTTTTTTATCATGTTCAAACTTCCTTTCCTTTTATAAAAATAACTTAGCATTTATTTTATCTTATTCCATTTTGTCAAGTTTTTCCATCCATAATTCATTTTATTTTACTATTTTTCTTTTCTTTATAATAATAATATATTTGATAATGGTTATTTCCTCTACAAAGTTTACAATTATGGTGATTTCAAAATTTCTCTATTATATATTGATACTTATCACAACAACTACATCTAAACTCATTGGTACTTGTCATATGTTTTCATGTATCAATACTAGTTTAATTTGTTCCTATTACAATTTTGGTATTTTTATCCATTGTTACAATGTCATTTTTTTATCACAAATTTCTCTATCTTAAAATTGCTTCTATTTATCCCCAATTCACTATTATATTTTTGCTCAAGGTCTTCAATTTTTTCCCTTATTGTTGGTATGATGTTCTTTTTTATTCCTTGCCCAAAATTTCTAAAATTTCTATCAATCCTTTTAGTATAGTGATTAGTAAAACTTAGAACATCATTATCCTTGTTATTGTCTTCAAATCTAGAAATATCTTTTTATTGTTATGTTTATTATGATCTTTGCAATTTGAACTATTTTTATCACTATCATTTAATACAAACATTCCCTATAATGTTATAAATATCACATGCATTTGCTAGTGTATCTTGTAGGTTATGTTATGGGAGTTCAATCTCTCAACATTAGTTGTCAAGTCCACCTATAATCATGTCATATTTGTTAAGTGTTGTTACATTATGAAATCCATTTGATATAGAAATATCTTGATCAACTGGTTATCATTAGCTCTAATTTTTGTTATGACCTTCACTACAGTTGGATCCTTCTTTTTAGTTAAGCTTAAAGTCTTGAACTACAATGTAGAGATCTATTACAACAACTTATCCCTATCTATATTTAATTTATCACTTTATTTTGTACCACATATTGCTCTATCAAGATTATTGCTAGTGTAGCATGTAGACTATTCACTTGTTGGGCTAGTGAATCTATCGGCCTCTAAAAAGGATTGGGTGACCTGCTAGATCTTGCCTCCGTCATTTTAATCATAGGTAAGATTAATGTTGTGACTCCTTCACAATGACCCCAAAATTGGGAACCCACTTGAAGTTTGAAAATTGTTCGAATTTTGTTTTCACATGTTGTTGATGTCCTGTTGAGTGTAAGTTTTCACCCAATTGTGAAATTGTGCTCTACCTTAAGATTTGGATATCAAACCCCTCTCTTGCAAATAAGTTAAACAAAACAACTTCTCCAAGGTCTCCGCTATATTAGAATTTTCATATGTGTATTAGTAATCGCAAATAAATATGTATCAATTTAATGCTTGGAACACCTTAGTGATTGCAAGTAACTGTAAACAAGGGGCATGTGTTGGTTTATTTTACCATGCTACTTTAATATTTTTTCTTGAAACCAAAATAAAGCAAATGTGAATTGGCCCTCATATGACCACGATGTAGTGCCTTAATTACTTTTATCTTGAGGATTTTAAGGTAGATTTTATCTTCTCTTATTAAGTAGATTTTAATCAAGTTTTACCTTGCATTAAATCCTACTTTAAACATGAAAGTAAATATGAAAATCTATCTATGAATATAAATTTGAAATGATGAATAGGATCCTTGAATATAGCTTCTTGAAGATAAAGATAGCTTTTGATGTGAATAATAAACCATCCCTCTTTCGTGAAATTAATTTTCACAAAAAGATGATAATTTATTGCCTTGAAGTAAGGCATTTAGAATGTCATTTAATTATCCCTCTTTTATGAAATGATTTTTTATAAAGAAAAATAATTTAATGCTTTAAAACTGCCTTTTAATATAACATATAAAAATTTACCTCCCTTCAATGAAATCAGAATTTTCATGAAGAAAAGGTGCATTTATTGCTCCAAAAAATGGAAATTTTTGAAATGCCATAAAAAATAACCCCTTCAGTGAAATTGAAAATTTCATGAAGGAACTATCATCATAGGCTCATGAATGAAATATGAAACTGAAAAAATGAAATTTGGCCCAAAAATGCAAATTTTGAAATTTTGACATTTTAAAATCTGCAATAAAACAACTTTGACAAATTTTTAAAAATATGAAATGACTCCAAATAAAAAATGTCTAAGTGCATAATGGAACTATGAAGTATACTCTATGCAGCCATGCAATTATTTTTGGATTTTGAAAATTTTTGATGTTTATTTTAATGTCTGAAAATAGAAAACAAATTCTGAAAATAAAATTTTGAAAAACTAAAAACTAGAAATCTGAAGTAAATCAAACGCTGAAAATGTAAAAATGCAAAGCTCCATCAGTTTGATAGCACCCCATCCTGGAAAACTGAATATGTGAGATTTTTATACATGCAACCTAACCTATTAGACCTACAAAACAAGCACAATTAAAACAAGTTAGGTGCTAGCTCCTAGGGTATAGAAATCAATTTCAGATTCCAAATATTCGCATAAAATAACCAAAAAATAATTGCATAAACTTCATCTATAAATCCATAATCTGAACGGGGAAAGATAAAACAATCAACTTTATGCATGTAAAAATTTTCTCATCGCCTGAAATTTTTGAAGTAAAAGCTTTTCTATTAAAAACATGTTTCAGGTTTTATATTTCAAATCCGGCTGTATTTGGCCTTTCAAAAGTCCAGCCCCTCTTTTCATTCTTGAACACTGCATTTAAGATTTTTGGAAGCCACCTTTTCATCTTCCTTTCTTGTCTGTTTGTTTCCTCTTCTTTGGCCTTGAATGGTTTCGTTTTATTTTTCATTGGCTTCATGAAGCCTCTTTTCTTCTCTGTTCGTTTTCCCCTTGTTTGTTTTTCGACGACTTTCATCCTTGCCTTAGGTTGTAAGGTTTCTTCATTAAAGCATGGGTAACACCATCCATTAAAGCGCTGAGGCTTTGTGCCAAATGGCACACCAACTACGACGTATTTTACCATGCTTAGGACATTGGGGTTTTATCGTTCTCATTATTTTCTTTCATAACCCTTAATCCTTGCATGATTAATTTACTTATTTTGAGACCCTTTAACATTGCCTTGTTTACCTTCTTTAAAAAGAAAAACTATGGATCCATTTACATAAATAACTTCACTTAACTGCTTGGAGGCTTTGTACGTATATGGGTAACACATCCTTTTTTATGGACCTTAGACATAGTAAATATTATGAGGCCTTAATATGGACACGTTTCGACCAACTAAACATACATAATATGCCCTGATGGGTTTGTTACAATGAGCTTCGTTGCTGTTCACACTATCCTCGTTGGAAACTCCCAAAAACACTCGCTAAAATTCATGCTGTTGTGCTTGTTTTTGATGTTCAAGTGAACACTATGCTAAGCCCAGGAGTTTTCGTGTTACCAACGTCTTTGATTGCCATCATTATTGTGAGTATCCTGTGTCCTCATAACCTAACGTGTTATTGGATTCCTTCTCCTGTGGTAAATAATGATGTCCCCTACAACATATGTTGTATCTCTATCGTTCGTCTTCTTAACATCGTTGTCACCCGTCAATGGCCTCGCCAGATTTTTGTAGTTTGCATTTAACCTAGAATGTCACCCTAATTTTATCTGAAGGCACACCTTGCACCTTGTCAATCAATCTTCAATGTTAGAATAAACATGTTGTTTTTGTTCAAATGTTGCATCTGGTTTACCACGTCCTCGAAACCATGTCCGCGCTTCAAACTATACTGCATTCGATGGGCCACAATCTATGTTTTCTCCCATTGCGCCAGGTCAACATTTTCGCTTGGACCTCATGTTTTTTCGAGCTGCATCATCAGAGTTTTTGCCACGATGTCTGCTGCATGCCGTGGGTATTCTTATTGCTATCAAAATGCCAACAATACCTCCAAACTCTGTCATACTATTTTGCCATTCGCCCACAATGTCATGTTGTTCTGTGTCGAAAATGTTTCTGCCCTTGTATGACATGTCTGACAAGAAATGCGACATCTACACATCCGCCGTTGATAATTCCACGTGTTAAACCCCACTGTTCTAACAGGCCTCTCCATCATACCATGAAAACTCTACATCATTCTTCACGTTACAGACCCATAATAGTATATTTCGTTGAATATCTTTTAACATTCGACAATTTTGACTATACGTTTCCATCAACGAACATGAGTGCAGGTTCTTTTTTTTGTAAGTGCCTTCCATATATCTTTGTAAAATCTATTTGTCATATGCCTATAAACATTACTTAACTCCTTTTAAATGGCCATCATCGCCTCGTATATGACGACACTATCGAGGATGACACATCAACAATGGGACCTACGTAGCTTCCGTTTAATTTTGTCATCGAGTACCATTCTAGTGTCGGTGTCTATTATTGTCATTGAATCCGCTGACCTCTTACTGTCCGAGGTTCTCGGTTTCACCTGTTGTATTCCTCATAGATCCAATCCACCCACAAGTAGCTCGAATCGTCCACCTCATTGGTAATATGCTACGTTGTCATGCTCCATATCGACTCCGCTCATCACCGTTATCCGTTGTTAGACATTGCATAGTCATGATTTATCCGCTATCCTCTATATCATAGTCATGTTCTTCGAACGCGTTAAAAGGTCGCAAACTGCCGCCCCAACATGCGCTAGACCACTACGTTGATGTTGTTGTTCATCGGGAAATTCTCCACCATCTACTGCCTCATTCATTATTGTGTGCGCCTCGTACGACCCTCACTGAGTCATCCTCAAATCTACCGGATACGTGGGGATAATTTGCCACGACATCCTCTCCATTGATCTGTCATATCACCTAGAAGCTCGATCTAGTCGCCCTTACTGCGTTGATTTTCCGTTCATCCTTGGTACGACTTTGCGTGCACATCAAATGCATCCATCCGATCACGGATCATCGGTAAAGATATCGTGGTTAAGTATAACTGTGTGGATCTTCAATCAACATGTTGATTGATTTTCATGGGCCCTTGCTTGCTTTATCTCGGCCACGTCACCGAGTGAGCCCTCCACATTGGCTTCCAACATCTTCATTGTTTCGTCTTGCTTTTCGCGAGCAATGCCGCACCACGTAAGCGGTCAGGTGCTTCCGCTGTTCTACCGGCGATATCCCCTTGGTGCTCTTCACTTGGTTATCACACTACACCGCCGACGTCGTCGCATTCCGTCTAATCCATGGGAGCTTACCTACAAAAACCAAAATAACACCCAAATAAGCATTTAAAACCAAAACACATATTTTGCATATAAGGCTAAAATATAAAATAAACTTATATATTATTAAAATTATTATAATATATAAGAAATTTGTATCTTCTTTTTTTATTATTTTGTTTTATTTTATATATATATATATATATTTTTTATTATTCCAAATATGTACATATAAATATGAATATAAATGCAAATATATATATTAGAAATCTTTACTTTTTTTTTAATGAAATGACATTAAAGTTTTGATTTATTTTCAATTAATTGAAATTAAATATTTAATTTATTTAATGTCAAGACATTAAAATTGATCACAACAACATAAAAAAAGGGAAAACACTAACATAAAAGGTTTTCAAACAAAGACAAGAAGACATCATAAACATAGAAACCTTAAAATTTGCATGTCGAACCTATATCTAAACTCCTATTAGACATGATTGCTCAAAAGACATCCAAAATACTCAAAACCCAAAATTGTAAAAGTGGGTCCCCAAGTTTTGGGGTTAGTTGTGGAGCAGCCACAACATATACTTCATCATCTGATGTTTAAAAAAAAATCAATCTTCATAAACGTTATTAATTAGTTTCGTTGTCAAGTATTGTTTTATTTCAAAATATTTATGTGCTTATGTTGTGTGATCATGTTATTTTATTAAATCCATTATGTTGTTCTTTTATTTTTAAAGTTTAGTTATTCTTTTATTTTATTTTTATTTTATTTCATGTTGTTATTGTTTTTGTTTATATTAAAAGATGGGGGTTTTGATCAGGAATCCCCAATCCCCAAACTTGTTACAACAACTCCATCACGGAGACACACACCCACCCCTTCACACACTCACCCATGCCACTGTTTGAATCTTGGACCTCCCGAAGAAATTTCATGTTGTTAGTGTTATGTTTTATATATGTGTTAGTATTTGTTATATTTAATTATTTCGTGTATATATATTTTTGTAATGTCTTGTTAATTGTTGGGTTTCATTTTATTTTATCTTTTCATCATGTGTTATTTGTTATATTTGTTTGTTTATGGGATTTCGTCTAAGTTTGTTTGTTATCGTTATGTGTTACTTGCTTTATTTATTTATGTAGTGTTAGGATTTAAAGTTCATGACATTTTTATTAATAAAATTATATTATGTTTTTTTAAGGTTTCGAAGGCGGGCGCGAGTGGGCGCTATTTACAAGATAAGGTTCAAAGTCTTCGGCTCCTGGGCACGCGGTTCAAGATGGTATCCAACGTGATTTGTAAATGGCTCAAAATGTTGGGCACTTATTTTTGAACCGCGTGGTTCGAGACAACAGTGTCTAGGTAGAGTGGTGGTAAATCTGGCAGTACATTGAATTCCATGTGATTGACAGGTCTAACAAATCGAGGACGTGAGAAGTCTCGGCAGGCAGGGCACGTTCAAATTTTTGGATATTGTCATTATGATGATGATTTCAATAACATGCATTAATATCCGGTGAACAGTGCGTATACAGGGCTTTGATAGTTGTTCGGTTCGACAAACAGTCCCAAAACGAGCGCAAGCTTAGCAATTCATGGAATTTTACAAGGAAGGATTGTGGTTAGTCCTTGTGGATGTATAATTTTACATAGCAATAGTAATGTGGGAAGCAGCAGCAAGGAGTTCTTAGAGGTGTAATTTGACATTGTAGAGTCGATTTAGACCTCACAAACCTCACGGACGGCGATGCACATAGTGAAGCGATGTAAATAGTGAAGATGAGCATGGCCTGCGGGGAATTGTAGAATAGTGTCGATGTCTTCAGAGTTGGCAGTGGACAAAGAACATAAAGAGTTTGTGCAGTGATAATTTAAAGAATAATTATTTTACCCAACGAGAATGACGAGGCAATGGATAGTGAAAAACATGTTTAGATGTTGTATGGACATGGGCTATTTCCAAATCGAATATGCTGACAATGGTATGAATGAATTTAGCACATAGGACTGACGTAAGCTAGGAAGAGTCGATGATGTTCATTCTTCAAAGCTTCGAAATTTCTTCTGACATTATGTATTGATTCTATGACATTTTAAAATGGATATGAGTAGTAAGAGAATAAGGTTTGAAAGCCCTGTTAGTGCACATAGAAAAAACAGTATTTAGTTTTGGATACATGTGAGGAGAAGCGTCGATGGTTGCAATGAATAAACAGTTAAACATTATTTAGTTTTGGATACATGTGAGTAGTAAAAGAATTTGACAGTAACAGGTATTTGCAAGTTCAAATACTTGAATTTGTCATGATTTTAGGGCATGAATGGATTGATTTCAAAGTTTATATAGACATTCTATTTAAAGGGGACGTCTATTTCTTGTTGGCTTCATTAAAATAATTTAAACTAAGGACCATTGAAGATTAATGGTATTCGATATGTATTGGAGATATTAAAGTTTCATAGAAGATAGCATCAAATTTATGGTAAGGCTATGTGAATTATGGTTTGCCTAAGTTTAGTTTTTCCAAAGTTCTGTTCTTTTGTTTTGTAGCAAATTGTCGAAAAGTTTATTTTAATTTATTTATTTTACCTGATCCTTTTTAATTTATTTCAGGCATCAAGATTTCAATTAAACCTAGTTTATTATTATAAAAAGTTTCAAGTTTTATAACTAGGTTGAAGTTAAATTTATCACTCAAATATTTAATTTCATAAATATTTTGGTTAAATAAATTTCATAGTTAGAGGAAATCTTATGAGCTTTTGATTTCAAATTCATAAATTTAAAAGTTCAAGTTTATTTATTGAAGCCATAATTTGTATTTTAAATATCCATATTTAGAAAAAGGGTTGTAAATTTATTTATGTCAAATATTTGACTTAATAAATATTTGACAAATAAATTTCAAGAAATAAAGTGATTATATGGACAATTTTTTTGTTAATATTGAACAAAGATGAGATATATTAATACAACAATGGATTACAATATATAGGAAGGAGGCCTATATGATGACATGACAAGTGTCAAGAGGCATAGTGCACATTATATAATTCTAACATTCCCCCTTAATGTGCACTATCCTAACTATAGAAAAAAATAAGTCAACATTAGGTAACATTCCCCCTTAATGTTGACTTCACTAAAAGAACCCTATCATCCTCCTTTATTACATGATTTGGTCTAGGCTCGTGCTCTTTGTTCTTGGCTACCTATATGATAAACTGACAAGTGTCAAGATAAACTGACAAGTATCAAACTAAAAGTAGGTATAGTGCACTTTAATTCTAACATTCCCCCTTAAAGTGTACTATCCTAACTAAAGAAAAAAAAGTCAACATTAGGTAACATTCCCCCTTAATGTTGACTTCTCTAAAAGAACCCTATCATCCTCCTTTATTACATGATTTTGTCTAGGCTCATGCTCTTTACGCTTGGCTCTCCAAATGTGAAAAATGCTAGATCAACGGTGTATTGCCACTTCTATGGGTCATCCACTTCCACGGGTCTATTGCCACTTCCATGGGTCTATTGCCATTGGATCAACCGTCTATGTGCCTCAAGGTCATTATGGGTGCCTAAGGGTCAACCACGTTTGGGTCTATTGCCTATGTGGGTAATCCTCAGAGGATGTTGCCTCTTATAGGTCACTGACTAGATCCACCATGAATATCAAATCACTCCTCATGGTGAACTCAATCTAGAAGGCGTCGGTGTCTACAAAAAATGCACCTTAATACATATAAAAATGAGCCATAAAATACAATAAAAAAATGAGCCATAGAATCCAAATGTGGAGGAGAAGAAGAACAAAGAGAAAAGAATATTTTGAAGTGTCTTCATCTATAGTCTTCAAAAGTAGATCTAAAAAAGATCTCAGATAGAGTTTAGGGTGTCTTTGTCTGTAGACCCTAGAATAAGTGTCCTTATGTTTACCTCCTCATCCCACTATAATGCATGGGTAACCCGTCACTGCATCCACCAATTTCTATAAATAAAGCAACTAGATACTAGGATCACTTACAACATGCCTTTAGAGTGTCAGGTACAATCGAGAGTCCACTCTAAAGTACAAAAATTTGAGGAAAAAAAATTTAATGAAATAGACTTATAATTACAAATGGACACCACCAATGTGTTCGTCACGAAAAAATATTTCCGATGACTATAAATACCCCTATATTTGTGTCTGAATAGGGCCTTCATTATGTGAAAAAACTGCATGCCTCTCTAAAGAAGCAACTAGAACATCAGGATTATTCTCCTGGCATCACTCTCAAGCAAAAAATATTAGTCTCTCAATCTTCCCTCGCAGGGGAATTACATGGGCCATCTAGGCCATAATCTCTCTAAAATTTTGAAAAATACAATAAGCAGACTATGGAAGTACACTTGTCATATTATCTTCCACTTCCACTCTCCATGTGGATAAAACAGGCCAATAAAATTTTACTGTCAGCAACTCTTCACAATGATTAAAAATTTTTCCTCCAAGGGAAATTACAATGGCCATGTGGGCTTGTCAGCTATATTGTCACGAGCATTAAATTTCCTCATAAGAAAATAATAAAGTGGCCCTGCACTTTGAAAAAAATGATAAATGGGAATAATATTGGTCCATATGGCCATACATTTTAAAAAATGCCCCCATTATTTTAAACTGTTTGTATGCATGCTTCACAAAACAACAATGTTCAACCATGGTTGCCTGTTAACTATGGAAACAAACATGTGGTAGCCAAAAAAATCCATGGAGATCCCTGAAAAACACATCATTGCCTGATGAGGTATCCTTTATTTTTAAATGTACTGATACGCAACTACGGCTCTCTCGTCCGTCGGATTCCAATAACCATCGAAAAGCAAGTCTCTTCCCACTATGCATATTTCCATTATTTTCCATAGCACCTTTTGAATGTGCGACTACTAGAATGCACTTAAAAAAAAATAATTAAAAAAATAAATGCATCTTTATAAAGTAAAAGGGGGCGGATCTCATTATAAAATCTTCAAAAATCATCGAAAGATGTCCATCGCCATGTTGGTCAGCAGTAGCCCATCTCTTGGTCGTCATTTTTAGGTCATCACATTTTATTTTAATAGGTCTAGATCCAGCTTCTGTGTGTTCTTCCCGAGATCACCTTACCCACTGTATTGCTCTTTACAAATGCCTCCAATGGTCTTCTAGCTATACCCTAGCACTAAAAATGTGTCCTTTTCAATGGTAAGTGAACCATAGATAAATCTTCATGCAACGCAATCTCTGCACATGGGTGTGCCTCTTTCTGCACGTTGGAGATGCGTAGACGTAAACAATAAACAATACCAAACAATCAGCAATAATCAATGGCTATAAAACCTCCATCATGTGTAGTGTGTCCTTGCTTCATAGTGCACAAATTTTTTTTTGATACCATATGAGGTACAGATCGCGGTAACCAACTGATCGTGCCAAAATTATTTGAAAGAAACAAGCCCTAATCTGTCATTGCCACTTAATCATTTTATCAAAAAAAAATAATAATAACACAGGAGTGTGCATCATTATTGCCATCTTGAATGAACTACACCTTAGTGCTGAGCGATTTCTGTCACAGGTTCATGCTCCATGTAATGACCGAATTATGCTCCATGCACTGCAATTTTATCGAGGCAACAGGTTCGCGAGTTTTTTTTCCTTTATCACAGATTGTCCATTCCAAAAAACTTTGGATTCTCGGATGCCGCACATCAAATATTTTCTTCTACAAATGGTGGACGCAACTTTCATAGTTTGTAAAGGATACGTCTTCAGAGGACTTCAAGTCCAACAATTATGGCGGTATATGCATTTATTTCGACGCTTCATCACAATGGTTGTTGAGATCTAAAAAAATAATGTCTTATATTTTTGGGCTTCTTCACGATCCTTCATTAGGACCATGACACACCATGTTCATCAAGAGCAAAATGTGCTAATAGATTTATGCATTCAATAGCTTCTTCATGGCCCTCCAAGGATGTGGGTATGCCCTTCTTCTCACCACATCTATGGCTTCTCTGCCATCTTCAATGCCACATTCACCATATATTATTAGGCAATTAATATTCCAATACACAATAGGCTCCACCTCTATGACGAGCGCATCCTCAATGAATGATCATGTGCATAGTTGAATGATTCTCAATGACCTATCTGCTTTCTGAACTAGCCTCCATGGTATTGACAACATTCAGAATAACACGGTTTAAAAATAGAGACTATGGTTCTTCCACAAAAAAATTCTCCACTATAGAAGGATGAATGATGTCATCTATGTCAGAGACAAACTTTGCTATCAACATCCTATCCATCAGATCTCTTCCATTATCGAAGAATGCTTCGCCACTTTTATGCTTCAAGAACTTCACCACTAGAAAAAATTTTAACTGAGTATGCTTGAAAGCTTTGCTCCAATTTGGAGAAGTCTTCATTTTCTAGAGGAATAATTTCAATTTTATGATTTCAACAACAATATTCAACAGTTTCATGTCTTAAATTGCTCCCTCCACAATGAATTGCTTGACGATATTGACTCATTGTTGCAACACCTTGGAGTTCACCTTTCTCATATTCATCTAGATAAACATTAGGATCTGGTGATCTAGCCAAAAAATAGATCTGGTAAAACATACCACTCTCAATCCAAAAGCCCTGAATTTAGAATTAAAAAGTGGTGCCAAATTGTGTAGCACTTCAACATGATTTAGGTAAATGTGAACAGCGCATCATGCGACAGGTGCACCAAGGATCACCTCATCATATGCCTTAGCAGTATTGGCATTCTCCACATCTCCAGAAAAAATAGACACACACTCTTTACCTTTAAAGTGCACACCCCAATCAATGCAAGTAAAGTAGTAGTTCATAAAGCTCTTTCCAACGGTTACAAATAAATCAATACATATTTTTTGCTATGATCTCCACATCTCCTTCAACTCAGTAGTTTAAATCTGAATAGCATTTGGTCTGGTGCCTGTTGAAGTTTGAACTGCCAATCTATGTGAATGCTTAGAGCACCAAATTCATTAGACTCCAGGCTATCTGTAAGCCACTAAACACGTGTCTGCTAGAAAGCCAAACTTCTATGATTTTATGGAATGCCACCAATTGTCACTCATAAACTATTACTCTCGTGCAATAAAATATGTGTTTGAATTGAAGGTGTTTGAACATGTGTCTCTCTCTTGAATGAAATCAGTTCCTGTATTTCATCCTACATTCTTGAAAACAAATACTCAAGAAAAAATACACAGTTGAGCATAATATGCAATAGTCATGTCTATTCACACAATCAACATACAAAGCCATGATATTGGGAACTCCAGTATAAATTCTCCATTCAAATTAGTGTGAATCATAATCAAAATCACAAGCTGTCCTGGTGCTCCTTCACGTTCAAACTTATATAGAGCATGGCAAAAATATTAAGAGAAAATATAATGATCAATAAAACTGATGAAATGCCATTACAACAACATTGCCAATCCAACAACCTTTCTGCAATAGTCTACCAATGACCTACAAAATAAAAAACTTAAAAAATAGAAATAGCAAGCTGGTTTGGAGATAACAAATGGGGTTGCAATTATTGACTAGATTTATCATCACATTTTTGAACCAGATATGCCTAAGGGGAGAGGATACTTTCTGAACCTGTATAAGATACACCACCAAATAGGGAAGGAGGGAGGATTTCCATTATGGAAATCCTCCCTCAAGGGTTTCCACAAGGCAAAGAAAGTCTGCTCTAATACCAAATGTTAGGATTGAACAAGAATGAGATAAATTGATACAAAAATGGATTAAAATATATAGGTAGGAGGCCTATATGATGACATGGTAAGTGTCATATAAATATGACAAGTTTCAAGATGCATAGTGCACATTATAAATCTAACAATTTTTAATGCCATAAAAATTGAAAGTTCATAATTGAGATTTTATATGTTTAGGAAGTTTGTTTTATACAGTTGTGAATCTCAAATCATAAGGTTTGAAAAGTTTGAATTTTACTATTAAAGAGATCATATTTATTTATTTCAAATATTTAATTTAATAAATATTTGAATAAATGAATATTTGGTTTTAAAAGATTATGTGAATTCTAATTTTCATATTATAAAGTATAAACTTTATAATTAGAATTCATATACATTAAGTTTTCATAGTTTATGAAAAGAAGCAAAGCTTATAAAGTTTAAAATATTTTAAAGGCCCTAACATAAGGATTATAAAGGTGTTTAACATTTTGTAATTGGGGTTTTTATTTTATTTATCATTCATTTTAATTTTTTTTTATTTTAATCTTCATTCATGAAATTATTGTAATTTTAATTAAAATGTTTTAAAATACATTCATGTAGTTTTAATATAAGGTTAAAGCATTTTTAATTAAAGTTCATGTTTAAATTCTTAAAATAGATTTGCATTCTCAACATTAGTTTTAGATGTAAATTCGTTCATTTTGAAAAAGTATCAAGATATTTGTTATGCTAGGCCCCTTGTTAACAGTTGATTGTTAATCCTTGAGATATTCTATGCACTTAATTGACATATTATCATAATATACATAACACATTAAGTGAAAGAACCTTGGAGAAGTATATTTTATTTACAAGAGAGGATTTCAATCCTAACTGTAGGGTGATTTTGTAACTGGATAAAATCATACCTCAACAATTAACATTGGAGCTCCTCCTATCACTACTACTACAACTCTTTTCCTTCTTCGCTAATATTCCTACCACCTTATAACTAGTGGTGATACAATATATTGAGTCCCTCGAACCATATCTCTAGTTGTAACATTTTGTCTATACTTAGGCCTACCACTATAACCCTCCTTGAATGGATGGGCTAATGTCATCCCAATAGAAATTATTGGTTTTGGGTCATTGAATTTGATCTAGAATGATCAAATCACCAACATAAAACTTTGGATATGAGTTAGTGTTTGGTAAGGATGTAAACTATCACTCTTGAATCAAATGGTAATAGAAATATATATCTAGTGGTGTAACAACCCAATTATAGACAACCTAATAGAGGAAAAAAACCACAAGTAAGGTTCGCCAAAGACATACCAGATATATTCATTAAAATATTTCAACCACATTTTAAGTTAAAGATGCTATCACATCCTTTGGGTGGATAGGAGTGAGCAATATCTTATAAATACTCTAGGATTCACCTTGTATGCTACCTATACAACTTAAAGGATACCTTCACATGGTCTCCCCATTTCCTTACCTTCCTTTGAAGGATATTTTACCCATGGTGGGTATTAACCCTATCCTATTATATTGAGAAGGGATGCCAATTCCTATACTAATATCATTCTATATTTTACTGGTATATAGGTATAAAGCTTCTATACATTTACCCACTACACTATGTGTAAAAGTATTATGCTCAATTAATCCATACCCATAATGTTTTAACTAAGGTGATTATCACTCGTGTGACATACCTCACCTAGATGCCCAATAGTCATTAGAATATTCCAAAGACTATAACACCAAATGACATCCCTCAAGGTTCCTATGATTATCATTTGCATGACATCTCTCACATGGATACCTCATAGTTCATTAGGTTTCCATCACCCTAATCTAGTTATAATGGGATCCAGGCCTCTGTAGCTAGAAGAGATTATTCAAGTGTCATTATATGAACATTTTCCAAGGACTATCACCATCCTTGGAATGACATCGATGGTCTGTTATTGAAGTGCCCTAAGGTATTGCTACACCACAATTCCCTTAGTTTAGGTACTAACCTTTAGGGTCTAACTAGGTTGGTTTCCTATGGATGAACCCTCATAAGAAAATCCTTTTACCTTAAAGTAAGTGAAGTACTAGTTTTCTCTCTCTCTTATTTACTATATTTACATAGTCCTTACTTTATTGCAAGCATAAAGTAAATACTTAACATTCATCTTAATCTACAAAAGCACAAGTAATTTTGACTATAAGCATAACAATATTAAGCATAAAAATCCATGCTAAAGGTTACATCATTCATGTTCTCTTCATATACGATTCATAGAAAATCAAGTAATTAGATAAATAATTGCATGCTTTACAAATTGATTACAATTCATTAATACATTGTTCATCTCAAATCATAAATAATATGCCATTTCTTTACATGGATTTTATACACTCTACAAGTTATATGTATAATATTAAGTTTAACTTCAACTACTCAAAATTATATACATGGTCCATAAATAAGCATGTCATATTGAGAGTGAAATTTTATAAAATAAAGCATCAATTCTAATATATACCATTTTTTAATTATCTAATATTCAATATATAAAATGCATTTATTGATTCCAAAGCAATATTAATAGATGAATATAATCGATATACACACAACACAACATATATCTTTGGAAACCCTTACGATAAAAACCAAACCTTGAAACATTATTTTTATTACATAAGTCTAGCAGTCTTTAATACAACTACATAAAGAAATCCCATTATTTTTTTTTCCCATACATCAATCCCAATATAATTACATAAGAATCCCATAATTTTTATATCCCCAAAAACATAGATATTTGTAATATCAATTTACAAAAGCAGTGAGGTAACCCCATAATTCCCTTGAATGAATTCCACATTTATTCTTCTAAAAATAGATACCTAAGAACCCCTTTAAGTATTTCTCAAGTTAAATAATAATAGAACCCCCATAAGTCTCATTCTATCGATTGGGATCCATACCCAATATTCAAGACATATTTCATATTTCTAAATTAATATCATAATCCCATATCAAAAATTTAAATCATCAATCAATTTGAAGTTACCAAAACTGTAAAAAAAATCTCTATAATTACTTTCTCAAGCATACTAATGGAAACCCCATAAGTTTCATTGTAATTTGTTGGACTCCACATCTAATCATCCATATTAACTTCATATTACAACAAAGACCTTCTTAATCCATATAAGAATATCTAAAAGCATATATCTTACTTTCTTTTCAATTCATATACTAAAATAATAACTCAAACAAAACTATTTATAATCCCAAATAATAGCTTATTTTTCCATAGATTCATAATAGTTTTTCATTTACACCATTGCTAATTCACATAGATAATTTCATAAATCACTAAAAATAACCATAAACCTTTAAATTTCTTATAGTTTACAAAACTATAAAATGATCCCATTAAATTTAAAACAATAAATCAATATCTCCCAAAATTATTTCTTTAGCTATAAGAAGACTTTATCAAATGTAATTACAAAGAACCCTCTTTTTAATATAATCCCATATTGCATTATAACTTCCAATTGGGACTAATTTATTTAAATTATTCATAATAAAGTGAGGATGCACCTCAAAAATGAAAGATACCCCCACTTAATTATAAAATATGTTTCCCCTTTTTAATAGACTTTTATTTCCTTTTTTAAAACACTCAAATTAGTTTATAAGACATGCAATATTATAGTATCATTAATATCTGAATGTAAAGCATGCTGGGTCAATTTATTTAAAAGCTTGTATTATTCAACATTGTATTCCTTGGGTGGACATTAATCCCTAAAGTCATATGTTTAAACCAATGCTAATTATTAGTATCCATGTCCTTCCATAAAGTACAAATTAAAACAACCATTCTATGATTTTTAAACCAATCATTAGGATTTTCATCTAATCTTTTGTCTAATGATATCATTGCATTCAACCATTGACTTATATTAATAATAATTTTTTTTTGGTTATGCAAGCATTGTAAAACTCACTCAGAATGGTTCATATATTTAATTTTAAAATAATCCTAACTTTACTCTCTATTTGTTCCATATTAGCCATATGTAACAAAAAGGATTCTACCTACGTAAAACAAATTCATTATCATCACATGGTCGAACTTGGGTGCATATGAAGTAATACAAATTTTACATATTAAATCAAAGGTAATTCAAGGTGTTCAAGGTAGCTATGGTTTTTTTATGTAGATATTGTTCAAGATAATATTGCCTTCTTGGGTTCTTGCATAGGTCATTTTTAATTAATAATACATTAGAAAACCCTTCTAGAGTCAAACACAAAGTGCATTAACAAGAAATACTTATTAATACCATGTCATAAGCAAATTGATATTGCAAGAAGACTTATAGCATATAATATTAGTAATTCCTACTAACAAGCATGCTATAATTATTCCATATTACTTTATATCCATCTAAAGTAATTCAAACCATAAGAAGATTCATGAATGATAACAAACACTAAAATGTAGGAATTATAAATACAAAATGTAAAGGCATGAACTAAATCTAAAAGTGGATATCATGTGTCGAATTATTTTAACTACTTTATCCCTTAGTCCTTTGCCCTCTCATAAGGATATCTATTCTTGCAATCACATAAATCCATTAGCAACATCATATTCCTCAATAAAACAAACAACTAATCATTGTATAGCCATTTATTCTATCATTAAAAACAACATATAAATTCATAAGTCCATCATATGAAAAAGTGTGCCAAGGGAGGGTCATGACATACTACCCCCCTTGGACTAAACACAATCCTCTGTGCTTTATCAATATCCTACATAGAAAATAAAAATTACATTACATTTTTAAATAAATATGGAAAGTATCTTTGCATATCAACCACTTTCTCCCAAGTGGCATTCTTTTTAGAATATCAGTCCTATTGTTATAGAGTCTAGTTGCACATTATTTTGAAAAAAAACTCTAGAATCTTCATAGGCTTCACTTCAACCGATGAAGGGTTGACTATCTGTAAACTATAAACATTCCATAGATGGTCAAGATTAGCAATATATCTCCTAAGTAGGTATACATGAAAAGTATCATGGATCTTGAATAGGTTAGGTGGTAATGTGAGATGATAGGCTACTGTACTTATCTTCTCAGTGACCTCAAAGGTTCCAACATATGTAGGATCCAACTTGGTATATTTTATGGCACTTTTCATGGGTTTTACTCTTAATAATACTTTATCCCCCACAAAGAATTCTCTAGGCTGTCTCTTGTAATAAGTAAATATTTTTTGATAATAAAAGGATTCTCTAATCCTTTTCCAAACTATCCTACATTGATCCTCTATCTCTTTAACAATGCCAGACTTGATCATCACTTAATCCTTTGTATTATCCCTTGATAGAGGTGTTCTATATCTTCTATCATGCAAGGCTTTCAATAGGATCATTCCCAAGGATGCATGGTAATCATTATTACATGAAAACTCCACATAAGGTGGATTTCCAAATGTATTATCATCCATCGATAAGGGTCACACTTCATGTAAGATGTCATTCCAAAATCATCATTCACTTTATAATATCCTTCTTCATGTCTACCTAGGATAATGTCTCTTTTTCCTATTTTTCCTCATCTTAGCCCTTCTAAGGTGAGAAAAATAAGGAGAACTATGCACTTCCTGCATGATCAATCTCCTTAAATTTCTAATTTTGGGTATATCTACTTGATATTTGAAGCATAAGAGTCTATCCTTTATATCAAAATCCTTATTCTCTCCATGATTTATTTATATTTTAGCCTAAATTTCATTTCAATATCCATCCTAAGATTACATTTTCTTGACTTGGTACATTAAGTCTATTTGACTATGGGTCAAAATAGCTATATACATTCTTCAAGGACTTAAGCTTGATTGGGTTTATCTTGTTCTAATCTTAGAATTTGTTCCTATGATGGAATTATATACCCTCTAATGCTCATGAATAGATTCCCCATATATTCTTTCCACCAAAGTGTTCTAAACTAAACTAAGAATATATTCTACATCTATTCCTTCCCATTAAGTTTAACCAAGAATGGATTTTCCCATCTATTCCTTCTTATTAAGTATGGTCAACTTAACCATGAATATATTTTTTAAGAGGATCCCATACTCCTCTCAAGAATAGATTTTGCACCTATTATTTTCTACACATTTCTCTATTCCCATAAAGCATGTCCAACCTTAAATTTCTACTATGTGTTATATTCATAGTTTAGGTTCTAAGGATCCTTAAAAATGAATTCTACTTGGGAAAAAAAAGTTTTTATAACAATAGAGAAGTATATATTGGACATTGATTAGGGCTTGAACAAGCCATTCCACTAAAGTTTCATTACTTAAGTCTTATTGCCAACTCTGAAGTCATTCCACCATTCTAAAGTTATATTATGTAGATAAAGGGTAATCCATACTATTTTGGTTGCTAAAGGTAATCTATCAATGAAACTATATGTTTTCAATCCATGCAACCACACCTCAACTGATTTTTACCAATTTGGATACCCTAATTTTTTTAAGTTCATGGCTAGACATAGCTCTATATGAGATTTGCTTGTATAGTCTTCCATAATGGGATCCTCCTCCTATTTACCCTTAGAACTTCTATTATAGGAGCTTGAGTAACAATAAATTCCAATAATTGCTTATGTTGGTTTATTTGTTCCATCAATTATTCAATTTGTTCTTGTAGTAACAAAACTACAATGATGAGGTTTTCTACCTCTAAAATAAAAGTCCTTAAAATTTCCTTTTGGGAATTAGATTTAGTTACATTAGGCCTAGCTAGTCCTAGAGTTTGAGAATATCCTCTTCACTTCCTAATCTTGGGTGCCATTTCACTATGCCCCTTCAAAGGATTCGTATAAGTTACAATTTCTCCCAATTGTACTTCCAATGGTTGGTTACATATTCCCATGAACTAACTTAAATTATTTCCTAGTATTTATCTTAGTCACGCTTATATTGCCATAAGGTGCTATCTCAATTAAGACCATTATTACCTTCCTAATAACGAAATAAATTATGCTTGCCTTGTCATAAGGTGCCATTCTTAGTATTACCCATTATCAGTCTACTAACAATAATCTTTGTCACACTTATGGTTAAGGATAATAGAGTTTAGGTGCTTATAGTTAGTTCTTTATCCTCCAAACTAAATCATTTTATTATCATTCATCTAATAATGGCTATGGTTAATCTTTCTCCATGTATGACACTATTCCTATGTGTGCTTATTCATTATCAATCACATGATAATGATGATGGTCATACTTACTTCGTGCAATATGTCATACCAAAGTAAATTTATCTATCCTAGAATCAATTCTCTAAAATTTCAACAATTGAAATTTCTAGGTCTTTCCAAATTTATCTTAATAACTAAGCAAGGGCCTAAATAGGTAGACACCTATATCCTTAGCACATTACAAATTAACTTCTAGTCCTATGATATAAAGCTTATTTAGGAAAGCTTATAGTCCTCTGATCATGCTCTGATACCAACTGTAACAACCCAATTCTAACCATCCCAAGAGAGGAAATTTATTTTCACAAGATTCACCAAAGACATACCAAATAGATTCAATAGAAGCTTTAAACTACGTTCCAAGTTCCAAATACTGCAACATCCCTTGGGTGGATAGAAGTGGCCAATATCCCATAAAGAATATAGGATTCACCTTGTACACTACTCATACAACTTTAAATATGCCTTCACATGGTCTCCCCATTTTCTTACCTTCCTTTGAAGGATATTTTGACCATGGCATAGGGATTAAACCTATAACATTCTATTTAGAAGGGATGCAAATTCCTATACTAGTCTCCTTCTATCTTTACTAATATCTAGGTGTAAAGCTTCTATAGTTTTATCCACTACACCATGTGTAAAAAAAAAATATGCTAAATTAATCCATCCCATTGATATTTTAACTAAGGCAACTATCACCCATGTAACATCCCTCCCTTGGATGGCCAATAGTCATTCAGGGATTCCAGAGACTATCATACCAAATAACATTTATTATAGATTTTTCCAATAGTCTATTGGGGTTCCTATGATTATCATTCACATGGCATATCTCACATGGATACCTCATAGTTTATCAGGGTTTCATAACCCAAATATAGTTATAATGGGATCTAGGACTTTGTGGCTAGAAGATATTATTTGAGTGTCATTACCTAAACCTTTTTCAAGGACTGTCACTACCCTTGGTCCCACTTCGATGGTCCATTACTTAAGCACCCATTACAACCCTAAGGTATTGCTATACCACAATTCCCTTAGTTCGAATCCTTTAGGATCTAACTAGGTTGGTTTCCTATCTCGTAAGGAAGTCCATATACCTTAAATTTAGTGAAGTACTAGCTTTCTCTCTCTCCCTTATTTACTACATTTACATAGTCCTTACTCTATTGCAAGTATAAAGGAAATACTTAACATTCATCTTACTCTACAAAAGTACAAGTACTTTTGACTATAAGTATAACAATATTAAGCATCCAAATCCATGCTAAATACTACAACATTAATATTCCCTACATATATGATTCATAGCAAATAAACTAATTCGATAGATAATTACATGCTTTTCAAATTGATTACAATTAAATAATACATTGCTCATCTCAAATTATAAATAATGATTCCTTTCTTTACATAGAGTTTTTCACTCTACAAGTTATATGTATAATATTAAATTTAACTTCAACTATTGGTGTAGATCACGTTACACTAGCAACACCAAACAAATGATACACAGGTATTTTTTTCCTTTGACCCAGTCAGAGAATCAAACCTTTCATTACTTTCATGCCAAAAATAAGGATACAAGAGAATAAGGCCCCTTTAAAATTTCAAAAATTCCCTCAAACACCCTATTTTCCCTTTTTCCCACCTAAAACCATTCAAATTCAAATTTGAATTTGAATTTTGGGGGCAACTTGTCGAGGTCATAACTTCGCACTTGTTGACCCGATTGACTATTACAGCATGTTTTCGAAAATGGCATGAAACGAGCTAAGCGGGACAAGCCTTGGATATTTGTGCCAAGGCTCATATCTAGCCAAAAATCCTCAAATTCGACCTCTAAGACCTTCAAAAATTTCCTACAAGTTAAACTAGTTTTACTAGTTTTACAAAATAAAAAAAATTACAATTTTTTTTTTTCGGGTGATGCAAGACCACTCTTACACCACTGGATGCTCCTGCATAAACTACTCAAAAAAATATACTTGATCCACAAATAAGCATACCATATTGAGAATTATACTTCATAAAACAAAGCTTCAACTCTAATAAATATCATTTTCTAATCATCTAATATTCAAGATATAAAATGCATTTATTGATTCCAAAGCAAGATCAATAGGCAAAGATAATAAATATACACAAAAAACATCATATATCTTGGTAAACACTTACGAGAAAAACCCAATCTCAAAATATTATTTTTATTGCATAAGTCTAGCAGTATTTAATACAACTATATAAAGAAATCCCATTATTTCTTTTTCCCAGACATCAATTCCAATATAATTACATAATAATCCCATAATTTTTACATCTCCAAAAGCATAAATATTTATAATATCATTTTACAAAAGCAGTGAGGGAACCCCATAATTCACTTGAAAGAATTCCACAATTATTCTTCTAAAAATAGATACCTAAGAACCCCCTTAAGTATTTCTAAAGTTAAATAATAATGGAACCCCCATAAGTCCCAATTTATCCATTGGGATCCATGCCCAATATTCAAGACATATATTTCATATTTCTAAATTAATATCATAGTCCCATATCAAAAATATAAATCATCAATCAATTTGAAGTTGCCAAAACTATAAAATAATCTCCATAATTACTTTCTCAAGCATACTAATGGAAACCCCATAGGTTTGATTGTAATTTATTGGAATCCACATCCAATCATCCATATTAATTTCATATTACAACAAATACTTTCTTAATCCATCTAAGAATATCTAAAAGCATATATCTTACTTTATTTTCGATTCATATACCAAAATAATAACTCAAATAAAACTATTTATAATCCCCAATAATAGTTTAGTTTTCCATAGAGAAATTATAGTCTTTCATTTACATAATTATTTATTCACATAGATACTTTTATAAAGCACTAAAAATAAGCATAACCCTTTAAATCACTTATAGTTCACAAAACTATATAATGATCCCATTAACTTTAAAACAATAAATTAATATCTCCTAAAATTTATTTTTTGGCTATAAGAAATATTTATCAAATGTAATTTCAAAGAACCCTATTTGTAATACAATTCCATATTGCAATGTAACTTCCAATTGGGACTAATTTATTCAAACAATTTATAATAAAGTGAGGATGCACCTTAAAAATGAAAGAGACCCTACTTAATTATAAAATATGTTTCCCATTTTTAATTGACCTTTATTTCAATTTTTAAACACTCAAATGATTTTATAAGACATGCAATATTACAATGTCCTTAATAGATGAACGTAAAGCATGTTGGATCAATTTATTTAAAACCTTGGATTGGTCATCACTGAGGTATTCCTCGGGTGGATATTAACTCCTAAAGTCATATGTTTAAAACAATGATAATTTTTATTGTCTACATCCTTCCATAAATCACAATGTAAAACAACCATTTGATGATTTTTAAACTGATCACTAGGATTTTCATCTATGTTTCTAACCAATGATATTATTACATTCAACCATTGGCTTATATTAATAATACATTTTGTTTGGTGATGAAAGCAATATAAAAATCACTCGACATGGTTCAAATATTTGATTTTAAAATAATCCTAACTCTACTATCCATTTTTTTCCATATTAGACATATGTAACAAAAAGGATTTTTCCTACGTAAAATTAATTCATTGTCATCACATGGTCAAACCTAGGTGCACATTATGTATGATTAACTGGCCAAGCAATACACATTTAATCTATTAATTCAAGGGTAATTCGAGGCATTCATGGTAGCTATATTTTTCATGTGTATGTCTCTCATGATAACACTTCCTTCTTCACTTCTTACATTGGTAGGCATATTATCCATGAAAAATTAGGTCAAGCCAGCATAGGAAAAGAGTTTTGGGTTTGAAATACACATACATAGACTTATGTATGGATTTTTCCATGTTTGGCTTAGTAAACTAGTTGGAGACATATAAAATGTATGTAAAAATGCCCTCCAAGATCAAACAACATGAACTAAAATAAAACTCATCAACAAATCAATCACATTTCATGAGGACACATTCAACAAACAAAAGAAAATAGTTTTGCCTATCAAATCTAAAATTTTCACCCTGTGGACCTTCTATATTTCAAGTATGGATTTCAATCAATTATTTTAAAATAAACCAACATTATTGAATACTCTTCATAAAGCTGAAGCAACTACTTTAGGTAAAAATCAATAGATACAAAGTACCTGTTTACAACTTGAAGAATACCAAAGAACACATAGAAGGTCAAGTTCCCTTGTTTTAGTTCTTCCAAAATCCTCAAAAATTATCTCTATTCTTCACGATCTCTAATGAATCCAACTCTTTTTAAAGATAAAATATTCCCTCATTATTTACATAAGGGTTTTAAAGAAAACTGGGAGAGGATCCGCTCAAAGAACAAACTCAACAACTACCCACAAACCATCTCATTACAGTTGGTTTAAATAAAAAAATTACAATATTATTTAATAATTACCATTTTTTTCATTTGTTGTAATGTTAGAAAATATTAATCTCATTCCTTTTTATTAATATGTATTTTTTATTAATAATACATTAGAAAACCCTTCTAATGTCAAATACAAATTGCATTAATAAGCAAGACTTATTAATACCATGTCATAAGCAAATTTATATTGCAAGAAGACTTAGAACATAGAATATTAGTAATTCACACTAACAAGCATGCTACTCTTATTCCATATTACTTTATGTCCACCTAAAGTAATTCAAACCATAAGAATATTTAGGAACAATAACAAACACTCAAATGCAAAAATAATAAATACAAAATGTAAATGCATAAACTAAGTCTAAAAGTGGATATCATGTGTCAAATCATTTTGACTACTTTAGCCATCAGTCCTCTACCCTCTCACAAGGATATCTATTCCTGCAATCACACAAATCCATTAGCAACATCATATTCCTCAATAAAATAAGCAAATAATCATTATATAGTTGTTTATTCTATCATTAAAAAGAATATATAAAATTCATAAGTACATCATATGAAAAAGAGTTCCAAGTTTAGGTCATGATAGATGGGATACCCTACTAAAAGCTAAACTATTAGACCACACAATTAAAATATAATATATCTTGCTCTTACTGTGGTCCCACTAGCCTTCTTCTATGTAATCCATATGAACTTATAGGTGTCATTTTCCCATACAATATGACCCTTGTAGGGGCCATGGTACAATCCACACTTAGCATATGACATATATCAATCATCTTAGTCTACCCAAAATAGATCAGTGAGGATTTTATTTCCTCCTCTAGTTGGTTATCCCATCTACAGGCCAATGGTGTCTTTGTATTAGCCACCTATATTGATAACCTCAATATATGAATGCTTGTTATGTGCTCCTAGGCCACACCAAGAGCAATGTACAACATGATAGTCCATTCCTCCTCTATACCAATTTTATAGAGTGAAGGATATAATTAGCTCAAAATCATGGGACCCTACACAAAAATGATATATTTTGATAGGATATCTATGATGACCTCTCCCTAGTCCTATTGCATTACTCATTTATTGGTATCCCCAATAAAAAATACTTAACACTAGAGTTGATAGTAGGACTTCATATTCATCTAGTTATCCTTTAGCATACTTGGAATTGATGTTAATTCATGATTATATGACTAAGAAATATGCATCACCTTATGATCCACTCTAGGCTCTACTACTAACTCTAACTCATGTACATGTGACATCCTCTAATGAGTAACCACAAAATAAGCCATACATCCACTAGTGTCATGACTAGTTTTACACATGGTAGATAAAATATATTCTATTTTGAATAATATCACTCCATAAAGGTAGTCAATATGGATCAATTAAAATATACCTTTGGTATTAGGGCCACATAATACAACCTTATTACTATCAAGAGTGCATAATCAATATAGTCAAATAAGGCTAAAATAGTCTTTAGATCATGTACTATTTTCTCTTGAAAGGGTAGTGTTTGAATCCTCTTATACAACTAGAACCAATCCTACTACTTATTTAGAATCCCCATATTAAAATTTAAACTTACTCTTAACCTAAAAAATAGCCTAAATAATTTGACTAGAAAAATTTCATTGATAGGTAAAAGCACCATCGCAAGGTTGAAGTCCCACCATATAATAAAACATGTTATTAAAGTTATAAACATGTTGCCTGATGGAAAAAAGTTCCATTGTAATAGGAAAGCATTATTTCTTAGAAAAAAACCAAGCAACAAGGACATCACTTCATAGAAGCATTACCCTTTTCTTTGGACATGCTTTTTGAGATAAAATTACAAAACTAGTCTAGTTTCAAAGTACATACCTAAGGTTAATTCCCTACCCTTATTGTCTACCTAAAATGTAGGTATCACTTAGTGGGTGATCATATCAAGTGCTCATATCATATGTTTGATACTCTCTAACATGATAATTAGTGATAAGAAAAAAATTATTCCAAACCATTCTACCCCTACCCCACCTAACCAATCCTTATTGATTTATCACAATATTTTTATCACTAAACCAATGTATCTCACGGTCAAGTTAATTTTTCCTTTGAAAATCAAGGGGTACACTGAGGTATGACAACATTTAAGACAATTTAAAAGAAAAAATCTAACATCATTAGTAATCAAACAAATCAAAAGCATCAATCACCTTAAATTAAGAATTTAAGTAACAAAAAATCTACCTATATTAGATTTTGGATGTGATTGTTAGTTTTTAATTCATTCAACACTTGATAAATGCATAAAAGTGAGAAAATATAGACATCCAATTTTGAGCACATAATAAAGTCTTTAAAATTTACTAACATCTATATCATCTAGCCAATTAGGCACCTCAATCAAATTAAGAATCCAAAAACCGAACTTAGGGGTATTTACTACCCTCAAAGAAAAAGTGTTATATCAAATTTTATCTTTTCTTACATAGTCATCGTGACAATGGTTGTTTTGGTATTTGCATCAATAGATTTAGCACCAATTATGCCAACATTATTGACTTTTAGAATGCAAAACTGGAAAGGCAGGCAACTTATAGGAACTAACTACCTATCAGATCTATATCTAATTATTCTAACCATGTCTCCCACCTCACATCATTTATTGACAATCAAATAAAAAACTTTCCCTTTTGTCTCTCATCTCCCTTCCATGTAAACCTTCTTCATTATTACCCTAAACCAACATGATATTATCTATCCAAACTCATCACCTCTCTAACATACCAATCTTGGTAGACTTTCTAGAGTATCATATAAAGGAATCATGGTCTTTTATAAAACTATTACTTGGGGAATCTAGTCCATAATTCTTTTGCACATAGTAAATCTCTACCAAAATAATATCACTTTTCAAAATAACAAGAATATATAGATTTTTACTCATTCTTTCTTTGGTTTTTTTGTGTCCGCACATATACCTCATTAATACTTCATCAACATTCGTGTGAAGGGTGTGTTAGAAAATGGTCCCAAATACTTACAATGGTATCATAGGATAAATTTCACAAGATAAAAAAATAATGCTCACAATTTTACACACACAAATACTAAAATATTATTGATAAAAAATATACAATAGAATGAATGAAATTATTCTACATCATAACTAGTGCCTTTATATTATTTTATGTGTCTCATTACCTATATATTATACATCATTTATGTTTTATGTGCAACATTGGCCACTCCCCCTTCTCAGTACTATAGTATGGATATCAAGTTTAGTTTACTTATGAGGTCACTCTTGTTCTTCAACAACACTTATTTTTAGTTCTAACTCCTTTTCAATTAGAGCATAAAGTACTTTCCTCAAAAGAGGAATCTTCATCATCCTCAACAATGCTAAAGTTTATGAAATCTATATTAAAAGGGTTTTGCAATGGTAATTCTACTTGTTGGATGGGGATAGGAGTTAGATAAAATAGCTAATGTATTGCAAGTGGTTGGTTTACTATGGACATTGTTTATCCTAAAGTTACAACTTATTGAGCCTAACATTTTTATACTACTCAATTTATATGTATTATGGTCATCAAGGTTGTATTCAAATTTATAGGTAAAACCCTTAAGGTATTGTTGTTGCTATTGCACAACTCACCCCAATTAGGGACCCACTTAAAATTTTAATTTTGATCTAAGTTTGCTTGCATCCATATTTTACCCTTGCTTGCATTGAATATTTTATAAAGGATTAAGCTTCAATTGCATTGATTTCATTTTAATGGTTTCAATAATATAATTTACATTCTCCATTAGATTATGTTTGAAATAAGTTTTCTAATGAGTATAAACATGCCCGGGTTTGTTGTCTTCAATTGCCTTACTATCACTTGCTAAATCACCAAGTTTAAATTGCTTTTGGTGCTTAAATTTAAATAGAACGAAGATGTGAATTCATTAAATGACGTCATTTAATTTTAAAATTCTCTATGAAAATATAACTTTACCAGTTAAGTTTTAAGTTTAATTTTAAATTTTAATATAAATTTGAATAGAACGAAGACATGGATTCATTCAATGACATCATTTAATTTTAAAATTCTCTATGAAAATATAACTTTACTAGAAAGATAACTTTAGGTTTTAAGTTTTTCCTTTCGCACAATTAATCCAATCTATACCTTAATCCTTAGCCTTATACTTAATATTTTGGCACTTTAATTAATAAAAATAATTTTTGACATTAGACCTTGGGAACTTTAATTGATTAGAATAATATGACGAGATTCTTAACATTAATACTAAATTTTTATACATAAAATCAAAGTGGGAGAGGGGTGAAATATTTTCACATGAAAGCGTAACCCTTACTTTAAAGCCTTAATGAATGACTAAAGTCTTAGGTTTAATTTTAATACTTTGGCCTTAAAAATAATAGAAATGGCCTAGACATGGAATATAATAATTTAGAAATAAAATTAAATTAAAAAGGGAGAAGATTTATTAGCGTATACCCAATATTTACCTTAAACGTTAATGGATTATTAAGCATTAGCTTTATATTTAATTTTGCAGATATAAATTTAAATCAAAAATGGAAAATTTATTCAACGTTACCTAACCCTGAATCGATTAATTTTGATTTTAACCAATGACTCATATTTAAAGATAAAAAATATGGATAAATGTTGACCATTCATTTTTCTTAAGAGATTAAACCTTATAAAAATTATTTCATGAATTTAAACAATCAATAGAATCACACCTTAGAAATGCATTTGATACTTTTAATCTAAAAGCCTAAAGTATATTAATAATAAAAAAATAAAGTTCATAGAGTTCATGGATAATACTCGGATTCAACCTTCCAATAATAGAGTTCATTCCATGTGGAATACTCCTCCTTTAGGTTGGCTTAAATTGAATGTTGATGGTGCTACTAAGGGTAATCCAAGGTGGGCTAGAGCTGGTGGTATCATCAGAGACAACAGAGGCAGGGTTATCCTTGCTTTTGCTGAATTTTTAGGAACCCAATCAAATCAAGTTGTTGAAGCTCATGCTATGTGACGTGGCCTAGTTTTGGCTAAAGACTATTCTGAAAAACATTTGGTAGATGGTGGCTCCCTCACTACCATCAATTATCTAAAAAATTCTAAAGTTCCTTCCTGGAGGATAAGGAATTGCATCAACGAAGCCAAAACTCTTAGTCAAACTTTCCAGGATATAATTTTTTAGCACACTTTTAGGGAAAGTAATAAAGTTGATGATATTTTGGCAAATATTGGGGCACGATCTACAAACTTGATTACGTGGACTACTGGCTTTGCTCAAAATTTGGTACATGTTATTGATCAAGAAATGTTGTCATCAAGTATTACTAACACTAATGTGGAGCAAGTCATCCCATTTATAAATGGATCTAATGATCGTGCTTTGTAATTGCTTCATTGATAGTTCTCATGCTACCTTGGTATATGGATTTCTCCTGTTTATTGGTTTTATCAACCTTGTTTGTCGAATGTCCATCTTTCTAGGCAGAATTTTTGGCAATTTTTCTCATCTTGATAGTCTTCATATTTTTGTATTCTGATCCATGGTCATCACTCCTTACCGTTTTTGCGTCACCATGTTCCCATATCATTTCATCATCTCTTCCCAATTCTTTCCTTCATCCATCCACATTGATCCTTTTCAATCTGTCTCTTCTTATGATTTTATTATCCACTTCGCTCTTTCCTTCATGTGAGTTATTGGTGTAGATTTTCACACGATCCTTTCAAAATTTTGGAATTACCTTTTCTATCATGAACACCTCGATTCATGTAGTTTTAATCATACCCATCCCATTCAGTATGCTTGTCAAGAATGTCATTGGTATGTTTCTATTCTTAGCTTTTTAGTTGTTTATTTTTATACTAGTCAAACTTGAGCTCTTTTCCATTGTTGCCTTCCTTGATGGCTTATCTAAAGGTGTTCTTGTCCATGTGTTGTCATCATGAATTGTATTGAGCCTTCCAAGGTTTGTATGGATTCCATTACTTAAGGGATACTCTCAAGTAGGGGTTTCCTTCATTTTTTTACAAATTTGAAGAGAAGGACCCATAAAAAACCTTGGTGATCATGGATACGTGGGACAATGGTCGGGTTACCATCCGTAACAAGACTTACGATGTTGACATCAAATTTTTGGCTGAGTTAACTGTCCAGCCAGCTAAGGGATGATCCATAAGAAGAGAAAAGTATAACTGGGATGTCGAGTTGAAGGATGTCAAAGATAAGGATATTTGTAGGAAATCTTGTGTGGGAATTCGACGTGATGAGCTTGCTTTTACTTGGGGGAATTTTATAAAACCTATAATAAATTTTTTAATGATTGACAACCCAGATAAGGCCATTTGTAGTTTTTATTTTACTTTCTTCAATCATTTTTGATATGTGAGTGCAATTAATATTCCTCAATTTTTATTTAACTCTATTAGCTACATCATAGAGAACTACAAAAATAAGAATAGGTCTAAATTGCCCACTCATTGTGGACTATTTTATATCTTGTATAAGCATTGGTTAATTCATTATCCTCAGGATATTATTGTGACTCCCCTCCTAAACCCAAACCAAGCCCCATAAAACCTAGCTCTTTTCAATATATTCTGCAATCCTCTGGTACCCCTAGGCTCTCTTCTAAGAAGCAAAAAATTATTGATATTTTTCATCAATTAAGGAAGAGACCCAATAGTGAATCCTCTGAACCTGATCTTGATCCTCAGTAGAAACCTAAAGAACACAAGCTTATAATGAGAGGGGGGTGAACAATATAAGACTACTTTTTACTTTTCTTTCCCAATAAATATTATGCAATATATTAATGGCAATATCAATAGTAGTAATCAAAGCAATGCACAAATCATCACACACAATAGAAACACCAATTTAGCGTGGTTCACCCAATGCAAGCTACTCCACGAAGAAAATATTTCACTAAAATTTTCTTAATAAATCTCATGGGAAACCTTTACCTATTATAATTTTAATGGACCTCTATCCAAAGGAGACATCAATTCCCTAATCAAGTTTATGGATATATATCCATAGGAGAACTCCTTATCCTATGCTATGGTTGGTGATCTTCTAGAACAATTGTTACCTCCAATGGATTGGCTTAGGGATCTCTATCCATTGAAGATTCCTACCCTCACTCAGAAGACCTATCTTCACTGTCCTGGCTAATGGATCTCTATCCACTGGAGACTATTGTCCTCTATACTTTATCACCTCCAAAACTTGCTCTCAGCTTTGTCTCAAATCTGCACTAAACACAGTCCTTTGTTCTATCACAAATCTGCTCAATCTCTATCTATTCTCTACACTAAAAATAGTCCTTTGGTCTAGCACAAATATGCTCAACCTTTATACTCAAATATGTACTAAACCCAGTCCTTTGATCTAGTACAAATATTCTCAATATCTATCCTAAAATCTGCACTAAACACAGTCCTTCGATCTAGCACAAATATACTCAATATTTATCCTCAATCCTTAACATAAAGCTTGAATCAGTCACAAATAAACTTTGATATATCTTCACCAAACCTTAACCCAAGGTTTGAATAAACCAATAAATCAACTCTGCTCAACAAGTCTTCACCAAGACTTACCTCTAACATGCTCAACAAGTCCTCACTAGAACTTGTTCAATCTGCTCCACAAGTCTTCACCAAGACTTACCTCAAATCTGCTCAAAAAGTCCTCACTAGAACTTGTCCAATCTCATAGAAACATATAGAGAATTTTTAGAGACTCAATATGCTTCACACTCACAACAATGCTCAATCACTTTCAATATCTTTCTCAAATTAATTTAGAATATAGAATAATTTATTTCACAAAACTTGAACTATCACTTCAACACTTCCACTTGACTAGGATAAATCAACTCCACTTAATCAATCACTCAATGAAACACTCCTTGCTTACAAATCCTAGTCCAAGCATATGAACACTGACTCAATTATTTCCAACAATTCTTATCAAACAATCTCACATAACATCGATACTCATGATCTTGAACAAAACCTAGTTTCAATATAGCTATCAACTTCACATAACAATGATACTCATGATCTTGCACAAACCCTAATCATGCATATGGAGTTTCATTCAATATTTCCAACAATGCTTATAAAACAAGGTTTTCATCATCAAATTTCACTCAGAAAAACCTTTAACAATCAAACTCAACAATGTTTATCAAACAAACATTTTTTCTCCAACTTAGCATTTAAAACATCCAACAATCACTCACAAAGAAGATGTGCCCATACCTTTTGTTTGATGAAGAATTGACCTTAAAAATCTATCTTAATCACAATTATTATTTTACCAATATTTAAGGGTTAGGTATCAAAAAACTTCTCAAAACTTCATTCAATAACTCCCTCAAAAATTATTCTCACCATACAAAACATTAGATATCAATTACACCTTATTACTCCTTTCAACTAAAACACAATAAGACTTTATTTTAAAATAAGATTTAAATTCCTCTAAAGCCTTATTACTCCTTTCAACACTTTAATCACCAAAATCATAATATAAAATTCAATTTTCATAACCTTATACCTCCGTAAAAAATCATGCCAAACAAACCTTAGGACAAAAATTAAATTTAAAAATTAAATACCTTTTGCCCTTGGTGGGAATCAAACCCACGTTGCGCTACCACTAGCACCCTAGCCATGGTTTCAAATTTTGCGTGAGCTAGGCACTCACATGGGACCTTAGTGTACCTGCACACACTTATTCCCTACACTACCACCAAAATATTTTAAAATCAAAAGCTTCCTCCTTTCGTAGCTGTAAAGTCTCGAACCCGAGACCTCCCCTCTGCTACATCTTAGTGCCCAAGCCAATCGTCATCTGGGCTAGCTGTCAGGATGGTTCTACAAATTTAGCGTCGCTTCCCTTTATTCCTTTATCTTCCTCAGAATTAGCATTGTGCACACTTCTTCTCCCTTCTATGTTCTTTTGACGAGCACAACCAAGAACATACGATTTTCGAAATTACAATTAAGCCTTTGATTAAATTTATATTAATATGCCTTTCAATGAATTTACCTTCACGTCGGCGGATAGAGAAATTAGAGTTTGAATTTTAAAAATAATATTTTAATTATAATTATTTAAATTTAAAATTATTTTAAATATTATAATTAATTATTTAAATGTCCTTTGGGCCTTTTCAAATAAAATAAAATATAAACTTCCTTAGGTTTTTAGGGGAACCTTTTGCCATTATCACCTTACCAAAATAACCTTATTATTTTCTTTTAACCACCATGGAATGGAGATATCTTTTCAACCCTTTTATTGTGCCTAAATATTATAATATTGTTATCCTTCTTATTTCTCTTTTGATGCTTCAACTGTATAATATTTAAATTAAATATTATATCCTTACCTCTTAGAAAATCAACCATGAACCATTTGCTTAAAATTATTTTATAATTTGCTTAGTATTCCTTTGAAATCAATGACAACAAATCCTGCTCATATTTCCAACAATATCCCCCTTTGTCATTAATGGCAACCCATTTACCTTTTATCATTTCCTTTACCTCTTTCTATTTTGCTCCCCCTAACTGAATGATCTCTTCCTAAATCAAATATCTCTCACTTACTCAAATCTCTCCCCCTTTATAATAAATGGCAAAGGGTCACCTTTGGGGCTCGAGGCTAACAATGAGATTATTATCTTAGCCCCTCCCCCACCTCCTCTTGAGGTGGTTAATTCTGGGATGGGATTATTTCTACTCCCAAAATGCACTGATATTTACCTTTGTCCACTTTCCTCCTCATTTGATCATTCTGATACCTCTAACTATTCTTGTTCTTGCTTATCTCTAGAATTTTTGCTCTACATCACTTTGTTATATGTCCATCATTATTGCACTTATAACACTTAATGTTATTATTCCTTGGAGGTACAAATATCTTGGGATTTCTCTTGGTGAAGCCATATCTATTCTTGTCATGAACCCTACAATTCATTGCCTTGTGACCAAACTAATTACAAGAGTAGCAATATCCTTGAAAAATCTGCCTATTTATGAACCTATCATATATTTTTTTGCCATTTGTCCTACACTATGTAGATTTGTGCCCAAACCTGTGACATGAGAAGCATCATCCATTGAAATTGCCTTGCCTTGACCTCATTGGTCTCTTAATCTCTTCTACCCTATGTTGCTTCTTGTTCCATCTATTCCTTATTTGTGCATTGTTCCTTTCCTTGTTGAACTTTCTATTGTCCAAAGTCCATGGTGGGATAGCCAAAGTCCATGTTGTCCAAAAACCTTAAACTCTCACATGCATGGAACAAAAAAATTTTCCCTCCTCGGATGTATCGAACGAATCAACACGACACATGTAATAAATTGGAGATCATCGAGGAAAAATTGCTTGGTCATATTTGGAAGTGAAATCATTTCCTTATTTATATGCATACCCTTTGTATTCAGTACATCGATGAACATTCGAATTCGAATATTAAAATTTATTTTTAAATATTAAATAAATATTTAAATTAAACCTTAGCACCCATCACTATTTAAATTAAATTTGCTTGTGGGTATTTTTCAACTTGGTCCTTGATCTTCTTCAGCTTGATTTGTGGCCTAAAATAATAATAATAAAATATCATTATTTAATATGAACATGCTTCTCCTTCCTTGGATCTTCATCCTTTGGGTCCTCTTGGGTATATAACCTATTGCTTTTCAAGACCTTCTTGCTTTTGGAAGAAACACTTAATGTCATCAAATATGATGAACATAGCACAAAAATACTTTTGGCATCTATGACAACAAATCTTGCTCATATTTCCAACAATCTACTCTCAAATCTGTATCAAACTCTATCCTCAAAACTGTCCTCAAGCCTTAACACAAAGCTTGATAAAATCACAAACCAACTCTACTAAGATTTTCCCAAAGCCTTAACACAAGGCTTGAACAAATCAATCAACTGTGCTTCAAGTCTTCACCAAGACTTACCTCTAATATATCGTTAAACTTTCACAAAAATATAATTAATAATTTTAGAAAGCTCAATCTTAATCTCTTACTAAAAACCTCTTCAATACCATAAACAAGTTTCACTCAAAATATTGTTTAACTACAGAAACATATAGATAATGATTAGAGACTCAATATGTTTCACACTCACAAAATACTCAAACACTTCCAAACTCTCTTTGAAATTAATTCATAATAAAGAAAAATTTGTTTTACAGAACTTAACTATCACTCCAATGCACTCAATAAATAATGCTCATCTAACTTTACTCAACCATTCACTCACTAAAAAACAACTTGCTTACAAAACCTAACCAAGTTCACACTATGGATCTCAAACCTTGACTCAAGATAGTTATTAACTTCACATAACAATGATACTCATGTTCTTTTCACAAACCCTAATCATGCACATGAAAGCTCACTCAAACATTTCCAAAAATTCTTATCAAACAATCCTTTTTAGTCAAACTTTGTATTCAATCCAACAATATTTCACTCACAAGGAAGATGTGCCCATATATTTTGTTTTCATGGAGATATGTGTTCAAAACCTATCTTAATCACAATCAAAACCTCTTTGCCAATTCCACGGTTAGGTAGCAACAATCTATCTCAAATCTCCACTCAAAATTCTTCTCAATTTTATTTCACCATACAAAAATAACAAGTCTCAAGTACACCTTATAATCTCCAATATTTTCAAAATACAACTAGCAAAGGTTCAATTAACTCACTTTCACAATAATTCACTTTAGAATTTTAATGCATAAAATAATCAAAATAACTCCCTTATATCTCCCTACTCAAAAATGCATTATCAAATAATCAACACACATTTTCAAAAATAATTCAATTCATTTTTAAGCCAAAATTAAATCCTCCTCAATCGTCAACTAAGACAAAAATAAAATATATCTTAATCACCTTATAACTCCCAACTTAAAAAATGTATTTCAAAATAATTATCTTCACATTTCCATAAATAATGCAATTCACTTTTAGACCACAATTAAAACCTTCACAAAATTCAAAAAAATAATATTTTATTTAATCACCTTATATCTCCCTAGGCGCTCACAATACAACCTTAGACCACATGCACATAACACAACAAATTAAATTACCTTTGTACAATCTTTGGTGGGATTCGATCCCAGGTCAAGCTGTCGTCTACACCCTAGCCGTTGCCACCCTGCCACATGAGCTAGGTGCTCACGTGAGAAGTAAAAGTGCCTTGACCACTTTGTTTCTTTGACAAGTGCCAAATCCAAACAAAAGGCTTTGTCCCTTCGCATCTGTCGAGACACGAATGTAAAACCTTCGTATACTCTGCACCTTACACACCACAAACTTGCTGCTAGCCCAAACGATTGGTTGGTGTCAAGGTTTTATGGCTTGGTCACATTTTCCTGATGTTTTCAGTTGCAAAAAAAAATTAATATCCTCTTCCTTTATTTCCTCATTAACTTTCACATCCACTTTCAATAATTGCATGTGCATTAATATTCGGAGACTTGATTTTGTGAGGCAAACCTTATGGTTTTTATACCATATGCTCCTTTCCTTCGAACATTGAAGAAAAAGAAAAAATTAAATTGAATTTGCATCCAACCCTAATTTGGGGTTTAAAATAATATTATTTTATAAATTAATTTATAATATAAATATTATAAATAATTTATATTACCTTAGGCTTCTAATTTTAACCTTTAATATTATAATAAAAATATTATAATATTATTTCCTTTGGGCCTAGGTAGTTTTCTCTTTCATCCTTAGACCTTTTCTGATCTCTTTTAATATTATAATAATAAATATTATAATATTATTTCCTTTAGGCCTTTCCTTCAGGGTGTTTAACCATCCTTTTGACCAATCATGTGAAGCCCTTAAACCAAATCTCTTGGGTTTAAAATATAAGTATTTTAACCCTTATTTTGACAAGTCCTGCACTGATAACTGGCACTTACTCTTGACATCAATGACAACACAACTAACTAAAAATTTCCAACAATCTCCCCCTTTGTCATTTATGGTAACGCTTTTTCTCTAACCAAACCGTTTTCCTTTTTTCAAAACTTCTCCCCCTAAGAAACTGCTCCCCCTGACTAAATGCTCTCACCTTAACTCAAATATCTCCCCCTTTGTCATCAATGGAAAAGGGTCACCTATGGGGCTTGGAGCTAAGAATAAAATTCTCAGCTTATCCCCTCCTCCATATCCTCTCTTGAGGTGATTAATTTTATGGTGGGGGTATAAATACTCCCAATTTCTTTCTAAGATACTCAAAGGTCTCTTTCAAAAGTGGTTTAATGAAGATATATGTAATCTGCTATTTTGTAGTAACATATTATAACTTGACTTGCTTATCTATCACCTGCTCTCTCAGAAAATGATATTTGATCGAAATGTGCTTTTTCCTTGAGTGCATCACTAGATTCTTTGAGATATTTATAGCACTTGTATTATCATACAATATGGAAATAAGGTGATCATGCTTTATCTAGAAGTCCTCTAAAGTTTACTTCATCCATAATACCTGTGTACAACTAGTAACTACTACAATATACTATGCCTCTATTGTGGATAAGGATACTGATATATATTTCTTACTTAGGCATGATACTAAACAGTCTCAAAGAAAGAATGCTCCTCCACTTGTGCTTTTTCTATCATCAATGCTACCAACCCAATCTATATTTGTATAATCTATGAGAGTGAAACTATCACTTTTGAGATACCAGAGCCCAAAATCCATAGTCCCTTTTATATACCTGAGAATCCTCTTTATTGCTACTACATGTGTCTCCTTGGGTGCTACTTAAAATGTTACCACTAATACCACTGCCTGCATGATATCTGGTCTTGTAGTTGTGACATACAGTAATTTGTTAATCATAGATCTATAAAATTTCTGATTTACCTCCAAAGATTCATCATATTTACTTAACTTGCATCCTGTAACTATGGGGGTACTCACTGGTTTACAATATTCTAGCTTGAATTTATTTAGCATATCTTTTATATACTTGGTTTGTGAAATAAATACTCCTTTTTTTTTATTATGAAATCTGAAGTCCAAGAAAGAAGGACAAGTCACCAAGCATTGACATCTCAAATTCATTCTGCATGCTTTTTACAAATTTCTGACACATCTTATCATTTTCGCCTTCAAAAATGATATCATCAACATAAACAACCACAATTAGTAAGTCATTCCCTTCATTTTTGATGTATAATTTACTATCCACTATTCCTTTTTTGAAACCCTATTCCTAAAGGTACTTATCCAATATTGAGTACAAAGCTCTAGGAGCTTGTTTTAGTCCATAAAGTGCCTTTTTTTTTTTGGTAGATAAGATACTATAGAATTAATACTAGGTTTTACAGGTTGACCCAAAATCTTTTACAAATATCAGCCTAGGGCTGTTGATGAACATGTCCTTACTAAGGATTCTATATATGTAATATCTACATTTTGTCAAATCCATTACATCCGATAAGGCACATAGCGTAATATAAAAAGGAAACTTCCCATACAACATTTTGGGTATACCCCGAGAGAACACACCTGCATCATAATTACAAAAAAAGAAACAGACACAAATCCCTTGCTTGAAACAATGGAGAAACAAAAAGTTGTAGACACACATAGCAGAGTACTGAAAAAACTCCCACAAGCTCTGTATTGACAGATACTCTTAATAATTCTTTGGTAATTACTTTCTTTTGTATATGACATGCTTTGGTACCACATCCCGTCTTGGCCAATCAGCCTTTGAGAAGTGAACCTACTGGCTAGATTTATGGTGGTGGCTATCTGGTGGTCTACGTGGATCTGGTTCAAAGTCTTATATTATCATTTCTTTCCTACCCTGTGATTATCAACCAACCTCAAATTACTAAGATGACTAGGAGCCATGTTATCTGACATGTTATTATCCCCATTAGTCTTGTGGTATTTCCAAGCAGTATCCACCAAGACTGACAACTCGAATAACTTTTATTGTGAGTCCATTTCAAAAAAAATATGGGAATACTCATAGCCTTCGAACTTATAGTGCCTTCCCTATTGGTAAATTTTAATATAATTCTTGGCATTCTTGTTGAATAAGATCCTCTACTTCACTCGGGACATCGTGTTCCCATTTGAAAAGTTTGTCATCATCGACACCCAAATTGGCCAGCTTATCAGCAACTTTGTTAGTTTCCCGAAAGACATTTTGGGATTTTTTGTCCTGTCTTCCCTAGAAAAGGATCTTGGCCTCTTCAAAAATTGTTTTAATCCTCCAAGGAGGTGTTTTCCAATTATTGAGGAGATTTATAACATGCATAGAGTCTCCTTCTATGATCAAATTTCCTTCTAAGTCTTGAGTCATTTGAAGGCCTCTCCACATAGCTCTAGCTTCAGCTTCATTATTTGTCCTTGTTCCCAAATATTCAAAAAATGTAAGCATCATATTCCCATTATGATCTCACACAATGCCGCTAGTACCTGCTTTGCTAGGATTTTCCTTAGCCGCTCCATCAAAATTAAGCTTAAACCAACCCGTAGGAGGTGGGGACCACTTAACATTGGCTCTGGGGTTCACTACCCTAGGCACAGACTCATCTAACAAGGTTAAGATTAAATATTGAGCCATCGTGGTCTCCTGCAGATGAGGTTTATGACTATCAAAAGAGATAAGGTTCACATTCTTGTTGGCAAAGGATAGGATCCTGACAATGATAGTTTGATGATCATGGATAGACTCATTAAAGACTATATGGTTCCTTTCTAACCACATCTACCAAAGATAGTGATTGAGATAAATTTTTCACATGTATCTAAGTCTATGGATTGAAAATGGGTAAGGCCACTAGATGAACAAATCAAGTACAGTGGCTAATTTAACCCAAGAAATATTGAAGGCCTAAAAAACCCCACTTAGGACAGTCAAGGAAAAAAAGCACTCAAAGAAAATGTGATAAATGGTCTCCCAATTAGCCCTGCATAGATAACAGTTATTAGTGATACAAATACCTTTACGCATCATATTATCAATGGTTATAATTCTTCCTTGGATAACCAGCCATAAAAATACTGCAATTTTTGAAATTAAATTTTTTATCCAAACTAAGTCCTTTTGGAGGACAAAATCCTTGTCATCAAGCAGAAGCTTGTAAGTTGATTTAACAGTGAACTTCCCATTTTTTGTAGGATCCCAGGTCACTTGATCTTCCTTGGGTATCATGGGGATAAACTGTTGCCCGATAATGTTACAAAGATCATTTGATTCCGCTTGAAATCCCTAAATCCTTATTTGTTTCCACTTCATTTTGCCTTTGTCCTCAACCATATAATCGAAGACTTTTCTACCAATGATTTCTTCCGTGATATCTCTAATTCGGGCTAAGTTAGGATATTACGTCAATGGTTCGTCCTTAGCCCACTTGTCATTCCAGCAATTTATCCTCTCACCATTGCCTAAAACCCATATTAAATATTTTTTTATGATTTCCTTACAATTGAGAATTGCTTTCCAAAAAGCATAACCTCTAATTGGAATTGAGTCACTTAGAAATTCCATATTTTGAAGATACTTTTGTTTGATGATAGTTGTCCATTCATTTTCTTCACCAGAAATGAGGCGCCATGCCTGCTTAGCTAGTAAAGCTAAATTCATATGAGCAATTATCCTCAGACCTAAGCCCTCATTTTCTCTGGGTCTGCACACTTTGGTCCATCCTACAAGGTGTATCATTGTTTTCTCCTCTGATCCAGTCCATAAAAATTCTTTTTGGAGTTTCTAATTTTTTTGGAAAATGTTCACAAGGGATTTGAAAACAGAGAGAAAATAGACTAGAATGCTCAGAAGAGAGGCCTTAGTGAGGGTCATCTTTCCTGCTTAAGATAGAATATGACCTTTCCATCCAGCAAGTTTTTTTTGAGTTCTTTCAATAACCCTGTCCCATATTGACTCTCTCAGAGAACCAATGAAAAAAGGGAGACCAAGATACGAAGTGGGGAGGTTTGCTATATGACACCCTAAAATTTTTGCAATCCTTCCTTACCTCTGAATGGGGGTGTTCAAGAAATATAACTTGCTTTTACTGAAATTAACTTTCTGACTGCGAAGCATCCTTGTAGAGTTGTAGGATGTATTTAATTCTTTTAGCCTCAACCATCGATGCCTTAGTCAATAGAAGGGTATCATCGATGAATTATTGGTGAGAAACAACCCTAGTGAGAGATGTTGCCTTGATTCCCGATATTAGCCTTGAACTACAAAATTTTTGTATGGTTCTGCCTAAAACTTCTACCACAATGATTAATAACATGGGGCTGATAGGGTCCCCCTACCGAATTCCTCTACGACTTTGAAAGTAACTAGCAATTTTTCCATTAACCGAAATCGAGAACCATGCTTTAGAAATGCATTATTTGATAAAATTAACCCATTGGTGGTGAAAACCAAACTTAAGGAGGACATCAATTAGAAAGTCCCAATTTAGCCTATCAAATGCTTTGTTCATATCAAACTTGAGGGAAAAAATAGACATGTTAGTCTTATGAGCAGAGTGTAGAGCTTCATAAACTTTGATAAATCCATCTAAGATTGACCTGCCCTAGACAGAGCTTCCCTCGCATGGATCTATGATTCAAGGTAGAACATCTCTCATTCTATTTGCAATGTATTTAGTTAGGATCTTGTAAGAAACATTGCACAGACTGATTGGACTAAAGTCATCTATAGATTTAGGGGTTTGCTTCTTAGGAATTAGAGAAATAAAAGTAGATTTAAGACCTTTTGGGATATGATTGCTTGCTTGGAATTCTCTGAAAGTATAAATTACATCCTCACATATGATGTCCCAAAAATCTTGGTAGAAATGAGGGGGAAGCCATCAGGTCCTGGGGCATTTTTTAGCTCTATGCTAAACAAGGCTTCCTTAATTTCCTCATCAAAAAAGGGAGCTAGAAGCTGAAGATTTATATCCTCATTTATTATGCTAGGAATGGATTGTAAGAGAATATCTTTGGCCTCCTCATTGCACTACGATTCCTGACCAAGGATAGAATTGAAATAAGTTACTGCCTCCTTTATGATTTTTGTTAAGTCCTAGGTAATATAACCATCTACCTTTTTTTTTTAATTTATCTTGTTACTGCTTATGTTTCTAAGCATAGAGACGTGAGAAAAATTGGAATTTGAATCTCCATATTTCAACCAAAGAGCCATTGGTTTTTGCCTCTAATAGATTTCCTCACAGACCAAAATGTTATGAAACTCTACTAGTTTTGTTCGTTCCTCCTACCTAGTAGTTTCATCAACATCACCATGTTGAATCCTCTGATCAATTATATTCAAACTTTCAAAAACCTAGTTTTTTATTTTTGAAGAGGTTCCCAAATACCTCTTTGTTCCATGTTCGAAGCTTTTCTTTAACAAACTTTAGTTTACCAGTAAGTTTAAAAGTTGCACTACCCCTGATAGGCTACTGCCACCACTGAATTAAGTTATCTCTAAAACTAAAATGTTTGATCCACATAGATTGAAATTTAAAATATTTCTTGAAGGACAAAGAGTTAGGGATCTCCAAAAAATATGATTATGATCAGAGACAATTTTAGGAAGGGCTTGCAGGGTAGAATAATTGAACAGATTTATAGCCTCCTTTTATAAAAAAAACATGTCAAGCCTTTCTTGAATGAGATGACACCCTATCCGCCGATTGCTCTAGGTATAATTCACTCCTCTAATTTTTACATCCATCAACATGTTGGAGTTCACAAAGTCATTGAAATCATCCATGCTACTGATAGGTGGCCCATTTCCACCCATTTTTTTTTGAAGGGTAAAGAGGAGTGTTAAAATCCCCAGCCAGAATCCAAGGGACATTATGGAAGATTTCACTTAGATTGCCTAAGTACTCCCAAAGTAGATCTCTCCCTTGAATTGAAGTCAGGGCATAAAGTACCTTCTTTAATCTGCATACATAGTTTGGTTTATCATTCAAGTTGAATCCTTATGGCTGCTTAATGTAAACATCTTCTTCTAGAAAACCATTTAGAAAGGTTGATTTAACATCCATTTGATATACTTTGAAGTTATTGAAACTTGATAAGGCTAAGAAAATTCTGATAGCTTCAATTCATGCAACTGGAGCAAATGTTTTATAAAATTCATTTCCCTTAATCTATGCATAACCCTTGCATACTAATCTTGCTTTGTTTCTGACTACTTGACCATCTTCATTTAAATTGTTTCTTAATACCCATTTAGTGCCAATCATATTATTGCCTTTTGGTCATGGAACAATTTTCCAAGTCTTACTTTTCTCTATTTGATCTAATTCCGCATTCATTGCCTTAATTCAAAATTTATCTTCACTTGGCTCATTGAAATATTTTGGCTCAATTTTGGATAGCAAAGAGAAATTTGCTTGTTTATTTGATGTTATTATCCTTCTTCTTATCTATCTCTCATATGGTTTCCCAATTATTAGATCCCTTGGATGATTTTTTTGTACATACCTATATGGAGTCTTAGGAAAATGTATTTGTGTTTCTTCTTCTTCTTATTATTCTTCACATAGATCTTCTTGACAACTTTCTTCTTCTTGATACACAATTTCTTGAACTAGTTCTCTTAACCCTATTTTCTCATCAACTATTACATTTATGCTTTCTATAATAGTACATGTCCTTTTGCTATAGCATCTATAGGCTTTTATCTTAGTGGAATAGCCATGAAAAACACCCTCATTACATATTGGATCAAATTACCCAAATTTTTCTCTTCCTGTCTTATGTAACATTTGCTTCCAAAAATTTTGAAGTACTTTATAGTAATTGATCTTCCTTTCCAAAGCTCATATGGAGTTTTATGATGGTTTACTCTTACTTGAGATCTATTGATGATATATGTTGTTGTATGCACTGCCTCTTTCCCAAAACCATCTGAAATATTAGACTCATTTAACATGGATTTGACCATATTCTCAACTGTCCTATTTTTCCTTTCAACTACCCCATTTTGTTGAGGAGCTCTTGCTACTGAATATTCTATTTTGATCCCATGTTGTTCACAAAATTCTATGAATTCATTTGAGGTAAATTCTCCTCCTCTGTCTGACCTTAAACTCTTAATTCTTTTACCTATTTTATTTTCCACTTGTTCTTTAAAATATTTAAACTTCTCAAGAGATTCTAACTTTTCTTTCAGGAAAGCTACACAAATCATTATGGAGTAATAATATATAAATAATATAACGTAAATTTCACCTTGTAAACTCTTTGTCATTGTAGGACCACATAAGTCAATGTGAACTAGTTTCAATGACCCAGATGACATAAATATTTTTAACTTGAAACTTATTCTAGTTTGCTTCCCATGTTGGCATTGTGAAAAAATTGTGTTTTATGGCCATTTAGCTTGGGTAAATCTTTGACAGATTTCTTGTTTCTTATGTTTACTATGTTGTCAAAGTTCAAATGACCCATTATTCTATGCCACAATCAAATCTCATCTTATTATGATAGAAAACACTTTTCTCCTTTAGTCTCACTTAGCATGTAAAGGTTATTTGTAGTTCTAGTTGCATTTGCAATGAGTTTTCCAGTTTTAGATTTTTTGATCTCACATCTACTTGGATGAAATGTAACCTTGTGCCCTTGATGACAAAGTTGGCTCATACTTAGTAGATTGTACCTCAACCCCTTGACATACAATACATTCTCTATTTTTGTTTTCTCATTATCTAAAGTCAGAGTTCCTTTTCCAAAAAAAAAAAAATTGATCCATTATCACCAAATATTACTAATCCTCAATTAGTTTCTTTGAGTATAATAAATTTACTTTTGTCTCCATTCATGTGACTAGAACATCCACTATCAATAAACCATTATGTTCCCTTATCCTGAACATGAAAAGTTGTTTGCACTAACATTGATCTAGCTTTCTCATACCCTTTTATCTCTTTTCTAATTTTTTGAAGTTGTATTATGTTTACTCGACTCAAGAAATACCATTTTACACCATCTAGCCTTGTACCAAAAATTATTGCACTTATAACATATGACATCACTATTCATAAGAGGTGTAAAAGAATTAAAATTTCTATTGACATACTTTTTAACATAACTAGTGCAATGTACAACTTTATGACCATATTTATTACATGAAAATAAATAGCCATGGAAGTGATTATGTAACCTATTTGAATGCCTTGGAAAATACGGTCGAGTGTTCCTCCTTTTGTTGTTCTTGGGATTAACTCTTATTCATGGTTCTTCTTTTCTTTCTTATTTCTTTATGTCTTTACCTTCTAGAGTATGAGTCACTCGCTTATCTTTGTTTGATGTATCTACTTCTTGAAGGCTTGACTCATCTCTCTGTTTCCCTAACTTTATATCTTGTCGTAACTTGATATTTTCAACTTCATTCCTTAGATAAACAATTTATGCTTCCAATATTTCACATTTTGTTTCTCTTGCTCTTAATAGATCTGTCATATCTTGTTCAATTTTATTTTCTTCTTCTACCTTTATTTTGAGTTCTATGAGACTCTGTAGAATTTCTATCTTTGCTTCTTCACTCTCTTGAATTTGATCATTCAAACTTGAGTTCTTATTTCTAATATTTTCCAAGTTCCTGATAGTAGCAAAGAATTCATATTTTATGTCAAAAATGGTCTCTTATTCATTATTTTAAGTCATGTGTTTTCATGATGGATCTTTCTCCAAGATGTTAGTCTTTTTACTGAGATACCCGCTCTGATACCAATTGAATAACATGAGCTTATACTAAGATTGGGGGTGGACAGTATAAGATAATTTTTTTTACTTTTCAATCCCTATGATAACATTAGAAATATTAAAATATTAAACATTACACAAAGCATCATACACATGAGAGACATGATTTAATGTGGTTTACCCAATGTGGGCTACTCCATGAAGAAAATAATCCTTATAAAATTTTCTCAATAAATTATTTTGGGAATACTTCTCTATTACAATATTTATGGACATCTGTCCAAAGGAGACACCAATCCCCTAATCAAGTTTATGAATCTCTATCCATAGGAGAACCATTTCTCCTCTGCTCTGGTTGATGATCTTCTAGAAGACTACTGCCTCCACTACATTGGCTTGTGGATCTCTCTCCACTGAAGACCCTTATCCTCACTCAGAAGACCTCTATCCTTATTATCATGGATAATGGATATCTATCCACTGTAGAATGCTATCCTCTACTCTGTCACCTCCAAAACCTTCTTTAAACTCTGCTCTATCTCTATCTTAGATCTATCCTGAACACTATCCTTTGGTCTAGCACAAATATACTCACAAATATATCTCTTCTTTGGTACTAATATGCTCTTAAATCTATACCAAAATATATCCTCAAATATATCCTCAAATATTTCCTCAAGCCTTAACACAAAGCTTGATCAAATCATAAACCAGATCTGCTTAGATTTGCCTAAAGCCTTAACACAAGGCTTGAAAAAATTAATCAACTCTGCTCTCAAGTCTTCAACTAGACTTACCTCTAATGTGTCCTTAAAATTTCACAAAAATCTCATTAACAATTTTAGAAAACTCAACTTAATCTCTTACAAAAAACCTCTTCAATACCACAAACAAGTTTCACTCAAAATCTTGTTTAACCACATAAACATATAGAGAATGATTAGAGACTCAATATGTTACAAAATCTCTTTCAAATTAATTTAGAATAAAGAAGAATTTTTTTTACAAAACTTGAACTATCACTCCAATGTATTTAATAAATAATGCTCATCCAACTTTACTCAACAATTCAGTCAATGAAACACAAATTTCTTACAAACCTTAACCAAGTGTTTCGCTATACTTCCAAAAACTCACACTATGAATCTCAAACCTTGACTCAAGATAGTTCTTAACTTCACATAACAATGATACTCATGTTCTTTTCACAAAACCTAATCATGCACATGAAATCTCACTCAAATATTTCCAAAAATGCTTATCAAACAATCCTTTTTATTCCAACTTTGTATTCAATCCAACAATATTTCACTTACAAGGAAGATGTGGTCATACCTTTTGTTTTCATGGATATATGTCTTCAAAACCTATCTTAATCACAATCAAAACCTCTTTGTCAATTCCAAGGTTAGGTAGCAACAATCTATCTCAAATATCCACTCAAAATTCTCCTCAATATTTATTTCACCATACAAAAATAACAAGTCTCAAGTACACCTTATAATCTCCAATATTTTCAAAATATAACTAGCAAAGGTTCAATTAACTCACTTTCACAATAATTCACTTCAGAATTTCAATGCATAAAATAATCAAAATAACTCCCTTATATCTCCCTACTCAAAAATGCATTATCAAATAATCAACACACCTTTCCATAAATAATTAAATTCAATTTTAAGACAAAATTAAATCTTCCTCAATCTTCAACTAAGACAAAAATAAAATATATCTTAATCACCTTATATCTCCCAACTTAAAAATTGCATTTCAAAATAATTATCATCACCTTTCCAGAAATAATGCAATTCACTTTTAGACCACAATTAAAACCTTCACAAACTTCAACAAAATAAAATTTTCTTTAATCACCTTATATCTCCCTAGGTGCTTACAATACAACCTTAGAACACATGCACATAATACCAAAAATTAAAGTACCTTTGTACAATCCTCGATGAGATTCGATCCCAAGTCAAGCTGTTGTCTGCACCCTAGCTACAGCCACCTTGTTGCATGAGCTAGGTGTTCATGTGGGAAGTAAAAGTGCTTTGAGTGCTTTGTTTCTTCGACCAGCATCAAAGCCAAACAAAAGGATTTGTCCCTTCATAGTCGTCAACACTCGAACGCGAAACCTCCGCATACCCTACACCTTACACACCACAAACTTACCGCTAGCCTAAACGATTGGTTGGTGTCAAGGTTTTATGCCTTGGTCACATTGTCTTTCATGTTTCTGGCTGCAAAAAAAAATTAATATCCTCTTCTTTTATTTTCTCACAAACTTCCGCATCCACTTTCAATAATCACATGTGCATTAATATTCACAGACTTGCTTTTGTGAGGCAAGCCTTATGGTATTTATACCATATGATCCTTTCCTTCGAAATTTGGTGGGGAAATAAAAAAATTAAATTGAATTTGCACCCAACCCTACTTTGGGGTTTAAATAATATTATTTTATAAATTAATTTATAATATAAATATTATAAATAATTTATAAATTACCTTAGGCTTTTAATTTTAACCTTTAATATTATAATAAAAATATTATAATATTATTTCCTTTGGACCTAGGTATTTTTCTCTTTCACCCTTAGACATTTTATGACCTCATTTAATATTATAATATTATTTCCTTTAGGCCTTTCCTTCAGGGTATTTAACCATCTTTTTGACCAATCATGTGAAGCCCTTAAACCAAATCTCTTGGGTTTAAAATATAATTATTTTAACCCTTCTTTTGCCAAGTCCTACACTGATCACTGACACTTACCCTTGACATCAATGAAAACACAACTAACTCAAAATTTCCAACATAAAAGGGGGTATTCGAAGAATTACTCATATCAATTATAACCACCTAGAGAATGTTCTTGAGAAGTTCCTTTGAAGCATCCCCATCTTCCTCCCTATCTCTAGAAAACAAATCTTGAATGAAGGATATCGTGGTAGTAGTAATTTCTTCCTTATCTTTAAGGCATAAACAAGAGTCCAATGTAATTTCTCTTATTTTTTAGCACTCCTATGTTTCAAGGTTGAGAGGTGAAAAAAATTGGTATTTTTATCTTCCTCGCTAAGCCTCGTAGCTCAAGATTTTTATCTCCAAAAATACTCCTCACTAGAAAAAATATTATGTAATTCTACGAGAGTAATTAGATATTTGCTTGTCAAATCCTTTGACCAACGTTCACTTTGGCTTTTTTCCTCAATTTCCTGCAAATTTTGAAATATTTTATGCTTCCTATGGAAGAGGTTCCCAAAAACCTCTTGATTCCACCTCTTCAAGTTAGCTTTTATGATTTTCAGCTTCTTGGCCACTTGGAACATCTTAGTGTCATAGAGATTTGTATTATAACAAAGCCTTAATCAAGCCTTCATTATCTAGATGAGAATGCCAGATTGTCTCAAATATGAAAGGAAAACCTTTTGAGCATTTCTCCTCCATGAATTCTAATAGTAATGGGTTATGGTCAGAAGCAATTCTTTGTAAAGTCCTCAAAGAGCAATCTTGAATCATGGTAAGCCAACTCACTGAAGCAAGGGCCCTATCAATACCAGATTGAATCAAAACCCCACCACTTCTTCTGTTGGACCAAGTGAATTTATAACCTTGCAAATCAATATCTATTAGTCCCATAGAGGTCAAGAACTCACCAATATCCTCCATACTATCTAAAAATATAGTCGAGCCTCCAAGTTTCTCACTAGGAATAACAATGGAATTAAAATCACCAACAAGCAACCATGGTAGGTCAAATGAAGAACCAAGGGCTTTCAAGTCAACCCAGAGTTTCCTTCTATCCATAGAAAAATTAGTTTTTTACAATAGAATAAAAAATAAGGGAATCTATCAACCTGATGAATGAGCTTGACCTCCAAAAAATTAGGATTCTCGAGCATCCACAAACCTCCATAATAACCACGAGAAGACCTACTAACACCTTTACACCCCTTCCAAAAAAACCTTTGTAATCTATTAAAATCCTCATCACCCATCTTAGTTTCTTTTAATAAAAGAATATCAGGCTTGAAACGTTTTCTAAAAAAATTTAGCACTCTTTGTTTTTTTGGGGTATGCAAACCCTAAATATTCTATGAGATAATCTTCATTACTTCAAGGATTACGAAGCCTTCCCTCCACTCAAAGGTAATGTAGACTGAAAGTCATTATCCACATATTGAACTATTTTTGTTAAGAGCACCTAAGATTTTATTTGGTCTTCCCGACCCCTTCCCACTACTTAGATTCATTGTTTTTCGGGTATTTTTGATGGACCACGTAGATCCAATTGTTCCCTTATTTCTTGCTTCTATTGATTGAGGAAGAAGTTGTTGTTAAGCTATATTCTTTAGTTTCATATTTTTCTTGTTTAGAACTTCTTAAAAGCCATATTCCTCCAAGGAAGATAAGACCTCCTCTGATTCTATATCCAAAGTATTTATAGAAATATCTCCTTCTTCTACCTCCCAAAGAGACTTCATGATAGCTTTATATTTTCCTTATCAAGAGGGGCATCAACCTTGATATTATACAAAATAGGAGCAACTAAACCTCAAAATATCTCAATAGGAGCCTTAGTAGAAGGCAGTTGATCCCCTTGATGATCCATGATCTCCACTCATTTATCTAGAATATTTTCCAACCCAAACTCAAGAACAGAATGCAATAACTGTCCTAATACAAAAAATGTATTTGTATTCACCTTTGCACCCTTGGAATGTCCACCAACTTCTAGAAAAACTCTAACAACTTTAGAGCAATATTCTTTTTTCTCTAAGCACTCTCCAACAATTTCATCTATAACAAGGCCTTCAACTACACCATCAACCAAGATTTATGTGGGAATAAATTCCTTAGGAGCACCATGATCCCCCTTTCTATATACCATTGATTAAGATGCCAAAAATATTGAATTTGAGGTCTACTTCCTTTTCCAAGCCTTTTTTCTTTTATAAACTTTTTGAAATAGAGTGTAAGTGAAGCTGGGATGACCAAACTTCTTGCATACCGAGCATTTCCCAACTATGTTCTCATATTCCAAAGGTTGGATCCAAACCCTGAACTTAGACTTGATTTCAATTGACTTTGGAAGGTCCTTATCAAGCATAATATTAACACATAATCTAGCATATAATAACCTAGATATAGCATTGGTAACAAGATCTATTGCCACCATCTCTCCTATTTCACTTGTGATTCTGGCTAGGATATCCTCATGCCAAAGATATAAGAGAAGGCTATGAAGGTGAACCCACACAAGAGTTTGATCAATGTATTGAGAATTAGGATTGAAATTGGGTTCCCACTTCCTTAGGAATAAACCTCTATGCCGAAAGAACCATGGATCACCTTGAAGAATTTGATCACGATCCTCCAAATCACTAAGTCTAACTAGGAAAAAATCCTTAGGTAATGCAACAATATCTAAAGAACTCTTAGGATACCATTTTAACTGAGCACACTTTAAAATAACATCCAGATCTAGATGAACCCCAACAAATTTCTTAACAAGAGCAAAATTCCCACGGGAAGTAACCATATTTGCAAGAGGGTCTAGAACCACAAGTCTTCCTCAATAAGAAAAGAGATTTTACCCTAGGCTCTTTGATTTTTACTTCCTCGTAAGGAGGCTAACCCAATATTGAGCCCCTAAGGCAAAAAATTTATAGCTCTCCCCACCATCCCCACCACCAATCTCCACACCCTGACCTCCAATGCTCCTCACATCTTGACCTACACTACTTCCACCTTGCCCACCAATCAATCCCTGCAAGCCACCCTTGTCTTCCTCACTCAAGTTCTCCATCACCTAACTCAACTATGGATTACAAACTCTCTACAACTACCATTACCTAACTTAGTTATGGATTTAAAACCCTTCAGAGCCATTGTTGCCTGACTTTAATCCCTCTATAGTATCCTTTATAGGGAAACATAAATAATATATATTTAGTTGCCTCCATATCTCACATATATTCCTCTATAGATCACAAATATTCAACTACCTTCACAAATCACAAATATTCCTCCACATATCATAGATATTCAACTGCCTCCATAGATCACAAATATTCATAGATCATAGATATTCAACTACCTTCATAAATCATAGATATTCCTCCACAGAACATAGATATTTAGCTGCCTCCATAGATCATATATTCCTCCAATAGATCACAAATATCCATAAATCACATATATTTAGCTACCTTCACAAATCACAGATATTCCTCCACAAATCATAGATATTCAGTTGCCTCCATAGATCACAAATATTCCTCCACAAATCACAAATATTCATAGATCACAATTATTTAGCTACCTTCACAAATCATAGATATTCCTCCATAGATCACAAATATTCATCTGCCTCCACAGATCACAAATATTCCTCAACAGATAATAGATATCCATGGATCATAGATTAAACTCATGCCATTTAATCAAAATGTAAAACACTTATTTTTTTTTTACCTCTAAAGAATATTTTTCTCTTATTGGTTGTATGGGATTGAAAGGGCCTCACTCATTACATTATGACCATATAATGGTATTATAACAACTTAATAATAATACATGTTTCTCTTGGCAAAATTTTATTTTGTATAAACCATTAAACTCATTCCATTTAATCTTTATTTGATATAGTTTTTAATAAATATTTTTTGGTTACATAGGAGAGTTGGTCACAACCACACTATTTTTAGCAACTGACAAGCGCAGAGCGTAGGGTTCAAACCTAAGGGGTTGCTCCCACCAAACCTATTTTGTCTTGTTATTGTTGATCTGACATAAAAGGGATCACCGATCGCTAGGAATTCATACCATCATTGTGGATCTAACACGCACTCATAGGATTTAGATCATACTACTACCTTTGCAAACAGGTTGCCACCAAGGTTTAAACCTAGGTATTGACAATATATATTGGAATTAAAATTTTCTTATTATTTTATACTTTAAAAAATATATATTTTTATTTTGTATGTCTTTTAGGAAACATGCACATATCGTGTATGTATATAATAATTGGCAATTAAATGTCCTATTATTATTTTAATTTAAAAGACAATATAAAAATGTAAAGGAAAACTTTAGCGAGGTCCTAGAGTGGTTTTTCAAAGCTATAAATTATGATTATAAATTTAAAAATAGTAGACAAATGGACTCATATTATAACATAACTAAAAAAAACCATATTTTTTAATGGACTGGATGCTTCCTCTATCGAAGAACGTAAAACTAAATACCAAACGAAACGACAATTTCAGCGGATGAAATGGCCAGTCAAGGTCCACATACTTTTCAAACAAGAACGACGTTGATTTTCTATGATGGTCGGTGTTGACAGTCAAATTTACGTATTTCATACATGGTCGGTGTTCACAGTCAAATTTACTTATTTCATACCTGGTCGGCTTTTCTTACCTACAACTTCAAGTCGCCATTCCTCCTTTCAACCTTCAAATTTCAAATATCGATCATGTCAAATGTCGACGAGACAGACGAATGGGGAAGCCTTTTACCATATAAGTGTAGGGAAAGTAATTGATATAATCCTCCTCCGCCGGTTCCCACCTGGGCCCGTTGCAACGCATCAGTACTCAGACGTATTCACGTTCAGCGTTTAATTGATATTTCCAAGAGAAAATAAAATAATTAGTTTTACGAGGACAAGGTCCAGGAGCAAGCTGACCTGAAGCTGGTCACGAAGCAGTGGAGGAAGAGAGCCAATTCCACTTTGGCAAAATGATACCCGGGACAAAATCTGGCGCCTCCTCCGAAAGGCAAGAACCATGGCTTCTTAATTAACTCCTGCACTCCCCAATATTGCATTTATATCAAGTGTTTATCTTTCCCATAAGGTTTTAGAATATTTTCTTTTTAGATCTGGGTCAAACACCTTGGAATGTGGTGCGTGCACGTATATCCACGGTGGAGCGTGGCGCGTGGTGTGTGCGCGTATGTGTAAGCAAGCTTGTGTACAAAAAAATCATTTATCTTATCTGACAGCAAGAGAAACGAAAGGAAATAAAGGGTTTCCCCTTACTAGACTAGGCTCGTTTTGCCAGCGCCATGGGTCGAACGTCAGAGGTTGAGCATAGTGCTTCTCATTCAAATGGATTGCGTTCAAGAAAACGAAGATCGTCCATCCTTCCGGAATCACAAAATCTGCATTGCAAGACATGGCGTGAGAGATGTTGGAGAATATTAATTATTTAGTACTTAAGGATTTGATACTTAATAGTTAGATGTTTAATGACATGCAGCCAGTTAAGTTTCGTTATAATTTTTGTGTATCTTATGACATGTATTAATATTCTTAAATGTATGGTATTATCTGAAATATTATTATGATCATAATCAAAATGATTTTTCTTCCGATGTCTTGTTATCATCATAGAGTATGGGTATTTGTTAATGTAAATGATTCCTGTTCATTTGTTGTTTTATTTTTGCATTTACTTTGAAGATCATATTTTCAACAAATGGTATCAGAGCCAAATGTGAAGGTTTTTGGTGTATGCTAGGATTCCCAAGCACTTGCAAAGTGATTTAGGGGAATGTTGGAGCAATGAACAAGACTCCGATATTTGGATCATAAGATCATAGGTTGGTTGAATGAGGAACCATAAGCTCCTAGTTGGTTCATACCTTTAATAAGGTATGAGAGTTGAAGCAATCGAAAAAAATGCAAAGATGCAGATAGAAGATAAAAAGCAACAGAAATATACTGAAAGGAAAAAAGGGGAGTGATGAAAAAAAAATTGAAAGATTTATTCCGTTAAGTTAAAATTGGTTATAGATTTGTTAAGGTCCTCTTTTTGTAGTGAGACTCTATTCGAAGTCTCACGTTTGGAATATTCATTCTAAGTTGGTTAAGTGAGTGAATTTGTTAGAAATTGCATGTTGATGTTGTTTCTAATTTGGTGAATGAATTTGTTGAAATTTATTTTGGGGTGTCAATCAACAAAGACACCATTTCCTTACATGTTGCAGAATGAATTTTTTAAAAATGAATCTGTTAAAATTTATTTTGGGGTGTTAGAGACACCATTTCCTTGTGTGATGCACTTGGAATGTTCGAAGACACATCATGACCAGAAAAATAGAATGGATGTTGCAGTTTGAAAGCATGGAGAAAGATTGTTTGAAAATTTACTGTTAAGCATTAAGAGGAAAATTGTTGGAAGATATTAATTATTTGTAATGCTTAAGGATTTGATAAGCAATAGTTAGGTACTCAACAACATGCAGCCAGTTAAATTTCTTTATAAAAACCACATCTAAATATTTTGTATCTTATAAAATGTATATTCTTGAATGTATTATCTGAAATATCATTATGATCCTAATAAAAATGATCCTTCGTCCTTTGTCTTGTTAGCATCATTAAGTATGGGTATTTGTTGTTCTATTTTTAAATTGTTTTATTGTGACTCTTATTCATTTGCTGTTCTATTTTTAAATTGTTTTATTGTGACTCTTATTCATTTGCTGTTCTATTTTTGCATTGCTTTACTTTAAAGATCCGATTTTCAACCAGCGAAAGCGTTTACGTTTTACCTCAAGCCAGGCAGATCAGAACAAACACCATGAGTACCATGAGTACCTTTCGTTTTGATGTCTTGTGCGGTTTCTCTGAAAACACCTGGGGCAACGTTGCCAAGACGTAGAGTTTCCTTTATCACCTGCCACACCAACGCGATGGAGATGGAGATAGGGATGAGAGGCCGATAGAATATATTTATGGATATGGATGAATTATGCTATGCTTAATGTGAAACAATATTTTAATTATAGGATGAATTGGCAACATCACATTACTTAGTAAGAAAGCCATCATATACCAAATGTGTGAAGTTCATTGAGACGTAGTCGTCCCACGTGAGCTTTTGGTCGCCTTTGGCCCTTACGATGGCGTCATGTTCGGCCTGCGTGTTCCAACGGATTTCCATTAGTTTTACTGTCATAAGTACCTAGAATGAATCAATTTCATAGCAGAGTGTTCACCCTCATTTCCTCCGATGCACGCGGATTGTCGCTGAGAAACTTGATTGCGAATGTGAGGGCTTTGGAGGAAGTCTCGTAAGAAGCAAAAAAGAGAGAGAGTATCAAATCTGCAATAATCTCCTCCGAAAACGTCGCTTCTCTCACAAGTTCCGTTAACATGTCCTTGCGGACCACTTCCGGATGCTCCTTCCTATCTTTAATGCATTCGTAAATCTTTTCTAGGAGAACCTTCCTGGCCTGCCAATCATCATCTCTATTGTCAGTTTATGACTATGATTGATATTCCCATTTGTCCCGAGACAAAATATTGGTACCCTTCTGTTACCTTCATTCCTTTGGAGAAACCAGACCCGGGAATGTTGACGGGAACGGCGATAATAGCACCGGCCAAGTCGTCCAGAGCCCTAAGTCGATTAATTTCTTTCAGTTCTGTCTCTGCATTTAAGTCGAGAAGTTTCTTTGCCATCAAGTTCAAAGCAACCTGCGTGCACCCAATTGAGAATTCAATTGAATGGAATGGAAGGCGTTAGAGACCAACGAAAATAAATATAGCATTAGTGGATTACATAACAGCAATAGCGACAGTGGTAGCTTGCCTTATCGATCTCCTCTTGAAGATGTAATTCTTTCTTCTCTTCCCATTTCTCCATGCCCATTTGGAAGATAGTTTGTATCTGGGCAATGGAGTCGGAACTCATCAGCTTCTCCGTACTAAAAAAGTTGACAATGGTTCCGTGGATTTTCCTCTGAAGTTCTCCGCGCACTCCGAGCACGTTATATTGGCCTATGATACTTCTCATGGATTTCAGGTATTTGGTATGAAACAGCCTGCCCTCGTTTTGCAGAACGTACTTATTGAACTCTGGATCCACCGTCACCACGTTCTCCGACCTTCCAAACAAATTACTCCTGAACACAGGGCCGTACCTGCTATTCAATTCCGGTTTCCATTATGGGTCCATTCTATCCTACAACTCAAATAAAATTGTAACATGGTAGGTACCAATAGAATTTGTACAGTGAAGAGTAGATAGATGGATAGTAGAGCAATATTACCTGCGCTCATGTTCGTCAATGAACTTTCGAGGATTTTGAGGGGGAGGGGAATTAATGGCTCGAAAGAAGCTGATATTCTCCCCGATTAAAGGCCATCCGACCTTGCCTGGGGGAAGCTTGTGATGATTTTTGGAGGTTCCGCCCCATATCAACCTCCACACCAGCACCACAACTGCCAAGGTTATGAGCCCTACCACCCAAGAATCCATGCTCATTCGATCGTCTCCGACCTCTACAATGCAATAAACTATAGATGAGATAGGATCCTAAAGCAAAAGAAAAGACAAAAACAACGAATTGCATATTTGCTTCTGATTCCTAATTTTGTCCTCTTTGCGCCTAGCACGAGAATCCCAATTTCTAGCCACTACGCCTAACCTACCCTAGGGCAAGGGCATCTAGGTAAGGTGATGGCTGGGAAAGGACTTTTCAAAATTTGAAGTTTGACGCGTACATTAAAAAAAACATTTCCCACTTGACTTGCGGGGTCGGTGATATCATTTCATCGTTTTTGTAAGTGGAGAAATGGCTTGAACCCAATTGGCAATGTTTTGGTTTGTTTGTTGTGATTTTTGTTTAATAATACTTTAATTACTTGAATCTAATCATTTGAATCTAATCATTTATCAACGCAAAGTGCACTCACCATATATATGATATAGTATAATATTTTTAGAACTTTAAAAACATTGATGCACCAAATGCGTATCTAATTTAACGATGAATCTACAAATATACCACCATTATTACAGAACAAATATGGTCAATTGTATATTTGAGAATGATAATGTGATAATCTAGTCTCAAGGGTTAGTGGATTGGTAATGTTATTGTGGCTGAACATTTACCAAGAAGATACTTAGGTTCAAACCTTGGTGGTGCCATTTAACAAAGGTAGAAGCCTGTTTTGAATCTTTCGAGTACACGTCACATCGATAACGATGGTACGAACCCTGAGCGACCGATGCTTCTTATCTCGCGCTAGGTCAACAACAACAAAACATATAGGTTTGCTAGGAGCAATCCTGTGGTTTGAACATTGTGCTAGCTAATTACTAAAAATAGTGGTTGTAACTAACTAACCTATGTAACAAAAAAAAAATATAATGTGGATAATTTGTTAAATTATTGTCTACTTTCAACTTATAAGACACATGTGGATGATACCGATGAAAGATATTATATTGGTAAGTCCTTGGGTTTCATCTAGGAGACTAAGTTCAAATCCCGATAAGAGGGGCCCAAGACCCCTCATAAAAACTCCTCTAAACTCAATTTGTCTCTATGAGGACACTCTAGTGGTATGTTGTTGATATTTCATCTCGATCATTTTAGTTTGAGTCACAAGTATGTTGGAAACTAATCTAACTTTACCTACCTCTCACACATCTTTGATAAATCTTATTTTTCATAAATATTTACTCTTGATAGCTGCAATCGTTATTGTTGGTAGCTGCAATCGTTCAATGATTAGAGTGTCACCTGTCCATTAGTTAATTCATTAGGTGATTTTTTTCCTCCTTTCCTAACTATATATGGGTATTGGGTATGAATTCAAAATGTTAGAGAGAAATTAGAGAGACAAAGGCAAGTAAGAGGAGTTGAAGCCATAAGTGTAAGAAGTAAAATAAGGTAGTTGTAGAGCCTTTGAGTAATCTCCTATGTAGAGTAGTGCAGCATTATAATTGCCTTTGCAAAGGTGTAGAAAGCTTCTGGTGAAAGAAGCTTCTAATGTAAGAAGTTTCACTTATTGTAAAGCTACAACAATAGCCACTTTATCATAATATAAAAAATACATTTGGATGTCTTCATGTGTCCGCTTTGCTTGTCCATAGTTGTGCCTTTGTAAAATTTATTGTGCGACTTTTTTACTTAAGTGTTTGCTTTATGGGATCGTACAACCTCAATGTGAATAAATCTGAAAATTTTGATTTTGAGTTAATTTTAGGGTTTCGCACTTGTCCAAATTTGGGAAAGTCCAGCTTCGTACATTTGCATAAAGTCATAGTATAACTCCATTTGAACCCATCTACTCTTGTGAAAATTTTGGTTTCATGCAATTGCATAATCTAAAATAAGGATAATTGTCTCCTCAGTATAGCATCGTGTAGTACAAGTATGGATTTGTGAAGGGTCTAGTTTTGTGCAAGTATGGATTTGTGGAGGTCTAGTTTTGTGCAAGCGTGCACAAAACTAAAAGTAAATCTCTAGACCCGGTTTCATTCCTTTAAAATTGGTATTAGAGATTAAACCATTAGTGAGTATTTAAGAGCCACAACAACAACAACTTCCAATAGTAATCCTCTACAACTACAGATCATATGATTCAATGGTAAGAATTATGAAAACTGGAGCATACAGATAAAAATATTGTTTGGATATAAAGAGATTCAGAACCTAGTGGAGAATGTGTATCCAAAACCCGTAGATGTAGCAACAATAAGTGCTCTTTCTCAAGCTAAGAAAAACTCATTGAAGGAAAATTGAAAGGACTAAAAAGCCATGTTCGACATTATGTAGGCAGTTTAGAAGATCATCTTTCAAAAAATTACAGTAATAACAAACTCCAAGCAGGAATGAGACATCTTAGCAAAATCCTTTCGAGGCATCAATAAGGTAATGTTGATCAGACTACAGATGTTGAGAAGAGAGTTTAAAAATCTATAGATGAATGAAGTTGAGTCCATGAGCGACTTCTTTACGCATACAATGGGTATCATCAATTAGATAAGGATGAATGGAGAAAATATTGAGAACCAAAGAATGGTGGAGAAGATACTAAGAATCCTATCTACAATGTTTTATTTAGTTTTCATAGCCATTAAAGAATCAAGGGAGTTAACAACCCTTTCAATGGATGAGTTGATGGGTTCTCTACACTCATGAGAAAAGGTTGAACCAAACATCACAGTACTCATCAGAGCAAGCATTTAAGACATAGGTCTCATTCATAGATAATAGTTGAAGGGAGCAATCCCAAAAAGCAACCTCAATTTCTTAAGGATACCGAGGCCAAGAAAGAAGAGGAATGACAAACTAATCCAACAAAGGAGAAACCAACTGTAATTTCCATCACCCAAGAGGAAGAGGAAACACCATAAATCAGCAAGGAGGCTCAAATCAAAGGTATGATAAATCCAAAATCCAATGTTATTACTACAATAAATTTGATCATTATAGTTATGAGTGTAGAAAGAAGATGGCTAAGGAAAATAAGCAACAAGCCCACTATACCAATGAGAATGAGAATGTAGGAAACAAATATGTGTATGGGTCTATGCTATTATATTGCAATGATAATAAAGAAAGTCAAAATAATGTATGGTATCTTGATAGTGGTTGTAGTAACCACATGTTTGGGAATAAAGAAATATTCTCATAACTAGATGAAACTATCAAATCTAAGGTGAATATGGGAAACAACAAGGTACCTATCATGGGCAAAGAGAGGATTATAATCTACACAAAATAAGGAGAAAGAAAACACATCCCTAATATATATTATGTGCCTGGGTTAAAACATAATCTGCTAAACATTGGGTAGCTTGTGCAAAAGGGGCACACAATATATTTTGAAAACTGATCTTGCATTATTAGAGATAAATAAGATAGGCTCATAGAAAATGTAGCCATGACAAAGAACAAGATGTTTCCTCTAAAAATTCAAAGTGAAATATTTCTTTCATTTAGTACAGTTGTAAATAATACTACATGGTTATGGTATCTTAGATTTGGTCACTTGAGTTTTAATGGCCTAAATTTACTACACAAAAAGCATATGTTGAGGGGATTGCCTCTAATAGAGTAACCCAATCAAGCATGTGAAGGATTTCTTGTAGGAAATAACCATAGGGATGCATTCCCTATAGTAAATTCGTGGAGAGATTTATAGCCATTGGATATAGTGCATTCAAACTTATGTGGGCCTATCTAAATAGCTCATTTGCCAACAATGGATACATTTTGACTTGTATAAATGACTTCTACTGAAAGACATTGATATACCCCAAAAAAATAAAAGTGAGAAGGTTTTAGAAATTTTAAAAAGTTTAAATCTTTGGTTGAAAAGCAAAGTGACTACTATGTGAAGACTCTAAGAAGAGATGAAGTATGTGAGCACATCTCCAATGAATTCCATAACTTCTGCAAGGTAAATGGAATGAAAATGAAGTTGATAACTAGATACACACCATAATATAATGGTATTATAGAGAGAAACAATAGAACAATAATGGAGATGGTAAGGAGTATGTTAAAGGAAAAATCATTACCAAATGACTTATGGGCAAAGGCTATAACATGTGTAGCTTATATGCTAAAAAGATATCCCACAAAGAGTGTGAAGAACATTATCCCACAAGAGGTATGGAGCAATTAAAATTCAAGTGTTTCTCACTTACAAGTCTTTGGGTGGATAGCATATGCACACATTCTAGATGAGAAGATAATAAATCTATATGACAAGGTAGAAAAATACATCTTCATTGGATATAATGAGGACTTAAAGGCCTATAGATTGTATAACTCTATCACAAAGAAGCTAAACATAAATAGAGATGTGAAGTTCATGGAAGATGAAGCTTGGAACTAGAATTCCAACAGTAATCAACAATGACCAACAAGTATTGAGTCTAAAGACTTAAATAGAGAAAACATGGATCAACTTGCAACTTCAAGTAATAGTACTAGTGCAAGCAATAACCCTTGTTCTTCATCAAACTCATCACCACTTGTAAGAATGATATCCAACATGAGGATGCCAACAAATATGAGGCGCTTGCACGAAATATATGTGGTAACAATAAATGAAATAGAATATGAAGAGCACTATGATTTTGCTTTGTTTTCTAAGTGTGATCCTATTTCTTTTGAATAAGAAATTAAAAATAGGAAATGGGTGAAACCTATGGACGATGAAATGGAATCCATAGAGAAAAATCATACTTGGGAGTGCATGGATCTTCTAGAATGTAAGAAAACCATAAGAGTGAAATGGGTGTATAAAACAAAGTTTGATGTCCAAGTTGATGTTGAAAGGCATAAAGCAAGGTTGGTTAAAAAGGGATATAAAAAAAAAGTTAAGCATTGACTATGATGAAGTGGTAACACCTATAGTGAGGTTTGATATGGTCAAAATGATTCTAGCATTGACAACACAAAAAGGATGGAAAATTTACCAGATGGATGCCAATATACCTTACTAAATGGAGTGTTGGAAGAAGAGGTCTACATAGACCAACCACATAGCTATGATCTAGAAGAGCAAGAAGGAAAGGTGTTGAAACTAAATAAATCCTTATATGGGCTAAATTAAGCACCCAAGGCATGGTATAGCCGCATTGATGCATACTTTCAAGAGAATGGGTTCATCAATTCCCATATGAGCACACTCTCTACATAAATACTAATGAAGAGGGAGATATGATAATAGTCTACTTATATGTATATGATCTGATTTACATTAGAAATAGCAATATGTTGTTTGACTAGTTTAGAAATGCCATGAAGTGTGAGTTTGAGATGACAAACCTAGGCTTAATGAAATATTTTCTTGGTATTGAAGTTACCCAATCTACAAATAGTATCTTCATCTCTCAAGCAAAATATGCAAGGGATGTCTTGAAGATGTTCAAAATGGAGAACAACAATTCAACCATCACTCTAGTTGCAATAGGTTTGAAATTGAGCAAACATGATTATAGTAGCAATGTTGATCCAGCATTCTATAAAATATTAGTTGGAATCCTCATGTATTTGATAGCAACTAGACTTGACCTAATGTTTGTAGTGATTCTAATAAACAAATTCATGGAGGCACCAAAGAACACATTTATAGGCAAGAAAAATAATATTGTGATATGCCAATGTGACCAAGGAACATGGAATATTTTATGCAAGAACATACCAGCTTGACCTTATTGGCTACATAAATAGTAATTTGTTTGGTATCGTTGATGATAGGAAGAGAACTTTTAGGTATGCTTTCCATATTAGATTAGGTGTCATCCAAGAAACAACCCATTTTTACATTGTCAACTACAGAGGCAGAGTATATTGCCACCACTTCAGTTGCATTACAAGTAGTTTGGTTGAGAAGAATATTAGACAAGTTAAATCATCAATAGGAAGGGGAAACTATAATATTTTGTGATAATAAGTTTTTCATAACACTATCCAAGGCTTTGATGTTTCATGGAAGAAGCAAGCACATCAACACTTGATATCATTTCATGAGAGAGTTGGAAAAAATAATGAAATTAAGTTGTTGTTTTGTAGGTCCAAAAAGCAAGTTATAAATATTTTAACAAAAACTTAAAAGGAGAAATATTTTAAAATGTTGAAGGAAATGTTAGGTGTCAAATGTTTTGTGAAATTTTGCTTAAGGGAGAATGTTAAAAATTAATCCTAATTTCACCTACCTGTGACAAATCTTATTTTTCATGGATATTAGAATCCATCACCATATTTTAGAGTGTCTATATTTACTCTTGGTAGCTACAATTATTTGATGATTAGAGTGTCACCAATTCATAGTTAATGCTTTAGGTGAATTTTTTCCTCCTTCCCATCTATATATGGGTGTTGGGTGTGACTTCAAAATGTTAGAGAGAAGTTAGAGAGAAGGAGGCAAGTAAGAGGAGTTGAAGAAAAAAGTGTAAGAAGCAAAATAAAGTAGTTGCAAAGCCTTTGAGTAATCTCCTACATGGAGTAGTGTAGTATTGGCACAACCTTTGGAAAGGTGTAGAAATATTTTGGTTAAATAAGCTTTTGGTGTAAGAATCTTCTCTTATTGAAAAGCTACAACAACAACCATTTTATCATAATATAAAATATATATTTACATATATTCATGTATTCGCTTTTCTTACCCATAGTTGTACCTTTGTAAAATTAATTGCGTGAATTTTTTTCTTTCTAGGATCATGCAACCTCAATGTGAATAAATCCAAATTGTTTTATTATGAGTTAATTATAGGGTTTTGTGCTTGTCATACTTTGGGAAAGTCTGACTTTGTGCATGTGCATAAATTTGGAGTATAACTTTGGCTGACATCATCTGCTCTTGTGAAAATTTTGATTTCATACAATTGCATAAAACCGGAGCTTAGTTCCCACATCTTCATTTTGGCATCATGCAAAGTCCAAATTTATGCAAGTTTGACTTTGTGCATGTCTAGCTTTGTGTAATTTTAGCTTTGTGTAAGCATGCACAAAACCCGAAGTAAAGCTCCAACCTCAGTTTCATTCCTTTCAATGGAGGGATACCCTTTCTTATTGTACCACAAGGAGTGTGGCCCTAATCATGCCACCCATTGTACATTGTATTACTTAAAAAACATACAATAAATAGTAAATAAAAATAAAAAGAAGGTAAAAGATAAATATATTTTAAACCAAGTTACTTAAAAATATATTATTATATACTTTTGAAATGAAGTTTGTAGTATTAAATATTTATCTTCATATGGATATTTTAAAAGAAGTAAAAGACAAGTATCTTGAAACAGATTTTAGTAGCAAGATTAGATGGAAATTGTATAAAAATAAGATAATTTAAAGTATATGGAGAATATTTTTTATATTGGAAAACAAGTTTACATAAGCAAGACTATGGGATGATTGTATTATAAAGGTTTTACTCATATTATTATTGATTTTAATGCTACTTTGTAAATATAATTGATTTTAATGTTATTATATGAATATAAAGTATGGGTTAATAACATATCATAGTTAAAATAAAATAAACATATAAGACTAAAATAAACATATAAGACTGATAGATGACTAATTATAAGTAAATTCAAATCAAGTTTTAATTATATAAAAAATATTTGTGTTTTTTTATAAAATTTATTGTTTTTATTTATATTTTAACTATCCTAAAAAAACAAAAAAAATATAGATGCAAATAGATGATCAAAGGATATAGTAAAATAATATATGAATAAAATTAAATTAATAAACAAAAAAAAAAACAAAAAGGGAAGAATAGATAGCATATTTTATTAACTATATGTCCAAATAATAACAAAGATAAAAATATTTATGTTGGAAAAATAATCAAGGCAATCACATGGATAAAAAATCTAGGAATGAAGAAAAAACACTATCTCTCTTAATTCAATCCCATAGATAAAAAACATATATATAGGTATAAACATCAATCGAGGGTAAAGATGGTAATGGTTGAGTTGAGGACTAGTTCACATCAACTAAAATATGAAACAAGTAGATGAAAGAAACCAAAGATAAATTGGATGAATAAATATATACCTTTTATACATCAAAGGAACTAGAAATATAGAAGCATTTCATTTAGGAATACAATTATTTTAATGATATATAACTATTACTTATGTTGATACTCTACTAGTAGAATCTATGTATGAGGTATTGGCAAAATGAAGAATATAGAAAGTATAATAATATCATCATAATCAGCCCCCTAAAAAACCTTTATAGTTTATATTTCATAGGATTATATAACTTGTCTCTTTTTTAAACAAACAAGTGAGATAATATATATTAATTAATAACAATGTAGTTTTATAGTCTCATATGTTGTTATCCTCGCAGATGTTAAAAGCATTCTATTCTATATCATTGAATATAAATTTGTCATGGAAAACTAAGTATATATTTCCATATAACACAAAATTTTATTTTGAAGATTCATAAAATTTTAATCCTATTATATATATTTTTCAACTTACACTTCACACATTATTACATTTTTATTTTTGAAGTTTATGAATTACATGTAAACCTTGATAAAATTGAGAAGTTTTAAATCCTCCCAAAATAAAAATGCATGAAAGTGTATTAAACATTTCCATTTATAATTTACTCAAAGGGTTAGAGACAAGTATTAAGAGTGATGAGTTTGAAGTCATAAATCAAATTTAAAATCTTGCCATTTTGTCTAAGGGGTTGAAGTCTAAATTGGTGAGATTGTTTGACTCACAATAAACCTATCAAGGTTCAATATCCATGAATAAATAAATACATACATACATGCATATATATATATATATATATATATATATATATATATATATATATATATATATATATAATTAGATAAATAAGGGGTTTTGAAAGGATCCCCAAAAATTTTACAAAGGGAAAACTACTACAACCAAAAGAGATAGAAATAAGATAACATACCACCATCCCAACACAGGGCCCTCCCATGAACTGACACTAAACAAAAAACCACAAAATAATGTTATCTTTTGATGCAACATCTGATGGGAAATATCAAATACAAGATGCATAATTATATGACATAAAGTAAATCTACAAGATGGCTAAAAATATACTATAAATAGAAATTATGAAAATGTATATAAAGTAGCTATGAAGGAAATGAATGCTCCATGAATAAAGCTACTGTTCAATAATGAGCTTTGAGCATATTACACTCCATCACATTACATCACACTCTGCTACATCACATTACAATATTCTACACTACTTCCTACTGCTATATCATACTTTATGTCTATGGTCCTTTATATAGGAAAATAGGTTCCTTGGCCAACACTCTACCTAGTTGTGCAAGGGACAACTTGCACATATATAGCTTGCACATTGACACTTGTGCATTTATTACATTGCATGAAGTAACTAGATAAATTTCTCCTAAATTAATATAAAGTCCTAAGTATGTACCAAGAAAGGTACATTTACATGATCCAAATGATGTAATATAATCTATTTCTAACAGAGAATAGGACAGGAAAAGAGACCCAAAAAACAACTACCCAACCAAGGGATACCAACTATAACCCATAAGTACAAAAGAACAAGGAGGAACCAATGAGGAAATATGGTAGAATAGATTCTCAATCCCTCAAAAATATTATGTAAATTAGACATTATGACCTCCTACTGGTCCCAGTCTAAGATAACCTTTAGCTCCTCAATCTCCCAAAGTATCTAAAAGCATATTAGTACCAACTAGCACATGATACAAACCTACCAAAAATATCAGTCTGAGGACCACCTAGAACATTACCACTTTTGTCCAAGAAGAGAATCCATCCAACTCATTATATGGGTGGCAGAAGGATTCCATAATGGACCCACTCAACCAATCAAAAGAGGGACAAACAAAAAATTGCAGAAGGCTTCCATAGAAAATCAAAGAGAAAAAATATTGTGCTTACAACTTTCATAACCAATCAAAAAGTATAACTCAAGAGAGTAAGGAAACAACTAGCCATATAACATGAAGAAAAGTAACATGTGCAAATCCATTAGGGACACCGATATGTTATCCATCATTCATTGATATGGATTAGGCCCTATGGAATATTATCCCTCCAAATGGATAGCCCAAATTGGAGCAACCCTAGGTTAACAAGGAAGTCAACCACCTTGTTACCTTTCCTATACATATGTCTTACCTGAATACTTTCCATGTCTAAAAGAATCCAATTAGCTTCATTGATCATATTAGCAATATTCTAGCTAGGGACTTCCAATCTAGAGATCATATTGACAATGTTTAGTAAGTCACCTTTGATAATAGTTTTCCTACAACCAATTGAAGGGAGAAGCACTACCACTTGGAATAATATTTTGGATTTTTCAAAGTGGTAGGTTTGAGACCCAATATTTTTAGCAAAAGCTAAAATGATATATCCACTATGATTTTGAAACACACCTCCTGCACTAGCTTGCTCGGGGTTTCCTTTAGAGGTATCATCAAAGTTAAATTTTATCCATTTAGGGGGTTAGGATCCACTTGGTTAAAGCTATGGTATTCCTCAGGTTCTAATTAGTTCATCTATTATCTTGTTGAAACCAAATATTAGCTTCACTGAGGGCTTTAGCCTCTGGTCCACGGAGATCATCTAGAGATATGATAGACACATTCTCAACAATCATTGGCAAGAATTTAACCCAAATAGAAGTAGCATCTCTAAAAACTCCTCTAAATACCATGTTGTTTCTCTCCTTATAGATATACCAAACCAAGTGAAGGACACTAAATAACCAAAAGGTACATAACCTCGAGTTAGCAAAGGAGGGAGACTATTGATCAAAGGCAAAAAAAAATTGGTCTGGGGTAACCCAACAGACCCCCAAGGTATTCAAAAGGAGATAGAGGACCTCAAGCAAAAAGGGACAAAGGAAGAAAATGTGGTTAGTAGATTCAACATCACATCTACAAAGGTGGCACCTATTAGGGATGGTCAAACCTCTTTCTATGAATATTAATAATATAACATATTGGTAATATAACTATGTGGTTTATTAATATTGCAATAGTGTGGTATTCATGTAATATGGGTGACTTACAATTACCATATAACCGATTAAAATATTTATTATTTATAATAGAAAAAAGTTGCTACCATATAAAATAAACATAACAAGTTAATATATATTTTTTTATATACTTTATGAGCTATATAAAACTTGATGTAGATATAGTACTTGTTTTGAAATGCCATTTGATTTTAAAAAGATAAATAAAATGAATTTGACCAGCAAAGATGAATGTAATTCAAATATATTAATAAATATAGGCCAAATAATTAGTCAATAAAATGCACATCAAAATTTCATACTTATACACAAAATATGTAAACTTGAATATAAAGGAATATAATTTTCTCTCAATTTATTATGGTTTTAATAATTAATGCTTTAAAATATAAACAATAAAACCCTATAAAGTCAACCTAAAATCCTTTAAGATTTTGTTTAAAATAGGAAAGTTATTAACCTTAAAATATTTATTTGTAGTAATAAATTTAGCCATGTGACCTGCAAATTATAGGAATTATTGATTATGAAATAAATATAAATTTAAAATCATTCTTGCAATTTAATTTTATGTATTTAAAAATCATGAATTATTACATATGTAGGTTTAGATTTATTTTTGGAAATGAACATTTGATATTCAGTCTCGAATATCTATGAATTGGGTTTAATTTGTAAAGACTATTATGGAAATCAAACCTAACCCATGGAATCTACAACTTTTAAGAATTTCTCTCTAAAAATTAATGCAGAAATTGTAATCTCTATATATCCTTGCAAATTATTCAATTTGTAGGAATCATTGTGTAAACTAAAATTAAACCTTAAATTCAAAAATAAAATGAAAACGTTCTAGTATTATGGATTCAATATATAAGGATTCTAATGTAAACTAAATATAATTTATAGAACATCGTAATTATATTTTTTTCATAGTTTGATATATAGAGTGATAAACTTATTCAATAAAGTAACATACTTGTTCTCCTTTTTCTAACACACTTGCATATTACATATAAAACCTTGAAAACAATGAAATCAAGAGTCGTATACAATATCTAATTCAGAAGGGGCACATCAAATGAGGTGATTTATCATGTAATAGTCCAATTGTCTTAGATCTAAAGAAATATAGAACATGGATACTCTATATCAACTATAGATATTTGAATATAATCATTATGAAGAACTAGTATTCATTCACTTAGATAGATGAATTATTAGACAAGATTCATAGTGCAAAATTTTTCACCAAAATTAATTTTAATTTTTACTATCATCAAAAATCCATTGAGCCCACTATTGTATGTAAGACTAAATTTCAATCCAATGAGGGTTTTTTTAAGTGGCTAATTATGTATTTTGGCTAGACCTATGAACCAACCACACTCATGAGAATTATGGATAGAATGCTATATCCCTATGTCAACTTATTTAGAATAGTCTACTTAGATAATATTATCATCTATAGTTAGATATGGGTGGATCATCTACTATATGTTTGATAATAACTCCAAACTCTTCAAATATACAAGTTAATCTAGTGTGTATTCATGTGTGTGTGTGTGGTATGATGAAGATTCAATACCTTACTTACATTATTTACAAAGAGGTCTATATTGCTTATGAGAAAATTCAAATAATTAGAGATTGGATTACCCCAAATATTTTAATAAATATTTTATTATTTATCCATTGCACCAATTGACCAAAGAAGGTTCCAAATCCAACATTCATTAGAGAGATACACAATAGAGATAATCCAAGAAGCTAAAACACCAACTATGTTTAGTTCCTACACTTTTCCTACATGATATGAAATAGCCTTTTAAGATAATGACTAATATAGTGGACTATGCATTGGAACATGTTCTTACATAGCATGTGCATCTATTTGTTTATCATAGTAATACATTCAAATAAGTATTTAAAAAATACCCTTTATATGACAATTACCTCTATGTTATTGTACAAGAATACAAACATTGTAAGCACTACATCTTGGACAAGGAAACAAGCATCTATGCATATCACAAACCTCTTGAGTTCATTCAAACAAAGAGTAAGACAAGAAATGAAAGACTACAAAATTGGACCAAATTCCTATAATAGTTTAATTATCATCAAGCATAAGAATGGGAGTGCCAATTTGGTAACAAATTATGTAAGCTAAGTACCAATTGTCATAGTCACCACCATTCTTTATTTTGGTGGGTATGCAATTTTTGATTGATCAATTTTGTTTGAAGATAATTATGATTTTGTAGATATTTATCAATCTCTTGTATGGTGAGACATGTTCTTGAAATTTTTTTGTAAGATAATCTCACTTATCACATGGGGCATGTATGTGTATCATATAGTGAATGCACAAAGATTAATTTAGAAAGCACACATTAGCAAAATAGTCAATCTCTTAAAGGTGGATAAAACATTCGCATTTCTATAGAAAATATTGAGAGCTTCTCTTGAATTTAGCATGAATATAGTTAAGATTTGTATAACTCTAGGGCAAGTGCATCAGTTGTGTCCCACCTTTGAGCCTTTCTACACCATAAAAACCTATTTCTATCACTTTGAATATTTTTAAAGATGCATCCATTTAAAATTTGAAAAATATATATTAGGTAATGTATTGAGTTATTTAAAATGTAGATTATACCTATATTTTTCTATTTTCACATAAAAAGTAATTTTCAATATAAATACATATTTTTGACTAGGCAATACAATTACTTAAATGAGAATATAATAATTGTACAAGGATCAAAATTTCATGTATAAACATGTTTTATGATAGTATTTTTATCCATAAGCTACACAACTAAAGGAATGTGACGATTATTTTGTTATATTATTTTGATGGATATTTTGTTATAACTCAATATTTTAATTATACTGTATTGAAATGTCAATTGTGTATATGAAACTCATGAATTTGAGATGATTTTTGGTAGGAATTAAAATACGATAATATGTTGAATGTGACCTATGCTATTTTCTATATCTATGTAAAATTTCTATTTTATTGAAGAATTTTTCTCGGAGCGGTTCTACTATTTTAAAATACATAGAGAAAATAAAAATAAATATAAAAACTCAATACCATGATACAAAATTTATATAAATAAATTCTAAATAGATAGCCCCATATTTTGACAAATATACCCATATGGATGTTTTTACCCAAAAACCTATTCTAGACTATAAAATTGTATAATGGTGGTTTTATAGGTTGAAAAGGAATTTTTCTAATTTTCATTAAGGTTTATGGTTATATATTGTATACAACCACACAAACAGTGTCTTACTATATAAAATCTACATGGTCATATGCCATGTATGACCATTAATAAAAAGTGTATGAATGACACCACTTGTATCACATAGGTAATTACTCCACATCTCTCTCAACATACACGCGATAATTTTGGGAGTGCAAGAATGCATGTTTATTTTGGTTGTAATCCTTGAAACCCACAAATGTATCTCTCCTATGTATACCATGGTGTACTCACCTCATGGATAAAAATAAGGATAAATTCCAACATAATTAATGGAATAGATTCAACATATTTAACAATAAATCCATGAGTTCTTGAAGAACATCAATAAAAATATAAGCAATTCTATGATAAATATTATCCCATGTTAATTCAAGGTTGGAGATAAAATCTGGTCATATATTTAGAAGAATATACTTGAGAGACCCATAAGTACATTAACAATATTCATGGGGAAAACACCATCACGAAGAAGTTGGGATAGAATGCTTTCAAGTTAAATTTTCCATATTATCTTTGTTTGCATACAATCTTCAATGTTGAACTTCTCAATATTTATCATCCACCTCTATTGGAAATTTTTGTAGTCATATACTAGTTGATGTAAAAACCCACTTATTACTCAACTCAAATCAACCAGAGAGAGAATATTTTTTTTTATAACATATTTACCTCTTTAGGTAGAATTCACAATCAAGGATCATTGGATAATGTATTCGGATAATTGATCTCCATCAAGGCAGCAAGTCACCAAGATATTTACAACATGGTTAGTGTCAAATCTTGTGATATGAGTAACCAACTCCTATCAATCCCTATATACCTTCGTAGTATAAGGATACCAAGACCTTGGAGATTAGACATTGCACTTCTTCAGTGGAATATCTAAATATCAAGTGATAGTAATCCTCATTTCTACGATGAAGGAACTAAGGCATTTATCACTCCGTGTGATAAAACTCATCAAAGTCCATCTAGCCATCCTTTGATTATTTATCACTATTTAAATTATGGAGTTATATTAAGTCGACACACTTAATTAACTAATCGTACTCTCAATCATGAAACTTAATCTCTAATTAAACTTATTATTATCATCACATAAACCATACATTAAAAAACAATGTAAAAAGGTTACCACATTCATTCATAGATAATTATAAAGAAATAGTGTCTCTTTGAGCATTGCATGTAAGCATAAATTATTGTATCATTATTCAAATGAATATCATTTTAATAATCATGTCATGAAAATATAAATACAACATCCATAACTAGATCAATAAAGCATCAATTACAAGATCACGAGATAAAGATACACAATGCAACATATATCCTGGGAACCCTCATGGGGAATAAACCTAGCCTCAAAAATACTCCTCATATTTCATAATTTCATTTTTCACAACTATAATTATATAAAAAAGTCCTATAGATCCTTTTTCCAAATCATCTATAATTACAATGATATAAAAATATCCCATGGTTCCTATTTCCACCCATAAATACAAATGAAACACATAAGAATATCATAAATCTTATATCCAAAATTATGAAATGTTAATTGGATTCATATTATAATTTCAAAGAGGGGAACCTCATAGTTCCCTCAAGAATGAATCTCTTATTCATTCTTCAATATTAAAAGTCATTTTATCAACTTATATATTACAAGAAGGGACCCCATAATCCCTTCAAGAATGGAACTCCACTTCCATTCTTCCTTCCATTCAATAAATTTTTCACATAACAAAATTAATAAAGAGTGGACCCCCTTTCCATTACTCTAATAATGATGGTAAGGAATTAGGTCAACTCATGACATTTATGTAGTTACTTATTAAATGCATCTAACTAAAAGCTTAGCTTAAAGCAATGTATACATTTCCACATTTGATTGCATTCACACATCAAACAATCACCATAATGTAATTGTGTATAATACAATCAAACCATCAAGGGAAGGGAAACCCCATAATTTCCCCTAGGTATGAAATCCACTTTCATCCTACTATATTATATCATTTTTCCACAAAAGGATCCTCCCTTGAACAAATTAATTTTATTTATAAATACATATAATGTATCTCCTCATTTTCTTATAACATACAATAAACATTTATCAAAATGTAATTGTATTTAATACAATCTAATCATAAAGGGAAGGAAACCCCGTAATTTCCCTTAGGTATGAATTCCACATTCATCCTAATATTTTTATATCTCTTTTTCCACAAAAAGATACTCCCTTGATTAAAATATATTTAAAAATGCATCTAATCTAATTGATTTACAAGCATGAAGGAATCCTATAATTCCTTCCATGAAAGGTCTTCCCACCCATTCTTTCTTAATTTAAATTAGAGGATGCATTTGAATATTAATCTTCCAAACATAAGATTCTTATTCATTTTCACTATATAAATTTAAGCACAATAATCCTTTAAATTTTCCCTTCAAAATAAAAGGATTTATCATTCAATTTTCAAAACCCATTTCTAATATATGTAACATCCAAATTTTCTCCATGAAAATTACTTCTAGATACATTCAGTTATACCATCAAATCCTTATCCAGGTGTTGTAGGTGAGTTGGAGAGGAGAGGGCAATCCTCCAAGGGAGGTCCCAGGTTCAAATCTTCACCCTACCAAAAAGCTAAATTGCGTATCCAAAATCCAATTGATAATGTTGGTGTGGGCAGGGTCAGGTGCGACTCTCGGGTGACTTTTACGATGTAGATCCCCCTGTTCGTGGTATATTAGACCAAGGCAGCCCCGCAAGGGGTTTTTCGCTTTAAAAAAATAAAAATAAAAATACCATCAAATCCTTTACAAAGGTATTTTGATTAGATCGCAAATGCTTCACAAATTGCTATCAAATATTCCCCAAAATTTGATCCAAGGATGTATCCAATCATTTCACAAATTGGTATAAAAAATTTCCAAAATTTGATCCAAGGATACATTCAATTATTTCACAAATTGGTATCAAATTGTCCCAAATTTTGATCCAAGAGTACATTCAATTGTTTTACAAATTGCTCATAAATTGCTATCAAATTTTCCCAGGATTTGACCCAAGTTCAAATACAATTCTTCCTCGAAATTGTTATATAATATTATCAAATTTACCATGAAATTGGACTATAAGATTGCATGTCAAAAATACTATTTATCTGGTAGGTCTTAGAGCTCAGATTTCCTCCAGGGCTAAATAAAATTTGGCAAAATAAAAGGTTTAATGATATCTCTAGATGATTAAGGTCTATTTTACACCAAAACAATGGTTTGAAGGTCCAATCACAAATTGGTATCAAATTTTTCCAAAATTTGATCGAGGAATACATTCAATTGTTTCACAAAATGCTATCAAACTTTCCCCAATATTTGATCTAAGTTCAAATACAATTCCTTCCCAAAATTGTTCTATAATATTATCAATTTTAACTTAAAATTGGACTATAAGGTTGCATGCCAAAGATACTATTTATTTGGTAGGTCTTAGAGCTAAGATAACCTCTAGGGCTAAAGAAAATTTGGTAAAATAAAAGGTTTAATGATATCTTCAAATGATTAAGGTCTATTTTACACCAAAACAATGGTTTGAAGGTCCAATCAGTTTCCAACCAATTAAGGCTAAAGAAAATTTGGCAAAATAAAAGGTTTAAAAATATCTCCAAATGATTAAGGTTTGTTTTACACCAAAACAATAATTTGAATGCCCAATCGGTTTCCAACCAATCAAGGCTAAAGAAAATTTGGCAGAATAAAATGTTTAATGATACCTTCAATTTATTAATGTTTGTTTTACACCAAAACAATGGTTTGAAGGTCCAATCGGTTTCTAACCAATCAAAAAAATGGTTTGAATGTCCAATCGGTTTCCAACCAATCAGCCTCCAAATGAATAAGGATAGTTTTACACCAAAACAATGGTTTGAAGGTCCAATTGATTTCCAACCAATCAACACAATTGTTTGAAAGATCCAATCAGTTTCGAACCAATCAACCTCCTTAGATTAAGTCAGAGAGTCATTAAATCATACCTCAGTCGGTCAACCTCAACAAGATCAATTCAAACCTCAAAATAATGGTTTGAAAGGTCCTATCGGTTTCCAACCAATCATCCTCCCCAACTTAAGTTAGAAAATCAAACCTCAATCGGTCAACCTTGACAAGATCAATTCAAACCTCATTCGATCAAAGCAAACCTCCACCAATGCCTAGCAAGCGACACCTTAGTCTCTGTGACTAGGCTAGCATGCCCACCACCATGTGGTCATCTCAATAGGGGTGACTTTCCCTGAACAAATCCCCTGATTCTTCCACAGGAGCAATGTTGGACAAATACCACTTCTATATGCATATCAATAGGGGTGACTTCCCCTAAATAAATCCACTAATTCTTCCATAGGAGCAACGTGGGACGAATCCCATTTCTATATGCAAAATATTTTGATTCAATTTATGCCTAATCCGTTGATTCTTTCATAGGAGTAATGTGGGACAAATACCACTTCTATATGCAAAAGCTTTTTGATTCAATTCATGCCTAATCCCCTGATTCTTCCATAGGAGCAATGTGGGACAAATCCCACTTCTATATGCAAAAGGTTTTTGATTCAATTCATGCCTAAACAACAAGGCATGCAACCGATAGTCAACCAGCCAAACCATAATACCACTGATAATCAACCAGCGAAAACCAGCCAAACCAAACATACCAGTTGACAAACATAGGAGTGAACATACCACCAATGAACATAAGAGTGAATGTACCACTTGATGAACATAGGAGTGAACATACCACCGACGAACATAGGAGTGAATGTACCACTTGACGAACATAGGAGTGAACATACCACCGACGAACATAGGAGTGAAGGTACCACTTAACGAACATAGGATTGAACATACAATTATTTCATAGGAGCAATGTGGGAAAAATCCCACTTCTTTATGCAAAAGCTTTCTGATTCAATTCACACCTAAACAATAAGGCATGCAAGCGATAATTAACCAGCCAAACCAAATATACCACCAACAATCAACCAAGCCAAACTAAACATACCACTTGATGAACATAGGAGTGAACATATCACCGATGAAAATAGGAGTGAACATACCACCGATGAACATAGGAGTGAAGGTACCACTTGACGAACATAGGAGTGAACATACCACTGATGAACATAGGAGTGAAGGTACCACTTGGTGAACATAGGAGTGAACATACCACCGACAATCAACCAGCGAAAGCCATCCAAACCAAACATACCACTTGATGAACCTAAGAGTGACGGTACCACTTGACGAACATAGGAATGAAGGAGGGTCCACTATCTTCGTCAAGGAGGGTCCACTATGTTCGTCAAGAAGGGTCCACTATGTTCTTCCATAGGAGAAATGTGGGACAAACCCCACTTCTATATGCAAAATCTTTTTTATTCAATTCACGCTTAAACAACATGGCATGCAACCAACAGTAAACCAACCAAACTAAACATACCACCGACAATCAACCAATGAAAACCAGCCAAACCAAACATACCACTTGACGAAAATAGGAGTGAACATAGAAGTGAAGGTACCACTTGAAGAACATAGGAGTGAACATACCATCGATGAACATATAAGTGAAGGTACCACTTGACAAACATAGGAGTGAACATACGATTCTTTTGCAGGATCAATGTGGGACAAATCCCACTTCTATATGCAAAGGCTTTTTGATTCAATTCATGCCTAAACAACAGGGCATGCAACCGACAATCAACCAACCAAAACAAACATACCACCGATAATCAATCAACAAAAACCAGCCAAACCAAACATACCACTTGACGAACATAGGAGTGAACATACCACCGACGAACATAGGAGTGAAGGTACCACTTGATGAAAATCAAATTGAGCATACCACCGACAAACATAGGAGTGAATGAGGGTCCACTATATTCGTCAAGGAGGGTCCACAGACGGGTCAACGAACATAGGAGTGAACATACCACTAACGAACATAGGAGTGAAGGTACCACTTGACAAACATAGGAGTGAAGGTACCACTTGACAAACATAGGAGTGAACATACCATCGACAATCAAGCAACGAAAACCAACCAAACCAAACATACCATTTGATGAACATAGGAGTGAAGGTACCACTTGATGAACATAGGAGTGAACATACCACCGACAAACATAAGAGTGAAGGTACCACCTGACGAACATAGAAGTGAACATACTACCGCCAATCAACCAACAAAAACCAACCAAACCAAACATACCACTTGACGAAATGAAGGTACCACTTGACAAACATAGGAGTGAAGAAGGGTCCACTATGTTTGTCAAGGAGGATCCACTACAGATCAATGAACATATGAATGGAGAAGGATCCTAGGGTCCACTATGTTCGTGGAAGAGGATTCATAGGAGGAAAGGTACCACTTGACGAACATAAGAGTGAAATAAAGTGCAAGAAAGATCCACTAATAGGTCAACATACTGACAACATGTCCAAAACGCCCCATACCGGGGCGTAGTGACCATTGCTCGGTGGCGACCATGACCATCGAGTGATGGTCATCCATTTAAGGGAGCCTTCTCTCTTATAAAACCCTCATATCTCCCGCAGGAATGAAAAGTCTTCTTAAACGTTCCTACAAACCAGGAAACAGCAATTAGCCAGCTAACACGTGGCAACAGTAGCGGGGACAGCAAGTTATCACATGACGTCATAGACGGTATACCGACAAATTCAAACCAGTCAAAATTATAATCTTTTTATATTTTTAAATTCAAACCAATCAAAATTAAAATTTGAACGGTTGAAAAAAGTTCATCGAAACTAACAAATATCCAGATACCTCGCGTTTGCTACATGAGTCTACTCGTACTTAAATATACAAAGGAGCTCGTATAAATTTTATGGCTTACGAGGCTTTGGCTGATGGTGGATATTTTATCCGCCGGAACTTTCGGGGGGCTGACGCTCAAATGTAGAAAATCTAAACGCTATTTAGTTTGCATACATTTCAGATGTGGAAAAAAATTCTGGACATAAAATCAACTAAAACAGAAAGATTTGGACATTAGTGTGTGGACAATTATAAAAAGTAACTTTTGGTGGTAATGGGTGGATGTGATCCGGTCAGATTCCATTCCTGCCAAACGTGACAGACCTTTAAACGTTTTAAAACAAAAATAAATAAAATGTAATGTCGCACTTCAATATCTGACTTTTAAAATTTTCCATTTTAGTCACAAATAAAATAAATTCCATAAAATGAGATAGTCAATGTACCAGGGCACTAATTCCTTGATTGGTTTAAATTTTTTTGGTACTTTATTAAAGATGAAAGAATGTTATGATTTACTCTATTTCTAAAAAAAAAATTGGTACTTTGTTAAAGATAAAAGAATGTTATCAATTTACTCGATTTCTAAAAAAGTTATAAAAGGATAATAATCATAAAAGATGTTACCATTCCCCTCATTTTTAAAAAAATCAAATTTTTTTCCTTTGATGCATTGTTAAAGATGAAAGAATATTATAATTCCCCTGATATCTAAAAAAATTCATAAAAGGATGTTAACCATAAAACAATGTTACCATTCCCCTAATATCTTAGATGCCCCTGATATCTAATAAAAACCATAAAAAGATGGTACATATCTTTAAAAAAACCATAAAAGATATTAACCATAAAAGGATGTATAAAAGATGTTAATCATAAAAGGATGTTATCTTTAAAAAAAAAAAAAAAAAAATTATAAAAGAAAAATGTTATCATTCCCCTCATATCTTAGATTTTCCTTTAAAAAATCATAAAAAATGTTATCTAAAAAACCATAAAAGGATGTTACCATTCTCTTTAAGTCTTTAAAAACCATAAAAAGATGTTACCATTAGATTCCCCTTTAAAAAATCATAAAAAACTGTTATCTAAAAAACCATAAAAGATGTTACCATTCTCTTTATATCTTTAAAAACCAAAAATCATAAAAAAATGTTATCTAAAAAACTATAAAAGATGTTACCATTCTCTTTATATCTTTAAAAACCATTAGCCTATATCCTTAAAAAAAAAAATGTTACCTAAAAAACCATAAAAGGATGTTACCATTCTCTTTATATTTTTAAAAACCATAAAAAGATGTTACCATTAGATTCCCCTTTAAAAAATCATAAAAAAAATGTTATCTAAAAAACCATAAAAGATGTTACCATTCTCTTTATATCTTTAAAAACCATTAGCCTATATCCTTTAAAAGGATATACCCCTGATATATATTAATTCTTAATGGCACCGGCGACCACCAGGTGGTTCGGTCCTGGACCACCATCTGGTGATTTAAACAGATACAGAGCCATGGTCTATTTATATTTCTCATCAGCCTGAGCATGTCCCATGTGGGACAATGCTCGCGGAAGGTTTCTGAGAAGCGTTCCGCCAAAGTGGAGCCGAGCGCGATCCAGCGCTTCGGCCGCTCAGGGGCCAGCTTCCTGAGGCCTGAAACCTCACAGGGAAGCTCCCAGCATCTTTTTAAGGACCTGAAACACCGCATAGGGGGGAAACTCAACGCATAGCATTTGCCATGAGGGTTTCACAGTCCGGTCTAGCAAGCAATTCTATGCATCACAGGAGGATTCTTCACAGACGACTGTAACAGGGGCTTCAAGCACGAATCAGGTGGAATAAAAGGTGATTTACTTAAAGGTAGACATCTAACACTGAACGTCTATCACTAAATTTGGGTGGATTATAAGTATCTCAATCCATTGCTATTCGCCATTGCTAACAGCAAGATCTAAGGGCAGTGGGATTACACCACGCAGTAGGCAAATTCTAAGATCAAAAGTATGCTTAAACAGAGGCTAATTTTATTGTCACCCGAGACGAAAAATCCAAGGAACAGTTTGAAAATGTTTGATAATGAATTTCATAGGTGATTATAGTTGGTAACTCGATTCGGCGTGTGCGCCTCATGGAAAAAAAGCAAAAGGGGTCGAGCATGCTTTCTAAACAAAAGTTACACCCCAAAGCAGCCGTCTACTCCCTGACATAATCCAGCAGACTTCATCACCGAAGCAGGCAAGGGAATCATGGCGAAAAGGAGCATAAATTAAATGAGTTCTAGTCTCCAAGCTGCGAAACTCAGTCGAGCCGCAAGATGAAAACAGCAACATAGAAGATCATATGCTAACCAAAGCATGATTCTATTTATGCTATGTTCATTCGTAAACAAGGAGAGATCTAACCTGATTCAACTCCTTCGAAATAGCCTTCTCCTAGTTTTCTTCCACCATTCTCCAAAGTCCACCTCTTCGTGCCTCCCCCAAAGATGCCCTCCATCTCTTCTCCATAGAAATATAAAAAGATCCCCTTTTTATTATTTTATTATATACTTTTGTCATGTTTTTAGCTTGGAAAGTCCAAACCAAGTTATACCACCTAATCTCTTTGGATCTTACTCCCTTACCCTTGGTTTAGAATGCATTAGATCAGATTCTCTTACCTAACTGATACTTTAATTCAACCACTAAAGATTTCAATATTCCTCCTTAGAGGTCTTTGTCAACAAAATCACACTCAATTTCTTATTTGCAAACATGTACTAAATAATTAAATAACCAAATTAAAGCTAATCACAATTACACAAATTTGTAATTAAATCATCGTTAAGGCCATTATGAACCTTCATTCTTTTTTTCTTCTTTCTTGTCCTAAGTGGTGACTCCCTCGTCCACTCTATTTGAAGGATACCTGCTCCTGCAACCATATAGACTATTAGCAATACCATGTTCTTAAACAAACCGATCATATTTTACAAATAATAAATAATCTATCTGCAAAACAACATATCAATTCATATCAATTCATATGAAAATTTTTGCCAAGGGACGTTTGGGAGGGTTGTGATAGTTGAACAGTGACAAACTCAATCTAAATAGTTTAGCACTAGTGGAGGAAACAATCTATTTAGATTTAAAGTGTTCTCAAGGAATGAAAACCTCGTTACTAAGGGGAATGAGTAATAAATAATTAATTAAATAAGTAGTTGTCATACCTAATATTAAAATTTTACGTAGTGAAATCATTTCTTTTCAATAGAAAATGAAGGGTTGAGGAATGTGATCTAATCTTGTTGGGGTGAAAACTTTGTGCTTGACACTGAATTTTAACCTTTTTAGAAATATTTGGAATGTTTATAGGAGGAACAAGAAGTTTACAGAGGAACACTATCTTAGATACAATCCCCATCAACTACATAAAATACTCTAAAGCCCCAAAAGTACAAATAATAATTTAATAAAGTAGTATATTTTTAAGATATTCATGGCCAAAATACATTTGTAGCCATGTTAAAACATAACTAAAGGATAAAATAAAAAAAGTAAAAGTCAGGTATGTAATGTTTTATTTAGCATGCATATTGAAACTCATAGAATATGAAACACCACATTCAATACAAGTGGTCTTCCATATTGAATACAGTGTATTTCCAACCCACCAAATAGTCTTCTCCTAGTCACCTTCTACCATTCTCCCAAGTCCACCTCCTTGTGCCTCCCCCCAAGTTGTCCTCCATATCTTATTCATAGAAATATAAAAATATCCCCCTTTTTATTATTTTATTATATACTTTTTTCATGTTTTGACCTTCTTTTTCTTCATCAGTATAGGTAAAGTCCAAACCAAGTTATGCCATCTAATCTCTTTGGATCTTAATTATTTACCCTTGGTTTAGAATGCATTAGATCAAAATCTCTTACCTATTCGATACTTTAATTCAACCACCAATGATTCCAATCCTCCTCCCTAGAGGTCTTTGTCAACAAAACCCCACTCAATTTCTTATTTGCAAACATGTGCTAAATAATTAAATGACCAAATTAAAGCTAATAACAATTATATAAACTTGTAATTAAATCATCATTAATACCATTATAGATCTTCGTCCATTTTTCCTTCTTTATCATCCTCAGTGATGACTCCCTTATCCACTCTATCCAAAGGATACTTGCTCCTACAACCATGCAAACTATTAGCAATACTATATTCCTAAAAAAACCAATCATATATTGCAAATAATCAACAATATATCTTCAAAATAACATATCAATTCATATGAAAAATCTTGCTAAGGAAGGGTTGTGACAATTGAGCAATAACAAACTCAATCTAGATAGTTTAGCACTAGTGGAGGAAATAATCTGTTTAGTTTTAAAGAGTTCTCAAGGAACGAAAACCTGGTTACTAAGGGGAATGAATAATAATTAATTAATTAAATAATTAATTAATTAAAATATATTCGATAGTTTAAAGAGTTCTACACTAGTACAAAGAAATTACCTCTACATTTGCTCCAATTTCTCAGCCATATTTGCTAGGATTTTAAATAAAGACATCATGAAAATGAGAAGGTTACTCTCAATAGTTATAATTTCTATGCTTGAGAAAGGAAAGAGCCTTTCCATCCTACAATATTTCTATTGAATATCTCAAGAACTAAATTCTAGTGCTCTCCTTTCATTCTACCTACAAAAAGGGGCATTCCCAAATATTGTCCACTCTACAACCAAAATTTATTGTAATTTTATCTTGTCTAAGTTGGTGAGTGTTAACAAAGAACAACCTACTTTTCAAAGAAGTTTTGTTTGACCAAAATTTGTTTCGTATATTTTGAGAATTTGCCTAATATTCTCAACTTCCACAACTAATGACTTTGATAATATTATGGCATCATAAATGGACTTTTGATGAGTAATTATAATTGAAGATGATACTGGTCAAATTCCTTTACTCAAGGTTGCATCTTTTGTTGTAGTTAAAATCCTTCCTAGAGCCTCAAACACTATTATGAATAGATAAATCAATATAGTCTCACCTTGTCTCAACCCTCTTTTACCTAGAAAGAAACCTACCAGTTCTCCATTTAGTGTCATTGAATACCAAGGAGTGGAGATGCAAACCATGATCCAAAACCTCCAATTTGCCCCAAAACCAAAAAATTGTAACACTTAATCCAAAAAATCCCAAGAGACTCTAACATAAGCTTTATTATTATCTAGCTTCAATAACATGCTTTTTAATCCTCTCATGCTCATAGAGTGTAGAGCCTCGTGAACAGTGTTTATCCCATCCAATATTTGTCTTTGTTTAACAAAACAACTATGTTAGGGGAATATAATCTTAGGAAATATACTCTTTAGTATATTGGCTAGAACCTTTGTCAAAATATTATAAATGGAATTATGCAAGTTGATTGGGCAAAAATATTTTAGCATGTCTGCTCCTTGCTTTTTCGAAATAAACACTAGGAATGTAGAATTTCATTCCTTGAGAATTTTAATTTTCTTGCTAAAATTCCAACAAAACCTCTAACATATCATTCTTAATAATATCTCAATAAGTCTAAAAGAAAGTGTTTGGGAAACCATACAGGCATGTGGCTTTATCCTTTTGTATGCTAAAAACTACCCTACGCACCTCCTCATCTGAGAAAGGACTATCCAAAAAATATTTATTTCACTATTCATAACTTGGGGAATATTCTTCAATAATTTGTTTATTGATTCAACATTTGTTACATCTTCCACACCGAGAAGATTTAAAAAACAATTTGCTTCCTTTTTTATATCCTCTTTCTCTTTTATTTCCTTACCCTACTTTATCTTCAACATTCTTATTCTAGTATATGCCCTATGTCTAATAGTTATGAGATAAACAAATCAAGTGTTGCAATCTCATTTGAGCCATAAAGCCCTAGATTTCTATCTCCAATGGACTTCTTCTTGGGCTAATAAAGTTTGGAGATTAGATGAAAGTGCCTTTTCTTTTCTATCTAGTTCCTCTGTGTACCCCCAATTCTAAATTTGCTCTTCCACCTCTTCCAAGCTAGCATTTAGATTATTTTTTCTCTCTTTTAAATGACCAAAAACCTCCTTGTTCCAAACCTTTACATTTTTCTTAATAGTTTTTAGCTTTTGAGAGACTTGGAACATTTTGGATCCCCTAATATGAATGTTCCACCATTCAAAAATATTCTGAGTTAAAGAAGGATTGAAAATCCATATCAATTCAAATCTAAAGGTATTACCTTAACTATTCTCTCCTCCAACACTTCCAAAAGTAGTTATGAATTATTAGAGATAATTTTTGAGAGGGATTTAAGAGAATAGTTATCATAGTTATTTAACCAAGACTAGGATGGTAATACTCTATTTAATCTAATTTGAATGTGGTTGCTTCCTAACCTTCTATTAGACCAGGTGCATTTAGTCCCTTTTAGATCCAAATCCATCAATTCACATTTAGAGATAAAATCATTAAACTTAGAATAACCCAAACTACCTCCCTTCTTATCTCTAGGATACAAGGGTGTGTTAAAATCCCCATAAACTATTCATGGACAAGGTTGCAGAAAGAATCGATCTTCCTAAAGCTTCAGCCATCAAAATTAAAATATATGGAGACAAGGGATCGCCATGCCTAATACCTCTTTGACCCCAAAAAAAACACTTGATATCCCATTGATGATGATAGAAGACTTTACAGAGGAAATACAAACTCTAATCCACTTCCTCCATAGATCCCGAAAGCTAAATGTTTTCAACACCTTGTCAAGGAACTCCCAAGAGACCCTGACATAAGCCTTTTGCATATAAATTTTAAGAAGCATTCCAACCAACTTGCTTTTGGACATAAAATGTAAAGTCTAATGAACTTTAATGATCCCATCCACAATCTTCCTACCATGAACAAAACCAACTTGAAGAGGAGAAATCAAGATGGGATGAAGCCTTTTCAACCTATTAGCAAGTGTCTTAGTAAGAAATTTATATAGGGTATTGCATAAGCTAATAGGTCTAAAATCCTTTAGAGAAGAGGTACCATGTTTCTTTAAAACTAAAACAATAAAGGTAGTGTATCGCTCCAAATTTTTCACACCCTTACCTTCAGGCTATAGGATCCGTGTCCAGAAGGGGGATGTGAAAAGGATGGGACAATACCTTGGACTGAGAGGCCCTTTGAAGGTCCCGCCTCTTGGGGGAGGTGTATAAGGGTGAATTTTCGACGGATGGTGGGTTCACCAGGAAACTTTTGAATGGCAATTTCCATGCCTAGGTTGATAGTGTGTTTGATGTGTTCATTTTTATGCTTGATCATTCAATTCCTAGGTTTTGCCGATATGAATCTAAACTATTCTATATGCCAATGCAAATTTCAATGAATACAAAAAATAGAAATAGATGCAAATTATAGAGAATATGCTAACCAGAAGAATTCATACTTGATTCTAGATGTATGATGGAGATTCTGAGTCTTGTAGCAGTTCAGATCATCTCAGTTTGTACGTAATCATCCCAGATCACAGGAGGTCGTCTGAAATCAGATAGGATCATTTGAAATCTGACGAATTCGTTAGACAAATCCATCAAAAACCTACAATCATAAAAATAGACACAAAATACCAAATATGCAGATGCAGAAGCAAGGGATAATGATAGAAATAACAACAAACTTGCCTAAATAATAGTGTCTAATAACAAATGAGGAAATGCAATGAATTTAACAATTGATTTTACCTTTATCATGCAATTATGCTAAATGAGGTGAACTCCAAGATGCATAAAACATAGTAACTTAAAACAATGCAGAGATATATTATGAAAAATGCAGCAAAACTTAAGAAAATGTGAACTCTAAACTCGGACTACCCCCAATATGGACTACAGTTAGGATCACCTCCAATCGTACGAAATCGTCCGCAATCGTCCGAGATCATCTGCGACGATCCAAGCTAGCCTCGACTGAAAATAGTAGAATTCCTGCAATAAAAACAATGCAAAATACCAAATGCAAGAAATAATACGAAGGAATAAAGAGCTAACTCTGCAATGAAATCCTATCAACAAAGGGGTTGGGAGTTCAGGGAGAATCATCAAGAATTAGGCAAGGAGGCGGGGGATAAACTAGAAAAATCCTAGTTTATATAGGATTAAAAAGAGGTTTGGGAGGTTGGGGATCATCCCAATCTGGGAGATCTCCAACAGGGAAATCTCCAACTATGCAGACACGCTTCTGCCCGAGTTGGAGAGGCTATTGAAACAGAAGCTAATTATGAAAATTTGATTTTGGGATGAAATCGTTTGGACGTTCTATTCCAGACAAATTCGTCATATCGGGGATGATTTCATCTAATCTTCGAGGATATCATACAACGGTCAAAACAAATCCTAAAAATGGCACAAAAAATGGGGAAAGCGGGTAAAAGGCGGTTTAACGGGCAGTTTGTGGTTGAAATTCAAATTTTAATATTTTATCTTTTTACTAAGGTTTTAACCATGCCAATTTTAGGGTGCTACATTTTGCCCCCTCTTTAGCGAATTTTTCGAAGAAAATGCGTTAAAGACGAGTTTTTCCTGTTTTACGAGAAAGCAAAAATATACTCAATTTTTTAGACGACGATTCTTGGTCGAATTGTACGAATGTTGACTATAGTGCCCCCTCCGTTTTTTTACCCAAATCGAACGTTTGAGGTAAAAATGCAAAAAGGCAAAAATTAAAAATGCTAATTTTTAAATAAATTAAGAAAAATAGGGAAAACCCTAATTCATTTGTACTATTCACTTTTACTGTTCCAAAGTTCTACAGAAAAAGAAAAATGTGGAGACAGCGCACAGAGCGACAGAGGTCCGACGTGGGCTACGGGTAAGGATATAATCCTAATAGATTAGGTTTAATGTAACTTTGTACAATTATTTTGATTTAAATTTGATTGTTTGGGGCATTGTGGTCATTTTTAGGCCGTCGACATCATCGAGACAAAATCGTCTCGATTTCGTCAAAATCATCCCTAGATCATCGATTTCGTCTGACGATGAAATCGACGAATTAGGGGTGATTTCGTCCAACAAGGGGCGATTCCCAAGTTGTGAAATCGAAGACAATTTCGTCCTCACAAAGGATGATTTTGCCCAATGTGGGACGATATCATCCAATGGTGGACAATATAATTTTAAACTTGATTTTAAGTTGTTTAATTTGCATGCTTGAGTTATTAATGATTTTGTTGTTTTATTGTTTATTTTGTAGAAGGGATTACTAAAGAGCCAAGAATGGAAATATGGCGGGCTAAGGGATGACATAGCCATGCTTGACCAAGCAGAGCATGATCGACTTGGACTGGTCAGCCTACAACATGTGGCAGAGATGCCACAAGTATCAACTGACATAGGGCTACTAACAGCCCTAGCAGAGAGGTGGTATCCGGGGTCATCCTGCTTTTGATTATCGATAAGGGAGATGGCTCCCACTCTAGAGGACATATGAAGGATCATGAGGATCCCCATACAAGGATGGCTAATGACGCCTACAGCCAATTAGGGCCAGGCGATGATGAGACTGACTGGAGACCCAAGCTAAGCCCTGGAGAAGGGCGGAGTGAACATCAAGTCACTACGAAAGATGCCTGGGGCATCTAGGCTGACACGAGTTTTGGTAGGGGTTGTCGGTGGCTTACTGTTGTACCACCAGAGCGGATGCAGACTATCGTGGGTGCTCTTAGACATAGTCTGCGACATGAGAGACCATGGGTATATATTTGCATGGGGGATCTTTGTACTCTGCCGCTTGTATAGGATCCTCCATGGGGTCGTATACAAGGGAGGTCAATGTCTGGTCTTGACATCATTATTGTAGGTTTGATGCTGGGAGCACATTGTTGTGCGGAGGCCGATAGGGCTTCCATTGACAGGTGTTGACCAGGAGAGACCCCAGGTTTTCTACTGGTGTTTACAGAGGGGTTCACAATGACGGATAGATCTGTTGATGTCTCGAAGGTTGCTAGACGACCTCATCCTAGACCAGATCACCTAGAGGCCATGGCAAGAGCACCTCGAGTGGGCAGAGGATGGGCAGGAGCTGGTTCGCATCAGGTGAGTCTGCTAGCTGAGGACAGAGCGAGGAGAGGTAGAGCTCCACCGCTACCATCGAGTACTACGATAGTTCAGTCTACAATAGGGGATCCCTTCTCTCAAGGATTACGAGTACTCTTGGACTGTTCAAGATAGTACTACACTAAGCGAGGCTCCAGATATGTAGCGATTTTGGATTCAGGACACAGACGATGCCCCCATCCAACCAGTGGATGGTAATTATGTCGAGGTTTCTGATGGCTATGACGCCTAGTATGCAGGAATCCGCCCTCCTCGGATGATGAGGGTGCAAGGTCTAGTGCACGTTGCGGTGTACCAGATGGGGAGGCAACGATAGGCTGCTATTGAGGCAATGTGGGGTCACGGAGGGAGAGAGCAGCAACGGATCTCATAGGAGAGACACCAGAGGATGGCATAGGCTCCATAGAGGCCACAGGAGATAGGGCGGAGGGAGGAGATACTCCCTTCGTAGCATGGGGAGAGACCACCATCGCTCGATAAGGGCAAGGGTGTGGATGCAGGGGAGAGCAATGAGACAGTGACTCTCCAAGCTGAGGTTGCTCAGCTCTGAGCTTAGGTGTAGACACTACAGGATGAGGCTACATGGCTCAGAGCTCAAGGCGGAGGAGTGAGCAAGGATGATCTATCATGGTCTTTTTCTCAGACCGCATTCTACTAGGGGTTATACTATCACATGGTTCCAGAGAACCAAAAGGTACCACTGCCAGCCCCTATTGCAGAGCCGATCATGATGGGATCGACGAGGACATCCTCACGTTCGATGAAGAGGACCTGAGATACAGCCCGGACCTCTATGGGACCACCTCCTTCACGTCAAGGTGGGGGAGGAGATGAGGCTGAGAGCTCGAGGGCTTCTCAATGCTAGGTGTCTATGGACTAAAAATTTTGTAGAGATTGTTGAGCGGATTGAGTATGCTAGGGTATAGATTGTGGCATACCAATCCAGTTTTGATATGATGTATATAATTTTTGGACATATATATATATGACCTTGTTTTTGATGATATGACTTGTTCATATGTTTTTATGATGCTTTAATGTTTGAATTGTTTGCTTATTGGATTGAGGATTCATATAATTATGTCGTTTTGAAATATTATAATTTTGATGTCATGCTGTAAGATTTTAAATGAAATAATTTGATGTAAACAATTGGTGGTTGTGGTGTGATTTGATAAAAAAAAAATGGACTTCTAACAATAATTTCAAAGGACATTTTCATTGTTATATACCATTTCATGGAGTCACCGCTCACTCGATCGTCAAGCTAATCCCAGTATAGAAATATTGTTAAAAGTAAAAGAGTGCTTAAGAGACTGTCTTAAGACTTTGTGTTGTAATGATGGAGATAATGATGGTTTGATGATTTGTTTTCAGATTTTCATAAAAATAGTATGCATGAGATATGAAAAGAAATATAATTTTGCTAGGCATAAATTCCTAAGTGTGATAAAATTGTGAACAATTCCTTAGAACTTATACCATGGTTGAAAAATTGAACTTAAACATAATGACATGAAATAGAATAGGTTTTCGTGCGTTTGTAAAGCATAATTGTGTAACATAATGATGCAAGTCACATGTTTTGATGAATTTTGTTTTAAAATACATGGAAAAGAAAATTAGAACGATGGTTTGCGCTGGGCATAGAATTATAGGTATAGACTTATACCATCATCGCGAAATCCAAAGAAGAAAATAGATTGTTGGTTTTATTGCAAGATGCATTTTTGACTTTTGATAAACAGAAAGATAATAATATGAAAATTTTGTTTGAATATATATATATATATATATATATATATATATATATATATATATATATATATATATATATATATATATATATTTAATATTTTGTGAGAAGATGTATGTAATTGCTTTTATACAAAACAAGAATTCTAAAAAAGGATAAAATTATTCCGAAAAGAGTTACAGAAATAACCTTTTTCTTTTTCTTTGTTTCTTGAACCTTTCTTTTCTTCCTATGCTAGGGATACTTGCTTGGATTAGTTGTAGCTCAAGGGATTTTTATTTTGGATAGCGATGAGCTTGTCCTTTTGTCAATTCTCAAATATTCTAGACCATGTGCATGATAGGATAGCAGGGGAAACTTTTCGCTCAAGAAACCATTTCTACTATGTAGCATCATATCGAATGTGCAAATGAAATCATTTTAATGTGAAGAGATATACTTGGTTCAAGTAAATAACAAAATCAGTTCTCTATGCTCAAAACTTTATTTAATGCCAATGTGGACTTTGTTATAAGAGAGATGAATAATCAAAACAAATAAAATAAAGAGATTTATTCATGTGAATTTGAAAGTGCGGGATTCCAAATAAATACTAATTTATCCAAAATAACTGAAAATATAACTGCAATACTTCACAAATTGAGAGGTACAAAGATAAAAGACGGTTTTGAAGATTTTTATGATTTGGATGTTTTTGGTGTTTTTATATTTTAAGTTTATGAATTGAAAGAAATACAAGATGGTGGTTTTTTGAAGTGTTTTAAACAAATATATACAATGATGAAATGACCAATTTTTACGCATAGTAATGTTTAAGATGCATAATGTTCATAATTTCTTTAATTTCTTTACCATCTAAGGTAGATAATTTGTATGCTCCTGATCCAAATTTAGCAGTGATGACATATGGTCCAAGCCAGTTGGGCTCAAATTTACCTTTAAGGTTTGTAGTTGCATTAATATTTTTTTATTTTCTTTTAAGACAAGGTCACCGATCTTAAAGGATCGAGGATGAACTTTCTTAAGATATGCTCTCTTAAGCTTGTTTTTGTAAGCGCGAAGATGCTCCAAAGCATTAATGCGCTTTTCATCTAGAAGTTCTAGCAGACTAAATCGGCCAACACAATATTCATCCCCTACTTCAGTATCTTGAAGTAGTAGAGCTAAAGAAGGAACTTCTAATTCAAATGGAAAAATGGCTTCAGCACCATAAACCAAGACAAAAGGTGAAGTTCCAGTGGGGGTTCGAACACTAGTTCGATAGGCCCACAAAGAAAGATATAACTAAATGTGCCAGTCTCGACCGATTTTATTGACCAATTTTTTGAGAATTTTGATTAAGTTTTTATTAGATGCTTCTTCTTGACCATTACCTTGAGGATAATAGGGAGTGGACCAACGATGTTGAATTTTATATTTTTGACATAATTTCTTGACATCTTTATTTTTGAAACAAGTTCCATTATCAGAAATGAGATTGGCGAGAATTCCAAACCTACAAATAATTTGATTAAAAACAAACTTGGAAACTTGTGTTCCAATGCAAGAAGCTAATGGCATAGCTTCAACCCACTTTGTGAAATACTCAATGGCAGTTATGATGAATTTGTGTCCATCAGATGACACAAGGTTGATTTTTCCAATGATGTCTAGGCCCCATTTTGAAAAGGGCCAAGGAGATGAAATAACTTGCAACTCTTGTGCAGGTGCATGGAGAAGGTCAACGTGTTTATGGAACTTTTTGCAATGTCACACATAATTATGTGCATCAGTTTCCATGGTAGGCCAAAAATATCCTATCCGAAGGAGTTGCTTAGCAATGGCGCTACCACTAAAATGTCCCCCACAAGATCCATTATGGGCTTCATTCAAAGCTGATATGGATTCTTCTAAATTCAAACATCTCAATAAGATGCCTTCAAAATATCTCCTGTACAAGGTATTACCAATAATCACAAAGCGACTTGCTTGTCTACATAATAACCTATGCTGGTTGTTAGTGCAACCATCAGGGAAGGTTCATTTTTGCAAAAAATTAAATATATCAGTATACCATGGTTCAGGAGTTGTTTCGTTGATGAGAAACACATCCAAAGGTTCTAAACATGATTTTATTGAAGCGGATTCCTGGAGTCGACGAATAATGATGGTAGCATATTCATCGTCTAACTCCAAGGGTAAAAGAGATGCAACTGCAACCATAGCGTCAGCCGCACAATTGCTAGTTTGAGGAATAGCTTCCAAAGTAACTTCATCAAACAAGGATAATAACTACAAAACATATGCTTTATATGGGCATAATTTATCATCTTTGGTTTGATAAACATCATTGATTTGATTTATGACAAGTTGGGAGTCATTGAAAACTAACAAATTTTTAATTTTTAGTGCCAAAGTTGCTCATAATCCAAGGATTAGACCCTCATATTCAGCAGTATTATTAGTGCAAGCAAACGTTAGTTTAAAGGACAGAGGAATAAGATGTTTTTGTGGAGATATTAAAATAATACCCACACCAGTCCCACTCATGCATCGGGCTCCGTCAAAGTATAGGGACCATTGCTCTGAATGGTCTACCTCTAGTTTAAGGCATTCATCAAGAAACTCAATGATGAGGGGATGGGTAGATTTTAAAGGTGCAACAGCTAACTGATCTGCTATGATTTGACCTTTAACAGACTTTTGTCCTATGAAGGTGAGTTCAAATTCATTGAGCACAAGAACCCACTTGGCTGTGCGACCAGATAAATACGGTCGACTCATGATATATCGCAAAGGGTTGAATTTGGCAATAACATACGTTTTTTGACTAACCATATAATGTCATAGTTTCTATGTAGAAAATACGACTGCTAGACATAATTTCTCTAATATGGTATAACGAGTTTCATAACTAATGAGGGTTCTGGTAATGTAATAATTAGCACGTTCTTTATTCTCATCATCAAGTTGAGCTAACATAGCTCCTAAGGCAAAATCAGAAGCAGAAATGTACAAGATAAAAGGACGCTCATATCTATGTGGGGAAAGCACTGGAGGTTTGAGGAGATATTGCTTAAGGAGTTCAAATGCTTCTTGGCATTCGTCGTTGCAATGAAAAGAGACATATTTCTTAAGAAGCTTAAGAAAGGGTCCGGTTTTTCCTACCAACTTGTCGATGAAGCGGCGAATAGCTCAAAGCTTACCTTGTAAACTTTGTAATTCTGATATATTTTTGGGTGCGGGCATATCTGTGATAGCCACGATCTTGAGAGGGTCAATTTCAATGCCACATAAATAAACTATAACCCCTAATAATTTATCGAACTTAACTTCGAATATGCATTTAGCAGGATTTAGTCGGATAAGATATTCCCTTAACCGATCAAATACTTTCCTTAAGTCATTTAAATGATCATCTTCTTTGATGGAATGAGCTATGATATCATCTACATAATCATGTAGGATATCATGCATCATTTCATGAAAAATATAAGTCATAGCTCGTTGATAGGTTGCACCTGCATTCTTTAATCCAAATGGCATCACTTTCCAACAAAAAAATCCCCAAGGGGTAATAAAGGTTGTTTTGGCCTGATCTCCAGGAGCTATCCTGATTTGATTATAACCAAAAAATCCATCCATTAAGGATATCATTCCACTTCCAGCAGTAAATTCAATGATCTGATCCATGTTGGGAACTAGAAAATCATCTTTAGGGCATGCAACATTAATGTCTCTGAAATCAGTGCAAACCCTAAATTTAGTGGCTTCTTTCTTAGTTACTGGAACTACATTTGAGATCCATTCAGCATAGTCAATGGCTTGTATAAAAATGACTTTCAACAGTTTTTCTAGTTCTCCTTTGACTAGTAAGGCCACTTTGGGATGCATTTTTCTAAGTTTCTGTTTAACAAGATTAGCATCTGGGTGGACTCCTAGATGATGCATGACTACAGAAGGGTCCAGACCTAGCATGTCTTCATATGTCCAAGCAAAGACATCTTCATAGTCTTTAAGAAATGAAATGTATTCATCTTGTTTTTCTTGACTTAATTCTGATCCAATATTGATTATGTGAGGGTTATGTTCGGTTCCAATGTTAATTTTTATAACGTTTTCAACTTCCATATGTAAATCTCTCTCAAAATTAGGTGGGGCGGGTGAAACACCCAATTCTTGTAATTCTTCCAAGGTTAGCTTGGATAATTCATTTTGAGGAGTCGAGGCCTCAAGCTCGGGCTATACTAGGTATAGAACCATCAAAATAAAATTCATTATTTAACAATTCCTCAATGGAAATATCATGAAAGATATCTCCCTCCAACTCGTCGTTGGATTCGGCAATCATTTCAGGATAGGCTATGGATAGCATATTGCAGGTATAAGAATTATTCTTTGGATGTAAAGAATCTTGTTTATCTAGATAATCTTGATAACATACGAGATGGTCATCATCCTCAAATGGAAAGGGCTAACCTTTACTATAAAATAGGCCCACACCACAGCGGGCAGGCCACGGTTCTACCTCGAAAGATTCTTTCATACCATTTTGGAAAGGTCCCAAACCTTTCCCTTTATAGCCTAATTTAAGCATTATGGGTTTAGCTTTAATATATTCATTAGCAAAATAGCATCTAGCATATCCATCACAATGTGTCTTGGTGTTTCGGGGTATTCTTCCCTAATCATATCCTTTATAAATAAAAACACAACTCCCAACTTGGTAGATACTTCCCATAGGATATGGGAGGCCCAAGGTACGAGGAGAGGGTGGGAGTTTATTTAAAAGGAGGGAAGTCTGCATGGTCGTGTTGATCTCTTATGATATAAGAATTTTAGATAAATCGGGTAAGAGCTCATCAGTAAGAGCATAAGAGGTAGAAGGAACATTTCCTTGATCTTCGGATGTGGAAAGAATGCCTGTAGTGGATGTAGATGTCATAGGGATATTGACGGGTGAATCTAAATGTATGGAAGATATAGGAGTAAAATAGGAAGCATTGGGTGTAGGTTTAGGCTCTTTTCGAGGTCCTAATGTGGTTTGTTCAAAAGATGGTTGAGATAAATGTATAGGTGTAGTTGAAAGAGTAGATGATGTTATGAGTGTGTGTTTCACATGTTTGGGCGTATGATAAGAATTAGGATGTGTGGATGACAGGGCGGGGCAAAATTGCACTCCAATAGGTTCTGCCAAAGCACACATATCAAAGGGTCTAGGATCACCATGAATGGTAACCAACTAGTTTTTAAATTTGAATTTAACACACTGATGTAAAGTGGAGGGAACCGCTTGCATCACATTGATCCAAGGGTGATCCAAAAGTATATCGTACGATGCAGGGCAATGTACAATAAACACGGTCGTATCTAGGGTTCTAAGACCAACTTGCAAGGGTATAGTAATGACCACACGTTTCTTGTGTCTCGTCATTGAAGGATTTGATAATCATATCCGTTCTTTTCATATCATCACTCCTAAAGCCAAATATTTGGTAAAAGTCAAAAGTGCATATGTTTAAAGATGAACCATTATCAATCAAGACTCGTTTAACAACTACATCTCCAATTAGGGCAGTAATATATAAGGGGTTATCCTATGTAAACTATGTTGTGGTATATCTCTATCTCGGAAGTCAATACAATCGACTTCTCGAGTGATGATAGTATTGGACATGGCTTCAGGTTGAATATTTTGAGGTACCATCATTTGGCTTAATGTAAGCATTAATTCATCCCTATGAGTAGGAGAAGATCTTAACAAGTCCAAAAGGAAAATTCTGGCTGTAGTAGTGGATAATTGTTCATTAATATTGTAAGGAGGCTTAGGTTGAACATTAGACATATGATTCCCTTTATTGGGTTTTTTCAAAACAAATGGAGCTGATCCATCATTCTGAGTTTGATCCTATTGAGAATTTTGAGCTTGTTGTCTGGTAAAAACTTCGATGGTACCTATAATGTTATATTGAGGACGTTGAATTGGTCTCGGTCTAGCATTTATGGCTTGTTCATTAGAAAGGAACTGATGAGAAGAGGGTCGAGTAGTAACTCTTCTAGGAAATGGTTCTTCCGAAACCATATAATCTATGATAGGTTGAATAAGATCTGATTCTTTTTCAGAACTATTCAATTGATTTGAGGTGATGTCTATTTCACTCTCAGTATCTGATTCTACATCACTAAGATCCGGTGTTTGAGTATTATATAGGGGTCTGGACGTAACCATGGATAAAGTTGTGTCAAATATTTGAGGATCATGAACAGATAATTGTTCGCTAATAGTCCCTACATATCGGGTAGGAGGGGGAACATTATGATGTTCGAGTTGATTAGCCACCTATTTATCATGCTTTGGTAAAAGATGTTGAAATATGTCCAATGATTGATTGGCATTCTGATTCTAATATTGGGGAATGTTATTTTGAGTGTTATTAGAAGCATTTTGTTTAGGTTGGAAGGCTTGCACCTCCATCTCATTATTATCAATCAAATCTTGTATTTTATGTTTTAATATTTTGCAAGAGTTGGTAGCGTGTCCAGGTCCTCTATGAAAATCATAATGTAAATCAGCTCTGTATCCGGGTATAGTTGGATCAGGTTCCCGGATAGCTGGTAATTGGATCAAGCCTCATGCTAGTAATTAGGGGAGAATGGTTGATAAAGGTTGATTTAACCTAGTAAATTCTTGGGGTGGTTTATCAGGAGGTTTCAATATGAACTTCTTCATTGTTTTTGTAGTATTAACATTAGAAATGTTTCTACTATCAGTGACTCCGTCACCCACAACTTTTTTATTTTTATACTAATTTCTGGATGTTCTCTTATCATCTTTCTTTTTGAGCTGACCTCTTCTAATGAGAGCATCTTCCACCCTTCGAGCTAAGTCTATAGCTTGATCAAAGGTGGTCAAGGTAGCAGTTGATAATTCATAGGATAGTTGTTCTTGTAAATTATTGATAAAAATATCCAACATCTCCCGATAGGGTAACACAAAGTGTAGTTTTCCTATCAAATGTCTCCATCGAGCTAAGAAGTCAGCAAAACACTCATCTTTGTCTTGTTTTAGGATGTACAAATCTTTAATGGTTACATGCCTTTCGATATAGGCACTAAATTGATGCACAAAAGACTCAGCGATCTCTTCAAAATTTCTCAAAGAATGAGTGGGTAGTTGATAATACCACTCCAATGGCATCCCCCCTAAGCTTTTCGAGAACATTTTTAGTAATAGCAAATCATCATGTGATATGTCATGACATGCTATCCTAAACATACGAAGATGCTCTATGGGATCTTCGGTTCCTTTGTAGATAGGTAGGACAGGCATGGGAAAGCATTTAGGATATGGTTGTGCTACAACTATAGGATCTAGAGGTTGATTACACATCTCTTAGTAATTGTACGAGGGATGATAGGGATCTATTTGGTCCATACGGGAGGTTAACTGTTTCACCATGGCTTCTAGATTGCCAGCTTGCTCACCATATTGGTTTGGTGGCACATGAGTATGGGATTTGTGAGCGTAAGAAGGCGAAACATAAGGATTCGATGCTATGTTACTATTATGCAAATGATTGGTAGAAAGAGTATTATGAAGAAGACTTGTGGTAGCATTATGTTGTATCCCAGATTGTTGGAAATTAACATTTGGTTTTGTTTTAGGCTTTTGTTGATTTGAGGTATATTGATCAATAGTTTTGCGAAATAAAGTAGTGAATGAAGGTTTATTTTGTGTAGGAATAACCCCTGGTTTGGTAATAGGCACTCTAGGTGGTAGGGTAACCTGTTGTTGTTGCATGTTCTGGATTATAGCAACCATGTCCAAATTGGACGGTCCAGCTTGATCACTTTCTTGATCAACAAAGGACAAAGGATTAGTGCATGTGTGATATATATCTTCTAGGGTTTCTTGAGTATCACTAATTTGATCTTTATCCATATGGACTGCTCTATTAAGAGTGCCAATATTATTATTAAGAAATTTCCAAAAATGGTCCATGTTCTCAAAAGTAACAGCTCCGTCTGGAGTTATTTTAGGAGATGAGGATCCTTCCTCTCTATCATTTTCTTTTTGTTCATTTGCGTCCACAAATTCTTCTTCTTGTTGGTTTAAGGTTACTTCTTATTGAATTGGTTCTTCAAGAAGGGCATCTGGTTTATTGGTTTTTCCTAACCAATCTTCTTCCATTTCAATTTGTTTTCCATTCCTGAGTCTAGTCATTGTGTCTAAATTTAGGTTTTAGCAAATATATATTAATATATTTGCAACAGATCTTGGGAGGTATATATTTTAATTGTATACCTACTATAATACTTAAAAGAAAATGTTTTTTTGATTTTTTTTGTTATTTATTTTTTATGATAATTTTATTTTGTTTTTGTTTTTGTTTTTATTAATTTTTTATAAAGGCAATAAACAACACACTAAATACAAGAAATAACAATAATAAAATAATAACTTAGTTTTCTATAAATAGTTTATAGATGTCATTGATAGGATCAAGTTCATCAAGAGTCATAAAATGCTCCTCTTCAAATTGGAAATGGTTTTTTAGGAACTTAATAAAGTGTGCTATAGTGATATTATCTGTTTTTGTTTCTGTTTTGTAAAAATAAATCTCATGGCAATATTCTCGATATAACATAGCTCTGACAACTCTATTCCATATTTTTCTATCTGTAAGAACGACCTCTTGGTCCTCTACATGAGATAGAAATTTATGTACTACAACTGTGTTATCGAGGTATTCCTCAAAGGTATACAACTCAAAAGACACAAGGGCTCTTTTATCTGCTAACCACCTATGGCAAGCTCTCTGAAGTTCATGGTACAAAATCACTTGATCGGGATCCAAGATTCTATCTAGGACAAACCTCTTGATTTTCCTAAGTTCAGTTGCTTTAGATGAAATGAGATCTAATCTCCTATTAAGTTCGTCCCACAAAGGTTGAACCCTATTTTTTTGAGGTATGCTAAGTACAGAATTAATCTCTATAGCTGCTAATTGGTTTTCAACATTGATGGTGACAGCTCGTCTTTTATTATAATCTACCATCTAAATACGACATGCAATATTTGATTCTAAATGCATTTATGTTTTGTTTTTTGGATTGAATTGAATTGTTTTCAAAAGGTTTTTAGTTTTCACGTCGGGTTCACCAAAATGTATCGCTCCAAATTTTTTGCACCCTTACCTTCAGGCTATAGGATCCATGCCCGAAAGGGGGATGTGAAAAGGATGGGACAATACCTCGGACTGAGAGTCCCTTTGAAGGTCCCGCCTCTCAGGGGAGGTGTATAAGGGTGAATTTTCAATGGATGGTGGGTTCACCAGGAAGCTTTTGAATGGCAGTTTCCACGCCTAGGTTGATAGTGTGTTTGATGTGTTCATTTTTATGCTTGATCATTCAATTCCTAGTTTTGGCCGATATGAATCTAAACTATTCTATATGCCAATGCAGATTTCAATGAATACAGAAAATAGAAATAGATGCAAATTATAGAGAATATGCTAACCAGAAGGATTCATACTTGATTCTGAATGTCTGATGGAGATTCTAAGTCTTGTAGCAGTTTAGATTGTCTTAGTTTGTATGTAATCTTCCCAAATCATAGGAGGTCATCTGAAATCAGACGGGATAGTCTGAAATCTGATGAATTCGTCAGACAAATCTGTCATAAACCTGCAATCATAGAAATAGACACAAAATACCAAATATGCAGATGCAAAAGCAAGGGATAATGATAGAAATAACAACAAACTTGCCTAAATAATAGTGTCTAATAACAAATGAGGAAATGTAGTGAATTTAACAATTGATTTTACCTTTATCATGCAATTATGCTAAATGAGGTGAACTCCAAGATGCATAAAACATAGTAACTTAAAACAGTCCAGAGATATATTATGAAAAATGCAGCAAATCTTAAAAAAAATGTGAACTCTAAACTCAGACTGCTCCCAATCTGGACTATAGTCAGGATCACCTCCAATCGTATGAAATCGTTCACAATCGTCTGAGATCATCTGCAATGATCCAAGCTAGCCTTGACTAAAAATAGTAGAATTCCTGCAATAAAAACAATGCAAAATACCAAATGCAAGCAATAATACGAAGGAATAAAGAGCTAACTCTGCAATGAAATCCTGTCAACAAAGGGGTTGGGAGTTCAGGGAGAATCATCAAGAATTAGGCAGGGATGCAGGGGGATAAAATAGAAAAATCCTAGTTTATATAGGATTAGAAAGAGGTTTGGGAGGTTGGGGATCATCCCAATCTGGGAGATCTCCAACAAGGAAATCTCCAACTGTGCAGACACGCTTCTGCCCAAGTTGGAGAGGCTGTTGAAATAGAAGCTAATTATGAAAATTCGGTTTTGGGACGAAATCGTCTGGACGTTCTATTCCAGACAAATTCATCAAATCGGGGATGATTTTTTCTAATCGACGATGATATCGTCCAACGGTCAAAACAAATCCTAAAAATGGCATAGAAAACATGGAAAGCGGGTAAAAGACGGTTTAACGAATAGTTTGGGGTTGAAATTCAAATTTTAATATTTTATCTTTTTACTAAGGTTTTAACCGTGCCAATTTTAGGGTGCTACAGGTAGTATTCCATGCCTGTAGTAAGGAGAAAGAAGATTGAAATTCTCTTAAGGCTTTGAAAATATCTAAACCAAGAAGGTGCCAAAACCCCTAAAAAAATAGTAGGGAACCCATATGACCTAGGTGTTTTATCCTTATTCATGCTAAATAGGTTGGTCATGATCTCATCATTATAAAATGGGGCATTCAAAGCATTATTTATACCAGTTATCACCACCTAGGGAATGTTCCTAAGAAGTTTCTCCGAAGCATCCCCATATTCCTCCTTGTCTCTAGAAAAAAATCTTGAAATATGGATACCATGGTAGTAGTAATTTATTCCTTATCTTTAAGGTATTCACTAGAGTCCAATGTAATTTATCTTATTTTATTAGCACTCCTATGTTTCAAGGTTGAGAGGTGGAAAAACTTGGTATTTCTATCCCACTCCTTAAGCCACTTAGATCAAGATTTTTGTCTCCAAAAAGACTCCTCACTAGCAAGAATATTACGAAATTTTGTAAGAGTACTTTAATATTTGCTGGCCAACTCCTCTGACCAACCTTCACTTTGGCATTATTCCTCAATTTCCTACAAATATTGAAATATTTTTTTCTTCCTATGGAAGTGTAGACACCAAAATGGCACCAATCCGATTATGTGACAACAAGCGCTGATTGCATTGACACAAACAACCCCTAGGGCAGCCCCCAGAGGTTAAACAATGGTCTTAACCACTCCCAAAAGCATTTTTGAAGGTCAGAGGTCAATTTTACACCTTTTTGGTACCTTCTTCTCTATTCGTCCCACCCAGGGACGAATTCAAACTGGTATTCGTCCCACCCAGGGATGATTACACAATCGCTCCAGGGTGGGGCGAATAGCAAGTTTGATTGGCAAAAATTCAAACATCAAAAACTCCGCAAGTTAACTGAGGCTTCAGGCCATGCAATTGTGAGGAATAGATTTTATTCAAGAAGAGAGAATTCAGTGATGAGTGTCTTTATTTTAGAAACCTCATGCAAGAAGATTTTTAATTAGGGAGTTAGCTTTTCTCTGAAAATAGGACAGTTAACTAAAGTGGCACCCTCGCATGTGCAATTCAAAAAAGGAGACCCTAAGGTTTATAAATTGGGAAGTTTTCCCACCCAAAAGATATATAGAGAAGGAGCATTTGAGCAACGAAGTGCTGCCAATTTACATACCTACTTGCGATTTGTTCTTTTACATCCTTAATCTCTTATTCGAAAGGGAGGTTATTGGGTGACTATTGGAAGTGCGAATCAGGACCCAAAACCCAATTTTTGGCCACAAATATCCACAAAATTTGTCAAAAACACCACATAACCATCTTTGGACCTATCCCAAGTGGATTCATGCTAAAACAGTGCCTCAAACGATGGGCGTCCTGCCCCCAGGCGCTCCCCAAACTATCATAGTGCTATTCACCCCACCCCGGAATGATTAGAAATATGTGATAGATTTATTTATTTTGCATTTTTAATTTTATTATAGATAGGTTAAATAGGTTATAGTTCAAATTTCATTACATTCTGATCATTTTTTATCAGGTTATTGCTATTTCCCGCTTCACTAACTTGCAGATGCCATATTCAAAATATGGGTTCTAGAGGCAAAATTGGAGAAATCTGAGCATCTGGTCTTCCCAAAATGACCCCATTTGGCTAAACCCAAGTTTGCAGGTCTTTTGGAGCTTCCTAAGTAGGACATTGAACAAGGTGCTTTCTGGCCAATTCTCATAGTCCTATTCATCCCACCTTGGAGCGAGTATAGATCTGTGAGGAATTTTTAGACTGTTCTTTTTGCAATGGTCTTCTGATGATATTTTTATGCTTCTGTAAAATTTTTAGGTCAATTAGAGGTCATATGATAGTCATTTTATTATTTTAATGCATACACTGACAATAGGCTTTGGGAAATACATGTTTCATTTTGTCTGCAGGTATTACTAATGTTTTATGTTTCTTTGAATGCAGGTTTCTGAAAGCAAAGGAGTAGGAAATATCAAATAATCATGTACAATAGTGGCAGAGACATTTTGGTCTGTCCATCTTACATGTGGGCACGCGGAAGAAGGATTAGTATCCACGGATCTTATGACAAGAAATACATTTGACACTCCTATCCCCTAAAAAGGAAGGAGATGTATTGTAACACAATTTACAAAGCGTATCAATAAATATATTACCATATTTCTATTTCTTTTATCTTGTGTCAATTTGTATATGTTCTTTCTTGTTCTTTCTTGTGGCATATTCCTTTTTGTTTCCGTATCCTCATGCTTTTAGTGGCGATCACGATGGGACCTCTGTCCCTTGATTTTTAAGATTAAAATTCTGATTAAAGTTTCTGGTTTTGTTGCTTACAGGTATGAAGTTTCAAACACTTGACTATATCAGAGCATAAATTTAGAGACATTCGATTTAGGCAGAGAAGAGGTAGGGGTTTTAAACACCTTCTGTCAATTTTTTGTTTTCTATTTTTTCGTTCTTTGATTTTTGCTTGCATAGGAGAATTTAGAGGCTTGCTTGTTTCAATTTTACAACTTAAAAAGAACCCCACACACCACGTGGTATTTTAAACACAAGTATTTGGTCATAAAACTCCAAACCTTGAACAAGACCAACGGTGGATTTCATCATCGCCTTGGCTTGAGATATTGCATCCATAACCTCGATCGTGACTATTGCTAGACATAAATCCTGACGAAAGCTGACCAAGTGTAGTTTGGGGTAATTCCCAATGCATGAGGATAATTATTCTATGGTAGGTGTCATAAACAGAGTGATTCCCCTTTCGTACCGCCTATGTTCCACGTATCATCTACTCTCACGTACCTATAGTCTCCCTCACGTAAGGGCGGGTATATAGAGAGGTTGGTATATCAGTCCGAAAATGGTATATTGAAGGGGCGACCATTTTGGGAGTCATAAGAGCCTTCATAATTGAATTTAAATGGTTTTCACAAAAATCTTTCAAAAACAAACAACAAAACACACTAAACCAGATTTAGGGCACACTTTTAATCTTTAAAAGAGATAATCATTACTTGTGTGTGTATCCTATTTTTTATTTAGTGTATCAAAAAAATCATAAAAAGAAAAATCCAAAAATAGAATCTACGCATTTTTAGGTAATCATCACCATGGTGTACACCCGTAGCCAAGCCCAATCACGGGCAGAAGATGCAAAGAGTGCACCAAGGGGGACAAGTCGCCTTCGATATAGTCCTGAAGACTTGGTCATCCCGCATTGGCGACAGGATACACAAGTTAGTCCACACCATGTAGTTATAGAACATGACTCTAGAGGCACCTCCTTGAGGGGCACTCCAACTCATGCCATCACTAGACAAGACTATAGAGGCACCCCCTTGAGGGGCACACCCACTCAACATAGAGGCACCCCCTTGAGGGGCACTCCCACTCAGCAAAGATCCTTTCAAGAAGACAACCTACATGTAGCACTCGACCTAGATATAAGGCCTCCCTTGGAAACACATTATGGGTGGGCTAGTGATGAAGTGCTTGAACAAAGGGTTCACAAGGAGGAACCGTATGATTTTGTTACTCCTTATTTACCCTTGATTAATGTTAGACACACTAGACCATATCCAGAGTATCAGGTTCTCCCAACAGGGCAAGATAATTCTGCCTGCACCTTTTATGCATATAACAGAGAGTGTGAGGAAGATCATTACATTCCTCAAGAATAGTACACAATGTGGGAACAATGCACGTATGCACCCACTTTATATCCAGATCGCTCAGGCCCTGCCTCGGATTGGTTTACTCAATTACCAAAGCACAACATCTGTAACTTTTGGGGCCCAAAAGACTTTATAGTACTTGAGCTCCATAGTCTCTAAGAGTTCTGGGCCCTAAAATAATTTATAGTACACATGGAGGGGTATGTGGGGATGATAAGCATAGTGACAAGGAACAAGAGATACCCAGGAGCTACACCCATGACAACCACAAGAGAAGTTCCATCAACATCACAAACTCAACCGAACCCTACACAGCTTCCTCTGCCTAGACCAGTGGCCATGATTCGAACTAGACTTACTTAAAGTCTAAGGACCATGTCGGCTAGGCTCTCCATATATGAGCTTATTCAACAATCAGCGCCCCATCGAGAGGCTCTCATGGAGATATTAAAGGCAATTGAGCTACATCCCCACGAAGCAAATTATTTCAACAACTTTGTGGGACATGTGAAACAATGTACAGAACCAATCATCACCTTTAGAGAAGATGAATTAAAATCAGTGGCTGGTGATGTGGTAGATCCACCCCTACACATTATTGCATGGGTCAACGGGATTTCGTATAAGCGGGTGTTGGTAGACACTGGTTCATCCAATAACATTATTACAACCACCACATTAAAACATTTGAAGTTTCCAGCCTCTCACATCGTTCCTTCCACTTATACCCTTCGAGCATTCAATGATGTGATATGCTCAACAGTTGGCATAATTGTCCTACCCATACAAGTGGGACAAAAGACCATTCATACATTGTGCCACATATTAGAAGGTGAGATTGCTTATAATATCTTGTTGGGGTGACCTTGGATCCGGGACATGAAGTGTGTCCCTTCAATTGTCCATCAAAGCTTGAAGTATACATTTGAAGGATAGGTGCATGTGGTCCCCACAGATTTAGAGTCCTTCCAATACTGCAATTCAATGCAACTAATACCGCAGTCGACCCTTCCATCAACGCACTTGGATTTTTAGTTAAATCCATCTAAAAAGGGTCTGATTATGCAAGAATATCCATTACCAAGGCAATCAAATTCCTATGCGGGTCCATCTTCTTCACCTGGTCCTCCTATAACAATGCCACCTATGGTGGCCACACCAACGGACAAGGGAAAGAAGCCCCTGGAAGAGGAACCACCCTTAGTCTCCAACATCTCGACAGAAGAGAAGCCTAGTAGAACGGAAGTTGAGATGCCAAGTTCACCCCACATGGAGTGGACTCAGGGAGAACTTCCATTCACTCCCCCTCAAATGACAACAATCACAGTTGAAATGGCCAACACAGGATTGGGGGAGTATCTAGTGCAAAACATTATAGAAATGCCCACAATTGAGTCCATGCAAGATATGGGGAGACCTCAACTCCCCATAGGTTCTATGGTTCCTTTAGGCTACCTACCTAATCAAAAAAACTTTATTTATGGGGGCCTGGATAATGGCGTTGAACCTTCCTTACAAGAAGAGGAATATGAAGAGCCCTTTGTGGAGGATGTCAATTATCTGTCTAACTTAGGCTTTGCACTGAGATATCTTAGCCAATGCAATTGGCATGGATATGCGTTGGGTAGGTATGAACAAGGAGTGCATGTTTTATGCCAACCAAGATACCAAATGCCTTATGACAAGTCAGGCATAGGGTTTAATTACCCTTTGTCCCTCGACATCTTGGTCGAAAACATGCAAGGCCTAGGGATAGGAAATAAGGATGGGTTGGCATCAGATCCATATGCCAATCCAAATACGACTTATACATTGGGGGATTATTTCCCATTACACACAAACAAACTTGTTGACCTCAACAACCCTTTCCCTTCGGTCACAACGGGAGACAATTCAAGGACTCACATCCACGAAGGGTATGAACAAGACCAAGAAGGGTCTTCTAATGATGAGTTGGAGTACAAGGTATCACATTACGATCCTCTTGAGTTCGAAAGCAATCATTCCCACATGTTTCCCATGGACAATTATCAAGAAATATTCCTGACCATGTTCCCATTGGATAGTCCAATTGAGTAGAGGCCACCTCAAGAAAATTAAGTCCCCCCTTAGAGAGCAGAACAACCTCAATGGGATCATATTAATTTGCTCGCACAAGATGAGCCCCATCTGTCATAAACCGTTGTTGCAGCAAATGACAGCCTTTGGATTTTTGATATTGATTACGAAGACGAGACCAAGATGGCCTATCTCAACCACATGTGACAAATGCAGTAGCAATATCCCTTGGACATAGATGACATGTTTGAACATTTACACATAGGTCCAAGACATAGGTGGCACCTCAACCAGGCATAGTTATAACAATTACTACACCCGCCACTCCAGGTACATAGAGAGCATCTTCCGCTTGGAGACCCTAAACAACCATCAGTGCCTAGGGCAGACCCGATATTTTTATCCATGCATAGGGCTGATCCATTTGTGCTAGTACCCACAAAGCCAGATCCAGGACACACAGATTATCTAGGATGTTTGAGCAGTCATACCCATGGTAATGGAGACCACAATCATTTCATCAACATGATCTCCATTGATTTAATCGCCCCCATCCATGATCCAGCCGATCCAACACGGTCATTGCATCTAGACATAGAGGCTATAGATTGGGATCACACTGACACACCACCCTCCCCATCAGAGTATTGGCCTTGCGGTGGGATGTTTTATTTCACTCTAGAATAGACTCAGGATGTCTTCCATGCTAAAAAGGAACCTGACGTTCCTAACGATGATCTTAATTTAGAAAAAGATATCCATCTGATCCCAACTCCACACCAGTTGGAGGACGGATCCCACATGTCGATCGAGGCAATGACTAACGTAGACATTAGCTCAAATCCAATGAATCCATAGATTATCCAGCTAGGGGTACTTCTATCCCCCGAAGAGCAAGCCGACTACATTAACCAAAAAGCTCCAAGGATTCCCGCAATCGCTTGGTCAACCAAATACCCCAAAGGGGTCCATAAACCCTTTTGTCAACCCAAAAGCTCCAAAGATTTTTGTAATCTCTTGGTCAACCTAAAAAGCTCCAAGAATTTCCGTAATCTCTTGGTCAACCTAAAAAGCCCCAAGGATTTTCGTAATCTCTTGGTCAACCTAAAAAGCTCCAAGGATTTCCGTAATCTCTTGGTCAACCTAAAAAGCTCCAAGGATCTTTGTAATCTCTTGGTCAACTCAAAAGCTCTAGGGATTCCCAGAATCGCTTGGTCAACCAAAAATGCCCCAAAGGTGTCCATAAACCCTTTGGTCAACCCAAAATGCCCCAAAGGTATTTATAAACCCTTGGGTCCAAATAAAAGCTCCAAGGATTTTTGCAATTGCTTGGTCCACCTAAAATGCCCCAAAAGGTATCCATAAACCCTTTGGTCAAACCAAACGCCCCAAAGGTATCCATAAACCCTTTGGTCAAACCAAATGCCCCAAAGGTGTCCATCAACCCTTTGGTCAATACAAAAGCTCCAAGGGTGCCCATAACCGCTTGGTCAAACATAAATATTCAAAAACAAACAAAAACAACAAAATCACTCAAAAATAATAATAATAAAAAAAAAAATTCCATGCATACTCATAAAAATCAAAATACAAAAATATAGGTTGCATTAGGCATCGCATCCATACATTGCATATTCGCTAGGTCATACAAGTCAAAAGCACCATAGCTTGTAATTGCTCGACAATTTCATCATTTTCCACATAAAATCCATTTTATCAATGCATACATCCCGCATAACACCATCTTCATTGTTTGCATAGTCAGTTGTATCCTAATGTATGTAGGGTTTTCGTCATTCAGCTATCTTTAACTTCCTAGCCAAAAACTGTACAAAGTTAAACAAATTTTCCAAGGGAAAGTTTTACTTGGGTCAAGCCTCGTTATGTAACATCCCTACACCAGTTAAAACACATAAAATAATTCCTAAGTTGTGTGAATGCAAGAGAAACCTACAAAGCATTCTAGGGTACCATCGATGAAAGATTAGCCTGTTCATCCCCCTATGCGAATGGTTCAATAATGCTGAGAATTGACAAAAATACGAGTTCTTCCCATAAAAAAAAATTCCAATCACCATTGGTCCCTAAGGTTGTAAGGATTTGTACTACACGTCCCTGCCAAGGATGGGTAGTCATCCCCAAGGCCTAAACGGATCAACGACCCTTCAAAAACAACATTTCCACTAGCTATCATCACAATCACCTTTGGTCTCTCAAGTCGTAAGGATTCATACTACACGTCCCTGCCAAGGATGGGTAGTCATCCCCAAGGCCTAACAGATCAATACCCTTACTTCATAATCTCCATACTACCCTTTGGTTCCCAAAGTCGTAAGGATTTGTACTACACGTCCCTGCCAAGGATGGGTAGTCATCCCCAAGGCCTAAAAGGATCAAGGTTATTCACCAGTCATAAACATACCAGCTTAACCTTACAAATCTCAAAAGCCAAATCAAATAACAGTGGTTCTCACTACTCTTTAACATCCTTGCTCAAAAAAAAAAAATAACAAAATAAATAGTTATTTTCATCACTTTGTATACGAGCAAATATCCTAAACCATTGAGCCAATAAAAATCCTGAACTGGAATCCCTGGAATTCTTAGTATTCGAAAACCATCTAGGTAATCCTCATTACAGGTTTGGTGGACAACCTACCTGGCAATGGCGGTATCCTACCCGCATGACAATATGTCTATCACATTAGCTTTACGTGTGAGCAGACCAATGTTTGCATATGGATGAGCTAGCTTATGGTACCTTAGATTATCTCGTGGATTAATCTTTCTAAATACAACAACAAAGTTAGTGGAGCTAATTAGGTGATACTCAGTATAGGTTTGGTTGATAGCCTATCTGGCACTGGCGGTATCCTGACAAATACCACATAAACAAACTCAATTGCATACACAGGGATGTGAAATAACTTGGTTAACCTCCAAGTCGGATTTATACCTTGTTCAAAAGTCTTGTGAGATAAATGTACAGTCTTGGCTAGTTAGTTAAAATATCTGAATCTTAGAAAATCTTAACTACATTTTAAAAACAACTAGTCCATTTCATTCCATACATCACCATCAGCAAAAAATGCAAAATACAAAAACACAGTTGTCACATGCAACGTCATTCCACAAAGTCATCCCATAAGTACAACAAGCTAGTCAATCTTGTACAATCTATTGTGCCATCAACAAGTTATCAACAAATAATTTCATTCATTCCATATGCATACATCATATAATTAGCAACATCGCAATCATAATCCCACATGCATACATCATCATAAACAAACATTTCAAAAAATAGCAAAATGCACAAAAAAGAGCAATAAAATTGTCCGATGAGAGTGCTTTTGCACTTGACATTTCGGGCATACAAAACCAATTTTGGGGTCACAAATATTCACTATCCTACTCCCTAAGAAGGCTACCATAGTCGGATCGCTCCATGGGAAGCCATATTTTTGAGAATTTTAGCCCCAAATGACGTCACCAAAATGGGTCAAAACCCAACCAAAAATAGCAATCACATTGTCGAACGAAGGCGCCTTTGCGCCTAACATTCTTGGCATCCAAAATAGACATTGGGGTTACAAATTATCACTATACTACGCCCTAAGAATGCTATCATTTCTGGACCGCTCCACGGGAAGACGAATTTTTGCCAATTTTAGCTCCAAAATGCGTCACAAAAAGGGTTAAAACCCACCAAAAATAGGTCTAAATGTCAAAAAACTGCACGCACATTCAATGCTAAACATCTGAAGGCACCCTTACCTAAGTCATCTTGGGTCAAGCGACTCATCACTTTTCTCATGTCGGTCATTCCCTCATCGATTCATCGCTTGAGGGAGTAGTCACACTTAGTCGCCAATCAACAACATACCCAATCATAGAAATGACACGCATTCAAAGGATCATTGCAAAAGACAATCATGCTCTTGCTTGGGGTATTAAACAAGCAACAATCACAAGCTGATCAAACACTTGGCATTTGTGAATCATGAACTCAAGGTTCCCACATATAAAAGGTTGTGCCCTTTCCCTATTCATGACTAATCAATGCCCAAGTTCAAGTAACACCTCACTGAACAAGGTTAACACTTGACTTTAGTTCCTTAGCTCGTCAGAAGCAAGGATTCAAGAATGCATGCCCTTTCCATACTTGGGGCATCAAGAGTTGGCTAGGTTACTGATAAACCCTAATCATTAGTGCTTTGGTTATCTATTTTTGCTCGGTGCTGTGCCCTGCACAGTGCTTCCCAAAAAGGGGCATCTGTACACACCAAAATGGCACCAATATGATTATGTGACAACAAGCGTTGATTGCATTGACACAAAAAGCCCCTATGGCAGCCCCCAGAGGTTAAAAAGTGGTCCTAACCACTCCCAAAAGCATTTTTGAAGGTCAGAGGTCAATTTTACACCTTTTTGGCACGTTTTTCTCTATTCGTCCCACCCAGGGATGAATTTAGACTGGTATTCATCCCACCCAGGGATGATTACACAATCGCTCCAAGGTGGGGTGAATAGCAGGTTTGATTGGCAAAAAGTCAAACCTAGGCAACTCCACCAGTTAACTGAGGCTTCAGGCCATGCAATTGCGAGGAATAGCTTTTATTCAAGAAGAGAGACTTCAGTGATGAGTGCCTTTATTTTAGAAACCTCATGCAAGAAGATTTTTAATCAGTGAGTTAGATTTTCTTTGAAAATAGGAATACCCCCAATTCTAAATTTGCTCTTCCACCTCTTCCAAGCTAGCATTTAGATTATTTTTTCTCTCTTTTAAATGACCAAAAACCTCCTTGTTCCAAACCTTTACATTTTTCTTAATATTTTTTAGCTTTTGAGAGACTTGGAACATTTTGGATCCCCTAATATGAATGTTCCACCATTCAAAAATATTCTGAGCTAAAGAAGGATTGAAAATCCATATCAATTCAAATATAAAGGTATTACCTTAACTCTTCTCTCCTCCAACACTTCCAAAAGTAGTTGTGAATTATTAGAGATAATTTTTGAGAGGGCTTTAAGAGAATAGTTATCATAGTTATTTAACCAAGACTGGGATGGTAATACTCTATTTAATCTAATTTGAATGTGGTTTCTTCCTAACCTTCTATTAGACCAGGTGCATTTAGTCCCTTTTAGATCCAAATCCATCAATTCACATTTAGAGATAAAATCATTAAACTTAGAATAACCCAAACTACCTCCCTTCTTATCTCTAGGATACAAGGGTGTGTTAAAATCCCCATAAACTATTCATGGACAAGGTTGCAGAAAGAATCGATCTTCCTAAAGCTTCAGCCATCAAAATTAAAAGATATGGAGACAAGGGATCACCTTGCCTAATACCTCTTTGACCCCAAAAAAAACACTCGATATCCCATTGATGATGATAGAAGACTTTACAGAGAAAATACAAACTCTAATCCACTTCCTCCATAGATCCCGAAAGCTAAATGTTTTCAACACCTTGTCAAGGAACTCCCTAGAGATCTTGACATAAGCCTTTTGCATATAAAGTTTAAGAAGCATTCCAACCAACTTGCTTTTGGACATAAAATGTAAAGTCTAATGAAATTTAATGATCCCATACACAATATTCCTACCATGAACAAAACCAACTTGAAGAGGAGAAATCAAGATGGGACGAAGCCTTTTCAACCTATTAGAAAGTGTCTTAGTAAGAAACTTATATAGGGTATTGCATAAGCTAATAGGTCTAAAATCCTTTAGAGAAGAGGTACCATGTTTCTTTAAAACTAAAACAATAAAGGTAGTGTATCGCTCCAAATTTTTCACACCCTTACCTTCAGGCTATAGGATCCGTTCCCGAAAGGGGGATGTGAAAAGGATGGGACAATACCTCGGACTGAGAGGCCCTTTGAAGGTCCCGCATCTCGAGGGAGGTGTATAAGGGTGAATTTTTGACGGATGGTGGGTTCACCAGGAAAATTTTGAATGGCAATTTCCACGCCTAGGTTGATAGTGTGTTTGATGTGTTCATTTTTATGCTTGATCATTCAATTCCTAGGTTTGGATGATTTGAATCTAAACTATTCTATATGCCAATGCAAATTTTAATGAATACAAAAAATAGAAATAGATGCAAATTATAGAGAATATGCTAACCAGAAGAATTCATACCTGATTTCGGATGTCTGATGGAGGTTCTGAGTCTTGTAGCAATTCAGATCATCTCAGTTTGTATGTAATCATCCCAGATCATAGGAGGTCGTCTGAAATCAGACAAGATCATCTAAAATCTAACAAATTTGTCAGACGAATCCATCAAAAACCTGCAATCACAAAAACATACACAAAATACCAAATATGTAGATGCAAAACCAAGGGATAATGATAGAAATAACAACAAACTTGCCTAAATAATAGTGTCTAATAACAAATGAGGAAATGCAGTGAATTTAACAATTGATTTTACGTTTATCATGCAATTATGCTAAATGAGATGAACTCCAAGATGCATAAATCAAAGTAACTTAAAACAGTGCAGAGATATATTATGAAAAATGCAGAAAAGCTTAAGAAAATGCGAACTCTAAACTCGGACTGCCCTCAATCTGGACTACAATCAGGATCACCTCCAATCGTACGAAATCGTCCGCAATCATCCGAGATCGTCTGCGACGATCCAAGCTAGCCTCGACTGAAAATAGTAGAATTCCTGCAATAAAAACAATGCAAAATACCAAATGCAAGCAATAATACGAAGGAATAAAGAGCTAACTCTGCAATGAAATCCTGTCAAAAAAGGGGTTGGGAGTTCAAGGAGAATCATCAAAAATTAAGTAGGGAGGCAGGGGGATAAACTAGAAAAATCCTAGTTTATATAGGATTAGAAAGAGGTTTGGGAGGTTGGGGTTCATCCCAATCTAGGAGATCTCCAACAGGGAAATCTCCAACTGTGCAGACACGCTTCTGCCCGAGTTGGAGAGGCTGTTGAAACAAAAGCTAATTATGAAAATTTGGTTTTGGGACGAAATCATCTGGATGTTCTATTCCAGACGAATTCGTCAGATCGGGGTCGATTTTGTTAATCTGCGATGATATCGTCCAATGGTCAAAATGAATCCTAAAAATGGCACGAAAAATGGGGAAAGCGGGTAAAAGGCAGTTTAACGGGCAGTTTGGGGTTGAAATTCAGATTTTAATATTTTATCTTTTTACTAAGGTTTTAACCGTGCCAATTTTAGGGTGCTACATTTTGCCCCCTCTTTAGCGAATTTTTCAAAGAAAATGAGTTAAAGACGATTTTTTCCCGTTTTACGAGAAAGCAAAAATATACTCAATTTTTTAGACGACGATTATTGGTCGAATTGTACGAATGCTGACTATGGTGCCCCCTCCGTGTTTTTACCCAAATCGAACGTTTGAGGTAAAAACACGAAAAAGCAAAAATTAAAAATGCTGATTTTTAAATAAATTAAGAAAAAAAAAGGGAAAACCATAATTCATTTGTACTATTCACTTTTGATGTTCCAAAGTTCTACAGAAAAAGAAAATGGTGGAGATAGCGCACAGAGTGACAAAGGTCCGACGCGGGCTACGGGTAAGGATCTAATCCTAGTAGATTAGGTTTAATGTAACTTTGTACAATTCTTTTGATTTAAATTTGATTGTTTGGGGCATCATGACCATTTTTAGGCCGTCGACATCGTCGAGACAAAATCATCTCGATTTCGTCAAAATCGTCCCTAGATCGTCGATTGCGTCTGATGGTGAAATCGACGAATTAGGGGCAATTTCGTCCAACAAGGGGCGATTCCCAAGTTGCAAAATCGGAGATGATTTCATCCTCACAAAGGACGATTTTGCCCAATGTGGGACGATATCATCCAATGGTGGACGATATAATTTTAAACTTGATTTTAAGTTGTTTAATTTGCATGCTTGAGTTATTAATGATTTTGTTTTTTTAATGTTTTTTTTGCAGAAGGGATTACTAAAGAGCCGAGAATGGAAATACAGTAGTCTAAGGGATGACATAGGTACGCTTGACCAGGCAGAGCATGACCGACTTGGACTGGTCGGCCTACAACATGTGGTAGAGATGCCACAAGTATCGACTGACATAGGGCTACTAACAGCCCTAGCAGAGATGTGGTATCCGGGGTCGTCCTGCTTTTGATTACCAATAGGGGAGATGGCTCCCACTCTAGAGGAGGTATGGAGAATCATGAGGATCCCCATATAGGGATGACTGATGACGCCTGCGGCCAATCAGGGCCAGGCGATTATGAGACTGACTGGAGACCCGAGCTTCATCTTGGAGAAGGGCAGAGTGAAGATCGAGTCGCTACGGTAGATGCTTGGGGCATGTAGGCTGACAAGGGTTTTGGTAGGGGTTGTCGGTGGCTTACTGTTGTGCCACCAGAGCGGATGCAGACTACCGTGGGTGCTCTCAGACATAGTTTGCGACATGAGAGACCATGGATATAGATTTGCATGGGGGAGCTTTGTACTCTACCGCTTGTATAGGATCTTGCATGGGGTCGTATACAATGGAGGTCGATGTCTGGTCTTGACATCAATGTTGTAGGTTTGGTGCTGGGAGCACATTGCGATGTGAAGGCCGATAGGGCTCCCATTGATAGGTGTTGACCGAGAGAGACCTTGGGTTTTATACTACTGGTTGCAGAGGGGTTCATAGCAATGGATAGATCTATCAATGTCTCGAAGGTTTCTAGACGACCTCATCCCAAACCAGATCACCTGGAGGCCATGGCGAGAGCACCCCGGGTGGGCAAAGGATGGGTAGGAGCTGGCTCGCATCAGGTGAGTCTGCTAGCTGAGGACAGAGTGGGGAGAGGTAGAGCTCCACTGCTATGATCGAGTACTGCGATAGTTTAGTCTACAGTAGGGGATCCCTTCTCTCAGGGATTACGAGTACTCCTAGACTTTTTGGGATAGTACTACACTGAGCGAGGCTCCAGATATGCAACAATTTTAGAGTCAAGACACAGACGATGCCCTCATCCAACCAGTGGATGGTGATGATGCCAAGGTTGCTGATGGCTATGACGCTTGGTACGTAGGCATCCACCCTCCTCATATGACGAGGGTGCAGGGTCCAGTGCATGCTACGATGTGCCAGATGGGGATGCAATGGAAGGTTGCTATTGAGGCAGCGTGGGGTCACGGAGGGAGAGAACAGTGACGAATATCACAAGAGAGACGCTAGAGGATGGCATGGGCACCACAGAGGCCGCAAGAGACAGGGCGGAGGGAGGAGAGACTCCCTTCATAGCAGGGGTAGAGACCACCATCACTCGATAAGGGCAAGGGTGTGGATGCAGGGGAGAGCAATGAGACAATGGCTCTTCGGGCTGAGGTTTCCCACCTCTGGGCTTAGGTGTGGACATTGCAGGATGAAGCTACACAGCTCAGAGCTCAGGGTGGAGGGGTGAGCAAGGATGATCTATCATGGTCTATTGCTCAGACCATATTCTACCAGGGGTTATACTATCACATGGTTCTAGAGAACCAGAGGGTACCACTGCCAACCCCTATTGCAGAGCCAGTCATGATGGTATCGACGAGGACATCCTTACGATCGATGATGAGGACCCGAGATATAGCCCATACCTCTATGGGACCACATCCTCCATGTCAGGGTGGGGGAGGAGATGAGGCTGAGAGCTCGAGGGCTTCTCGAGGCTAAGTGTCTATGGACTAAAAATTTTGTAGAGATTGTTGAGTGGATTGAGTATGCCAGGGTATAGATTGTGGCATACCAATCCAGTTTTGATATGATGTATATAATTTTTGGATATATATATATATGACTTTGTTTCTGATAATATGACTTGTTCATATGTTTTTATGATGCTTTAATGCTTGAATTGTTTGCTTATTGGATTGAGGATTCATATAATTATGTCATTTTGAAATATTATAATTTTGATGTCATGCTGTAAGATTTTAAATGAAATAATCTGATGTAAACAATTGGTGGTTGTGGTGTGATTTGATAAAAAATAAAAGGTACTTATAACAATAATTTCAAAGGACATTGTCGCTATTATAGACCATTTCATGGAGTCGCTGCTCACTCGGTCGTCAAGCTAATCCCAGTATAGAAATATTGTTAAAAGTAAAAGAGTGCTTAAGAGACTGTCTTAAGACTTTATGTTGTAATGATGGAGATAATGATGGTTTGATGATTTGTTTTCAGATTTTCATAAAAATAGTATGCATGAGATACGAAAAAAATATAATTTTGCTAGGCATAAATTCCTAAGTGTGATAAAATTGTGAACAATTCCTTAGAACTTATACCATGGTTGCAAAATTGAATTTAAACATAATGACATGAAACAGAATAGGTGTTCGTGCGTTTGTAAAGCATAATTGTGTAATATAATGATGCAAGTCACATGTTTTGATGAATTTTGTTTTAAAATACATGGAAAAGAAAATTAGAACAATGGTTTGCACTAGGCATAGAATTATAGGTATAGACTTATACCATCATCGCGAAATCCAAAGAAGAAAATAGATTGTTGGTTTTATTGCAAGATGCATTTTTGACTTTTGATAAACAGAAAGATAATAATATGAAAATTTTGTTTGAAAAAATATATATATATATATATATATATATATATTTTAAGATTTTGTGAGAAGATGTATGTAATTACTTTTATACAAAACAAGAATTCTAAAAAAGGATAAAATTATTCCGAAAAGAGTTACAGAAATATTTTAAATTATTTCAAAGAGAAATGTAGATTTATAAGAAATCTTCATGTGCAAATGTGATTTTATTACCAATCTTGATTTATCATAATGATACAAAATCTCTCAAATACAAATGTGTGTGCGATTGTATTGTTCATTTACCAATTTTGAGCAAGATAATTTGATACAAGTAATTTACCTTGACCAAATGAATGTTCATTGACCATGATTTATATGCATGTAATCGTACCAGACTACTATGTAAGTTAGTTTTATCAAGAGATAGCTAATCCATAAGCTAATAGAGGTCTGTACAAAATAAGGTCGCTAATGTGACAGACATATCACCATGCTAGGGATTACCCAAGGCCAAGCGGGTTGGGCACAAACCACCTGTTATGGGGCTTACCTCAAAGTTTTCGAATAATTGATAATTCTAGGGATTCAAGCTCATTCACCCTTATTTTCTTTTCAAGGGGTAGCGAAAGGATTTTATTGCATTTTTCTTTTGCATTTCTCTTTTGTTTCTCTTTTTTTTTTTTTGTATTTTTGCTTGATATTTGAGATAATGCTGAAATATTGTTGTGATGATTCAAATAATTTTTTTCTTTTTATTTGTTTCTTGAACCTTTCTTTTCTTCCTATGCTAGGGATACTTGCTCGGATTAGCTGTAGCACAAGGGATTTTTATTCTGGGTAGGGGTGAGCTTGTCCTTTTGTTAATTCTCAAAGATACTAGACCATGTGCATGATAGGATAGCAGGGGAAACTTTTCACTCAAGAAACCATTTATACTATGTTGCATCATATCGAATGTGCAAATGAAATCATTTTAATGTGAAGAGATATACTTGGTTCAAGTAAATAACAAAATCAGTTCTCTATGCTCAAAAATTTATTTAATGCCAATGTGGACTTTGATATAAGAGAGATGAATAATCATAACAAATAAAATCAAGAGATTTATTCATGTGAATGTGAAAGTGCGGGATTCCAAATAAATACTAATTTATCCAAAATAACTAAAAATATAACTGCAATACTTCACAAATTGAGAGGTACAAAGATAAAAGACGGTTTTGAAGATTTTGATGATTTGGATGTTTTTGGTGTTTTTATATTTTAAGTTTATGAATTGAAAGAAATACAAGATAGTGGTTTTTTGAAGTGTTTTAAACAAATATATACAATGATGAAATGACTGATTTTTACGCATAGTAACGTTTAAGATGCATAATGTTCATAGGTTATTTAAGTTCTTTACCATCTAAGGTAGATAATTTGTATGCTCTTGATCCAAATTTAGCAGTGATGACATATGGTCCAAGCCAGTTGGGCTCAAATTTACCTTTAAGGTTTGTAGTTGCATTAGTATTTTTTTTTTTTTTCTTTTTAAGACAAGGTCACCGATCTCAAAGGATCGAGGATGAACTTTCTTAAGATATGCTCTCTTAAGCTTGTTTTGGTAAGCCTGAAGATGCTCCAAAGCATTAATGCGCTTTTCATCTAGAAGTTCTAGCTGACTAAATCGGCCAAAGACGATATTCATCTCCTACTTCATCATCTTGAAGTAAGAGAGCTAAGGAACTTCTAATTCAAAGGGAAAAATGACTTCAGCATCATAAACCAAAACAAAAGGTGAAGTTCCAGTGGGGGTTTGATAGGCCCACAAAGCAAGATATAACTGAATGTGCCAGTCTCGATCGGTTTTATTGACCAAATTTTTGAGAATTTTGATTAAGGTTTTATTAGATGCTTCTGCTTGACCATTACCCTGAGGATAATAGGGAGTGGACCAGCGATGTTGAATTTTATATTTTTGACATAATTTCTTGACATCTTTATTTTTGAAACAAGTTCCATTATCAGAAATGAGATTGGCAAGAATTCCAAACCTATAAATAATTTGATTAAAAACAAACTTGGAAACTTGTGTTCCAATGCAAGAAGCTAATGGCATAGATTCAACCCACTTCGTGAAATACTCAGTGGCAGTTATGATGACTTTGTGTCCATCAGATGACACAAGGTTGATTTTTCCAGTGATGTCTAGGCCCCATTTTCAAAAGGGCCAAGGAGATGAAATAGCTTGTAGCTCTTGTGCAGGTGCATGGACAAGGTCAACACATTTTTGGCACTTGTTGCAATGTCACACATAATTATGTGCATCAGTTTCCATGGTAGGCAAAAAATATCCTATCTGAAGGAGTTTCTTAGTAATGGCACTACCATTAAAATGTCCCCCACAAGATCCATTGTGGTCTTCATTCAAATTTGATCTGGATTCTTCTAAATTCAAACATCTCAATAATGTTAGCGTACTATTTCCTATTTTGTTTTATTGCACGCATTTGTTATTCCTGTTGTAACAAATGCTATTGCTGCTACATTGTTACAACGTAACAGTTTAGTTACACAGGATGTTCTATTCCCGGCACTGTAACATATTATTTAAACTCTGATGAATAATACAATTGTTAGTTCCTGATTTCTACATGGCATCAGAGCCACTCAGTTTTCTGGCGAGGTGATTGCAGGGAGACGTGACGAGAAGCCGAGGCTGAAAAAAAAAAAAAAAAAATAATATTTTTTTTTCGGGACATCCCTGGACCCACCGTGCAAGAGGAGTCCGCACTGTCAGCGTGACTGGCAGCGTACAGCGCAGATGCTATCGCGGACGCAGGGCAGGCAGCAACCCAGCCAAGAGGAAGGGGACGACTACTGCGTCGCGGGTGGCTAGAACACCCCCCCTCCGACGTCCCCCGTGACAGGACGTCTGTCGCTGTCGTGCGACAGAGGAGGGACACCCTCCCCCGTGTGTGCGACAGGACGCGCGCTCGTGGACGTCACGACAGAGCTATCGCACGACGCGTCACACGAGAGCACGACAGGCGGGAGAGGTGGGGAGAGCGCCCCCCCCCCGCGCGAGAATTTTAAAATTCTCGGCCGCACGGGAATCGAAGGGGGTATAAACCCCCCTGCGCGCAGCGTGAATTGCGCTGCGCGCGCCCTTCCCCCACTCACCCCATTTTATAAAAAAAAAAAAAAAAAAAAAAAACGATGAAATTTTCCAAGAAAAAAAAACCGGAAGCCTGCAAAGGTCGAAGCGGAAGAGCTCGATGGATACCGGAGGTCGATTTGCAGAGAAGGAGCACCGGAAGCAGAGTGCCGGCAGCCGCAGAGGCCGAGGAGGAGGAGCATTCGGGTTGATAAGGGAGGAGGTCCACTGATCCTCTCGGATCAGCCCGCTGGCTCACGTGGTCGTGAGCCGTGCGGTTAAGGCTCAGGGAGCCTGCAAGTCGGGGGTTCGAATCCCGCCGACTCCCCCCAAGGTATAATTTCTTTTTGTCAAAGTCATTTTTTAATTATTATTTTTTTTAATTAAAATTTTTAATTTTAATTTTTTTTAATATAGTTTTAAACTTTAATAAATTAAAATTTAATTTTAATTTATTTTTTTAAGTTTTAAAACTATATAAATTAAAATTATTTATTTTAATTTTAAAATTGATAATAATTATTAAAAATGCTTTGTTAAAGAAAGCTTTTTAATGGGGGGATATTATTTTTTCAAAAATCAAAGGGGGATAGTGAGTAATTTTTCGAAAAATAGCAATTTGGCATTGTAAAAGGTGCATTTTCGGCTGTGACCGACACCTTGTGGGTTATTCTTGTGGGCAATTTTTTTTGTTGTATGTTGCATATTTCATTTTTGCACTATAACATTAAAAATTAAAATCAAAACACTCCTTAAGTCCCCGAAATATAAAACCCATCTGTGCAATTTATTTGCACTGCAGTGTTCGGTATTTGCGATACCTCTGGCTAGCACTTATAGGTAAAGCTGTCGTGATTTGGCTACTATATCCGTCGCCTAATATAGCTGCTATAACGACGTCTGAGCTTGTTCTCTATAAATCGTCGGGGAGGAATAAGTACGCCATTTTTACATTTTTTACTCCATCCACTACCCTTTATCGCACTTGTGTTTAGGCATAAATCCTGACGAAGTATTCTTCATAGTGTTTAGGGGAAGTTACGCCCCACGCATGAGAAGAATATTCTATGGTAGGTGCCATCAACAAGGTGATTCCCTTTCAGTACCGCTTATGTTCCACGTATCGTATGATCTCTAAAACTCACCTATAGTCTCCCTCACGTAAGGGCGGGTGATTTTTGTTGATCTTTCTAAATACCTATAGTTTCCCTCATGTAAGGGCGGGTATTTTGTACGGTATATTGGCCTAGCAAAAGGTATATCGAAAGGGGGACCAATTTGGTGATATAAGGAACCTTCACTATGGCCGCTGTTGCAAAGTTGATGACTGATCCACATCAGTTATTGAAAGGTCCAAATTATACACCATGGAAACACAAAATGAAGGTTATTCTCCAAATGGAAGATTTGTGGGATATTGTTACTGGAGTAGCAACCAGGCCTTCACCAATAGCAGGATCCACAGGTCCTTCAACAGATCAGATTGCTTTTGACAAGAAAGACAGGAGAGCAAAGGTGCTCATTTTGTTTGTTGTTTCAGATAAAGTGCAACCTCATATAGCTGATAAAGCAAGTGGTAAAGAGGCATGGGATGCCCTTAGAACCATCTATGAGTGGAAGAATGAATCCACCATTCTTCATCTTCAACAACAACTTCATAACCTGAGTTTGAGACAAGGTGAAACAATTGAACTCTTTCTGTGCAGAGTGTCTGAGTTGAAAGAGAAATTGAGTTCTCTGGGAGATACTGTGGATGAAAAGCTTCTCATTTCACTTGTGATGAGAGCTTTACCTTCTTCATTTGACATGTTGATAACCTCCATCCAGGTGTCCCAACGACAAATTACCTACATCGAGTTGGTCAATCTTCTTCAACAACAGGAGGCACGCCAACTTCACAAGGATGATTCTTCCAATACAGCCCTATACACCAACAGGCAGGGTTCTAGGAAGAAAGGTAATGGGCAAAAAGGAGGCAACTTTCAAAAAGGAGGAAATTCTCAACAAGATACGAAAGGAAAAGGCAAACAACCTCAACAGAAGAAGAGGTGGTGCAATATCTGTGAGAAAGACAACCATGACACCAATAGGTGTTGGCATAAGAACAAGCAGAAAGGCCAAAACAAACCACAAAATAAGAACAAGCAACCCCAGATGAATGTTGTCGTTGAAGAATCTGACTCAGATTCTGAATGGGCACACAAGGTGCTCATGACTACCACAGATTCCACTCAGAGGGATCCTATTTGGTATGTCGATTCTGGATCTAGCAAACATATGACTGGCGACAGATCGTGGTTTGAATCATTTGAGGCCAAGGAGGGCAAACCTGTCACCATTGCTGATGATAAAACCTACAGGGTTCAGGGAGAGGGTACAGTTTCAGTCACTCTTCCTGATGGCAAGTGTCAGATTGACAAAGTCCTCTATGTTCCGAGATTGGCCAACAATTTGTTGTCAGTGACACAAATCCTGGACAGAAATATGGTTGTCAACTTTCGTGTTGAGAATGGAAAGAAGTGTTGTACAATTACCAGGAAGGGTAAGCATATTGCAACAGCTTCATATAAGCATGGCTTATTTGCACTAGATGCTATCTCTCCTCCATATGTTTCCATGACTGTCTCTACCAAGGAGGCAACTTCCCTATGGCACAAGAGATATGGGCATCTTAGTTCTGGCTACTTACTTGAGCTCAGCAAGTATGAGATGGTAAAGGGTCTTCCTTCCCTTTCTGCCACATTGCCAGTGTGCTCTGACTTCTTGGCAGGAAAGCAACCATAGAGTACCATTTGAGAAGAGCTCTACAAGAGCACGAAAACCTCTGGAGCTAATTCACACCGATCTATGCGGTCCTTTCACACCCAACAGTGTTGGAGGGAAGAGGTACTTTCAGTTATTCATAGATGACTACTCACGAAAGATGTGGGTTTTCTTTCTCAAACTAAAAATTGAAGCTTTCGCATTCTTCCAGCAGTTCAAGAAATCCGTTGAGAAGGAGTCAGGAGCTTCTATCAAAACCCTCCGCTCAGATCGAGGGGGAGAGTTTACCTCTAATGAATTTTCTGCATTCCTAGATAAGCATGGGATCAAGAGACAGCTTAACAACTGCCTATACTCCTCAAGAAAATGGAGTTGCTGAGAGAAGGAACCGTTCTATAATGGAAATGGTTCGTTGTATGCTCACAGGTGCAACTCTTGGGCAACAATATTGGGCAGAAGCTATCACCACTGTAGTGTATCTATTGAATAGGGCACCCACAAAGGCCCTAAAAGGAATGACTCCACAAGAAGCATGGAGTGGTCGAAAACCCTCCATATCTCATCTACGTATTTTCGGATGTCAAGCTTTCATGCACATACCGAAAGAGAAAAGGAAGAAACTAGATGAGAAACACTGAGATGTATTTTTCTTGGATATTCTGAGCACTCTAAAGGATATCGGTTGATAGATCCTTTGACCAAGAAAATTCATATCAGCAGAGATGTCTTTGATGAAGCTTTCACATCACAGAGCACATCTAATGTACACCAAGATATTGTGGAACCTAAGGAAGAGGAGATTCCTTCGTCAACACAGACAGGAGGTCCTTCTACATCTTCTTCACCACCACCGAAGAAGAATCCTAAATGGTGTACAAATACAATTAGAGATGCAAATTTATCCACTCCTCCCAATTTGAATTTGGATAGACCTCGTACACGCAGTATGGCTCAAAAGGAAAGAGAAGCCAGAGAAACTGGTGATGTTGATGATCTTTGTCAATATTTTGAGGAACTTTCAGTGACTCCAAGTGCAAAAGTAGAGGATATGGATATTGATGATGATAGGGCATTCATGTCTACCATAGATAGTCTTGAACCTGCATCAGTGCAAGATGCTCTCAGTGAGCCTCAGTGGAAGGCCGTTATGGATAAAGAGTATGAGTCTCTGATGAAGAATAAAACTTGGAAGCTTGTTGATCTTCCGCATGGAAAGAAACCTATTTGCTGCAAATGGGTATACAAAGTCAAGTACAAGGCAGATGGAACAATTGATAAGCATAAGGCCCTACTTGTTGCAAAGGGCTATGCTCAAAAGGAAGGCATCGACTATGAGGAAACTTTTGCACCTACTGCTCGGATGACCATAATTCAGGTTATGTGTGCTATGGCAGCACAATATGGGTGGAAAGTTCACCAAATGGATGTCAAAAGTGCCTTTCTAAATGGTGATCTCCAAGAAGAAGTCTATATGACTCAGCCTGAAGGATTTGAAGTGGAAGGCCAACAGCAGAAAGTGTGCAAATTGGTCAAATCCTTATATGGTCTGAAACAAGCTCCTCGAGCTTGGTATATAAAAATGGAAAATCACCTAATGCAGCATGGATTTAAGAGATGTCCGTCAGATGCAAACCTCTATTTCAAGAAACAGGGTTCTGAGATAGTGTTGCTTGTACTCTATGTGGATGATCTGCTCATTACAGGGAGTTCAGAAAATATGATCTCTACTGTCAAAAGAAATTTGTGCAAATCTTTTGAGATGATAGATCTCGGACTTCTCCATTACTTTCTTGGTCTGGAATTCAGCCAAAAGGAGCACACCATCAAAGTGTCTCAGAAAAAGTATGCCAAGACATTGCTGGAAAAATATCGCATGACTGACTGCAAGCCAATGGCAACTCCTATGGAGAATGGACTTCAGTTATCATGATATGATGACTCACCTTAGGTAGATGGTACTCTCTATCGACAGTTGATTGGGAGTCTCATATATCTGACCAATACTAGGCCAGATATCGTTTTTGCTGTCAACTATCTTTCGAGGTTCATGCAGGAGCCTAAGACCACTCATTGGAAAGTAGCAAAACGTGTTCTTCACTATGTCCATGGTACTATGGAATATGGCCTAGAATACAAGAGGAACAACAAATTCTTCTTGCAAGGATACATGGACTCCGACTATGCCGGATCATTTGATGATCGCAAGTCAACTTCTGGATACATTTTTCATCTAGGATCCGGTCCTGTCTCTTGGCACAGCAAGAAGCAACAGGTGGTTGCTATCTCATCTACAGAGGCAGAATATCGTTCCGCACGTGAAGCTGTGTGCAAAGTGATATGGTTATGTCGCATTCTGACAAGTATGGGCCATCCATCAAAATCTCCAATACACTTGTTTTGCGACAATCAGGGTGTTCTGAACCTCGTCAAGAATCCAGTTCATCATGAAAGAACAAAGCACATTGACACACAATGTCATTTCATTCGAGATGAAGTTCCAAAGCACCGAATTCAGCTTTAGCACATTCCCACAGATGCTCAAGTTGCAGACATTTTCACTAAGGCACTTGGACGTGTCAAATTTGAATTGTTTCGCAGCTCACTTTGTATTGCAAAATAATGTAAGGGGATGTTAGTATAGCTATTAGTTATTACATTACCCAACTAATGTAATAAAGGGGGATGTTAGCATACTATTTCCTATTTTGTTTTATTGCACGCATTTGTTATTCCTGTTGTAACAAATGCTATTGCTGCTACACTGTTACAACGTAATAGTTCAGTTACGCCGGATGTTCTATTCCCGGCACTGTAACATATTATTTAAACTCTGATGAATAATACAATTGTTAGTTCCTAATTTCTACAAATAATATGCCTTAAAAATATCTCCTATACAAGGTATTACCAATAATCATAAAGCGAATTGCTTGTCTACGTAATAACCTACGCTGGTTGTTAGTGCAACCATCATGGAAGGTTCCTTTTTGCAAAAAATTAAATATATCAGTATACCATGGTTCAGGAGTTGTTTCGTTGATGAGAAACACATCCAAAGGTTCTAAACATGATTTGCTTGAAGCAGATTCCTGGAGTTGAGAAATAATGATGGTAGCATATTCATCGTCTAACTCCAAGGGTAAAAGAGATGCAACTGCAGCCATAGCATCAACCGCACGATTGCTAGTTTGAGGAATAGCTTCCAAAGTAACTTGATCAAAAAAGGATAATAAATACAAAACATATGCTTTATATGGGCATAATTTATCATCTTTGGTTTGATAAACATCATTGATTTGATTTATGACAAGTTGGGAGTCACCGAAAACTAACAAATTTGTAATTTTCAGTGCCAAATTTTCTCGTAATCCAAGGATTAGAGCCTCATATTCATTAGTATTATTAGTGCAAGCAAACGTTAGTTTAAAGGACAAAGGAATAAGATGTTTTTGTAGAGATATTAAAATAATACCCACACCAGTCCCACTCATGCATTAGGCTCCGTCAAAGTATAGGGACCATTGCTCTGAATGGTTTGCCTCTAGTTTAAGGCATTCATCAGGAAACTCAATGATGAGGGGATGGGTAGATTTTAAAGGTGCAGCAGCTAACTGATCTGCTATGATTTGACCTTTAACATAATTTTTTCCTATGAAGTTGAGTTCAAATTCACTGAGCACAAGAACCCACTTGGTGGTGTGACCAGATAAATACGATCGACTCATGAGATATCGCAAAGGGTCAAATTTGGCAATAACATACGTTTTTTGACTAAGCATATAATGTCGTAGTTTCTATGTAGAAAATATGACTGCTAGACATAATTTCTCTAATATGGTATAACGAGTTTCATAACTGATGAGGGTTCTACTAATGTAATAATTAGCACGTTCTTTCTTCTCATCATCAAGCTGAGCTAACATAGCTCCTAAGGCAGAATCGAAGCGAGAAATGTACAAGATAAAAGGATGATCAGATCTAGGTGGGGAAAGCACTAGGAGGTTTGAGGAGATATTGCTTAAGGAGTTCAAATGCTTCTTGGCATTCATCGTCCCAATGAAAAGAGACATCTTTCTTAAGAAGCTTAAGAAAGGGTCCGGTTTTGCCTGCCAAATTGTCGATGAAGCGGCGAATAGCTTGAAGATTACCTTGTAAACTTCGTAATTCTCATATATTTGTGGGTGTGGGCATATCTGTGATAGCCATGATCTTGATAGGGTCAATTTCAATGCCACGTAAAGAAACTATAACCCCTAATAATTTATCGAACTTAACTCCGAATATGCATTTAGCAAGATTTAGTCGAATAAGATATTCCCTTAACCGATTAAATACTTTCCTTTAGTCATTTAAATGATCATTTTATTTGATGGAACGAGCTATGATATCATCTACATAATCATGTAGGATATCGTGCATCATGTCATGAAAAATATAAGTCATAGCTCGTTGATAGGTTGCACCTGCATTCTTTAAGCCAAATGGCATCACTTTCCAACAAAAAGTTCCCCAAGGGGTAATAAATGCTGTTTTGGCCTGATCTTCAGGAGCTATCCTAATCTAATTATAACCAAAAAATCCATCCATTAAGGATATCATTCCACTTCCGGCAATAAAGTCAATGATCTGATCCATGTTGGGAAGAGGAAAATCATCTTTAGGGCATGCAACATTAATGTCACTGAAATCAGTGCAAACCCTAACTTTAGTGGCTTCTTTCTTAGTTACTGGAACTACATTTGAGATCCATTCAGCATAGTCAATGGCTTGTATAAAAATGACTTTCAATAGTTTTTCTAGTTCTCCTTTGACTAGTAAGGCCACTTTGGGATGCATTTTTCTAAGTTTCTATTTAACAAGTTTAGCATCTGGATGGACTACTAGATGATGCATGACTACAGAAGGGTCTAGACCTAGCATGTCTTCATATGTCCAAGAAAAGACATCTTCATAGTCTTTAATAAATGAAATGTATTCATCTTGTTTTTATTGACTTAATTTTGATCCAATATTGATTATATGAGGGTTATGTTTGGTTCCAATGTTAATTTTTATAAAGTTTTCAACTTCCATATGTAAATCTCTCTCAAAATTAGGTGGGGTGGGTGAAACACCCAATTCTTGTAATTCTTCCAAGGTTAGGTTGGATAATTCCTTTTGAGGAGTCGAGGCCTCAAGCTGGGCTATACTAGGTATAGAACCATCAAAACAAAATTTATTATATAACAATTCCTCAATGGAAATATCATGAAAGATATCTCCCTCCAACTCGTCGTCGGATTTGGAAATCATTTTAGGATAGGCTATGGATAGCATATTGCAGGTATAAGAATTATTCTTTGGATATAAAGAATCGTGTTTATCTAGATAATCTTGATAACATACGAGATGGTCATCATCCTCAAATGGAAAGGGCTGACCTTTACTATAAAATAGGCCCACACCACAGCGGGAAGGCCATGGTTCTACCTCGAAAGGTTATTTCATACCATTTTGGAAAGGTCCCAAACCTTTCCCTTTATAGCCCAATTTAAGCATTATGGGTTTAGCTTTAATATATTCATTAGCAAAATAGCATCTAGCATATCCATCACAATGTATCTTGATGTTTCGGGGTATTCTTCCCCAACATATCCTTTATAAATAAAAACACAACTCCTGACTTGGTAGATACTTCCCATAGGCTGTGGGAGGCCCAAGGTATGAGGAGAGGGTGGGAGTTTATTTAAAAGGAGGGAAGTCTGCATGGCAGTGTTGATCTCTTATGATATAATAATTTTAGATAAATCGGGTAAGAGCTCATCGGTAAGAGCATAAGAGGTAGAAGGAAAATTTCCTTGATCTTCGGATGTGGAAAGAATGCCTATAGTGGATGTAGATGTCATAGGGATATTTACAGGTAAATCTAAAGGTATGGAAGATATAGGAGTAAAACAGGAAGCATTGGGTGTAGGTTTAGGCTCTTTTCGAGGTCCTAATGTGGTTTGTTTAGAAGATGGTTGAGCTAAATGTATAGGTGTAGTTGAAAGAGTAGATGATGTTATGGGTGTGTGTTTCACATATTTGGGCGGATGATAAGAATTAGGATGTGTGGATGACAGGGCAAGGCAAAATTGCACTCCAACAGGTTCTACCAAAGTGCACATATCAAAGGGTCTAGGATCACCATGAATGGTAACCAACTGGTTTTTAAATTTGAATTTAACACACTGATGTAAAGTGGAGGGAACCGCTCACATCGCGTTGATCCAAGTGCGACCCAAAAGTATATTGTATGATGTAGGGCAATGTACAATAAACATGATTGTATCTAGGGTTCTAGGACCAACTTGCAAGGGTATAGTAATGACTCCACACGTTTCTTTTGTCTCATCATTGAAGGCTTTGATAATCATATCCATTCTTTTCATCTAGTCACTCTTAAAGCCAAATATTTGGTAAAAGTCAAAAGTGTATATGTTTAAAGATGAACCATTATCAATCAAGACTCGTTTAACAACTACATCTCCAATTAGGGCAGTAATATATAAGGGGTTATCCTTATGTAAACTATGTTGTGGTATATCTCTATCTCGGAAGTCAATACAATCGACTTCTCGAGTGATGATAGTATTGGGCATGGCTTCAGGTTGAATATTTTGAGGTACCATCATTTGGCTTAATGTAAGCATTAATTCATCCCTATGTGTAGGAGAAGATCTTAACAAGTCCAAAAGGGAAATTCTGGTTGTAGTAGTGGATAATTGTTCATTAACATTGTAAGGAGGCTTAGGTTGAACATTAGACATATGATTCCATTTAATTGGATTTTTCAAAACAAATGGAGCTGATCCATCATTCTGAGTTTGATCCTATTGAGAATTTTGAGCTTGTTGTCTGGTAACGACTCTGATGGTACCTACAATGTTATATTGAGGATGTTGAATTGGTATTGGTCTAGCATTTATGGCTTTTTCACTAGAAAGGAACTGATGAGAAGAGGGTCGAGTAGTAACTCTTCTAGGAAATGGTTCTTCTAAAACCATAGAATCTATGATAGTTTGAATAGGATTTGATTCATTTTCAGAACTATTCAATTGATTTGAGGTGAAGTCTATTTCACTCTCAGTATCCGATTCTACATCACTAAGATCCGATGTTTGAGTATTATATAGGGGTCTGGACGTAACCATGGATAAAGTTGTGTCAAATATTTGAGGATCATGAATAGATAATTGTTCTCTAATAGTCCCTACATATCGGGTAGGAGGGGGAACATTATGATGTTCGAGTTGATTAGCCACCTCTTTACCATGCTTTGGTAAAGGATGTTGAAATATGTCCAATGATTGATTGGCATTCTGATTCTAATCTTGGGGAATGTTTTTTGAGCGTTATTAGAAGCATTTTGTTTAGGTTGGAAGGCTTGCACCTCCATATCATTATTATCAATCAAATATTGTATTTTATGTTTTAATATTTTGCAAGAGTTGGTAGCCTGTCCAAGTCCTCTATGAAAATCACAATGTAAATCAACTTTGTATCTGGGTATAGTTGGATCAGGTTCCCGGATAGCTAGTAATTGGATCAAGCCTCGTGCTAGTAATTGGGGGAGAATGGTTGATAAAGGTTTATTTAACCTAGCAATGCTTCTACTATCAGTGACTCTGTCACCCACAACTTGTTTATTTTTATACTGATTTCTGGATGTTCTCTCATCATATTTCTTTTTGAGCTGACCTCTTCTAATGAGAGCATCTTCCACCCTTCAAGCTAAGTCTATAGCTTGATCGAAGGTGGTCAAGGTAGCAGTTGATAATTCATAGGATAGTTGTTCTTGTAAATTATTGATAAAAATATCCAACATCTCCCGATAGGGTAACACAAAGTGTAGTTTTCCTATCAACTATCTCCATCGAGATAAGAAGTCAACAAAACACTCATATTTTTCTTGTTTTAGGTTGTACAAATCTTTAATGGTTGCATGCCTTTCGATATAGGCACTAAATTGATGCACAAAAGACTCAGCGGTCTCTTCAAAATTTCTCAAAGAATGAGTGGGTAGTTGATAATACCAATCCAATGGCATCCCCCCTAAGCTTTTTGGGAACATTTTTAGTAATAGCAAATCATCATGTGATATGTCATGACATGCTATCCTAAACATACGAAGATGCTCTATGGGATCTTCGGTTCCTTTGTAGATAGGTAGGATAGGCATGGGAAAGCGTTTAGGATATGGTTGTGCTACAACTATAGGATCTAGAGGTTGACTACACATCTCTCGATAATTGTACGAGGGACGGTAGGGATCTATTTGGTCCATACGGGAGGTTAACTATTTCACCATGGCTTCTAGATTGCCACCTTGCCCACCATATTAGTTTTGTGGCACATGAGTATGGGATTTGTAAGCGTAAGAAGGCGGAACATAAGGATTCGATGCTATGTTACTATTATGCAAATGATTGGTAGAAATAGTATTATGAAGAAGACTTGTGGTAGCATTATGTTGTATCCTAGATTGTTGGAAATTAACATTTGGTTTTGTTTTAGGCTTTTGTTTATTTGAGGCATATTGATCAATAGTTTGGCGAAATAAAGTAGTGAATGAAGGTTTATTTTGTGTAGGAATAACCCTTGGTTTGGTAACAGGCACTCTAGGTGGTTGGGTAACCTGTTGTTGTTACATGTTTTGGATTATAGTAGCCATGTCCAAATTGGACGGTCCAGCTTGATCACTTTCTTGATCAACAAAGGACAAATGATTAGTGCATGTGTGATATATATCTTCTAGGGTTGCTTGAGTATCACTAATTTTATCTTTATCCATATGGACTACTCTATTAAGAGTGCCAATCTTATTATTAAGAAATTTTGAAAAATGGTCCATGTTCTCAAAAGTAACAACTCCATCTGGAGTTATTTTAGGAGATGAGGATCCTTCCTCTCTATCATTTTCTTTTTGTTCATTTGCGTCCACAAATTCTTCTTCTTGTTGGTTTAAGGTTACTTCTTCTTTAATTGGTTCTTCAAGAAGGGCATCTGGTTTATTGGTTTTTCCTAACCAATCTTCTTCCATTTCAATTTGTTTTCCATTCCTGAGTCTACTCATTGTGTCTAAATTTAGGTTTTAGCAAATATATATTAATATATTTGCAACAGATCTTGGGAGGTATATATTTTAATTATATACCTACTATAATACTTAAAAGAAAATGTTTTTTTGATTTTTTTTGTTATTTATTTTTTATGATAATTTATTTTTTTTGTTTTTATTAATTTTTTATAAAGGCAATAAACAACACACTAAATACAAGAAATAACAATAATAAAATAATAACTTAGTTTTCTATAAATAGTTTATATATGTCATTGATAGGATCAAGTTCATCAAGAGTCATAAAATGCTCCTCTTCAAATTGGAAATGGTTTTTCAGGAACTTAATAAAGTGTGCTATAGTGATATTATCTGTTTCTGTTTCTGTTTTGTAAAAATAAATCTCATGGCAATATTCTCGATATAACATAGCTCTAGGAACTCTATTCCATATTTTTCTATCTGTAAAAATGACCTCTTGGTCCTCTACATGAGACATAAATTTATGTACTACAACTGCGTTATCGAGGTATTCCTCAAAGGTATACAACTCAGAAGACACAAGGGCTCTTTTATCTGCTAACCACCTATGGCAAGCTCTCTGAATTTCATGGTACAAAATCACTTGATCGGGATCTAGGATTCTATCTAGGACAAACCTCTTGATTTTCCTAAGTCCAGTTGCTCTAGATGAAATGAGATATAATCTCCTATTAAGTGCATCCCACAAAGGTTAAACCCTATTTGTTTGAGGTATGCTAAGTACAAAATTAATCTCTATAGCTGCTAATTGGTTTTCAACATTGATGGTGACAGATCGTCTTTTATTATAATCTACCATCTAAATACGACATGCAATATTTAATTCTAAATGCATTTATGTTTTGTTTTTTGGATTGAATTGAATTGTTTTCAAAAGGTTTTTAGTTTTCACGTCGGGTTCACCAAAATGTATCGCTCCAAATTTTTTGCACCCTTACCTTCAGGCTATAGGATCCATTCCCGAAAGGGGGATGTGAAAAGGATGGGATAATACCTCGAACTGAGAGTCCCTTTGAAGGTCTCGCCTCTTGGGGGAGGTGTATAAGGGTGAATTTTTTATGGATGGTGGGTTCACCAGGAAACTTTTGAATGGCAATTTCCACGCCTAGGTTGATAGTGTGTTTGATGTGTTCATTTTTATGCTTGATCATTCAATTCCTAGGTTTGGCCGATATGAATCTAAACTATTCTATATGCCAATGTGGATTTCAATGAATACAGAAAACATAAATAGATGCAAATTATAGAGAATATGCTAACCAGAAGAATTCATACCTAATTTCAGATGTCTAATTGAGATTCTAAGTCTTGTAGTAGTTCAGATAATCTTAGTTTGTACGTAATCATCCCAGATCATAGGAGGTCATCTGAAATCAGACAGGATCGTCTAAAATTTGATGAATTCATCAGACTAATCCGTCAGAAACCTGCAATCACAGAAATAGACACAAAATACCAAATATGCAGATGCAAAAGCAAGGGATAATGATAGAAATAACAACAAAATTGCCTAAATAATAGTGTCTAATAACAAATGAGGTAATGTAGTGAATTTAACAATTGATTTTACCTTTATCATGCAATTATGCTAAATGACATGAACTCCAAGACGCATAAAACATAGTAACTTAAAACAGTGCAAAGATATATTATCAAAAATGCAGCAAAGCTTAAAAAAATGTGAACTCTAAACTCAAATTGCCCCTAATATGGACTACAGTCAGGATCGCCTCCAATCGTATGAAATCGTACGTAATCGTCTGAGATCGTCTTTGACGATCCAAGCTAGCCTTGACTGAAAATAGTAGAATTCCTACAATAAAAACATTGCAAAATACCAAATGCAAGCAATAATATGAAGGAATAAAGAGCTAACTCTGCAATGAAATCCTGTCAACAAAGGGGTTGGGAGTTCAGGGAGAATCATCAAGAATTAGGTAGGGAGGCAGGGGGATAAACTAGAAAAATCCTAGTTTATATAGGATTAGAAAGAGGTTTGGGAGGTTGGGGATCATCCCAATTTGGGATATCTCCAACAGGGAAATCTCCAACCACGCAGACACACTTTTGCCCGAGTTGGAGAGGTTGTTGAAACAAAAGCTAATTATGAAAATTTGGTTTTGGGATGAAATCGTCTGGACGTTCTATTCCAAATGAATTCGTCAGATCGGGGATAATTTCATCTAATCTACGACGATATCATCCAACGGTCAAAACAAATCCTAAAAATGGCATGGAAAATGGGGAAAGCGGGTAAAAGGTAGTTTAACGGGTAGTTTGGGGTTGAAATTCAAATTTTAATATTTTATCTTTTTACTAAGGTTTTAACAGTGCCAATTTTAGGGTGCTACAGGTAATATTACATGCCTGTAGTAAGGAAGAAGAATATTGGAATTCTATTAAGGCTTCCAAAATATCTAAACCAAGAAGTGCCAAAACCTCTAAAAAAATAGTAGGGAACCCATCTGACCCAGGTGTTTTATCCTTATTCAGCTAAATAGGCTGGTCATGATCTCATCATTATAAAATGGGGCATTCAAAGCATTATTTATACTAGTTATCACCACCTAGGGAATGTTCCTAAGAAGTTTCTCCGAAGCATCCCCATATTCCTCCTTGTCTCTAGAAAAAAAATCTTGAAATATGGATTACCATGGCAGTAGTAATTTATTCCTTATCTTTAAGGTATTCTCTAGAGTCCAATATAATTTATCTTATTTTATTAGCACTCCTATGTTTCAAGGTTGAGAGGTGGAAAAACTTGGTATTTCTATCCCCCTCCTTAAGCCACTTAGATAAAGATTTTTGTCTCCAAAAAGACTCCTCACTGGCAAGAATATTATGGAATTCTGTAAGAGTAATTTAATCTTTGCTGGCCAACTCTTCTGACCAGCCTTCACTTTGGCGTTTTTCCTCAATTTCCTACAAATATTGAAATATTTTTTGCTTCCTATGGAAGTGTAGACACCAAAACAACACCAATCCGATTATGTGACAACAAGCGCTGATCGCATTGACACAAAAAGCCCCTAGGGCAGCCCCCAGAGGTTAAACAGTGGTCCTAACCACTCCCAAAAGTAGTTTTGAAGGTCAGAGGTCAATTTGGCACCTTTTTGGCACCTTTTTCTCTACTCGTCCCACCCAGGGACGAATTCAGACTGGTATTCATCCCACCCAGGGACGATTACACAATCGCTCCAGGGTGGGGCGAATAGCAGGTTTGACTGGAAAAAAGTCAAACCTCGACAACTCCGCCAGTTAACTGAGGCTTCAGGCCATGCAATTGTGAGGAATGGCTCCAAATCAAGAAGAGAGACTTCAGTCATGAATGTATTTATTTTAGAAACCTCATGCAAGGAGATTTTTAATCAAGGAGTTAGCTTTTCTCTGAAAATAGGACAGTTTAACTCAAGTGGCGCCCTCGCATGCGCAATTCAAACAAGGAGACCCTAAGGTCTATAAATTGGGGAGTTTTCCCACCCAAAATATATACAGAGAAGGAGCATTTGAGCAATGAAGTGCTGCCAATTTACATACCTACTTGCGATTTGTGCTTTTACATCCTTAATCTCTCATTCGAAAGGGAGGTTATTGGGTGACTATTGGAAGCGCAAATCCGGACCCAAAACCCAATTTTTGGCCACAACTATCCACAAAATTTGTTGAAAACACCCCATAACCAGTTTTGGACCCATCCCAAGTGGATTGGTGCCGAAAAAGTGCCTCAAACGATGGGCGTCCTGCCCCCAGGCGCTCCCCAAACTATCACAGTGCTAATCGCCCCACCCCGGGATGATTAGAAATATGTGATATATTTCTTTGTTTTTTATTTTGCATTTTATTCTAGATAGGTTAAATAGGTTACAGTTCAAATTTCATTACATTCTGATCATTTTTGACCAGGTTATTGCTATTTCTCGCTTTCACTAACTTGCAGATGCCATCTTAAAAATATGGGTTCTAGAGGCAAAATTGGAGAAATATGAGCATCTGGGTCTTCCCAAAACTCCCCCAATTAGCTAACCCCAAGTTTTTAGGTCTTTTGGAGCTTCCTAAGTAGGACATTGAATAGGGTGCTTTCTGGCCAATTCTCATAGTCCTATTCGTCCCACCCTGGAGCGAGTACAGATATGTGAGGAATTTTCAGACTGTTATTTTTGCAATGGTCTTCTGATGATATTTTTATGCTTCTGTCAAAGTTTCAGGTCAATCAGAGGTCATCTGATAGTCGTTTTATTATTTTCATGCATACACTGACAATAGGCTTTGGGAAATACATGTTTCATTTTGTCTGCAGGTATTACTAATGTTTTCTGTTTCTTTGAACGCAGGTTTCTGACAGTAGAGGAGCAGGAAAGAGCAAAGAATCATGTACAACAGTGGTGGTGATGTTTTGGTCCGCCCATATTACATGTGGGCACGCGGAAGAAGGATTATTATCCATGGATCTTGTGACAAGAAACACATTTGACGCTCCTATCCCCTAAAAAGGAAGGAGACGTATTGTAACACAATTTACAAAGCATATCAATAAAGATATTACCATATTTCCTATTGCTTTTATCTTGTGTCAATTTGTATATGTTCTTTCTTGTTCTTTTCTTGTGGCATATTCCTTTTTGTTTCCGTATCCTCGTGCTTTCAGTGGCGATCACGGTGGGACCTCTGTCCCTTGATTTTTAAGATTAAAATTCTGATTAAAGTTGCTTGTTTTGTTGCTTACAGGTACCAAGTTTTCAAATGCTAGACTATTTCAGGCATAAATTCAGAGACATCCGATTTAGGCAGAGAAGAGGTAGGGGTTTTAAACACCCTCTGTCAATTTTCTATTTTCTATTTTTTGTTCTTTGATTTTTGCTTGCATAGGAGAGTTTAGAGGCTTGCTTGTTTCAATTTTGCAACTTAAAAAGAACCCCACACACCACGTGGTATTTTAAACACAAGGAGTTGGTCGTAAAACCCCAACCCTTGAGCAAGACCAAAGGTGGATTTCATCATCACCTTGGCTTGAGATATTGCATCCATAACCCCGATCGCGACTGTTGCTAGACGTAAATCCTGATGAAAGCTGACCAAGTGTAGCTTGGGGTGATTCCCAATGCATGAGGATAAGTCTTCTATGGTAGGTGTCATAAATAGAGTGATTCCCCTTCCGTACCGCCTATGTTCCACGTATCATCTGCTCTCACGTACCTATAGTCTCCCTCACGTAAGGGCGGGTATATAGAGAGGTTGGTATATCGGTCCGACAATGGTATATTGAAGGGGCGACCATTTTGGGAGTCATAAGAGCCTTCATAATTGCATTTAAATGGTTTTCACAAAAAGCTTTCAAAAACAAACAACAAAACACACTAAACCAGATTTAGGGCACACTTTTAATCTTTAAAAGAGATAATCATTGCTTGTGTGTGTATGCTATTTTCTGTTTAGTGTATCAAAAAAATCATAAAAAGAAAAATCCAAAAATAGAATCTACGCATTTTTAGGTAATCATCACCATGGTGTACACCCGTAGCCAAGCCCAATCATGGGCAAAAGCTGTAGAGAGTGCACCAAGGGGGACAAGTCGCCTCCGATATAGTCCTGAGGACTTGGTCATCCCGCCTTGGCGGTAGGATACACAAGTTAGTCCACATCATGCGGTTACAGAACATGACTCTAGAGGCACCTCCTTGAGGGGCACTCCAACTCATGCCATCACTAGACAAGACTATAGAGGCACCCCCTTGAGGGGCACACCCACTCAACATAGAGGCACCTCCTTAAGGGGTACCCCCACTCAGCATAGGCCCTTTCATGAGGATAACCTACACGTAGATCTCAACACAGACACTAGACCTCCCGTAGAAGTTCATTATGGGTGGCCTAGTGATGAAGCGCTGTGTACTACTCTAGAGCAACAGAGGGTCCAGAAGGAGAGGCCACCAGATTTTGTCATCCCTCTTCTACCCCGCATTGCTGTTAGAAACACTAGACCATTTCCAGAGTATCAGGCTTTCTAGACAGGGCAAGACAATTCTGCCCGTACCTTTTATGCATATGAAAGGAGAGTGTGAGGGGAGTACCACTATGTTCCTCAAGAGTAGTACACAAGCAGGGAGCGATGTACCTCCTGCACCCGCCTTGTATCAGGATCGCCCATTAAGGCCAGAACCTCAAGTGAATGCCGCTAACCTCGATAGAGGGAAGCAGCCCATAGGGATCTCGGATCACCATGATCGAGAAAGACATGTAGGGGAGGCATCTAGGCTTCCTAAACAAGAGACGATGGAACAAATTGACTTGGCATTTGCCAAACATGCCACCCACCAAGCGCAAATCACATAGCTTAGGCAAGACCAAGAATAGTTAGAGCATCTTTGTCGGCTTAACAAAGAGCGCATTCAGCGTCAGACAGCCGAATTGCTTCATAACAATGTGCCTGTGAAGGCTCCAATCCCTCATGCACATAAAGTAGAAGTGTATGAGAGGCTTGACCCCTTAGTACGAGAGAGGTCCACGTGACCTTATCAAGCACTGCCTCTGAGACCTCCTAGACTTGAGCGGGAGGCCACTCCCAGAAATAATGATGGGCACCCTCCACGGGCACCCACCCATGTGTATAGGACTCGGCCAGCCACTCCTCAAGAAGCCTATGAGGAGTATGAACAAGAAGAAGAGCGGGCTGAAATGCCCTATCAAGGCAGAAGGGGTGCTACCCAACTATCCCTCCAAAGGCCTCAAGTTCCCCACAACCCACAGCGGGAGCAAACCAAGGAGGAGGAGATCAAGTCCTCCGATGCATACAAAGTGTTGTTAGAACGCTTAGAGACTATGGAGCTCAAGACTTCTGGGCCCCAAAAGCCTACTTTACGCCAACTCCGTAGTCATCCTGTGCATCCGTCAGTGCCGACACCTCCATACCCCGAACATTTTAAGCTGCCCTAGTTGGCACTCTTTAGAGGGGAGGAAGATGCCCAAGAGCATGTGACTCGATTCCTGAGCCAATGCTTTGGCATTCAGGACAATGATGCTTTGCTATTAAGAACATTTATAACCACATTCGTAGGCCCTACCTCGGATTGGTTTACTCAATTACCAAAGCATAGCATCTGCAACTTGGATCAGCTAGTGGACGCGTTCCTAGAATGTTTCGCCTTCAACACAAAGAAAAAGGCATCACTAAGCGATCTAGCTAGCCTCAAGTAGTATGAGGAGGAATCTATGGCGGCATATGGGAACCGGTGGAGGACGTTGCTTTCAAAGCTACCCTATCTCCCTCCTATGTCCGACCTAACTCAAATGTTCGCAAAGAGTTGTTTGTGATCGATCTCTGTGCTATTGCAACTGCAACAATATGCCACTTTAGAAGAAGCACTGGCGCAAGCCAGAATCATCGAAGAGATCAAGATACAGGATGGCAAAATTGCCAAGCCTAAGAAAAAAGAATGGAATAAGAGCACTAAAATAGGGACTACGCAACAGAAACCCATCGCGGTCAATCAAGTTGCTATCAACGCCCCTAAGCCTGCCCAAGCAACACAGCCTCAAAAGGCTAACTATCAGGCGGTGCCTCCAAACAATTATGATAGAGAAAACCAAAAGCAGGAACAAAATCAGCAGTGTCACCCTAGGCGGCAATTTACACCATACACAGAGTCCAGGGACTCCTTGTTTGACCGTTTGTCAGCGGCAAACTTGATTAATCTACCAGAGATTCAAACGATAGATCCTAACATGCCAAAGCCTAAGGGGTATAGGGAGGACTTGTACTGTAGGTTCCACAGACGAAAGGGACATGACCTTAACGCCTGTTGGAAGTTCAAAGGTTTGGTGCAAGACCTCATTGACAATAATACATTGGTAGTGGATAACCCTATAGCGCCCAACAACCAACAAATGGGCGTTTTCAGAGATCCTTTGCCCGCACATGATGCACAAGCAAAACCTCTTCACGTCAATGAGGTGCAACAAAATTGCCCCATGGAGGGGTATGTGGGGATGATAAGCATAGTGACAAGGAACAAGAGATACCCAGGAGCTGCCCCCGCGGCAGCCACAAGAGAAGTTCCATCAATGTCACAACCTCAACCGAACCCTACACAGCTTCCCCCGCCTAGACCAGTGGCCACGATTCGAACTAGACTTACTCAAAGTCTAAGGACCACGTCGGCTAGGCTCTCCATATATGAGCTTATTCAACAATCAGCGCCCCATCGGGAGGCTCTCATGGAGATATTAAAGGCAATTGAGCTGCATCCCCACGAAGCAAATTCTTTCAACAACTTCGTGGGCCATGTGAAACAATGTACGAAACCAGTCATCACCTTTAGAGAAGATGAATTAAAATCGGTGGCTAGTGATGTGGCGGATCCACCCCTGCACGTTATTGCGTGGGTCAATGGGATTCCGTATAAGCGGGTGTTGGTAGACACTGGTTCGTCCAGTAACATTATTACAACCGCCGCATTAAAACATTTGAAGTTGCCGGCCTCTCACATCGTACCTTCCACTTATACTCTTCGAGCATTCAATGATGCGATATGCTCGATAGTTGGCACAATTGTCCTACCCATACAAGTGGGACAAAAGACCATTCATACATTGTGCCACATTTTAGAAGGTGAGATGGCTTACAATATCTTGTTCAGGCGACCTTGGATCCGGGACATGAAGTGTGTCCCTTCAATTGCTCATCAATGCTTAAAGTATACATTTGAAGGACAGGTGCATGTGGTCCCTGCAGACTTAGAGCCTTTCAAATATTGCAATTCAGTGCAACTAATGCCGCAGTCGACCCTTCCGTCAACGCATTTGGATTTTTAGTTAAATCCATCTAAAAAGGGTCCGATTACATAGGAATCTCCATTACCAAGGCAATCAAATTCCCAGGCGGGTCCATCTTCTTCATCTGGTCCTCCCACAACGATGCCACCTACGGTGGCCACACCAAAGGACAAGGGAAAGAAGCCCCTGGAAGAGGAACCACCCTTAGTCTCCAACATCTCGACAGAAGAGAAGCCTAGTAGAATGGAAGTCGAGACGCCTAGTTCACCCCACATGGAGTGGACTCAGGGAGAACTTCCATTCGCTCCCCCTCAAATGCCAACAATCACAGTTGAGATGGCCAACACAGGATTGGGGGAGTATCTAGTGCAAAACATTATAGCAACGCCCACACTTGAGTCCATGCAAGACATGGGGAGACCTCGACTCCCCATAGGCTCTGTGGTTCCTTTAGGCTACCCACCTAATCAGAAAAACTTTATTTATGGGGGCCTGGATAATGGCGTTGAACCTTCCCTACAAGAAGAGGAAGATGAAGAGCCCTTTGTTGAGGATGTCAATTATCTGTCTAACCCGGACTTCGCATTGAGATATCTTAGCCAATGCAATTGGCATGGATATGGGTTGGGCAGGTATGAACAAGGAGTGCGTGTTTTGTGCCAACCAAGATACCAAATGCCTTATGACAAGTCAGGCGTAGGGTTTAATCACCCTTTGCCCCTCGACATCTTGGTTGAAAACATGCAAGGCCTAGGGATAGGCAACAAGGATGGGTTGGCATCAGATCCATATGCCAATCCAAATACAACTTATACATTGGGGGATTATTTCCCATTACAAACAAACAACCTTGTTGACCTCAACAACCCTTTCCCTTCGGTCACAACGGGAGACAATTCAAGGACTCACCTCCACGAAGGGTATGAACAAGACCAAGAAGGGTCTTCGGATGATGAGTTGGAGTACGAGGTAGCACCTTGGGATCCTCTTGAGTTAGGAAGCAATCATTCCCACATGCATCCCATGGATAATTATCAAGAAAGCTTCCTGACCATGTTCCCATTGGATGGTCCAATTGAGCAGAGGCCACCTCAAGAAAATCAGGTCCCCCTGTAGAGAGCGGAACAACCTCGATGGGACCATATTAATTTGCTCGAACAAGATGAGCCCCATATGTCGCAAACCGTTGTTGCAGCAAACGAAGGCCTTTGGATCTCTGATAGTGATTACGAAGATGAAACCGAGATGGCCTATCTCAACCACATGCGACAAATGCAACAACAATATCCCTTGGACATAGATGACATGTTTGAACACTTACACATAGGGCCAAGACATAGGTGGCACCTCAACCCAGCGTAGTTATAGCAATTACTGCACCCGCCACTCTAGGTACACAGAGAGCATCTTCCGCCTGGAGACCCTATCAAACCATCGGTGCCTAGGGCAGACCCATATCCTTATCCATGCATAGGGCTGATCCATTTGTGCCGGTGCCTACAGAGCCAGATCCAAAGCATCAAGAACATCTAGAATGTCAGAGTTATCACACCTACGGTAATGGAGGTTACAATCATTTCATCAACATGATCTCCATTGACTTGACCGCCCCCATCCATGATCCAGCCGACCCAACACGGTCATTGCATCTAGACATAGAGGCTATAGATTGGGATCACGCTAACACACCACCATCCCCATTAGAGTATTGGCCTTGCGGTGGGATGTTTCATTTCACTCCAGGATAGACTCAGGATGTCTTCCATGTTGAAGAGGAACCTGACGTTCCTAACGATGATCTTAATTCAGCAAACGATATCCATCTGATCCCAACTCCACACCAGTTGGAGGATGGATCCCACATGTCGGTCGAGGCAATGACTGACGTAGACATCGGCTCGGATCCAATGAATCCATAGATTATCCAGCTGGGGGTACTTCTATCCCCCGAAGAGCAAGCCGACTACATTAACCAAAAAGCTCCAAGGATTCCCGCAATCGCTTGGTCAACCCCCAAATGCCCCAAAGGGGTCCATAAACCCTTTGGTCAACCCAAAAGCTCCAAGGATTTTTGTAATCTCTTGGTCAACCTAAAAAGCTCCAAGGATTTTCGTAATCTCTTGGTCAACCTAAAAAGCTCCAAGGATTTCCGTAATCTCTTGGTCAACCTAAAAAGCTCCAAGGATTTTGTAATCTCTTGGTCAACCTAAATTTCAAAAGCTCCAAGGATTTCAATCCTTGGTCAAGCCAAATGCCCCAAAGGTGTCTATAAACCCTTTGGTCAACCCAAAATGCAGTTTATAAATTGTCAAAAAGCTCCAAGGATTTTTGTAATCGCTTGGTCAACCTAAAAGTAACTAAACCCCAAAGGTATCCATAAACCCTTTGGTCAAACCAAATGCCCCAAAGGTATCCATAAACCCTTTGGTCAATACAAAAGCTCCAAGGGTGCCCATAACCGCTTGGTCAAAAATAAATATTCAAAAATAAACAAAAACAATAAAATCATCAAAAATAACAAAAAAAAAAAATCCAATTCCATGCATACTCATAAAACATCAAAATACAAAAATATAGGTTGCATTAGGCATCACATTCATACATTGCATATTTGTTGGTTATACAAGTCAAAAGCACCATAGCTTGTCATTACTTGGCAATCCCATCATTTTTCACATCAAATCAATTTTATCAATGCATACATCCCGCATCACACCATCCCCATTTTTAGCAAAGTCAGTTGTCTCCTAATGTATTTAGGGTTTTCGTCATTCAACTGTCTTTAACTTTCTAGCCAAAAATTGTACAAAGTTAAACAGATTTTACACGGGAAAGTTTTACTTGGGTCACGCCTCGTTATGTAACATCCCTACACAAATTAACACACATAAAATAATTCCTAAGTTGTGTGAATGCAAGAGAAACCTACAAAGCAGTCTAGGGTACCATCGGTGAAAGATTAGCCTATTCATCCCCCTGTGCGAATGGTTCAAGAATGCTGAGAATTGACAAAAGGACAAGCTCTTCCCCATCAATTCCTTCTAATAAATAGTGGTTTCATCACTACCAAATCCCAATCACCATTGGTCCCTAAGGTTGTAAGGATTCATACTACACGTCCCTGCCAAGGATGGGTAGTCATCCCCAAGGCCTAAAAGGATCAATGACCATTCAAAAACAACATTTCCACAAGCTATCATCACAATCACCTTTGGTCTCTCAAGTCGTAAGGATTCGTACTACACGTCCCTGCCAAGGATGGGTAGTCATCCCCAAGGCCTAAAAGATCAATACCCTTACTTCATAATCTCCATACTACCCTTTGGTTCCCAAAGTCGTAAGGATTCGTACTACACGTCCCTGCCAAGGATGGGTAGTCATCCCCAAGGCCTAAAAGGATCAATGTTATTCACCAGTCACAAACATACCAGCTTAACCTTACAAAGCTCAAAAGCCAAATCAAATAACAAGTGGTTATCACCACTATTCAAAATCCTTGCTCAAAAGAAAAAAAAAGAACAAAATAAATAGTGATTTTCATCACTTTGTATACGAGCAAATATCCTAAACCATTGAGCCAATAAAAAGCCTAAACTTGAATCCCTAGAATTCTCAGTATTCGAAAACCATCTAGGTGATCCTCATTACAGGTTTGGTGGACAGCCTACCTAGCAATGGCGGTATCCTACCCGCATGACGATATGTCTGTCACATTAGCTTTGCATGTGAGCAGACCAATGTTTGCATGTGGATGAGCTAGCTTATGGTACCTTAGATTGTCCCGTGGATTAATCTTGCTAAATACAACAATGGAGTTAGTGGAGCTAGTTAGGTGATCCTCAGTATAGGTTTGGTTGATAGCCTATCCACCTAACAAATACCACATAAACGAACTCAATTGCACACACGGGGATGTGAAATAACTTGGTTAACCTCCAAGTCGGATTTATACCTTGTTCAAAAGTCTTGTGAGATAAATGTATAGTCTTGGCTAGTTAGTTAAAATATTCGAATCTCAGAAAATCTTAACTACATTTTAAAAACAACTGGTCCATTTCATTCCATACATCACCATCAACAAAAAAATGCAAAATACAAAAACACAGTTGTCACATGCAACGTCATTCCACAAAGTCATCCCATAAGTACAACAAGCCGATCAATCTTGTACAATCTATGGTGCCATCGACAAGTTATCAACAAATCATTTCATTCATTCCATATGCATACATCATATAATTAGCAACATCGCAATCATAATCCCACATGCATACATCATCATAAACAAACATTTCAAAAAATAGCAAAATGCACAAAAAAGAGCAATAAAATTGTCCAATGAGAGTGCTTTTGCACTTGACATTCCGGGCATACAAAACCGATGTCGGGGTCACAAATCCTCACTATCCTACTCCCTAAGAAGGCTACTATAGCTGGACCGCTCCACGGGAAGACGGATTTTTGAGAATTTCATCCCCAAATGGCATCACCAAAATGGGTCAAAACCCAACCAAAAATAGCAATAACATTGCCGAACGAAGGCGCATTTGCGCCTGACATTCTTGGCATCCAAAATAGACGTTGGGGTTACAAATTGTCACTATCCTACTCCCTAAGAAGGCTACCATAGCCGGACCGCTCCACGGGAGGACGGATTTTTGCCAATTTCAGCTCCAAAATGCGTCACAAAAAGGGTTAAAACCCACCAAAAATAGGTCAAAATGTTCAGAAACTGCTTGCACATTCAATGGTAAACAACTGAAGGCACCCTTACCTAAGTCATCTTGGGTCAAGCGACTCGTCGCTTTTCTCATGTCGGTCATTCCCTCATCGATTCGTCGCTTGAGGGGGTAGTCACACTTAGTCGCCAATCAACAACAACATACCCAATCATGGAAATGACACGCATTCAAAGGATCATTGACAAAGACAATCATGCCCCTACTTGGGGCAGCAAACAAGCAACAATCACAAGCTGATCAAACACTTGGCATTCGTGAATCATGAACTCAAGGTTCCCATAGACAAAAGGTTGCGCCCTTTGCCTATTCATGATTGATCAATGTCCAAGTTCAAGTAACACCTCACCTAAACAAGGTTAACACTTGAATTTAAGTTCCTTAGCTCGTCAGAAGCAAGGATTCAAGAATGCGTGCCCTTTCCATACTTGGGGCATCAAGAGTTGGTTAGGTTACTGAGAAACCCTAATCATTAGTGCTTTGGTTATCTATTTTTGCTCGATGTTGCGCCTTGCACAGTGCTTCCCAAAAAGGGGCATCTATAGACACCAAAACAACACCAATCCGATTATGTGACAACAAGCGCTGATCGCATTGACACAAACAGCCCCTAGGGCAGCCCCTAGAGGTTAAACAATGGTCCTAACCACTCCCAAAAGTAGTTTTGAAGGTCAGAGGTCAATTTTGCACCTTTTTGGCACCTTTTTCTCTACTCGTCCCACCCAGGGACGAATTCAGACTGGTATTCGTCCCACCCAGGGACGATTACGCAATCGCTCCAGGGTGGGGCGAATAGCAAGTTTGACTGGCAAAAAAGTCAAACCTCGGCAACTCCGCCAGTTAACTGAGGCTTCAGGCCATGCAATTGCGAGGAATGGCTCCAAATCAAGAAGAGAGACTTCAATCATGCATGTCTTTATTTTAGAGACCTCATGCAAGGAGATTTTTAATCAGGGAGTTAGCTTTTCTCTGAAAATAGGACAATTAACTCAAGTGGCGCCCTCGCATGCGCAATTCAAACAAGGAGACCCTAAGGTCTATAAATTGGGGAGTTTTCCCACCCAAAAGATATACAGAGAAGGAGCATTTGAGCAACGAAGTGCTGCCAATTTACATACCTACTTGCGATTTGTGCTTTTACATCCTTAATCTCTCATTCGAAAGGGAGGTTATTGGGTGACTATTGGAAGCGCGAATCCGGACCCAAAACCCAATTTTTGGCCACAACTATCCACCAAATTTGTCGACAACACCCCATAACCAGTTTTGGACCCATCCCAAGTGGATTGGTGCCGAAAAAGTGCCTCAAACGGTGGGCGTCCTGCCCCCGGGCGCTCCCCAAACTATCACAGTGCTAATCGCCCCACCCCGGGATGATTAGAAATATGTGATATATTTCTTTGTTTTTTCTTTTGCATTTGATTCTAGATAGGTTAAATAGGTTACAGTTCAAATTTCATTACATTCTGATCATTTTTGACCAGGTTATTGCTATTTCCCGCTTTCACTAACTTGCAGATGCCATCTTCAAAATCTGGGTTCTAGAGGCAAAATTGGAGAAATCTGAGCATCTGGGTCTTCCCAAAACACCCCCAATTAGCTAACCCCAAGTTTTCAGGTCTTTTGGAGCTTCCTAAGCAGGACATTGAATAGGGTGCTTTCTAGCCAATTCTCACAGTCCTATTCGTCCCACCCTGGAGCGAGTACAGATCTGTGAGGAATTTTTAGACTGTTCTTTTTGCAATGGTCTTCTGATGATATTTTTATGCTTCTTTCAAATTTTCAGGTCAATCAGAGGTCATCTGATAGTCGTTTTATTATTTTCATGCATACACTGACAATAGGCTTTGGGAAATACATGTTTCATTTTGTCTGCAGGTATTACTAATGTTTTCTGTTTCTTTGAATGCAGGTTTCTGAAAGCAGAGGAGCAGGAAAGAGCAAAGAATCACGTACAATAGCGGCGGTGACATTTTGGTCCGCCCATCTTACATGTGGGCACGCGGAAGAAGGATTATTATCCATGGATCTTGTGACAAGAAACACATTTGACGCTCCTATCCCCTAAAAAGGAAGGAGACGTATTGTAACACAATTTACAAAGCGTATCAATAAAGATATTACCATATTTCCTATTGCTTTTATCTTGTGTCAATTTGCATATGTTCTTTCTTGTTCTTTTCTTGTGGCATATTCCTTTTTGTTTTCGTATCCTCGTGCTTTCAGAAGACTTTCCTAAAAACCTCTTGATTCCACCTCTTCAAGTTAGCTTTTATGATTTTCAACTTCTTGGCCACCTGGAACATCTTAGTGCTATAGACATTCGTATTCCACCAAGCCTTAATAAAGCCTTCAATATTTGTATGAGAAAGCCACATTTTCTCAAATATGGAAGGATAACCTTTCGAGCATTTCTCCTCCATGACTTCTAATAGTAAGCAGTTGTGGTTAGAAGTAATTATCAGTAAAGTCCTAAAAGAGCAATATTGAACCATGTTAATCCAACTCACTAAAGCGAGGGCCCTATCAATCCTAGATTGAATCAGATCCCCACCACTTCTTATGTTACACCAAGTTAATTTAGAACCTTGCAAATCAATACCTACTAGTCCCATAGAGGTCAAGAACTCACCAATATCCTCCATACTATCCAAAAAATAGTCGAGCCTCCAAGTTTCTCACTAGGGAGAAAAATGGAATTAAAATGACTAGAAAGCAACCATGGTAGGTCAAATGACGAACTAAGGGATTTTAAGTCAACCCAAAGTTTCCTTCTATCCATAGAAACATTAAGAGCATAGACATTGGTAGAAATCCAAGAAAAAATAGTTTTGTTACAACAAAATAAAAAATAAGAGAGTCTATCAACCTGATGAATGAGATTTACCTCCACAAAATCATGATTCCAAAGCATCTACAAATATTTATAAGAACTACAAGTAGCCCTAATCACACCTTCACACCTCTTCCAAATAAACCTTCGTAATATATCAAAATCCTCATCATCCATCTTAGTTTCTTGTAAGAAATGATTATCAGGCTTGAAACTTTTTCTAAAATTCTTTAGCACTCTTTGATTATTTGGGGCATGCAGACCTTGAATATTCAATGAGATAATATTTATTACTTCAAGGATTACATAGCCTTCCATTCGCTCAAAGGTAACGTAGGTTGGGAACCATTATCCACATATTGATTTATTTTCGTTAACAACAACTTAGATCTTTTTGGTCTTCATAGTCCCTTCCCACAACTTAGATTTATTGTTTCTCAGGTATTTCTAATGGGCCACATAGATCCAATTGTTCCCTTCTTGCTTTCTTTTACTAATTGAGGAAGAAGTTGTTATTCATAAGCTATATTCTTTAGTTTCATATTTTTCTTGTTTAGAACTTCTTGAAAGTCATCTTCCTCTGAGGAAGACAAGACCACCTTTGATTATTTGTCCAAAATATTTGTAGAAAAATCTCATTCTTCTACCTCCCGAAGAGACTTCATGATAGCTTCATATTTTTCCTTATCAAGAGGGGCATCAACCCTCTCATTATACAAAACAGGGGCAACTGCTCCTAAAAACATCTCAACAGGAGTCCGAGTAGAAGGTAGTTGATCCCCTTGATGATCCAAGATCTCCAATTTTTTATTGAAATAGCATCCAACCTAGCCTCAAGACAAAAATGGAATAACTTTCCTAATACAATAAATTTATTTGTATTCACCTCTACACCCTTGGAATGCCCACCAACTTCTTGAAAAATCCTAACAACTTTAGAGTAGTCTTCTTTTTCCTCTAAGCACTTTCCATAAATTTCATCTATGAAAAGACCTTCAACTGCACCAAAAACCAAGCTTTCTGTGGGAATAAGTTTCTTAAGAGCACCATGAACCCCCTTTCTATCTACCCTTGATTCAGATGCCAAAAAACTTGGATTTGGGTCCTGCTTCCTTTCCCAAGCCTTTTTTTCTTTATTAGCTTTTTGAAATAGAGTGCAAGTAAAGTTAGGATGACCAAACTTCTTGTATACCAAGCATATCCCAACTATGTTCTCATATTCCAAAGTTTGGGTCCACACCCCAAACATAGAATTGATTTCAATTGACTTTGGAAGTTTCTTATCAAGCATAACATTAACACATAATCTAACATACAAAAACCTATATCTAGCAATGGTAATATGATCTATTACCACCATATATCCTATTTCACTTGAGATTTTGGTTAGTATCTCCTCATGCCAAATATATAAGGGAATTATAGGAAGGTAAACCCACATAGGATCTTGGTCAACGCATTGGTAATTGGGATTGAAATCAAGTGCCCACTTCCTTAGGAATAAACCTCTATGCCTAAAGAACCATGGAACACCTTTAATAATCGGATCACAATCCTCCAAAACACTAAGCCAAACTTAGAAAAAACCCTTAAGTAATGCAAAAATAGCTAAATAACCCTTAGGCTACCATTTTAACTGAGCCCACTTTCGAATAGCATCTAAATCTAGATGAACCCCAACAAATTTTCAATAAGAGAAAAATTACCATGGGAACCAACCATATCTGCAAGAGGATCTGGAACCACAAGTATTCCTAAAAAAATGGAGATTTAACCCTAGGCTCATTGATTTTTACTTCCCCTTAAGAAGACTAGCCCAAGATTGGGCTTCTAAGACAAAATATTTATAGCTCTCCTCACCATCCCCACCACCAATATTCACACCCTGACCTCCACTACTCCTTGCATCTTGACCTACATTGCTTCCACCTTGCCCACTAGTCAATCCCTGCAAGCCACCTTTGCCTTCCTGACTTGAGTTCTCCATCACCTAACTCAACTATGGATTACAAACTCTCTACAACTGCCATCACCTGACTTAGTTGTGGATTAAAAACCCTCTATAGTCATTGTTGTATGACTTCAATCCCTCTACAGTATCCTCTATAGGGCAACACAGATTACAAATATTCAGTTATCTCCAAAGATCACAAATAGTCCTCCACAGATCAAATATATCCACATATCACAGATATTCAACTACCTTCATAAATCATAGATATTCCTCCATAGATCATAGATATTCAACTGCCTCCATAGATCACAAATATTTCTCCACATATCACAAATATCCACAGATCATAGATATTCAACTACGTTCACAAATCACAAACATTCATTCACATACCACAAATATTGAGCTGCCTCCACATATCACATATATTCTTCCGTAGATCATAGATATCTATAGATCACAAATATTTAGTTACCTTCACAAATCACAAATATTCCTCCACATATTATAGATATTTAGTTGCCTCTATAAATCACAAATATTCCTTCACAAATCATAGTTATTCAACGACCTTCACAAATCATAGATATTCCTCCACATATCATAGATTAAACTCATGTCATTTAATCAAAATATTAAACACCTACTTTTTTTTGGTCTCTATTTTTTTTTCTCTTATTGGTTGTATGGGATTGAAAGTGCCTCACTCATATTACAGTATGACCATAAAATGGTATTACAACAACTTAATAATAATATATGTTTCGCTTGGAAAATTTTATGTTTGTATAAACCATTAAAATAATGTCATTTAATCTTTATTTGATATACTTTTTAATATTTTTTTGGTTACATAGGAGAGTTGGTCACAATCACACTATTTTTAGCAATTGAGAAGCATACAACACAGGGTTCAAACCTGAAGGGTTGCTCTCACTAAACATATTTTGTCTTGTTATTGTTGACTTGACGTAAAGGGAACCACCACTCACTTGGGGTTCTTACCATCATTATGGATCTAATGCGCACTCATAGGATTTAGATCATACTACTACTTTTGTAAACAGGTTACTGCCAAGGTTTGAACCTAGGTGTCTTCTTGGTAAGTGCTTGACTATGCAAACACTTACCAATAAATATAACCCTATGTAATATACTTTTTAATAATATTGACAATATATTGGAATTAATGTTTTCTTTTCTTATTATTTTACTTTATTTTATATATGTTTTTTTAGGAAACATGCACAAATTGTGTATGTATATAATAATTGATAATTAAATGTCATATTATTATTATAATTTAAAAAATAATATAACAATATAAAGCAAAACTTGAGCAACGTCCTAGAGTGGTTTTTCAAAGCTATAAATTGTGATTATAAATTTGAAAATAGTATACAAATGGACTCATATTATACATAAATAAAAAACCATATATTTTTAAAGGACTGGATGCTTCCTTTATCGGACAACATAAAACTAAATCCCAGACGAAACGACAATTTCAGCGGATGAAATGGCCAGTCAAGGTCCACACACTTTTCAAACAAGTACGACGTTGATATTCTATGACGATCGGTGTTGACAGTCAAATTTACTTATTTCATAAGTGGCCAGCTTTTCCTACCTCCACTTCAAGTCGCCATTGCTCTTTTCAACCTTCAAATTTCAAAGATCGATCATGGGATCTCATTCTGAATGTCGACGAGACAGACCTTTAACCATATAAGTGTATGGAAAGTAATTGATATAATCCTCCTCCGCCGGTTCCCACCTGGGCCCGTTGCAACGCATCAGTACTCGCACGTATTCACGTTCAACGTTTAATTGAATTTGGCAAGAGAAAATAAAATAAATAGTTTTAAGGGGCAAGCTGACCTGAAGTTGGTGACGAAGCAGTGGAGGAAGAGAGCCATCTCCACTTTGGCAAAATGATATCCGGGACAAAATCTGGCGCCTCCTCCGAAAGGCAAGAACCATGGCTTCTTACTTAACTCCTGCACCCACCAATATTATATTATGCATCCATATTATATTTTCATCTATCTTTTCCTAGAACATCCATATGATTAAAGTTTTGAGCTTTCTTTCCAAAGATCCCAAAAAAATATCTTTTCCTAGAACATCCATATGATTAAAGTTTTGAGCTTTCTTTCCAAAGATCCCAAATCAAACTAACGTGAAGCATGGTGTATACACGTATGTATAAGCTAACTTGTGTAAAAAAAAAGAAAAGAAACGAAAAGAAATAAAGGAGTTTGCCTTACTAGACTAGGCTCGTTTTGCCTGAGGGTTTTAAAACCGTGACAGGCGTCGCTTCGGATACTCAGCGATCGCGGGAGGCGCTGACTCCCAGCAGCGACTCCGGGCGTCGCTCACTTGGGTAGCGACAGCCGGCGATCGCTCAAAAAAACAAGCGATGTCGGGCGTCGCTCTTAAAGTAGAGCGACACCGAACTTCAAGACAAAGAACGCTCCAGACAATTTTTGCTTAAAATCGCTCGTCTCAATTGGCGATGATAGGAATCGCTCATAAAATGAACGACAACGGGAGATATGCTTGAAAGACGACGATCGCCAGCTAAGATCCAAAATAAAGTGAGGGAGGTAAGTGAGGTTTAAATCACCAAGTCAAAAGGCGACTCGAAATCACTCATATGCTAAGAGATTCCTGGAAGTCGCTCACCAGCAAGAGCGATGACGAGAGTCGCTTGCTGGCTTGAGCGACGACCGGAGTCGCTCGCTTCCAAGAGCGACGACGGGAGTCGCTCGTTAGCTTGAGCGACGATCGGAGTCGTTCGCTTGCAAGAGCGACTTACGGCTTTTTCATACAAAGACAACAATCGCTGTCTTTTACTGACTTAGCAAGCAAGATGATGAAAACTGCTGAATCAATACAACTCCTAAGCTAAACTTGAACACAGAATGTAGCTTCTAAGCCAAACTCGAACGCAAATGAGCAAAATAAATTAAGCTACTGAGATAGATAGATAAATAAACCCTTCTAAAATACCCAAAAAAGTAAACAATTTTATTTATTTAAACGAGTGAGGTTACAAAGGGCCTCAATAGAGGGTTTACAGTCATCTGCAAATATGATTGCAAGATAAGCAAGAAAACTAGAAACATACAGGCTGCTGCTCGAATCTGATGTAGATCTGTTCTTTGCTCCCTATTCAGCTCTTTTTCTGTTACTCTGCATGCTCTGCATCAATCACAACATGCCAGCTAATCCAGGGTTTATATAGTTGGGCTTGGAACACAAAATGCAGGAAAACTTCAACTACTCGCATGCGGGAGATAAAGTTAGATCTGATAGAAAACACGTGCGACGTCAAAACAACTGTCTTGGTGGGAAGCCCTTCATCGCTGCGCTAGGCGAGCGGTTTTTGGAGTTGCTCACCTTCGGAGTGACTCGCGTCAAGGAAATCAGGTTTAATATTTCTAACACCCTCCTTTAAACCTGATTTCACGAGCATTTTGACCCCTAACTGCTCACATAATTTGCTTAAGTCTTCCTCCTTCAAAGGCTTCGTGAAAATATCAACTATCTGCTCCTTGGATCTGCAAAACTATAGCTGAATTTTACTCGACTTCACCGACTCTTTGATGAATTTATATCGAATGTCGATGTGCTTCATCCACCCATGGAACACTGGATCCTTCAACAGTGCTATGGCAGAATTGTTGTCACAAAACACTATTGTCACGCCTTTTGATGGAAGGTTCAGTTCACCCAAAACCCTCTGCAGCCATACTGCCTAGCATGCAGCTAATGTGGCACCAACGTACTCTGCTTCAATAGTGGAAAATGTAATAATTAGTTGCTTCTTGGATGCCCATGATATTGGTCCCGATTCGAGATGGAACGCATACCCAAAAGTGCTCTTTTGATCATCAATGTTGCCAGCCCAATCACTATTTGTGTAGCCCATAAGTTCTAGATGGTCTCATCTGGCATGGAATATGCCATGGTTTCACGTCCTATTGACATAGTGCAAGATCTGCTTGCATGTTTGCTTATGTGTGTCCTTTGAAGTCTCCATAAATCGGTTGATCAAACTGACTCCAAACATCGGATATGGCCGAGTTGTAATCAAATACATGAGACTGCCAACTAGGCGCTTGAACAGAGTTGGATCAATATTTATGCCAGAGTCCAACTTGCTCAGCTTCAAACCAGTGGCAACAGATGTGATGGCATGTTTGTTGTCCTTCATATTGAACCGCTTTAGGACATCCTTCACATACTTACCCTGAGAAATGAATATGTTATCTGTTGATTGGTCAACTTCGATGCTAAGAAAATACTTCATCAACCTTAATTATGTCATCTCGAACTCCTTCTTCGTGGCTATTTTGAACTGGACGAACATGGTAGTGCTATTTCCAGTGTAAATCATATCATCTACATACAGGTAGACAATTATGAGCTCCCCTACTTCATTTGTCTTTAGGTACAGGGTATGCTCATATGGGCATTTGACAAATCCATTCTCCTGAAAGTAGTTTTCAATTTGGTTGTACCATGCCCGAGGCACCTACTTCAGCTTCAGGGCCTTGCCCTCTTGTCCTTCAATTTTGTAACCAGGTGGCTGGTCTATGTAGACCTCCTCTTCCAAAACATCGTTGAGGAAGGCCGACTTGACGTCCATCTGGTAAACACTCCAGCCCTTCTGAGTTGCATGTGCCAAGATCATCCTGACTGTGTCAAGTCGAGCTACAGGAACATACACCTCATGATAGTCAATGCCTAAATTTTGCTTGTAGCCCTTCACCACTAGTCTGGCCTTATGCCGATCAACTTCTCCTTGGTTGTTGATCTTGGTTTTATAAATCCATTTGACCCGAATGGTCTTCTTCCATGCTGGAAAATATTTCAGCTACCATGTATCATTTTTCTCAATGGCTTCTATCTCCTCATCCATCACCTTCACCCACTTATCATTCTGACTTGCTTCTTCAAACTCAACCGGATCAGACTCAGTAAAGAAGGCAAATTCAGAATGTTCGTCATCTTCATGATTGCAGATTGCCTCGTAGATGTCTTCCAAGCTCTTCTACTTCACGGGTGTCTTCAAATTTGGAATCTTGCTTGCAAGTGAAGGTGACCGAGATGGTGAGGCTGAGCTACTACTGGCACCACCGCTGCTGCTTGAGGCTAAAGGTGGCTACATAGTATTCTCCTCCAAGTCCACAGATTCAACAAATGCTGGCTCTGACTGGCCAATCTTTGATTTCCAATTCCAGCCTTCATCTTCCAAGAACTTCACATTGTGACTAATGAAAAGTTTCTTCGTCATAGGATTATACAACCAGTATGCCTTCACCTGCTCATTATACCCTATGAAGATACATTTGTCTACTTTATCATCTAGCTTATGCCTCTTCTCTTCTAGAACATATGCATATGCAATGCACCCAAAAACTCAAAAAAGAGCCACACACGATTTCTGACTGCTCCAAGCCTCTTGAGTAATTTTGTCCTTCATGCTCTTTGTGGGACATCTGTTCGGTAGGTAGACTATACAAGTTACATCTTCTACCTAGAACTCATGCGATAAAACCTTCACCTTCATCATACTACGTGCCATCTCTATGATGGTTTTTTTCTTCCTCTCAGCTACACCATTCTACTACGGTGTGTATCTAGTAGTGAGCTACCTCCAAATTCCATTCACCTTGCAAAAATTATGGAATTCATTGGAGGTGTATTCACCTCCACCATCCGTCCTGAGGGTTTTCACCTGGTAGTCACTCTGTTTCTCCACCAGAGCCTTGAACTCCCTGAACTTACCAAAAGCCTCTAATTTTTGCTTGATGGGATATACCCATGTCTTCCGACTAAAGTCATCAATAAAGGTCAGGAAGTACTTGTTCTCAGAAAATGTTATGGTCTGCATCAGACCATAAATATCCGAGTGCACCAGTTCCAATGGCTGTGAAGCCCTCCAAGACTATTCGAAAGGGAAAGAATCTCGGTGTTGTTTGCCAACTAAGCAACCCTCACAAATCTGATTCCAATTTGTAGGATTTTTCAATTTTTGGTCCGGGCATCGCTTGGATGGCCCAGCGATTCCATGAGTCACTGACTCCCGGTAGCAATGCTGGACGTTGCTCACAAAGTGAGCAAAATTTAGTGGTCTCTCACTACTTGTGATGATGCTGGGCGTCGCTCACCAAAGGCAGCGATGATGAGTGTCGTAGGCTGCTTGCGGCGATGATAGTCATCGCTCGCTAAGACGACGATCGTAGGAATTGTGCTCAGCTTATGGTGATGATGGACGTCACTCACGAAGGGTAGTGACCACAGGAAACGTGCCTTAATTGCGGTGACAATGGGCATCACTCACTTGCAACACTTAGCAAAAAATATTTGGCAAAATTTCTTGCAATCGCTCCCTAGCAAGAGCGATAATGGGAGTCGCTTGCTGACTTGAGCGACTTCCAATTTTTCCAAACAAAGACAACGATCACTATATTTCACTACCTTAACAAATAAAATGATGAAGAGTACTGAATCAATGCACCTTCAATCAAATCTCAATCGCAAAATGTAGTTCCTAAGCCAAACTCGAATGCAGATGAGAAAACTCTACACATCCATCACCTTTATCCACTTATGATTTTGACTTACCTCTTCAAACTCTACTAGATCACACTCAGTGAAGAACATAAAGTCAGAGTACTCCTCATCTTCATGATTTTGAGTTGCCTCGTAGATGTCTTGCAAGATCCTCGTCTTCGCGGGTGTCACCAAATTTTGAATCCTACTTGCAAGTGGAGGCGATCGGGATGGTGAGGTTGTGCTGCTACTAGCACTACTAGTGCTGCTTGAGGCTATAGATGGCTACACATAATTTTCCTCCAAGTCCATAGATTCAACAACTGTTGGCTCTAACAAGTGAGTCTTCAATTTCTAGTTCTAGGCTTGATCCTCCAAGAACTTCACATCACGGCTAATGATGAACTTTTTCATCACAAGGTTATACAACTGATATGCCTTCGCTTGCTCATTGTACCTTATGAAAATACACTTCTCTGCCCTGTCATCTAGCTTCTGCCTCTTTTCTTATGGAACATGTGCATATGCAATGCACCCAAAAACACGCAAATGAGCCACACATGGCTTCTGACCGCTCTAGGACTCCTGAGGAATTTTGTCCTTCATGCTCTTGGTGGGACACCTATTCAGCAAGTAAACTACACAGGTTACAACTTCTACCCAAAACTCATGCGGCAAACCCTTTGTTTTCATCATACTATGTACCATTTCCATGATGGTTATGTTCTTCCTCTCAGCTACACCATTCTGTTACCGTGTGTATCTGATAGTGAGCTACCTCTGAATTCCATTCACCTTGCACAAATTGTGGAATTCATTTGAGATGTATTCACCTCCACCATTCGTCCTGAGCGTTTTCACTTAGTAGCTGCTCTGTTTCTCCACCAGAGCCTTGAACTCCTTGAACTTATCGAAAGCCTTCAATTTTTGCTTGATGGGATATACCCATGTCTTCCGACTGAAGTCATAAATGAAGTTCAGGAAGTATTTATTGTCAGTAAATGTGCTATTCTACATCAAACTAGAAATGTTTGAGTGCACCAGCTCCAATGGCTATGATGATCTCCAAGACTGCCCAAAAGGGAACGAATCTCTGTGCTATTTTTTGACTATGCAACCCTCACAAACTTGATTCGGCTGCTCAATGAGGGGAAAACATTTCACCATCTTCTTCTTGTGCAGCAGTTTCAATCCACTGAAACTCAGATGACCAAACCTGAGATGCCACAGCCAGGTAGCATCCTTCACAACTACACTTAGAGACATCATAGACTAATTCTGGATATGCAACAGAAACATCTTATTTTTTGTCATAGGCACAGTTGTAATCTGCCCATGCACTTTATCTTTGATGGTGCAAGTTTCATATTGGAATTGGATAGTGTGTCCCTTCTGCACAAGATGTCCAACACTCAACAGGTTGTGCTTTAGACCAGGCACATAGTAGACATCACAGATTTGCTTCCTCTCGTTGTGCCTAGTGTAGATGAGGATTTTTCCTTTCCCCATCATGGTAACCTCCACTTGCAAGTAGGATTCCAAATTTGGTGACACCCATGAAGACGAGGAGCTTGCAAGACATCTACGAGGTAACCCAAAATCATGAAGATGAGGAGCACTCTGACTTTGCGTTCACTGAGTGTGATCCAGTAGAGTTTAAAGAGGTATGTCAGAATCAGAATTGGATAAAGACAATGGATGAGAAGATAGATGCCATTAAGAAGAACGATACATGGCAGCTAGCGGATCTTCCAACAGGGAAGAAGACCATTAGGGTGTCAAAGTGCTTGTGAGATCAGGTTTAAAGGAGGGTGTTGAAAATAAACCTGATCCTCCAGATCACTATCACTCAAACAAGCAACTAAAACTGAAATCGCCCACGCACTTCAACGATCCCAAGAATTGCTCAGGAAAGGACCAATTTTGGGAATCGCTAGACAAAAGTAGTGACAAATAGTTTCCTGCCAAAACCGAAGTGATTTGACTCACCACATGCCGCACATGTCTTTTGTCCTATTGTAGTGATTTCTCGCCTGCGGGTTGGTGTGTTTTTCCAATGTTGTGTGTTTCAAGCCCAGCTATATAAACCCTGGAGCAGCTGGTATTTTGCGATAGATGCAGAACATGCAGAGCAGTAGAAGAATAACTAAATAGGGAGCAGAGAATAGATCTGCATCAGTTTCGAGCAGTAGTTTCGATGTTTCTAGTTTTCTTGCTATCCTGCAATCATATTTGCATGACTATAAACCCTCTATTGAGGACCTCTGTAACCTCACTCGTTTAAATAATTAAAATTGTTTACCTTTTTTGGGTATTTTGGAAGGGTTCACCTATTTTTCTTTGTGTCTTAATTCCATTTGCTCTTCTGCACTCGAGTCTGGCTTAGAAGCTACATTTTGCGTTCAAGTTTAGTTTTGGAGGTGTCTAAACTCAACTTGTTCATTTTTCGTGCTAAGTCTTTGAAAGATAGTGATCGCTGTCTTGCTGGGCAAATCTTGTCGTCGCTCAAGTCAGAGAGCAATTTTCGTCATCGCTCTTGCTCGGAGCGACTGCAAGCAAAAAGAATTTTGACACAGAATGCAGTTCCTAAACTAAACTCGAACACTGAAGAGCAAAAGGAATTTTGACACAGAGAGATTAGGCAAATCCATCCAAATGCCCGATAATATTGCTAAGGATTTTATTTATACAGATAAACAGATTACACAACACCTTTGTTGAGGGTTTACAATCATTTGTAAATACGATTGCAGGATAAACACAGAAAAATAGAAACACCAAGACTGCTGCTCGGAACTGATGTAGCTTTGTTCTCTACTCCCTATTCAGCTCTTCTTTTGTTGCTCTGCATGCTCTGCATCAATCACAAAATGCCAGCTGCTCCAGAGTTTATATAGCTGAGCTTGGAACACAAAAGGCAGGAAAATTTCAACTATTTACACACGGGAGATAAAATCGAATGTGACAGAGAACACGTGCGGCGTCAAAACAACTGACTTGGCGGGAAGCCCTTCATCGCTGCGCTAGGCGAGCGATTCCCGAAGTCGCTCACCTCCGGAGCGACTCGAGTGAAGAGAATCAGGTTTAATATTTCTAACATTGCGAGCGCCAGGGGTCGAACGTGAGAGCTTGAGCATATTGCTTCTCATTCAAATGGATTGCATTCAAGAAAACGAAGATCGTCCATCCTTCCGGAATCACAAAATCTGCATTGCATGACATGGCGTGAGAGAAGGAAGGCGTTTACGCTTTTTGGAAAACCTAGTTATTATTCGCCTCAAGCCAGGCAGACCAGAACAAACACCATGAGTACCTTTCGTTTTGATGTCTTGTGCGGTTTCTCTGAAAACACCTGGGGCAACGTTGCCAAGACGTAGAGTTTCCTTTATCACCTGCCACACCAACGCGGTGGAGACGGAGATTGAGATGAAACCGCGATGATGGTATGGATGCCTAGATGAATCATGTTATTTTAGATACATAAATATTAATGTGAAATAAAATTTTAATTATAAAATACGTTACTACTTCATCACATTAAATAATATGTGACTAAACTCACATGATTGCATCGTCCCTCATTTCCTCCGATGCATGCGGATTGTCGGTCAGAAACTTGATTGCGAATGTGAGGGCTTTGGAGGAAGTCTCGTCAGAAGCAAAAGAGAGAGAGAGAGAGAGTACCAAATCTGCAATAATCTCCTCTGAAAAAAACGTCGCTTCTCTCACGAGTTCCGTTAACATATCCTTGCGAACCACTTCCGGATGCTCCTTCCTATCTCTAATGCATTCGTAGATCTTTTCTAGGAGAACCTTCCTGGCCTGCCAATCATCATTTCTATCGTCAGTTTATGACTATGATTGAAATTCGCATTCGTCCCGAGACAAAATATTGATACCCTTTTGTTACATTTATTCCTTTGGAGAAACCAGACCCGGGAATGTTGACGGGAACGGCGATAATAGCACCGGCCAAGTCGTCCAGAGCCCTAAGTCGATTAATTTCTTTCAGTTCTGTCTCTGCATTTAAGTCGAGAAGTTTCTTTGCCATCAAGTTCAAAACAACCTGCGTGCACCCAATTCAATTGAACGGAATGGAAGGCGTTAAAGAACAAGGAAAATAAATAAAATAAAATATTAGTGGATTACATAACAGCAATAGCAACAGTGGTAGCTTGCCTTATGGATCTCCTCTTGAAGATGCAATTCTTTCTTGTCTTCCCATTTCTCCATGCCCATTTGGAAGATAGTTTGTATCTCGGCAATGGAGTCAGAACTCATCAGCTTCTCCGTACTAAAAAATTTGACAATGGTTCCGTGGAGTTTCCTCTGAAGTTCTCCGCGCACTCCGAGCACGCTATATTGGCCTATGATACTTCTCATGGATTTCAGGTATTTGGTATGAAACAGCCTTCCCTCGTTTTGAACTCTGGATCCACCGTCACCACGTTCTCCGACCTTCCAAACAAATTACTCCTGAAAACAGGGCCGTACCTGCAATTCAATTTCAATTTCCATTATGGTTCGATTCTATCCTTCAACTGAAATAAAATTGTAACAAGGTAGGTACCAATATAATTAGTGCAGTGAAGAGTAGAGCAATATTACCTGCGCTCATGTTCGTCAATGAACTTTCGAGGATGTTGAGGGGGAGGGGAATTAATGGCTCGAAAGAAGCTGATATTCTCCCCGATTAAAGGCCATCCGACCTTGCCTGGGGGAGGAAACTTGTGATGATTTTTGGAGGTTCCGCCCCCATATCAACCTCCAAACCAGCACCACAACTGCCAAGGTTATGAGCCCTACCACCCAAGAATCCATGCTCCTTCGATCGTCTCCGACCTCTACAATGCAATAAGCTATAGAAGACGTGTATGTCAAGATATATATATATATATATATACAGCTGACCTAAGTAAATGAGACAGGATCCTAAAGCAAACGAAACGACAAAAAAAACGAATTGCATATTGCGTCTGATTCTTAATTTTGTCCTCTTTGTGCCTAGCACGAGATGCCCAATTTCTAGCCACTACGCCTTACTTACCCTAGAGCAATGGCAACTAGGTAAGGTCATGGCCGGGAAAGGACGTTTGACGCGTACATTTAAAAAAAATCACTTCCCACTTGCGCAGGCGGTGATATCATTTCATCGGTTTTGTAACTGGAGAAATGGCTTGAACCCAATTGGTACTCTTTTCGCTTGTTTTTTTTTTTCATTTTTATTTAATAATACTTCACAATATTAAAAAGTTTAATCAAATAAATGATAAGAAGCAATCACATCTTAAACATGGAAAATTTCGAACTCTGAACTCTCTTCTTTTAATTGCTTGAATCTAACCATTCATCAACGCAAAGTGTATTCACCATATATATATATATATGATATATGGTAGTCAATTGTTTTAATATTTTTAGAATTTTAAAAATATTGATGCACCAAATGCGTATCTAATTTAATGACGAATATACAAATATACCACCGTTATTATAGAACAAATATCGCCAATTGTTTATTTGAGAATGATACTGTGGATAATCTTTTAAATTATAGTCGACTTTCAACTTATAAGACACGTGGACCGGTGAAAGATAGTATATTGGTAAGTCCTTGGTTTCATCTAGAAGATTAAGTTTAAAGCTTGATACGAGGGGTTTAAGATCTTTCATAAAAACCCTTATAAACATAATTTGTCTCTACGAGGACACTCTAATAGTATGTTGTTGACGTTTTATCTCGATAACTTTAGTTCAAATCACAGGGATGTTAAAAATTAATCTATATTTTACCTGCCTCTCACAAACCTCTAATAGATCTTATTTTTCGTAGATATTCAAATTCATTGTCAAATTTTGCAACTATATTTACTCCTGGTAGTTGCAATCGTTTGATGATTAGAATGTCAAATGTCCATTACTTAATGCATTAGGTGAATTTTTTTCTCCTTGCTTAGCTATATATGGGTGTTGGGTATGAGTTCAAAATGTTAGAGAGAACTTAGAGAGACAAAGACAAGTAAGAGGAGTTAGAAGCCGTAAGCGTAAGAAGTAAAAGAAGGTAGTTGTAGAGCCTTTGGGTAATCTCCTGCATAGAGTAGTGCATCATTAGCATTGTCTTTGTAAAGGTGTAGAAAGCTTCTGGTGAAAGAAGCTTCCAATGTAAGAAGTTTCACTTATTGTAAAGCTACAATAATAGCCACTTTATCATAATATAAAAAATACTCTAGATCAACAATCTTCACTAGCTATCCTTCAATCTAGTGGAAAGAGATCTATGTTGAGTCATAGTCTTCACGAGTTTTCTTGCAAACCTATCTCCTATCAATCTACCTTATGCTCTGATACCACTATTAGCTTTGATGATATATATTTAATAAAATGCAACCACAAGGATTTAAAAGAGCATGCAATATTAAATATAAGATAATGGCAATATACTAAGCATGTAAAACTCATAATAAACTTCTATAACTACTCATAAATTTGACATTAATGAAAGCTTCCAAAAATAAGATCTTCATACAAAATGTGGAGATCTCAAATGCTCCATGCTCCATACATGTTTTACATTGTATTAAACCTGTACTCTACTCTACTTTTCCTATAGAAATTATAAGATAATATAATAAGAGTTGTTCTCTACTTGCTCACACAAAGTTCAATATACAATGGGATATGACTCTTGGTCTTCCATATTCCTATGACTCTTCACCTTCCTATTCTATGAACTCATGTGTACATGGACTATGATACACATTTACATTATTGAGTACTTTGTGCATTCTAATATTAGTTGTGCAATTATTACATTACATAAAGTAAATACTCAAACCCTAATCTAAGATGAACTCCTAATCTAAATATGTACCCAAGGTGGTACATTGACATGTACCAAATAATGTAATATATTCCAACATCATCTACCACTTCTTTCAGCATAACAAATGTGCTCGCTATGGAATTTATTATACAATTATGGATTAGTTTATCTTGGTGGATGAGGGTCAAATAAAATGAGGGGATTAAACTTGATAAGTTTAGGAGATGATATTTTCCTTATTATGGTAGCTTATGGCTACATATTCATTCATTCTTCTTCTAAGGCTTTTTATAGATGCTTCTTTTATCCTAGAATTGCTAGAATGTCCCAAACCAAAACTTGTATAGTGGATTCTCTCAAGTGATCCACTACATTGAAAGACCTAAGATATACCACCTTTTGGGTGGTATGTGACATGGTGAATCATGAATTTTCTACAACCACTTGGGTATTTTTGGCTAGCTCTAGTAACTGTGCTTGTTACCTTTGGGTTTATGGGGTACTTCACTTAGTGAATGTCAATACTTTTGATGATGCAATTATTGGGATATTGAACTAGTGCCAATTGTTTTGGCCTAACTACTTGAGGCATTTTGGCCATTATGTTGGACGATGACAAGAGGCACAAGTGTCATTGGCTATTGAGGTATTGTAGTAAGAGCCTACCACTATGGTTGAGCTGACTTATGATGATTTCCACGTGCTACTAGGATACTTTTATCCCTTTTCTCCTGCCTATTTCTTAGATTATGCTAGATAGTCTTACCACACTTGTGGTCTCCTAGTCATTAGTTTTCCTACATCTGATATTGCATAAATTTCATCCTTATCCTAGCTTACTAAAAGTTGCTCTTAGGGGGAGTAATTATGGTCTTATAAGGACTTAGTTAAAGTAGATTGTTCTACCATCTACATTTGGGTTACTAAATATAATGTAGATTCTTGAGGGAGCACTATCTCATTTGTTGCAATAAAAAGGAGATAAGACATTTCCCTTATGTTACCTTGATTAGAGTACTCATTTGAAGGAGGGAAGTACAAAGAGGTAGATATTTCTACATAATTGTTCTAAAAAGGGGCTATTTCCCTAACATGATTAGAAAATTATGTTTACAAGGGAGTCACTATCAGGACTATTTTTTGGTTTTAGCCTTGGTTTTTCTATTCTTCTTATTACTCTAGAATTGAGGCCTAGGATATCCATTTGATGAGGTTTGATAGCCTTGGTTACCTAGAAAACAAAAGGGTCCCAAAATTTCTCTGATAGGGATACTTCAAAATATTTCATTCTTTTCTCATGGCTAGTACCTCATTGGCAATTAGCGTAACTTTTGTGATGCCATTTTTTTTAGTCTTCTGTAGTGGGAGGGATTGGAGTTATTATAGGAGACATTGAGGTTGATTGTAAAGTTATTGGCTGAGAAACTAGGGTAGATTAATAAGGGGTTCGCACATTAGGATATATAGATGGGGTAGGCTTAGGTGTTAGTATTACAATCTAAATCAAATCATGTTGAGCTTGGATGGTCATACCATAAGAATTTGGTAGAGAAATCCCATATCAATATTTAATCAATAATGAAATTTTATAATATAAGACCTTCAAATAATATATAAATACCATACTTGGTGGAGGACGAAGTTCTTCAAATATTCTATGCTAGGATTTATGAAATTAGAGCTTGAAATATTCTATCAACTCCATGGTATCTCTCTTTATTATCATCATTTTTTCAAAGAGTGACACCCCATCTACCTTCTGTCTGAATCTTTTAACAAATGCAGTGCCAAGTTGATCCCAGTTGACTATCGAAATAGATTGGAGTGTAAGATACCACTCTTAGACTCTTTACCTAAAAGAGGTTGCTAGTAATCTTAGGCTCATATTTTTCTCTAATATTATGAACCATGCACAAACATACCATGTGGTTCAATTGCTCAATGAGGATAGTGAGATCTTCCCTAGTGAAGTGAGGGATTTTAGAGCAAATTAAGGTATCTCATCATGTACTTCATGCATAGTTAGAGGTGCCAATGGACCTCTATCATTCCAGGAAGGGAATGTTTTGGGTGGTGGTGGTGCAGTAACCATATTATGGACTATGAATCTTCTTCTTTGTGAAATGATGGTGAGTAAAGGAATCAAATATAGTCAATAATTGTGGTGTAAGACTTGGTAGATATTTTGTTTTGATATTTATTGATCCTTCATTTGGAATAGAGTTTCTCAATGAATGTAGCTTATACTCTAAGAGAAGATAGACTAAGGTATTTATCATAACCTCAATCTAATGTCTTTAGTAGTGGATTCTTCTAATGTTCATTCTAAAGTAGAGTCAATAGGTGAATGAGAGGTCCTTCAATACAAAAATAGGTAAAAACCCTCACCAAGTATAAGTCTAACTTATTTTTGTGATTGTGGGACCAATGATGTCACTAGCATCCCATCAGGTATGCAATTAAGTTGTTATTATTTTCTATTGTCTTGGTAAGGAATGTTATGATAATCATTCCTTGCATGGAGTAACACAATAGGGCCTCTCTCGAGAGCATAGGGTTTGGTTTAATCAATGGCCTATGTACGTGTTTTACAAGGTTGAATCCTTATTAATATGTAATCTTTAGATTCATTTTGAACTCAAAGAGAAAAGAGATGTCAGGGATAAAATGAAATAACTAAAAAAGGGTAAAAGCTCTAAACCAAAAAAGGTGACGATGTGCCAAAGATCAAATAATATTTTCTTACACAATAGCCCTAAACATTATGTGCTAGCATGAGCACTTCCTCTCCTCAACACAAATTAGCCCAAATGAGTGTTACATGCATAAAAGAGTATAAAGAGATAAGTTAGAGCATGAGAACCATATATGGGTACTCAAAATATATGCATAGGCCTCCCATGTATACACATATGTATGTAAAAATCAAATTAGGTAAATACTGCAAACACATACACACATATAGAGATTAGTCGGAGTATGAAAACCACATGTTGATACCATAATAGACATGTAGGTCTCTAATATATATATATATATGCAAAACAATTACATATATTGTGCCAAAAGTGGGGGTTTTATTTCCCATAAGTTTCTCAGGATTTGATTGTTATATAGAAAGAAATGAAAGGAAATTTTTATAAAGCTTGCTAATACTTTGCATAGACCAAACTACTACTATTTATAGATTACAATAGAGAAAATTCCACTTCAAAATTTGTAGGATGATTTGACCCTTTCAGCTGCTCCTTTTTGGGATTCTAAAAATTTGAATGAATATAATTTTTTCCATATCTTCTATCAGCCCAGAGTTGTCATTGTTGTAGTTGCCATCTCTTCATCTTCAATATTCTACCTACCTTTACTAGAGTATCAAGTTGAAATGTCTTTAGTAGTAACTTTATTTTTCTTAATAAAGGTGCATTATTCTAACTCATCTACTTTTTATAGAAGTTTGCATGTCATTACTTATACTTGTCATTTTGTTTCGATGGGATTTTATTGAGGCCAATAAGTGCTCCTTTGAAATATTTTCTTTCTTTTCTTTTCGAGATTTTATCAAATAAATTTTTCTTGTTGGAACTTTTGCTTCCTTTTTTTTTTTTTTAACTTTGAAAAGTCTTGATAAGTAGCCTTATTGGACTTTCTTCTCCCACCTTGGTCAACTCTCTTCAAAAATTTGATCCTCCCATTTTGTCTATGCCTTTAGGCATTAGCTTCAATCCTAGTTTCTGGGATGATTTTGATGCAACCCTCTTCCTTTATTTTTCACTCATACTAACTTTTTCCTTTTGATTGGATGTTTTCCTTTAATTTGTTTAAGGCAAGATCCTTTGAAGTCCCTTATGGTGCACAGTATAGGTGATGACATTTAGTCCATAGGAATTTCCTTCCAAGATATTTCTAGACCTGTTACTTTGCTCATCATTTTGATTTGCTCTTCTTGCTAGATGAGTAATTTGTGGAGAGAAGTTTCACTCGAGTAGTCTCTATTGGTAAATATAGGAAGGTGGATGACCTATAATATTTCTTAACGTAGAATCCAACAAGTCCTTATTTTCTTGTCTTAGTTTTTTACTCTCCCTTAGTCATCCTTCACCACTAAGTATTATTTTAAGAGTGTGGTTGTGAGATAACAAATGAGGTGCAAGAGGTTACAAACCCAAACAAGAATGGATAGGAGATAATTTTTCTAGATCATACACAATTCTCATTTGGATTGAACCTCTGCCAATGATGAAGCTTGTTTAGTTATCACCAAAAACTATTTACATCTATCATTCATAGCAGAATTTAGTTTAGATATCACCAAAAGGGATCAACAAAACTACCATGGGATTTGGAAATAATAATTCAATGATTTTCTTATTTGCACGGTACAAGGGTTTTTACACGTGTATTTACCCTTTGAATAAATCTCCTTGGTGATTGTAAATATAGAATTCCTAAATATTGGTGATTATATAAATGCTCATATTTTTACCCTAGGCTCTGCATCATTTTTAGGTGCAATATGGCTATATTGTAGTGAATCTTCACTACATTTCCTATAGATCATTGTATTCTAAACATTATATCCCCTCATTTATAATCTACACAATTTGAATGTAGATCATGGATAGATGCTAGGAAATAATTATATTATTGAATGGTAGATTTTCAAACTTGGACCACCCTATTTTTTACATCCCTAGATTTAAATGCTAGCAAACTATTAGTATGGTCTATGATTCAATAGGTTTCTAACTCTGGAGAAAGAAAATATTTAGAAATGTTTTAGAAATGGATATAAAGGCTTTGATAATCTTAGATTTTCAAGGTTGTTATTATCATATACATGAACGCTAGAGCTTGGTGGTTTTGTAGGTTTCAACCTTTCTATCATAGTAGGATATCTTGGTCAATACTATGATAGTCATCCCCAATTTGTGTTAGTGTAATGAGGGGCATGGGGCTACATGTTACAAGGATCTGAGGTCTATGATGTTGACTACAAAACTATTTGCAAGGCATTATCAAAAGGGATAAATATCAATGTGGTCATTCTTATTCTTTGCTATGACTACCCTATAAGGGTTAATTTATATTATATGGATCAAGCACTTTGGTATGTAGTAATTAGGGCTTTGTGTATTCAAAATTATCATTATCATATGTAAATAAATGCTCTATATATGGGTGTTATTGTTATTTGTAGGTTTCAAGGGTTTTAGAGAGTTCAAACACTAGGAATAGAAATGAGGATTGTCCCATTAGACTATTTATAGCCTGCCATAGACCAACTTTGTTAGTGTGAAATTAATTAATTATAGATAAAATAAATTCATTACATGCACATAGTAGACTTATGAATTGATGGATTTTGATTTGATGTCATCCTAATGTTATTATTTTCCTTTCTTTTTGTTTCATATGTCAATAAATTAGATATTTTCTTCACTAAATTCATTATGCGTCAGTACTACACATTGGGTTGATGAATTACACATTCATCATAATGATATCATCACCATTTTTTCTTCTATATCCCTATGTTAATAAATCAAGAACTTTTCATTGCTATTATCACCATGTTTTTACCCTACATTATCCTAACCCCACTGTCATATTTTATTTTCTCTCTCCTGATGCTAATAGGTCATGAAAATGACCACATCATCCCAACATAATCTCTCATTTAAACCATATCATCATTGTCTAGTAAATTGATTATTTGTAAGCATGGCATCATTATTTTATCATATTGGCACCTAAATCATCATTCTTCTAAAATTGAGGAAGATGCTAATGGATCACATCTTTTATTGATGGATAAAAAATCATGGAAGGTTTCATGCTTACACCCCACTTAGATCATATTCATTTTTATTAATTGGTAGACTACTATTGCTCAAGGTTTTAGAATAATTCTTGTTCATGAAATATCTAGTGAATCATTGATCAACTGTGCCTAATTTGTGAACTCCTACCTTGGTGATATCTTATATCATTTTTCCATTTTTTTTTTCCATTGACCAACCATGCACCTATTATAAAAGGATGCAAAAGGAAGGAACTAAGAGTCTCTTTCAATATTTTTTCTTAGATAAAAGATATTTTTATTAAAAATGGGAATAGTGAATAAAAAGAGAAAACATAAAAGGGGAAAATAAAACATTACATACATATTTATAAGATTTTTTTCCTTTGATCCAAAGATGGTATAAGTGTCATCCATTCACTAAAAATGGTAGCATACTTCATTTTATTGTTTTTAACTTGTATGTGTTTTAGGGTTCTATTTTATCAATTTAATACAACCCACTCTAAAAGAAATTAAAATTTATATGTTGGTTAGAATTTGAGTTTCCTCATCCTATTTCACAACCAAATAATCTTTCCTTATTTGAACATTACTAGCTCATTTATTGAACCACTTATTAATGATAATTTTATGATGTACATAACTTCAAAAAGCTTTATACTTATCCTCAAATTGTAGCAAAGTATTTACATGAGACTAAAAGGGTGGGATAAAAATGTCCTCCATCAAAATAAATCAACAAATATTGTTGTCTAATAATATCCTACTCTTAGAATTTTTTATTTTCTTCCTCGCTAAATAATGATCATCTTCATCATGACATTATCTTGTCAATATCTTAATTATTTTCCTTAGAAACACCTTAGAAATACTCCATCATACCTCCTAGAAAATAGGGTGTCATTGAGTTAACTATAGTTCATGGTATTTCTTCTAAATTTATCTCTTTCTTTAACTATCAGTCCCCTAGGAACATCCATAGTTAGCATGTATCATTTTATATCTACCATTCGTCCAATTAATTCTTCTAAATTGACCTTCTTTTACTAGTGCCAATTTTTCAATTGAGTGGACCATAGCTAGTTTTTCATAAAAATATCTTCCTCCACTAAGTATTAATTTCAATATCAAAATCTTATGTCTCGTTTATCCACCCATCTCACTTCTCACCTAATTCATCATGTAACACTATAGAACTAACATTAGTATTTGATCTTACTTTGATATTGTTGGAATATATCACATTATTTAGTACAAGCTAATGTACCACCTTGAGTACATATTTATATTAGGAAAGATATTCCTAGATTAGAGTTTCAGTATTTAATTTATGCAATGTAATAAATGCACAAGTGTGCAAAGTATTTTGGTATTGTAAATGTGCATAATAGTCCATGTGCACATGAGTCCATAGAATAGGAAGTGAAGAGTCTCTAGAAGAGTGAAGGCCAAGAGTGCTCCATATGAAGAGTCACATTCCATTATATATGTGTCTATTGAGAGAGATAGAGATATAGTGAGTGACATATACAATTGTAATGGAGAGGATGGAAGTATGGTGTATTTGAGATCTTTATTCAATTGAGATTCAATTTTTGTGAGCATTTGTTAACAACATTTATATGAGTTATTTCTAAATTTGTTTATGAGTTTTATATGCTTAGTAATTTGCCATTATCATATATTTTATATTGTAAATTTATTTTATATCTTGTGGTTATTTTATATTGAGCAGGGTTATGCATAGTGGCGAATATTCACCAATTGGGCAAATATTAGGATTTTCAAAATTGGAAATTGGTGAATATGAGGACCCTCGACGTCAGCCCATTCGCCTAAAATTTTTAGGATTAATTTTTTCTTAGGGTCAATTCACCACAATATATCCAAACATAGGCATATTTGTACTCGTTGGAAAGCTCTTTTTAATCCTGATCTAATGGTGGTATTTTTATGAAGTTATAATATGATTTAATAGGTCAAAAGTGGCCCCAAACATGACCTTACATTTTAGGGCTTCAAATACCCCAAATTTTGGTGTGAAGATGCTTGATTTGATTTTCTTAGGATTCTCCATGATTCACCTTGATTTTGATTAGGATTCGCCATTTTTTACAAGTAAATTTTGAGTCCAACCCCTTATGCATAACCATGATATTGAGTATTTAGATTCAAATGCTAACAGTGGTATCTGTAGCAAGGTTTTGTCTTGCACATGTTTTCAAGTTGCAAAGAAGATTTTCATTAGTTAAGAAGAAACCAGTGAAATTGAGGAAATTACTTGTGGAAAATAAAACCAAAGAAGATAGTATTTCTAACTGTGTTGAAGGAAAACTAGTGAAGGTTGAAGATTTACCTATTCCAAGATCAAATTCAGAATAGAATGAAATTTACAGGTCTTGAAGATAGACCTTAACATTGAGGAGATTAAGAGACCCTAGAAGGAGGTCCTATTAAAAATATTTATAGATAAAAGAAGATTTCAAATTAATATTTTTCTAGAGTATTTCCATAGGGTTAAACGAAAACTCGTGAAGACTAGGACTCAACATAGATTTCTTTCCACTAGTTTTGAGAATAGATAATGAAGTTTATTGCTTTTAGAATTCTAAAAATTTGAATGTATTTATTCCAAGTTTTTGTTGTAGAAAATTAGTTCTCAAAATTTGAGAAGCTTCCTACAACATATAGAGAAGAATTTCACCTTCGGTTTCCTGAAATTCTATGTGCTTTCCTCATGTAGGGATTAGTTTTTGAGTTGTAGAAAAAGAGTTGGTATTTTAGATTAAGAAGGTCCAAGAAGAGGCCTCATTGGATATTGAATACTGTAGATTGAAGCTATAAGAGACCCATGAAAGGGATCACATTGAAGAACTTCCAGATTTGAAATATTGAATATTGAAGGACTATGAAAAGGTCCTATTTTAAAGTTGAGAAGCAGCAAAATTTAGAGATCCAAGAAATAGATCTCATTGCTGAATTGGAAGATTGAAGAGACCAAGGAAAGCTCTCATTGAAGTTTTGAGAAAGATAGTTGAGTAGCTACTCAATTATAAGACCCAAGAGAAGAGATCTGAAGAGAATTTTGAGAATAAGAAGGCTATAGAAAGCCTCATTGCAAAGTGTAAGAAGTGGTCATTGAAGGATATTTAAAGAAATATAATGAACAAAAAATAGCAAGTAGGAGAAGCTACTGAAAAGAAGAATTTGGGACAATTATCGCCATCCTACAACAAGCCCAAAAGGAAGAAGGTTTTGGCAAGAATTTTGCCATCTTTTGAGAAGGTTTTTGAAGACCTCAAGAAATTTAGATTCTTGAGGGAGAATACAGTGAAAGAGATCATATTTGGTGTTAAAATTCAACAAGAAGATTGAATAAGGATGGAGAATTAAAGAGTTCAAAATTTTGAGAAGTTTCAGGATAGCCACAAATTTTTTGAAGGCTAATTTGTGAAAGGATAAGGTTGGTGTTTTTTGGTAGAATTTGAAAGGTCATAGGACAACAAATTGAAGAAAGCATAGAGCTGTGATTTGGAGAAGTTTTACAATTTTTTTGAAGTACTCTTGGACAACCAATTGAAGGAATGCTTGACAGTAAAACAAGGCAACAAATTAGAAGATTCTTGGACATCAAAGAATCAGATTTTTTAAGTAGCAATTTGAGAGGTTTTAGCTATGAATTTTGGCAGCATTAGAAAGAGAAAAGTGAGTTGGATATTGAAGAAGTTTAGGGATATATTTGGAAGAGCTTTGAGCATAAAATCATAGGAGGATTTAGCAGCATTTGAAGGAGGCTAATTGCTGCAAATATGGACAGCAAGAGGGCAAAATTTGTAGCTGTAAAACTTAGAAGTTGAAAGCATACATTTGAAGGAAAAATAAAGAGAAAAGTTGACAACAAGAGATCTAATTTTAGGGTAGCAACTAGAGATGAAAATTGATGATTCTAGAGAAGCAAAATAAAATGGAGTGGAGCTACAAAAATACATAAATTTGAGATAACAAATTATCAAGAATACTAGCCACAAAGGAGGCCATAAGAGGTGTGTAATATTGGTGCTATAAAGTGTTCTTATATAAGTATTAAAATTAGTTATTTCAAGTTTTTAAAATCACCATATTAGAGTTGTTAAAAACTAGCAAAGGGAATTTTGAGTTAAGTGTCTCCAAGATAAGAAAGGTGACATTATCATCATTCTAAAATATATAAAATATAACAACAAGAATTATAGTTAAAAAGTGCTAAATGGGAGTGATAAGGACAAATATTATATGTTGTTTTTTTTTAACAAAAACTGTAAATTTATTCTAAACTTTATTGATTAAAATAAAGTCCGAATAGTGCTCAAATCTAAGGTAGGTTTAAGGTGTCTAAATACACCAAGAGGAGCACCAAAATTGCATAAAATGTTGGTGAAGAAAAGCCACAAAAAGAGTGGTAGATCCACCAAGTAAAACACTCACGATGTTTTTTCACTTGTCATCCAAGAATTCAATTGTTACCAAGGGAGATAAAACATCTTGGAGATCTCATTTATTGCACGGGATAGAAATAAACTTGCATATGCTTATTTACTACAACATGGAGGACATATGTTAGAGTTTGAAGCACTTGGGAATAGTTTGAAGCATAGCTGACCAGTCAAATAGGAGAAAGAGTGCCCATTTTCTAGAGCAAGTCAAAAAAATAGCATCAAAAGAGCACCTCAAATTTTTGAGGTAATATATTACATTTGAAATTTATTTTATGTCAATATAAAAGTTATAATACTAAAAGAGATTGTTATTATCTAAGGTTCAGATTAAAATTATTTTTGGAGATAAAAGACCTTGAAGTATTATTTTGAAACCTTAATAATCTTATTATTGTAATTTGAAAGCTTTTATAAAATTAAGAGGAGAGACCAGATGATCATCAAATTTTGAATGTCTTAACACTTTGACTTTAAAAAAAAAAAATCAAACACCGATATAGCTAAACTTAGGAGGAGAGGCCAAAGAAAGAGTAAATATTAGTGTTGTATATCAAAATCATCGCAAATAAAGGAGCAAAGAAGTAAAGTGATGGCAAATCCGGGATTCACACAGACAATCTCACAGTAAATTCACAGAAATTTTCATTAATTCATTCAATGCCAAAATCCAGTAGTAACTTTCCCCCGGCACAACACTTCTTCCCCAATCCCGAACTTCACCATCCTCTTTACAAAGATTTTCTTCGAGTTTTTAACGAGGCCTCAGTCCTCCAGGAAATCAATGCCTCCACCAAACAAATTTCAAATTCAAATTTCCCCCCAGGACGAGAATTAAAATTTTTCCATAAATGGGCCACTGCCCGAACCACCATGGAGCTTGCATTAATGGTTTTCCTCGACCTGCAACCGTCGTTTTCATCAGATCGATCTCCTGTACCATGGTCTCCTCCATAATGGCCATTACTTGCATCTGTTCCATTGCCTGTTCCTGTTACTTTGTCAATAAAAAAAAAGAAATGCGGTCGTGGCTCTCATCTTGATTCAATACACGTAGTTATCCACGTGTTAAATCTGACCTCCCCTGGTTGTCCGCATACATACTTGGCTTTACCCACCTCTGTCCACAACGTTTCCAAAACACGTGCCCCTCTCCATAGTTTTGATACACGTGGCTGCCCACATGTCCAATCCTGCCTTATCCGGTCTTCGGTTCATTTTCTTTGGTCAAGATTTTACTTGGTCGCGATATCGCGACAGGTCGCGAAATCGCGACATGTCGCGATATCGCGACCAAAAACGCTTCCTCAAGCCTCAACTCTTTGGGGTCGTGAAATCGTGACATGTCACGATTTCGCGACCCCTCCCCTCTCTCTCTCAACCTTCTCTTTGCTGAAGCTCCTCGTAAATTTCTCTGCCTTGCGTTGTCTTGTGAAAATGCCACGTGGCGGTTTCTAACCGGCCGCGATATCGCGACCTGTCGCGATATCGCGACAGGACCCTTTCTCCTTCACTTTGCATTGGTGACCATCGCGGTATCGTGACGTCGCGATATCGCGATGTTTGGAACCCTTCTCTTTTGCCTTTGAAATTTGGTCGTGATATCGCGACGTCGCGATATCGCGACGGAACCCGCCAAAGCTTCACAGCAGCTTTCGAGGTCGCGAAATCGCGACATGTCACGATTTCGTGACCCCTCCTCCCTTTGCCTTAAAACTTATCCAAACCCAAACATTGCTTTACAAAACCTTCTCCGATGCCGAAAATAAAAAGATCAAAGTGCAAAGAACTTAAAAAGAACTAAAATTTTTTTGGATGACGCAGGATTGCCCTACTGTTTTCGGATGCTCCTGCATCAGACACCCGGGTAAATTAAAAGTGATCCTCACTTCTATTTTGTTTGGGGAAGACCCAGGCGGTCAACCTCCATCTTTGACAACCAAGTTGCGTCCTCAATAGGTTTGCCCTTCCACTTAATTAAATACTCGAATATTGCTTGTTTCGGTGCTTCGCCTTCACGGGTGTCCAATATTTCCTCGACCTCGTCTGTGGTTGGAGTAGAGGCTAGAATTGGCCATAATTCTGCACTTGCTATTTCCGTACCCTCCCCCTCATGATATTCCACTAAATCTGAAACATTAAAAATAGGTGAAATATCAAGCCAATTGGGCAACTCCACTTCATATGCATTTCCTGACTCCCGCCTTCCCAGTATTCTGCATGGTCCAAACTTCTTCATATTTAATTTGTTATAAGTTTTGGCAGGGAATCTCTCCTTCCTGAGATGCACCATGACCTCATCTCCCACTTTGAACTCCTTGAACCGCCGCTTCTGGTCTGCCCTTGTCTTGTATTGAGTATTCATTTTTATAATTTGTTTTCTTACTTCTTCATGCAGACTTTTCATATGCTCCACAAATTCTTCGACCTCGGCACTACACTTTTCTCTTTTGTCCAACATCCTCAGTTCAGACACATTTCTTGGGCTTTTCCTGTATATTATCTGGAATTGAGACTTGTTGGTGCTCTTATTAACTGAACTGTTATAAGCAAATCCCGCCTGTGGTAAAACTAAATCCCATCCTTTAGGCTGATCTGATATCAAACATCTCAATAGATTACCCAGGCTTCTGTTCACCACCTCTGTCTGTCCGTCAGTCTGTGGGTGGTATGCAAAACTGAATTTCAGGTTTGTTTTCATCTTCTTCCATAGAGTTCTCCAAAAGTACCCAACAAACTTGGTATCTCTGTCAGAAACTATGCTTCTTGGCAGACCGTGAAGTCGTACCACTTCCTTGAAGAATAACCCAACAATGTGGACTGCATCACTTGTCTTCTGGCAGGGAATGAAATGTGCCATTTTGGAGAACCGATCAACTACTAAAAATACTGAATCATTTCCCCTATGTGTTCTCGGAAATCCAAGGATAAAGTCCATGCTTATGTCCTCCCATGGTCTCTCAGGCACAGGTAATGGCTGGTACAGTCCTGTATTTTGTTTTACACCCTTTGCCATCTGGCATATTCTGCAACTTTGCACAAACTTTCGTACATCTTGTCGAAGTTGTGGCCAGTAGTAATTTTCCTCAATCAAGGCAATGGTCTTATCCCTACCAAAATGCCCAGCCAATCCTCCGCTGTGCTTTTCTTTGATTAAATTCTCCCCGCATGGAACTTCTGGGAATGCACAACTTACTACCCTTGAACAGCATTCCGTCTTGGATTAATAAATCCAACCATTTTGTTCTATCCATAGTAAGAGGTATTGAGCAAGCCTCCCAGGCTTCTGCAAAATCCGGATCTGTAGGGTATAGACCCTTTAGTTCTTCAAACCCCACTACTTCTACTGTCAATTTGGTCAGCAGAGTCTGCCTTCTGCTTAAGGCATCCACAACTCTGTTTGACTTCCCAATTTTGTGCTTCAGTACAAAGGTATAACTTTGGAGGAACTCCACCCATTTCATGTGCCTTTGGTTCAGTTTTGTCTGACTGTTAATGTATTGCAAAGCCTGATGGTCAGTAAAAAGTACAAACTCCTTTGGTAATAAATAATGTCTCCACTTCTTCAGGGCCTGAACTATAGCATAAAATTCTTAATCATAGACAGAATACTTTTTCTGAACATCATTTAACTTTTCACTGAAATAAGCAACTGTCTTGCCTCCTTGACTCGATACCGCCCCTATTGCCTCGCCTACGGCATCACAGTCCACCTGAAATACCTTGTTGAAGTCTGGAAGTGCCAAAATAGGTTGTTCTGTACCTTTTCTCTTCAATGTATCAAAGCTCCTTTCAGCCCCTGATGTCCATTTGAACTCCTTTTTATCTCCCCTCATTGTCTCTGTGAGAGGTGCACAAATACTGCTGAAGTTCTTTATGAACTTCCTATAAAAACTAGCCAGACCATGGAATGACCTCACTTCTATTGTGCTCCTTGGAGTAGGCCATTCAAGGATGGCTCTCACCTTTTCGGGGTCCATCTTCAGGCCTTCTGCTGAGATTACAAACCCCAAGTATACCAATTCCTTCTTGACAAAATTACACTTTTTCAAATTTATTAATAACTGTTCTTCTTGCAGCTTTTCAAAGACCCTCCCGATATGCATCGGGTGTTCCTCCAGGGTCTGGTTGAATATCAATATATCATCTAAATAAACAATAACAAACTTTCCCGAGAAATTCTTTCGAGTACTTCATTCATCGGCCGCATGAAGGTACTTGGTGCATTGGACGAGTCCAAAGGGCATGACCAACCACTCAAACATGCCTTCTCTTGTTTTGAAGGTTGTCTTCCATTCATCTCCCTCTCGGATACGAATTTGATGATAGCCACTTTTCGAGTCAATCTTTGTGAAGTACTCGGCTCCACTTAAACGAGTCCATGATATCATCCATTCTTGGTAACGAGAATCGTACTTAATAGTAATTTTGTTGATGGCCCGTGAATCTATACACATCCTCCATTCCCCATCCTTCTTTGGCGCCAGCACTGCAGGGACTGCGCATGGGCTCAAGCTTTCCCGAATTAATCCCTTTTCTAATAATTCCTAGACCTGTCTATTTTATTCCTCAGTCTCTATAGGTGTCATCCTATACGCAGCTTTATTTGGCAGGCTTGATCCTGGTATTAAATCTATATGATGGCTAATTTTTCTCATAGGGGGTAAGCCCTCGGGCACATTGTCAGACACAATGTCTGGAAATTCCTCCAACATATTTAGAATTTCTGCTGGGGTATCCTGGCATTTCTTCCCCCTAACTCTAGGGATTATTGCATAACATAAATGTTCATGCTTTAACCCGTTTAGAAACTCTCTCCCCTCAACTAAACAGACTCTGGAAATATGACATACCTTTTCATCTGCATCCTTCAAGGGCTTTAGTTTATGGCATACACCATTCTTTGTCAATGAGTAGGTGTTGGCTCGGCCATCATGTACTGCACTTCGGTCAAACTGCCAGGGTCTCCCCAGCAACATGTGGCAAGCATCCATGGGCAATATGTCACACAGGACCTCATCACAATAATTTCCAATGTTAAATTTAACAGAACACTGCTCATTGACCAAAGCTCTGTGGTCCTTTTGCAACCATGCGACCCGATATGGGTGTGGGTGCTTCTTCCTTTCTAGCTGTAACTTGGTAACCATTTCCTTAGAAACCAGGTTATCCGTGCTACCATTATCAATAATGATATTGCAAACCTTGCCCGCACATTTACATCTAGTGCGGAATAAGCTTTTCCTATGGTCTGTGTCCTTCTCCCCGTTCAACAGGACTCTTCTTGCAATCATTGTCTCTCCCCTCTCTGCTTCTTCGGAATGCTCAGATTCAACATCCTCCTTTGCCACAGTAGCTCTGGATGGACACTCAGGCCTCTTGTTTGTTCTTTCTCGATGTTGTGGACATTCAAATGCCCGGTGTCCTTCTTCACCACAGTGGAAACACGTTCCACGAAATACTCCTCTTCCAAATCCTTGTCCAGATCCACCCCATCCTCTTGGGTAGCTGTTCTGATCTTGAGGCTGATAAACATCCTCTTCCTTTTGGTCCTGGTTACTACTGGCTTCACCAGTCTTCTTCGGATCCTTGTACTTTTCCCCACTGGTTCTCCCACCAGTCCTTCCACCTCGATTGTTAGGATCTCATCCTAACCCTTAATGTAATAACTTCCTTGATGTAATAATTCCTAGTGAACGTGGGTAGTACCCATGATTAATATTTTGTAATGTTCTAAGTTTTAGCTTAGGTAGTGCCTATGACAAATGGCACCCTTTTTTATGTAACACATGGTAGATAGGTGGCATTGTGCATGTAATTCGGGTGGCATTGTGCATGTAATTCGGGTGGCATTGTGCATGTAATTCAAAGTGGCACTATGCATGTAATTCGGGTGGCATTATGCATGTAATCCAGGTGGCATTTTGCATGTAAGCCAACCTTGGAAGGAAACTCCTTAAATACCCGAAAGGGCACCAATGTAACCATCTTTTGCAAAATTAATGAAGTATTGAAGGAGGTTGCCCCCTCGAAGAGGCTTGCGATTCGATTCTATTGTGAGATTGTTCTTTATGCAAATTTTTGTTATATTAATGTGATGTTTATGTGAGTTATTTCCAAGCAATTGTGTGAGAGTGTGTTATTTGAGTTTATTTTATAGCAGGATCTTAACAAGTGGTATCAGAGCGCTTTCCAGGGCCAAGTTCTGCTGCAACTGCAACGATTCTTGCCATCAAATCCGCCTGTTAGGTATAAATTCCGTGTGTTTTTTCCATTCTATTTTTCCTTATTAAAAAAATCCAAAAAAAAAATACAGTGTTTTTTTTTTCCAGACCAAAAACAAAAAATATATATTATTAGTTGAGTAGGTAGAAACCATGTACCGAGGGTTTTAAAATATCATGAAGGATCTGTCGTTATTGGCTAAGCTAGATAGCCCATAAAGCGTCTAGTGAAGTGAGGGGCGATCAGGCTCCAATACCCAGGCCTCAGACAGAACTCGCGCACGGACTTGAGCTCCCACGTATCTTCGGGTATATCGGGAGACCATCTAGGATTAAACAAACTTTTAGCCATTAGGAAGCTCTTCGGCCTTGTATTACTCATAGTCTACGGGACACGACATCTTGGACGATTACCCTCCCGTATTTGTCAGAGAGGCGGGTAGTGTGCTCAAGGGTATGTGTGGAATCCTCCTTGAGTAGTGGCCTGAAATATTGGTCCGAGCACTATTGTTCGTCACTTGTCGGTATATTAGAGGGCCTATGGGTGGTACATACTCCTATACTTAGCATTCCCTGGTTACTGTTAAAGCGCAACTTTGTAAAAAATGCAAAAATAAAAATCAAAATAAGAATCCAAACACCCCCGTTATTAAGCCTTGCATTTCAAAAGTGAGCATATGAGAAAGGAGTCCTCTACCAAAAAAATAACAAAAGGGACATGCATTCGGGATAAGCCATGAGGGTGACACTTAAGTTGAAAGTCTGGAGAGTAATAGTCAAATTTACGATGCGCGATCCACGAGTCGAGTCGATCGAGTCGGAGAGGTCGGCACGGTCGAGGCGAGAATTCACGGTCTTGAGTCGGAACGAGCTGTCATATCGGTCACACTGCAAAATACGAGAGAATCTTGAGTGTGAAACACGGCCGGTTTTAGATAGTGCTCCGAGTACCCAACTTTTGCTCGGTGGCTCAGAATCGAGAATACAGTAAACACCGTTAGACTCGACAAAACGAGGAGATAAAAAAAAAAAAAGTGCAGGGTGCCAAAAAGTAGTGTTAAGAGATATATCTCATTGTGACCACCTCCTCCTGCTGATCATTTTGATATATAGCACCCAAGCACTTTTTTGGGCACTTACTAAAAATAGTAAGTCAAAAAAATTCAATTCTATTTTTAGTAACTGGTCACAAAAGGTCAAAAAATGGCCCAGGGTACTCGTGGACACCGAAAGAACTAGAACACTTGGATTCCCTAACAAAAGCCATTGAGAACTTGAACTCGGCTTTTCACTCCATAAGGGAAGAAGTCCAAGGTCTTCGCTTAGAGCATGAGGCCACTAGCAATCGCTTAGAAGAAGCATTGGTGAAGTGGACAGCAAGCGAAGAGAACCACCCAAATCGAATACCAAGCTGAGAGTTCTACAAGGAATCGTGACCATGATACACCCTTCAGAATGCCCAAGTTGGACTTTCCCAAATTCAGTGGGAAGGATGTTGATGGGTGGCTATGTCGGGTTGACCAATTCTTTCGACTTCATAATGTACCGGTATTTCATCGAGTCCAGATGGCTTCCTTTAACTTGGAATCCGAGGGCTCTACACTGGTTTCAATGGTTGCGTCTTACCTACCCAAATCTCTCTTGGGAGGATTTTGAATCCCAAATACTCACTCGATTTGGTCCTAGTGAGTTTGAGGACTTCACTGGAGCCTTATCCAAACTACATCAAACGGGGTCAGTTCGAGAGTACCAAGCTCAATTTGAAAAATTGGCCAATCGAACAAGAGGATTGAGTGAAGGGTTCTTCCGGAGTTGTTATATCGGTGGGTTGAAGATGGAACTCCAAGCGAAGTCAAAATGTTGAAACCACGAACTATGATGGAAGCTATCGGTTTGGCCCGTCGGCCGAATCTAAACTCTCTGCCCAAAGACGCCCATCAAAGTTTTCTCAAGATAGACCTTCATTTCCCCCGAGAGCCCAACACCCGAGATGATAATAAACCTGCTTGCACCCAAGCGCCTCACCACCGAAGAGATGGATGCACGTCGTGCCAAAGGATTATGCTACAATTGTGATGAAAAGTTTTTCAAGGGGCATAAGTGTGCACACAAAAAATTGTTCTTGATAGATGTTGGAGAACCTGATACCGTTGATGAGAGTGATGAGGATGAGGACCCTCCAGAAACACCTCCCCCACAAGAAGAAGGGAAACAGGAACCCGAGACATCAATTACAATCCATGCCCTTGCGAGGCATTACTACTCCTCAAACCATGAAGGTTACGAGGATGTTTCAAGGGCCAACGTCTTTCCATCCTTTTGGATTCGGGAAGCACGCACAACTTCATTGACCCTAGAGTTGCTCAACGGGCAAATTGCTATATCCATAATTGTAATTCCTTTGAGGTCATGGTAGCCAATGGGGGAACCTTATCTTGTAAAGGAAAGTGTCACAATGTTAAAATCAAGATAGGGGATTATGAACTCAAGCTGGACATGTTTGCCCTCCATTTGGGTGGATGTGATATTGTTTTGGGATGCCAATGGTTGAGTACGTTGGGCACTATTAGTTGGAACTTTGCTAAACTTTGGATGCAGTTCTTCCAGAACGGACAAACACACATCATCAAGGGCTCCCCGACAGGGAACACCTCAAATTATCGGTTCAAACGGCATGGAGAAATTGCTAAAGAAATCATCACGTGGGGTCATTGCACAACTATTCTCCATCCGACCATCCACATCTCCAATGGGTGAAATCCCACAAGACATGCAACAGATTCTCCACAAACATGAGGCCATCTTTTCGAGAACCCATCACACGACCACTTGCATCGCTCTCACGACCATGCCATTCCATTATTGTCGGATAGTACACCTCCCAATATCAGACCACCTTATGAGCGACTCAAGCGCACCTTATTTTGGAAAGGTAGGAAACAGGACATTCGCTCTTTTGTGGCAGACTGCGACACAGGTCAAAGGATGAAAAGAGAAACAGTGCACTCTTCGGGCACTCTTCCACCCTTGCCGATACCGGATCAGGTGTGGACTGACATCTCTATGGATTTCATAGAAGGGCTACCTAAATCTGGAGACAAGTCTGTTATTTTTGTGGTAGTGGACCGCCTTTCAAAGTATGCTCACTTTTGTGCCCTAGCCCATCCTTACACAGCATTCACTATTGCCCAAATTTTCCTTGACTCCATATTTAGCCTTCATGGCATGCCAACCTCCATTGTATCTGATCGTGATCCCGGCCTTACTAGCAATTTTTGGCAAGAGTTGTTTAAGTTGCGGGGGACTCGGCTCACAATGAGTTTAGCCTACCATCCGCAAACGGATGGTCAAACGAGAGGTTGTTAATAACTACTTGGAAACCTACCTTCGCTACTTGCCTCCGATCATCCTACTCATTGGGCAAAATGGCTTTCTTTGGCCGAATGGTGGTACAACACTTCCTATCATACCGCCACCAGAGGTTGAGTACGGGCACCCTCCACTCATGCCTCCCTCCTACATTTCGGGCAGCTCCAAGGTACGGGTTCCATCAACACTTCCCGAATTGGATGAAGAAGGCTCCATCTTACTTGCACCAAAGCAGTTCTTTGTATCGTCGAACTTCGCAACCGTACCATCACGGAGGTCCTGGTTCGGTGGCGTGGACTTCAACTTTGAGGATGCTACATGGGAGTCCCTCCATCAACTCCGACAACGGTTTCCTCATTTTTAGCTTTGAGGACAAAGCTTCTTCAAGGAGAAGGGCATGTTAGGATCTCATCCTAACCCTTAATGTAATAACTTCCTTGATGTAATAATTCCTAGTGAACGTGGGTAGTACCCATGATTAATATTTTGTAATGTTCTAAGTTTTAGCTTAGGTAGTGCCTATGACAAATGGCACCCTTTTTTATGTAACACATGGTAGATAGGTGGCATTGTGCATGTAATTCGGGTGGCATTGTGCATGTAATTCGAGTGGCATTGTGCATGTAATTCGGGTGGCATTGTGCATGTAATTCAAAGTGGCACTATGCATGTAATTCGGGTGGCATTATGCATGTAATCCAGGTGGCATTTTGCATGTAAGCCAACCTTGGAAGGAAACTCCTTAAATACCGAAAGGGCACCAATGTAACCATCTTTTGCAAAATTAATGAAGTATTGAAGGAGGTTGCCCCCTCGAAGAGGCCTGCGATTCAGTTCTATTGTGAGATTGTTCTTTATGCAAATTTTTGTTATATTAATGTGATGTTTATGTGAGTTATTTCCAAGCAATTGTGTGAGAGTGTGTTATTTGAGTTTATTTTATAGCAGGATCTTAACATCGGCCTCTTCCTCTTTGCTTGCCTTCAAACCACCTGTTCAGCTTTTCTTCTACCTTCAAGGCAAATTGGTAAGCATCCTCAATGGTGTTTAATCGAACCAGGCTCAGTTCTTCCTGGATACCAAGCCTCAACCCATTAATGTAACGGGCTACCTTCTCTTTGTTTGCCTCTAAATGCCCTATTCTAATAGAAATTTTGTAAAACTCTTCAGTGTACTCTTGGACAGTTTTGTTTGTCTGTCTCAAGCTCTGCATTTTTCTTAGCAGATCCAACTCGTAATCTATCGGGATGAACTATCTTTTAAGCTTCTCCACCATTCTATCCCATCTCGTTATTCTCTCCTTCCCTCTCCCTGTTCCTCTCCAACCTGGATTCCTCTCCACCAAATGTCGGCATGGCCCTTCAACTTCGTCTTAGCAATTCCCGACTCGGTTAGGGTCTTCAACTTCCTCATACTCAAAATATTCCTCCAAATCATTTATCCAGTCAATCACTTCTTCTAGATTTAGGTTTCTCGAGTATGTAGAAACCTCCATTTTAGGCTGCTTTCCAATCTGAGAGATGGCCTTATACAACCGGGCCTGAGCTGGATCCACAGCTTCTGCTTCTTCCTTAGACTGTTCTTCCTCTTCAACTTCATCTTCACTTTCCTTTTCCCCTCCGGGTTCGCACCTTCTGTGTAACTCTGCTTGCAAGGCTTGAACTTGCCTTTGCAAGGCCCGAAAGTCTTCGGTCGGCACCACACCTCCTCCTTCGCCTCGGTTCCTTCGTGGAGGCATTATATATATATATATATATATATATATATATATATATATATATATATATATATATATATATATATATATATATATATTTTTTTTAAATCTTCCCACAGATCCTGGTGTAACTGCCTCTTTCTCCGACGATCTGTTACACACTCAGGAGCTCCTGCTCTGATACCACTTGATGGCAAAGCCGGGATTCACACAGACAATATCACAGTAAATTCATAGAAATTTGCATTAATTCATTCAATGCCAAAATCCAGTAGTAACTTTCCCCCGGCACAACACTTTTTCCCCAATCCCGAACTTCACCATCCTCTTTACAAATATTTTCTCCGAGTTTTTAACGAGGCCTTAGTCCTCCAAGCAATCAATGCCTCCACCAAACAAATTTCAAATTCAAATTTTGCCATAAATGGGCCACCGCTCGAACCACCATGGAGCTTGCATTAATGGTTTTCCTCGACCTGCAACCGCCGTCTTCGTCAGATCAATCTCCTGTATCGTGGTCTCCTCCATAATGGCCATTACTTGCGTCTGTTCCATTGCCTATTCCTGTTACTTTTTCAATAAAAGAAAAGAAACGCGGTCATGGCTCTCATCTTGATTAAATACACGTAGTTGTCCACGTGTTAAATCCGACCTCCCCCGGTTGTCCGCATACATACTTGGCTTTACCCACCTCTGTCCAGAACGTTTCCAAAACACGTGCCCCTCTCCATAGTTTTGATACACATGGCTGCCCACGTGTCCAATCCTGCCTTATCCGGTCTTCGGTTCATTTTCTTTGGTCAAGATTTTACTTGGTCGCGATATCGCGACAGGTCGCGAAATCGTGACATGTCGCGATATCGCGACCAAAAACGCTTCCTCAAGCCTCAACTCTTTGGGGTCACGAAATCGCGACATGTCACGATTTCGTGGCCCCTCCCCTCTCTCTCTCAACATTCTCTTTGCTGAAGCTCCTCGTAAATTTCTCTGCCTTGCGTTGTCTTGTGAAAATGCCACGTGGCGATTTCTAACCGACCGTGATATCGTGACAGGTCGTGATATCGCGACCGTCGCGATATCGTGACAGGTCGTGATATCGCGACCTGTCGCGATATCGTGACAGGACCCTTTCTCCTTCACTTTGCATTGGTGACCGTCGCGATATCGCGACGTTTGGAACCCTTCTCTTTTGCCTTTGAAATTTGGTCGCGATATCGCGACGTCGCGATATCGCGACGAAACCCGCCAAAGCTTCACAGCAGCTTTCGAGGTCGCGATTTCGCGACATGTCGCGAAATCGTGACATGTCACGATTTCGCGACCCCTCCTCCCTTTGCCTTAAAACTTATCCAAACGCAAACATTGCTTTACAAAACTTTCTCCGATGCCGAAAATAAAAAGATCAAAGTGCAAAGAACTTAAAAAGAACTGAAAATTTTTTGGATGATGCAGGATTGCCCTACTGTTTTCAGATGCTCCTGCATCATAAAGGTTGACATTGGTTGAAACTCAAGGTACCTACACTAAATCCTAATCCTACCATGTAACAAAAGCAAATCACACAGCTATAATGAGACAACAAGATGAACAAAATAAAACTTCATGATGAACACACAATGAAACTAAATGTTTGATTTAAAAATGCTTTCTTAAATTCGTAAAATTATAAAATAATTTATATCAATGATTGCAGCCTCTAGGTTAGTATTGGCACTCTTTCAACCACTTTAATAGTTGGTGAATAAAATTTGTAGAGTATATTCTAAAAAATAAATTTATTCTCAACAAGAAACAAGACTCAAGTATACTACATCAAATAACAACAAAGAGCATTCAATGTCTTCTAACCTTTTAGGTTAATATTATAAAACTTAAAAAAAAAAAAAAAATTAAACATTATAAATATAATTCATCCAAGGACACAAAAATTTACTGAGAAAGTAAGCCCACAAATTTATCAAAGCAGAAACATCTCTTAAATTTAAAATTTAATAAATAAAAATAAATACTTATAATCCACCCTTTTATTTCTTAAAATATAATTGGTTTTTTAATATTTTTTTTAATTACATAGGAGTGTTGTTTACAGTCATTATTTTTAGTAATTGCTAGAGTAAGATTAAATACTTATAATCCACCCTTTTATTTCTTAAAATATAATTGGTTTTTTAATATTTTTTTTAATTACATAGGAGTGTTGTTTACAGTCATTATTTTTAGTAATTGCTAGAGTAAGATTCAAATCACAGTGATTTTGACCCGGTGTGAGATGGGGACCACCAGTTGCTTGGGGTTTGTACTATCGTTTTTGATTTAGCGCACACTCAAAGGATTTGAAGCAAACTACTACCTTTGCAAAGGATTGACTTACCCCGAAGTTTGAACCTAATTTTCTTCTTGATAAATGTTCAACCACACTTATACTTACCAATCCACTTAACCCTTAATCACTTCTTATAAACTACTAGCATTGTTTTTAATTATATGTTAACAAGAGATAAGTTCATATATATAAATAAAAGCTTTAATAGATAGAGGTTGAGTTCGTTGGTTAATTTAAATGTATGGGTAGTTAACTTTAATGCCATATTCAACTTACTTAATTTTTAAGTGAAGAAATTTACTCCCGAGGGCTCGGTGGATTGGTAAGTGTTTGTTTAGTCAGACATTTTTTAACCAGACACTTAGGTTTAAACTTAGAGGTAGCCGGTTTGCAAAAGTAGTGGTCTGATCTGAATATTCTGAGCGCGCTAGACCCATAATGGTACAAATCTCAAGCTAGTGGTGGTCCCCTTTACGCCAAGTCAATAATAACGAAGTGGAATAAATTTAGTAAAAGTAACTCCAAACAAATTAGAAGGTATACTCTTTTTCATATGGTAATTTATGCTTTAAAAAAAATAAATGATAAATTCTGGAAAGGGATATATCCGTTGTTAGCAGTTAAATGGTTGATTCTCATTCATGATGGATATCACGTTATGTGTATGTTCGGCTATTTTTGTTCATGTTGAAACTCCTATCGAGGAAAATGTAAAATTCTCTTACGATTAATTAGTAAAGGCAATGCTGCTTATTTTTTAAAATAAAAAATTTATGAATTTAAAAACTAATTAGAAGGCAAATTTGTGTCTTTGGAAGAAATAAGTGCTAATTTAGGAAAGGGAGATATTCGTTGGTAACAGTTAAATGGTTGTTGATAAATTATTTACTTTAATTTTGTGGAAGGTTGGAATGCTTTAACTTAATATTTACCCAACAAATTGTCTTTGATTTAGTATTTACCCAACAGATTATATATCAATTCAATTTTCTATAAAGTTGAAGTATCTTTCTTTTAATCTTTGCCCAACAGACTAAAATTTATATAAGTTTTCCCTGTGAGTGTGGTTTTACCAACAAGGATGTCACTTGCATTATCGGCTATGTGACCGGATTTAATCCCACGATGAATGTGTATAAGAAGTATTACTATATATATATATATATATATATATAAATATTAATTAAGTTCTCTAAACAACAAAAAAAATAATGGATTGGATCCTAGTTTCTTTTCCCACTAGTTCATAGAAAACATTGCTTAGTTTTATTCTTCTTACTCTTTACATGTAAATTGTAGTCTAATTTGAATCCTTTCATTGCGTGTCAGAATTTGAATCAATGATGGTACGGATCCCGAGTGACTAGGTCAACAATAACGAGGTGGAATAGGTTTGGTGGAAGCAACCCTTGTCATTTATTAAAAATAAAATCGTGGTTATAACCAACTTTGAACCTTGTGCTTGTCAATTACTAAAATGGTTATAACCAACTCTATATTACCAAACAAAATTTAAAATAAGTTGAATGTGTTTTTGATAGTGATATATTGTTGTGGTTAATTTAAGCTAAAAATAAACCTAAGTAATATATTAACAAACCTTGCTTAAATAGGCGCAAGGAACCCAAATAAAATATCTCGCCTCAAATCTTGCACTAAAACACTCAGCGCGTAGGAGGAGAAATAAGGAGGAAATAGCAAACCAAATTGCTAACTATACTAAGTGCACGCTAACAAATACATCTATCGACAATCAACAATAATATGTTGCCCAAAAATAAGGTGCACGATTATGAGCTAAATAACAAAATAACCTAGGACTATAATAATAATCCCTAGGTATAATGTGATGCCCACATCATACCTCCCCACTCAAGTAGCATTGGAATCCAACGTATACATAGTAAGAGTGGAAGGGTGAGTCACCAATCACTGCAAATAAGTCTCATAACTAAGCGGAAAATCATCCTGGATACCTGGGGATGCTAGTGTATAGATACAACATCGAGAAGACTCTAATGCCAAGGAAAGACAAGGAGTAAAGACATGCTCTGCATATTTTGCTGAAAACCTGGAACCTATGAGAGTCCATAAAAGTGGCACAAAATCCAAATGGAACGATGTAATTCCATGATAGGAAATTATAACCGCTAAGGAGCCCAATAAGATTAACCAATAAAGTGCCCGATGCAATGCTCAAGGTGGAACAACAATAGGTGCAAAAGAAGCAACAGTAGGAGTCTTGATGAAGAAGGAAGAATGACCACCTGATAAGGACAAAGCTCCTGAAGGTCATGAGACTAACCATAGTAGGTAGCCTTATCATTTGATCCTGTAAGATGAATGACCACCAATAAAGGACAAAATTCCTTGAAGACCATGAGACTAATCATAGTAGTTAGCCTGACCATGTCATCTACCAATACAATAACCTTATGTTCATTGGTGTAAGCCAGAGAGGCTATCAAATGTCTCAAATAAATGAGTACATAATGCCCATGTGAGATGAAGTGGTTTGCATCGGAAGGAGAGTGTTGGGTACCACCAAAATGCACTCTATACAAATCCAACAAAGTTATGAATCCCAAAATGGGAGGAGAAAGTGAACTCCTCAAATACCTGCATAAACATGTGTATCTGAAAGGTTGTAATAGTGCAATGAATTTCAAACACTTTGTAAAGCCAAAAAGATCTTCAATCTGTGCCTCGTAGGGCAATACAATATGCTATGGTTTTCAAGCATTTTCAAGAAGCCAAAAAGACCTTCAAAATGTGCCTCATAGGGCAATACAACGTGCTATGAATTTTCAAGCACTTAGGCAAAAAAAAATCAATTTTTCTTTTACAATGATTTGCCTCATAGACAATGTCCAAAAACACATTTTCCCGTTGCTTAGGAAATTACAAAAAATTTGCAAAAATAAGCCTCGCCGGCTTAACAATACTTTCGAAAAAGAAGTTGCCAAATTTTTTAGATGCTTTCAAAGCATTGGTAGTGCCTTACCAAGGCAAATTTGGGCTTTAACAAAGCCAGCGCTGCATGTCCATATGCAGTCAAGCGCTACTTTCGCAAAATTTTTGAGAAGCTTTCAAAGCATTGTAGTGCCTTAGCAAGGTAAATTTGGGCTTTAACAAAGCCAGCACAACATGTCCATATGCAGTCAAGCACGAAGGCTTTGCACAAAGCGCCTTCAACTTTCTTGGCCGATGGACCACCTTGCAGTGGTTGAAGTAGGTGGTGCGCCTACATTAATTTAAAGGCCTTAAAGACCAATTCGCTATCAATGTGGGATTAATGCCCATCGTGTTGTTCGAAGCACGTCGTCCTGCAAAAATAGTGTGACGAAAACCTGCAAAATCATTTGAAACCTGCAAACTTCGTGGAAGTGTTCGAAAACCTTATCTTGGAAGCGATCCAAAAACTGTGAGTGCCCTCCAGCTGGTTGTTGGCAAACAGGTCAGAGAAGAGCTATTCGTCCTCACGATTTCGATGAAATTTATCGTAGCACCTGGTGACTATGGCATGTCTGCAAACACGGTGAATCTGTGTCGACCTATCCAAGCGTCTTCTGTGGTCTGTAACTCCCCAAATGCCAATTCTGATGCAGATACAGCAAGTGAGGCCGTGATATCTAGCTTGCGGTCTGACAAATTTTCATACCCTCCACGTCAAAATTCTCTGCAAGCATCGTGTGATAAAAGATCTACGTCGACAATACTTGTAGATGGTCTGCAATTAACATCTGCAAAACTTGCAAAACGAAATCATCGAAGGTGCCTACAACAGATATCCTGTACTTGGCGCATCTTGCGACTTGGGAAAACGCGTGGGCCGAATTGGAAATCGCCTACGATTTTCTTATCGAGAGGGTGCTGATAATATGAAATGGGTGAATCATCGACACCCGATGATCGTCTTGTCACGGAGCTGGAAACCGCAGGGGGGAGCTATCTGCGATACACGCAGTGGGCTAAAACGTTGACCATCATCACTGCGGTGAACGTCACCTTCAAACAAAGTTCTAATGAAGGATTTGCTACGCCAAAGAGTAACAAGACCTCAGATTTGATTGGGATTCAATTTTCTATCGACACGAAAGTTATAGGAATTGCTGCAATCGGAACAAGTAACAGCTAAGATGCGTGATGGTCGAAGAAACAAGAGATAGTTATCCCACATGCATAACATGGAGGATCTAGGTGCAATTTAAAAACGATAAGGCGGACTATACTTAATGACCACCGTAAGTTGGTCTGCCTTCATTTTGCACGTCACCAAACAATGAAGCGTAGACACGTGTCTTTATCCTGTCGTCTAGTCAGCAACAGTAAGTTTGTGTCTCCCGTCCGGTCGCGGCTTATGCCACGTTGCAGTCTGCATGTCTCGCATTCCATCTTATCGGTCTTGTCCTCTGGAACTCTAGAGTGGTCGACCAGATTTTCGGACCGGGCCCATGTTGTACCGCAGCTGGCAGTCGTCCATAGGGACTTTCTGCCGCTTGGCTGATAGTCTCCTCTTGAAATGAGATATTTCCAAGTTAAGGCTAATTTAAGCTAAAAATCAAAATATCGATCGGCTTGATACCAACGTTGAGCTTAATTTAAGCCCAAAATCAGCCTAAATAATATATTAAAAATCAACCTATGGGCTTGATACCAACATTGAGCTTAATTTAAGCTAAAAATTAACCTAAATAATATATTAAATAATATATTAACAAACTTTGTTTAAATAGGTGCAAGAAACCCAAATTGGTGCCCAAAATCAGCCTAAATAATATATTAAAAATCAACCTATGGGCTTGATACCAACATTGAGCTTAATTTAAGCTAAAAATTAACCTAAATAATATATTAAATAATATATTAACAAACTTTGTTTAAATAGGTGCAAGAAACCCAAATTGGTGCAAGCAACCCAAATACAAGATATCTCGCTTCAAATATTTGCACTAAAACACTAGAACTTAATTTAAGTTAAAAATCAACCTAAGTGATATATTAACAAACCTTGCTTAAATAGGCGCAGGGAACTCAAATACAAGATATCTCGCCTCGAATATTGCACTAAAACACTCGAAGCCCGCGTAAGAAGAGAAATAAAGAGGAAAAATAGCAAACCAAATTGCTAACTATCCTAAGCAGGGAACTCAAATACAAGATATCTCGCCTCGAATATTGCACTAAAACACTCGAAGCCCGCGTAAGAAGAGAAATAAAGAGGAAAAATAGAAAACCAAATTGCTAACTATCCTAAGCGCACGCGTGCACTCGAAATACGTAGGAAGAAAAATAGGGAGGAAATAACAAACCAAATTACTAACTATCTCGAAATGAGTAAGAAAAAAAATAGGAAGGAAATAACAAACCAAGTTACTAACTATCGTAAGTGCACGCTAACAAATACATCTGCCAACAATCAACAATAATATGTTACCCACAAATAACAAATACATCTGCCAACAATCAACAATAATATGTTACCTACAAATAAAGTGCACGATTATGACCTAAATAACAAAATAACCTAGACTATAATAATAATCCCTAGGTAGAATGTGATGCCCACATCATATATATGCTTTTGTATTATCGACCTACTAATTAAATATACAATTACCTCGAAAATACAAGAAAAAGAATTTAATATAAGGGAATGTTCCCTCCCACCCTCGATAAATATCTCCCTCTTTAAAATAAAAATAAATAAATAAATCTCTAGACCTCCTGGTTTGTACTTTCAATAACTTTAATATGAAGCTGATGTTTATTGATCCTGCAATTCAGTTTCAGGGCATTTATTTCTTACGGGGAGACAAGTAATACTTCACAGCGCGCTAAGATCTAAATTTTTAGCTAGAAGCTGTGCAGAAGATCCATAATACCACTTTACTACAACCTTCTCTTAATTTAACCGCTTGCGTAAAGCTTCTCCAATGAATTTTCAACGAGAAGAGTCTGTGGAACAGAACATGATTTAACTTTTGATGGTTTAATAGATCGTAAACATCCAGGAACACGGAACAATCCAACGATTGCTTTGATTCAAAAGCATGGTCTAAGCATTATTTTTTTTTTTCATGATAAATATGTAGTGCACTGTTAAGCAACCATCGACCCTCCCTTTTCCTACATTATCCGTTGTAAATATGCTGTGCAATCCCATCTTCAGATTTAAAAAAAAAAAAAAATGCTAAATGTTCTAGTAGCAAACTCATCCCCTCGTCCACATTGAAGTTCATCAAATAATATGATTTATTTATGAATGATTCCACTGCCCCTCTCCGCCTTTGGTGTGTTTTACATAGGAGGACTTGAACATAAAGGAAGGACACGACGCCTCTGGAGCACAGCATTTTTTTTTCAATGGAGTATTGACGGAGGCCAGGGTTTAGTTTCTATATTAAACGAGCCCTGCACACTCAGTCGGCAAAGTGAGAAACCTTCTGGAATCCTTGCAATAATCATAGATGATGTAGTTCTGATGTACCCATCGGAGATTTCGCCTTTGCAACGCAGTGAGCGATGAAGGCGCATCCCACCATTTGTGAAGAGAAGCAGTGCATGAGGTCACGCAGTCTGGGGCTCCTCTGCATTCACATGCATCGATGTCGAAGTTTGTGTAAGTGGAAACGAATGGAGAATGGCTCCAGTTGGTCTTCACCAGGCCCCCTTGAGTAGCCCAATCGTCTGCATTCCAAATGGAAGAGAATACTCCCATTGCCTTCAAGGGGGCCTGGTGAAGACTTGTTTGAACCCAGAAAGTCGTCAAACTGAGCACAATGACATGCATTGAGACAGAGCACCAGAATCAAGCTGAAGCAGCTGCTGCTGTACGCATTAACACAACACCCCATCTTGGACAAACCAACCCCCAATTTTTTTTTTTTTCTTTTAAAGACTATCTGAACTCTTCTGCGGTTCGATAACAAGCTGCGAAGATATACAGGTCTCTGTACAAGCGACCTGAGATTTTTTTTAATTCTAACCCTTTCTCTGGATTTCTGAGCGATTGCCAAAATTAAGGGAAAGCAGGCATTACAGAGTGTACTGAATTCGTGATAAGCCAACCTCCCTGACGAGTACAATTTACCCTAACATCGGGTTCAGGGGTTGGGACATTGATAGAAATAGACAGATAAATAGGTAGGAGGAATCTTATAAAGTGGGATTAAGGATTTGCACCTTTAAGCTTGAGGACTTGCACCTTTAAGTTTGATATCCTACTAGGAAAAAGTATAATAAATGTTAGGGTTTATAAACCATTTAAATCTCATAACAAAATTAATGTAAAATTATTCACGATAAAGTTAATCATGGAATATGCCACATTAACAAGTAAAAGGTTGTTTTGCTTTGTTTGGTGATGGTACCAGTGTTCACTCTCACAGAGCCAGACAGGTTAAGTTTTGTCATTACAAAGTTCATCTGATGTGCTTTTGTTTACTTTTCACGCATAGGTAGCTAATTACCCCCACGCGGCCACCTCTCATCTAATACGGAGGCGTCGGGTCTATGTGATTCATGAGAATATCTTGTTTATTGAGGGCGAGGCAGGGCCAGCCAGGAAATCTCTTCCAAATTCACATTTTAAACTTGTTACGTTTTGGTTTGAGCTTTGCCTGAGCAGTTCGCAGGTCAGCAGAATAGCATGTTAAAGTTTGGTGTGCACGATAAATGGGTGCCGTGTACCAAGGACAGTGACTGCTTTAACAGCGCCCTGAAATCATTGATGCAACGTTAGAGTTGGAGTGGGATATGTGAAGGAAAAACATACTCACGTGAAATTCGCGGAATCCAACCAGAGGGACCCCTTGTCCGAGTGACCGCTACTAGATAGGCACTGCACTCGCAACGATTTTCCATGGCAAGGCGTAGTTCATGATTGCGTACTGTACCCTCTGCCATTGACTATTGTCCACTATTGTCACAATGATTTGGGTATGTTGTCCATCTTTTATGGTTGTCACACTATTTTCTTTTATGGTCATCACAGTATTCTGCTGTATGTCTCGGTCACACAGTATTCATGCAGTTTGTCCCTATAGCTACCATGTCGTAAGCATTTTAAACCTTTTACATTGTTGAAAGCACTAAGAAAGGGACAAGCATCAGTCCAACGAGGCCCAAGAATTGAACCTTGAACCTCGACCTCCCTTATGGGGTTTGAAAGAACCGATTGGTCTACACCTCGAACTTTTCTTAATTAATAGGATAATTATTTATTATTAGCTTAATCAAATTTTCTTTCTTTTTAAAAAATAATTATATTAAGTTGTTCAAAGAAAGAGGTACATTATCCGCTTTTGTTTTTTACGTAAATAGGCTTTTGATCAAGATTTAACATATGATGTAGTGTTATAATTTTTGTTTGCTGATAGTAACCCATGTATAACAGAAATAGATTAGTACATTGAATTACAGAACAAAATACATCTAATGTTGTTACCATCAAGAGATAAGATAGAAATAAGAGCTTCCTTGATCCACATTGCCCACTATCTAGGGAGATAACCGTAACAAGTGATGTGGCCTTTGTCTAGTATTGCAACTTTGTTCTCTCGTGTAGGGATGTGGTTGTATTCTACTGACATAAAGGCTTACCTATACCATCTAATTTTTTTCATAATTCTCCTTAGTTTTTAGTCTGGCTTCCTATTCTCCATTGGATTGCTTAGATGGTTGATCATGACTAGTAAGTCAAATTCTATCCAGACATTCTTCTAGCCTACTTTTACTACTTCTTGGAGCCCTTTAAGGATGCAATAACCCTCTGCTAGGTTGTTGGAAAGTATGCCAAAATTCTCTGCAAAGGTGAAGATCGAGATACCATTCAATAGTCTTCATATCCCTCTTGCAGTAGATCTTCCTAGATTTCCTTCTGAGGCTCCATCCATGTTAACTTTTTTCCAATCCTCTAAGTGATCCTGCCACTCTCCTTTTCTGACTACTTTTGGGTATCTCAAGGTTCCCATTTGTTGTTTACCAGCCATAGGAGAAATGCTTAGTCTCGTCATGATCTATACCCACCAAATATGGGGTTCCTGGGGATACTTTAGCATATGTTGAATTGTCTCTACTAAGTTGGTTGTGGTATTTTGCCAAACATAGTGGATGTCTAAATATTCTTGTTTAAGGTTGTGATTGTTCTTTTCTTTCCATATGTTCCAAGGTAGGAGAGTAGTTCCTACCCATACTATCTGTCTAACATATTGTTCTATCACATCCTATGTAGTGCATTCCCTCCATATATGCTCTAGGGTGGTAAAGCTAGACCAATCAATACCAAGTAAGGTGGCCATCATATTCCACAAATTTTAGGCTACATGACAATAAATAAGTGATAGTGTGTTCTAGGGTTCTTCCAACACATCTCACATAAGAAAAGACCATGAAAACCTCTTTTCAAAAGTTGTTCCCTTGTTAGTACTGTTGAGTGGTATTTTCACCCGATTGTGAAAACACACTCTCCAATAGGATTTGGGTTCTAAATCCTCTGCTTGCAAAGAAATTAAGAAAGTAACTTCTCCAAGGTCTCCGCTATGTTAGCATTTTACATTTGTGTATTAATAATCTCAAATAAAGATATTCAATTAAAATTCTTGGAACACCTTAGTGGTTGCAAGTAACTGAAAACAAGGGGCAATGTTGGTTTATTTTACTGTGAAACTGTAAATGATTGTTCGTTGAACCCGAATAAAGTAAATGTGATTTGATCTTCATATGACCACGCTGCAAAAAAAAATGAAAATTTATGAAATGTCATAAAACATAACCCCTTCAATGAAATCGGAATTTTATGAAGGGAATATCATCATCTGCTCATGAATGAAAAACAAAAACTGAAAAATGAAATTCTGGCCCTGAAATGGAAATTTCTATTTTCAGATTTTGGAATTTTAGTTTTTTTTATTTTTATTTTTAATGCCTGTAAAAATAAAGTGCAGAAAAAAATGAAAATAAAATGTGAAAGAAAAACAAAAAGTGCATTCAGTATGATGCTATCATGCTCTGACAAAATCGAAGACAATGAGGTTTTCTGCATACAACCTAACCTATTAAACCTGCAAAACATGCACAATCCAGATAAGTTAAGTGTTGGTCTCTGGGGTTTTACTGTGATTTTTCAGATTTAGACATTCGCATGAAGCAACCAAGAGAACTTGCATTAAACTTCACCTATAAGCCTAGAAATCTGAAAAGGGGAAAGATAAACATTCAATCCTACATGCAAAAAATAACTCCTCCTTTCTTGCCAATGAGGTGCAACTCTCTGAATTTTCTGTATTAAAAATTGGTCATTATACAACAACAGAATCTCTGGTTTCCCAAACCCAGTCTATGGAAGAAAATAGCCTCAAAGTAGGCCCAGAATGGCCCTCTAGCCTTCAACACTGCAACTTTGCTTACAACAATTTCCTACCCAGTCCAATGTAAAGGAAATATCTAGACAAAGTCGAAGAAAAAAACCACAAAAGCAGGCCCAGAATGGCCTATTGCCTTTGGCTCTACAACTTTGCCTGTAGTGATTTTTTGACCCTTGTACCAATCTATGCTTCTGCTTTTATACTTTCTGGCAATGCTCTCTGTTTCACCCTGTGATGCTTCGCTTCATCTCCCAGATCACTTCGTTTCACCTTCCTCGTCTTTTCGTTGTTTTTGACTTTATGTTCGACATCGAGACGCTTGATCTTCTCCGTGACCTGTAACGCTTATGTAGCCATTACACCTTTATGCCACGTGTTTCACACTTTTTTGCATGTTCCGTAATGGCCCCCTGTAAATCATGACCAAAAATAGCATGTCGTGATATCGCGACGTTTTTATGTATGCAGCTTAGCTTTTCTTCTTTCATCGCGAAAATGAGAAATGTCGCGATATCGCGACATTTTCCTGTCAACAGCCTTGTCCGCCTTCATGCGCCGTGAAAATGAGACATGTCGCAAAATCGTGACATTTTTATGTCAACAGCCGAGCAAATGCAACCTGTCACGAAATCGGGACGTTTTTCTCTTTCGGGTTGTGCAGATGCAACCTATCGTGAAATTGCGACATTTTTCTCTTTCGTTGTGTTTTGCTTTATTGGTCGTGAAAACGTGACATGTCGCAAAATCGTGACACTTTTTCATTCTGTTCACTTTGGTAGCTTTCTGTCGTGAAATCGCGACGCCTTTTCATTCCTTTCACTTTGGCAGCTTTCTGTCATGAAATCGCGATGCCTTTCATCTTCGTACCCCTTGGCTGCTTTCTGTCGCGAAATCGCGATGCTTTTCATCTTCGTACACCTTGGCTGCTTCCTGTCGTGAAATCACGATGCTTTTCATCTTCATACCCCTTGGCTGCTTCCTGTCACGAAATCGTGACACTTTTCATCTTTGTACCACTTGGCTGCTTTTTGTCGCGAAATCACGACATCTTTTCATTTGGCATATCTTGCTGCTTTAGGTCACGAAAATGCGACATGTCACGATATCGTGACAACTTTAGTGCCTTGCCCTGTTTGACTGGTTTGACCACGATTTTGTGACATGTCGCGATTTCGCGACAATTTTCCATTCTGTCTTTCTCTCTCTTCTATGACCCGCGATTTCACAACACGTCGCGATATTGCGACATTTTTCTGCACTTAGCTACGAAAACGCGACATGTCGCGAAATCGTGACAACTTTCCATTTCTAGCCGCGATGGAGCAACATGTCGCAAAATTGTGACAACTTTTCATTTCTAGCCGCGACGGAGCAACATGTCGCAAAATTGTGACAACTTTTCATTTCTAGCCGCGACGGAGCAACATGTTGCGAAATCGTGACAACTTTTCATTTTTGGTCGCGACGGAGCAACATGTCGCGATATCGTGACAACTTTTCATTTCTAGTCGCGACGGAGCAACATGTCGCGATATCGCGACAACTTTTCATTTCTGGTCGCGACGGAGCAACATGTCACGAAATCATGACAACTTTTCATTTTCGGCCGTGACGGAGCAACATATCGCGATATCGCCACAACTTTTCATTTCTGGTCGCTACGGAGCAACATGTCGCGATATCGCGACACTTTATTTTTCTTGCTATATTTTGCTTTTCCTTTGATTTTTTTAGCATCTGGGCCACTGCAACCTTCTGGGAAAGCATACAAAAAATGTGGGTGCCCAATTTTGGGGTGTTTTGTGGTTCAGCCACAATAGTACCCTTTTATGTAGTAGTAGCTAAACGAAGAATCTCACCTTAGGCCATAACTTTTGTGCCCATAATTGTATGAATAACTCTCGAAGCAAGTTAGGAGTGCTTTTGCATAGGATTGCATATCCTCATGCTACCGTATACTCCCCTTGAATCATGTTGCCCCAACCAAGGGAATCCTCCGCTTGAGACCATGAAAGTGATGTCATTTGTAGAGTTCATTAGATATCCATCTTCTACCTCTCCAAGATTTGAATTGGTCATTTAGCTATGGGGACCCAATTTCTCCCAACTTATTAATTTTTGATTTGGTACATATAGTATTTGGCTACCTTTATCCAATTTGCTCTATGTAACCACTCTATGAAAGGTCTCGACTCTAGAAATTGAACCATCAATGGTTGGTGCTCATCCCAAGAGTTTGTTTATAAGTTCATGTGTTGACCATTGTGAATTGTCTAATATTTCGATCCTCCTCCTAGAGCCATTGGATCCTAGATTTTTTCTTCCAAAATAACTCTTTTCTTTTTTACCATTTTACTTATTTGTATGCATGTTTGATCTCTACCATACTCAACCCCTGTATGAGGCCATCCATGTGGATTTGTTCATTCAAATCTTAAAGTTGGGCTATCAATTACAACTTTTTCAACTTGACATCTCCAAACTCTTCCCAGTTCTAGGTTCTTATCTTGGATATGATGTACTCAAGCCTCCTCACAAATCAATACATCTTAGTTCTAGGTCAAGGTTTGCCTCCCTACCACCATTGCTTCACTCTAGGCCTAAAATAGTTATCTCTAAACCACATCAATTTGAATTTGAATTTCAAGTGTCTAGTCTTATATTTCCATAGTTCTATCATGTTGATACTGCATTGTTTAGGATCTTCACCCTAGGAATATGTCCATGAATAAAAAGAAATATCTAATTGTAGGAACCTAACTAATATTTCCATAATGCAAGCATATCCTTTTCTCTTCTTAGACAAAGATATCAAGCCATTGTATGGTGTGACATCCACAAGGTGGAGGTTCTTGATGTATTTCTTTATGAGGTCCATGCTCCTGTCTAAGCTACTATTTACCCCTAGCTTCTCTTCTAAGGAAAGGATGGTATTGAAATCTCCTCCTACCAAGGCCCATGCTTTAGGAAATTGGTTGATAATATAGTTTATGTTCTTCCACTATCTTTGTTTCTCCTTTAGGGTAGTAGATGTAAACAAATTCATGTAGAGCATAGCTTTGTCTAATTGTATAATCTATGCTACTACTACTAGGAGACCCCAACTAAACATCACTTAGTGGATAACTACCTCTTTAGGGTCCTAAATGCGTGAAATATCTCTTGATGACCCTTGGGAGTTGAGGGATTCTACTCTTATAGAAGGCCATACTTTCCTTGTAATTGTCTCCATCTCTTCCACCGACATCTTTGTCTTCTAAAGGAAGATAATTTATAGTCAAATTATCCACATCATTCTTCTATTTTCATTATGTTAAGGGACTCCCTTTAAGTCCTTTAATATTTTAGGAGATGAACTTCATTAGTACTAGGGTCTAAGGATGTGGGTAAGGGCATTGACCTTACCTTTTGCTATTAGTTTTTCTTCTTTTGCCACATGGTGCTAGTTGGTTTTATGTCCTACCTTTAAATTGTGTTCATTTTCATCTTCTTACTTGTCTCCGAGCTCCCCCATCTAGATTTTTGAATAAGATGTCACAACCCCAAAATTTTATATTATGAAACTAGGGAACATTTTATATATATATATATATATAAACTAACCAATAGAAGGTTTACTATTAAGATGTGCCTATTACAAGATTCCAAGGTACTACCACACCTATACTCACATTTGCCTATCAAAGTGAGTTCATAAAGTTCAATGGTTCACCCATCCCTATGCTTGCATTTATCCGTCAATACAAATATACTAGCTGTAGATAAACACCCCTTCTTATAATTACACTCGTCTATTAGTGGAAATACTTAATGAGTGATGGTTCACCCATCACTATACTTACCCTCATCCTTTAGGGAAGTATACTAGGTGTTGACCCCTTTCTTTTCCAGTCTATCAAAAATATTATGATATCCACTGCACTCCACATAGGTCCTTTTATGTGGGTTTTGTCACTTCAGCTGCCTTTTTAATCCATTAAGAGTACTACAAATCACTATTAATGATAATATTTAGCATACCTAAACACTATCTATATGTGGTTATGCTTAACTCCAATCCATCTCTAGCTCGACCCAGTTTTTAACTCGACTTAAATTAAACCAAAGCTTCTAAAAGTCTACAACAACATAAAGTCGGTGTTGGTAACATCAATTTCCAAGCCTGTAATTGTCCTCTAGAAAATTCCCCCTCGAGATTAACCAACAACCATTGAGTGAGGGTCGTTTTGCACATGCACCAACGCCCTCTAAAGAATAATACACAAATATGAGAGCAATTGGTTTTAAGTACGTTTACTCCACAAGAAAACCACACAAATTTGAGATTAAAGAAATTGAATATTCATTAAACAAAAATAGCTATCGTGAACGATAGTGGCGCATCTAAATGCTTAGAAATTAAATGCTTCAACATCGCATACATTGAATATGTTTCCTCATAGTGCAAAATAGAATTCAACACCTATCAAGTGAACTTCAATTGTCTAAAGTTAACATTAGATAATCATCCCATAATAATCATTCATTTGTTCATTTCACCAAATCTGTCATAATATTAATATCTAAAACAAGGCATCATTTATAATACAACAACATGCTATAGTGCTCATCTGAGTTTAAATTAAAAGGTAGCAAAATAAATTTGTATATCTATCTATCTATCTATCTATCTATCTATATATATATATATATATATATATATATATATATATATATATATATATATATATATATATATACCTTTGAATAGAATTGACATCCATTGCCTATTAATTCCTCCACAGGCAATACATCTTTCAAAGATAAATCACTACATCAAAGACAACGAATACAAATTTCACCTCTGGTGATCAATTCCATAATCCAAAGGAATAACACACAATAATTCAATTACTGCAACATTCCTTAACCAAAATCCAGATTAACTTAAGCAGAAGTTACTAGATTCTTTGTTCTATAGATAAATATTCCAACAATCACTCACAATACGCATGCAAGGTTTGTCAATAACACCCATGCACAAATTAACCCTCATGTTACCTATTATCCATGTAACTCTACTAGGAAAAATTTGTTCTATCGAAAGCATGAGTAAAAATTTTCTTATTAGAAATCAAATACCTAACTATGGTTGTAACATCATGCACAACACAAACAATAAAATGACTAAAAAAATAGAAATTCCAAACATCGTCAACTTCGGCATGAGAAACTCTACATTTTCTAGCATAGCTTGGTCAATTTAATCTCTATCATTTGGACAATAACCTAGACAACTCTTCCATACATAAGAACTCAAAATAAATCTTTAATAGTTGTTACCTGAAGCAATCAATCATTTCAGCCATTATTTGTTTCACATACATAAACGAATCTACAACCCAGTCACCGGATTACCTGGTAGGGTTATGCATAAGGGATTGGACTCAATATGTACTTGTAAAAAATGGTGAATTCTAATTTAAATCAATGTGAATCAATGTGAATCCTAAGCAAATCAATTCAATCATCTTCGTACCAAAATTTGGGGCATTTGAAGCCCTAAAAAGTAAGGTTATATTTAGGGTAAATTTTGACATATTAAATCACCTTATAACTTCATAAAAACATCACCATTAGATCAGGCTTGAAAATATATTTCCAACGAGTAAAAATATGCCTATGTTTGGATATATATTGTGGCAAATTGACCCTAAGAAAAAATTGCTCCCAAAAATTTCAAGCGAATGGATTGATGTCAAGGATCCTCATATTCGCCAATTTCCAATTTTGGAAATCTAAATATTCGTCCAATTTGTGAATCATAACATTGTTACCTAGTTCATTAGCGTCCCTTCTCAACTCGTTTTATTTTAAATGAATTCTTCCACTTCCTTCTTCCAACTTCTCCAGTGTCACTCCCCTATTTTCAAAAACCAAACACCTCCTATTTACCATTGAAGTCCTTCTTTTTGTCAATCATTCTTCTCTATGACTCCCATTGCCTCGCTCTTTGATCCTTATTACAAAAAAATATTACTCTCCCACTTACATACCATTCGAACATGAAAGAGAAGAGATTATATCCAATGTTTTGGTAAGGAATCATCAATGCTCCACTACAAACATGGTTCATCAAATAAATCAAAGTTCACTACTTCTAACTGGTCTATAAATTAGGCATCCATATTCAATAAAAAAATAGCATCCATTTCATTATTTTTCTTTTCAAAAAAATTCCTTCATAAGCAATTATTATGCAACTAAAACTCAAAGAAATTTAATATTTCTTTTTATATATGCAAATCATGTTATGCATCTTCATGAAAGGGGCATTTATAGATATTGTCTCTTTAAATATTTCAACAAATAACCCATCATATTATTTCCCCAAGGTAATATTTTCTCCACCATGAAGAGACCTATTCCTGCAAAAGTGCACTTTTATTAGCCACATCATATTCATAAATAAAATACGGGTTTTTTCACAAAGCGAATCATGAAATTATCCTACATTTCATTTTAAAAATTCGCATCTCACTTCCAATAAAGAACAAATATTTTGCATAATAAACCTAAAATAGTCAATCATTTCATCCATAAGCAATATTAAAAGCATAAGTCCATCAAGCTAAAAAGTCTGCTAAGGGTGGGTCATGACATCATCCTCCCCTTAGGCTTAACACAATCCTCTGTGTTCACAACATTATAAACATAAAATAATATTTACACAAAATTTTTGAATAGAAATGAAAAGTGTTTTTGCATATCCGCTACTTTTTCCCATGTAGCGTTCCTTTCACGGTATCGGTCCCACTAAACTTTGCACGACTCCAAAGTTCCTTTCCTCATCAATTTAGATCGAAACTCAAGGATTCTTATTGGTTTAACCTCTATAGCCTCTAGGTTTACCATCTGCAAATTGGAAATATCCCACACATGTTCAATATTATAAATGTACTTTTTAAGCAAATAAATAGGAAAGGTGTTGTGAATCTTGGACAAATTGGATGGTAAGGCAAGTTGATATGCCAGTAGACCAATATTCTCTATGATTTTATAGGGTCCAACAAAGCGAGGATCTAGATTTGTGGATTTAATTGCATTCTTTCTTGAATTTACCCTTAGAAAAACTCTATCACCTACAACAAACTCTTTTGTTGACCTTTTAGGATTAACATAACTTTTCTTATGGTCTACAACTTCCTTCAACTCTCGAATCACCCTTAACTGCTGCTCCATTTCTTTGACCATGTCTGGTCCAAGCACAATTTGGTCTTCTGGATTGCACCATGTTAATGGTGTGTCCTACACTTTTTGCCATACAAAGCTTCGAACGAAGCCATGCCTATGGTCGAATGGTATCCGTTATTATAGGAAAATTCTACCAAATGCAATTAATTCTCCCAATGGGTTTTTTGATCCATCTAGTATATGCGAACCATGTCTTCTAGCACTTGGTTCACTCTTTCAATTTGCCCATCAGTATTTGGATGGTAAGCATAATTCATATTTAATATAGTACCAATGGCATGATGTAAGGATTGCCAAAAATCAGATGTCAATTTTGGGTCCCTATCTGATATGATTACCTTCGAAAAACCATGAAGCCAAAATATTTTCTTGGAAAATATATTAGCCACAACCACGATGTCATCCTTGGTGTTCTCGGGTATAAAGTGTGCAACCTCTATTAGTTGGTTGACCACTACTAGGATTACATCATACTGAAACCTGTTCTTAGATAGCCCTACTATGAAATCCATTGAAATCACTTGCCATTTTTGCATAGGCACATCATGTGAACACAACAACCTTGCAGGATGTCTATGTTTTTCTTTTACCTTTTGGAACTCAAGGTATTGAATGACAAATTCAATTAAGTATCTCTTCATTCATGGCCATAAGAATATATTTTTCATATTCTTCCTCATATTTTCTCCTCTTGGATGAGAAAAATATAGAAATCCATATGCTTGATTCATAATCATCCTTCACAAATTTCCAGTCTCAATAATTACTACCTTGTTATTAAAACATAAGAAACCATCCTTGATTCCAAAGTCCTTTTTTCATCTGGTTTCTTTTCCATCCTTTACCAAATTTGGTTGTTGTATGAATCCTTTTTTTGCAGTTTCTTGACTTGTTCCATCAATTCAACATGGATATGAGACACAACTACTATATGTCTTCTTCTACTCAATGCATCCACAAATTTATTCTCTTTTTATTTTATACTCAATGTCAAAATCATATTTTGCAAAAAATTCCATCCACCTTCTTTGTCTAGCATCGAGTAAATATTAAGTGAATATATCCAACTCTTGAGAGCAAACACTACAGCTCTTTAGAGCAAACACTACAACTACCAACTCAAAGGGTCTCCTGAACAGATAATATCTCCAACTCTTGAAAGCAAACACTACAACTACCAAATCTAAATCATGGGTTGCATAATTAACCTCATGTCTTTTTAGTTTTCTAGACCCATAGGCTACCACTTCTTCTTCTTGTGAGATCACTCCTCCCAAACCTTCTAATGATGCATGTGTAAACAGAGAAACTTCCTTGAGTATCATATATCTTTAGTATAGGAGGTATGGTAAGATTTTTCTTAAGCAAACCAAAGGCTTCCTCACATTTATCAATCTACTTGAATTCTTTTGCTTTTCTCTTAAGGTTAATTATTGGTGAGGTGATCTTGGCATAGTCTGTCACATATCACCTATAGTATCCATTTAATACCATGAAACTTTGAAATTCTATCACATGTGAAGGTGGCAGCCAATTCAAAATGGCTTCAATTTTCTTAGGATCCATTGCAAACCTGTCAGCTGAAACAATATGTCCTAAGTATTGTACTTTTGACACATAAAATTCACACTTGGATAATTTCCATACAATTTATTTTTCCTTAATAGCTCTAGCACAATCCTAATGTGCTCATCATGCTCTATCTTATTTTTGACATATATAAAAATATAATCCAAAAATACAAGTACAAATCTATCCAAGTACTTCATGAAGATACTATTCATTAAATTCATAAATATTGTTGGAGCATTTGTTAAAGAATGTCCATAATGAGTTTTAAAGGTTTTCTTATGTGTATCCTCCTCACAGATCCTCAATTGGTGGTATCCTAACTTAAAATCAATCTTTGTAAAGATTATGGTATCTTTGAGTTGATTGAAGATATCTTTGATTTTGGGTAGAGGATATCTGTTCCTGACAGTTGCCTTGTTTAACATTCTATAATCTATGCATAATCTAAGGAACCATATTTTTTCTTTACAAATAGTACTCGTGCACCCCAAGGTGATACATCTTGGTTGATCAACCCTTTCTCTAGTAACCCTTGCAATTGAACCTTAAACTATTGCATTTCTATAGGATGCATTCTGTAAGGATCTCTTTGTATGGGTTTTGTTCTAGGTTATTAAATTTTCATTTAAGGGGTAGTCCAGGTAAATCCTTTGGAAAAATATCCCTAAATTCCTAAATAATTGGGTGTTTCTCAACACCTCCTCCTTATTTTATTTATCCATTTCATTTATCTTAACAACATAGACCATTCCACCTTTCTTTATGGCCTTATTAAGTTGCATTGCCGATAGGATTTGAGGTTGAAAATTTCCCTATAGACTAAACATACTACGCACAACACCCCTATCATATGTGTACTCAATCCATATATCTATAAATTTGAGTACTGCCTTATGCACTTGTAGTCAATCCATTTCTAGGATTATGTCAAAAACATGCAAAGGCGCTACATACAAACATACTATTGGTATTCTGCTAGGTAATGTGATTTCTTCCATAGGGTAACATTGATTAACGAAGTAGGTTTATCCTGAACCATACTAAACCTTCCACCCATAATCCAATATTCTTGGCCTTTCTAAAATATCTTTAGCCAAACTAGTGGAAATGAAACTATATTTAACACCACTATCAATCAAAATTTTAACATTCCTACCAAAAATCTTATCATTAATCAGCAGTGGAGTGGCTTGACCATAAATATTATGGTTTCCTATGGTTGTGTAAATCTTGTGCACGGGATCTCTAGGTGCAATGTATTTGTACAATGGTTCCTTTCCTTTGGAACTCATTTATGTTCTCCATGGATAATTAGAAGCATAATGCGGTCCTATACAAAGATAGCATCCTTATTTGGCCCTAGATGTTATTTTTGCTTCTGTCCTTTGTAGAATCCCATAGGGGAGGGGTGATTTAGAGGGTGTGAGAATGATTTCCAAGGTTTTGTAACACTTTTACCCAAATCATACAAGGTGTATGATTTGCTTTGTACGACTTGTCAATATTGTAAAACTACTTGTATGGATTACAAATCGTATAGTTGTATGATCCAAATCATACAAAACTATAGCTTGTACAATTTTCCACTTAGCCAATTCATTGAAAATTGGTTTTGCAACTCAAATCGATCAGTTTTGTAATCAATTTCTCCAAAAGGCTAGTTTTCCATATTTGGCAAGTTTTAATCATGCAATTTCATTCCAAATTGGGCAAACGATTGGTTGTACGGTTTGGTACACAGGATGTACGATTTGACCAAACCCTTGTTGAACCTTTTAATCATATATTTTCCAATTTACACCACATATCTCTTCAGGGTAAGTTTTGGAATGTTTTCCTATTGCAATTGCTAACTTTCCTTCCAACATGCAAACCCTAATTCAATAACATCAATTATCATCACCAATGTTTCTAGAAATCGTACAACTAGAAAATAACATCTCTGTACAACCATAAACCATCATGCAATCATCCTTCACTCTCACACCAGGGTCGTAGGAACATCAATAGCCATTTCCATTGTTATCCTATCAATCTAACATAGCAATTTAGTCATTCAACATAGAATCTACAACATGCAATAATAATAACACACAATGGAAATCACACATCTGGAATCAAGAAGTTCTGCTATTATATTATCTTTGTACAATACATCCATCATCATTGATCACAATAATGGACTCAACAATGGATAACATGAACAATCAAGAACTTATCAATGAACAATTTAGAACTATCAACGAACAACCTAAAAAATTGAATGGGGGGCTATATAATGCATGCCTAGGCCATTCCAAAGTGGTTCCTGAGACATCACATTACTTACAACTGCCATCTCGAATTATCTCAAAACAATTAATTACAAGGTTTTACTAAGTCTAATTTGATTTTTATCAAATTCATCCCAAATGCACATTTCACCTAATTTCATTGACATTTCAAATTGTACATTTGCAACCTTGTATGTTTACACCTACTTGTACGTTTTGACCACTTGTACATTTTAATAAAAAATTGACAAAACTGAATAAAATTATGCAAATCCAATAATCATTTCTTCTTCTTCTAGGAGGTGGATTTGCTGCCTACATCTGCCCTCCCCTTTAAATCAGTTGGTGTCCTCACCAACTCAGTCTTCTTGGTCTTGGCTGATGATTCTTGGTGGTATTCATCAAGTTGAATATGAAGAGCAACACGCTCATCCTTCAATCGAGCTGCATATTGATTGACTTCCAGGGATTTTAACCCATATTCATTGGCCTTTTCTTCTATAGTAGCTAGAAGTGCAACTAGCTCCTTCTCATGCTCGGATGCTCCCTTGCACAACTTCTCTATCAACATGGCTTCTATTTTGGCTGCTACGGATAACTCCTCATTCTTTTTTGTAATGACCTATAGGTTTTGATGAATATCAACTTCACAAGCTGCAATACGCTCATCCTTAGCCCTAAGTTGAGCCTTATGATCCATAATTATCTCATTGTAGTACTTGGCATCCTTTGCCATCTCCTCGATCTTATGATTCTTCTCCTGTAGTTGTTCCTCTACTGCCTTCAACTAATTTTTTTGTTTGGCCAATTGTTCATTTTGTGCTACTAGTTGTGCTTCTAACTACTTCATGCGCTCTTCCACTTGCTGAATCACAAGCTACTTTTCCTCCTCCTATGAGCGTAGCTTATCCTCATAAGCCTACTTGATGTCATTCCATTCTGCTTCTATCTTCTTCAATATTTCCTCGGCCTTTGTTCTTGTTGCATACTAGTTCTTCTTCCATTGCAGCCATTTCCTTTTGAGTAGCCTCCACTTCTTCCCTTTGTGCTTCCTTGGCTTGATAAATCTGTTCAAGACCCAAGCTAAGCCACTCGATCCAATATGTTAGGAAATTCAATTTCCTCAGGGTGAAGGCCAATTTTGAAGGTACTCTTCAAAATTCTATACCGATGTATTCAATGGATAAGTCTAGCATGTTGCCTTATCCAAGTACATGCATGGATACTCATAGTAATTTGTCTTCACTCCCTTTGGTAAATCATTTCTTCCTAACATCATAGTTACCTCTCCCCTAGGTAACAACCATGGGTGTTGTGCATGAATCTATGCTATCTGCCTTGGTATGATCTTCATTGCACACCCACTCCACAATATTCTCCAATTCAGTGAAGGTTTGCTCCCTCCACTATTTCAACTATCCAATGCCACCAATACAAAATTGCAACCTGGCACTGGCAAACATTTCACTAGCTTGTTGGAAGAAGTGCTCCACTTGTTCATCAGTATTTTCACCCTCATCCCTCGAAATACCAAATCAAGGTACTTCAACTAAAAATATTGTATGAAGCCTTGCATCATTTTCTTGTGGTGAGGTCTGTTCTTCTTCTTCCTCTTCCTATGGATTTGAACTTCCTCCAACTTCTTTGATCACACTAGCTACTTTCTCTTCTTGTAGCGAAATGTGTGCTACTATCTTGTTTGGTTCTTCTTCATCAGGTGATCTGATCTCCTCAACATTGATGATCTCTTGTAGAGACTACTACTCTATTATCGGTGCTTGGACTTCCTCTTGTGGGTTAGGTAAGTCCTCCTATTGCATTTTTGCCAACCCTTCCTCTTGTGGGTTCGGTTGCACTCCCCTTAGTGCTGCAACTATCTAATTTGGAGAAAACTCATCTAGTGGTGGCTGTGTACTTGCCTGCTCCTATTGACTATTACCACCTCACATCACAATATTTATGTGAGGCTTCTTCTTCCCTTAGGATTCATCAAATGGAACTTCCACCACTACTTTTTCTTTTATGGCTAGTGGTACCACTATTCTTCCTACCAAATATTTGGATGAATCCAAAAAATTAAAATTTATGGTCTAAAGCAATGTCAGATATTCCATTACTCCTCCCACTTCTTCCATACTAGGTATATTAAAATTTAGCAAATCCAACCCTTTCGATTTTGAGTGCCCTTCCTCTGGCACCTACTCAGGTTGATCTTTCTACACAAGATTCTTCACATTCATCTATATCTACCATTGCCTATGTGTTTAAATATTTATAAGATTGTATTGCCATTCTACTCTCTCGTCCTCTTCACAAGAGGTTGGATACTCCTACAACTATTGGTACCATGCCTGCTGTTCCAAGGTAGGTTCCAACTGTCTTCTCCTTTTCCTCCTAGGATGAACATCTTCATCAGATGTAGTCTCAACCTCTTCCTGCATCGGAGGTATTGGTTATTTTGTGCCCTTCTTGACCTTAGATTTTTTGGAGTTGCCTTCGGTAGAGGCATAATATTTTCCCATTGTAGTATGGTAGGTTGATCTGGTGATAATTCCTAAGGTTGTGTCCTACCAAGAAAAGAAATGCCCATTCTAGATACTGTGTCTAACAAAAGAGCAATGGCATGAAAATTCATGGTGAAGGTCTTCCTCCTAGTTGTCAATAACTTCTACATTCATTGCTCCAGATAGGTTCCCCAATCATACTTCACTCCATTGTAGATACCTTCTACATACTGGGCCATCTAGATCGATATCTCAAAAGCTCATGATTCTCCTGACAAGTGAGCCATGATAATATTCATTGCACATGCCAATTCATCAGTCTTCAACTAACTTTGCTTTATTCCATGAGTTCTAGAACCAAAAATCTTAGCTACAATAGGTGACTTCATAGATGTGAGTGTCATAATCAACCTATTAGCCTCAATTGAATCTACCATATTTTTTAAAATTAGAGCTTCCTCCTTGGGCAATTTGAATTTTCATCAAAATACCTCCATCAAAAACTCCACCTTGATGTGCTGATTACCCACTCTCACAAAGGTGCAATTCTCAATGGGTTCGTAGGACTAAAGAATTTGTAGTAAGTATTCATTGAAGAATACTTTATCTTGTGGTGGGATTTGCATGATGATGCTCACTTTGGCCTTCTTCAGTGCAAGCTTTAATGGATGCTTTACCTCATTCTTTTCCCACCATTTTTTGCAAAATTTTGTTATCTATTGTCCAAAAGTGATATCATTGATATCCACTTGCTCTTCCTCTGGTTCACTGAGCAACTCATCCTATTTTTTTGAGGTAGCTTCTTGATGAATTTCACTGTGAAGCTCCCATATCAGTGTGCCCTTGGTGGCTCCATATCTTCTCTTTGAAATTGTAGTGGTGCACTACCTCTACCACCATACCAATATCTCTAACCTCTCCATGGCCTATACCCTCTCCCTCTCCAAGGATGATTACCACACCTCTCGTGTGACTAAAATCGATGCCCTTGGTCTTGAATGGGGTAAATTATGTTAGATCACCTAGGTTATGAATCTCTCTAGTGTAATGGTCTTGGTGATATTTCCACCCTAGTTGCTACAATGTGATTGAAATGAGCTTAGAACTCTCACCTGGAGCTCATGCTTCTACCATCATCGAGTGGAAACCACGTTCACACAATCTCTGGTCAACTTGGCAAATCAGGACAACTTAACACAAAATCACTCCAAAATCTATATGACTACTTCCAAAATGTACAAAGACTACCAAAAATTATACAAGGCCTCAGTAAATTATACATGTACATTTTGAAATTGTACAACCACTACCAATTCGTACAACTCCACCCAAAATCGTTCAACTGCACCCGATTCCATACAGATTCACCAAATTGTACAACTAGAGCTCTAAATCATACAATATCACTCTAAAATCATACAAGCAGCCCCAAATCATACAAGGGCATCTCCCTTCCATACAATCCTATCATAATCTGTACAACTGCAAAAAAATTCCATATGATCACCTCCAAATTGCACAAATCGGGTCCTTAGAAGCCCTGAAATCATACAATCTACCCCAAAATCATACAATCACACCTCCAAATCATACAAAAAGCCTTGGAAAACTTCACTTGGCTAAAAAACCTCATTTTTATCAAACTGGTATGATTTTTGGAATACCCATTTGCCAAAAGTGTGCAATCTTCCTTTCCAGTGCAATTCCAATGCAGTTGTGCAAGTTCTCCTTCAATCGGTGCAATTTCTCTCCAAGATGATTTTTTTGGACAATATGGTAGCATTGTATGACCATCATTTTATGATTTTCCACACATGCAAAGTCATAGAAATATTTTTTTGCTTTTATGGCTGATTTCTTGCACTAGGGTTTATCATTTTACCTCCTTGCAATTCCCACACTTCACTATTTCTGGAAAATCAAACCCTAGCCTTACTTTTTATAAAATAAGGGTTTCCTTGGGTGCCTCCCTACTTCAAACCCTTATTTTTTTACACCAATTTTCTCCACCTACAACATGATTCTTGCAAAGAACTCAACTTTTTTGGAGTAAAAACCCTACTTTTTCCCAATCTAGTTGCTTTTTCAAAAACAAAAAATCCTTGTGGTGCAAATCTAAAATGGGTCATAAAAAATTGCAACAACATGATGAATTTCAAATACCCATATGAAAATATATCTATACTTACACCTTATTTGATTCTGAATCCTTCGAATTGCAGTGTTGCATGTGTACGTTTTGCAAGCTAGAAAATAAATTCTGCATGGCGCCTTGCTTTTTATAATTTTGAAACCCTAACGTCTCAATGCATGAAATTTTACCACCTTAACCTCCTTTGCATGTAATTTTATCCTTTTGTATGGATGATTGACAACTCGTCTTCCTTGTGCATGTAATTTTATCTTTTTCTTATTTTTGTCCTTTTCTTTGCCTTTTTTTAATTATTTTATTTTATTTTTTTCTTTTTATTTTCTTTTTTCTTTTTTTTTTTAAGAAGGGACCATCATTTCTGGTTTTCAACCACCCTCCATATTAATTGCATCTCGAGGGATTTTCACAATTAATATATTTTTCTATTTTTTTCAATATCCTAACAACTTACCATCGCGAGAATCGTACAGTGACATTCACTTGTATGATCCCTTCAGTTGACTCATCGGTTGGGGGTCCCACTTCTATATTGTGAGTAATCATATCATTAGGTGCCAACCGATCATTTGAATGATCCCTTCCTACTTGTGAGGTTGTATCATTTACTATCCTCTCATTGCCATGTGTACAATTTGGGATTGTACAATTACAAACTGTGAGACTTCCTATTGGCAACACTTCATTTCGTCATTATGGTGATTGATCATGAGGTAGGGGTGCTCTTACTGGTCTACTATCATTTGAGTGACTCCTCCACCTATCTCCTTGGATCAAATCAACTTCTAAACTTGGTGAATGAATCCTTTGCCATCCTTGACTTCCTTCATCTACAAAGCGTACTCTTCCCCTACTAGCAAGTCCTCTTCCTTGCATATGTCTTCCATGACCTAGTCCTCTCGACACAGGACCTCTTCGAACATTAAATGGGGTTTCTCTACCCTGAAGCAATCCTCTTCCAGCTTCAATTCTTCTTGGTCCTTGTCGGATCAATGGAGGTCATCCAAGTGGGTATCTTCTGGTAAGGTTTGGTACATACCCTCTCAACCAGGGGATACCTTGTAGGTTTTTGGTCTAGTTCAAATAGGCCAATGGTGTATCTCTCGACCATCTAGGAGTAGGGGGTCGGATCCTCCCTCATCCTCTACCTCCTCTAGGTGAGACATTCCAACTACTCCTTCCAATATTTAGTGGATGTACTCCTCCTCCATGACCTTGCTGCTACCTTGGGGATCCTTGTTGGTTCATTCCTCCCCTTTCTCGAGTACCAAGAGTTATATCCACCAATTCTATGTTGGCCAAGTGGCCTTCATTTCTTTGTGCTCTAGGTGACAACTATTGGAGTGCTCGCATTCGATGATCTACACGTAATAGTCAACGTGTCCATCATATTTCCTCAAAGTATCATTGTGGAGACAAGGTTGCCAAGGTTTCCCTATATGTTTTTAAAAAGTTAGACTCAAAACTAGAATCATTACGATCATCATCCCTTTGTTCTAACCAATTTGCTGGTAAATTCATTATCCTTTGAAGTCTCCACACTTCCCTTCTTTGTCATCTCAACTATCGATAGGCTATTGCATAGGTCTCAGGGTCAGGATGAGCATGAGGTACCTATGGTTGCCTTAAGAAGTCATCACCACTACTATCTGAACTATCATCTCTTACTAACCAAGGTAACTCTCCATCACTGGATTCACTTGAGTCCTCGTGTACATTACCTTGTGGTTTAGGTGATGTAATATCTTCTTCAATTTCTCACCAAACTATCTTCGCATCTTCTTCTATCATTGGTGGGTCATTCAACATGCCATGTGGTGTTATCTATGGTCTTTCTCCCTTGCTAGTGCTTGCACCCTCATGGTGTGTACCACTTACTTGCAGTGTCACCTCATGTTATTCTCCTCTGACTTCTAATTCTCGTAACCTGACTATCCTTTGCTCATCCAACCTTTGCATCATCTCATCCAAATATTGGATAGTTTATTCATGAAGTCTTGTAGTATGACCTTGCAATGTTTCATACTCCTCTTGCAACTATTGGATCTGATATCACATCTGTATACACCTAAATCATGTCATGCTTAGGAGAGCTGCTCACATAGACATATTCATAATATCAAATGACATAATCTTGGACTTTCCAAGCATCAACAGTGCTTCTCACCACTCATTTGGGGCCTTTTAAAGCCATCCAAGCCTAGCCACTCAAGCCAAGAGCATCCAGATCCTAGCCACTCAAGCCTAGAGTGTCTAGAACTTAGCCACTGCAGACGACAATGACTAGATCTTAGTCATTGTAGACAACAGTGGCTAAACCCTATAATTAGTTTTGCTGACAAACAAGCCTAATCATAGGTGGAAGTGGTAGTTTACATGCAATAAAGGTGAGCAGGAGTAACTTTACATTCCTTTTCATGACTAGTTCACATAGGAGACTTGAGTTTGTATTTATACTTGAGTCAACTGACCTCCAAGCATAAAAAAAGGATAAAATCTTCTCATGCTAATGATCAGTTTGCATAGCAGACTCAAGTTGGCAGTTATATTTCAATTAAATGGCATCCAAACATAGAAAAGACATAAAAATTCTCATGCTAACTCACACTACACATGAGAAATTCATTCCTAAGGCTTGGAAATAGACCTAGGGTTTCACACTATAAAAGGTGCAAGCCGAAGAGCACCAAGGTACATCAAAAAGAGACATCTCTTATCAGATCATCGATCTTTTATCTATCAATATTGGTCATTGAGGAGAGCTTTCAAGACTCAGAGAGTTCCCTTGGATATCACAAGTACAACGAAGCCCTAACGAATTGAAGAGCATAGAAAACATTATTTAAACATCAGATACAAGCTTTGGTCCATAGCTTTGGAGCAAAGAGGATGAGGTTTACTTTAGCAGCTATTGTCTTGGATAGTGGCACGTAGGCTTAGCTTATGGTTTTAGACATTAGATTTATTATTTTGTTTAGCATATCATTAGCATAGCAGCATTTCATTCATTCATATTCATAGCATTAGCCTAATTTGCATTTGCTTTCATTTATTATATTCAGTACTAACAACCTCATCCAGGGAGGCATTCTTGAACATCTAAGCGTGTGTTGTTGTTTAATTGCTTACATGGCCATAGGTTCATCAAAAGAAATCTATAATATACAAGAGTAAAAGGGATCCCTCCAGGAAATAGACCTGGAGAAGGAGGCATCTATGATCCCTCATACATTTTTGTGTGCAGAACCGAGAAGTGTTTATAAGCGCACCACCTTTTCGTGAAAGGGGTACTCTTTGCCTATTTGTAACCTTATTGTATCGAAATGGGTATTCCTAAGAGGGACCAACATGTAACCGAGTTTCAATACAAATAAAGAGATCCATATTTGTTATTTCCATGTTATATGATTTTTTCTTGTCTTCCATTTCATCTTGGATTTTTAATAACATTGCAAGTAGAGTAAAATAGCGATGCGTGCGTCTCGGGGTCGCTACAATATCGTTTGTTTCAATAATACTATTTGAGATAACAAAGTAAGTCCGATGAGATCTTCATATATTATTTCATTTGCATTCCTTTCTAGAGCTTCCATATCAAAGGTATCCATCTTGTCTTTGTATCGTACTATTAGTTGTATCCTTCACCGACCTTCTATTGGTTGAGGTAGTTCTCTATGCTCCAATTATGGGTACACAATTCCCTATTCTAATTTTGTATCTAATGGTACTACTTCTTGGTACCTTCTCTCATTTTGAGGGATCCATTCTTCATCTTCTTCTTCTATTCATTCAGTACCATCTGCAAACCTTACATGTAATATCATCCTTCTCTCATCGAGTCAAGGTACCAATTCTTGTTGTTCAATGATTGTCCTTGTCTCATCCCCTTCTGTAAATAGGCACGTAATTTCCATTTCAAGTTCCTCACGTAATGGACCTTGAGTTCTCTATGGTTCATCAGAATGATATTGCTCCCTTCATATTCTTTCAATTTTCTTTGAAGAAATAAACAAATATTGTACTTTATATGGATTCAACTTCAAACCATTCACAATGTCTATCCCCTCAGTTCCATTCAAGTTTTACAGTTGGATTACCCCATTATCCATCACTTCTATAACTCAAAATGGACCAAGTCACAAGGTCTTCAACTTCCCTAGCTTTATTTCCCATTTCCCATTAAATTTTAGAACTAAGTCACTTTGTTAGTTGCCTCCGCCTGGCCATTGGTTCTATGGTAATATGGACTAGACAAGGAATACAAAATATTAAAATCAGTCATCAGCTTGTTGATAATCTCATTCACAAAGTGACCTCCCCGATCACTTGTTATTTGTAGTGGGATACCTAATCTTGTTAGCACTTGTTAATACAAGAATCGAGTTGTACTCTTTGTCATGTTGTCTGGTAGCACTCTTGCTTCGACCCACTTTATTAGGTATTCATTCGCTACCACGATGTATCAATATTTTCATATTTTGATGGTTTTTAATGGTTCAACAAATTCCAACCCCCATATTTCAAATAAATCCTAGTATTGTGATGGATGCAAGGGAATAAAATATTGTACTAGTTTCCCTACTCTTTGGAAAGTATCATATGATCATACATATTCTTTTCCATAATTGTATAATGTGGGCCAAAATAATCCTACTAATAGTACTTTTTGAGCAATGGCATATGGCCCCATGTTTCCTCCTACAAAAACTTCATGAGCTTCTCTTAATGTCACCTTAACTTCCTCGTCCATCACACATATTCATAGGATACCATCAACATCCATTTTGTACAAAATTCCCGCTATCAATTGAAAAGGGCTTGACTTCATGATTACCATTTTCTTTTCTTTTGTCATCAGATCTTATGGAAAATCACCTATGGATAAGTATTGACCAACCAACTTGTACCGGGATGGAAAAACATTGATTGTGAATAATTGTGTATCAGGGAATTCATTTGGAATCCCTATCTTTGCAAGCTCTCCTAATCCTATTCAAGATAACTAGTCTGCAATCACATGCTTCTTACCAGGTTGAACTACTACTCAAAATATAAATTCTTGTAAAGTGATAAGCCACCTACTGACTCGTCCTTGTATTATTGGATTATTTATCAAGTACATCAAATCCTGATGATCTACATAGAAAGAAAAAGGGTTCACAAATAGGTAATGCCTAAAATTTTGTACGAAATATACCATCCCTAAATATTCTCGCTTTGTTGTACTAAAATTCCTCTCCACCTGTGACAATAGGCGACTTACAGAAAATATGGGTTGATCTATCCTAAACCATCATTCGAGCTAATGCACATCCAATAAAAAATTTTGAGGTATCTATATGGACATGGAATTCCTTATCCCAATTAGGGAACACCAAACTAGACTACTGACATGTTTAGCTTTCAATTCTTTAAAATATCCTTCGTGCTCTTCTATCCATCTAAAAAGAACATTCTTCTTAGTCAAAGAATCCAGTGGGTAGGACACATGTGCATATTTCTTGATAAACCTTCGATAGTCTCCCATGTATCCAAGGAAGGTTTTTAATGAGCTCACATCATATGGCTCCTCCATGTGTAAGATAACATGAATTTTATCAAGATTTGTTTTCAACCCTTCACTACACACTATATGTCCCAAAATTTACCATAAGGTATCATCAAAAAATAATTTCCTGGATTTAGGGAGATTTGTGCATTCCTACACCTGCTCATACATTCACTAAGACCAGGTAGATGATCCTTGATCTTACCATAAATGGACCAATCATCCAAAAATACCTTGAAATTTCCTATGGCCAATTGACCAAATATGTACAAAATAATACACTAAAATGTGGTTGGGATGTTACATAGCCCAAATAACATTTTATTCTATGCATAGATGCCTTTTCCATAATAAATGTGGTCTTCAACTTATCTTCCTTGGCTATACTTATCTGATTGTACCCAGAAAATCTATACAAGAATAAATAAATTTAATGTCATGCAACCTATTCCATAATGGAGTCTGTTAAAGGAATTGGGAAGGGATCTTTGATCGTTACTGCATTTTAAATCCTGAAATATATGCATATTCGAATATTATTTACTTCCTTGTTCAGAATGACCGCAATAGGTGAAACCTAGTCACTAGTAGTAACTCTAGAAATGATGCCTGCATTTATCATATTTTTTATTTCTGCATTTACCAATGTAATATACTTAGGGTTCATCCTATAATATCTTCTTCTCACTGGCTATATCCCAAGAATTAGCGTGATATTGTGGACACATAAATCTGGTGGTACCTTTTTAAGGTCCTTATACATCCAAGCAAAGACATTCTTGTATTCCAAGAATATTTTTAAATTTTGCTACTTTCAATACTGGGTTCCAATCATCACCATAGTGGATCATTCTAGGTTCTTCCTTTGTTCCTAGATTTACATCCACTATCCGAGGTCCTTCGTAATTAATTTTCCCAAGCTTTATTACTACATTTTTTGCATTCATTGGATGCACTGGTCTTACATCAATTTTAGCATCTCCCATAGTTTATTCTGTAAAACTTTTAGGGAATTTCCATTTTTCCTCTTCTTCTTTCTTTTGTTCTGAACTAACCTTCATCTCGTCCTATTTTTACATGCTATCCTCTATATTTATATAGAGGTATGTGGGCTGAAAAACCTCGTACTCCTCCATCTACCAATGAAGGACTTTTTTCTTAGATCGAGTTTCATCTTCACTACAGTCATTTAGGTACAACATTCCTTCTTCATTAGTCTCATACTCTTCACTAGAAAAATTGCCTCACTCATCGGTCGTGGCCACATCCTCACTGATCCTCTAGTTATTCAAGTTTTTTTTTGGTAGGCAAAATTGATTAAGTGTGGGTTTTAAATGGGTCCCAAACCTAAGTACATAAACTGGTAGGTAACGCAATAGCATAATATAACATAGGCATGTATATCGACCAGTAACAACCTAAACAAAAATATCCAAACAACAACAGAGAAGGATTTATGGAGATCTAACATTATATAAACAAAAATACAGCTCGAGTAATACCCATGCAGGGGTTGCTTAACAAAATTAACTACCTAAAAAAATTGTAAAGGGGCTATGATAAAAACTTGTGTAGGGGAAGCTCATAAAAGATAAAAAACTATAATAGACACCTGTATAGAAATTAACACAATGCTCAAAAAGACCCATGCAGGGGCACTATAGATTATAATTAAAATCCTATGCAAGGGATAAAAAGACAAAAAATAGAGAGATTTAGCATGAGAACAAACATAGTACTCAATAGACCCAAACCTAGACCTCTATAACATCTTCATTTGCAGGAGCATATCTAGGATGGTTCGGGAGTAGCACCTTAAGAGTCTCTCTAATCTTATCCATGGGCTAGAACTAATAGCAATATAGAGAGTCATGCTAATTGTACTGACCCAAATTTTTTGCACCCTTACCTTCAGGCTATAATATCCCTGCCTGGAAGGGGGATGCGAGAAGGATGGGACAATACCTTGGACTGAGAGGCCCTTTGAAGGTCGCAACTCTCAAGGGAGGGGTATAAGGGTGAATTTTTGACGGATGGTGGGGTTCACCAGGAAACTTTTTGTGGCAGTTTCCACGTCTAGGTTGAGAATGGGTTTGATATGTTCATTTTATACTCAATCATTCATATTCCTAGGTTGGCCAAAATTAATCTAAGCTATTCTATATGAAGATGCCGATTTATATGAATACAGAAAGCATGAATGAATCCTAAATACAAGGAATATGTTAAATGAGAAAGAATGCACCTGATTTTGGATGTCTGATGAAGATTCTAAAGCTTGTAGGAGTCTAGATCATCTCGAATATGATAGGATCATCTGCAATTGTACATAATCATCCTAGATCACAGGTGATCATCTGAGATCAAAAAGATCATCGTCGATCTGACGAATTTTTCAGAAACCTGCAATCATAGAAACAGACATAAAAATTGAAAATGCAACTGCAAGAATAATGTAAAATGATAGAAATGAGAGTATAAATGCTTAACTGATAAATCTAGATAGCACATTAAAGGAAATGCATTTTTTTTAATGACTTATTTTAACTTTATCATGCATTTATGCTAAATGAGGTGAACTCTAGGATGTAGAATGAAAATAATCAAGCTAATGCATAGTAAAATAAGGAAGGTAGATGAGAAATGCAAACTCAGGGCTTTGATTACCCCCAATTTGAACTGCAGTCGAGATTGCCACCAATCGTACAAGATCATCACTGATCTATGATAGGATCATCTAAAATCATGTGGAATCGCCTATGACAATTCGATCTTCCTCCAGCTGAAGCATAGTGAAAACCTGCAATAAAAACTTAAAACTACGAGTGCAAACAATGGTGGATAGGACATCTTAACACAACAAAGCTAAATGGCAAGGAAAATCAACTAGGGAGAGATTTAGGAGGAGATCCAGGGGGATAAACTGAGAAAATCCTAGTTTATATAGGATTAGGGGAGGTTAAGAGGTTGGGGATCATCCCAATCTAGGAGATCTCCAATGGAGGAATCTCCAACTGCGCAGACATGCTTCTGCCCAAGTTGGAGAGGCTATTGAAACAGAAGCTAATTATAAAAATTTGGTTTTGGGACAAAATCGTTTGGACGTTCTGTTCCAGATGAATTCGTCCGATCTGGGATGATTTCGTCTGATCGGTGACGATATCGTCCAACGGTCAAAACAACTCCTAAAAATGGTGCCAAAAATGGGGGGAGCAGTTAACAAACGGTTTCAGGGTTAAAATTCAAAATTTGTTCTTTTTACTGAGGGTTTAACTATGCCAATTTTAGGGTGCTACATTTTGCCCCCTCTTTAGCGTATTTTTCAAAGAAAATGCATTAAAGACGAGTTCTTTATGCTTTACAAGAAATCAAAAATTTATTTCATTTTTTAGACGACGATTCTAGGTCAAATCGTATGACTGCTTACTATGGTGCCCCCTTCGTGTTTTTACCTAAATTGAACATTTGAGTTAAAAGCACGAAAAAGCAAAATTTAAAAAAGTTGTTTTAAATAAAATTAAAAATAATAGGGTAAAAACCTAATTCATTGTTATTGTTCACTTTTGCTGTTTCAGAGCTCTGTAGGAAAAATGGTGGAAACGACACACAGATCGACAGAGGTCCAACGCGGGTTGCGGGTAGGGATCTAAACTTGATGCATTATGTTTTTAATTTGATTTGTGTGATTTTTAATTTGAATTTTGACTATTTTTGGGGCATCGTGGCCATTTTTAGGCCGTCGACGACGTCGGGATGAAATCGTCCCAATTTCGTCGAAATCATCCCTAGATCTCCGATTTCGTCTAGGGGTAAAATCGACAAAATAGGGGCGATCCCGTCCAACAAGGGGCGATCACCAAGTTGAGAAATTTGAGATGATTTTATCCTACCAAGGACGATTTGACTTAATTTAGTACGATATCATCCAATAATGGACGATATCATTTTTTTATAAGATGAAATTGATTTAACTGATTGTAATGATTATCTATTAATGTTTTTTGTTGTTTTATTGTTTATTTTTGTAGAGGGGATTACTAAAAAGTCAAGAGTGGAAATACGGGGGGCTCAGAGACGATGTAGCCATGCTCGATTAGGTGGAGCAAGACTGACTATCGAAGTTTGGGCTACAACATGTGGCAGAGATTCCATAAATACCTACAGACATGGGGCTATTGACAACCCTAGTAGAGAGGTGGTATCCAGGGTCATCCTACTTATGGCTACCGACAGGGGAGATGGATTCCACTCTAGAGGATGTATGGAGGATCTTGAAGATCCCCATACATGGGTTGTTGATGACTCCTACAGCAAATCAGGGCCATGCCATGATGCGACTGTCCGGAGACCCTAGCTTCGCCCTAAAAAAGGGCGAAGTGAACATCGAGATATTGAGGCAGATGTCTGAGGCATCTTGATTGACTCAAGTTTTAGTAGAGGTCATGGGTGGCCTACTGCTATGCCACCAGAGTGGATGCAGGTTACCGTGGCTGCTCTCAAATGTGGTCTGTGACATGAGAGACCATGACAATAGGTTTGCTTAGGGCAGCTTTGTACTATGCCACTTGTATAGGATCCTATACGAGGTTGTATACAAGTGATTTCGATGTCTAGTACTGATATTGTTGCTACAGGTTTGGTGCTTGGAGCACATTACGGTGTAGAGGGTGGTAGGGCTTCCACTGATAGGGGTTGACCGGGAGAGACCCTAGGTTTTCTATTGGTGGCTCTAGAGAGAGTCACAATGGCAGATAGATCTACCGATGTCCTGAATGTTGCTAGATGACCTCATCCCTGACCAGATCACCTAGAGGTTGTGGAGATAGCATCTAGGGTGGTGAGAGGACGAACACAAGTTGGTTCACATTAGGCAAGTCTTCTAGCTAAGGATGGAGCGGGGAGAGGTAGAGCTCCACCGCTATGACTAAGTTTTGAGGCAGTTCGGTCTACAATAGGGGATCCCTTCTCTCAAAGACTATGAGTACTCCTAGACTATCTAGGATAACACTACACTAAGTGGGGCTCCAAATATGTAGCAATTTTGGAGTCAGGATGCTGATGATGCCCCCATTTAGCTGGTGGATGGGGACGACACTAGGGTCACAGACGGATACAATGCTTGGTACGCAAGCATCCACACTCCTCGGATGACGAGGGCATAGGGTCTAATGCACATTGTGGTGTGACATATGGGGAGGCAGCACCAGGCTACCATCGATGCAGCAAGAAGTCACAGAGGGAGGGATCATCGACGACCTCCTCAGGAGAGACGTCGGAGAGTGCCATAGGCTTCGGAGAGACCGTAGCAGCCAAATAGGAGAGAGGAGGGACTCCCTTCTCAATAGAGGGATAGGCAAGCATCGCTTGATAAGGGCAAGGGTGTTGAGGTGGGGGAGAGCAGCAAGATGGTGGCTCTTCAAGCTAAGAATGCCTACCTTTGGGCTCAGGTGCAGACACTGCAGGATGAGGCTACATGACTCAGGGCTCGAAGCAGAAGGGCAAGCACTCAAGATCTGGCATGGGCTATTGCTCAAACTATGTTCTACCAGGGATTATACTATCATGTGGTTCTAGATAACCATAGGATACCATTGCCAGCCCCCATTGTGAAGCCGGTCATGATGGGATCGTCAAGGACATCCTCATGATTGACGTCGAGGACCCACGATATAGCATGAACCTCGATGGGACCACCTCCTCCACCTTAGGGTGGGAGATGATATGAGGATGAGATCTCAAGGGCTTCACGAGACTAGCTGCACATTGACTATAGACTGTATATTTGAGAGGATTGAGTATGTCAGGGTATAGATTGTGGCATACCAATACAGTTTTGATATGATGTACATATATGTTTGATATATATATATATATATGATATTTTGTGATATGACTTGTCCATATGTTTTATGATGCTTTAAATTTTGAATTGTTGATTGATTATTCATGTAATTATGTCATTGGCAATAGTATAATTTTATGTCATGCTGTAAAATTTAAATGAAATAATCTGATGTAAACAAATTGGTTGTTGTGGTATGATTTGATGAAAAATAAAGGGACTTCTAACAATAATTTCAAAGGACATTGTCACTGTTATATGACCATTTCATGTAGTCACCGCTCGCTAGGTCGTCAAGCTAATCCCAGTATAGAAATATTGCTAAAAGTAAAAGAGTGCTTAAGAGACTGTCTTAAGACTTTGTGTTGTGATGATGAAAAATGATGATGGTGATGATTTGTTTTCAAATTTTCATGAAAATATTATGCATGAGATATAAAAAAATATGATTTTTCTAGACATACAATTCCTAAGTATGATAAAATTTTGAACAATTCCATAGGAATTATACCATTGTTGCAAAATTGAATGTTGACATAATGAAATGAAATAGAAAAAAGTGTTCATTCTTTTTAAAGCACAATTGTGTAACATAATGATGTAAGCCATATGTTTTTATGAATTAAAATGAATGGGAAATAAAATTAGAACAATGGTTTGCGCTAGGCATAGAATTATAGGTATAGACTTATACCATCATCACGAAATCCAAAAATAATTTTATTGCATAATTGATTTTTGATTTTGAGATAAAAAGAAAATATATAAGATGAGGACTTGCACTAGGCATAAAATTCTAGTTTAGTTTTTAGGAACTATACCATCGTTGCGAAAGTCGAAAGTATATATAAACATGACTTTATTGCTAGATTTTTGAACATGTTTTGAAAGAAAATTTTGGATTTTGGAAAAAAATGTATTTAATTGTTTTTACGCTAAGCAGATGTTCTCAAATAAGAAGATGAAATTATTCCAAAATATTTGCATAAATATTTTAAATTATCTCAAAGACAAAATATAGATTTATAAGTAACCCTCATGTGCATATGTGAGTTCATTGCCGATCTTGATTTATCATAATGATACAAAATCTTTCAAATACAAATGTGTGTGCAATTGTATTGTTCATTTACCAATTTTGAGCAAGATAATTTGATACAAGTAATTTGAATTAACCAAATAAGTGTTCATTGACCATGATTTATATGCATGTAATTGTACCAGACTACTATGTAATTCGGGTCATCAAGAGCTAGTTGATCCATAAGCAGACATAGGTTTGTACAAAATAAGGTCGCTAATGTGACAGACATATCACCATGCTAGGAGTTACCCAAGGCCAAGCGGGTTGGGCACAAACCACCTGTTATGGGGCTTACCTCATAGTTTTTGAATAATTGAGAATTCCAGGGATTCAAGCTCATTCACCCTTCTTTTCTTTTCAAGGGGTAGGGAAAGGGATTTATTGCATTTTGCTTTTTCTTTTCTCTTTCTCTTTTTTTTTTTTTTGTATTTTTGCTTGGAACTGAGATAATGCTGAAATATTGTTGCGATGGTACAAAATGATATTTTTCTTTTTCTCATTTTCTTTGACTTTTATTTTTCTTCCTATACTAGGGATACTTGCTTGGATTGGCTGTAGAGCAAGGGATTTTTATTTTGGGCAGGGGTGAGCTTGTCCTTTTGTCAATTCTCAAATATTATAGACCATGTGCATGATAGGATAGCAGGGGAAACTTTTCGCTCAAGAAACCACTTCTACTATGTAGCATCATATTGAATTTGCAATGAAATCATTTTAATATGAAAAGATATACTTGGTTCAAGTAAATAACAAGATCAATTCTCTATGCTCAAAACTTTATTTAATTCAACTGTGGACTTTGATATAAGAGATATTAATAATCATACCAAATAAAATCAAGATATTTATTCATGTGAGTGTGAAAGTGCGGGATTCCAAATAAATGCTAATTTATCCAAAAAAACTAAAAATATAACTGCAATACTTCAAGAATTGACAGGTGCAAAAATAAAAGATGTTTTTTGAAGATTTTGATGATTTTGATTTTTTTATATTTTGGTTTTAATTTATGAATTGAAAGAATAAATAATATTACTATTTTTTTGAAATTTTTATATGAATTTTTAGATGATGGAATTGGTGGTATATACAAGATGATCTATATACATTATACAATGTTATTTGAGTATAGCATGTCTAAGGTTGCTTCAAAATCAAAGGAGGTTTTGAAGGATAATTTTGTTGTGGTGAAGGTAAGAACAAAATGTGATGAATAAAAGGTAGCGATAACAAAAGATTTATTATAATGTAGAATAATGTAGCAAAAGATTTGACTTTTATATGTGTAAAATTTATCATGTTACAAAATAAAATGTTAGAAGGATAAGAAGGTTCTTCATTCTTATCACTATCTTCCAAGTCTTAATAAGATGGAGGGAGCATATATGAAAGATATGCATGGGTGTTATTTGGTAAACAAGGATGATCATATATGGATGAAGAAAAGTGATGGGTAGAAGGTAATTGTGAAAATGGAGAATGTAGAGAACTTGATGTTTCAACCATTAAATATTCTTCAAATGGCGTTGGTTCACCATGTATGGTAACAATTTTATTTGCAAGTTCAAACTTCAAACATTGGTGAAGAGTGGAAGGGGCAACCCTCATCGTATGAATCCAAGGACTTCTGAGAAGTAGGTTGTAAGGTGAAGGGCAATATGCTATACAAAACCCTGGAGCGGCTGGTGGAGGTGGTATCCTTAGAAATCACAAAGGAGAAATAATTTTGGCCTTTGCTCAGAACTTAGGAATTCAGTCCAACAATATGGTCAAGGCTCGGGCCTTGTTCCAAAGCTTGATTCTCTTGGAAGGCTTGGCTATCAATAAACTCATCATAGAAGGAGACTCATTACATTGCATCAACTGGCTCAAAGGAACCTCCATGCCTCCATGGGCCCTTGTTTCCATCTTCGATGAATGCAAGACACTAATTGGTGTCTATTCAGAATTAATCATTCAACATCAATATCAGGAAGGAAACAAAGCTACGGACTAGCTTGCTAATAAGGGATTTGATGCAACAGACATCTAGGTCTAGAGAGATTCCTTTCCAATTGGCCTAAGGGACGTGTCTTCAAGTTCCAATGTTTGCACAATGTGAGTGGGTTACTGATCTTCGGGTTTTTCGGTTGTGTTTTGGCATCTTGGAGAATTTTCTAAGTTGGCTGCAAAATATTAGCTTGCTACGGTATCCTTTTTGCCTTGGCCACGAGGTTGCTTTTTGTCACGATATCGTGACAACTTTCTCCCCCTCTGGTGCAGCCTTCCAACTTGTCGCGATATCACGACACCTTTTCTCTCCGGGTGTTTTTCTGCAAACTTGTCACGATATCACGACACCTTTTCCCTTCGGGTTCCTTTCTGCTATCTTGTCATGATATCGTGACACTTTTTCACTTCGGGTGCCCTTTTGCAAACTTGTCGCGATATCGTGACACTTTTGGCCTTCAGGCGCGATCTTGCTTTTTGTTACGATATCGCGACACCTTTTCTCTCTCCAATGGCAATATTCCATTCGGTCATGATATCATGATAGGTTTTCTCTCCAACAGCGGTTTTCCATTCTGTCGCGATATCGTGACACTTTTTCTCTCCGGGTGGCTCTGCGCAAACTTGTCACGATATCGCGACACTTTTTCTCTTCGGGTGGCTCTGCGCAAACTTGTCGCGATATCGTGACATTTTTCTTTCTTCAAAGCCGGTCTTCATTTTTGTCGCGATTTCGCGATGCTTTATCTATCTCCATCAACAGGCTTCTAGGTTGTCGTGATATCACGACCTTTTTTCTCTCCAATGGTGAACTTTCATTTTTGTCACAATATCGCAACATTTTTTCTCTTCAATGGCGGCCTTCATTTTTGTCGTGATTTTGTGACACGATTCACTCTTGGCAGCAGGATTCCACTTTTGTCATGATTTCAGGGCTCATTTTCTACTATGGCTGCGATCTGCATTCTTTTCATGATTTCGTGACACCTTTTCTCTTCGAAAGCGCTCTCAATTCTTGTAGCGATTTCGTGACTTCTTTCTCCTGTCACGATTTCATGACTCTTCTTCTCGATCGGCTCCAACCCTGTAACTTGTCGCGATATCGTGACACTTTGCTACATGTCGCGATATCATGACTTCTTCCCCTCTTCGGCTTCAATGGCGATTCTTGTCACGATTTCGTGACTTCTTTTCTTCCTTTAGCTTCAACGACGCCTCTTGTCGCGATTTCGCGACATCACCATTTTGGTCACGATTTTGCGACACCCTCCCTAAAGTGGAGGCTTGCAAGTATTCTTTTTCTTTCTTCTTGGACCACCTCGGTCGATTTGGATTTATTGTAATCTCTCTTGTACAAGGTTCAGGTACCTTTCAAAACCCTTTCTACCAATCAAAAAAAATATATATATGCTATATAAAACAAAGTATCCAGGATCTTGGATCCAATATTAAGGGGAAGAATTATAGGACCTTGAGCTTCTTGAATTTCATTGTTAAAATATTTTATAATAACATTTGATTCATTAAGATCTTCTTCCTTTAATTTGCATTTTTGGAATAATTGATAAGTGCATAAATTAAGAGAGGAGCCATTATCTACCATGATAGTTTTAATAGGTGTTTATTTACTAGATCCTATAATGTAAAGAGAGGAGTCTTCTTGTGGAGTAGAGGAAGGAATATCCTCATCATAGAATAAAATATGGTTAACCTCAACAGGGCTTACACCATTAATTATGTTCTTAGGGAAAATATCATGAGGAAAAAATTGTTGGCTAGGTATCTTGAACAAAGTTTCCTTATGAGAACTTTGTAATACTTCTAAAAGGGATATCTTTGCTTGAGGATTAATCACTTGTTGTTGGCTATCAAAGTGGATTTCAGATTGATATTTTGATTCTAAAGATGAGCTTTCTATGCTTACATTCCATTTTGGATCATTCTCTAGATCCAAAGATAGTTTTGAAGGTTGGTCAAATGAGGAATCCATCTCTTGAATATCATATTGAGTTGATTGAACTTGAGGTTGCTCATTTGTAGTTTGTGTTACAATATTAGTAATATCATCATGATGGGACGTATTAACAAGCAATATTTGATTGGTTTACTGTTGTTGATAATTGAATAGGGGTTCTTGGGAGATCCCCATGTCTTGATTGATTATTGGTATTTGTTGTGTAGGAGTTTGATTGTTTACTGGAGATTTATAATCAGTTGTAGATTGTAATTCCTTTATATTAAAAATACCCTCATCAATAAAATATTGAATTGCACATCTTAAATCTTTACATTTTTGCGTCATACGTCCATATACTCTATGATATTCACAATGTAGCTCAGGTTTAAACCAATCTGCTATGCTATCAAGTTGTCTTATTGAAGGGAGTTCAATCTTATTTGTATCAAGTAAATGCTTGAGAATTATATCCATTGGTTGATTGAGCTTGGTATATTTACGTGATGAAGGTTTTCGAGAGGTTTTTGATAAGTGCCTTAGGATTTCAGTCATAAAAGGACCTAATGGTTTTTTACCTCTATTTTCTTTATTATGGGTAGAATGATGATAGGAAGATTGTGAAGTATGATGTGAGTGCATGGTAGGATTGGAAGAATAAGTATTTTCTTGTTGAAATGGATGTGTTGTATTGAAAGAAGAATATTGAAAGGGTGGAGGAGGATTTTATGTGGATTGATAGACATAATATGGATATATGGGAGAATAGATAATATCGTTATGAATAGTATTGGAAAAGGGATTGTCCTGTTGGGTTAAGGATGAAAAATGAGAAAAGTGTGATGGAGGTGATGTTGAATAGGGATGAGGTTGGTCATAATCAACAAATGTATTTGGCTAAATTCTTCCAATATTACTGATGGGATCATATTGATTTGAGTAAAAACTCATGGTTTCTTTAGTACTTCTAAAAGTAATATTTAATATCTACTATTTAGAGTTGAATATAAAACATACAAAATTGAAATGATGATTTTGTTATATTTTTTTCTTGTATAAATATATATATTTTTTATTTTTTTTAATATTTTTGAATAAAAAATATGCCAATGTTATTCATGACGGGTTCACCAAAATGTACTGACCCAATTTTTTTGCACCCTTACCTTCAGGCTATAGGATTCGTGCCTAGAAGGGGATGCGAGAAGGATGGGACAATACCTCGGACTGAGAGGCCCTTTGAAGGTCATGCCTCTCAGGGGAGGGGTATAAGGGTGAATTTTCGATGGATGGTGGGGTTCACTAGGAAACTTTGAGTGGTAGTTTCCATGCCTAGGTTGAGAATGAGTTTGATATGTTCATTTTATACTCAATTATTCATATTCCTAGGTTGGCCAAAATTAATCTAAGCTATTCTATATGAAGATGCTGATTTATATGAATACAAAAAGCATGAATGAACCCTAAATACAAGGAATATGTTAAATGAGAAAGAATGCACCTGATTATGGATGTCTGATGAAGATTCTGAAGCTTGTAGGAGTCCAAATCATCCCAAATATGATAGGATCATCTACAATTGTACATAATCATCCCAAATCATAGGCGATCATCTGATATCAGACAAGATCATCATCGATCTGACGAATTTGTTAGAAACCTGCAATCACAGAAATAGACACCAAAAACCAAAAATACAACTGCAAGAATAATGCAAAATGATAGAAATGAGAGTATAAATGCTTAACTGATAAATCTAGATAGCAGATTAAAGGAAATGCATTGTTTTAATAACTTATTTTAACTTTATCATGCATTTATGCTAAATGAGGTGAACTCCAAGATGTAGAATGAAAATAATCAAGCTAATGCATAGTAAAATAAGGAAGGAAGATGAGAAATGCAAACTCAGGGCTCTGATTTCCCCCAATCTGAACTGTAGTCGAGATCACATACAATCATATGAGATCATCACCGATCTGTGACAGGATCATCCAAAATCATGTGGAATTGCCTGCGATGATCCGAGCTTCCTCCAGCTAAAGCACAGTGAAAACCTACAATGAAAACTTAAAACTATGAGTGCGAACAATGGTGGATACGACGTATTAACATAGCAAAGCTAAATGGTAGGGAAAATCAACCAGGGAGAGAGTTAGGAGGAGAGTCAGAGGGATAAACTAAGAAAATCCTAGTTTATATAGGATTAGGGGGAGGTTAAGAGGTTGGGGATCATCCCAATATGGGAGATCTCCAACGGAGGAATCTCCAACTACGTAGACACGCTTCTGCCCAAGTTGGAGAGGCTGTTGAAACAAAAGCTAATTATGAAAATTTTATTTTGGGACAAAATCGTTTGGACGTTCTGTTCCAGACGAATTCGTCCAATCTGGGACAATTTCGTCTGATCGACGATGATATCATCCAATGGTCAAAACAACTCCTAAAAATGGTGTGAAAAATGGGGGGAGCGGTTAACGGGCGGTTTCAAGGTTAAAATTCAAATTTTTATCTTTTTACTGATGGTTTAACTACGCCAATTTTAGGGTGCTACACTAATAAAAAATTTCCACAATAAGAATTGGAACTAGAGAAAAACATCATGTTGAAAAGGGTAGAGTCAACATTGGATAAAATAACTCGCCAAAACCTGTGATCACATTTTTTAAACCAAATCATTATTAGTAGCATTTAAAATTTATTGGGGAAATATTTATTTCCAAATGGGCAAATATTTATGGTTAACTCCCCAATTGGAAAGAATATATGCAAAGCCTATTAGCTTCATGGTACACATGGTTGATAGAGATATCATTGAAATTTTGGGACAACTTCTTAGCTTCTTGAGCAATAGTTTTGATATTCTAAGAGGACACCCTATTGTTTTTAATAGCATTTATAATTTTAAAATAATCTCCCTCAATAAAAATGTTGCCTTTATAATCTTAGAGAAGATCTATCCCTCTCTAAAGTGCATGACCTTAAGCAAAATGATTAGTTTGACACCCCATATACTTAACATAAGCTATAATAACTTATCCACTGCTATTTATGACTAGGCCACCTGCGCCAGCATCCTTTGGGTTTCCTTTGGAGGCACCATAAAAGTTAAGTTTTAGCTACTCACTTGGGGGAGGGATCCATTGGGAACCCACTCTAGGATGGGGGGCTTGTAAACACGAACTGGAGTTGTAGGGAATATTTAAGAAGAGAACATAATAGACTCCAATCTAGAATCATGTGGTTTGGGACAAGAGAAGAGTTGGGAATTCTCGATAGCAAAGGCAATATATTTATTGGAAATAGAGATGGGATCCTTAGAGGAGGAATAAAAAACCCTACTATTTATTTCAAGCCACAATTTCCATAAGATATGATGAAGGCTCACTTTCCATAAGGAAGATAATCTAATATTTTTGAATGGAGCAGGCCATTGGGTGAAAAGGTGACTCGATGAATTAGGAGGGACCCAAGAGATATGAAAAGTAGACATAAGGTGATACAAAGATATATTGGAGAAAGGGCACTCTAGAAGGAGGTTATTGGTAGATTCCCAGATATTCATGCACAAAAAGCATTTTTTGGGGATAGATATATCCATTTTCATAGTGTTATCAATTGTTGGATTCTTATTTTGAATGACCAATCATCTAAAATGAGAAACATTTTTAATTAGGTATTTAATCCACACTTGATCATAAGGGATATAGAGCACTTGATAATAAATTGTTAAATCATGAGCAGATTTAATAGTGAAAAATCCAGAATCGGTTTCTTTCCAGAAAGGAGTGAGAAGAATTACCAGTGGGGATGATTGTTACATTTAGGATGGTTTTAAGAACTTTTGAGGCAGTAGATATGTAACCATTAGCACATGGAATATGGAAAATTTTCTAATACTTGGAACCTAATAAAATGTCAATGAAATATTCAATATTATTGCTAATTAATGTGTCTAGGAAAGGTTGTAAGACAACAATTTCATTGTTCTATAAAAGTTGTTGATTAGAAATCCACCTATCAATCCAAAAATTAATGTTTCTCCTTATGCCTAGTTGCCACCTTATCCTCTTCTAAATTAGAAATCTGGTTTGGGTAATTGATTTCCAAAAACTGGACCCATCTCTGGGAATATCATCATTCAGCAAACAATGGTTTTGAAGATATTTTCTATTAATAATTGAGACCCATTCAAAGTTTCTATTGGTGAAAACCTTTCATGCTTGCTTGGATAACAAGGCTGTGTTCATATTATAAACTATTTAGAGCCCCAACACCCCTTGAATTTTTAGGTAGCACACCTTGTCCCAACTAACCGGATGAAATATTTTCCTCTCCTCGACACCTTCCCACAAAAATATTTTCTAGATGTGCTCAATTTTCATGCAGATAACAACATGAAATTTGAATATGGACATGAAATAAACATGAATACTTTGGAGAAAAGCCATTATCAGGGTGGATTTGGCTACTTGAGAGAGGAGGGTCTCTTTAAAACCTACAATTTTTTTGTTAATACTCAATAACATTACTTCACATGGATTCCTTCGTAGCACTAGTGAAAAGAGGGAGACCCAAATATTTAGTAGGTAACTGAGATATAACACGTTAAAAAATTCATGCAATCTTTGCTTGTCTCTCTTGGGAAGTGTTAATGAAATAGATTTTTCTTTTAATATAATTTATTTTCTCGCCTATAGCCTCCTCATAAGTATAAAAAATAATGGTTCTTGCTTCCCACATAGAAGCATGAGTAGCAATGATGGTATCATCAAAAAACTGTTGGTGATACAGGGATCTTAAATTGGACACAAAAATTATGTCATTGGAGGAATTTTTGAGCGCTCTACCCAAGGATTCAACAAGAATGATAAAAAGGATGGGAGAAAGAGGATCTCCCTATTTGAGGCCCCTGTTACTAGGGAAAAACCTTGCTCGAGAACCATTTACCATGACTGAAAAGCAAGGATTAGAGATGCAATTGTGAACAAGATCAAACCATTCCCTATGAAAACCAAATTTGAGAAGGAAAACAATTAGAAAATATCTTTTAACTCTATCAAATACCTTATTCATATCAATTTTGAAAAATATGGCAGCTTTTTTGTTAAGGCTGGTAGAATGAAGGACTTCATGTAACGTGATAACACCATCAATAATATTTCTTCATTTGATAGAGCTAACTTGACCAGTTTCTATGATATGAGGATGGATCTCCTTCAGTCTTGTAGCCATGACTTTAGTGAGAGTTTTATAAATAACATTGCAGAGACTAATGGGTCTAAAATCTAACATAGATTTTCAAACAAGACCTTTGGAAACAAGGCAATGAAAGTGAAGTTGATACTTTTGGGTATATATTTAGTTTTATGAAGTTCAATGATGGTATTAAACATGTCAAGCCCAATGATATCCCAAAAATTCTAGTAGAACCAGGGGGAAAACCCATAAGGACCAGGGCTTTTATCAGGGTGCATAGAAAAAAGGGCCTCTTTAATTTAATTAGGGGTGAGAGGTTTGATAAGAGCCAAATTCATATATTAAGTGACCAAGCTAGGAATATGGTGGAGCAATTATCTACCATCCTGGGCAATATTTTGGGGGTTTGCTCCCAAAAGACCCTCAAAGAAATATGAAGCTTCATTTTGGATCTCAAAAATATCCTTGGTGACGGTGCCATCACTTTTGGTTAATTCTTTAATTTTGTTTGAACTTCGGTGCCTCAGAGTAGTGGAATGAAAGAATTTTGTGTTAGTGTACCCCTATTTGAGCCAAATGACCCTAGGTTTTTTTCTCCAAAAAGTATCCTCTTTAGCTAGTACATTATGATAGTTTTCAAGAACCTGTATCTCTTCATTTTTGAGTTGTTCATTGAGCTACCCATTTTGAATTTGGAGTTCAATACTTTTAAGATTTTGCAAAATATTTTCCTTATTTTCAAATATGTTACCAAAAACATATTTGTTCTAGACTTGAATATTTTCTTTGACACACTTAAATTATTTGAGAAACCCTAAAAGTAAAGGACCCATGATAGTCAAATTACCACCAGTCAACAATTTGTGTTCACAAATCTAGGTGTTGATTCCACATAGCTTCAAATATGAAGGAGATTTTGGAACAAGGATCTTTATAGACTTCAAACAATAAATTACAATGATCAAATATAACACTGGGAAGACATATAAGAGTGCCACCACCCATCACAAAAATAACTTCTCCAAAAAAAAACCCTATCAAGTTTTTTTTTTTTGGTAAATAAAAATCTTCATTAATTATCGGGTTTTGTAGGTTAACCCAAAACCTATTACAATATCCAACCTTCTACTGAGATTGTAGATCCTAGTCATCCTTGAAACTTTCTTACCATAACTTGTGTTGAATCCCCTACAACACCTTACTAACAAGGCACACCCATACCTAAACATAATTGTAAACATTACTTACATTGACAGGAAATTGAAGTTTGGAACTTTGCACTTGTGAAACCTGTTGCTTGCCTATTTCCTATTCTATGTCGAAATCCTCCAAGGCTTACACCCTGTTACCTTCATTTAAAATTTGGTATGATTTAGAGGGAAACCCCATAGTTATTACTAGCTCCATGGGGAAATAACACCCATTCATCTTTCTCCTTGACGGGTAGGTTTCTTTTCATGACTAATAATGTTTTCCACTTCACGTGGCACACCTTGTGTCCATGTCACCAAACTACCAACATCAACACCTATGTTGGCCAATTTGTCAGCTAACCTGTTGACCTCATGGTACAAGTGATGAGCCCTCTTATTTTTTCTTGCCGCAAAAATGATCCTCACTTCATGTATGACTCCCTTGATTCTCCATGGAGTTTTTTTGCCATTGGTTAACAGGTTGATGATGTTCATCGAATCACCTTCAATAATAAAGTTACCTTGAGTTGCTTGGGCTACTTGCAACCCTCTCCAAAGGGCTCTAGATTCTACTTCATTATTAGTTTTGATTCCCAATGGTTTAGAGAAGGGCTTGACCAGATTTCCTTGATGATCCCTGATTATTCCTCCAGCTCTAGATCTTCTCGGTTTCTCCTTGGATGCACCATAAAAATTTAGTTTAAACCAACCCTAGGGGGGTGGCTCCCAAGAAATCCCATTTTTGGGATTGGGCAAAGGAATGGAAGGTTTGTCCTCAATACCTAAGGCCCGAGCTAATTGTTTTTCTTGGGGAGGAATTGAGTGGTTCTCATCCACTAAGGTGCTAAGGTTTTCTTTTGCAAAGATAATAATCCTATTGAGGATGATTTTTGGGTTGTGAATGGTATACTTAAAGGCTCTATGGTTCCTTTCTAGCCAAATATGCCATAGAAAATGATGCCAACATATTTTCCATAGGTACTTAAGTTTTAGGCTAACAAAGGGTTGAGGCCATTGATGGAACACTTCGGATATAAGAGCAGGCTTAACCCATGAGATCCTAAAGGCTTGGAAAAGTTCATCCAAGATGGAATCCGCTTCGGACACTCCAGAAACAAGTGTTGGGTTGTCTCCCATCCTACCTTGCACATGTAGCAACGGTTAGCAATAACCATACCTTTGGATAACATATTGTCCATAGTGAGGATTTTTCCTTGAATCACTAGCCATGAAAAAAAGGATATTTTAGGAATTAATCCTTTGATCCAAACCAAACTCGGTTGAAATTTTTTACCTTCCACATTGAGAAGAAAATTATAGGTAGACTTAACTGTGAAGTCACCACTTTCAGTATCAGCCCAAACAATGTGATCTTCATCCTCTCCAGAGGGAATAATTTGTTGAGTTAAAATGTTATAAAGCTCTTCAGACTCCGCTTCAAAACCCCGTACTCTAATGTGTTTCCACCTGTTGATATTTATATCCTGCCACATATAATTTACAACCTTATTCCCAATATGTTGCTCCATATGCTCTTGAATCCTAGCCAAACGAGGATTCTGGGATAACTCCTCAGCTATCACCCACCGATCCTTCCAAAAGTCTATTGTTTACCCATTTCCTAGAATCCATCTAAGACCTTTCTTGACAATATCCCTGCTCGTGAGGATTGCCTTCCAAAAAGCAGACCCCATGATTGCTAAGTTGTCATTAAGAAAGTTCACACCTTGGAGGTATTTCCTCCTAACTATGGCAGTCCATTCATTATCGACCTTAGTCAATAACCACCACACTTATTTGGCTAATAGAGTTGTATTGAGATGAGCAACTCTTCTCAATCCTAACCCTCCCTCAGCTTTAGGTTTGCAAACCTTGTTCCAACCTACTAAATGGATCCTTTTCTTATCCTCAGTCCCTAACCAAAGAATTTTTTTTTGAAGCTGCTCAATTACACCTTGCTAGGAGCTCTGAACAATGATAGGAAGTAAACGGGTATACTTTTAAGTGAAGCCATAGTTAAAACTGCTTTGCCTGCTTGAGATAATAGATGTCCTTTCCAACCTGCTAGATTTTTTTGGATCCTCTCCAAAACTATGTTCCACATTGATCCTTCAGGTTTCCCCGTAAATAGGGGAAGACCTAAATAGGAGGTGGGAAGGGATGCAATCTGAAATTCCATGATCCTTGCTATGTTTTTTTGCCTAGGAATGGGGGTATTGATGAAATAAAGTTTGCTCTTATCAAAATTCACTTTATGTCCAACCGCTTCTTCATACATTATGAGAATATTTTTAATCCTTCTTGCCTCAACCACAAAATCCAAATTCAGTAGCAATGTATCATCAACAAATTGCTAACGTCATCGGGGTAGTTAGTGATGTGGACTTGATACCTAATATGAGTCCAACTACCGTTGTCGCCTTAATTGTTCTTCCCAAGGCCTCAGCTACGATGATGAACAACATAGGACTTATGGGATCTCCTTGTATTAGACCACATTTTCTTTTAAAAAAACCTATAGTAGACCCATTAACCAAAATTGAAAAACAAGGCTTAGAAATACACTCTCTTATTAACTTGACCCATTTCATGATGAAGTCAAATTTTAATAAAACTACCTCTAGGAATTCCCCATTTATCCTGTCATAAGCTTTGTTCATGTCTAACTTTAAAGCCATGACTGATTTTTTGGTTTGAGCGGCTGTATGAAGAGCCTCATGAATAGTAATAACTCCATCTAAGATTGATCTTCCTTGTACATAACTTCCTTGACTTGGATCAATGATAACCGGTAGAACTTTCTTCAAACGATTGGCTAAAACTTTGGACATAATTTTATAGGATATATTACACAGGCTAACCGACCTAAAGTCAGCCATAGTCTTGGGGTTGGGGCCTTTAGGGATCAAAGCAATGAAATTTGAATTGAAACCCCTTGGAATATGATTTGAACTTTGGAACTCCTTGATTGCAACAATAACTTCTGCTCCAAAAATATCCCAACAAACTTAGAAAAACTGCAGTGAAAACCCATCCGACCCAGGAGCTTTGTCAGGATCCATGTTAAACAAAGCCTCCTTGATCTCTTCATCTGAAAAAGCTACTGTAAGAGACTCGTTAATCATTTCATCAATGAGTTGTGGAATGAATTGAAGGAGAGAGTCCTTTTCTTGGGCATTACAGGCCCGTTCTTCACCCAATAATGAACTAAAAAAATTAACAGCCTCGTCCCTAATCTCCTAAATATTTTGAGTTGAGGATCCATCCACCTTAGTTAAATTTATAATATTATTGTTGCTTCTATTGATCAACGTGGTAACATGAAAAAACTTTCAATTAGAGTCCCCTTATTTTAGCCATAATGCCCTTTATTTCTGCCTCCAATACATCTCCTCATAAGCTAAAATATTATAAAACTCACAAAGGGTTTCCTTCTCTTCAGTCCTTGTCACCTCATCATAGGTTCCATTTTGGATTTTGCTTTCTATTATTCTCAAATTTTCCCCCACTGCTCTCTTATTCTCAAAATTATTTCCAAAGACTTCTTTATTCCATATTCTAAGGTTGTTTTTCACCATCTTAAGTTTTTGATATAGTTTGAAGGAAGCACTTCCCTGGAAAGGCTGCTACCACCATTCCTCTATTCGTTTCTTGAAATCTGGATGTTTAACCCACATTGACAGAAATATGAATGGATTTTTAAAGGAGTTATCCTGAAATGCATCCCATAGAATAAGATTATGGTCTGAAGCGCATTTAGGAAGGGCTTGTAATGTTGAATCACCAAACATTGTTATAGGTAACCCCATCAATTTTTACTTGAATGTGTTGATCCCCAATCCTCTTATTTCTCCAGGTGTATTTTCCCACTTTAGTATGAACATCCATGAGCTCACAATCAGTGACAAAGTTATGAAAATCCTCAATGCTCTTGGAGGGCATCAAGTTCCCTCCCTTCTTGTTAGAAGGAAAAAGGGAAGAGTTGAATTTTCCAACGATAATCCATGGAAGGTTTAAGAAAGCACTCCTCATATGATTCAAAGTATCCCATAGGTCCCTACGACTTAGAGGATTATTAGGGGTGTAGAAATTAGAAAAAACCCAAGATAAATTACTACTTTTATAGAAAACATAATATTGAGGATCCTATCGGAAGAGGAAATGATTCTACCTTCTAACTTGTTTGAGTTCCAAATACAAAGAAGTCCCCCAGACGTACCTTGGGTGGGGTAAAAAACAAACTCACCATTTTTTGAAATAGAGTTAGTTATTTTCTGTATTTGATTTTGGTCACCCTTTATTTCTTGCAGAATTATGATAGTGGGTCTATGTTCTTTCATCGAAGTGCAAACAAGCCTTTGCTTGATAGCAATGTTGAGTCCTATCACATTCTATGAGAGGATCCTCATTTAGATTTTTTGGAAAGTTTTCAGCCTCCCTTAAATTACTGCAAGGGAGGTTTGGGTCTTTTTGATTCATCCTTCTCCTGTTTGAGAATATTTGGGAATAGGGTTGTCTGGGTACCATTTGCAATATCATTTTCCATTTTATTTTTCTTCTAATAATTTATAGAGGGTCTTCCCTTCTTTTTATTTTCACTATCGATATCAACATAAGCTTTCTTGAGACTTATAGTGTTAATGAGGCTAAAATAATATTTATATTCTTTATCTAATTTGTATGAGATGGAACTACCAATTTATATATGCCCCTTAGGGTGGATGGAGGTTTTGAGATAGTATTGGAGGTCCCAGATCTGGATGGGAATTGAGGCTCCTCTTGGTCAAAAACTAGGGTTTTAGTTGGATTTGATTTAGTGTCATCCTAATCGGGTTTAGGCTCATGAAAAGTAGTTCCTTTTAAAATATCAAAATGACTTTGGAAGGCAAAAATACAACTCACCTTTGGATGATCATTCTCTGAATCTTGGATTTCAATTTGCTTTCCTTTAGAAATTTTTGGAATTTATTCCTTCTTCTAGTATTTGCTTTACTGCATGTCTTGTAGGGGTCTACCTTATTGCTACCTGATCTACATCCTGCTTTGAGAAGTATTGGGTAATTTCATATCCTTTGAGTTTCTTAGTATTGGGTATTGGGTTTTGATATGGTCTTGAGCCTTGCATTCAATGCAAAATGCAAGATTATTTTCATATTATATGGCCTAAAATCTATGATAGGAGACATAAACTAGATTTATCTGAGTGGGAATCTAGAAATCCAGATTGGTATTAACACAAATTCTAACATATACCATGCAAGTGCATGATCTGATCACTAGGTCTATTGCAACCAGCTCACCTATGTATTTTCCAATACCCTTTAAAAATCTTCATGCCAAAAATGGGCAGGTAGATCTGGAAACCAAACCTAGATTGGTATGAAATTTATGCTCTGCATTTGATCATGTATTTGTGTTATCCTTTATTGAAGGTGACCTGATCCTTTCGCCACTTGTGATTAACTTTGGCTATTCGTAGCCATCCTCTTCCCATAAAAGCATCATATATCAACTTTTGCATGGTAATAAAAATTAAATCCAAGATGAATTCTTGGTTAGCTATTATAACTTTTTGTGCTATCAAGAAACCCTTTGTCTCAATATTGTACTAGTCATGTACCATACAATAGAAATCTAGGTGCCCATAATAATGGAGCGTCAATATCTTACCAAGTCTTCTCAAGTAACACATTAACATTGGATCCTCCATCCAAAATGACTTGTGTCAAATTGTGCCCCAAGATCTCCATATGAACAAATGCGGGTTTCTTCCCAACATCAATCATCAATGTGGTTGGATCCATAAATAGTTATTTTTTTATTCTTTCTTGATTGACTAGATCTGGAATTCCATCACCTTATGAGTTTGTGTTTCTTCTACCATAACTTTATATAATTATGGGGTGGATTCTAACAAGCTTACCACCTTAATCTCAATAGTTGTATTTAGTACTTGTGCTACAAAATTTTGCACAACTAACTATTTTATCCTACTAGTCTCAATTGCTTTGCCTTCTATTATTCCTCCTCAAGTACCATTTTCACCACTTTCCATCATTTATTTTCTTTGGTAGGTTTAGGTTACTTGTATTTCTTAGCCCGATTCCTTGTCACGACTAAGACTTCTTTGGTTTCCTCTCTAACTGGAGGTATCTCAATGTCCAAAAAGTTCACATTGTATAAGTTACTAGAACTCACTTGCTTTGGACAATTAATTTCTTTGTGGTTCCTTGGACCACACCATATACACGTGTGTAGCATTGGTCTACTGTATTTCTTGCTTCTGGTGAAGAAAAATTCTTTACAAAATTCCCCCACTCCTAGAAATTATGACACTATATGATTGGTCTTCCTTCTGAATCATATTGCAAGAACCTTTGTCTTCTCTACCAGTTGCCTTAGTATTGTCTTCCCCCTCTTTGGTTATTCCTATAACCGTCACTGGTAGCTTATTGGCCAATCCCTTGAGGTTTTGATTTCTCCTTCTGTTCTTGGATTGAGATAACCTATTGACACACCTTTGCATTGAATGGAAATTATACCACTTCATGTCCAACTATATTACAAATGTAACAATAGTTATTCCAAGGACAAGTCATATTTGTGTGGCCTTTAGAATTGAATTTTGTACACCAAATATCCTTCCTATCTTGCTTAAATTTACCTTTCACCTCTTTTATTATCTTGTCAAATTTATTTTGGAATGATTGTACTATATATTGTATTGTATCATCTTTATCACTATTTGAATCATTGCACTTAGAATATGTTATCATTCTTGTGATTGTTTGTTTCACCTCACTTTCAAAATTCTTCACATTATCTAAGGCTTATTCATATGTGGAAGATGGGTCTGCATTTATATTTTTATTATATCTGGATAGCAACCCATCTATAAGACATAATTTCACCAATACATCTGCTAAAGGTATTTGCATCTTGTCCACCAACTACTTTAATCGATGATTATATGACTTTTCATCTTCATCAACTTTTTACTTAGTGGTACAAAGTTTAATTACAATATCTCCATAATCCTTCAAAGGATGAAAATCCTTAATGAATCCAAACCTTCATTGTGTTCAAGGCCTAAAAATTTGGTTTATTTTTTCATTTCAAATACCAATCTATGGCGAGTCCTTGTAACGTAGCAATAAATAGTTGCAACCATTCATCTAGTTGGTCCACACCATTTCCTTTACAAATGGTTATGCATGTCTTGATGTGTCTTGTTGGATACTCCTTTCCTTCACTTGTAAAGGGTGGACATATCTACTTCCTTGCTCTATTAACCAGTATAAGTGGTTCTTCCTCTTCGCTTGATGAAGTATATCCTAGAATCCTTGACTAATTTCTCCTTGTAGGTGACTCACTATGTTGGTCCTCGTCAAAAGTGTCTACTCAAGGTATATTGTACTCAAAAAATAGTCATCTACCAACCTCCCGTGCATCTTTAGTCCATGACCTCCTTCACTGATGTGTAGGTTGTGGCCTTGGTATATTCTCTTGAAACCTCGTGTGTTGTTTCTATTGTGCTTGACTTCCATTCATCACACTCTTTTGTAACCTATCTTCCACTTTCTCAGGTGTCACCATCCACTCACCTCAACCTCACACAATTTCCTCATTAAAAAATCACTTATGCCAACATTATCCTTGAATATAGGTGCTTCTTTCTCCTCTCCTTCCATTATAATCAACAATGTATCCAATCTCTTAATATCTCTTTCATCAAATATCCATACTTGTTCTATCACTGATTCATGTGTATTGTGTTAAGCACTTTTCACATTCACTCTTTGAGTATTTCTCATGCTCCTCCTAACTGGGATATATTCTCCTTGATTTCATATCCTGTGCCTTTGCATACTTATGTCTATTATTCAACTCCAATTTAGTAGTACTCATAATTTATCACTTTGCAAGATCTTCTCAACTACAACAATTTTGACCCATTTTTAACAAAAATGCCAAATTTCAATAAGGCAATGATGCCAAATGTAGCATAGGGGTGTAATATTTCTATAGGGGTAGGTTATTTAGAAGTGTGGGAATTATTTCCAAGGTTTTGAAACACTTTTACCCAAATCATACAGGGTGTACGATTTTCTTTGTATGACTTGTCAATATTGCAAAACTGCTTCTACGGATTGCAAATCATATATTTGTACGGTCCAAATAATAAAACACTATAGATTTTTTATTTTCCACTTAGTCAATTCATAGAAATTGGTTTTACAGCTCAATTCGGTCAATTTTGTAATCGATTTCTCAAAAAGGTTAATTTTCCATATTTGGAAAATTTCAATCATGCAATTTCATTCCAAATAGGGAAAATGATTGGTTGTACGATTTGGTGCACAAGATATACGATTTGACAAATTTTTTGCTGAACCTGTTAATCACGGATTTGTCAATTTACACCATAGATCTCTTCAGGGTAAGTTTTGGAATGTTTTCCTATTGCAATTACTAGCTTTCCTTCCAACATGCCAAACCTAATTCAAGAGCATTAAATTATCATCATCACCAATATTTCCAGAAATCATACAAATGGAAAGAAACATCCTTGTATATCCATAAACCATCATGAAATCATCCTTCACTCTCAAACCAGGGTCATAGAAACATCAAAATCTATTTCTATTATGATCCTATCAGTCTAACATTACAATTTAGTCATTCAACATAGAATCTACAACTGCACTAACAATAATACACAATGTAAATCACACATTTAGAATAAAGAAGTGCTAATATTATATTATTGTTGTACAATACATCCATCATCATTTATCACAACAATGGACTCAACAATGGATAACATGAACAATCAAGAACTTATCAATGAAAAATTTAGAACTATCAATGAAAAACCTAAAAAATTGAATGGAGGGCTATATAATGCATGCCCAAGACATTCCAAAGTGGTTCATGATACGTCACATTACTTACAACTACCATCCTGAATTATACCATAATAATTATTTACAAGGTTTTACAAAGTCTAATTTGATTTTTATCAAATTCATCCCAAATGGATATTTCACCTAATTTCATTGACATTTCAAATTGTACCTTTGAAACCTTGTACGTTTACACCTATGTGTATATTTTAACCACTTGTAAATTTTAACCACTTGTACATTTTAATCAAAATTGATAAAAGTGAACAAAATTATGCAAATCCAATAATCATTTCTTCTTCTTCTGAGAGGTGGATTTGCTACCTACACTCTTCTTTTACTTTGTCTATAGATGGAGAATTAGCCTATCCCTGTAGCTGTCTATTGTTACCCTTGTTTTTGTTTCGGTTCTTCCCCTAGAACCTTTTCCTAAATGTCCCTTTCTTCATTTCATTTCCTTATTCCTTTTGATATAAGTTCTTACTTGCCTGTTTCTCTTCCCATTTTACAAACCCTACACTATTTATTTTTATTAGTGTCTCTTTACCCTCTTCATATAATATTTCATAATAAAAGTAGGGTTTAAGATATGTTTCAGCTTTCATGGTTAAATCATAGGCCTTCTACAGAGTTCCAAGTTCCTGCATATCCACTTCCTCCTCTATTCTAGGAACTTCTCCCAGAATAAACTTATGGATATTCATTTTCTCATTATAAGCAGGCACATACTTCATCAATTTGATAAATATTTGATAAAATTTTCCATTGTCTTAGTTCCATGCCAAAGTCTAGATAATTCTTCAAACTTTTGGAAATAAAAGTGTTCCATGAGAAATATATCTTTGAAGGCTTTCACAAATTCCTCCCATTTTAGGTCAACTACTATCGCAAGACCCAATTCATCACTATATGCTTTCCATAAATCTAAACCATCACCTTGCAAATGTAGTGTGGAATAATATGTTCGAGTACCCAAGGAGAAGTTCTTCATGTTACAATATATTTCTTATATCTTTTAACAAAGCCTCGGTCTTGTCCCCATATTCCTCTCCATTAAATTTGGAATATTTTAGATTTTTCATTTCCTTACCCAAATCAGCCTCCAAACAGACCCTAGCCTGCTATGTCTCGGTAAGAGGTTTATTTTTATGATCCCTTCTAGAATTACCTGCCTATGTTTCTCGACTCAACATGGAATTTAACAACTAATTTTAGGTTTCTACCTATTCTCGAAGAAAAGCCTTTGTCTCAATAAGATCTTCATTACTAGGATTCTCCCTTATGTCACTAGGATTTCCTAAACCCACATCTGGATTCCTATCTACCATATTAGTTTTTCATGTCTACCTTGTCATTGAGGAAAAACTTCATCTTCTTCTCTTTTGTGGCATTGTCCCTAGCCACACATAAAATAAATAGTAATAATTCATTAGCAATTAGTCCTTCAAATTGCTCCTATTACTAATAATTATTTACCGAATCATCTCAATCAAATCAAACAATTTTAACTTCTAATGGGTATTCTATTGATAAGGTTCAATTTCTTTATAAGTATATTTTATATTAGATAACAAAACTAATTTTTGTGTAGTCAACCTATCCCACTACAAACCATACTCTGATACCAGATGTCATATCCCTAAAATTTTCTATCCTAAAACTAGGGCACAAAGTTTTTATATAAACTAACTAATAGAAGGTTTACTATTAAGATGTGCCCATTCCAACATTCCAAGGTACTACCACACCTATACTCACATTTGTCTATCAAAGTGAGTTCATTAAGTTAAATGGTTCACCCATCCCTATACTTGCATTTGTCCATCAATACAAATATACTAGGTGTAGATAAACATCCCTTCTTATACTTACACTTGTCTATTAGTGTCAATAGTTTAGGAGTGATGGTTCACCCATCACTATACTTACCCTCATCCTTCAGGAAAGTATACTAGGTGTTGACCCATATCTTTTCCAGTATATTAAAAATATTATGACATTTGTTGCACTCCACATAGGTCCTTTTATGTGGGTGTTGTCACTTCAACTATCTCTTTAATCCATTAAGAGTACTATACATCACTACCAATGACAATATTTGGCATACCTAAACACTATTTATATGTGGTTATGATTAACTTCAATCGATATCTATCTTGATCCAATCTACGACTCAAATTAAATTAAACCAAAACTTCTAAAAGTCTACAACATCATAAAGTAAGTGTTGGTAACATCAATTTCCAAGTTAGTAATTATCCTCTAGAAACCCCCCCAAGATTAACTAATAATCAATTTCCAATCCTGTAACTGTCCTCTAGAAATATTATATTATTCTTTAAAGGGATGTTTCGCATGTGCATCAACACCCTCTAAAGAACAATACAAAATATGAGAGAAACCAGTTTTAATTATGTTTACTCCATAAGAAAACCACACAAATATGAGATTAAATAAATTGAACATTTATTAAACAAAAATAGCCATCATGAATGATAACGGTGCATCTAAATGCTCCAAAATTAAATTCTTAAACATCTCATACATTGAATACATTTCCTCACAGTGTAAAACCGAATTCAACACCTATCAAGTGAACTTCAATTGTCTAAAGTTAATATTAGATAATCATCCCATAATAATCATTCATTCGTTCATTTCACCAAATTTTTCATAATATTAATATCCAAAACAAGGCATAATCTATAATAACAAACATGCTACAATACTCATTTGAGCTTATATTATCTCCAATAATAAATTACAATATTCACTATAGGGTACAATAGTAAATTATCCATTTGGAACTCGAGTGCACCTCAACTCCTCCTAGAACTTCGTTTGGAATCATTAGTTGATTCCCCTTGCTAGCCGAATATGAATCATCACTCTTCAACTTTTAATATTTATTTAACTACCAAGAAGAATATTGCCTTGTGATGGGATCAAATATGGCTCCTTTTTCAAGAGTTTTGCATATCTCAATGCTTACAACATGGTTTCAAAACAAGTCTATGTGTAATTAAATACAACAGAAGCAATCCAACAAGCATGAAAAGTTTCCATAACACAGGAAATAAAGATCGTCATTCTTATTTTTTAACGATTATGATCTACCCATGAATCTATATTACAAATCCATCTTAATACTAGAATAATCCATTCACTGAATTCAAAGGTAGCAAGATAAATTTGTATATATATCCTTCGAATAGAATTTACATCCTTTTCCTATTAATTCTTTCCATAGGCAATACATATTTCAAAGATAAGTCACTACATAAATACAATGAATACAAAGTTCACCTCTAGTGATCAATTCCATAATCCAAAGGAATAACACACAATAATTCAACCATTGCAACATTTCTTAACCAAAATCTAGATTTACTTAACCAAAAGTTACTAGATTTTTTGTTCTATAGATAAATATACCAACAATCACTTAGCACATATATCTTATCAATCATGCATCAAATACAAGGGTCGACTCGCAATATACATGCAAGGTTTGTCAATAACAGCCATGCACAAATTAACCCTCATGTTACTATTGGAAATTATGAGTATATTGTGTTTTCATTGATGTCATAGGTTGATGACATTGGTTGTCACTGATGTCAAAGGAAAGATAGGTGAGAATAATATTCAAAGGGTACGTGAGGCAATGTGGGAGCAAGAAGTTGTGTGAGTAAAAAAAATACAAGGCACTCTCCATAGTGTAACTTGCAAAGAAAAATAAAGATATTATTTGATCTTCCATGGTGGTAGTCACAAAAAAAATATAGATTTCTAAACAACACAAGCTTATACTGAGAGGGGGGTGAACAGTATAAGATCAAATTTTACTTTTATTTCCCAAACAATATTATCCAATATTATCAATGGCAATATCAATATTAGTAATCAAAGTAATGCACAAATCATCACACACAATAGAGACACCAATTTAACATGGTTCACCCAATGTGGGCTACTCCACGGAGAAAATCGTTTCACTAAAATTTTCTCAACCAATCTCTTGGGAATCAATTCCCTATTACAATGTTTATGGACCTCTATCCAAAGGAGACACCAATCCCCTAATGCTCTATTATGGATCTTTATTCATAGGAGAACTCTTTCCCCTTTTCTTGGTTTGTGGAACTTGATCTAGGAGAACTCTTTCTTCTCAAATGGTTCGTGGATCTCTCTCCATATAAAAAATCTTATATTCCTACCTAGTTCATGGATCACACTCCACAAGAGAACTCTTTCCCCTTGCTCTGGTTTGTAGAACTCTATCCATAGGATAACTCTTTCCCCTCTGCTCTAGTTCATGGATCTTTATACACAGGAGAACTCTTTCCTCTCTACTTTGGTTGATGATCTTCTAGAAGACTTCTACCCCCATTACTTTGGCTTGTGGATCCCTCTCCACAAAATATATTTGTCCTCACTACCTTGGCTAATGGATATCTATCCATTGGAGACTCCTATCCTATACTATATCACCTTATAATATTACTCTCAAATCTATCTTAAATATGCATCCAACTCTATCCCAAGTGTAGTACAAATTTACTATAATTCTACTCACAAATTTGCTCACAAATTTGCACATAAATTTTCTCACAACTCTGCACTAACCTTTGTCTCAAATCTATCCTCAAGCCTTAACACAAAGCTTGATCCAATCATAAATAAAATCTGCTTAGATTTACCCAAGACTTAACACAAAGCTTGATCAAATCAACAAACCAAACTTGCTCAAATATGCCTCCAAGACTTTTCAAATATTTCTCAAATCTGCCCTAAATTCCTCTATAGAACTTGCTCAAATCTGCTCTCAAGTCTTCACAAATACTTACTCAAATCTTCTCTCAAGTCTTCACAAAGACTTGCTCAAATATACCTTCAAGTCCTCAAATAACTTGCTCAATTTTGCTCTCAAGCATTCATTAAGGCTTGCTTAAATATTCCCTCAAGTCAACTTAATAACTTGCTCAAATATTCTAAAGCACATACTCAGAACATCTCACAAGATATGCTCAATCAATCTCAAATTTTGCACACAATGCTATCAAATACTTTTTCTTATCTTCAAAGTAATTACTTAACTTGAAGCAGTTTAGAAATATTCTATTCAGAATTCGTTTAATATCTAGAACATATAAATAATGATGTACTCTATAAAAAACTCAATATGTTCTACTCAATCATTAATTTTATCACTTTCAAAAATTTGATTTCTAATTTTTGCACATTCACTTTCAATATTACTCAAAACCAATGCTCAAGAATTTCACTCAATCATTCAACCAATGAAACACAACTTGCTCATAAATCCTAAACAAGTATTTTCAACTTCTTCAAACAAAGAGCACAATGTGGGTCTCAAACCCTAACTCAAATAATCTTCAATGTCTACCTCAAATGTTCTCTAACCATTCACCAATGAAGTATATAAAAACTCACTCAAATATTTCCAACAATGCTTACCAAACAATCCTTTTCACTCCACCTTATATTTCACACACTTAATACAATTACTTTAAACAAAAGATGATTTAACCATAATTTTTTGCTATGATGGAGATATGTCTTCAAAACTTGTTTTACTCACAACCAATTTCTTTTGCCAATTCAAGGTTAGATAGCAACAGTCTATCTCAAAATCCTCACAAGAATATTCACCTCAACAAATATTTCTTCATACAATGCGAAATAACTTATACACCTTATTAATCCTATCTTAAAATAAATTTCATCAACAAGTGTTATAAACAAAAAATCTCATATCCACCTTATAACTCCTTTTTAACAATAAATCTCTTTAAATAAATTCAAAGTATTACTCACTAACCCTTATGACTCCCAACTATGAGCATACACAATAATATTTATTTAACCCTCATTAATTTCAAATCATGGCAACAAACACTTTATCAAAACCTTATAACTCCCAATTATGGCAAATAATAAAATTATTTAACACCTTATAACTCCAAACTATGGCAAATGCACATACCTTAATGCAAAAATCAAATGTCATTATTGTCGCTCGAACCTGCAACCTCCCAGTCCCGTATGCCTTAACACAATGGCCACTACCGCATGGGCTACACTAAACCACGTGAACCAACGAGCACATGCTCCTTAATTTTCCATTCCATTGGTGCACAAATCAAATGGTCTATGCTCGAACAAAACCCTTCATGTGGTTTGAAATCTTCACCTGGCTACTCCCAATGCGCTATGCCAACCAACTCGGTTGCTACCTCACTTAGGTGGGGACATGCACCTTCCATGGTTTGACCTTCTGCCTCCTCCAAACAACGTGAATTCCTAAGCCTTCCTTGTTGAGCAAGGTGCAGCAACGGTATTGTCATTGTTGTCAACACAGTCAAATAGATCTGTTGATGCAGTGGACAGGAAGTTCAAAAGCTATTCAGATGCGAGAAGACAGGAGTTCAAAGGTTATTCAGAGTATGTACAGTGATTTTCCAAGAAGACCGAAGTGGCCCATATGCAAAAGATCAAAGAAAAAAGACAAGTAAGAAAAGTGTCGCGATATCACGACATATACAACAGGCAAGAAAAACTATCACGATTTCGCGACATGTTGGAAGAGAGAGAAAAAGCAGGAAAAACTATCACGATTTTGCGACATGTTGGAAGAGAGAAAAAGGGAAAAACATCACGATTTGTGACATGTTGGAAGAGAGAAAAAAGTAGAAAAAGCATGTGATTTCGCGACATGTTGGAAGAGAAAAAAAGAGGAAAAGCGTACGATTTCGTGACATGTTGGAAGAGAAAAAGGCAAGTGGAAAAACTGTCATGATTTCGTGACATGTTGGAAGAGAAAGAGAAAGTAGGAAAAAGTGTCACGATTTCATGACAAGTTCGAAAGAAAGAGAACAAGTAAGAAAAGTGTCACGATTTCGTGACATGTCGCATTTTGTGACTAAAATAGGAGAGAGAAAGTAAGTTTGAAAAGTGTCACGATATCGCGACATGTCGCATTTTGCGACAAAAGAAAGAGAGAGAAAGGTACGAAAGAAATGTCATGATTTCATGACAAAAGAAGAAAGCAAGACTTTGAACGAAGTGTCATGATTTCATGGACAAAAGCAAAGAAGTAAAGTATGAGCAGAAGTGTCGTGATTTCATGACAAAAGTAGAGAAGAAGACTTCGAAGGTAGAAGTGTCATGATTTCATGACAAAAGCAAAGAAGCTAAGTACGAAAGTAGAAGTGTCATGATTTCATGACAAAAGCTAAGTTGAAGACTATGGAGGTAGAAGTGTCACGATATCATGACAAAAGCAAAGTCGAAGTCTATGGAAGCGAAGTGTCGACGATATCATGACAAAAGCAAAGACGAAGTATACGAAGGCGAAAATGTCATGATATCACGACAAAAGAAAATATGAAGTCTGTGGAGGTAGAAATGTCAATATCATGACAAAAGAATAGAGAAAGCGTATGGAGGTGAAAGTGTCACGATATCGTGACATGATGTATTTTCATGGCAATAGCAACAAAAGAAGCTATAGAGGCAAAAATGTCATGATTTCATGATAGGTCGTAAATGCGCAAGTCAAGAAGGAGAACCGACTAAAATGAGAAGTATGACAGTGGACCGACATCACTACGACATTTATAGGGAGTATAGAGTGATTTCATTATTGAAATACGAAGAGTGATCAAAAGTTAGTATGGCGGTTACGGGTCTATCCAGAATGAAATCATCAAGCGATGGATAAATCGAACATCTTCTTGAGTTGAAGTTGATGAAGACCGATGACAATCGACTAAAATTAGGGTTTACAGTTGTTATGAAAGCCGACTAAGATTAGGATTTATAGTCGACTAAGATTAGGGTTTTCATCATAAAAAATATTGTTATAAAAGGAGGGTTGTTTGGAGAATTGAGTAGATGGTCGAATGTGTGTGAAATACGGTCGTTGTGCGTAAAGAGCAAGTCATGTCGAATCGTGCTAAGTGCAAAATTTGCAAAGAGAGTAGAGTGCACAAAAGGGAGAAGATGATCGTGAAGTTTGACTGTAATGAAGAGAGTGTGAGAAGTGATTGCGTAGAGAGAGTAGAGTGCACAGAGAATGCAAAGGTGAAGAAGACCAATCGGGGTCTTGTAAAAGCAAAGGTATCTTACTGTCAAACTTATAGATTCAAATTGAAGTCTAGGTTGTGCCTTTGGCATCAGGGGTTGGTGCTCCTTTTTGTTGGTGTAGATAAATAAGGGGTTGGTGCTCCTTTCTATTGGTGTAGATAAATAAGGGGTTGGTGCTCCTTACAGTGGGTTTTGGTAAATTGATTGTAAAGTTGGTGCTTTGCAAAGGCTGGATTTGGATGGTAGTCCAAGCAGTCAATTTTTGAGGAGTAGCCACATTGGTGAACCTCGTTAAATCTTGTGTTGTGTGATGCTCTTTTGTTATACTTGTTGTATCTAGTAATAAGTTTTAATTGTTACGGTATTAAGAGCTATAAATTTAAGTTTATAGAGCTACACTGATTCACCCCCCCTCTCAGTGTCATTGTAAGACTAACAATTGGTATCAGAGCTAAGTTCCTGTACAAGCTTAACCGGCTAGGGTGATCTTGGAAGTAACACAATGGCAGGTGGTGAAGGCTTCTCATCAAACAAAGCACCATTGTTTGATGGATCTAATTACACGTTCTAGAGAATCAGGATGCAGACATATCTCTATGCTTTGGGATACGACATCTAGGATTCAGTAGTTAGTGGATACACAATACCCATCACTCCTCCAAAAGAGGCTGACGAAAAGAAACTATTTGAAAATAACTCAAAAGCAAAGAATGCTATCATGTGCGGATTAGCAGACAGTGAACTAGTAAAGATCATGAGCTATAAAATGGCAAAAGAAATATGGGACAAACTAAGGAGTATTCATGAAGGAGACGATAAGATCAAGGAGGCCAAGTTACAGACACATCGAGCTCAGTTCGAAGCATTAAAGATGAATGACGATGAAAACATTGAGGCATATATGTTGAGAGTTAATGGAATCATTAATGCGATCAGAGGACTCGACGAGGATATCGAAGACTCTACCGTCGTGAAAAAGGTATTAAGATCTCTTCCTCAAAGGTTTGATTCTAAAGTCTCAGCGATAGAAGAAGCTAAAAATCTAAATTATTTTAGTATAGATGAGATGTATGGTTCTTTGACTGCATATGAGATGAGGATAGGAAGATCTAAACCCACAGACAGAGAAGCGGCTTTTAAAGCCCTTAAAAATAAAAATGCAAAACAAGAGTCCGAGGAAGAAGAGACATCGGATGAAATGGAAGCAAACTTTGTTAGAAAACTAAAAAGGGGAAAAGGAAAATACAGAGGAAAGCTACCGTTTAAATGTTTCAACTATGGAGGCATTGGGCATTTTGCGACTAAATGTCCACTTAATGAGAAGAACAAAAATGATGAAGGATCGCACCAAGAAAGAAGTGACTGGAAGAAGAAAATGAATTTCAGAAAAGGCAACTTCAAGAAGAAAAGTTTCATCTCCAGGAATGCCAGTTCATCAGAAGACAACTCCGGTGAGGATTACGAAGAGGAAACAGGTGAAGCTCTTTTCATGGCATTTGAAGAAGTAAAATCAGAAAAGGAAGAAGGAGTGAACTCTGAAGTATGTGGTGAAAACCATGAGGCTGAAGTAGATCTAGAAGGTGAGTTGATCTCTGCACTTGAAGAGTGGAAAATAGAGAGGAAAAAGAATAAGAAAATTTCAAAAAAGCTTGAGGATGCAAACGAAATCATAACCAGTCTGAAAGTACAGACAGAAGAATACAAGAAAATATCTGAAGATCTCGAAGTACAAATTACCATGAAAATAGATTATTGCTGCAAACTAGAAGAAGAGAATGTTGGTTTACGGACGCAGATAGAAGAGATGAATCACAAAATTAGTTGCTATCACAAACGCGAAGAAAGTTCTATGAAGTTGGATAAGATTATAAATGACCAAAGGCCTGTAGGCATCAAATTTGGTCTGGGTTTCGTCGAAGGAGAATCATCAAATGGATCAAAGGCCAGAAATGTAGAATCCATAAAGAATGAAGATAAGAAACAGGTTGATCAAGGAAAAATGTCTCATGCAAAAGAAAGCAATAATGCCAGGCACGAAAGGAGAATTGACAATGATGGATTCACCAATGTCACACATCAAAGAAGAAGAAGACCTATGGCTCCTACGACAACATGGCAAAGACCATCACCCAGGTTCAATTATCCCTTTTCTGGTTTCTGTTTTAAATGCAATGGCTATGGACATAAAATCTCGGACTGCAAATATAATGTAAGACCAAGGAATTTCACCGGTAGAAATGCTTTTTCTCCTCCGATGAATTATACGGTAGAATGTTATAACTGTCATAATTTTGGGCACATTGCAAGAAACTGTAGAAGTACATTTGCATCAAATCAGTTTTAGGGAAGAAAATTTCAACCAAATAGGATGAGACAAAATAGAAAACTTCTCGAAAAACATGCACAAGCTATTGATAAGGGAAAGGCAAAACAAGAGCCCAAAACTACTATCAAAATGGAGTGGAAAGAAAAAGAGCGACTTAAGGAAGAAAAGGAATCCTTAATCGTACAAACAACATTTAAAGCACAGAATAAATATGTACCATGGATACTTGATAGTGGATGCTCCAGTCATATGACAGGTGACAAACAAAAATTTGAGAAGTTACAAAAATATGAAGGTGGTTCAGTAAAGTTTGGAAATAATGATGGAGCTAAGATAGTTGGCAAAGGTTCAGTTAAAATTAGTGACAGAAAAATTAAGTCAGAAGAAGTCTTGTTTGTGGATGGTTTGAAACATAACTTGTTGAGCGTAAGTCAGATTTGTGATAAAGGTCATGAAGTAGTTTTTAAGAAGCAGGGTTGTGAAGTCAGAAAAACAAACAGTGGAAAATTGATAGCAACTGGATCAAGGACATCTAGCAACCTGTACACGCTCTCAGAGACTTCAGAAGGAGCTTGTTTTATTGGACAGGAAGAAGAAAATTGGTTGTGGCACAAGAGACTCGGTCATATCAGTTTTGATAATCTAGTAAAAATCAACTCAAAAAGGGCAGTGAGAGATATTCCCACCATCAACAAACCTGCAAACAACATTTGTGCTTCATGCCAAAAGGGGAAGCAAACTAGAGTCACATTCAAAACAAAAGAGTACTACACAAGCAAACCTTTGGAACTAATACACACCGATTTATGTGGACCCATGAGAACACAAAGCATAAATGGTGACAAATATTTTATGTTGTGCATTGATGACTATTCCAGAATGACATGGATATTTTTCTTGAAGCATAAATTCGAAGCTTTTGAAATGTTCAAGACTTTCAAAAACCAAGTTGAGAATGAAACAGGAAAGAGGATCAAATGTTTAAGATCAGATAGAGGAGGAGAATTCATTTCAGAGGAGTTTATAGAGTACTGTGAAAAATACGGTATTAGGAGACAGTTTTCAGTAGCCAGGACACCTCAGCAGAATGGAGTGGTAGAAAGAAAGAACAGGACAGTGCAGGAAATGGCACGGACTATGTTGGCTGAAAGTAGAGTAGCAGATTTTGGAAAGAAGCAGTCCATATTGCGGTGTATATCCAAAATAGGTACATGCTGAGAACACATGAAAGCAAAACTCCTTATGAGTTGTGGTTCGGTAAAAGGGCAACAACAAAATACCTCAAAGTTTTTGGCAGCAAGTGCTACATCAAAAGAACTGAAGATAATCTTGGTAAGTTTGAAGATAGAGCGGATGAAGGTATTTTTGTTGGTTATTCATCAAAAAGCAAAGCTTACAAATGCTACAACAAGAGGCTAAAGAAAATTGTGGACGGTGTCGATGTTAAATTTGATGAAGGTAGAGAACGAGTAATTAGCTATGAAAAGAACTACCCAATTTATGAAGAGGTTATTGAAGGAGATGAGGAAAACGAAATGGAAAAGATACAAAAAATTGACTCGGATGATTTAAGTTGTGATTCAGAAGTGGAAGAAAATAAGAAATTCAAAACAGGCAGTGGCAGAAAAATCATCCTAGAGAGCAAATAATTGGAGACCCCAAAGTTGGTGTTGAGACAAGAAGAAGAGTAGTAAGTAACTACTCTCTATTATCCAACATTGAGCCCAAAAATGTTGTTGACGCAAGCAAAGATGAAAGTTGGATGAAGGCAATAAATGAAGAATTAGATCAGATCGAGAAAAATGAAACTTGGGAGTTAGTACCTAGACCTGCAAATAAAAATATAATCGGGACTAAATGGATTTTTTGAAACAAATTGAATGAAGACGGACAGGTAGTCAAAAATAAAGCAAGATTGGTATGTAAGGGTTATGCACAAGTTGAAGGCATTGACTTTGAGGAAACTTTTGCACCAGTAGCTAGACTAGAGGCAATTAGAATGTTTCTGGCTTTAGCAGTCTACAAGAATTTCAAAGTTTATCAAATGGATGTGAAATCAGCGTTTTTGAATGGGAAACTTGAAGAAGAGGTTTATATTGAGCAACCAGATGGTTTCCAACTTGGTGATGATCCCAACTTGGTTTGCAAGTTGAAGAAAGCATTATATGGCTTAAAACAGGCACCCCAAGCATGGTATGCAAGGCTAGACAACTATCTCACTCAACAAGGGTTTAAGAAAGGTATGGTGGATAGTAATTTGTATGTCAAAATAGAAAATGGGCATCTTATTGTTCTTGTTGTATACGTAGATGATATCATATTTGGCAGTAGCAAAGATGAGTCGTGTAAAGATTTAGCAAATAAGATGCGAGAAAGAATTTGAAATGTCAATGATTGGTGAACTTTCGTATTTCCTCGGGTTGCAAGTTAATCAAAATAAGAAGGGCATATTTATTTCTCAAGTTAAATATGTGAAAGAGATGTTAAAAAAGTTCACAATGGAGGATTGTAAGCCAGTTAGCACTCCCATGACGACAGGTTGCAAGTTGAGCAAGGATGACAAATCTCCACTTGTTGATCAAACCATGTACGGATCTATGATTGGGAGCTTACTGTACCTGACAGCTACTGGACTAGATATTTTGCAGGCGGTATGCATGGTAGCACGATTTTAGGCTAATCCCAAGGAGACTCATGTGACAGCAGTGAAGAGGATTCTTCGGTACCTCAAGGGTACTATGGAGTATGGGTTATGGTATCCGAAAGGTAAAGACTTCACCCTTATTTCGTATTCAGATGCAGATTGGGCAGGAGGTGTCGATGACAGAAAGAGTACCGGTGGAGGTGCATTCTATCTTGGAGACAGATTGGTCACGTGGCACAGTAAGAAACAAGAGTCAGTTTCTTTATCGACAGTAGAGGCAGAATATATTGCAGCGACAACATGTTGTACGCAGGTATTGTGGATGAAACAAACCCTGAAAGATCTTGGTATTAGCTTCGGTGAGCCAATATCGGTTAAGTGTGATAACACCGGTGCCATTAACATCTCCAAGAATCCGGTTATGCATTCACGCACAAAACACATTGCTATCGGGTATCACTTTTTGAAGGAGAAAGTTGCGAAAGGTGAGGTTAAGTTGGATTTTGTTCCAACTACAGAGCAAGTAGCAGATATCTTCACAAAACCATTGCCCAAGGAAGTTTTTGAGTACCTTCGCAATAAATTGGGAGTGGTCACACTTCCCAAGAATTGACTAGCTACAGGGATCACATTCTCGGGGGAGCATTTAAGTATTTGATTATCTTTTTGCTCATGTTCATGATTTTTGCTAAGTGTAATAAATTTTGCCTGAGAATGTTGTGCATGGACTCAGGGGGAGTCTGCAGTAGCCCTTTGGTATTATTGTCAAAGGGGGAGAAGAGTTACAGGAAATTGCACATGTGTTGCCAAAAATTCCAAAGGGGGAGATTGTTGAGCAAGGTGCAGCAACAGTATTGTCATTGTTGTCAACACAGTCAGATAGATCTATTGATGCAGTGGACAGGAAGTTCAAAAGCTATTCAGATGCAGAAGACAGGAGTTCAAAGGTTATTTAGAGTATGTACAGTGATTTTCCAAGAAGACCGAAGTGGCCCATATGCAAAAGATCAAAGAAAAAAGACAAGTAAGAAAAGTGTCATGATATCGCGACATATACAACAGGCAAGAAAAATTGTCATGATTTCGTGACATGTTGGAAGAGAGAGAAAAAGCAGGAAAAACTGTCATGATTTCGTGACATGTTGGAAGAGAGAAAAAGTAGGAAAAACTATCGTGATTTCGTGACATGTTGGAAGAGAGAAAAAGCAAGGAAAAACTGTCACGATTTCGTGACATGTTGGAAGAGAAAAAGGCAAGTGGAAAAACTGTCATGATTTCGTGACATGTTGGAAGAGAAAGAGAAAGCAAGAAAAAGTGTCACGATTTTGTGACAAGTTCGAAGAAAGAGAACAAGTAAGAAAAGTGTCACGATTTCGTGACATGTCACATTTTCGTGACTAAAATAGGAGAGAGAAAGTAAGTTTGAAAAGTGTCGCGATATCGTGACATGTCGCATTTTCATGACAAAAGAAAGAGAGAAAGGTACGTGAAGAGAACTGTCATGATTTCATGACAAAAGGAAAGCAAGACTTGAAGAGAAGTGTCATGATTTTGTGACAAAAGCAAAGAAGTAAAGTATGAAAGCAGAAGTGTCATGATTTCATGACAAAAGTAGAGAAGAAGACTTAGAAGGCAGAAGTGTCATGATTTCATGACAAAAGCAAAGAAGCTAAGTATGAAAGTAGAAGTGTCATGATTTCATGACAAAAGCTAAGTTGAAGACTACGAAGGTAGAAGTGTCACGATATCGTGACAAAAGCAAAGTCAAAGTCTATGGAAGCAGAAGTGTCGCGATATCATGACAAAAGCAAAGACGAAGTATACGGAGGCAAAAATGTCATGATATCATGACAAAAGCAAAGAAGAATACTAGGAGGAAGAAGCGTCGTGATATCATGACAAAAGAATAGAGAAAGAGTACGGAGGTGAAAGTGTCATGATATCGTGACATGTATTTTCATGGCAACAGCAACAAAAGAAGCTACAGAGGCAGAAATGTCACAATTTCGTGATAGGTCGTAAATGCGCAAGTCAAGAAGGAGAACCCAAATGAAATGAGAAGTATGATAGTGGACCGATATCACTAGGCATTTAGAGGGTTGATTGAGGTGATTTCATGTGATAATAGAAGAGTGATCAAAAGTCAGTATGGTGGTTAGGGTCTGTCCAGAATGAAATCATCAAGCGATGGATAAATCGAACATCTTCTTGAGTTGAAGTCGATGAAGACCGATGACAATCAACTAAAATTAGGGTTTACAGTTGTTATGAAAGTCGACTAAGATTAGGATTTATAGTCGACTAAGATTAGGGTTTTCATCATAAAAAATATTGTTATAAAAGGAGGGTTGTTTGGAGAATTGAGAGATGGTTGAATGTGTGTGAAATACGGTCGTTGTGCATAGAGAGCAAGTCGTGTCGAATCGTGCTAAGTGCAAAATTTGCAAAGAGAGTAGAGTGCACAAAAGGGAGAAGATGATCGTGAAGTTTGACTAGTAATGAAGCAGTGTGTGAAGTGATTGCGCAGAGAGAGAGAGTGCATAGAGAATGCAAAGGTGAAGAAGACCAGTCAGGGTCTTGCAAAAGCAAAGGTATCTTACTGTCAAACTTATAGATTCAAATTGAAGTCTAGGTTGTAGCTTGGCATCAGGGGTTGGTGCTCCTTTCTGTTGGTGTAGATAAATAAGGGGTTGGTGCTCCTTTGCAGATAAATAAGGGGTTGTCCTTTGTTGGTGTAGATAAATAAGGGGTTGGTGCTCCTTACGAGTGGGTGCTTTGGTAAATTGATTGTAAAGTTGGTGCTTTGCAAAGGCTGGATTTGGATGGTAGTCCAAGCTAGTCAATTTTTGAGGAGTAGCCACATTGGTGAACCTCGTTAAATCTTGTGTTGTGTGATGCTCTTTTGTTATACTTGTTGTATCTAGTAATAAGTTTTAATTGTTGCGGTATTAAGAGCTGTAAATTTAAGTTTATAGAGCTACACTGATTCACCCCCCCTCTCAGTGTCATTGTAAGACTAACAATTGGTATCAAAGCTAAGTTCCTGTACAAGCTTAACCGGCTAGGGTGATCTTGGAAGTAACACAATGGCAGGTGGTGAAGGCTTCTCATCAAACAAAGCACCATTGTTTGACGGATCTAATTACGCATTCTGGAGAATCAGGATGCAGACATATCTCTGTGCTTTGGGATACGACATCTAGGATTCAGTAGTTAGTGGATACACAATACCCATCACTCCTCCAAAAGAGGCTGACGAAAAGAAACTGTTTGAAAATAACTCAAAAGCAAAGAATGCTATCATGTGCGGATTAGCGAGCAAGTGAACTAGTAAAGATCATGAGCTGTAAAATGGCAAAAGAAATATGGGACAAACTAAGGAGTATTCATAAATGAGACGATAAGATCAAAGAGGCCAAGCTACAAACACATCGAGCTCAGTTCGAAGCTTTAAATATGAATGACGATGAAAACATTGAGGCATATATGCTCGAGAGTTAATGGAATCATTAATGCGATCAGGAGGACTCGGCGAGGATATCGAAGACTCTACCGTCATGAAAAAGGTATTAAGATCTCTTCCTCAAAGGTTTGATTCTAAAGTCTCAGCGATAGAAGAAGCTAAAAATCTAAATTATTTTAGTATAGATGAGATGTATGGTTCTTTGATTGCATATGAGATGAGGATAGGAAGATCTAAACCCACAGACAGAGAAGCAGATTTTAAAGCCCTTAAAAATAAAAACACAAAACAAGAGTCCGAGGAAGAAGAGACATCAGATGAAATGGAAGCAAACTTTGTTAGAAAACTAAAAAGGGGAAAAGGAAAATATAGAGGAAAGCTACCGTTTAAATGTTTCAACTATGGAGGCATTGGGAATTTTGTGACTAAATGTCCACTTAATGAGAAGAACAAAAATGATGAAGGATCGCACCAAGAAAGAAGTGACTGGAAGAAGAAAATGAATTTCAGAAAAGGCAACTTCAAGAAGAAAAGTTTCATCTCCAGGAATGCTAGTTCATCAAAAGACAACTTCGGTGAGGATTCTGAAGAGGAAACAGGTGAAGCTCTTTTCATGGCATTTGAAGAAGTAAAATCAGAAAAGGAAGAAGGAGTGAACTCTGAAGTATGTGGTGAAAACCCTGAGGCTGAAGTAGATCTAGAAGGTGAGTTGATCTCTGCACTTTAAGAGTGGAAAATAGAGAGAAAAAATTATAAGAAAATTTCAAAAAAGCTTGAGGATGCAAACGAAATCATAACCAGTATAAAAGTACAGATAAAAGAATACAAGAAAATATTTGAAGATCTCGAAGTACAAATTACCATGAAAATAGATTATTGTTGCAAACTAGAAGAAGAGAATGTTGGTTTACGGACACAGATAGAAGAGATGAATCACAAAATTAGTTGCTATCACAAATGCGAAGAAAGTTATATGAAGCTGGATAAGATTATAAATGACCAAAGGCCTGCAGGCATCAAATTTGGTCATAGGGGTTGGTGCTCCTTTCTGTTGGTGCAGATAAATAAGGGGTTGGTGCTCCTTTCTATTGGTCTAGATAAATAAGGGGTTGGTGCTCCTTTCTATTGGTGCAGATAAATAAGGAGTTGGTGCTCCTTACAGTGGGTGCCGGTAAATTGATTGTAAAGTTGGTGCTTTGCAAAGGCTAGATTTGGATGGTAGTCCAAGCATTCAATTTTTGAGGAGTAGCCACATTGGTGAACCTCGTTAAATCTTGTGTTGTGTGATGCTCGTTTGTTATACTTACTGTATCTAGTAATAAGTTTTAATTTTTGTGGTATTAAGAGTTGTAAATTTAAGTTTATAGAGCTACACTGATTCACCCCCCCCTCTCAGTGTCATTGTAAGACTAACATTCCTCTCTCTATCGTGTGCAAGAAATAAAACTTGCAAGGGCAAATATCGAATGTGAATTCTTAAATTTGGCTTAGGCTAACCTTAGCCTTATTTATACACATGCCCAATATAATTTTTGATGTCGATTGCCTTTGTTTTAATTCAAATTTGAATATTTTGAATTATTATATTTAATTATAATTATTTAAATCCTAAAGGATTTAAATATTATAATTTAAATATTTAAAACCTCTTGGGCTTTTTCACCTTGCCACCATTAGAAAATATTTTAACCTTTGCCAAATTACCACCAAGGTAATTTATTGCCACCATTAATATTTTAACCTTTGCCAAATTACCACTAAGGTAATTTATAAATCCTTTTTCAAATATTATGGAGAGGTCTTCCTTTCTTCTTGTTGCCTTATACCTCATATGCCATCAAGAGAAATAAACTCACAAATATTTCCATCAATTTAGGACCTTTAACCTTTTGACATTAATAAACCCTTTTGACATTAATTTCATCAAATTGGGACATCCAACCTTTTGACATCAATGACAAAAAAACATGCTCAAATTTCCAACAATCTCCCCCTTTGTCATTTATGGCAACCCTTTTTCCTTTAAGCATTATTTTTACCTTTTTCAATACTACTCCCCTTGAGAAACTACTCCCCCTGATTGAATGCTCTCCCCCTAACTCAAATCTCTCCCCTTTGACATCAATGGCAAAGGGACTCCTTTGGGGCTAAAGATAAGACTCTTAGCTCAGCCCCCTCCCCACCTCCTCTCCTTGAGGTGATTAATTTTGGGGTGGGAGTATCTCTACTCCCAACATACAATGCTATTTTTCTTTGTCCACCTTTTTTCTCAATTGACTCTTCTGATTCTTTTGAATATCCCTGTTCTTGCTTGTCTCTGGAAATTCTGTTCTACACCACTTAGCCATATGCCCAACATTATTGCACTTATAACACTTAATGTTGTGGTTCCTAGAAGGTGCAAATGTCTTGAAGTTCCTCTTGGTGAAGCCATATCCATTCCTGTCATGAACCCTACAATGAATTGCTTTATGACCAAAATGATTACAAGAGTAGCAATACCCTTGAAAGAGATGCCCATTTCTAAAATTTCTCTTGGTGAAACCATATTCCTTCTTTTCATGTGTCTTGAACTGCATAGCCTTGTGACCAAACCTATTACATGAGAAGCAACATCCTTTGAAGAAATATTGCCTTGAACCCATTGGTCTCTTAGTCCTTTCTTCCCTATGATGTTTCCTATTCCTCATTTGTGCATTGTTTCCTTCCTTGGTGAACCTTCTATTTTTCAACTTATCCTCATAAGTTTCACTTTCTCCTTCACTCTCTTCTTCTGAAGCTTCTTCTTCTTTGGAGCTTGAGCTTGACTCCTCTCCTTGTTCTCTTTGTTCCTCTTCAAAACCAAGTCTTGTCTTGTTTGATGAAGATATTTGTGCATTGAGAATCTTATCCAAAGTCTTTGAGCTTCTCCCAAACCTGTGTAGCTTGTCTTTAGACTCTTTCACTTATTTCCTTAGAGAAACTACCTCATGCTCTAATATTTCACATTCTAAGACTTTTGCTTCTAACTTTTCTTTAAATCTCCTTGTCTTAGCTATTGAGTTTGTTAGATCTTGTATGAGCTTTCCTTTTTCTTCATCACATTCTAGAAATTGAGCCTTGAGCCTCGAATTCTATTTTCTAACCTTTCTTAATTCCTTAAGAGTAGAAATAAGCTCAACTTCTAGATCTACAACTCCTTCCTCTTCATTTTCTGATTCTTCCTCTGCTTCTTTATCTTCAAGAGCATCTTCATACTTTTCAAATTTATCTTCAATAGGAGCACTTCCTTCTTCCTCTATTTCCAAGAAGAGGATTTCTTCTTCTTCATTATCTAAGGATCTTCCATCACTATCACTTGAACTCTTGCCTATCTTGTCTACATAGAAACTTTTCTTATATCTTTGGAAAAACTTCTTTCCATGCTTGCTTTGTCCATCCCTACTTTTCTTTTGATACCTGGATTTTCCTGCTTCCTTCTCTTATGATCTTGTTTCTCTTCACCACTATTGCTTTTGGATTTTGTACAATTAGATGCATAATGACCATATTTACCACAATTGAAACACTTTACTATTTTCATACCTTTGTGCTTTCTTGAATCCCTCTTGTTCCTTCTGTCGTAGTTAGCTTCCTCATCACTGATTGACTCATCACTTGAAACATGTTTCTTATCCTTTGCTTTCTTTGCTGCTTTGAAAGTTGCCTCTTTCTTCGGGATAGGATCCTTTACAATTCTCATCTCATATGTTGTGAGTGTTCCTTGTAACTCATCCAATGTCAGTTTTTCAATATCTCTTGTTTCTTCTATGGCTGAAATATTTCCATCAAACCTCATAGGAAGTGACCTTAGAACCTTTTGACAAACATCATATTCTTCAACTTTAAACCCAAGTCCTCACATGGAGTTAACAACCTCATCCACATGAAGTAAGTATGTAGCAATGTCTTCCTCATCCTTCATATTCAAGTCTTCAAATGTTTTCTTGTGATTTTGCAACTTTACCATCTTGACCTTTTTATCTCCCTCATATGCATTCTTTAACTTTTCCCATATTTATTTTGCTGATATGCAATGCATAACTTTTACAAATTCTAATTCATGTAATCCACCCAAGATTGCATTCATTGCCTTTGCATTATACAGGTGTAAGAGCTTACCATATTTATCTGTAGGAGGACTAGTTGGTGGTGTGTACCCATCCTCAACTACTTACCATATCTCAATTCCTTGTGCCATCAGGTAAGTCTTCATTATTACACTCCAAAAAGCATAATTGTTCCCATAGAAAAATGGTGCCTTATTTTCTGAAGATCCACTTTGAGATGCCATCTATGTTCCTATACACTCTTCCTTCAAGTTGTTAAACTCTTTTGAAGGAACCCGCTCTAATACCAATTGAAGAACATAGGCTTATACTAAGAGGGGGGTGAATAGTATAAGACCAACTTTTACTTTTCTTTCCCAAACAATATTATCCAATATTATCAATGGCAATATCAAAAAGTAGTAATCAAAGCAATGCACAAATCATCACACACAATAGAGACACCAATTTAATGTGGTTCACCCAATGTGGGCTACTCCACGGAGAAAATATTTCACTAAAATTTTCTCAACCAATCTCTTGGGAATCACTTCCCTATTACAATGTTTATGGACCTCTATCCAAAGGAGACACCAATACCCTAATGCTCTGATTTGTGGATCTCTATCCATAGGATAACTCTTTCCCCTTTTCTTGGTTCGTGGAACTTGATCTAGGAGAACTCTTTCTCCTCAACTGGTTCATGGATCTCTCTCCACAGAAGAACTCTATCTTCCTAGCTAGTTCATGGATCACACTCCATAGGAGAACTCTTTCCCCTTGCTCTAGTTCATGGAACTCTATCCATAGGAGAACTCTTTCCCCTCTACTCTGGTTCATGGATCTCTATCCATAGGAGAACTCTTTCCCCTCTACTCTAGCTGATGATCTCTCCATAAAAGACCTCTATCCTCACTACCCTGGCTAATGGATCTCTATCCACTGGAGACTCATGTCCTCTACTCTATCACCTCCAAAGCTTGCTCTCAACTCTATCTTAGATCTACACCAAACTCTATCCCAAGTGTAGTACAAATATACTCTAACTCTATCTCACAAATATGCTCACAAATTTACACATAAATATGCTCACAAATCTACACTAACCTCTATCTCAAATCTGTCCTCAAGCCTTAACACAAAGCTTGATCCAATCACAAATCAACTCTGCTTAGATTTACCCCAATCCTTAATACAAATCTTGATCAAATCAACAAACCAAACCTGCTCAAATTTGCCTCCAAGCCTTCTCAAAGACTTGCTCAAATCTGCCCTCAAGTCCTCTCAAGAACTTGCTCAAATTTGCTCTCAAGTCCTCACAAAGACTTGCTCAAATATACTCTCAAGCCTTCACAAAGACTTCCTCAAATCTACCTTCAAGTCCTCCTCAAATAACTTGCTCAATTCTGCTCTCAAGCCTTCACTAAGGCTTGCTCAAATCTTCCCTCAAGTCCTCTCAAGAACTTGCTCAAATCTGCTCAAACACATGCTCAAAATAGCTCACAAGATATGCTCAATCAATCTCAAATATTGCACATAATGCTATCAAATGCTTTGTCTAATCTTCAAAGTAATTCCTTTAACTTGAAGCAGTTTAGACATATTCTATTCAGAATTCGTTTAACCTCTAGAACATATAGAGAATGATGTACTCTATCAAAAACTCAATATGTTCTACTCAATCATTAAGTCTGTCACTTTCACAAATCTGATTTCTAATGTTTGCACATTCACTTTCAATATCACTCAAAACCAATGCTCAAGAATTTCACTCAATCATTCAACCAATGAAACACAACTTGCTCATAAACCCTAAACAAGTATTTTCAACTTCTTCAAACAAAGAGCACAATGTGGGTCTCAAACCCTAACTCAAATAATCTTCAATCTCTATCTCAAATGTTCTCTAACCATTCACCAATGAAGCATATAAAAACTCACTCAAATATTTCCAACAATGCTTATCAAACAATCCTTTTCACTCCACCTTATATTTCACACACTCAGTCCAATTACTTTAAACAAAAGATGATTTACCCATACCTTTTTGCTGTGATGGAGATATATCTTCAAAACTTGTTTTACTCACAACCAATTCCTTTTTCCAATTCAAGGTTAGATAGCAACAGTCTATCTCAAAATCTTCACAAGAATATTCACCTCAACAAATATTTCTCCATACAATGCCAAATCACTTATACACCTTATTACTCCTATCTTAAAAATAAATTTCATCAACAAGGGTTACTAATCACATAAACAAAAATTCTCACATCCACCTTATAACTCCTTTTAACAATAAAGCACTTTAAATAAATTTAAAGTATTACTCACTAACCCTTATGACTCCCAACTATGAGCATACACAATAATATTTATTTAACCCTCATTAATTTCAAATCATGGCAACAAAACTTTATCCAAACCTTATAACTCCCAACTATGGCAAATAATAAAAATTTATTTACCACCTTATAACTCCCAACTATGGCAAATGCACATACCTTAATGCAAAAATCAAATGCCGCTATCGTCGCTCGAACTTGTGACCTCCTAGCCCCATGCACCCTAACACAAGGGCCACTGCCATATGGGCTATGCTGCCCCATGTGAACCAAGGAGCACGTGCTCCTTAATTTCCATTTTCACCGATGCAAAATTCAAATGGTCTGTGATCGAACAAAACCCTCCATGCGGTTTGAACTCTGCACCTCGCTGCTCCCAATGCGCTACGCCAACCAACTCGACTGCCACCTCACTTAGGTGGGGACATGGACCTTCCATAGTTTGAACCTCTACCTCATATGAACAATGCAAATGCCTACACCTTCCTCTCTCTACCGCGTGCAAGAAATAAAACTTGCAAGGGAAAATATCAAATGTGAATTCTTAAATTTGGCTTAGGCTAACCTTAGCCTTATTTATACACATGCCCAATATAATTTTTGACGTCGACTGCCTTTGTTTTAATTCGAATTTGAATATTTCAAATTATTATATTTAATTATAATTATTTAAATCCTAAAGGATTTAAATATTATAATTTAAATATTTAAAACCTCTTGGGCTTTTTCACCTTGCCACCATTAGAAAATATTTTAACCTTTGCCAAATTACCACCAAGGTAATTTATTGTCACCATTAATATTTTAACCTTTGCCAAATTACCACTAAGGTAATTTATAAATCCTTTTTCAAATATTATGGAGAGGTCTTCCTTTCTTCTTGTTGCCTTATACCTCATATGCCATCAAGAGAAATATTCTCACAAATATTTCCATCAATTTAGGACCTTTAACCTTTTGACATTAATCAACCCTTTTGACATTAATTTCATCAAATTGGGACATCCAACCTTTTGACATCAATGACAACAAAACATGCTCAAATTTCCAAAAAATTCATGTTGAGAAAAGGCCCAAAGGTGAAAGTGAAAGTTATAATATTTAAATCTATTTAGATTTTAAATATTATAACAATCAAAAGTCTGAAATATGGGCACCAAATAATAAGGTAAAAACATAATAATTCTCTAAGCGTCGATGTCATGTTTCAAAGCACCAAAGCACAAGGTAAAAACATAATAATTCGCCAAGCACCATCATAATGTTTCCAAGAGACAAAACATATATATAGGTGATTAATTTTTATAAAGGCTAAAGTTCTCATGACAAAGAAATTTGAATTATCCTCTCACTCATTCGATCACCAAGGGTAGATAAGGATAAATGGATGGCACACACTTCAAGGTAGAGTTTGTAAATAAAAATAGGAGACAGTGAATTAAAGACTCATTCAGGAAGCTAGCCCAGATGGCAGGACCTCCTGTGCAAAGGTGTGGAAGAGATAAGATCTCGAGTTTGAGACACATCGAAGGTAGTGTCATAATGTTTTTTTTCATGAAGGTTTCACGTTGGATATCATGCATAATACAGAGTGCATGTGCCTTGAGTTTTGTGTGGGTGGCTATCACACATGGTGGGATGACTAGCACTACGGTGTTGGCCAACAAGTTGAGCAGGTTCTAATCATGGCAGTGATAGAAAAGTTGGTACAATTTTTATGAAATTAATTTATGCCAAGGTCTAAGGTATGCACTTGCATAGGGAGTCATAAGGCCATAATTTTGTTTTAAGTTTTGAAAAAAAGGAAGGATAGCATGGAGTTTTTTTTTTTTAATTCAGATTGTTAGAGCTGTGTGTGGTGCATAAAATAAAGTGATGTTATATATTGGAAGTATGAAGTGCATTGAAATATTTTATTTCAAGCAGGAGACATAAGGTGTATATGGCAATTTCATGTGTATAATTTGTGCCTTGTTGTGTTGAATATTGTTTTGCAATAATAGGAGTAATAAGGTGTGATAGTGGCTTGATATTTTATTTTGATTCTTGCATGGTGAAAGGAGAATATGAGAGGCTTTTATTGAGTGTTAATAATTCTTATTTGAGAATGAAAAAAGGGTCATAGAGAATCATTTTCAGATTTCATTATGCACATATTTTTGAGAAGAAAGTTCATGTGGATATTTTGAGAAAGTACTTTGCTATCTAATCCTTGAAAAGGCACAATAAAAATTGGTTGCTTGTGAGACAGGTTCTTTAGGACACTTCTTCATCAAAACACACTACGAAGTATGAGAAAATTACTCCTTATTTAAGGTGTTTGGTTGGGCATATATTTTGATTTTATAAGGAGGAGATAAAGGATTAAGTTCATGTGCATTGTTGGAAATATTTTAGATAAGATTTGTGCTTTATTTTTTGAACTCAATTGTTGAATGATATTGGATACACTTGAGCTAGAGTTTGTGAAACAAGTTCTGCTACATGGTTTGTGCTTCATTGTTGAAAGAAAGTGGAAGTACTTGTGCTAGGATTGAGACCAAGTTTGTACATCATTGTGAAATATTTTGAGCACTGGTTTGAAAGACATTGAAAGTAACTGTGACGTGTTTGAGATCAATCTTGTGAAGGATATTTGTCTATTATTGTGTTTGATCCTTGAGAGTAAATTTACAAGAAAGAAAGACCAGTTTTGTGAAGCAAATTTATACACCAGTTTGATTTGATTTGAAAGGGATTTTGCAAGAGGTAGAGATTGGATTAGATGAAAGAAATATTTATGAATGTGAAGAACATATTGGTTATTTGATAGTACATACCATTATCTATATGTTCCATAGGTTAAATGAAGTCTAAGTAGAATATGCTTGAATTTCCTAGTTGAAGGAAGCATTTTTGAAAGAGATATAAGCATTTTTTTATGCAAGATTTGGAAATATTTGAGTAGGTTCAGTAAGTAGCATTGAGGCAAATTTGAGAAAGTCTTGTAAGAAGACTTGAAGCATCATTGAGGTATACTTGATCAAGTCTTGTGAGAAGACTTGAAGCAACATTGAGGTAGATTTGAGAAAGTCTTTTGAGAAGACTTGAAGCAACATTGAGGTATATTTGAGCAAGTCCTGTGAAGAGACTTGAAGCAAAATTGAAACAGATTTGAAGTCTTTTGAGAAGACTTGGGACATAGTTGAACATATTTGAGGGAAGAATTAAAGCAAATTTGTGCATGTAACATGTGTAGATTTGGACAGATTTGTTAGCAAAGTTAGAATATATTTGTGCTAACCTTATAATGAGGTTTGGTGCATATTTTAGGTAGATATTTGTGAGCAAAATTAGAGAAAATTTATGCTAACCTTGTAACGAGGTTTGGTGCATATTTGAGATAAATATTTGTGAGTAGAGTTGGAGTAGATTTGTGCTAGCCTTGTAATGAGGTTTGGTGCATATTTGAGGCTAATATTTGTGAACATAATTAGAGCAGATTTACACTAGACTTGTGACAGAATTTGGTGTAGATTTGAGATAGATTTGAGAGTAGAATTTGGAGCAGACCAGAGTAGAGGGGGTAAATTTCTCCTATAGATAGAGATACACAAACTAGATCAAAGAGGATAGAGTTCTCCTAGGAGAGAGTTTCATAAACCAGAGCAAAGGGGATAGAGTTCTCCTATAGACAGAGATCCACAAACCAAAGTAAAGGGGATTGAATTATCCTTTATACAAAGGTCCATAAACATTGTAATAGGGAATTGATTCCCAAGATATTTGTTGAGAAAATTTAGAATAAATATTTTATTTGTGGACATAATCCACATTGGGTGAACCATATGAAATTTGTGTCTCTCATGTGTGTGATGATTTGTGAATTTATTTTTTATTTCTATAGATATTTCAATTGATAACATTGGATAATATTTTTTGGGAAATAAAAGTAAAAGTTTACCTTATACTGTTCACCCCCCTCTCAGTATAAGCTTGTATTCTTCAATTGGTATCATAACAGGTTCCTTTAAAAAAGTCTAATATATTTAAGGAAGATATTACAGGAACATAGATGACATCTCTGAATGGATCTTCATCAAACAAGGCTTCTTTTATCTATGGGCACAATTATACTTTTTAGAGTATCAGAATGAAGACTTACTTGATGGCACAAGGATATGAGACATGGAAATTTGTTGAGGATGGGTTCACACCTACATCTCCTCATACCACAAATAAGGATGGTAACTAGTTATGTGTGAATAATTCAAAGGCTATGAATGGAATATTAAGTGGATTATGTGAGTCAAATTTTGTGAAAGTTATGCAATGCAAATCAACAAAAGAGATATAGGACAAATTGAAGCAAACATATGAAGGAGATAACAAGGTCAATTTGGAAAAACTGCAAAAACCACAATAAAAGGTTTGAAGAGTTGAATATGGAAGATGAGGAAGATATTGCTAAATACTTTCTTTGTGTTGATGAGGTTTTTAATACCATGTGTGGACTTGGATTCAAAATTTAAGACCCCAATTCTGCTCAAAAAGTATTAAGACCACTCCCTATGAGGTATGATGCAAAGGTTTCAACTATAGAATAGATGAGGGATATTCATAAGTTTACTATGGATGAGTTACATGGTGAAGAAGTGAAATTCATGATATCACCTTAAGGGCATTTACTAGCAATGTATATCAATTAGGAAGCATTAAAAGGGAAATATGGCATAAGCATGTAATCTACTGAAATGAGACAACATAGACAAATAAAGATAATCAAATTCTCTATCTATTCATTCATTTATAGCTTTAAAATGATATTACAAGATGTCCCCTTGAGGGCTTCACAAATTTGATACATTTCATTACAAATCCTCAAGGGATCTAGTCCCTTGGAAGGAGGCCTTTAAGGCGATAAATAGTGGTTTTGTGAATTACTACTTACCACACTCGAGAGCTATTATTTGGATGATAATATTGTGCCTCCTTAGATCCTCCTCTTGCCTAGAATTCTTGTTCCTGAATACAAGGGATTGAAACAGGATTAAAAGCATTTGCATTATAGAATAAAGCCATTAAACCATGAAAAAGGAGCATATTCTACAACCATAAAAAGTGATCTACATGCATGAAAACTGATCTACATTAAGCATAAACATATTTTAAGATATTATAAATGCAAACCTAGGAATTTGGAAGCAAGATCAAAGATGAAATAATGCAAAAATGGTGACCGTTCCTGGGTGAGCCAAATAAACCTGCAACATTGGGGATCACAAATATTGCATCAAAACTCCTCCAAATTACCTCAAATTGGGACTAGAGGTTCCTCTAGACATTCCTAAGAGGTATATGGAGGAATTTCTATGAAATTCCCATCTATTTTATTGTCCATCCCTAGGTGTGCCATGCACAAACTGTTGACCGTCCCCAGGTGGGACGGTTACAAAACTAACTTATTTTTGTCACCTATGGCTATGGAAATTGGTCCAAAAATTGGGTAGGGGTGTTGTTGATAGATGGGGCCAAAGAATAATTCAATTTGGCCAGTTTGTGTTTGCTGGTTCGAGTCCTATTTCCCCTAAAATTGCCTTCTAAGAGAAGAGGGTTTCAAGGCCAAGGTAAAGCGGGTTTTTGGTTTACAAAAGGTGGGGTTCAATTTGGGTAGCACTTCGTTGCATTATTCTCCAAATTCTCCTCCCTGAAATTGGGAGTTTGAGGCTCTTTTTATAGCCCAAAAGGGCATCTAGGGAAAAATGGCATCTTTTCCATGTGAGGTAGGTGATGCCACATGTCCTAATCATGTCATGGGGTGATTGGGAGAAGGTTGCCCCTTTGGGTGCTCCCAATATATTTCCTCACTATCCATTAGCAGGTCCCCAATCAATTTGGGGTGATTGGATGCACTAATGGTAGTATTTGATTGCCATTTAGTGCATCCTTTGACTTTTTCAAGGGTCTAGTTAGGGGCCATCCCACCCAAGGATGGTTGTGGATGGCCATCCCTGGGTGGTATGGTCACCAACTATGCCCATCATTGTGTGGGATTATCACCAACTGGGACTCCTTGGGTGGGACGATCACTAGTAGGAGCCCCAAAACTACCCTAGACTGCTAGGAACCCTCCAAACTAAGTTTTGGAGCCTTTTGGAAGCCTTTTGCTAGCCTAGAGGGGTGCCCAATAGGGCCATATGTTGTCGATAAGAGGGCATATGTGATGCGCTGATAGTCTTATCTGATTTACACGATTTAGGTGTCTATAGATACCCCATTTTTGGGATGCACGATGTGAAACAAAGCGTTGAGCAAAAATAGATCACTAAATCATCGAATGATCAAGTTTTTTCATTAACCTAATCAACTTTGGATGCCTCCATTGTGGAAAAGCATACATTCTTAGAATCCTTTCTATTGACATAGTCAAAGGATCAATTTTAGGTATACCTTTCAGTCATGTTGTAATGATAGTCTTATGGGGCTTAAGGCATACTAGGTCTTGGTGCCTTGTATCCTTGTAAACCTTTACATGAGTCAATTACCAAGGTTTCAAGGAGGTCAAGCCTATTTTATTTACTTCTTATGCTGATTCTTTGCCCTAGCATGGGCTTGAAAATTTTATCTTTAGCCAAGATTCTTTTGAATGCATGGAATTTACACTTCTGAGTGTTTTAATGTTGATTCGATTTTTGAATTCATTATGATGACTACCCCCTCAAGCGACGAGTCAATGAGGGTATGAAAAATGTTAAAGCGATGAGTCACTTGACACATATGACTTAATTGGGGTAACTCTTTGTTTTTCCCATGGTACTAAATACCTGTTTGGAGGTGATTTTTGACTGTTTTGATGAATAGTTTTGGAGGCAAAAGGCTAAATATCTCATTCCCGTGGAGTGGTCCAACCATGGAGGCCTTCTTGGGGACTAAAATAGACACTTATGATGCATCCAAAATTATTATAGGTTCAGTATTGATCCCTCCCATTTTCTTGACCATTTTGCCTTGGTTTTGGTGGGTTTTGGCTCATGTTTTGATATTTTTGATGTTTTTGAGTTGTTTTTGTAAGATTTTTGTTTTTATTATTATTGTATTTCATTGATCTAGTCAATTCTAGATGTCCCAATCATGTAAGGGTCATGTATCTTAGAATAATTACCTTTGACAAGTTAAGGAACTTGATTTTGGTAGTCTTTGGGATACTGTCAAACAAGCTTAAGTCTAATCCTAGCCTTGGTGGCAATTAGGAGATAAGCTTAAGAAGATAGGCTTAAGTCAAATCCTAGCCTTGATGGAAATTAGGAGACAAGCTTAAGAAAATAGGCTTAAGTCAAATCCTAGCCTTTATGGCAATTAGGAGATAAGCTTAAGTCAAATCCTAGCCTTGACGACAATTAGGAGATAAGCTTAAGTCAAATCCTAGCCTAGGCGGCAATTAGGAGATAAGCTACTCTATTTTCTTGAATCTAATTTTGATATTTTGCTTATTTTTCCCAAGCAAGGAGGGTGCATGATTGTATTTAGCAATGATTCGTGCATGAACACACTTAGCAATGATTGAGTTATCAATTGTTTATTTGAATTATACAATGTATGCAATGATGTGAATATGCTATATGTATGCAATGGATGATGTCTAACATGGATGCATGTATTGATCATATGATTTGAGTTGATGATATGTATATGTGTATGTTTTCTCTATATGCTTTTGTGAATTAAAAAATATGCATGAAATAGTCAGTGGCCATCTAAATATTATTGCTAATATTTATCCGGTATCTATCCCACTTCATGAACATCACTTAATAAACAAAAGGATATAAGGAAAAATGTATATGAATGGATGTAATGATTGATTGTGATTTAATTTTGTATGATGTATATATGATGACTATTTGATGCATACTATGCTAGCACCATAGACTATACAAAATGTATCTTTATTATTTTCATGTTATTGTGGACACTATTTAATGGACTTTGTAATTTTGATAAACATGTGACAACATGATGTAAAATGAAATGGATAATGTAATGTGATATGATATTATTTGATAGTTTTGAAGAGACTCAAACACTCTAGTTACCTAATCAAAAGTCATATACTAGCTATACAAGATATTTTGGTAAGGTATGCACCTATTAAGATAACCAAGATAATCAATATCCATGTGTGTGCATGTGAGTTCATTACCATGATAACACATAAGATTACCCTAGTACAAATGGGATTCACTCAGCCCATCGACACTAGAGATCATTCTATGAGTCTCATTATCCTGAGTTTTGTACTTAGTTGGATTAAACTACTAGGTAATCTAGGTTACAATAAGCTAGCTCATCCACATTCAAATATTGATCTATACCTAAGCAAGTTGCTTAAGTGATAAACATATCATCATGTGGGAGGCTACCACCATTGACAAGTAGGCTATCCACCAAACCTATAATGAGGATCACCTTATGGTTCTCTAATGTTGAGAATTCTAGGGATTCAAGTTCAAGACTCCTTTATTTTATTTTATCTTTGAATTTCTCAAGGGAGTTGCTCGTTTTTATTTGGTGAGCAAGGGATTTTTGTAGTGGTGAGAACCACTGTTTCTTTGTGCTTTTCCTAGTGATAATAATCATTGTTTCTTTTGCATCTTTTGAAGTGATAATAATCACTGTTTCTTGTTGGAGTACTTTGAAGGGATAATAATCACTATTGATTTTTCTCTTTGGGATACTTGCCCCAATGTAGGGCAAGGGATTTTTGGGTAAGGAGGAACTTGTCCTTTTGTCAATTCTCAGCATATTTGAACCATTTGCACAAGGGGATGAGCAGGATAAACTTTTCACTTAAAGGAACCTAAACCACTTCATAGTTTTCATCTTTCCTTGTGCTAGACTTAGATTTATTAATGTGAAAATTGTGTTGGGATTTTGATGTATACCAAGCATTATCCAAGCAGGATTCTACCTTCTAAAGATCATGATAGATTTCTAAAAATTTGAGAAGAACAACTAGATATGGCTGAGTGACCAAAAACTTTAACTATGTTTTGCTAACAATGGCTAAGTGACTAAAAAATAGACATATAATATGGAATGTAAATTTAAAGGGTGTATGGGATGTAAACAGGTGGTATAACTGACATATGATAACAATGGATTTTACCAAATGCCTAATGTATAGACCTGGTGCTAGACATATATGATCAATTTGGAATGATGCATAATGCAATGATGAGTATGCCTAATGTGCATAATGTTATAATGCAAGTGATGAGAAATGCAATGCAATTTATGAAGTGCAATGAAGCAATTTTTTGTATTTTGATGATTTTTATGATGTTTTTGAAATTTTTGATATATGTATATGGATTGACCAATGGGCTTAATGAATGCCATTGGGGATTTTTGGGTGACCAAAGGGCTTATATATGCCTTTGGAGCATTTAGGTTTGACCTAGACAATCATAGACTACCTAGGAATGTTTTATCTTGACCTAGACATTCATAGACCGCATAGGGGTGTTTTGGGTTGACCTAGATGATCATGGACCATATAGGAGCATTTGAAGGTGACCAAAGGACTTATAGATGCCTTTGGAGCTTTTAAGGTTGACCTAGATGATCGTAGATAGTCTAGGAGCATTTTTATTTGACCTAGATGGTCAAAGACCACTAGGAGCATTTTGGGTGACCTAGGTGGGCAAAGACACTTAGAAAGTGTCTACGACTACCTAGGGGTATTTGGTTGTGACCAAAGAGATTATAGATGCCTTTGGAGCATTTAAGGTTGACCTAGATGATCGTAGATAGTCTAGGGGATTTTTTATGTGACCTAGATGGTCAAAGACTACTAGGAGCCTTTAGGGTGACCTAGGTGGGAAATGACACTTAGAAAGTGTCTATGACTTCCTAGGGGTATTTGGTTGTGACCAAAGGGCTTATGGATGCCTTTGGAGAATTTAAGGTTGACCTAGATGATCGTAGATAGTCTAGGGGATTTTTTATTTGACCTAGACGGTCAAAGACCGCTAGGAGCCTTTAGGGTGACCTAGGCAGGAAACGACACTTAGAAAGTGTCTACGACTACCTAGGGGTATTTGGTTGTGACCAAAGGGTTTATGGATGCCTTTGGAGCATTTAAGGTTGACCTAGATGATCGTAGATAGTCTAGGGGCTTTTTTATGTGACCTAGATGGTCAAAGATTGCTAGGAGCCTTTAGGGTGACCTAGGTGGGCAATGACACTTAGAAAGTGTCTATGACTGCCTAGGGGTATTTGGTTGTGACAAAAGGGCTTATGGATGTCTTTGGAGCATTTAAGGTTGACCTAGATGATCGTATATAGTCTATGGAATTTTTTATTTGACCTAGATGGTCAAAAACCACTAGGAGCCTTTAGGGTGACCTAGGCGGGCAACGACACTTAGAATATGTCTACTACTACCTAGGGGCATTTGGTTGTGACCAAAGGGATTATGGATGCCTTTGGAGCATTTAAGGTTGACCTAGATGATCATAGATAGTCTAGGGGATTTTTCATGTGACCTAGATGATCAAATATCGATAAGAGCCTTTAGGGTGACCTAAGCGGGCAATGACACTTAGAAAGTGTCTACGACTGCCTAGGGATATTTGGTCATGAAAAAAGGGATTATGGATGCCTTTGGATAATTTAAGGTTGACCTAGATGATCGTAGATAGTCTAGGGGTATTTTTATGTGACCTATATGATCAAAAACCGCTAGGAGCCTTTAGGGTGACCTACGCGGGCAATGACACTTAGAAAGTGTCTACGACTACCTAGGGGTATTTGGTTAGTTATATAAGCATGAAATGGTTTCAAATGACTTATATTCATGGGTTTAGGCTCTTCAATTCCTTATATGGATGCTAGGAAATAAGTTCCAGGTCCAATTTGATTTGTAATGATGAATGGACCTAACCAGTTTGCTGCAAATTTGTCTCGCAAATTGGAGGGATAATTTGAGTTTTGTTGGTTCTCTTTTAGAACTAAATCACCTACTTGAAAGTATATCTGACATAATTTCAAGTTGTAATATCTCTTAATATGCTCTTGGTAATTACGTAGATGCTCGAGGGCATTCACACGCCATTCATAAAGCAACATTAACTGATCTAACCGAGCTTGCCTAGTTGTATCATCATCGATGAATTCCTGCATGGAAATGTGCAGCGATAGGATATCTAACTACAGAGGCATGATGGATTCAACACCATACACTAGTGAAAATGGAGTTTCCATAGTGGATGTCCAAATGCTAGTGCGATAAGCCCAAAGTGCAAGAGGTAATTTATTATGCCAATCTTTATGATTTTCTTGAATGGTTTTTTTCAAGATGGCTACTAGTATTTTATTTGATGCCTCTGCTTGTCCATTGGCCTATGGATAATAGGGCATGGAAAAGCTATGCTTTATGTTATACTTTTTTGTTAATGCATGCACATCCTTATTTTTAAAGGGTGTTCCATTATCTAATATTATTTTAGATGGAATACCAAAATGACATATGATGTTATGTAGCATGAACTCCACAATGTGAGGTCTAGTCATTGTGGTAAAGGGGAATTACTTCCACCCATTTTGTGAAGTACTCAGTTACCGTTATGATAAACATGTGATGGCCCAATGAGGCAGATGAGATTTTCCCAATTAAATCAAACCCCCATTGTGCAAATGTCCAGAATGATTGAATCGGTTGTAAGGCTTGTGAAGGTACGTGTGTAAAATTTGCATGGTGTTGACACTTCACACACTTCTTAACATAAGTGCAACAATATTGCTCTAAAGTCGACAAATAATAGCCCATGCGAATAATGCACTTGGCAATGGCTATGCTGCTAAAGTGGCCACCACATATACTATTGTGTGCTTGGGTGATGGCCCAAGCTGACTCCTGTGAGTCTAAGCAACAAAGGAGGATACCTTCATAACTCCGATGATACATTATGTCTCCTAGTAAGACATATTTTTTGCTTTTTGTTTGAATGTTCACTTTATACCATGCAATAATCTAGGTGGAATATTACCCAAGTTAAGATAATATTTAATCTAGATGGCCCAATATTGCTTTAAAGAATCCTCAATATTATGAATTGTGCTATCCTTTTTCTGTTTGTCTCGTGTGAATGCTGATTGAGAGCGAACTTGGAGATATAGCATTGTGCTAGTATCAAAAGGATTATGAGGGAACAAAGACCCCTAGTTAGCTTTATTTAAATATTGGTGTAGTTGAGAGAACCTTTCATGAGAAGGCTCAATATGAATCATGTGAACAACTGGTATAGCATTATGCTCTTCACACCCAGTTGTAGATTGTGTGAGCATTTTTATTTGGATAGTTGTGATATCATCTGAAGGGTCATGTAGGATTAGCGACCCTAAGGAAGCCATTGTATCCAAAAAATTATTAGATGAGTGAGGGAGTGCCTTTATATCATACCAATAAAATTTAACTAGGAGTTTTTCCACTAGGGCTTTGTAGGCTTGCAAGTTGGGACATTGACACTAGAAAATCCTTTTAACATGATTAACTATGAGCAAGGAATCACCAAAAAATTTTAACTTTGTTATTTTCATGGAAATTTCCATCTAAAGTCCTATGATGAGAGATTCATACTTGACATTGTTGTTGGTATGAAAGAGGTATGGGAGCCCCTTACAGTGTGAAAAATATGATACCTACACCACCACCTTGCTTAGATTTGGAACCATCAAAGAATAGAGTTATGTCTGCCTGTGACTCAGGCTCTACAGAATGAGGTGACTCTAATAGATGAAACACTCCATCGAGAAGTTCTACATTTAGAAGCTGATCATCCTATAGAGGAGCCTTGGCTAGTTGATCGGCTATGACCTATAATTTGATAGATTTTTTTCCAATGAAATCTAGGTCAAATTTTGTCAACAAAATTATCCATTTCACCGTGTTACTATTATGATATGTTCTACTCATCATGTAGTGCAATGGATCTTTAGATACGACATACATGATATGATTGAGAATATAATGGCATAGCTTTTTGGTGGCAAAGACCACTACTAAGCATAGCTTCTCAACATATGTGTATCTAATTTCATAGCTGACAGATGTGCGGCTAATGTAATAGGCAGCCTGTTCTTTATGAAATTCATTCTTTTGGAATAACATGGTACCCAAAGCTAAATCAGTAGCTTAGATGTATAAATATAATGACACTCCTAGTCACGGTGGAGCCAATACAGGTAGTGAAGCAAAGTATTGTTTTATTTCATCAAAGGTATTTTTACATTCTTCATCCCAATGAAATGAGACCCCCTTGTGTAGCAACCTATTCATGGGTCGACACTTATCTAATAACTGCTCTATGAAGCGTTTTATGGATGTGACCTTTCCTTGCAAATTGCGCAGTTGCTTAATGGTTTTGGGGGAGGCATTTCTAATATTACCTTGACCTTGTTTGGATCTACCTCTATGCCTTGCTTGGAGACTATGAATCCCAAACATTTACCAGATGTGACACCAAAGACACACTTTTGGGATTAAGCCTGACATTGTGCTCAATGAGGCGATCTAAGACCTTACATAGTACAATGATATGCTCATGACGTTCTAAAGATTTTTCCAATAAATAATCCATGTAATATTCCAAAATATTATGCATATAATAATGGAATATGTACATCATAGCTCGTTGATATGTGGTTCCAGTTTTATTAAGGCCAAAATGCATGACCTTATAACAAAATGTCCTCCAAGATGTTGTGAACATTGTTTTGATCTGGTCTTCTAGATTAATATGAATCTGATTGTATCCAGAGAAACCATCCATAAGGGAGAGCATTTCATGTCCTACTATGGTTTCTACCAAAGCATCAATGCTAGATAAGGGAAATTCATCCTTAGGACTCGCTTTGTTAAGATCTTTGAAGTTGGTACAAATGTGAATCCTCTTGAAAACACGAGATTCCGAAAACAAAAAGGAAAGACTAAACGAAATCGTATTAAAAGGAAGGAACACAAATGAATGAACACAAGATATAAGAACAATATGAAATGTAGCCCTTTTTTTATTGATATTCTTTTCAATTCGTGTTACAATACGTCTCCTTCCTTTTTAGGGGATAGGAGCGTTAGATATTGTTCTCTACAACTTGTCTCTCGAATTCCTTCTTCCGCGTGCCCACATATAAAATGGGCGAACCAAAACGTTGTCGCCGCTTGCATTGACAAAGGTCGATTCCTCGCTGCTCCTTCAATAGACCTGAAATCTGTGTTCAAAGAAACAAACAAAGAATCAGTAGCACCTGTGTATGAAAAATAAAAGATAAATCTAACTATAGCTGAAATGAATCTAAATGCACTAAAAACTTGATAAATGCATAAACATGAAACTAGCTAAAATACTATAAATGAAGTAAAGCGGGGAGGTGCCCGAAGGCAAACCACCCGCGGATAAAACCTTGCTTCGACACCAATCCGCTTGAGATGGGTCCGAAACCTGATGTGATGTGTTGTCGTCAAATTGATAGAATATTGTGGTCAAAAGATTGGGGTTTGGGCGCAAATCGCAAGTAAGTGAATTAACAGCACTTCGTTGCTCAGAATGCTCCTGCTCGGTATCTCCTTTGGGTGAGGAAACTCACCATTTTATAGACCCAAGGGGTCTCTTTGAATTAACATGCAAAAGTGTTTCTTTGCATGAATGCTTTTGTTTGTGAAGAGAAGACTTCTTCTTGATCAAGGGCTTCTTAACTGCCTCCGTGCATGTCTTTGTGTGTTTTAGAAAAGCTCACTTGCACTCCCATGCAATGAAGGGATAACTAAGTGGCAAATCCGAGTTGTCTTAAAAAGCTTACTCTCATTCCCATGCAGTGAAGGGAAAGTCAATTGGCAGATATGAGTTGTCAAAAGAACTCACTCGCACTCCTATGTCATGCAGGAAGAGCTAAGTGGCAGTTCTGAGTTGTTTATATGCCAAGATTTGACTTTTTGCCGGTCAAACCTGACAATCGTCCCACCCCGAAGCGAGCGCTTATAATCGTCCCTGGGTGAGACGAGTATCAGTCAGCACTCGTTCCTGGGTAGGACGAGTAAAATTTGCACTCGTCCCTGGGTGGGACGAATAAGCAATAAAGTGTCTAAAAGGTGCCAAATTGGTTTCTGACTTGCAAAATTGTTGTGTGAGTGGTTAGAACCACTGTTTAACCTCTGAGGGCTGCCCTAGGGGCTGTGTGTGTTGGTGCGATCAGTGCTTGTAATCACATAATCGGATTGGTGCTGTTTTGGTGTCTACAGATGCCCCTTTTTGGGAAGCGTTGTGCAAGGCGCAACGCTGAGCAAAAATATAACCAAAGCACTAATGATTAAGGTTTTCAGTAACCTAACCAACTCTTGATGCCCCAAGTATGGAAAGGGCACGCATTCTTGAATCCTTGCTTCTGACGAGCTAAGGAACTTAAATCAAGCATTAACCTGGTTCGGTGAGGTATTACTTGAACTTAGGCATTGATCAGTCATGAATAGGCAAAGGGCGCAACCTTTTGTTGTGGGAACCTTGAGTTCATGATTCACAAATGCTAAGTATATGATCAGTTTGTGATGATTGCTTGTTTGCTGCCCCAAGCAAGGGCGCGATTGTCTTTTGCAATGATCCTTTGAATGCGTGTCTTTTCCAAGACTAGGTATAATGTTGTTGATTGGCAACTAAGTGTGACTACCCCCTCAAGCGACGAATCGATGAGGGAATGACCGACATGAGAAAAGCGACGAGTCGCTTGACCCAAGATGACGTGTGCAAGGGTGCCTTTAGATGGTTTACCGCTAAGCATGCTCGAGCAGTTCTCCGACTGTGTTGACCTATTTTTGGTTTTGTTAGCATTGGTCATTTTTATGTTGTGGTTGTTTTTAATTTAATTTAATTTTTTTTTTTTTTATTCGTCCCGGGGTGGGACGATTGTCGTGATGTTACTCGTCCTGGGGTGGGACGAGCATGCCTCGGAGGATACTCGTCCCGGGGTGGGACGAGCGCGCTGAAAAGCGCTCGTCCCGATAAAGGACGATTACCAGCAAACAAAAACTATAAATATGCGAAAATGACGGATTTGGTTCATTTGCACTGTTCATCGATTGCGATTTGGAGCTCTGGGAGGAGGAGGTAGATTTCTGACGCGAAGCGCTGCCGGATTATCTAGCCACCATGAGTACACAGACCGGGTCGTCGAGCGGAGGAGCCGAGGCGAGACCAGTAAGTGCACTATCTCCTCGATTGTGAATTTCAAAAAAAATGCAAATGTGTTTTTATTGTTTTACGTTTATGAAAACACGAAACCCTACTTAATTAAATTAAAGGTAAATGAATGAAACCAAAGGAAACATGGATGCAAACCTATGGAAACTTAGATGAAAAACCGGATGAGAAACCCAAAATGAGACTTAGACGACAAACCGGATGATAAACCCAAAATGAAACTTAGAGTAACAACCTAGGGTAACCATGGTTAAAATGTTTTTCTATGTGAATGGTAAAACTTAGGGCGAAACCGTAGGTAAACCACACTCATATTTTTATGTTATGTTTATGGAATTAAAAATGGAAAATGAATGAATTTTTTTTTTTTTTTGGTTGAAATGGTAAACGTAGGTAAAACCGTAAGTAAACCATGTCAAAATTTTTCATTGGTTTGGATGAAATTAAAGATGAATTTTTTTTGGTTGAAATGGTAAACTTAGGTAAAACCGTAGGGAAACCATGTCAAATTTTTATTGTTTTGGATGAAATTAAAGATGAATTTTTTTGGTTGAAATGGTAAACTTAGGTAAAACCGTAGGGAAACCATGTCAAATTTTTATTGTTTTGGATGAAATTAAAGATGAATTTTTTTTGGTTGAAATGGTAAACTTAGGTAAAACCGTAGGGAAACCATGTCAAATTTTTATTGTTTTGGATGAAATTAAAGATGAATTTTTTTGGTTGAAATGGTAAACTTAGGTAAAACCGTAGGGAAACCATGTCAAATTTTTATTGTTTTGGATGAAATTAAAGATGCAAAATAAATGATTTTTTTTTTTTTTGAAGTTTTGGATGTACATGTGAATGAAAAATAGTACGGTATAGTTATGCATTTTTGTACATGTGATGGTGATGTGATGCATGTTTTTGATGTTTGTTGTTTTTTTTTTTTTTGTGATGTGCAGGTGGTGAAGAGTCGACATCGAGTGCCGACCATTTTTTCTAATGCCCGCGAGGCGTTGACTGATGATGACTGGGAGTGGCTTGATGCCTTAGGGCTCAAGCATGTGGCTCGGTTGGATGCAATTGTGGCAGATCGGGCGTACATTACAGCATTGATTGGCCTGTGGGATGCTCGGACGAACACCTTCCATCTTTCGACAGGGGAGATGACTGTCACCTTGGAGGACGTGTATCGGATCTTGCGGATTCCGATAGACGGGGTTCCCATTCGGACGACTCCACGGGGCCAGAGGACAGCGGTACTGACACGGTACTTTGGACACGGAGGGGAGGGGGATGGGATGACCTCGTTGGAGAGGGCGGAGCTGGATTGTCAGATTGGGGGGATACTGGTACGGTGGTGGTACGCGAGGAGAGTGTTGGGAGTGAGGCATGCAGTACTCATGAGCCTCATTTCCAACATGCTCCTGCCAGATTCATCAGGAGCGAGGTTCCCATGGAACCTAGTGGAGGTAGTATGGCAGTTGGTGGATTGCCCGATGACAGAGCCGGTTATTATGAGGTGGGGCCAGACGCTACTAGCGCAGTTATATGATGAGTTGTACGAGGTCCGCTGTCGGAGGCGAAAGGGGTTGGGGTGCAGTTTTTTATTGCAGTGCTGGGCCTGGCAGCACATAGCCATAGAGCGACCACGAGGGTTGCCCTGGACTACCCGAGCGGAGATGGTGGATAGGGACATTGGGTATGGTGCGCTATGGTATCGGTCTGAGGAGCGAGGGCACAGTCGACGGTTCGCGGGAGACGTCGACCATTACAGAGATGCCTTTGCACGACTGACTCCCGGGGATGTGGTATGGAGGCCATATCGGGATTGTCCCGCATGGCCAGAGGCGGAGGATTGGCTTCGACGGGTTCGGAGGGGGAGATGGGTGATTGGGCGACATGGGACAGAGCAGGAGTACTTCCATTACCTCCGAGTGACGCGACAGTTTGGGGTACCTCAGGGGTTGCTTGGGGAGCCCGTAGCCTACCGACGTCGGAGTGATGAGAGGACCCTAGCGGCGCCGATCCTCGAGCCACTAGGGGAGGAGTCAGATGTTGTGTTGGACATTCCGGATGTTGATGACGTCGGCGTGACAGCCGAATATCAGGAGTGGTGGACGCTACGACAGTGGCGAGGGGAGGGGCCCTTGGGAGGAGAGGAGGCAGCGGGAGGCGGAGAGGGTGCAGAGGCACCAGGAGAGGGTTGGGGAGCACCTGCAGATGTAGAGATGGTGGAGGTGGCAGAGGTGGGAGATGACTTTGGGGAGGAGGAGCAGCCGGAGATGCAGGAGGCGTCAGAGCCGGCTGGCTCGGGGGAGACAGAGGCAGGGTTGCGCGCTGAGGTAGCGCGTTTGACGGGATTGTTGCAGAGGCGGGATGGAGAGCTGGCAGAGATGACGCAGGAGAGGGATCTCCTACGGACACAGTTGGCAGGGCAGGGGATCGCAGTGGCTGCGTCTCACCAGCAGGCGGGAGATACAGATGCTGCACGGGAGAGAGATCTCCTACGGGTGCAGCTAGCACAGCGCGACGACGCCATCGCGTATTACCGTAGGCGGGAGGCGGAGTCGAGGCTACGGGAAGAGGATTGGAGGCGACGGGAGGCAGATTGGGGGCGACGAGAGGCCGCGTGGGGGTGGCATCGGTCGGAGATGGAGGGTGAGATTATCCGCCTGGGTGGGCGAATACCAGAGCCTCCGGCCAGTGGCTCGTCGTACAGGACGAGAGACAGCGGGACGGAGCAGTCGGCATCATCCCGTCGTCGGCGACGAGATGAGGGAGGCACGAGTGGGCGGGATGCAGGGGCGAGCAGTCGCCCTGAGAGATCTCAGAGGACGGATACCGCAGGGGGTAGCTCTCGTCGCACCGATCCTGCGTGATCATGGTGGCCGACGCCCTAGGCTGGGGATTTTGGGATTTTGGATGATGGGAGGGAGGTCTGAGGACCATTTTTGTAGCCTACGGGCAATTTTGTTGTGATATATATACAGATGATTCTTTTTGGTGTTTATATGTTTTGCATGATTTATTTTTATGTACATGTTTTTACATTGATGTATGCATATGCGATTATGAATGTGATGATTCTAATTTGTATGATGTATGCATATAGAATGAATGAAATGAATTGTGGATGATTTGTCGATGCACCATATATTGTACAAAATTGGAGTGATTTGCTATAGTAATAAGATAACTTTGTGGAATGCTTGTGCATATGAAAACTTTGTTTTTGTATTTTGTCTATTTTTTGATGGTGAGGTATGGAATGAAATGTATCGGTTGTTGGAAAATGTAGTTAAGCTTTTCTGAGATGCAGATATTTTTAACTAACTAGCCAAGACTATACATTTATCTCGCAGGACTTTGGAACAAGGTCTAAATCTGACTTGAATTTAACCAAGTTATTTCACATCCCTGTGTGTGCAATTGAGTTCGTTTATGTGTTATTCATCAGGATACCGCCAGTGCCAGATGGGCTTTCAACCGAACCTGTACTGAGGATCACCTAATTAGCTCCACTAACTCCTGTATTGTATTTAGTCAGATTTGTCTGCGATGTTATCTAGGATACCATAAGCTAGCTCATCCACATGCAAACATTGATCTGCACACAAGTTAATGTGACAGATATATCGTCATGCGGGAGGTTTACTACCAGTGATCGATAGGCTATCAACCAAACCGATATTGAAGCTTGCCTCATGACCTGTCGAAATGCTGAAAATTCCAGGGATTCAAGGTCGACTCCCTTCTTTTCTTCAAGGGTATGGGGATACTTGCTCATTATAGTGATAAGATCACTGTTTATTTTTGTTTTATTGATTTTTTTTTTTTTTTTTTGGAGCAAGGGATTGAAATATGGAGTGACGAGAATCACTATTGTTTGTGCCTTTTGATGTGTGCACTGTAGGATGTCAAATTTTAGTGTTTTGACGTTTTGCAAATGTTTGATGTTTTTGCAACTTTTGAGAACTTGGGATTCATGGGGAATTGGGTAGGGAGGAAGCTTGTCCTTTTGCCAACTCTCAACATTTCTAGGGTCAATTGCACAGGGGGATAAGCAAGATAGCCGTTTCGCTTATGGTAGCCGGGATTACGGTGCAGGTTTCATCTTTCGTCCACACAACTTAGGAATTATTTTATGTGTGTTAATTTGTGTTGGGATGCTACGTACCAAGGTGGGATCCAAGTAAAACTTTCCCATGTAAAATCTGCTTAATTGTGTACAGTTTTTGGCTAGAAATTTAAAGACATCTGAATGACGAAAACCCTATATACATTAGGCGACACGGACGATGCTAAAATAAAAGGATGATATGTGAGATGTAAGTGTTTATGAAAATGGATCGGAGGTGGAAATGATGGAGTTGCCAAATAATGACAGTCTATGGTGCTTTTGACTTGTATGACCTAGCGAAGTATGCAATGTATGGATGCAATGCTTAATGGAACCTATATTTTTGTATTTTGATTTTTATGAGAATGTATGGAATTAAAATGCAATTGTTTTTGTAATTTTGATTGATTTTTATGGGGATGCATGGATTTGAAATGCAATTAGTTTTGTGAGTTTGATTTGTATTGATGAGGATGCATGGAATTGAAATGCAGTTGTTTTTGTGATTTTTGATTTTTATGTTGACCAAGCAGTTGTGGTAACGCTTGGAGCTTTTGGGTTGACCAAGCGATTATGGGAATCCTTGGAGCTTTTGGGTTGACCAAGCGATTGTGGGAATCCTTGGAGCTTTTGGGTTGACCAAGCGATTGTGGGAATCCTTGGAGCTTTTGGTTGGACTATGGCTCTCTAGCCGTGAAATGGCCTCAAATGAATGATGTTCAAGGGTTCTGCTTCCTTGATTCCTTCAAGAGAGGCAAGCCGGTATGTTTCGGGTCCTATTCTACTGTCAATGATGTAAGGACCTAACCAGTTTGCTGCAAACTTGTCCCGTAGATGGGACGGCAAATTAGAATTCTGCTGGTTCTCTTTTAAGACCAAGTCACCAACCTGAAATTCCCTGAAATGGACTTTCATGTTGTATGCTTTCTTAAGTCGCTCTTGATAGATACGCAAATGCTCGAGAGCATTGACGCGTCGTTCGTCAAGCAACGTCGCTTGATCTAACCGGGCCTGCCGTGCAGTGTCATCATCGATGAACTCTTGCATTGAAATGCGTAGGGAAGGAATCTCCAACTCAAAAGGCATGACTGCCTCGGAGCCATACACCAACGAAAATGGAGTTGCCCCAGTGGGCGTCCGAATGCTGGTGCGATAAGCCCATAGGGCAAGCGGGATCTGAATGTGCCAGTCTTTATGATTGTCTCGCAACTGTCTTTTTGAGAATGGCGACTAGCGTTTTGTTTGACGCCTCTGCTTGCCCATTTGCCTACGGATAATAGGGTGTGGAAAAGCTATGCTGAATCTTGTACTTTGTGATCAAAGCACGCACATCTTTATTCTTGAATGGTGTCCCATTATCCGAGACAATTTTGGATGGAATACCAAAACGACATATGATGTTATGCAAAATAAACTCCGCAATGCGGGCTCCAGTCGTAGTGGTCGCGGAATTGCTTCCACCCATTTGGTAAAGTACTCTGTGGCCGTTAAAATGAACGTGTGACGACCAGACGATGCAGGGGAGATCTTTCCAATTAGATCAAGGCCCCACTGCAAAAAAGGCCAAACCGATTGAATCGGCTGTAAGGCCTGAGAAGGTACGTGTGTCAAATTAGCATGGTGCTGACACTTCACGCACTTCTTCACATATGCGCAACAATCTCGCTCTAAAGATGGCCAATAATAACCCATGCGAAGAATGCGCTTTGCGATGGCCATACCGCTGAAGTGGCCACCACATGTACCATCATGAGCTTGGGTGATCGCCCAAGCGGACTCTTTCTGGTCCAAACAACGAAGGAGGATTCCTTCATAATTTTGACGATACAAAATGTCTCCTAACAAGACATGCTTTGCCGCTTTCTGTTTGAATGATCTTTTCATGGCTTGTGTCAATCCAAGTGGGAGAGTACCTAGCTTGAGGTAATCCCGAATGGGTGTATACCAGTCTTGCTGATCAGAAACCTCGATAGTATGAACGGCCAATCCCTTTTGAAGTTTATCCCGAACAAAAGCTGAACAGGAAAGAACTTGTAAAAACAACGTGGTGTTGCTAGCAAGAGGGGCCGGGGAGAACAAGGACCCCCAGTTGGCTTTAATCAAACAATCTCGAATTCGAGAGAACTTATCCGGAGATGGTTCAATCTGGATCATGTGGATTTCTGGCGTCGAATCAGAGCTTGCACGCTCCATCGCAGATTGCGATAATGTTTTAACTTGAATGGTTGTCATTTCACCAGAAGGGTCTTGCGGAATAAGTGACCCCAAGGAGGCCATAGTATCCGCAAAATGATTTGATGATCGAGGGAGTGCCTCGATGTCATACCATTCAAATTGTGCCAAGAATTTATCCACAAGGGCTTTATAAGACTTCAAAACTGGACATTTACATTGGTATATCCCTTTTACTTGGTTGACAATTAACAGCGAATCACCAAAGATGTTCAATCGTTTAATGTTCATGGTGATTGTTGTCTAAAGACCTATGAGCAAGGCTTCGTATTCTGCATTGTTATTGGTTAGCGGGAAGTCTAATTTAAAAGACAAGGGCATTGGAGCGCCTTGCGGAGTGAAGAATACAATTCCCGCACCACCCCCTTGCTCACATTTAGAACCATCGAAGAATAGGGTTATGTCAGCTTGTGACTCAGGCTCATCAGAATCTGGCGACTCTGAAACATGGAAGACCCCATCATCAGGTAGTTCAAAAGTCAGAGGCTGATCGTCTTCAAGAGGAGCCTCAGCTAGTTGATCGGCGATGACTTGACCTTTTATAGATTTCTGTCCAATGAACTCTATGTCAAACTCCGTCAACAACATGATCCATTTCGCCGTGCGGCTACTATGATAAGTACGACTCATCATGTATCGCAATGGATTCTCCTTAGACACAACATACGTCTTATTACTAAGCATGTAGTGGCGTAGCTTTTTGGTAGCAAACACCACTGCCAAGCAGAGTTTTTCAACATATGCATAGTTAAGTTCATAACTGACCAGGGTGCGGCTAAGATAGTATGTAGCCTGTTCTCGGTGAAGTTCATTTTTTTGGGACAGCATGGCGCCCAGTGCCACCTCAGTGGCTGAGATATATAAATAGAACGGCACTCCTGGTCTGGGTGGTGCCAATACTGGCGGCGAAGCCAAGTACTGTTTAATGTCGTCAAAGGCTGATTGGCACTCGTCATCCCAATGAAATGTGACCCCTTTATGCAATAATTTATTCATGGGTCGGCATTTGTCAGATAACTCGTGCTATGAAGCGCTTGATCGACGCAACCTTTCCCCGTAGACTCCTGAGCTGCTTGATGGTGGTTGGGGGACGCATTTCAAGGATTGCCTTGACTTTGTTTGGATCAACCTCAATTCCTCGTTTGGAGACTATGAAACCCAAGAGTTTTCCAGAGGTGACGCCAAAGACGCACTTCTTGGGGTTTAATCTGACTTTATGCTCAATGAGGCGATCAAGGACCTTGCTCAAGTCATCGATATGATCTGTGCGCAAAAGAGATTTGGCCAACAAATCATCCATGTAATCTTCCAAAGTTTTGTGCATGTAATCGTGAAAGATGTATGTCATGGCACGTTGGTATGTAGCTCCGGCATTTTTAAGGCCAAAAGGCATGACCTTATAGCAAAATGTCCCCCAAGGCGTTGTGAATGCCGTTTTTAGTTGGTCCTCAGGATTAATACGAATCTGATTGTATCCCGAGAAACCATCCATAAGGGAAAGCATTTCGTGGCCCGTCGTAGCGTCTACCAACGCGTCGATGCTTGGCAAGGGAAAATCATCCTTAGGACTCGCTTTGTTAAGATCTCAAAAATCAGTGCATATGCGAATCCTCCCGTCGGGCTTCTTGACGGGAACCATGTTAGATAACCATGGCGGATAATCCACACAGATGACAAACTGGGCATCCAACAACTTTTGCAACTCATCTTTTACCATTAAGGCCACTGTTGGATGCATCTTGCGTAGTTTTTGCTTTACTGGCTTGATTGTCGGATCAAGCGTTAAATTGTGCGTGACTAGCTGTGGGTCTAGTCCCGGCATATCCTTGTATGACCATGCAAAAACTTCCTTCTTTTCCTTAAGAAGGGCAACATAATCGGCTCGCTCTTCAGGGGAAAGACTTACTCCCAGCTTGAGAATCCGTGGATTCATTGGATCTGTGCCGATGTCTACATCAGTCGTTGCTTCAATCGACATATGGGATCCGTCTTCCAACTGGTGTGGAATTGGGATCAGATGGATATCGTTTGCTGAATTAAGATCGTCATTAGGAACCTCAAGTTCCTCTTCAGCATGGAAGACATCCTGAGTTTGTCCTGGAGTGAAATGAAACATCCCACCGCAAGGCCAATACTCTGATGGAGATGGTGGTGTGTCAATGCGATCCCAATCAATAGCTTCTATGTCTAGATGCAATAATCATGTTGGATTGGCTGGATCATGGATGGGGGCGGTCAAATCAATGGAGACCATGTTAATGAAATGATTGTAATCTCCATTACCGCAAATGTGACAACTCTGATATTCTGGATGTTCGTGGTGCTGTGGATCTGGCTCTGTAGGCACTGGCACAAAGGGATCAGCCCTATATGCGGTCCTGCAAACAGGGTCCGCCCTAGACACTGATGAGTTGATAGGGTCTCCAGGCAGAAGATGTCCGTTGTATTCCTGGGGTGGCAGATGCAGTAATTGCTATAACTGCGCCAGGTTGAAGTGCCTCCTAGGTCGCGGATCTATGTGTAAGTGTTCCAACCTGTCATCTATGTCCAAAGGATCTTGTAATCTATGCTCACTAGGATCGTTCAATGGGAACATCCTCAGGAAGCTTTCCCGATCGTCATTCATTTGATAGTCATGCGAATGATCGTCCTCCGACTCATCTTCGAAGACCCTTCCTGGTCTTGTCCATCTTCCCCTTGTGGGTGAGTCCATGAGGTTTCTCCTTGTTCAGCCGTAGGGAAAGGGTTGTTGAGGTCAACAAGGTTATTTGTTTGCAATGGGAAATAATCCCCTAATGTATAAGTTGTATTTGGATTAGCATATGGATCTGATGCCAACCCATCCTTGTTGCCTATCCCTAGGCCTTGCATGTTTTCGACCAAGATGTCGAGGGGCAAAGGGTGATTAAACCCTACTCCTGACTTATCATAGGGCATTTGGTATCTTGGTTGACACAAAACACGCATTCCTTGTTCATACCGACCTAACCCGTATCCATGCCAATTGCATTGGCTAAGATATCTTAATGCGAAGTCTGGGTTAGCCAGATAGTTGACATCTTCCACAAAGGGATCTTCATCTTCCTCTTCTTGTCGGGAAGGTTCAACGCCATGATCCAGGCCCCCAAAAATGAAGTTTGTCTGATTAGGTGGGTAGCCTAAAGGAACCACGGAGCCTATGGGGAGTCGAGGTCTTCCCATGTCTTGCATAGACTGAAGTGTGGGCGTTGCAACAACATTGCGCACTATATACTCCCCCATGCCTGTGTTAGACATCTCAACAGTAATCGTTGGCGATTGAGAGGGGTCAAATGGGAGTTCTCCTTGAGTCCACTCCATGTGGGGTGAACTAGGTGTCTCAGCTTCCATTCTATTAGGCGTCTTTTCTGTAGAGATGTTGGAAACGAGAGGTGGTTCTGCTTCTAGGGGCTTCTTTCCTTTGTCCGTTGGTGTGGCCACCGTAGGTGGCGTCGTTGTGGGAGGACAGGATGAAGAAGATGAACCCGCCTGGGAATGTAATTGAGTTGGCAATGAATATTCTTGCTTAGTCGAACCCCGTTTAGATGGATTTAACTGGAAATCCACGTGCGTTGAAGGAAGGGTTGACTGCGGCATGATTTGCACTGAGTTGCAATACTTAAAAGGTTCCAAATCTACGGGGACCACGTGCACTTGTCCTTCAAATGTATATTTCAAACATTGATGAGCAATTGAAGGGACACATTTCATATCTCGGATCCAAGGCCGCCCAAGTAAGATATTATAAGCCATCTCACCTTCTAAAATGTGGCACAACGTATGAATGGTCTTTTGTCCCACTTGTATGGGCAAGACAATTGTGCCAACTATCGAGCATATCGTATCATTAAATGCTCGAAGGGTATAAGTAGAAGGTGCAATGTGAGAGGCTGGTAGTTTCAAATGTTTCAGTGCAGCGGTTGTAATAAGGTTACTGGACGAACCAGTGTCTATCAACACCCGTTTGTATGGAGTCCCGTTGACCCGCGCAATAACGTGCAGGGGTGGATCTGTTACATCGCCAGTCACCATTTTTAGCTCATCTTCTCTGAAGGTAATGATTGGTTCAGTACACTGTTTGACATGCCCCACAAAATTGTTGAACGAATCCGCTTCATGGGGTTGCAATTCAATCGCCTTTAATATCTCCATAAGAGCTTCCCGATGGGGCGCTGATTGTTGAATAAGCTCATAAATGGAGAGCCTAGCCGATGTGGTCCTTAGACTTTGAGTAAGTCTAGATCGAATCGTGACCACTGGTCTAGGTGGGGGCAACTGTGTAGGATTTGGTTGGTGTTGTGACGTGGATGAGGCTTCCCTAGTGGCTGTCACGGGGACAACTCCTGGGTGTCTTTTGTTTCTTGTCACAATACTTATCATTCCAACATACCCTTCCATGGGGTAACTCTGTTGCACTTCATTGACATGTAGAGGTTTTGTTTGTGCATCATGTGTGGGTAAAGGATCTTTGAAAACACCCATATGTTGGTTGTTGGGTGCGATGGGATTATCCACTACCAATGTGTGATTGTCAATGAGATCTTGCACTAAACCTTTAAACGCCCAACAAAAATTAAGGTCATGCCCTTTCCTTCTATGGAATCTACAGAAAAGATCCTCTCTGTAGCCCTTAGGCTTTGGCGCATTAGGATCAATTGTTGGAATATCTGGCAGATTAATCAAGTTTGCCGCTGACAAACGGTCAAACAAGGAATCTCTAGACTCAGTGTATGGTGTAAACTGTCGCTTTGGGCGACGCTGCTGATTTTGATCTTGCTTCTTGTTATCTTTCTCATAATTATTGTGAGGCACCGCCTGATAGTTAGCTTTTGAAGGCTGTGTTTCTTGGGCAGGCGTAGGGGCATTAATAGCAACTTGATTGACCGCGGTGGGTTTCTGTTGCGTATTCCCTATTTTGGTATTCTTGTTCCACTCTTTTTTCTTAGGCTTGGCAATTTCGCCATCCTGTATCTTGATTTCTTCGATACGTCTAGCTTGCGCCAGAGCTTCTTCCAAAGTGGTGTATTGCTGCAGCTGCAATAGCACAGAGATCGATCGCAAACAGCTCTTTGCGAACATTTGAGTTAAATCGGACATAGGAGGGAGGTAAGACAACTTTGAAAGCACTGTCCTCCATCGATTCCCATATGCGACCATAGACTCCTCCTCATACTGTTTGAGGCTAGCTAGATCACTGAGTGACGTCTTTTTCTTTGTATTGAAAGCAAAACGTTCTAGGAACGTGTCAACTAGTTGATCTAAGTTGTAGATGTTGTGCTTCGGGAGATGGGTAAACCAATCCGAGGCAGATCCTGCGAATGTGGTTATGAATGTTCTCAATAATAATGCATCATTGTCTTGTATACCAAAGCACTGACTCAAAAATCGAGTCACATGTTCTTGAGCATCTTCATCCCCTTTAAAGAGTGCCAACTGGGGCAGCTTGAAATGTTCGGGGTATGGAGGTGCTGGCACGGATGGATGTATCGGATGACTACGAAGTTGGCGTAAGGTAGGCTTTTGAGGCCCACCAGTCTTAAGTTCCATATTCTCTAAGCGTTCTAATAACACTTTGTAGGCATCGGAGGATATAATTTCCTCCTCCTTATTTTGTTCCTGTTGTGGGTTGCGGGGAACTTGAGGCCTTTGAATGACTAAATGGTTAGCATCCCTTCTGCCTAGATAAGGCGTTTCAGCCCGCTCTTCTTCTTGGTAATAATCCTCATAATCTTCTTGAGGAGTGTTTGGCCTAGGCCTATAAACATGGATGGGTGCCCGCGGAGGATGCCCGTCATGGTCACGAGGAATGGCCTCCCGCTCAGTTCTAGGAGGTCTAAGAGGCAATGTTTGCTGACGTCACGGAGACCTGTCTCGCGCTAAGGGATTATGCCTCACATACATCTCAGATTGCTATGCGTGAGGGACTGGGGCTTTCTCAGTCACATAGTTATAAAACCTTTCAGCAGTCTGACGCTGAATGCGCTCTTGATCAAGGCGACACAAATGTTCTAATTCCTGTTGTTCTTGTTGAAGCCGCATGATTTGTGCTTGGCGGGCGGCTAGTTGTGTAAATGCCAAGTTACTTTGTTCTATTGTCTCTTGTTTGATAGGCCTAGATGCTTCTCCTACATATCTGTTTTGATCATAATACTCTGAGACTCTTTTTGTTTTTTGTATGATTTGGTTTGGGGTGCTGCTCGTTTAACGGGAAACTTAGAGCAATGAGGATCCTCCTCTATCGCTGTGTCATTGAAAACACGAGATTCCAAAAACAAAAAGGAAAAACTAAACAAAATTGCATTAAAAGGAAAGAACACAAATGAATGAACACAAGATATAAAAACAATATAAACTATAGCCATTTTTATTGATATTCTTTTCAATTCGTGTTACAATACGTCTCCTTCCTTTTTAGGGGATAGGAGCGTTAGATATTGATCTCTACAATTTGCTTCAGAATTCCTCTTCCGCGTGCCCACATATAAAATGGGCGAACCAAAACGTTGTCGCCGCTTGCGTTGACAAAGGTCGATTCCTCGCTGCTCCTTCAATAGACCTGAAATCTGCGTTCAAAGAAACAAACAAAGAATCAGTAGCACCTGTGTATGAAAAATAAAAGATAAATCTTAACTATAGCTGAAATGAATCTAAATGCACTAAAAACTTGATAAATGCATAAACATGAAACTAGCTAAAATACTATAAATGAAGTAAAGTGAGGAGGTGCCCAAAGGCAAACCACCCATGGATAAAACCTTGCTTCGACACCAATCCTCTTGAGATGGGTCCGAAACCTGATGTGATGTGTTGTCGTAAAATTGATAGAATATTGTGGTCAAAAGATTGGGGTTTGGGCGCAAATCGCAAGTAAGTGAATTAACAGCACTTCGTTTCTCAGAATGCTCCTCGCTCGGTATCTCCTTTGGGTGAGGAAACTCACCATTTTATAGACCCAAGGGGTCTCTTTGAATTAACATGCAAAAGTGTTTCTTTGCATGAATGCTTTTGTTTGTGAAGAGAAGACTTCTTCTTGATCAAGGGCTTCTTAACTGCCTCCGTGCATGTCTTTGTGTGTTTTAGAAAAGCTCACTTGCACTCCCATGCAATGAAGGGATAACTAAGTGGCAAATCTGAGTTGTCTTAAAAAGATTACTCTCATTCCCATGCGATGAAGGGAAATTCAATTGGCAGATATGAGTTGTCAAAAGAACTCACTCGCACTCCTATGTCATGCAGGAAGAGCTAAGTGGCAGTTCTGAGTTGTTTATATGCCAAGATTTGACTTTTTTCCGGTCAAACCTGACAATCGTCCCACCCCAAAGCGAGCGCTTATAATCGTCCCTGGGTGAGACGAGTATCAGTCAACACTCGTTCCTGGGTAGGACGAGTAAAATTTGCACTCGTCCCTAGGTGGGACGAATAAGCAATAAAGTGTCTAAAAGGTGCCAAATTGGTTTTTGACTTGCAAAATTGCTGTGTGAGTGGTTAGAACCACTGTTTAACCTCTGAGGGCTGCCCTAGGGGCTGTGTGTGTTGGTGCGATCAGTGCTTGTAATCACATAATCGGATTGGTGCTATTTTGGTGTCTACACCTCCCATCAGGCTTCTTAATGGGAACCATGTTTGAAACCCACGACAAATAATCTACTGAGATGATAAGTTCTGCATCCAACAACTTTTATAATTCATCTTTCACCATCAAGGTGATTTTTGGGTGCATTTTATGCAACTTTTGCTTGAATGGCTTGATCTTTGGGTCCAGTGTAAGATTATGAGTGACTAGATTTGGGTCTAGTTCTAGCATGTATTTATATGACCAAGCAAAAGCTTTTATCCTTTATTTTAGCACTCTTGTGAAATCATCTCTCTCAACTAGAAATAGACCTTCCCCTAGTTTGATAATGCGAGGATTTTTGGGATCTGTATTGATATCCTTGTCAATTGTTGGCTCAATTAACATATGAGACCCATATTCCAAATGATGTGGAGTGGAAATCAAATGAATGTCATCAGTGACATTTGTTTCATCCATAGGAAAATTAGGATCAACCTTGTATTGATAAACATCTTGAGTAGTACTTGGATAAAATTGAAATGGCTATAACATTTCCTCACAAGGCCAGTAATTTGAGGATTATGGGGGTGAATCTCCTAGATCAAAGTTAATTGCCTCAATGTCAACACACAAATACTTTAATGGATTATTCGGATCTATCAGTGGTGTATTTAAATCTATGGAAATAATGTTTATGGATACACGATCTCCTACTCTAGGACGAGTGGGTCTAGAGACCTGATGTTACATTGTAACTCACTGGTGTGGCTCTGGTGGAAATGGAAGGAATGGTAGTGGCCTATGTGAAAGATGGTGAGCTTGCTCTTCACACAGAAGCAACTGGCATCAAATGGGTCCTTGGACATGGAATAACATACAAAGATAATATTCATCATCACCGTCCAAATGGAACATGTGATCATGTTCATAATCTGATCTAGGGTAGTTAATGGGTGCAAAACCATAGTCATCATCATCATCACTCATCCATTCATGAGGAAGACCTTGGTCTTGTTCCTCACTATCATATTGTAAGGTGTGTGAGCTCTCCCCCACTTCACGAGGTTGGGCAATGTCACTAGATAGATCTTGATCTATCATTTCTATGGAAAAATGATCTCCCAAGGAATGGATGTGATTTGGACTAGCATATGGGTCGTGAATGAGCTTATCCTGATAACCTAGGCATAGGTTTTTGAGACCCTCGGTCAAGACATCCAATGGTATCGGTTTATTTTGTCCCAACATGGATTTATCATATGAAAGTTGATATTGGGGTTGACAAGGAACACGAGTACCCTAATCATATAGTCCAAGATCAAACCCATGCTAATTATAGTTGTTTAAGTACCACAATGCATAGTATAGATTCGATAAATAATTTACACCCTCAAAAAATGGTTCATCATCATCTTCTTTCTGAGGAATGAGCATAGCTCCATACTCTAAATCTCCATATATGAAATTTGTTTGATTAAGAGGTATACCAAGAGGTACAATTCTACCTATGGGAAGATGAGATCTTCCCATGTCTTGCACTATCTCCAGTGATGGAACTGTCATGAAATTTCTAAGTATTCCCCTATCCCTGTACTAGACATCTGGACTGTGACCTGGGATGGCAAAGAATGATGAGATGGAATGGAGGTTTGAGGTTATTCAATGTTCACCTTTGGAGGTAATTCTTCATTAATGACACAAGGAACCTCTTCCATGGATATGATGGAAGCTAATGGTGGGCTCTCATAAATAGGCCTCTTTGATGTGTTCCTTGATGGAGGGTTTGACGATGTCGAAGCCTTATCTAAAGGTGGTGATGATGAGGATGGAGAAGATGATGATGAATGTGGTGGAATGGGTAGACTCTAACCATTCATCAGTTTAACAGGCACTACCTGTACCTCGTAAGTTGGTAAAGGGTCTTTGTAAATACCCATTTATTGATTGGTAGGGGCTAATGGAGCATCCACTTGAAGCTCATTCCTCTCAATAATGTCTTGTACTATGTTTTTAAAAGCATAGCACGATTGTAAATCATGGACACCTTGCCAATGAAATTTGTAATACTAATCCTCTCAACATCCCATAGGCTTGGTTTTACCTATTTTTGGATCATTGGTTTTAATATCTGGTAAATTAACCATATTTGCAGCCCAAAATCAATTGAAAAGAGAATCCATGGATTCAGTGATGAGAGTAAATTGTCATTGAGGGCAACGTTTTTGTTTTTGTCCTTGGTTTGTTGTACCATTATTGTTATAACTTGTAGGAGGAAGTTGGGTCTGATAGTTTACCTTTTGGGAAGGCGTAACTTGAGGAGGCTCAGGGACATTTATGGCCACTTGATTGACCATAGATGGCTTTGCAGGTGTTGAGCTATTCTTAGGATTCTTTATCCACTCCTTATGAGGTTTTGTTATTTATCCCTTTTGGATTTTGATTTCTTCTATGTTTCTATCCTATGCTAGAGCTTCTTCCAAGGTAGGGTATTGTTGTAATTGCAATATCAAAGAGATAGGTCTCAAGGAACTCTTTGAAAATAACTTATTTAATTCAGTTATTAGAAATAGATAGGGTAGCTTAGCCAAAAGTTTTGACCACCAGTTTCCATAGTCAGTGATCGACTCATCCTCGATTTGTTTAATCCCTGTGAGGTTTGTTAATGTTGCCTTTATTTTGGTATTAAAGGTGAAATGTTCCAAAAATGCATCAGCAAATTGTTCAAAAGTGTAGATGCTATGTTTTTGAAGTTGGTTGAACCATTCAATGGCAGGACCAACGAGGGTACTCAAGAAAGTTCTTAGGAGCAATGCATCATTGTCCTGTATGTTGAAGCATAAATTTAGAAATATAGTGATGTGCTCTTGAGCATATTCTTCGCCATTGAATTTTAAAATGATCAGGATAGGACGAGGAAGGAATGGATGGATGTAACGGTTGGTTCTTTAGCTGATGCAAGGTAGTATTTTGAATCCCATTGCCAGCTATCTTACCTTCTACAGTTTCTAAGCATGCAAGCAAATCTTGATACACATATGAAGATTTGATATCTTCTTCATTATTTTGAACTTGTAAAGGTAGATGAGGAATATTAAGCCTAGGTTGGGGTGGTTTATTGACATAAACCACTCCTCCATAAGGTGCTTCTAAATAATCCTCATTCTGTTCCAAATCATCATAAGCCCCATAAAGTGTTTCAAGTATGGGCCTACAAGGAGGAACAAATTCCTGTTGAATGCGATCTATGTTTGGCATATCATATGTATTATGTTCAGGCCTACAAGGTCTAGGAGGCAACATAGGATTAGGTCTAGGAGACCTATCTTGTTGGAAATTTGGTTGCCTTGGGTGAGTCTCTTGTCTACGCGTACTTGGATTTATAGCTCCATGATGCAATTTTTCTTGAATTTGTCATTCAAGATTTTCTTTCTCTATTTGTTGTCATTGCTCTAAGAGATCTAAGTGATATTTATCCAACCTAAGTTGATTAAACTCGGTCTGGTAGTTAGCATATATCTAGAAAAATTATTAATTTGATCAGCTGTATGAGGCCTAAGTACCTTAGCACTATTGCCTTGTTTTCTATCATGTTCAGGAGGATTTGTGATATCAATTACATGCTTCCATCAATCGAGGGCAGTCACATTGACTTTAGGTTCTCTCCTAAACAAGTCTTTATAATATACTACTAGCATAGAGGTACAACGTACTTGCGTTGAAACATTTTCATGAGGATACTCTAGATGTTCCTTAGGTATTCCCTCGTAAACAAGGAAAGGTAAGGCAGAATAAGGTCATCTAAGTTGACAAGTATCATACTCATCATGATTGTGATACCTTGGAGTAGGATGACATGAGATTTTGAGATGATCATTCAACCCTACTCGATATGTGGGCTCTTTCTCATATGTATGAATATGAGTAGAGGATCGAGCAGACATGCGAACATGTGGTATTGCTCTATGTGGAGGCACCTCATTACATAGTGACTCTTCTCGAAAGAAGGTATTTGTAGCATGTGAATTAGGGAGATATTTTCCTAAACTAGGACTATGACCTATAGGGGTACCCTACGAAGGAGTCCCTTGTAGGCTAAGCCTTCTAGTTGACACTATAGGACTAACCATCCACTCATCTATCGATCTACGACTAGGGAGAGCAGCTGATTACCAAGGAGGAATGATCCTATCTCTAGGCTCGACACAAGGATGTCCTATAGCCTCTTCTCTATTTCCCATAGCTTCTACCCCTGAATGGTCTTGGCTATAAGTAGGTACCATAACTATGTACTCTAACTACTATGTGTTTATATTCTTTACAATTTTTATGAATTTGAAACAAATAAACAATAGAGACACACAAGCATAGAAGTGATTATCTCATTTTAAATTTTTTAGATGTGAATCCTAAACTCTTTGTTGTGTTTCAATGATGTGTTACTTTATAAAAAAAATTATTTTCTCATGTTTGATATTTCATTGGATGATATTCTAAAATTTTAAAGGATTTCAACTTTATACTCGTAAAAGTCAAATGGGGATGAAATCCATATCCAACGAGGTAGCATAGGTAGTACCGACCCTCACTTAGCACCATGTGCATAGGGATACACTCCTCTGAAGAGGAATACCAGCTATTTTGCATAGTTAGGATAGATATTGGATCAGCCTTTGCCACAGACGGGTCCCAATAGTACTCTTTCTCATGATCCAATCAAGTGGTAATTACATCTACTGTTGGTCTCGATCAATGGGTTGGATGTGAGACCCCAACACCATTGATGTTAAAATAGAACTTGGTGTGTGGGTTTCCTTTTAAAATTTTAAAGAAAACAAAGTAGCACTCAATGATTATTTACTAAATGCATGAAGGTGCATTTTTCTTTCAGACACATTAGTAGCATAAAAGGAAATCCAAAAATGCAAAAACCTATATGACCTTAACCTTTGTGGGCAAGGTTTCAATAGGAAAAACCAAAAAAATATAGTGACTTCTACTGTATTTTCTTCTATTTTTCTAAGATAATTAATGCATGATTTAGGAAAGAGAAATTCTAACCTTTCTATGCAAATAAGAAGCGATAAAAACATGAAATTGAGCAATTTTAAGCAGTAAAAAGTTAAATTTATGATGCAGACAGGTGTAAAATGGAACCTAAAAGTTGTTTCTACAAATTTTTGTAGAAAACCTCTATTTTTGTGGCCATTCTAGGTAGGGATGATCACATATTGGGGGTCATAGCACCCAGTGCCATGTAGCTGGCCATATCACCCAGTGCCATGGAGCAGAGAAGGGGTCGTTTCTAATCAGAATGATCAGTACCTGCGACAAAGAAAACTAGAAATATAGGTCTAAATTAACATATTTCAATGCGATATTGAAATAAAACCTAAATACCATGATTGCCATTGAAGAAGTAAAATTCACGATATCGCCTTAATGGCATTTAATAGCAATGTATATTGATTAGGAAGCATTAAAAGGGAAATATGACATAAACATGTAATCTACTGAAATGAGACAACATAGACAAATAAATATAATAAAATTATCTATCTATTCATTCATTTATAGCTTTAAAACTAGATTACAATATGTCCCCTTGAGGGCTTCACAAATTTGATACATTTCATTACAAATCCTCAAGGGATCTAGTCCCTTGGAAGGAGGCCTTTAAGGCGATAAATAGTGGTTTTGTGAATTCCTACTTCCCACACTCGAGAGATATTGTTCGACGGATAAGCTTGTACCTACTTAGCTCCTCCTCTTGCCTAGCATTCCTATTCCTTAAGACAAGGTATTGAAACAGAGTTAACAGCATCTGCGTTATAGAATAAATCCATTAAACCATGAAAAATGAGCATATTCTACAACCATAAAAAGTGATATACATGCATGAAAACTGATCTACATTAAGCATAAACATATTTTAAGCTATTATAAATGCAAACCTAGGAATTTGGAAGAAATATCAAAGATGAAATAATGCAAAAATATTGATTGTTCCTGGGTGAGCCAGATAAACATGCAACAATGGGGATCACAAATCTTGCATCAAAACTCCTCAAATTTACCTCAAATTTGGACCAAAGGTACCTATAGAAATTCCTAAGAGGTATATGGAGGAATTTATATGAAATTCACATCTATTTTGTGGCTATCCCTAGGTGTGCCATGCACAGACTGTTGACTGTCCCTAGGTGGGATGGTTACAAAATTGGCTTATTTTTGTCACCTATGGCTATGGAAATTGATCCAAAACTTGGGTAGGGGTGTTGTCGATAGATGGGGGCAAAGAATACTTCATTTTTTCTAGTTTGTATTTGATGTTTCAAGCCTATTTCCCCTTAAATCACCTTCTATGAGAAGAGGATTTCAAGGCCAAGGAAAAGCGGGTTTTGGTTTACAGAAGGTGGGGTTCAATTTGTGTAGCACTTCGTGGCATTATTATCCAAATTGTACTCCTTGAAATTAGGATTTTGAGGCTCTTTTTATAGCCTAAAAGGGCATCTAGGGAAAAATTGCATCTTTGCCATGCGAGGCAGGTGATGCTACATGTCCTAATTGCATCATGGGGTGATTGGGAGAAGGTTACCCCTTTGGGTGCTCCCAATATACTGCCTCACTATCCATTAGCAGGTCTGTAATCAATTTGGGGTGATTGGATGTGCTAATGATAGTATTTGATTTCTACTTAGCACATCCTTTGAATTTTTCAAGGGTCTAGTTAGGGGTCGTCCCACCTAGGGACGGTTGTGGATGGCTCTACCTGGGTGGGATGATCACCAACTATGACCATCCCTAGGTGGGATGATCACCAAATATGACCATCCTTTGGTGGGACAGTCACCAGTAGGAGCCCCAAAACTGCCCCAGACTGCTAGGAACCCTCCAAACTAATTTTTGGAGCCTTTTGGAAGGCTTTTTCCAGCCTAGAGGGGTGCCCAATAGGCCCATATGTTGTCGATAAGAGGGCATATGTGATGCATGAATAGTATTATACGATTTACGCAATTTAGGTGTCTACACATGGAATTCTCACAATTTATGAGATGAGAATAGAAAAAGATTACAAAACCAAGAAAGAGATAAATTTTGAAGCTTTAAAGAAGAAAATAGATAAGAAACCAAAATCAAGTGATGAGTCAAACAGTAATGAAGAAGCTAACTATGTGAGAAGAAATAATAAGAGCTCAAGAAAACACAAAGATATATAGACTATGAATTTCTTTAATTATGGTAACTTTGGTCACTATGCATCTAATTTTCCATAAGCCGGAAGTAGTAGTAGTGAAGAGAAACAAGATTATAAGAAGAATGAAGAAAGAAAATTTTGGCATGAAAAGAAAAAAGATATGGTCAATGCAAGCATGTAAAGAAGTTCTTTCAAAGGCACAAGAAGAGCTTCTATGTTAAAAATGCAAGTAGTGCTTCAAGTGATAGTGATGAAATACTCTTAGATAGTTAAGAATAAGAGATTCTATTCTTGGCAATAGAAGAGGAATAAAACACTCCTATTGAAGACCAAGTAGAAGATGCTCCTATAAATAAGACCTAGAGAAAGAATAAAAAAAGGAAAAAGAAGGCATAATTTATCTAGAAGAAGAACTTATTGTTGCTCTTAGAGAGTTGAAAAAAGTTAGAAATCATAATTCAATACTAAAGGCTCAAGTTCAAGAACATGAGGAAATAAAATAAAAGCTTCTACAAGACCTCACAAACTCAAAAGCTAAGGAAAGAAGATTTAAATAGGTCATGGTTGAAAAGTTAGAAGCAAAAGTTTTAAAGTGTGAAATATTAGAACATGAAGTGGTTTCTCCAAGGATGGAAGTGAAATATTCTAAGAATAAGTTGAACAGGTTTGGGAAAAGTTTAAAATTTTTGGATAAAATTATCAATGCACAAAGATCTTCATTTATCAAAATAGGACTTGGTTTTGAAGAAGGAAAAGGGAAACAAGAAGAAGGGTCAAGCTCAAGATCAATAGAAAAGTAAGTTTTAGAGGAAGAGAGTGAAGAAGAAACTAAGACTTATGTGGATAAGTTGAAGAAGGAAAGTTTCACTAAGAAAGAGAACAATGCACAAACAAGAAACAAGGATCATCACAGAGAAGGCAAATAAAGGACTAAGAGACCAGAGGTTTCAAAACAATATTTCTTCAAAGGGCATTGTTTTTCATGTAATCGTTTTGGTCACAAAGCTATGCATTGTAGGATTCATGGAAAGAAGGAGTATGACCTCACTAAAAGGAATGTCAACTCATTCAAATATGGATATTTATTTCAAGGGTATTTCTACTCATCTAATAACTTTGGTCATAAAGCAATCCATTGTAGGGTTCATGATAGAAAGGATTATGGCTTCACCAAGAGGAACTTCAAATAATTTACACCTTCCAAGAACTACAACATTAAGTGTTACAAGAGCAATACTCTTGGGTATAATATCAAGTGGTATAGAATAGAGTTTCTAGAATTTCTAGATTCAAGCAATAATAGGGACACTCAAAAGGATCAAAAGGGTGTGATTACAAAGGTATCGAAAAAGAAGGTTGACAAAGAAAAAAAACATTGTATGTTGGGAGTAGAGATACTCTCACCCAAAAATTAATCACCTCAAGGAAAGGAGATGGGAGGGGGATGAGCTAAGAGTCTTATCTTTAGACCCAACCCATTGATGTCAAAGGGGGGAGATTTGAGTAAGGGGAGAGCATTCAGTCAGGGGGAGCAGTTTCTTAGGGGGAGCAAATTTGGAATCTAGTGGTTGGAAAAGGAATTTTTAGAAAGGGTTGCCATCAATGACAAAGGGAGATATTGTTGAAAATTTTGAGTATATTGTGTTGTCATTTATGTCTAAGGATTGATATCAGAGGTTGATAACATTGGTTGTCATTTATGTCAAAGGAAATATAGATGAGAATACAATTTAAAGGGTACACGAGGCAATGTGGGAGCAAGAAGTTGTGTGATAAAACAAAGGCAAGGCACTCTCCATAGTGGAACTTGCAAAGAAAAAGAAAAATATTATTTGATCTTCCATGGTGGTAGTCACAAAAAACAAAAGACAAATACTTCATGTTGATAAAAGGCCCAAAGGTGAAAGTGAAAATTATAATATTTTAATCTATTTAGATTTAAAACATTATAATAATCAAAATTCTGAAAGGTGGGCACCAAAGCATAAAGTTTTAATTTAATTAAATGGTGGGTGCCAAAGCATAAGGTAAAAACATAATAATTCTCCAAGCACCGACATCATGTTTCAAAGAACCAAAGCACAAGGTAAAAACATAATAATTCTCCAAGAACCGATGTCATGTTTCAAAGAGCCAAAACATATATATAGGTGATTAATTTTTGCAAAGGCTAAGGTTCTCATGAAAAATAAATTCAAATTATCCACTAGCTCTTTCGATCGTAGGGGGTAGAGAAGGGGTAGAGGACGATGCACACTTCAAGGTAGAGTTTGTAAATAAAAATAGGGTACAACGAATTAAAGACTCATTTGGGTAGCTAGCCTAGATAGCAAGACCCCCTGCGCAAAGGTGTGGTAGAGAGAAGGTCTCAAGTTCGAGACACAACAAATGTAGTGTGATAAAGTTTTTTTTTGTGAAGGTTTCATGTTGGAGATCATGCATAATACATAGTGCGTGTGCATTGATTTTTGTGTGGGTGGCTAGCATGGTGGGATGGCTAGCACTAGGGAAAAGGCCAACAAGTGGTGCAATTTCTAATTGTGATGATGATAGCAAAGTGGGCACAATTTTTATGAAATTAATATTTGCCAAGGTCTAAGGTATGCGCTTGCTTAGGGAGTCATAAGGCCATCATTTTGTTTTAATTTTTGAAATAAAATTAGGGACATCGTGGAGTTTTTTTTTTTAATTCAGATTGTTAGAGCTATGTGTGTTGCATAAAATAAAGTGATGTTATAATGTTCATGTTGGAAGTTTGAAGTGCTCTGAAATAATTTATTTCAAGTAGGAGGTATAAGGTGTGTATGGAAATTTCATGTGTGTAATTTGTACCTTGTTGTGTTGAATATTATTTTGCAAGAATAGGAGTAATAAGGTGTGATAGTGGCTTGATATTTTATTTTTATTCTTGCATGGTGAAAGGATAATATGAGAGGTTTTGTTGAGTGTTAATACCTCATATTTGATAACAAAATAAGGGTCATAGAGCATCATTTTCAGATTTCATTGTGCATATCTTTTTGAGAAGAAATTTCATGTGGATGTTTTAAGAAAGTACTTTGCTATATAATCCTTGAAGTGGCACAAGAAAAATTGGTTGCTTGTGAGACATGTTCTTGAGGACACTTCTTCATCAAAGTAAACTAAGAGGTATGAGAACATTACTCTTTATTTGAGGTGTTTAGTTGGGCATATCTTTTGATATTATAAGGAGGAGATATAAGGATTAAGTTCACGTACATTGTTGGAAATATTTGAGATAAGATTTGTTCTTCATTGATTGAACTCCATTTTTGAATGATATTGGATACACTTGAGCTAGGTTTTGTGAAACAAGTTGTGCTACATGGTTTGTGCTTCATTGTTGAAAGAAAGTGGAAGTACTTGTGCTAGGATTGAGACCAAGTTTATACATCATTGTGAAATATTTTGAGTAGTGGTTTGAAAGACATTGAAAGTAACGATGAAGTGTTTGAGATCAATATTGTGAAGGAAATTTGTGCATTATTTTATTTGATCCTTGAGAGAAAATTTACAAGAAAGATAGACCAATTTTGTGAAGCAAATTTATACACTAGTTTGATTTGATTTGAAATGAATTTTGCAAGAGGTAGATATTGGATTAGATGAAAGCAAGATTTGTGAATGTGAAGAACATATTGGGTATTTGATATTATATATCATACTCTATATGTTCCAAAGGTTAAACAAAATCTAAGTAGAATATAATTGAATTTCCTAGTTGAAGAAAGCAATTATGAAAGAGATATAAGCATTGTCTGTATGCAAGATTTGGAAATATTTGAGCAGGTTCAGTAAGAAGCATTAAGGAATATTTGAGAAAGTTTTGTGAGAAGACTTGATGCATCATTGAGGTAGACTTGAGCAGGTTTTTTGAGGAGACTTGAAGTAGAATTGAGGTATATTTGAGCAAGTCTTGTGAGAAGACTTGAAGCAACATTGAGGCAGATTTGAGCAAGTCTTGTGAAGAGACTTGAAGCAACATTGAGGTATACTTGAGAAATTCTTGTGAGAAGACTTGGGACATAGTTGAACATATTTAAGGGAATAATAGAAGCATATTTTTGCATGTAATGTGTGTAGATTTAGACAATTTTATGAGCAGAGTTAGAACAAATTTGTGTTAACCTTGTAATAAGGTTTGGCACAGAATTGAGGCAGAGATTTGTGAGCAAAGTTAGAGTAGATTTGTGCTAACCTTGTAATGAGGTTTGGTGTAGATTTGAGACAAATATTTGTGAGCAAAGTTGGAGCATATTTGTGCTAGCCTTGTAATGAGGTTTGTGTTGAGTTTTAATTTTACCCAATTGTGAAATTACACTCTTCCTTAGGGTTTGTATCTCAAAACCCTCTTTTGCAAATAATTTAAACCAAAAACTTCTTCAAGGTCTCTGCTATATTAGCATTTGCATATGTGTATTGGTAATTTCATTAAAATATATCAATTCAATGCTAGGAACACCTTAGTGATTCCAAGTAACTGTAAACAAGGGGCATGTGTTGGTTTATTTTACCTTGCTACTTAATGATTGTTCATGAAACCAAAATAAAAGTAAATGTGAATTGATCCTCATATGACCATGATGTAGTGCCTTAATTCCTTTTATTTTGAGGATTTTAAGGTAGATTTTATCTTCCCTTATTAAGTGGATTTTAATAAAGGTTTATCTTGCATTAAATCCTAGTTTAAACATAAAATTAAAGATTAAAATCTATCTATAAATGTGAATCTAAAATTATAAATAGGCTCCTTAAATTTAGCTTCTTATCATGAAGATAAATATAGCCTTTGATATGAATAATAAATTATTCCTCTTTGATAGGCCAAAATAATTAAATACATCCTACAACTCTAGGAGGACGTTGTTGGTCAGAAAGTTAATTTCAGTAAAAGCAAGTTATATTTATTGAACACCCCCATTCATAGGCAAGGAAGGATTACAAAAAAATTAGGGCATGATATAGCAAACCTCCCCACTTCGTATCTTGGTCTCCCTATTTTCATTGTATCTTCGAGAGAGTCAATGTGGGATAGGGTTATTGAAAGAATTCAAAAAAAACTTGCTAGATGGAAAGGTCATCTTCTATCTCACGTAGGAAAGTTGACCCTCACTAAGGCCCCTCTTCAGAGCATTCCACTCTATTTCCTCTGCATTTTCAAAGCCCTTGTGAAGATTTTCTAGAAATTTGAGAAACTCCAAAAAGAATTTTATGGACTGGATCAGAGGAGAAAAAAAGGATACACCTTTTAGGATGGACCAAAGTGTGTAGATCCAAGGAAAATTGGGGCTTAGGTCTGAGGAGAATTGTTCATATAAATTTAAATTTACTTTCTAAGCAGGTGTGGTGTCTCATTTTTGGTGAATAAAATGAATGGACAATTATCATCAAATGAAATTATCTTCAAAATATGGAATTTCTAAGTGACTCAGTTCCAATCAGATGTTTTGCTTTTTGGAAAGCAATTCTTAATTGTAAGAAAATCATCAAAAAAGGTTTGAGATGGGTTTTAGGAAATGGTGAGAGGATAAATTTCTAGAATGACAGGTGGGCTAGGGACAAACCACTGATGTAATATCCTAACTTAGCCCGAATCATAGATTTCATAGAAGAACTCATTGGTAGAAAAATCTTCGATTATATGGTTGAGGACAAAGGTAGAATGAAGAGGAAACAAATAAGAATTCAGGGATTTCAAGCGAAATCAAATGATCTTTGTAATTTTCTCAAGAAATAGTTTATCCCCATGAGACCCAAAGAAGATCAAGTGACCTAGGCTCCTACATAAAATGGACAGTTCACTGTTAAATTAGCTTACAAGCTTCTGCTTGATGACGGGGATTTTGTCCTCCAAAAGGACTTAGTCTGGATAAAAAATTTAATTCCAAAAATTGTAGTCTTTTCATGGTTGGTTATCCAAGGAAGAATTCTAACCATTGACAATATGATGCGTAAAGTTATTTGCATCACTAATAATTTTATCTATGCAGGGCTAATTGGGAGACCATTTATCATATTTCCATTTAGTGCCCTTTTTCCTTTACTATCCTAAGCGGGGTTTTTCAAGCCTTCAATATTTCATGGGTTAAACCAGCCATCGTACTTGATTTGTTCATCCAGTGGCCTTGCCCCTTTTCAAGTCAAAGACTTAGATACATGTGGAAAATTTGTCTCAATCACTATCTTTGGCAGGTGTGGTTAGAAAGGAACCATAGAGTCTTTAATGAGTCTATCCATGATCATCAAACTATCATTGCCAGGATCCTATCCTTTGCTAATGAGAATGTGAACCTTATCCCTTTTGATAGTTGTAAACCTCATCTGCAGGAGACCACGATTGCTCAATATTTAAGCTTAACCTTGTTAGATGAGTCTGTGCCTAGGGTAGTCAACGTCAGAGCCAATGTTAAGTGGTCTCCACCTCCTACAGGTTGGTTTAAGCTTAATTTTGATGGAGAACCTAAGGAAAATCCTGGAAAAGTAGGCATTGGTGGCATTGTGCGAGATCATAATGGGAATATGATGCTTGCATTTTTTGAATATTTGGGAATAAGGATGAACAACAAAGTTGAAGCTAGAGCTATGTGGAGAGGCCTTAAAATGACTCAAGACTTATAAGGCAATTTTATCGTAGAAGGAGAATCTATGCATGTTATAAATCTCCTCAATAATTGGAAAACACCTCCTTGGAGGATTAAAACAATTGTTGAAGAGGCTAGGATCCTTTTCCAGGGAAGACAAGACATAAAATCCCAACATGTCTTTCGAGAAGCTAACAAAATTGCTGATAAGCTGGCCAATTTGGGTGTCGATGGTGATGAACTTTTCCAATGGGAACACGGTGTCCCAAGTGAAGTATAGGATATTATTCAACAAGAATGCTAATAATGATAGTCGAATTTACCAACAGGGAAGGCATTGTAAGTTCGAAGGCTAGGAGTATTCCTGTCTCCTTTTTGAATTGGACTCACAATAAAAATTATCTAAGCTATCAATCTTCGTGGATGCTGCTTGGAAATACCACAAAGACTAATGGGGACAATCACATGTCAAATAACATGGCTCCTAGTTGTCTTAGTAATTTGAGGTTGGTTGATAATCACATGGAAGGAAAGAAATGAAAATATAAGACTTCAAACCAAAGCCATGTGGACCACCAAATAGCCACCACCATAAATCTAGCTAGCAGGTTCACTTCTCCAAGGCTGATTGGCCAAGATAGTATGTGGTACCAAAGCATGTCATATATGGAAGAAAGCAATTACCAAAGAATTATTAAGAGTAACTGTCAATACAAAGCTTGTGGGAGTTTTTTTTTAGTACTCTGCTATGTGTGTCTGCAAATTTTTGTTTCTCTATTGTCTCAAGGAAGGGATCCGTGTCTGTTTATTTTTTGTAATTATGATGCTTGTGTGTTTTCTCGGGGTATACCCAAAATGTTGTATGGGAAGTTTCTTTTTGATAACAGACTATGTGCCTTACCGGATGTAATGGCTTTGACGACATGTAGATTTTACATATATAGGATCCTTAGTAAGGATATGTTCATCAACAGCCTTGGGCTGATTTTTGTAAAAGGTTTTAGGTCAACTTCTAAAACCCGGTATTAATGCTATAGTATCTTATCTACCAAAAAAAAAATTATTCCTCTTTGGTGAAATTAATTTTCACAAAGAGAATAATTTATAGCCTTAAAATAAGGGCTTTAAAATGTCATTTAATTATCCCTCTTTTATGAAATAATTTTCATAAATAAAAATAATTTAATGCTTTAAAATAACAACCTTTTAATATAACATATAAAATTACTCCCTTCAATGAAATCAGAATTTTCATGAAGAAAGGTGCATTAATTGCTTCGAAAATGAAGGCTCATGAAATGCCATGAAAATTTCCCCTCCTTTTATGAAATTGAATTTTCATAAAGGAAAGGTCATCTTATGCCTATAAATGAAAATGCAGAATTTAAAAATCTAATTTGCCTCCAAAACTTGAAAAAATGAATTTCTGAAATTATAAAAAACCCTTAAAAACAACAGTTTTCAAAAATTAATATAAAATCGAAATGACCTCGGAATGAATCTGAATCTGTTGTGTATGGAATATTGATGTTCATTATAGGCAGCCATGAATTTATTTTTATCTTTTTATTTTTTTACGATTTTTATTTTAATGCCTGAAAATTAAAAAAACTCTGTGAAATAAAAATTGGAAAGCTAAAAAATATATAAAAAAAACATGTAATAAATCAAATGCTGAAAACACAAACATGAAAAGCTTTGTCATTTTGATAGCACCTCGTCTTGGAAAACCTAAGATGTGAGAAACTCATACATGCAACCTAGTCTATTTGACCTGCATTTGCACAACTGAAATAAACTAAGTGCTAGCTCCTAGGGTTCAAAAATAAATTTCAGATTTCGACATTCACATGAAGTAACAAAAAAAAATGCATAAAATTCATCTATAAATATAGAATATGAAAGGGGAAATATTAACAATTAAATCTAAGCATGCATGAAAAATCTAAAATTCTAAAACAATCCTTGCATTAAAAAAAATGTTTTCATTTTACATCCAACATCTGGCCTTCTCCCAAAAATTCCAACCCCTCTTTCTTCTTTCGAATGGTTATTTATCATCTTCCCTGAGGATGCTTTGTTTTCATTCTTGCATGACCTTTTGTTTCCTTTTTTCTGTTTGGTTTCACCCATTTCCTCCTTCGATTTCCACCTTTTCATTTGTTGTGACAGTAAGCACAATGAAACTATTTGGACTGCAAGCATTATCCTTTGGTAACGTTTTCCCTTTTTATCTTAACCTGTTATATATATCCCTGCAGCTTGGTGCCACTTGGCCCACACACCACCTCGAAGCCTCACCGATGCATTTAACCATGTGATATTTATGAAGCCCTTATTTTACCAATATTAGAACGGTGAGCATAAATTTATCCATGTTATTACATGGTAACATTACTCATTTTATTATAACATTGGGCCACATTATGCACGATGGCACCTATTCCTTTGAAAAGCCCTCACGGTGGTATATCTATCCATTTCAAATGATTATTATGGTAGCCATGCACCTTATAAAATATTTTAATTTTTATTACCCAAACTTTATTACATGAAGTCAGATGCCTTAAGAGTAAGTCTAAAGCATAGCCATTGTCTCCATGTGAGCACTCCGTGTAATGTCTTTTTGAAAATAACTTTGCCAAAATATCTTGCTATATTTTTGAACTTACACTGCAAATGTTGCACCAAACAGTGTGTCACCTTCTGTTTCTGCACTGCATGTACTCCCCTACAATCTACTTCTCTGGTTGTATGTCATATCTGATGCTAAATATGCCTGTCATCGAACTTATTCACTATTTTGACCTAATGTTGTTGTTACAAACACCCGTATTTACTCTCTAATGTTGGCTTGAAATAGGTCTTATGCAAACCTGTTGTTACTATATTTTGATGTGTTAGATGGCATTGTATTCTATTTTATATTTGCCTTCGAGCATCCACTGTTCAGTCATCACGTTGAACCGATGTTGGTTTCCACTGATCAACCCGTCTAAATATCCATAAAAATTCTGAGTCTTCAACGTGCATACCCGCTCTTAATCCCATAAAACTAAGGCAATCCATATATCCATGTACCTCCTATGCATTATGATCACACAATTTTTTTTTTGGATCCCTGTACACTAAGATTCATCTCATATTGGTTTTTCTCCATCCTGCTACGTAAATTAGGCAATATAACTTCTTAGACCGTCGTTCATCGTTTGTTGGAAGATCGCAGTTATCTGTTGCTCACTACTTAGTTATTATCATCATTGATGATTTGAATAGAAATCCACCTCGTCTAGCCAGAAACCTCATCAACCACTCATTTTCTCTTCATACACGATCATATCATCTGTCTGCCACATGGGATCATCATATGTGTCAAAGTATGTCCTCTACACAGTCCCGCAGGCTATCATCTATCATGCCTAGTGAGCATTGCCTTCGACATGCCTTCGTGTTAATCAAATATCCATGTATCTCACAGATGGTGAATCCTCCATGTAGGAAATATTCCCCCATGTCATGTTACTCACCTTCCATTGTTGTCTTGAGTTTCATCGTCAATGTCGTGTATGCCTCTTGATATGCCATGTGTATCCTCCTAGTCACGTGGCTTTCGATGCTGTAGCGAAGATCTTAAAATAGGGTCTACTTATGATGTCCTTGTGGAAGGCCTTGTCATATGCTATGTTTTATTTCTCCATCTACGTCATCAGGTCCCACACTTCTCCACCTAGCTGCGTTCGCCTGCTATCAACAATGTTCCCACACCAAAATTTGTCGTGCTCTATTCGTTGTTGGAAAGCCATATCGTTGTTGGACCCATGTAGTCTATCATAGCCTATCGTAGGGTCCACACAAGATATCCCAAGCTTTGAAACCTCATCGATCTCAAACTCCAGATGGATGCCATGCATTCTCTATCTGTCTCTCACATATCGATCGCCACTTCCACTTCTTTAGATGCATCTTCTATGGTCTAAGTTGTTGCCAACATGACCACACGATTACCATCGGGTTGTACATATAGACCACCACTATCCACATCATGCGAGATTCTACGTCGCGTTGCTTGTCGACTACCTATGGCACGTTATACCTGCAATGAAAACATCTCACCTTTAATAATATTAAACACAATAATGGCCATAATGTTTTTCTTATAAACTTTAAATGAAGGTAGAATCATAACATCAAAATGAGGAACACTCCTCTCGAAACTTTATTTTTATTTTTACTTTTCATTAAACTTTAACATATATTATATATTATTATTATTATTATTATTATTAATAAATATATATAAATTATTTGTTCATTTATTATATATAAATATACATCTATATATATAATATTTGTTTATTTTCATTTTAAACTTTATATATAAATATACAAGTTTTAATTTTATTTTATTGATTTCCTTTTTTTTTTTAGTATATATATACATATATATATTATTATTATATGGTAATAATATACATATGCATTTATTAAACTCCCATCATCAAATATAAATCTAACATTATAGTAATTCAACATAAAAGAACATAACCAAAGCCAAAATTTAATCTCACGAAAACAATCCCACACTCAAGAAATACTTCAATCAAACACTAATATCCCCATTTTACAAAATGACAAGAAGACCTCACAAAAGGAGGGACCTCGGGATCCGTATGAAAAATCACATGACTAGAGTTTCATCAACCATGCTTTCTCAAACACAACCAAATATCCCAAACCAAAATTTTAAAGGTGGTTCCCCAAGCTTTGGGGCTAGTTGTGGAGCACCCACAACAAATGGCGACTTTGCTAGGAAACACTGCTGAGCATTTTGGGTGAAGAACCCAACCTAAAATGAGAACACACAAGATTAGAAAGACAATAATTTAGCAATGTCCCGAGAAGATGGGGACAAATAGCTTCAAAATAAAAACAACTAATCCATCTGCCTTTGCTCAGTGTGTGCAAAAGTGATTCATTCCTAAATCTACAAAAATCCTCTAGATTCCATCATCCTTTTTTGCATTATGCTATGAAGTATAACTCATGAAGTGAAGACTTTTATAGACAAAGCTCCACTTCCAGTCAGGCATCTATAGCCCTAATGAGGTTTATCTAACTCACCTATGTGTTTGCTTAATGCTTTGCAAAGCCCATCTATCCTAGGTGTGTCTAGAATTTCAATGCTCATCTCTCTTTTCTTCTTTTTTTCTCTTTTTTTTTTCTCTTTTTATGTATCAAAATTTACCTAGCCAAGGCCCCACTTCTAGTCAAGTGTCTATAGCCCCAATGGATTTTTCCTGAACTAGATGATAGATTTCAATAAATCTATTGTATAACTTGTACCTATGGAACTCTTTCAAAGCCTCAAGTTTCACTAAGGTTAGAAAGCTAGTAAGTAGAGCATTTTACATTTTCACCTAGGGTTGCAAATCAAGACAACTTCATCCTTATTACTTTTAGAAACACCATTTAATGTGTGAGTCCCATGTGGAGCTTTGGCTAATATTTCATTGTTCCACTTTCCACCATTTTGGTCCCCAAAATTTGAGCATGATCACCAAATAATTCATCCTCCTTTTCTTGAGTTCACCTATTTTTAGATCAAGTACTCCAACCTACTAAATAAAGAAGCTTCAAAAATTCTAGAGACCCAAAAGTTAGTGATCATGAAATATTACCCCTAAGCAAAGGGAACAACCCATGACACAACACTAAACACACAAACCAAAATTGTATCCAACCCAAAAATAAAAGACAAATCCAAAACCAAAAACAAAAACCCAAAACTATATATAAATGTACAATATGGTACATGATGGTGCAAAGCTTTAACTATCACTTCCCCAGATCCCAAACATGATTAGCACATTTTAAAAGACATATAATGATACACATGCCAAATGTTGTAGGAATAAAAAAAACAAGATCAAAATAAAAAATGCAACAAACTTCAACTTGCCTCTCTCTCCCCACCATTTTAGTAAAGTTCCATTAATAATCCCATAGTGGAGTAAATAGTCAAATTGATTAGACAATAATTGATTTTCAATAGTTTCTTGTCTTTTCTTTAAAATGTCAATTTAACGACTCAATTCAGAATTTAGATCTAGATTTTATTTTTTGAATATGAGATCTTGCAAATAAGAGCCTATTTCTAGAAATTTCAGAGCCAATTCATTTTTCATGTTTTTGGGCCAATCAAATTTATGCAAAAATTTGCAAGCATCTAGGATATTTACTAAATAAGAATCATTATAAGTTTTTATCCTAGATTCAATAATTAATTTTTTATGAATTTGATTCAACAATTCAAGCATATCAATTTCTTTTTCATTCATCAAAGCAATCTTATTAAAGGTGTGAGTAGAAATCAATCCTTGTTCCTTATCCTCCTTTAATGGCATTTCATCATAAACATCATTCAAATTCAATAAATGATCATACAAAATTTCACCTAACGTTTGGATGCTTGGACACAAAAGGTTAGATTTTACATTTTGCACAATTTTATTTACCAAAACTTGGTGAAAATTTACCATTTCTTCATTGATTACCTGTTCAGCAAACATACCAAAATTTGGCACCCAATTAAAAACATGTCCATTCTTTTCAAACATTATATCTTGTTTATCAAAGTGTGTGTCAAGTAAGCTATCTTAATGATCAACCCTTTGAGTTACTTCACATAGATCAATCTCTTTCTCATTTGGTTCCAACTCCTTGTTCACTATCCATGGTATCTCTTCATTTGAATCCTGAAAATAATCATGCAAATTTGTATTCAAATTTTCAATATCTCGAAATGAAAGAGCCGATTTTATCTCTTCCTCATCCAAAGTAGATGATTCATAAGAATTTTTTACCATTTATTCCCTTTCTATTTCAACAAAATTTTCAATGAACTTATGTTCAACATGATCAAATTTTGTAACCTTCTCAAATCTTGCGAATGTAAGATCTTCATATGATGTAGAAGTTTCAACCTCCTGCATATCAAGTGGAATAGAAGTTTCATCAATACGGGTGTGATAAAATACCACATCTTCATATCTTCCCCAAAAATTGTAAAAATTGTCATCCAAATTCATGGGGTGAAACTCTATGGTATCTGTAACATGATCTTTTTATTCATCCATCAATTCTTTTCTTTGTCCTTGGTAGTAAGATCGTTATAATTTTCCAAAATTTTATGAGATTCCAACCTTTCTTCCAAAATATTCCCAAATTATGCAGGAGTTGTAATATCTTCCTATGAGAAAGTGATCGTGTTATCCTGCATATTAATTGATACAAAGGGTTCATTATAAGGTTTAGAGTGAGCATATTCATCCAATTTCTTCCAAGGATCATGGTGATCATCTTCCAAAATCAAGTTGTGATGCTCTCCTATTTATTCAACATCTTCCAATTCATAAATGTGTTTCTCATAAAATTCACCTTCATATTCCTTAGATGGTTCAACGATTTCCAAAAGTGGGCTACTTTTTGTATCCAAAAGATCCATATCTACATTTGTAACCCATGATTCAATTTCATCACAATTTTAAGGGTGAGGATTTTCTTGATCATTATTTTGAAAAACCTCATCCAAAGTGTCTTCCAAGAACCAGTGGTGAAATTATATTATGTCTTCAAATTTATTTATTGATTCTATTCCAATTTCACTTTCAACCACTTCATTCAATTCTATGGTAGGTTTTGTCCTATCACATATTCCAACACTAATTAGATTTAGGACACCATTATCTAAATACTCATGCACTTCTAAAAATGAATCCCTCTCTACACAATCCTCATTAGTGGATTTTGGCTTGGCAACTTACACCTCCTCTTGGGCAATATCTAAGGTGGTTGTAATATTTGGACATTCAAATTCATCCCCTTTATCATTCACCTTAGGCATCATTGGAGTAGAGGGTGCTATCTCATATGGTTGGTGTAGGTTGGCATCAATAACTTTAGAAGAACAATATCTTATGGGAACATGTTGTGCCTCTTCTTCCATTTCCAAATCACACCATTGTTCTGCCTTCTCTAGGATCTCTAAGATTGTATCTAGAGATGGGTCACCCAAATTTTTCCTTAAAGTTATAGCAAGTTTGGGGTGTATGGCTCCCATGTATACTTGAATAACTTCTTCTTCTATTGTGTTAAAAATTTCCCACATTTGGGAGTACAACTCATGAAATCTCCCATTGATTTGACTCAAGGATTCATTAGGGTCTTTATAAATAGAGGTAAACTGATTTCACAACATATCTAATTCAACCTGATTACCAAAATGATCAAGATAGGCTACTTCTAATCAGATCCAAGAAGTCCTAACCTCCATGGGTAATTGGCCATACCAAAAGAATGGTTTGTCATCCAAAATGTATGAGAATAACTTACAAGCAACATCCTCATAGAAAATTTGGAATTGAAATAATGTGCTCTTATAGACATGCAATTTTTGTAAGTATCCTAATGACACCTCTTGATTAAACTATCGTAGAAACTCCAATAACATTTCAAGAATTTTATGGGGTATCCCATGCATAGGAAAACCCTTATAATTATCCCCCATCATAGATACCATTATTTCTCTTAAAGATACCACTTCAGCTCTTATATCACATGTTGCCATTAGTGAAACTCAAAAGATAACTTTAGAACCAAATATGTTAGTCAAATAAAAATATCTTGCAAATAAGCATAAAATGACTAACAATTTTCAAATGAGTAAACCACAAATATCATCATGTTAGTATCATCCAAAATATATGCATCAATTAAATCATGACATGAAATAACATTCTCAAATTTACCAAAAGGTTAGTATTAACACATCATCAAATAGAGAATGTTAGAATCAATGAAAGTGATCAACAAAATTTCATTAGTAAAGACCAATGTCTTTGGATAAATATTTCAAGTAACATGAAAAATTTAGAATCTAAATAGCAATAGAATAAATCAATTCAAACCCTCTTAGCTCCCAAAGTGTTGAGTGCTAAAATATTACCAAAGATGCTAATCAAATGAACTTGAAATATTTAGCAATTAAAACTCTCAAAGTTACACCAAATCACATCATTCATGCATGAACAATCCAAAAGCGTTAGATCAATGAAAATCAATGCATGAATTGCTTAGCATAAATAAAATAAATTAAACCAATTCACGCCCTCCTTCTAGCACCAAAATGTTGAGTGTTAATTTTACCCAATTATGAAATTACACTCTCCCTTAGGGTTTGGATCTCAAAACCCTATCTTGCAAATAATTTAAGCCAACTTCTCCAAGGTCTCTCCTATATTAGCATTTGCATATGTGTATTAGTAATTTAAATAAAATATATCGATTCAATACTAGGAACACCTTAGTGATTGCAAGTAACTGTAAACAAAGGGAATGCATTGGTTTATTTTACCATGCTACTTTAATGATTGTTCATGAAACCAAAATAAAAGTAAATGTGAATTGATCCTCATATGATCATGATGTAGTACCTTAATTCCTTTTATCTTGAGGATTTTAAGGTAGATTTTTTTTTTGTTAAGTAACAGTATATACATAGCGGGTTTTTTAAGAGGATCCCAAAACCTTATAACAGAAAAAGGAAAGCACCTTTAAGGCCGCAAGGTTGAGACCGGAAAGCAAGTCTCAGACCAAATTACAACAAATTTAAACATAACAGTCGATCCCCACAAGAAAAACAAAAAACTTCCCAACAACAAAATCCCGGAACCGGGCGAAGAGAGCAGGAAACGCCGACCAACTTAGATCTTCTTGGGGTCCTCCTGACCGCCAGAGGGTCCACCCGAGTGCTCCTTGAGTTTGCGGAGGCAATGGATCACCGATTCAGCTCCCTTGGTGATGTTTCCCATGGCATCAATGGCCAGATCAATAAGCAAGTTTAGAGGCACCTTATTCTGCTCCGAGTCCGAGTCCAAGCTCAGATGGAGTGGAGGACCGGCTTTGACTTTCACCTTTGATTTCTTGAGCCGTCTCAAAGATCTGATGGTTGGAGGGATTGCGTGGTTCTGTCATGACAATTGGAGATTAGGCCCACGGTGGCACTGAACGACAGCCAGAATTTCGAAAGAGATAAGTCCAAGAGGGCCCCACTTGGCATAAGGATGTTGCATGACGTGGCCAATCGTGAGGATCTGACGTGGGTCATTGACAATTTTTGAGGTCTGACGCTGCCACGTCAGAGATGTCTTGTGGAAACCCATGATCCCAGATGGTGAGACTGCCGGAGGAGGATCCTCTGTTGGCCAAGAGGTCGGCCAGGGCATTCCCTTCTCGGTAGATGTGTTGGCATCTATGGTTCCTGCTTCGAAGGATTCATCGAGATTCCTGGATGGTGTTGAAAACTCGCCACGTAGGAATCTCATCCTTAGTCAGATAGTTGATGATGTTCATGGAGTCGCCTTCTACGATGACTACCCGGGGGATCCTCTTTGATGAGAACTAGGCCCCTCCACAGGGCCCTAGCTTCTGCAACATGGTTGGTTTGGTGGCCCAAGTCTTCAGAAAAAGCAAGTAGGACCTTTCCTCGGTGATCCCTGACCGCACCGCCAGCACTAGCCGCTCCAGGGTTCCCTTTGGATGCCCCATCAAAATTTAGCTTGATCCAACCATGGGGGGGAGGAATCCATCGGGCAAGGGTTCGGGGGTGAGGTAAAGGGTTCTCCACGGGGGAATCGATCGAGATATTGAGAGACTTGAGGATGAGGTCTTCCCGGGAGGACGGACGAGGACTGGGACAGTGAATAAGATTAGCATTTTTAGAGGCGAAGGCGAGGGCTCTGGAGGTGACAGAGGGAGGATCCCAGATAGAAGACCCAAAGACCCTTCTATTACGCTCTAGCCACACTTGCCAGACCAAGTGGTGAAGGCAAATGTCCCAGAGGAACCGAAGTTTGTGGTTAGCAAAGGGTTGGGGCCATTGGAGGAAAACTTCGCACAAAGACTTGGGAGGAGCCCATTGGATTCGAAAGGTGGAAAAAATGAAACCAAGTGCAGCCGAGGTGAAGTCGCAGTGGAGGAACAGGTGATCAGTGGATTCCCAATTTGCTTGACACAGAAAGCACCTGTTGGGAAGGGGGATGCCCCTTTTGATGAGATTCTCAGTAGTGAGAGCTTTGTTTTGGAAGGCTAGCCAAGAAAAGAAGGCAATTTTAGGGATGAGGTGTTTCTTCCAGACAATATGGGAGGGCGACACAGGGTGGGTTTTGAGAAGGGAGAAAGCAGACTTAACAGAGTAGGAGCCCTTGTCCGACCCAGCCCAGGTGGGTTTATCATCCCTTTGCTCAGAGGGGATAGTGACTGCTTGAAGCATAAGGTTAAGGCTAGAAATCTCAGGGTTGTTGCCATCGAGGGTCCTCCACCGGGGTTGGCCCTCCTCCCAGACGATGAAATTAGACACCTTTCATTCCCTGCTGGTATCGAAGACTGTTTGAAGCCCCACAAGATCGCCCCTGTCACTCAGGGGTTCGTCCGTTAGCCATCTGTCGTTCCAAAAATCGATGTTGCGGCCATCCCCGAGAATCCATCGGAGACCTTTTTGAATTAGCGTTTTGGAGTGAAACACAGCTTTCCAAAAGGCAGAGCCATTGGGGTGGTTGCTTGATTCGAGGAAGGAGCAATTGCCCATATATTTTTTAGACACCATTTGGATCCATTCAGCTGGGTCTTTAGAGATAATCCTCCAAGCATGTTTGCCCAACAGGGCAGCATTCATGTCGGACAACTTCCTGTAGCCAAGGCCCCCCTGCTGCTTGCTTCTACAGACTGTGTCCCACGCCACGAGGGGAATCCTGGATTTGTCTTCGGATCCCGACCAGAGGAATATTTTTTGGATATGTTCAATTTGCTTGCACACTGACTTGGGGAGAGTGAAAACTGACATGAAGTAAATGGGAATGCTTTGAAGGGTGGAGATTGAAAGGCTGGCTTTCGTCGCTTGGGACAGAAGTTTGCCTTTCCATGCTGCTAGCTTCCGTTGGAATCTTTCTAAAACATTGTTCCACATGCTCTCTTTCGCCCTTCCCCAGAATAAGGGGAGTCCCAGGTAGGAGGATGGGAGGGATCCTTCAGAGCAGCCCAGGATCCGCCCAATTCGGCCCTTGCGCTCGGGGGGGTGTGCAAAAAGAAAAGCTTGCTTTTGGAGAAATTTACCTGTTGCCCTGCCGCTTTCTCGTAGAGGGAGAGAATGAACTTGATGGTTTTAGCTTGGATGACGGACGCCTGAGTTGAGAGGATGGTGTCATCAACGAATTGCTGGTGAGTGATAGGAGTGGAGTTAGAAACCACTTGAATACCTAAAATTTTCCTCGCCACTCTGGCCGCAGATAGGGATCTGCCAAGGGATTCCACCAAAATGATGAACAGAAGAGGGGATAGAGGATCCCCTTGGCGGAGGCCTCTAACGCTAGGGAAGAAACCAGCGGGGGACCCATTGACCAGCATCGAGAACCAAGCAGAGGAGAAGCAATTGTGAATTAGCTGAACCCACTTGGGGTGGAAACCGAATTTCAGAAGGATCTCCTTGAGAAAGTCCCAATCAACCCGATCGAAAGCTTTGGTCATGTCGAGCTTGAGGAGGAAGCTTGATTTTTTGCTGTGGAAAGCGGAATGAAGGGTTTCATGAACCGTAATGACTCCGTCCAGAATGTTTCTACCTTTGACCGAGCTCCCCTGGCAAGGGTCAATGATGGAGGGGAGGATGGGTTTCAATCTGGATGCCATTGATTTGGTGAGAATTTTATACAAAACATTGCACAGGCTTATGGGCCAAAAATCAGCCATGGATCGGTAGTCAGGGGATTTGGGGATCAAAGCAATGAAAGTAGAGTTGACAGTCCGGGGAATGGGTCGGGATTGCATATCCCGGATGGCAGCACAGACATCCGATCCAACAATTTCCCAGAAGGCTTGGTAGAAATGAGGAGGGAACCCGTCCGGCCCGGGGGCTTTATCCGCCTGCATGGAGAACACCGCGTCCTTGATTTCCTCATCAGAGAAGGGTTTTAGAAGGGAGGAATTGGCCTCTTCGGAAACAAGGCTAGGAATGTTACCCAGGAGGGCAGACTTGGCCCGGGCAGAGCTTTTCGGGGGGGATCCGAGGAGGTTTTGGAAAAAGGAGACAACCTCATCTCTGATTCCAAAAATATCTTCAGTGGTTGATCCATCACTACGGTTTATCTTGCTAATCTTACTGGATCCCCTGTGCCTCATGGTCGAAGCGTGGAAAAATCTGGTGTTAGAATCACCTTCTTTGATCCACAGATCCCTGGATTTCTGTCTCCAGAAGGTTTCCTCCCTGGCTAATGTATTGTGAAATTCAGCAAGCAGGTTCCTTTCCTCTTCTCTGACTGCAGCCCCGGAGTCTCCTGCTTCGATCCTGCTCTCAATAGCTTGAAGCTGATCTAACAACGCTTTCTTGCGAACAAAAATGTTACCAAAAACTTCTTTGTTCCAAATTCGCAATTTATCTTTGATGAACTTGAGCTTCTGAGTCACCCGAAACACAGGTGACCCTCTGAATTGTTGATTCCACCACTGCGCCATCTCGTCGTGGATGTCCTTGTGATTGAGCCACATGGATTCGAACCGAAAGGGGGTTCGAAAGGAAGGGATTTTACCCACCTCAAGAAGAATGGGATTGTGATCCGATCCAGTTTTGGTAAGAGCTGAGAGGGACGCATCGCCAAAAAAAGGAATGGCTTCCTGGGACATTAGGAATCTATCCAGTTTGACCTGGATCAGTCCGCCTCCAGTTCTTCTATTGCTCCACGTATAGAGAGTCCCCTTGAGTGGGATATCAATGAGTTCATTGGAATCAACGAAGTCCCTGAGATCTTCAGTGGTGCGGTGGGTGGCAACCAATCCACCTTTTTTCTCTGAAGGGAACAGAGGGCTGTTGAAGTCCCCTCCAACAATCCATGGTATGGTGCTAAAAGAATCCCTCATCAGAGTGAGGGTTTTCCAAAAATTAGCTCTCTCAAGGGGAGAGTTTGGGGCGTACAGGTTGGACATGATCCAAGAACGATTGCTAGAAATGCAGTGAAACAGAATATTGAGAACTCTGTTGGAAGAAGAGAGAAGTCTACCTTCCACTTGAGACGGATCCCACAGGCACATCAGGCCTCTGCAGGAACCTTGAGAAGGGCTGTACAAAGCTTCGCCGTGATGCCAGATGACTCTGGCGGCTTTCTTGGAGGAGCTCTCATCACATTTGGTTTCTTGCATGATGAAAATAGAGGGTTTGGATTCCTTTCGAATATTAGCAGCAAGTCTGACCTTAGCTGCACTGTTGAGACCTCTCACGTTCCAGGAGAGCATCTTCATCTGGTAGATTTGAGAGGTTTTTTGCCTCCCTTCGCCTGTTGGAAGGGGGGTTTGGAGCTTTTGGAAACTTCCTTCAGAGGATCGTCATTGTCAATGAATAAGGTCCATTGGGAGCCATTTGCTATGTCGTCCTCGGTTGCCCTGATACGTTGGTCATTGGCAGAAGGTCGCCCTCTCCTTTTCTCGCTTTCGATGTCCATAGCCTGAGCCTTGCTCCTAGTATTCTTTGGGCTGAAGTTCCCGGATGGACACTGGCGGGTTTGGAAGTTCTCGATCTCCTGGAGGATGGGTTTTAGGGCTTCTTCACTAGCAGCCCCAACTTCGGAAGGAGTAAGGGAAGGTTCCATTGAGGCAGCGATAGGGATCGTTTCAAGGGGATGGGGATCTACAGACGGGATTCCTTCTTGACTCACTTCTTCAAAACCTTGGGTTTCTGGGGAAGCTTTAGGGGGATCCTCTATAGGGGCAGAAGTTTCGCATTTTTGCCTTGGCTCATTAGTTTTCCCGCATTTTCTTCTTGAGACATGCGAGGTGTGATTCAAGGCCCTAGATTGGGGACATTGGTGATTCAGGTGGCCTTGAGTGTTGCAGATGGAGCAAAAGGATGGTTTGTTCTCATATTCGAGAGGTTGTTTTTTAATGAGGGTCGAATCTTTGAAGAGATTGACATAGGAGGGAAGTTCAGATTCTAGATTGGCATTCACACAAATACGTGCATGGACCATACGGGAGCGTACCTTGGTGGAGGAATCGACAGCGATGAGGTCGCCAATGGTGCGAGAAATCCCTCTCAAAATTTCCTCATGCCAGCATTGGAAGGGCAAGTTCGGGAGACGAACCCAAATTGGCGCAACATTGATGTTCTACGTTTTCGGGTCGAAGTCCTCGCCCCATCTACGGATGAAGAGGCTTCGTCTTCCCAGGAACCAGGGTCCGCCAGAAAGGATGTTGCAGGAATCTTCTGCATTATTCAGTCTGATCACAAAAAACCCTCAGGATAGGGCCACTAATTGCATGTTGCCACTCGTTCGCCATTTGCCGCAAGCCCATTTTTGGATCGTCTCCATGTCAGGTCTGCCCCCGATGAACTTGCCAATGAGGGTGAACTTTTCTTGATCAACGTAGCTATTCAACAAACTGCCTGGGATCACCAGGTCGGAACCTGAAGGGATCAGGGGTTGGGAAAGGGTCGGGGAAGGTGACCCTTTCGAGACCGCATGGGCGTACGAGCCCTGGATCGGAGGGAAAGACCCTCTATCGGGGGGTTTTTCATGACGGGAAGGAATCTCTCCTTCCTCAGGGGGTTCAGACTCTGGATCGCCTGAACCAGAAACCAGGGGACCAGATCCCCGAGGCGGGCTGCCAGACCTTCCGCTCGCCGCCGCTTTCCCGCAATCCGTTGTCCTCCCGCTCATGTTTTCAATGTGAATCGATTTTAAGGTAGATTTTATCTTCCCTTATTAAGTGGATTTTAATCAAGTTTTACCTTGCATTAAATCCTACTTTAAACATGAAAGTAAATATTAAAATATATCTATAAATGTGAATCCAAAATGATGAATAGGCTCCTTAAATGTAGCTTCTTATCATGAATATAAAGATAGCCTTTGATATGAATAATAAATTATTCCTCTTTGGTGAAATTATTTTTCACAAAGAGACAATAATTTATAGCCTTAAAATAAGGGCTTTAAAATATCATTTAATTATCCCTCTTTTATGAAATAATTTTCATAAAGAAAAATAATTTAATGCTTTAAAATAACAGCCTTTTAATATAACATATAAAATTACTCCCTTCAATGAAATCAGAATTTTCATGAAGAAAGGTGCATTAATTGCTTTGAAAATGAAGGCTCATGAAATGCCATGAAAATTTCCCCTCCTTTTATGAAATTAAATTTTCATAAAGGAAAGGTCATTTTATGCCTATAAATGAAAATGCAGAATTTAAAAATCTGATTTACCTCCAAAACTTCAAAAAATGAATTTCCGAAATTATAAAAAATCCTTAAAAACAACAGTTTTCAAAAATTAATATAAAATCGAAATGACCTCGGAATGAATCCAAATATGTTGCGTATGGAATATTGATGTTCATTCTAGGCAACCATGAATTTATTTTTATCTTTTTATTTTTTTACGATTTTTATTTTAATGCCCAAAAATTAAAAAAAATTTGTAAAATAAAAATTGGAAAGCTAAAAAATAAAAAAATCTATAATAAATCAAACACTGAAAATGCACATATGCAAAGCTTTGTCATTTTGATAGTACCCCGTACTACAAAACTAAAGATGTGATAAACTCATACATGCAACCTAGTCTATTCGACCTGCATTTGCACAACCGAAATAAACTAAGTGCTAGCTCCTAGGGTTCAGAAATAAATTTCAGATTTTGACATTCACATGAAGTAACCAAAAAAATGCATAAACTTCATCTATAAATCTGGAATCTGAAAGGGGAAATATAAACAATTAAATTTGAGCATGCATGAAAAATCTCCTTCTTTCTTGCTAACAAGGCCTAAATTTTTGAAACAATCCTTGCATTAAAAAATGTTTTCATTTTACATCCAAAATTTCAGCAGCATTCTGGCCTTCTCCCAAAAATTCCAGCCCCTCTTTCTTCTTTCAAATGGTTATTTATCATATTCCATTAGGACCCTTCGTTTTTCTTATTGCATGGCCTTTTATTTCCTTTTTTCTACTTGGTTTCACCCATTTCCTCCTTCGATTTCCACCTTTTTGTTTGTTGTGACAATAAAAACAATGAAACTATTTGGACTACAAGCATTATCCTTTGGTAACATTTTCCTCTTTAGCTTAACCTGTTATATATCTCCCTACAGCTTGGTGCAACTTGGCCCACACACCACCTCGAAGCCTCACCGGTGCATTTAACCATGTGATATTTGCGAAGCCCTTCTTTCACCAATTTCATAATGGCGAGTATAAATTTCTTCTCATAATTACATGGTAACATTACTCATTTTATTATAACATTGGGCCACATTATGCATGATGGCACCTCTTCCTTTGAAAATCCCTCACAGTGGTATATATATCCATTTCAAATGATTATTATGGTAGCCATGCACCTTATAAAATATTTTAATTTTTCTTGCCCAAACTTTATTACACGAAGTCAGATGCCTTAAGAGTAAGTCTAAAGCATGGCCTTTATCTTCATGTGAGCACTCCGCATAATGCCTTTTTGATAATAACTCTGTCAAAATATTTTGTCATACTATTGAACTTACACTACAAATGCTGCACCGAACAATGTGTCACCTTCTACTGCTACACTATGCGTACTCCCCTGCAATCGACTGCTCTAGCTACATGTCCTCTACACCGTTAAATATGCCTATCATCAAACTCATTCATTGTTTTGACCTAATGTTGCTGTTTACGAACACTCGCATCTACTCTCTAACGTTGGCTTGAAATAGGGCTTCCATGAACCTATTGTTACCATCTTTCGGTGTGTTAGATGTTACTATATTCTATTTTCTCTGCACCATCGAGCATCCACTGTTCAGTCATCGCATTGAACCAGTGCTTGTTTCCATTGATCAACCCATCCAAATATCCACAAAATTGCTGAGTCTAGGGTTATGCATAGTGGCAAATATTCACCAATTGGGCGAATATTAAGATTTTCAAAATTGGAAATTGGTGAATATGAGGACCCTCGACGTCGGCCCATTCACCTAAAATTTTTAGGACCAATTTTTTATTAGGGTCAATTTGCCATAATATATATCCAAACATAGGCATATTTGTACTCGTTGGAAAGCTCTTTTCAAGCCTGATATAATGGTGGTGTTTTTATGAAGTTATAATATGATTTAATAGGTCAAACATGGCTCCAAATATAACCTTATATTTTAGGGCTTCAAATACCCCAAATTTTGGTATAAAGATGCTCAATTTGATTTTCTTAGTGTTCTCCATGATTCATCTTGATTTTGATTAGGATTTGCCATTTTTTTACAAGTACATTTTGAGTCCAACCCCTTATGCATAAACCTAGTTGAGTCTTCAGTGTGCATACCTACTCTTAATCCCATCGAACTAAGGTGATCCATATCTTTGTGTACCTCCTACGCACTATGATCACATGAATTTTTGTTTGGATCCTTGTGCACTAAGATTCATCTCATACTAGTTTTTCTCCACCTTGCTACGTAAATGAGACAATATATTTTCTTGGACCATAATTCACCATTTCCTAGAAGATCATAGCTATCCGCTACTCACTACTTAGTTATCATCATCGTTGACGATTTGAACAGTAATCCACCTTGTCTAGACAGAACCCTCATCAACCACTCATTTTCTCTTCATACCAGAGCATCTTATCTATTTGCCATGTGGGATTATTGTCTGTGCTGAAGTCTATCCTCTACCATAGTTTCGTAGGCTATCATGTATCACACCTAGTGAGCATTATCTTCGGCATACCTTCATGTTCTTCAAATGTCTGTGTATCTCATATATGGTGAATCCTCCACATAGGAAATATTCCCTCATGTCATGTTACTCACCTTCCATTGTTATTGTGATTTTCATCACTAATGCCATGTATGCCTCTTGATATACCACGTGTATACTCCTTGTCACATGGATTTCGACACTGCAGTAAATATCTTTGAACAAGTTCTGCTTGTGGCATCCTTATGGAGGGCCTCATCATCTACTATGTTTTATTTCTCCATCCATGTCATCAATTACCACACTTCTCCACCCGACTACGTTCGCTTGTTGTCAATGATGTCCCTACACAAAACATTTTTGTGCTCTATCCACTATTGGAAATCTACATCGTCGTTGGAGCCACATAATCTAGTGTATCCTATCGTAGGGTCCACGCAACATATTCCAAGCTTTGAAAACCTGTCTATCTCAAACTATGGCTAGAAGCTAGGCATTCTACATTTGTCCCTCATGCCTTGATCATTGCTTCCACTACTTTGGATGCATCTTCGATGGTATAAGTTGCTACCAAAGTGACCAAACGATTGCCATCGGGTTGTACATATTGACCACCACTATCCACATCATGTGAGCTTCTCTGTCGCGTTGCTTGTCGACTCCCTGTGGTGCATTGTACCTGCACCTGAAAACATCCCACATTTAATAATATCAAACACAATAATGGCCATAATGTTTTTCTTATAAACTTTAAATGAAGGTAGAATCATAACACCAAAATGAGGAACACTCTCAAAACTTTATTTTTATTTTTACTTTTCATTAAACTTTAACATATATTATATATTAATAAAAATAATAATAATAATATATATAAATTATTTTTTCATTTATTATATATATATATATAAATATACAAGTTTTAATTTTATTTTATTTTTATTTTTAAACTTATGTACATAAATGCAAAAAGTTTAATTTTATTTTATTGATTTCCTCTTTTTAATTTTAATTTTTATTTTAGTATATATATACATATATATTATTATTATATGGTAATAATATACATATGCATTTATTAAACTCCCATCATCAAATCTAAAGTTAACATTATAGTAATTCAACATAAAAGAACATAACCAAAGCCAAAATTTAATCTCACGAAAACAATCCCACACTCAAGAATGACTTCAATCAAATACTAATATTCCCCTTTTACAAAATGACAAGAAGACCTCACAAAAGGAGGGACCTTAGGATCCGTATGACAAAGACCATGACTAGAGTTTCATCAACCATGCTTGCTCAAAGTCATATAAGGTCATATTTGGAGCCATGTTTGACCTATTAAATCATATTATAACTTCATAAAAACACCACCATTAGATCAGGCTTGAAAAAAGCTTTCCAACGAGTACAAATATGCCTATGTTTAGATATATATTGTGGCGAATTGACCCTAATAAAAAATTGGTCCTAAAAATTTTAGGCGAATGGGTCGACATCAAGGGTCCTCATATTCGCCAGTTTCCAATTTTGAAAATATTAATATTCGCCCAATTGGCAAATATTTGCCACTATGCATAACCCTGGTATCTTTGATATTCGTGTGATCATAGAGCTGCAACTAGTGTATGGTGTGTGCTGTTCGAAGGAGGTCAACATGTGCAAAGAAGAGCATAAGGTGAAGGAAGTTCCAATTCCTTCATGTGGGAATTTCTAGCCCAGGTGGTGGACTCCCAAGCACTAAGGCACTTAGGCTTGTGGAGACGGCAGTTTGATTCTCATAGAATCCCTTTTAGGGATCAACAAAAAGGTATGCACATTATTTGAGCACTGAGTTTTTCAAAGAAGGTTGTTGTAAAATTAAAATCAATTTTTGCCTTTATTAAATGGTTTTATAAAGTGATGTGGGAGTTATAAGGATAGATAAAAGGTTTTTGTGCTTGGTAATTATTTTTGGTTAAAAATAATTAGGAGGAATAAGGAGTTAATTGTTTTATAAAGCCTTTTAATATATTTAGCTTATTGGAGATATAAATGCTTTTAAGTTTTGATTATTATTGAAGATATCTTCTTGTCATTAAGAAGTATTGAGAAAGTAATTATTTTGAAATTATTTTCTGGTGGTTGATATTATTTTAATTGGGATATTATAAGGTGTTATTGGACAAATATTATGTATGTTGATGATTTTTTTTAAATATGGAGTGATAAGGTGTAATAGAGTTTTTGCTTTACATTGTGAGAGATATTTATCTTCTAACCTCTTTGAGTTTAGAATAGAAGTGTTTGTGGTTGTGGCAGATATTTGAGTTTCCTTCGTCATCAAAAGGTATGAGCACATTCTTCCATATTTGAGTTGATTTGTTATTTTTTTGGAAAATAATTTTGGAGTGAAAAGGACTTGATTAGGGTTTCATTTTTGAGTGTGTTGAGTTGATGCTTCAAAAATTTTTGGAATAAATAGTTGTTGTTAAAAACTTATTTGATAAGCATTGTTGTTGAAGCCATTGGTTGTGTGAAGAACTTGAACTAGGGTTTGAAAATAACATGAGTATAATTGTTATGTGAAGATTATTTTATAAGCATTGTTGTTGAAGTGAGTTGTTGTATGAAGAACTTGAACTAGGGTTTGAAAAGAACATGAGTATCATTGTTATGTGAGATTGGTTCTTGAGCATTGTTGGAAACATTTTGAGTTGGGGTTTATATACTTGGACTAGGGTTTGTAAGAAAGAATTGTTTCATTGAGTGATTGGTTGATTAGATTTGGTTGAGCCTAGTCAAGTGGGTATGTGAAGTGATTTTTCAAGTTCCATAAAACAAACTATTCTATATTCTGAATTGATTTGAGAAAGTGATTGAGCATTGAGGTGAATAAGAAGCATATTGAGTCTCTAACAATTTTCCTTATGTTTCTAAAAGAGTGATTGAGCATTGAGTTGAATTTGAAGCATATTGAGTCTCTAACAATTCTTTGTATGTTTCTAAGAGAGTGATTGAAAGTAATTGAGCATTGTGATAAGTGTAGAACATATTGAGTCTCTAACAATTCTCTTATGTTTCTATGAGATAGGAAAAGTTGTTGTGTGGACTTGTTGGGCAGATTTGAGGTAAGTCTTTGAGAAGACTTGTGGATAGATTTGAGTAAGCTTTTGTGGAAGCTTACAATACATATTGAGAGCAGATTTGGACAAGTTCTAGTGAGGACTTGTAGAGCATATTTGGACAAGTTCTATTGAGAACTTGTGGAGCACATTTGGACAAGTTCTAGAGAGGACTTGTAGATAGATTAGTGTGAGATTTTGTTGATGATTACAAGGTAGATTTGAGATAAGTATTTGAGAAGAAATAAAAGTAGAGTTGATTGATTTGTTCAAAACTTGAGTTAAGGTTTGAGCAAGATCCAACAGAATTGATTTGATATTGAGTCAAGATTTGAGTAAACGCTTGAGGATAGAGATTGAGGATAGATTTTTGCTAGACCGAAGGATTGTGTTTAGTGCAGATTTTAGAATAGAGTTTGGTGCATATTTGAGGATAGATTTGTGCCAGAACAGAGATAAAGATTGAGCAGATTTGTGTTAGACTGAAGGAATGTGTTTAGTGTAGATTTGAGATATAGCTTTGGAGGTGACAAAGTAGAAGACAATAGTCTCTAGTGGATAGAGATCCATTAGCCAGGGTAGTGAGGACAAGTATTCTGAGTGAGGACAAGAGTATTTAGTGGAGAGAGATCCACAAGCCAATGTAGTGGAGGTAGTAGTCTTCTAGAGGATCACCAACTAGAGCAGAGGAGAAGGAGTTATCTTGTGGATAGAGATCCATGAACTTGATTTAGGGTATTGGTAACTCATTTTTACAAAGGTCCATAAACATTGTAATTGGAAAAGGATTCCCAAGTATTGATTAAGAAAATTTTAGTTAAATATTTTCTTCATTGACGTAACCCACATTGGGTGAACCATGTTAAATTGGTGTCTCTATTGTGTGTGGTGATTTATGCATTGCTTTTATTACTGCTATTGATATTGCTATTTGTATATTGCATAATATTTATTAGGAAAGAAAAGTAAAATGTGGTCTTATACTTTTCACCCCACCTTGTCAGTATAAGATTGTGTTATTCAATTAGTATCAGAGCGAGTTCCTTCAAAAGAGTTTAAAAAATTGAAGGAAATTATAACAAGAACACAATGGATTCTAAGAATGTATCATTAGATAATTCAAAACTAGTATTTGATGGAAGTGACTATATATATTGGAGTATGAGAATAAAGATTTACCTGATGGCACTTGGCAATGAAATTTGGGAAGTAGTTGAAATTGGATACGATCCCTTAATTAATACACCTATAGATAAGGAAGGTAAGCTCCTACATCATTACAATTCAAAAGCAATGAATACACTTTTGATAGGTTTGCATAGAATAGAGTCCATGAAAGTTATGCATTGTAAAACTGCAAAATAAATGTGTGATAAACTGCAAAGTATATGTGATGAGATAAAAGTGTCAAGAAAGCAAAGATAAAAATATCAAAGGAAAATTTGAAGCATTAAGAATGAAGGATGAAGAAAATATTAGTACTTATCTACTTCGAATTGATAAGGTTGTTAATGATATGCAAGGTATTGAAATGAAGGTTGTTGAATCAAATGTTTGTGATAAGGTCTTAAGAACTATTCCAAAAGGATTAAGTGAAAATGTTTCTACTATAGAAGAGTCAAAATATGGTGATTCTTTGACAAGAGATATTTTTCTTTGTATTCTTATAGTATTTGAGATGAGAATAAAATAGGAACCTAATCCCTAGAAAGAAGTAGTATTCGAAGCAATCAAGAAGACAAAGGGTAAGAAGTCAGAATCAAGCAATGAGTCAACTAGTGATGAAGAAGCTAATTATGGTCGAAGGGATAAGGATTCTATAAGATCTAAAGATCTAAAATATGTTAAATATTTCAATTATGAAAAGTATGGTCATTATGCAACAAATTTTCAAGAAGCTAAGAATAAAATGGTGAAGAAAAATAGGATCACAGGAACAAAGAATTCGAAACATACAGACACCAAAAGAAAAGAAAGGATGGACAAAGCAGACAAGGAAAGAAGTTCTTTCAAAGACAAAAGAGGAGCTACTATGCGTATAAGGCAAGTAAGTACTCAAGTGATAGTGATTCTAGTTTTTCAGATAATGATAGATATGAAGTCCTATTTATGATTGAAGAAAAATAACAAGTTAAGAAAAGGACTCTAGTAATTTTCAAGTTTTTAGATGTGGTAACTTTGGACATCTTGAAGATAGTTGTAAAAATAATGGTTATAGTTTCAGTGATGATGAATATGAAGATACACTTGAATGACCAGAATATAATATTCTAATGGCACTAGAAGAAGGAGAAGGTGATCCTATAGAAGACAAGCCAATAGAAAATAAATAAGTGGACAAAGGCAAAAAATAGAGGAATATTCAGAGAAAGATGAATATGATCTCAAGGGAGAAATTTTTTATGCTCTTGATACAGTAAATAAGATAAGAAAGTAAAACTCTAAACTTGAAATTTAGTTTCAAGAATGTGATGAAGAGAGAAGATTGCTCACAGAGGATCTAGAAAAATCAAAGGTTAAGACAAAGAAGTTCAAGGATAAGTTATAAGAAAATATCTTAGAATGTGAAAAGTTAGCACAAGAAGTGGCACTAATGAGATAAGATTTAGAAGACTTCAAAGTCAAGCTAAAAGGGTTCAAAAATAGCTTAAGGAACTTGGATAAGCTCATCAAGATACAAAAGCCTAAATCAAGCAAAACAGGTATTGGATTTGAATAGGTTCAAAAGAGATGGGAAATAAAGTCAACATCAAGTTCTAGAGGAGAAGAAACTTCAAAAAAGTTAGTGTAAGAGAAAATGAGACATCTGAGGATGGGTTGGACAATAGAAAATTCAACAAGGATAGGAACAATGCACAAAGAAAAATAGATGAAACAACAATCAAAATAGGGCAAGAGAGACTAAGAGATCAATGAGGTCAAGACAAGAAAGCTTCAATGGAAGATGTTTTTCATGTCATAGGTTTGGGCACATGTCTTCATAGTACAAGACACATGAAATACAAGTATATGGAAACAAATAGTTTTTCAATGGGTATTGCTACTCATGTAATCAATGTGGTCACAAAGCAATGAATTGCAGGGTTCATGAAAGAAGAGGATATGGATTCACTAGGAGAAATACTAAGACATTTGCACCTACAAGGAATAATAACATTAAGCTTTATAAGTACAATAATGATGGTCATATAGTAAAGTGGTGTGGAGTAGACATTCTAGAATCAAGTATAAACAGGAACAAGAACAGAAAAACGGATATGAACAAGAATAGGAATATGGATATGAACAAGAACAAGAACATGAACAAGAAAATGAACATGGACATGGAAAGAAAAATTCAGAGAAATCAGAAGGATCAGATAATAAGAAATGAGGATAAAGGTAAAGAATAGTGCTATCTGAGAGTAGAAATACTCTCACCCCAGAATTAACCACCTCAAGAGGAGGTGGGAGAGGGGCTAAGCTAAGAGACTCATTCTTAGCACCGAGCCCCAAAGGTGACCCTTTGCCATTGATTTCAAAGGGGGAGAGATTTGAGTAAGGGGGAGAGATTTGGTATTTGAGTAAAAAGGATAGAGCATTGAGCTAGGGGGAGCAATGTCCCAGGGGGAGCATATAAAGGAAAAATCAAGTTTTTGGTAAAAATAATTTGGGTTACCATCAATGACAAAGGGGGATATTGTTTGACAGTTTGAGGAATATTAGTTATCATTGATGTCAAAGTGTTTTAAGAATAATTGCATTTTGATTGGTTCCAAAAGATCTTAATGGGAAGCATAATCAAAGGTTTTTATGAAAACCATGGTGAGCAAAAATCAAAGGTTAATTATCCATGATGGGAAAAAATAAAAGGTTTTTATTAAAAACCAAGGTGGCTTTTCGTTTGGTTAAAAAAGGTCCAAAGATTAATTTTTTATTTAATTTATAATATTTAAATTCCAAGAGAATTTAAATTATTATAAATAAATAATAACTAAAGTTAATTTGAATATTTGAAATTTGAATTACTAATATGTCGACATGTGAGAAATTTCCTCAATTTGTGTATAAAAGGTGGATCATTTCACCTTATAATATTACTATGCTTATTTCGATTTAATGCCTTTGAATCTCCTGCCAAAGGTATCTCTAATATTTGTGCGATCATAGAGCTACGACTAGTGGATAGTGTGTGGTATTCGAAGGAGGTCAACGTGTGCGAAGAAGAGCATAAGGTGAAGGAAGATTCACTTCCTTTATGTGGGTATTTCTAGCCCATGTGGTGGACTCCCAAGAACTAAGGAAATTAGGCTTGTGGATACGGTGGTTCGATTCTCACTGAATTCCTTTTAGGGATTAACAAAAAGGTATGCACATTATTTGAGCATCGGGTTTTTCGGAGAAGGTTGTTGAAAGATTAAAATTAATTTTTGGCTTCATTAAATGGTTTTATAAAGTGACATGGGAGTCATAAGGATAGATAAAAGGTGTTTTTACTTGGTAACTATTTTTTGTTAATAATAATTAGGAGGAATAAGGAGTTAATTGTTTTATAAAACCTTTTAATATATTTAGCTTATTGGAGAGATAAATGCTTTTAAGTGTTGATTACTATTGAAGATATCTTCTTGCCATTAAGAAGTGTTGAGAAAGTAATTATTTTGAAACTATTTTTTGGTGGTTGATATTATTTTAATTGGGATATTTTAAGGTGTTATTGGAAAAATATTATGTATGTTGATGATTGTTTTTAAATATGGAGTGATAAGGTGTAATTGAGTTTTTGCATTAAATTGTGAGAGAGATTTATATTCTAACCTCTTTGAGTTTGGCATAGAAGTGTTTGTGGTTGTGGCAGATATTTGAGGTTCCTTCATCATCAAAAGGTATGAGAAAATTCTTCCATATTTGAGTTGATTGGTTGGTTTTCTAGAAAATAAGTCTGGAGTGAAAAGGACTTGATTAGGGTTTCCTTTTTGAGTGTGTTGAGTTAATATTTCAAGGTTTTCTGGAATAAAGAGTTGTTAAAACCTTGTTTGATAAGCATTGTTGTTGAAGCCATTGGTTGTGTGAAGAACTTGAACTAGGGTTTGAAAAGAACATGAGTATCATTGTTATGTGAAGATTATTTTATAAGCATTGTTGTTGAAGTGATTTGTTGTGTAAATAACTTGAACTAGGGTTTGAAAATAACATGAGTATCATTGTTATGTGAGATCGGTTGTTGAGCATTGTTGGAAATATTTTGAGTTGGGGTTTATATACTTGGACTAGGGTTTGTAAGGAAGATTTTTTCATTGAGTGATTGGTTGAGTAGAGTTGGTTGAGCCTAGTCAAGTGGGTGTGTGAAGTGATTGTTCAAGTTCCATAAAACAAACTATTCTATATTCTGAGTTGATTTAAGAAAGTGATTGAGCATTGAGGTGAATAAGAAGCATATTGAGTCTCTAACAATTCTCCTTATGTTTCTGAAAGAGTGATTGAAAGTGATTGAGCATTAAGTTGAATTTGAAGCATATTGAGTCTCTAAAAATTCTCTATATGTTTCTAAGAGAGTGATTGGAAATAATTGAGCATTGTGATAAGCGTAGAACATATTGATTCTCTAAAAATTCTCTTTATGTTTCTATGATATTGGACAAGTTCCTATGTGGAATTGTTGGGAAGATTTGAGGTAAGTATTTGAGAAGACTTGTGGATAGATTTGAGTAAGATTTTTTGGAAGCTTACAATACAGATTGAGAGCAGATTTGGACAAGTTCTAGTGACGACTTGTAGAGCAAATTTGGACAAGTTCTAGTGAGGACTTGTGGATCAAATTTGGACAAGTTATAGAGAGGACTTGTGGACATATTAGTGTGAGATTTTATGGAAGATTACAAGGCATATTTGAGACAAGTCTTTGAGAATACTTGAGAGCAGAGTTGATTGATTTATTCAAACCTTGAGTTAAGGTTTGAGGCAGATCCAATAGAATTGATTTGAGATTGAGTCAAGGTTTGAGTTAGGACTTGAGGACAAAGATTGAGGATAGATTTGTGTTAAATTGAAGGACCGTTTTTAGTGCAGATTTGAGAATATATTTTGGTGCAGATTTAAGGACAGGTTTGTTCTAGACTAGAGATAGATATTGAGCAGATTTGTGCTAGACCGAAGGACTATGTTTAGTGTAGATTTGATACAACTTTGGAGGTGACAGAGCAGAGGACATAGTCTCCAGTGGCTAGAGATCCATTAGCCAAGGCAGTGAGGATATGTCTTCTGAGTGAGGACAAGATTATTTAGTGGAGATATATCCACAAGCCAGTGCAGTGGAGGCAATACTCTTATAGAGGATCACCAACCAAAGTAGAGGATAAGGAGTTCTCTTGTGGATAGATATCCACAAACGTGATTTAGGGTATTGGTACCTCCTTTGGACAAAGTCAGGGTTATGCGTAAGGGGTTGATCCCAAAATATATTTATGAAAATTTGGCAAATCGATTTAAAAATACAGGAGAATAGTTTCGAAACACATGTAGAAGGTTCACTATTATTAGGGGCAATGTTGAAAATTTAAAATTAAAATGGTCAAATTATTATAAAATTGGGGCGAATTGACCAGGAAAAAAATTTTGCACCCAGAAATTTTTGGCCAATGGACCCTGGTCAAGGGTCCCAAATATTAGCAAATTCCATGTTTTGAAAATTCTAATTTTAGCCAATTTTGCGAAAATAGCCACTATTCATAACCCTAGACAAAGTTCCATAAACATTGTAATTGGGAAAGGATTCCCAAGATATTTATTGAGAAAATTTTACTGAAATATTTTCTCCGTGGACGTAACCCACATTGGGTGAACCATGTTAAATTGGTGTCTCTATTATGTGTGGTGATTTGTGCATTCCTTTTATTACTGCTATTGATATTGTTATCTATACATTGCATAATATTGATTGGGAAAGAAAAGTAAAAAGTGGTCTTATACTGTTAACCCCCCCTCTCAATATAAGCTTGTGTTCTTCATTATTGAAAATCTTATTTTGTAATATTTTGGAAATACATGAGTTTTATACATGCTGATGGTTAACTCATTTGTTATTTTTCAATATATTACATTTATCCTTAGAATATTGCACTGCATTAAATGTCAAATTGTGTGAATTTGGATCACATTTAATGTTGGTTTTGCAGGATACAAATATTGCAGGGTCTGTGGGGAATTCTGAGTTCCAACATTTATTTTATTTATTTTATTTTATTTTATAAACCCTATATTTTCATTTTTTTTCTAATTTTTCCAAATTAAATAAAAATGTAAAAAAAAATAAAATTCAAAAAGAGAGATACACAAGTTCAAAGAATAAGCTTTAAGTTGTTTATTAAAGCAATTTCGATTTTAATTTGAAGCACGGTGGAAATTATATGATTATTTATAAAGTTCATATTTTTAAGAAATTTTATAATTTCATAAAGTTTTATTTTGCATTTCAAGCTTTGTATTTCATTTTCAAGCAATAAATTAACTTACCTTTATGAAAATCAATTTCATTAAAGGGGGTAATTTATTTGGCATTCAAAAGGCCATTGTATTTAAGGCTATAGATTAATTTCCTTTTATGAAAATTGTAATTTCATCAAAGGGGGTTAATTTATAAGGGTTTTCAAAGTTTATTACATTTTAAGGTTAATAATTTGGATCATTTTTATTTCATGTTTAAAGCAACATAAAAATAAATTCACTCATCATTTCATTAAGTTTCATGAACAATCAATAGCATAGCATAATAAAAATTACCAATACAAGACTCTTGTTAACAGTTATTTGTAAATCACTAAGGTATTCTAAGCACTTATTTGACACATTTTCAAACTTATAATCACATACTAAGTAAAAGGAATGGTGGAGAAATTTCTATTTCTTTGCAAGAGAGGGTTTTATTTTAAAATCTTGACTTTGATGGTGATTTTGCAATTGGGAAAAATTTCCACTCAACAATACTTAGATATGTATCCTAATGGAATTTAACAAACCTCTGCCAAAAAAGTAAACTATAGTCTGGAGAGAAAACATGGGAGTAGGAGGTTCATTATGAGAATATAGATTTTCCTTGCAAAATCTACCATGAATATGGTCATTTAGGAAGAGACTGCACACATAAGATCCTAGAGCGATGAAGAGAGAAGACATATATTCAAGGGTTCTAAATGCTAAAAAAAGAATATCCAAAATAAATTGGCAGCACAAGAATAAGCAACGGTGTTAAACAATATGTTTGATAATCTCCCCATTGATGATATTTTAGATGATGAGGAGGATTTTATAAAGAAAAAAGTCCTAGAGACATATACCATGGTGGGAGGAAGGAACCCATGCTAGTTGAGGTAAATTGCACCGTTGATCTGATCCTAGCCTTGAAAAGCAACAAACAAGGAGTAAACCAACAAACAATATACTACCAACTAAAAAACAAGGGGGAAATAAGAATAAGTGTAACAATCCGTTAAAGGTAGGAACCACAAAGAACCCAATGCCTAGGAAATACCTCATCATATCCACCAACAATACCCTAGTGTTGTACACATATGCCAGGGTTGGATATTATGTCATGACCCACCCTTAGAAGACTTTTCAACTTGATGGACTTATGTTTTGTAATATTACTTATGGATGAAATGATTGACTATTTTAGGTTTATTATGCAAAATAATTTTTCTTTATTGGAAGTGAGATGCAAATTTTTAAAATGAAATGTAGGATAATTTCATGATTCAATTTGTAACAAAAAAACTTATGTTATATATGAATACAATGTTGCTAATGAAAATGCACTTTTGAAGGAATAGATATCTTCATGGTGGCAGAAAGATTTAACCACCGAGAAAATATTACCTTGGAGAAATTATGTGATGGGTAATTTGTCAAAATATTTAAAGAGGCAACATGGATAAATGCCCCTTTCATGAATATGCATAACATTATTTGCATATATAAAAAGAAATATTAAATTACTTTGAGTTTTAGTTGCATAATAATTGCTTATGAAGGAATTTTACTAAAAAGAAAAATAATAAAATGGATGTTATTTTTATTATTGAATATGGATGCCTTGTTTATAGACCAGTTAGAAGTAGTGAACTTTGATTACTTGATGAACCATGTTTGTAGTGGAGCATTGATGAGTCCTTACCAAAACATTGGATAGAATCTCTTCCCTTTCATTTTGGAAGGGTATGGAAGTGGTAGAGTAATGTTTAGCTTTAACATGGGCCGAAGAGCGAGGCAATGGGATTCATGGAGAGGAGTGATCAGCAAAAATGACTTCGATGGTAAAGAGGAGGTGCTTGATTTTTAGAAATAGGGGAGTGACACTAGATAAGAAGGAATAAGGAAGTGGAAGGATTCATTGAAAATAAAATAAGTTGAGAAGGGACATTGATGAACCAGATAATCTGGTGACCTTTGTTGATTGTGTTGTAGATTCATTTATGTATGCGAAACAAATAATGGTTGAAATGATTGATTAATTCGATTAACAAATATTAAGTATTTTTTTTGAGTTCTTGTGTGTGGAAGAGTTATCTAGGTTATTATCCAAATGATAGATATTAAATTGACTAGGCTATGCCAGAAAACATAGATTTTCTCATGCAGAAGCCGATGATGATTGGAATTGCTATTTTGTTTACATTTTTATTATTTGTGTTGTACATGATGTTACAACCATAGGTAGGTATTTGATCTCAAAAAATAAAATTGTTGCTCATATTTTTGATAAAAAGAAGTTTTCCTAGTAGAGTTGCATGGATAATAGGTAACTGAAGAACACAAGCTTATATTGAGAAGGGGGTGAACAGTATAAGGTAAACTTTTACTTTTCTTTCCCAAATAATATTATGTTATCAATTGCAATATCAATAGCAATAATAAATAAATGCACAAATCATCACACACATGAGATACACAAATTTAATGTGGTTCACCCAATGTGGGTTACATCCACGGAGAAAATATTTCTTCTAAATTTTCTCAAAAAATCTCTTAAGAATCAATTCCCTATTACAATGTTTATGGACCTCTGTCCAAAGGAGAACTCAATGCCCTTCACTCTGGTTTGTGGATCTCTCTCCATAGGAGAACTCTATCCCATTTACTCTGGTTTGTGGATCTCTCTCCATAGGATAACTATATCCTCTTTGCTTTGGTTTGTGGATCTCTCTCCATAGGATAACTCTATCCTCTCTGCTCTGGTCTGCTCCAATTTTTTCTCTCAAATATGTCTCAAATCTGCACCTAACCCCATCACAAGTCTAGCACAAACCTACTCTAATCCTGCTCATAAATATCTACCTCAAATTTACACCAAACTATTGTGGTTGGTCCACAACTAGCCCTAAAGCTTGGGGACCCACCTTTAAAATTCTGGTTTGGGATCTTTGGTTGTGTTTGAGCCATGGTTATGCATAGTGGTGAATATTCACCAATTGGGCTAATATTAGAATTTCCAAAATTGGAAATTGGCGAATATGAGGACCCTCAATGTCGGCCTATTCGCCTAAAATTTTTAGGATCAATTTTTTCTTATGGTCAATTTGCCATAATATATATCCAAACATAGGCATATTTTTACACGTTGGAAAGTTCTTTTCAAGCCTAATCTAATGGTGGTGTTTTTTATGAAGTTATAAGATTATTTTATTGGTCAAAAGTGGCCCCAAATATGAAATTACATTTTAGGGCTTCAAATACCCCAAATTTTGGTGTGAAGATGCTTGATTTGATTTTCTTAGAATTCTCCATGATTCACCTTGATTTTGATTTGGATTCACCATTTTTTTACAAGTACATTTTGAGTCCAACCCCTTACGCATAACCCTAGGAGATACCTTTCACAGGAGATTTGGAGGCATTAAATCGAAATGAGCATAGTAATATTCTAGGGTGAAACGATCCACATTTTATACATGAATGGAGGAAATTTCTCACACGTCAATGCATTAGTAATTCAAATTTCAAATATTCGAATTAACTTTAATTATTATTTATTTATAATAATTTAAATTATCTTGGAATTTAAATATTATAAATTAAATAAATAATTAATATTTGGGTCATTTTTAACCAAACGAAAAGCCACCTTGGTTTTTAATAAAAACCTTTTATTTTTTCCCATCATGGATAATTAACCTTTGATTTTTGCTCACCATGGTTTTCATAAAAACCTTTGATCATGCTTCCCATGAAGCTCTTTTGGAAAAAATCAAAATGTAATTCTTATTAGAACCTTTTGACATCAATGACAACTAATATTCCTCAAAATGTCCAACAAATAAATTCAAAAAAATATAGAATACTTTGTTTTGAAATGGCATCCCATGTGAAATACTATGCTCCAATGTGGAAGGAGAGTTCCTAAAATCTATCTTATGCTAATGTTCTACTTCCTATGCACTTTTCCTCCAAGTATCTGACCCTGTTTTCCTCTTCTTCTAACGTATTTAAATATTTCTCCTGTGTTCAGTTTTCTTGTTTCAGTTTCTTAATATTTTCATTCATTTCATTTTTAACGCCCCTTCTTCTCATTTCATGTGGTAATGTTTTCATATTAAACTATTTGCTATGTAAGATGGCAATTTACCTTACCAATGATAATCATAACAATAAAACCTTATTATTGTACTCTTGGATTATGGATTTGATAAAATATAGGTTTATACAATAAGACATTTACCACTATTACTCTTGTATTGCATATTAATTAATTTTTTTAAATTTTTTTGTTTGCAACTAACATATATGATGTTAGTTATTAACCAATTGAAAATATAATACTATATTGCAATCCTTTTATGCTACTTCTCTTTTCTCAAAATTATCATGTTCACAATATTTCCATACAAATTTGCAATGGCATATAGCTTCAAACGATAAATTAACATGGATACTATACCATTTCATGATGATAATCGACTACTAAAACACCCTTTACTATCCTCAATATGAAATCCAACTTCTTGCTATAACCATTTCCAACTATGATTTTCATGGCCACCATTGAATCTACCTTTTCCATGGTAATATTTAGTGTATATGTTTCTTAATACTCCATGTATTGAAAAACTCCACCGGGACCTTCACAATACAATAATACATTCCTCCATTTTCAATTGAATTTGAACTTATAGTTTTGCACATACTTATTCCAAAATATAAAAATTGCCACCATGGTAATCCTCATTTTTTGCTCACCGTGATATAGTGTATGTTGTGGACTATACCAGGCTTTATAATTGTGTGCATATTGTCTATAACCATCTATGATCTTTCCAAATTATCCACTTCAAACATGATTTCATTCATTGAAATAATTTTTTTGATCATAATTTTATCTGTTTGTTCACACCCTCAAGTTCGACTCTACATGAAAATTGGATTTAACCTTCAAATATTAACACAATTGATTTTTCCAGAGAGAAACACCATGGTTATATTCCATATACAGGTGATTTCATGATACCAATATATGACTAATATTGTAACTATAGCTACTGTGAGAAAACCAACTACACATCCTTTAACTATACATAGTCAAATCCACTTCAGATCCACATGTCTTCCAATCAATTGCAAAATGAGTTCACCCATATTCTACTTCACTGATATTAATTGTCGAGCTTCAACACCTATAAATCGTCCATCGCTGATACTTTTGTATTTGGTATAGATGATGAAAATGATGTTTCCCAGTAATATGTTTGACATTGTACATGATCGCATGATGTAGCCATGGACAAATTTGTTATGATGCAAATATTTTAGATTAGCATAAGATTGTATGGATAGGAAATGTTTATAATGGGTCATAATTCTTCTAATGGTGGCTTTGAAAACATCATTTCAAGTATTCACCACATACATCAATGGTATTCTGTGTTTGTTGAAGAGAGCACTTATATTTTTATTTTTGATGTGAGCCAACTTCGATCCACTTTTATCCTATAATCACCAAGGTACATCACATTAACCACTTTATCACCATAATCATGCAAAGTAACTAAATATGAGTGGTTTACCCCATACGTACCTCTTAACTATTATTTACTATTCCTCGAAACCCACATCCAGATTTGACATCTCGAAAACTATGCCTAGCTTTGATGTCTCAAAAAATGTTCCTGGAGTTTGACACCTGCAAACATAAAAACCTTTTATTAAATTTTTATTTTAAATGCCTTTTAAATCATATTTTATTTTAATTTATTTAATCTAAATGTATTTCAAAATTTATTTGAATTTCAAACACTTTTAAGAACACAATACCACAACTTTAAACATAAGCTTGATAAAAATAACAATAAACATAACAAACACAAAATCAAGAAAATAATTGTTTTAACATACAACAAAAAAACCTATAAAAAGAAATGATATTAAAATAAACTATAGAACAACATCAATATCAATAATAATAAAAACACCACTTGGCCTACAAAAATTGACAACAAAAACACACAAATGTTCCAAAACTTTCAAAATATTCAAGTGGATCCCCAATTTTGGGGTGTTGTGAAGTGGTCACAACAAATGGTGAGTCTATTGGGAAATATTCCTGAACATTTCGGATTTAAGAACCCAATTCTAAAACCAAAAAAACCTAAACATTAGAAAAATAAGCATCAGTAACATCCAAAGAATGTGAATAAATAAGTTAAAAACGGTGCAGTTGAATCATTTTCCTCTTCTCAGTGTGTGTCATTTGATTCATTTTGTATTTATGAAACTACTCATATTTCCATTATCAGCTTTGCAGTTAGGTTATAGATTTTTTCTCTTTTAAATGCACCTCTGCATTGCTCCACTACCAGTCAAGCGTCCATAGCTCCAGTGGAGGTAACCTTGCTCTCTTCGAGACATTACTCTACTACAAGCCAGACATTTATAGCCCCAGTAGAGGTTATATGAATTTCCCAAATATTAGGTAAATTTTGCATTTTACCTCTTTTTTTATTCTTGTCTAAACATAGCTCCACTAGCAGTCAGGCATCCAAATCCTTGGTGAAGGTTATCTTAGACTATGGTGACTGATTTGACTTTACTTTTCATCTTATTTGCTTTGCTTTTTATCAAGCTTTATATTGTTTTAAAAATTTCTCCTCCCACTTGGGTTAGAAATCAAGTACGACTAAAAAAAATTAAGTTAAATGGATTTTCACCTTAATCTGCAAAACTAAATAACTTCATCCTTCAAGAGTTCAAAGAATATTCTTTTAATGTGTTGCAGTATTTGTGGAGCTTTTGCAAAATAATTTTAGTGTTCCAAATTTTACTATCTTGATCCAAATTCATAAAGATACATACTAACAATCTCACTTTCCTTTTCTTCAAGTTTTAGATGTTTTCAAAAACAAGTAATTTATCCTGAGTGACACAATAAAAAATACCAAAAAAATTCATCAAATATTTATTGCAACTACCACAACTACCTCAATCAAGAAACAACACCAAAACCTACAAATCTTTAAGCAACAAAATGATAACATGAATTGAAATCCAAATTTTGGCATAAGCCAATTTGACTGAAAACCATAATGAAAAACACACCAAAATTTTACAATGAAAACAAACACACAATGAAAACAAACACACAAACGATGACTAACAAAATCACAAAATCACAAGTTATATACAAGCAAACTAATAAACAAGTAAAAAAATTGCTCCCTAAACTTGAAAATACTGACAAAAAAAACAAAAGCAAAATCTCACGAAACAAAATATTATGTACAAAAAAGAACAAAAACTCAAAAAGCTATTTACAAAAATATACACTATATACAAGATGATACCAAATTTATGCTATCACTTCCCTAGATCCCAAACATGATTGGCACACTATAAAATACATATATTATTATATGCATGCCAAGTTTTATATAACTCCAACCAAAATAATATCAGGCCAAACAATATAACAAATTTCATTTTGCCTTTCTCATCCCACCGATTTGATTCAAGTTTATAAGCAATTCCATGTTTAAGATTTGATTCATTAAACTTACAAGTGAATACATGATCTTCAATTATCTTATGCTTATTAAATGAAGTATGAATTTCAAACCTTGATTCATCACTCTGACTTAAATTATCATTTTCACAATAATATAGGATTTCTTTCAAATAAGAAGCTACTTCTGAAAGTTTTAAAGCAAAATAATCATGTATGTTTTTAGGCCAATCATACTCATGCAACAATTTGCAAGAATCATCTACTTTAAAAAAAACTAGGGCATCAGTTGGGTAGCCGAAGATATTTTTGGTTACTATGGATTTGAAGACAAGATTGTTTCCCTAGGAGGACCCAATAGGGACACCTTTGGATCCTATTTTAGAGAGACAGTTATTTTGCAGATTTATTAAAGGATAAATATCCATCAGAGACTAAAGAAGCACAAAAAATTGCATTAAAAATGCTCTTTACGGTTGTTGGAAATATATCAACATCTCAATGAGTTAATGGATGCTTGCCATAGTAAGAATCAAGGCCAAATATTGTCATTGAGAAAAGGATAGTTGAAGAAATAGTTTTATATAGAACCAATCATTATTTGATCTGTAAATTCATGGGTATTCACCCCACCCTAATTTTTTTTGCATTCCTGGGTCCAAAAAAATTAGGAGCCTCTTGGTGAGTATTCTTTGTGGTTTAATACCAATGGATATTTTATTATTATTTTTTTCTTCACTTGTCGATAGAAATAGGGCTTTCAAATAAAAAAAAAGAGTTATGGTCTAGTAGGATTATTTGTTCAACCCTGGAGAGTGGTATTTTTATCCTAGAATGGAACCCACTACTGTCTTGGTTTGGATCCATTTGTATGCACTTCCATTGGAGTTTTGGAGTGAGTAGGTATTGGAAATTATTGGCAATTCCCTTGGAAGACATTTGGGTGTTTCAAAGGACACAATGGAAGGAAACATAGTTGTTTAGCTAGAATTTTCTAGTAGATGTCGAACTCAAACTTGCAGGACTATCTTAGATTCAACAACTGGATTATGAGGTATTGTCCTTCAGATGCATAGTTTACCACAAATATTGGCATTTGGCCCAATATTGACCAAATAATATGAACATAAAAATGGAGGCTCCTCTGGGAATATCAAATATTCCTAAGGAGGGTAAGTCAACAATAAATAAAGAAACATCCAATATTTCTCAGGGTAAATAAGCACATGGATATGGTTTTGAACAACCCAAAATAAGAAGAAGGCAAAAGAAAAAATATGGTAAAGAGCAAACCCAACTCAAGCCCTCTAATAGGTATGAGATATTTAAGAAACTAATGGACCAAGAAGAAGAAAAATTCATGGAAGGAGTGGATGGGAATAATGAAAATAATAACAACCATGTTCAAGCCCCTCTTTCATCTCCTCCCATCATAGAGCAGGTAATTGAGTGCAGTGAGTTACCATAATTAGAGAGTGTGGGGTATTAATAGTGCATAACCAAGAGTAACTTATAATTAAGGATATCATCATGGGCATAGCAGAAAAGTAAAGAGAAAGGCCAACTCTAGGGATAACTCAGGTGGAAAAGAGATCAAAAAATAATAGCTCTCAAGGAGTAGGTAGAAAATAAAATAAGGAATTGATAGCAGTTCAAGGAGATAAACTGATTATTGGAGGAGCGGTGAGACCAATGGATTTTTATTACTCTCAAGGTAACCAATGATTATACAATCATGGAATGTTAGGGGTTTAAATAGTAGAACCCATAAATATTCTATTTGAGGATTCTTAGAAAAATGTAAAATAATTTTTTTGCTTATCCAGGAGACAAAAATGTTGTTGGATCTTATGTGTAAAATAGGAAATAGACTTTGGATGGGTGATGGTCATATGGAAGTGGTTGCCCAAGGGGCCTCAAGGGGGGTAGTTAATTTTTGGAACTCTCTTGAATGGATTGCAATAGAACATATAGCTTGGAGTGGTGTTCTCACATTATATTTTAGGAACAATGTCACAAATGAACATGTTTTAATCATAAATTTTTATGGGGCTCAAAACCTAGTTGGTTAGATAAATCAATCGAAAGCTATGCATAACATGAGAGTATCAAGGGAAGAGTTAGAATAGATTATTGCTAGGGATTTTAATACTAAATTATCCTCTAGAGATCAGGAAGGGAGAACCCCAATTTTAGACCCAGGGGATCAACTTATGATTACCCAAGTCTAGGCATTACACTTGGTGGATATTAAATGCCCTGGAACCAAATATACTTGGAATAATAAGAGGAGGGAGACATATAGCAGGAAGGTGAAGTTAGACCATTTTTTGGTTTCAGCGGAAGCATTTGTAAAATGGAATATAAAATTTTAGATTTTGGATGGTCCAGTTTCAGATCACTTTCCCATTTTTTTGGAAGGGGGGATCAAGAAAATACAACATCACAAACCATTTAAATTTGAAAAATCTTGGTTACAAAAATAGGAACTTCGAAATAAAATTCCATAGTGGTGGGAAGAAGGTCGTTCAAAATATGGGACAACAATTTTGAGATTCCACAAATAGCTTCATTATGTCAAATATCAACTGAAATAATGGATGTGAGCTAACAAGATCAACTTCTAAGTCCAAAGAGCTCCATTGGTGTCCAGATGGGATGAGATTCAAAAAAATTTTAGGGAAGGAACAATTACAAAGCAACTCAATGATGAGGATGATGCATTGCGTAAAGCAGTTGAGGACATTGACAACTAAGAGGAGATCTACTAGCAATAGAGAGCAAGAACAACTTGGTTATTAGAAGGTGATAAAAATACCAATTTTTTCCATCGGTCTGCCTGTTCTAGGAGACAGATGAACAACATGGAAGCTCCTCAAGATGAAAATGTACACTCTGATACAATTCCAAGTATGCATTTCCATTCAATGGATTATTTTTCTAAACTATTTAAGGAAAGTATGGTGCAAGATGAAGAGGCTCAAAAAGAATTTATTGTTTTCATACCCTATGTTATCTCTGAAGAATAAAATTAGACCGTACTTAAACCCATTGAGAGAGATAAACTAAATAATGTAGTCTTTGGAATGAGCACCAAAAAAACACCAGGTCCAGATGGCTTTCCAATTGAGTTTTTTAGGCCTTCTGGGACAACTTAGAGGAGGATGTAATGGTTGTTATAGAGGAGTCAAAAGGTAGTAAAAGAATTATTAAAGTATTAAATCATACTTTCATTGCCTTAATTCCAAAATGGGAGGAGGGGATGCATATTTTAGATTATAGACCTATTGTCTTATGTAATGTCATATATAAAATAATCACAAAGGTAATGGTTGAGCGGCTAAAACCTCTTCTACATAGCATTATCTCGTCGAATCAATGGGGTTTTGTAGAGGGTAGGTAGATCCTGGATGGTGTGGTTCTAGCTCAGGAGGTGATCCATTCAATGCAAACATATGGTAATAGAGGAATGTTCATAAAATTGGACATTTCAAAGGCTTATGATAGGGTGGAGTGGAGTGGTAGCGTACCTAGGAATATATATTTGGGGATATATTATTATATTGTATAAGGGTTGGCATGGGCCACACATAACCCAAGGTTGATTGTATTGTAATATTATATTATATTATAATATTATATTATATTAGTAGTGTAGACACTAAAATCATGTAAATCGGATAAGACTACCAATGCACCACTTGCGCCACTCTTATCGACATCATATGGCCCCATTGGGCAACCCTCTAGGGTAATATAGAGCTCCATAGCACTTTTGGGAAGGTTCCCATCAGTTTTGGGAGGTTTAGGGTCATATCCTTATGACCATCCCACCTTGGGATGGTCACAGATGGTGATCGTCCCACCTAGGGATGGCCACTCCTAACCATCCTTGGGTGGGATGGTCCCTAAATAGACCCTCCAAAAGTCAAAGGGGTAGAGAAATGGTAATCAATTACTACCATATTCTCCACCCAATCATCAAAAATTGATTAGGAGCCTATCATGGAGACCAGAAACTCCAAATTAGAGGCCCCAAATGGGCAACCTCTTCCACCCAATCATGGCAAAGGTTTTGACAAGTGGTAGCACTTGCCTTGCATGCCTGAACTTGCCCCTTTTCCCCAAATTCCCTATTTGGGCTATAAATTGAGGTGTGCTCACCCAATTTCAAGGAGAAGAGTTGAAGCATTTTCACCATGAAGTGCTGCCCAATTCTACCCTCGCCTTTTGTTATCATATTTACCCTCACATTTCCTTGAAACCCTCTTCATTCAAAGGTGCTTTTAGGGGCATCCCAAATCCACTAAAACCATTCCAAAACTAGTCAAATTGGAGAGTAATTTGACCATATTTGCTGACACAACATCTAGGATAGTTTTAGACCAGATCCCTTTGGAATTGGTGGTAAATTCCACTCAGATTTGTAATCATCCCACCTGGGGATGGTTAGTAGTTGGTAGTTGCACCTGTGAGGGATGGTTAGAAAATAGTAGGGAAATTTGATTCAATTCCACCATAGGTCATTTAGGAATGTTTATATTAGTCTTGCATTCAAATTTGGTGAGATTTGGAGCTATTTTGATGGTCCAATTAGAGGTTTCATTATTGTAGGTCTAGTTGTCCCTGTTAGGGATGGTCACTATTTTTGCTAACAATTTCCCTTCAATTTATGCTCAGATATTTCCAAAACCATCTAGATATCATCATGCTAAATTTTATAGATCATTTGGAGTTGTTTTGATTTACTGCAAATAAGTTTTGTTATTTCTAGATTCATGCTTTCTATGTTTTCAAGGTTTTCTATCAATAAACGCATATGCTATTAACCATTTTCAATATCTTGTGTGTAGGTACAGATATGCTAGACATGAGGGAGGAGCTAAGAGGCATATAAGGATAGGCCCAAGACTAGCTCTCGAGTGTGGGATGCGAAAGGAACATTGGAGCACGCCATCAAACCCTTGAAGGGATTAGATCCCTTGTATCTTGTAGTATTGAAATGTATCAAAGAAAATCCCTCAAAGGGGGATGTATTGTAATCATTGAAATTTTGGAATAATAAATACAAGGAGAAATCCACCTCTTTTATTGCACATTATTCTTCATTTCAGTAGATTACATCTTTATGCATCTTTCCCTTTTAATGCTTATTTCAACACGCTTTACATTTCAATAAAGAACACATAAGGCATGTCGTAAATTTTGCTTCTTCAGTGGTGATCATGGTATTTGAGATTATTTATCTATCCCCTTTGAATGTGTTAATTTTGACCTCCATTTTCTATTTTGGATGTTGCAGGTTTTGACCGTTCTGAGCAGAAATGACCCCTTTTCTGCTAGTTGAACCTGCCAGGGATGGCCAGCTAGGTGACACTACTAGGGATGGCCCCCAAACTTCTAACCATCCCTACCTGGGATGGTTACAAAACCAGAGGTTTTCTACAAAAATTTGTAGAAACAGAAAGTTACAGGTCAGAAAATACACCTTTTCCAACCTTCAATTTGCATGTATACTGTTTAAATTACTAAAATTTTAAATTTTCTTGTCCTCTTTGTGCATGTGAAGGTTAGATGTCATATTTCCCAATTTTGCATTAATCATATCAAGAAAAATAGGAAAAATAATAGTACTTTATATGCTTTTTGTCTGGTTTGCCTGCTTGAAACTTACCAAAAAGGGTTAAGTTCATATAGGGTGTCAATTTTATAGCTTCCTTTTATTAATACTAATGATTCTGAAATAAAAATGTACTTTCATGCATTTAGTGAATCATCATTGAATGTTGTATTGTTTTATTTCAATATTTTAAAAGGAATACACACACACACCATGATCTTCTTAAATGTTGGTGAGTTGGACTTCATTCCCAACCACTGATAGAGTTCAATGATGGTGGGTTTCATCTCCATCCATTGACTCAAAATCCCATGTACCCTATTTTATTGGCCAATACCAACTCCAAGATCTGTCCTAACCATGCAAAATAGCATGCATCCCTCTTTGGAGGGGTGTATCATTGCGCACGGGGTGTTGGGTGAGGATCGACAGGACCTATGCTCCCTGATCGGGTATGGATTTCATCACCATACTTTGGTTGGTTTACATGACCAGAATTTCATTACCGGTTGTCGAGCTGTGAGTGTATAGGTGAAAACCACTTAAAATTTTGAGTATTACATCAACAAAATCAAACACACCAAGTATTTTCTTTACAAAGCAACACATCTTGAAACAACAACAAATAGTTTAGGGATTCACATCTAAAAGACTTAAAAGAGATAATCACTTCTATGCTTGTGTGTTTCTATTGTTTGTTTGTTTCAAATTCATAAAAATTGTAAAGGAGATAAGCATATAGCAGTCTAGAGTACATAGCTATGGTACATACCCATAGCCAAGCCCATTTAAGGGTGGACATTGTGGGGAGTAGGGAAGAGGACATACAGCATCTTCGCCTTGATCCCAAGGACATGGTCATACCTCCTTGGAGACCACCTACTCTTCCTGGCCCTAGAGGGGCTGAAAGGAGACCTAGCCAACAAGGGACCCCTACATGGGGCACCCCCATAGGTGATGGTCCCAACTTAGGAAACTATATCCCTAATCACCAAGTGGTAGATGAATGGATGGTTAGTCCTAGAATAGCAAGAAGGGGACCTAGCCAACAAGGGACTCCCCCATAGGAAACAGTCCCACTTTGGGGAATCATTTCCCTAATATATATGTCTCTAATGCCTTATTTCGAGAAGAGTCACCATGCAATGGGGCACTTCCCAATAGAGCAATCCCACACATTCGCATGCCTTCTCGGTCTACTCCTCACACTACTATGCATGAGTATGACTTGTCACCTAAGGTAGGGTTGAATGATCATCTTATGATTTCAAACCACCCTTCCCCAAGGTGCCATAATCATGATGAGTATGATACTCATCACCATAGGTGACCTTATTCTGCCTTACCTTTCCTTGTTTATGAGGGAAGACCTGAGGAGCATCCAGATTATCCTCATTCAAATGTGTCAATGCAAGCATGTTGTGCCTCTACACCAGTAGATTATCAAGAACATCTATTTAGGGGTGAGCCTCAAGTCAATGCAGCCTCCCTCAATCGAGGGAAAGCTATAATAGATCTCATGAACCCCCTTGAACAAGATAGATATCAGGGTAATAGTGCTAAGGCACTTAGACCTAACACAACTGATCAGATCAATCAGTTGGTAAAGAAGTATGCTGACCACCAGGCCAAGTTTAATCAACTTAGGTCTGATAAACATCACTTAGATCTCTTAGAGTAGCAATAATAGTTAGAGAAAGAAAGACTTGAATGCCAAATTCAAGAAACTTTACGTAATGGAGCTTCTACTCCAAATACGCGTAGATAGGAGGCTCACCCGAGGCAACCAAACCTCCAACAAGATAGGTCTCCTAGACCTAATCCAATGTTACCTCCTAGACCTCCTAGGCCTGAACAGAATGTATATGATAGGCCAAACATAGATCACCTTCAAGAGGTGTTCGTTCCTCCTTGTAGGCCCATACCTGATACACCTTATGGGGCTTACGATGACTTGGAATAAAATGAGGATTATGTAGAAGCACCTTATGGAGGTATGGATGATGTCAATCAACCACCCCAACCTATGCTTAATATTCCTCATCCACCTCTAAGAGTTCAAAACAAATAAGAGGAAATCAAATCCTCAGATGCGTATCAAGCTTTTCTTGCACGCTTAGAAACTGTAGAAGGTAAGACAGCTAGGAATGGGCTTCAAAAACCCACTTTGCATCAGCTAAAAAGTCAACCATTACACCCATCCATTCCTTCCTTGATATACCCTGAGCATTTCAAAATGCCGAAATTGGATAGATTCAAGGGGGAAGAAGATGCTCAAGAGCACGTTACTAGATTTTTAAATTTGTGCTTTAACATACAGGACAATGATGCATTGCTCCTAAGAACTTTCCTAAGTACCCTCTCTGGGCCTACCATTGAGTGGTTCAACCAACTTCCAAAACATAGCATCTACACATTTGAACAATTCGTTGACGCATTTTTGGAATGTTTCACCTTTAACACCAAAAGGAAGGCGACATTAATAGACCTTATGGGGTTAAAGCAGTATGATGATGAGTCGATTATGGATTATGGAAATAGGTGGTGGACACTTCTAGCTAAGTTACCATATCTATTGCCAACATCTAAATTAACTCGGCTATTTTCAAAGAGTTTCTTGAAACCCATCTCTTTAATATTGCAACTACAACAATACCCCACCTTGGAAGAAGCTCTAGCATAGGCTAGAAATATAGAGGAAATAAAAATCCATGAGGGGGAAATAGCCAAGCCTCACAAAAAGGAGTGGACAAAGAACCCTAAAAGTAGCTCGACACCTACAAAGCCGGTAGCGGTCAATCAAGTGGCCATAAATGTCCCTGCACCTACACAAGTGATGCCTCCTCAAAAGGTGAACTATCAGGCCCAACCTCCTCCAACGAGCTATAATAGTAATGGTCAAGCGAATCAGGGACAAAACCAACAGCGTCGCTCTAAGCGATAATTTACTCCCTTCGTTGAATCCATGGATTCTCTATTCGATCGATTATGGGTTGCAAAAATGATTAATCTTCCAGATATCAAACCCATCGATCTGGATATAGGCAAACCCAAGCCTATGGGACGCTGAGAGGATCAATATTGCAAATATCATCGGTAGGGTGGCCATGATTTACCAATGTGCTATGGTTTTAAACACCTAGTACAGGACATGATTGAGAGGAATGAGCTACAAGTAGATGCTCCAATAGCTCCTAAAAATCAGCAGATGGGTATCTACAAGGACCCATTACCAACTCATGAGGTACAGGCAACGCCTGCTAAACCAATGAATGAGGTGAAGACAACACCCCCTTTGCAAGGGTATGTTGGAATGGTGAGTATTGTGACCAGGAATAGAAGATATCCAAGCCAAGTTGCACCACCTACAGCTTCGAGTGATGTTCCCACTACGTCGCAACCTACACCACCTATAGTATAGGGCCTTCCACCTAGGCCAACATTAACAATAAATAACAAGCTTGCATAGAGCTTGAGGACAACATCAGTGCGATTGTCCATCTATGAGTTAATCCAACAATCACCTCCACATCGGGATGCTTTGATGGATATTCTAAAGTCAATAGAGTTGCAACCATAGGAGTCTAACTCCTTCATTGATTTCATGGGTCATGTGCAATAGTGCAAGGAACCAATAATAACATTTCATGAGCATGAGCTTAAGGAAATAGCAAGTGATGTGGTAGATCCTCCTTTGCACATCATTGCATGTGTAAATGATGTACCATACAAGAGAGTGCTCATAGACACTAGTTCCTCGAGTAATATCATCACAACCAAAGCATTAAAACACCTAGGATTACTAGCATCTCATGTTGTTGCATCCACTTACACTCTTCGTGCATTCAATGATGCAATATGCTCTATCGTCGGTACCATAGTCTTACCCATCCAGGTGGGGCGCAAGACTATATCGACATTGTGTCATGTGTTGGAAGGTGAGATGGCCTATAACATTTTTCTAGGTAGACCTTGGATATGGGATATGAAGTGTGTCCCATCCATTGTGCATCAATGTCTCAAATACACTCATGAAGGGTAGGTGCACGTAGTCTCTGCAGATCTAGAGCCCTTCAAGTACTACAATATGGTGCAATAGATGCCAGAGTCAACATTACCTTTGACTCATGTAGACTTCTAATTGAATGCACCTATTCAGGGTCTACCCATTCCACCATCACCTTCCATTTCACCATCTACATCTTCATCCATGCCATCCTCATCATTGGCAGCTTCCGAGATGCCTTCGACATCATCAGATCCTCCATCGAGGAACATGTCAAAGAGGCCAATTGATGAGAGCCCACCTCTAGTTTCCACCATATCCATGGAAGATATTCCTTGTGTAGTCAATGAGGAATCACCTCCAGAGGTTCACATTGAGTCACCTCAAACCTCACTTCCATCTCATCCACCTTCGCCATCCTAGGTCATAGTGCATATGTCTAGTATAGGGATAGGAGAATATCTAGTAAGAAATGTCACAATGGTTCCATCTATAGAGATAGTGCAAGATATGGGGTGACCTCATCTTCCCATAGGTAGCATCGTGCCTCTTGGTCTACCCCCAATCAAATAAATTTCATATATGGGGGTTTAGAGTATGGAGCTCTACCAATTCCTCCGAAGGAAGAAGATGATGAACCTTTTTCGGAGGATGTAAACTATTTTTCGAATCTAGATTATGCATTATGGTACTTAGATCATTATAATTGGTATGGTTTTGGTTTAGGCCTATATGAGTAGGGTACTCATGTTCCATGTCAGCCCCAATATCAGTTACCTTATGATAAATCTGGGTTGGGACACAATAAGCCAGTACCATTGGATGTTCTCATAGATAGTCTAGAACACCTATGTCTAGGTTATCAGGATAAGCTTACATGTGATCCATATGCCAATCCGAATCACATTCATTCCTTGGGGGATTATTTCCCCATAGACATGATAGATCAAGGGCTATCCAGTGATGTTTCTCAACCTCATGAAGTGGGGGAGAGCTCACATACCTTGAAATATGATAGTGAGGAAGAGGATCAAGGTCCTCCTCATGAATGGATGAGTGATGATGAAGATGATTATGGCATCACACCCATAAACTATCCTAGCTTAGATGATGAACATGAGAGAGTGTTCCCCTTGGATGATGAGGATGAGTATTATCTTCACATGTTATTCCCCATCCAAGGCCCTATCTGATGCCAACTTTTTTCATGAGAAGAGCAAGCTCGCCCTCTTCCACCATGACCACCACCATTCATTCCACTTCCACTAGAGCCACCCTCATGAGTTATGAGACAACATCAGGTCTCTAGACCCACTCACCCTTGGATGAGAGATCATGTGTCCATCAACATGATTTCCATAGATTTAACTACACCATTGATAGATCTGAATAACCCATCAAAGCCATTGCATCTCGACCTCGAGGTAATTGACTTTGATCGGGGAGATTCTCCCCCATCGCCCTCAGAGTATTGGCCTTGCAAGGAAATGTTACAACCATTTCAATTTTCTCCAAGAACTACTCAGGATGTTTTTCAGGCTGAGGTTGACCTTAAATTTCCTATGGAAGAAGCAAACCCAGCTAATGACATTCACTTAATTCCCACTCCACATCAGTTGGAATATGGGTCTCATATGTCAATTGAGCCAACAATTGATAAGGATATCAGTACAGATCTTGATAATCCCCATATTATCAAGCTAGGAGAAGGTCTATCTCCAACTGAACAAGATGATTTCACAACAGCATTGAAAGCAAGGATAAAAGCTTTTTCTTGGTCTTATAAAGATATGCCAGGATTGGACCCAAATCTAGTCATGCATAATCTTACACTAGACCCAAAGATCAAACCAGTCAAGAAAAATTTATGTAAGATGCACCCAACAGTAGCCTTAATGGTGAAATATGAACTGCAAAAGTTGTTGGATGCTGATTTCATCATCTCAGTAGACTATCCGCCATGGGTTTCAAACATGGTACCCATCAAAAAACCTGATGGGAGGATTCACATTTGCACTGACTTTAGAGATCTCAACAAAGTGAGTCCTAAGGATGAGTTTCCCTTACCAAACATTGATGCATTGGTAGATGCTATAGCAGGACATGAAATGCTATCCCTTATGGATGGTTTCTCTGGATATAATCAAATTCGTATTAATCTAGAAGACCAGATCAAAATGGCATTTACAATGCCTTGGGGGACATTCTGTTATAAGGTCATGCCTTTTGGCCTTAAGAATGCTGGCACCACCTACCAACGAGCCATGACATATATCTTCCATGACTACATGCATAAGATTTTGGAAGATTACATGGATGACTTATTGGTAAAATCTCTATTGCGTAATGAGCATATCAATGTATTGTGCAAGGTTCTAGACCACCTCATTGAGCATAATGTTAGGCTTAATCCCAAGAAGTGTGTCTTTGGTGTCACATCTGGTAAACTCTTGGGATTCATAGTCTCTAAGCGAGGCATAGAAGTAGATCCAAACAAGGTCAAGGTAATATTAGAAATGCCTCCCCCCACAACCATTAAGCAACTACACAACTTGCAAGGAAAGGTCGCATCCATAAAATGCTTCATAGCACAATTATCGGATAAGTGTCGACCCATGAATAGGTTGCTACACAAGGGGGTCTCATTTCATTGGGATGAAGAATGTCAAAATACCTTTGATAAAATTAAGCAATACCTAGCTTCATCGCCCATATTGGCTCCTCCATGACCAGGAGTGCCATTCTATTTATACATCTCAGCTACTGAGTTGGCATTGGGCACCATGTTGTCCCAAAAGAATGAATTTCATAAAGAACAGGCTACATATTATATTAGTCGCACACTGGTTAGCTATGAAATAAAGTATGCATACATTGAGAAGCTATGCTTAGCAGTGGTCTTTGCCACTAAAAATCTATGCCATTACATGCTCAATCATACCACGTATGTAATATCTAAGGAAAATCCATTGCGATATATGATGAGTCGAACATATCACAATAGTCGCACGATGAAATGGATAATGTTGTTGATAAAATTTGACCTAGAGTTCATTGGACAGAAATCAATCAAAGGATAGGTCATAGCCGATCAACTAGCAGAGGCTCCTCTCTAGGATGACCAACCTCTGAATGTAGAACTTCCTGATGATGGAGTGTTTCATATCTTAGAATCACCTGATTCTATAGAGCCTGAGTCACAGGCGAACATAACTCTATTCTTTGATGGTTCTAAATGTGAGCAAGGGGGTGGTACAGGTATCATGTTTTTCACACCATAAGGGGCTCCAATACCTCTTTTGTTTAAACTTGATTTCTCATGTACCAACAATAATGTCGAGTATGAAGCCCTCATCATAGGACTCCAGATGACAATCACCATGAAAATCACTAAGCTAAACATTTTTGGTGATTCCTTGCTCATAGTTAATCAGGTTAAAGGGATATTCTAGTGTAGGTGTCCCATATTGCAAGCCTATAAAGCCCTAGTGGATAAACTTCTGGTAAAATTTGAATGGTATGATATTGAGGCACTCCCTCATTCATCTAATCATTTTGTAGATACAATGGCTTCCTTAGGGTCACTAATCCTATAAAACCCTTCAGATGATATCATGACTATTCAAGTAAAAATGCTAGTACAATCTATGACTAAGTATGATGAGCATAATGCCACACCAATTGTTCACATGATTCATATTGAGCCTTCACATGAATGGTTCTCTCAACTACACAATTATTTGAATAATACCATATGGGGGACTCTGTTCCCTCATAATTATTTTGATACTAGCACAATGCTATATCTTCAAGTTCATTCTCAATCAACATTTGCATGAGATGAACGTCAAAAGGATTGCATGATTCATAATATTGAGGCTTCTCCAAAGCAATATTGGGCCATACAGATTAAATATTACTTAAAACTAGGAAATATTCCACCTGGATTGTCGCATGCTATAAAGTGAGCATTTAAGCAAAATGTGGCAAAGTATGTCTTATTAGGAGACATAATGTATCATCGGAGCTATGAGGGTATCCTCCTTCATTTCTTAGACTCACAAGAGTCAGCTTGGGCCATTGCCCAAGCACACGATGGTACATGTGGTGGTCACTTTAGTGGCATGGCCATCGCTAAGCGCATTCTTTGCATGGGCTATTATTGGCCAACTTTAGAGCAAGATTGTTGTGCTTATGTAAATAAGTGCATAAAATATCAACATCATGCAAATTTGACACATGTACCTTCATAGGCCTTACAACCGATTCAATCGGTTTGGCCATTTGCACAATGGGGGTTTGATTTAATTGGGAAAATCTCACCTACCTCCTCAGGCCATCACACATTTATCATAACGATGATTGAGTACTTCACAAAATGGGTGGAAGCAATTCCCCTTACCACTATGATTGGACCTCGCATCATGGAGTTCATGCTACATAACATCATATGTCATTTTGGTATTCCATCCAAAATAATATCGGATAATGGAACACCCTTCAAAAATAAGGATGTGCATGCATTAACAACAAAGTATAACATAAAGCACAACTTTTCCATGCCCTATTATCCATAGGCCAATGGGCAAGCAGAGGCATCAAACAAGATAGTAGTAGCCATCTTGAAGAAAACCATTAAGGAAAATCATAAATATTGGCATAATCAATTACCTCTTGCCCTTTGGGCCTATCGCACTAGTATTCGGATGCCCACTGGAGCAACTCCATTTTCACTAGTGTATGGTGTTGAAGCTATTATACCTCTAGAGTTAGAGATTCCATCGTTGCGCATTTCCATGCAGGAATTCATCGATGATGATACCGCTAGGCAAGCTCATTTAGATCAACTAACGTTGCTTTATGAATGATGTGTCAATGCCCTTGAGCATCTACGTGTTTATCAAGAATGCCTTAAGAGAGCTTATAACTTGAAAGTACACTAGAGAGACTTTTAGGTTGGTGATTTAGTTCTAAAAGAGAACCAAAAAAATTCCAATTTGCCACCCAATTTGTGGGATAAATTTGTGGTAAACTGGTTAGGCCCATTCATCATTACAAGCTATATTGGACCTAGAACTTATCGCTTAGCATCTATCGAAGGAAGTGAAGAGCCTGAACCAATGAATGTTAGTCATCTATGGCCTTTCCATGCTTAGAGCACCATAAAATACCCCTAGGCGGTCTATGACCATCTAGGTCAACCTAAAATGTCCCTAGGTGGTCTATGACCATCTAGGTCAAAATAAAATGCTCCTAGGTAGTCTATGATTGTCTAGGTCAATCCAAAAATCCCCAAAGGCATCTATAAGCCCTTTGGTCACCATAAAATACCCCTAGGTGGTCTATGACCATCTAGGTCAACCTAAAATACCCCTAGGTGGTCTATGACCATCTAGGTCAAAATAAAATGCTCCTAGGTAGTCTACGATTGTCTAGGTCAATCCAAAAAGCCCCAAAGGTATCTATAAGCCCTTTGGTCACCATAAAATGCCCTAGGTGGTCTATGACCATCTAGGTCAACCTAAAATATCCTTAGGTGGTCTATGACCATCTAGGTCAAAATAAAATGCTCCTAGGTAGTCTATGATTGTCTAGGTCAATCCAAAAATCCCTAAAGGCATCTATAAGCCCTTTGGTCACCATAAAATACCCCTAGGTGGTCTATGACCATCTAGGTCAACCTAAAATACCCCTAGGTGGTCTATGATCATCTAGGTCAAAATAAAATACTCCTAGGTAGTCTATGATTGTCTAGGTCAATCCAAAAGCCCCAAAGGCATCTATAAGCCCTTTGGTCACCATAAAATACTCCTAGGTGGTCTATGACCATCTAGGTCAACCTAAAATACCCTAGGTGGTCTATGACCATCTAGGTCAAAATAAAATGCTCCTAGGTAGTCTACGATTGTCTAGGTCAATCCAAAAAGCCCCAAAGGTATCTATAAGCCCTTTGGTCACCATAAAATATCCCTAGGTAGTCTATGACCATCTAGGTCAACCTAAAATACTCCTAGGTGGTCTATGACCATCTAGGTCAAAATAAAATGCTCCTAGGCAGTCTACGATTGTCTAGGTCAATCCAAAAATCTCCAAAGGTGTCTATAAGCCCTTTGGTCACCATAAAATGTCCCTAGGTGGTCTATGACCATCTAGGTCAAACTAAAATATTCCTAGGTAGTCTATGATTGTCTAGGTCATCCCAAAATGCCCCAAAGGCATCTATAAGCCCTTTGGTCACCCAAAAATCCCCAATGGAATTCATTAAGCCCATTGGTCAACCTGTATATACATATATCAAAAATACAAAAACATCATTATAATCATCAAAAACACAAAAATATTGCTTCATTGCACTTCATATAAATTGCATTAGGTATACTCATCATTGCATTATGCATCGTTCAAAATTGATCATACATGTCTAGCACTAGGTCTATACACTAGGCATCTATTAAAATCATTGTTATTATATGTCAATATTACCACCTGTTTACATTACATATACCATTTACATTTACACTCCATATTATATGTCTGTTTCCCATCACTTAGCCATTGTTAGTAAAACATAGTTAAGGTTTTTGGTCACTCAGCCATATTTAGTTTTCTTTTCAGATTTTGTAGAAAGCTATCATGATTTTTTATAAGGTAGAATCCTACTTAGATTATACCTTGTATACATCAAAATCCCAACATATTTTCACATTAATAAATCCAAGTCTAGCACAAGGAAAGATGAAATTACAAAGTGGTCTAGGTTGCTTTAAGAGAAAAAGTTTATCTTGCTCATCCCCCTGTGCGAATGGTTCAAAGATGCTGAGAATTGACAAAAGGACAAGTTCCTCCTTACCCAAAAATCCCTTGCCTCACATTGGGGCAAGTATCCAAAAGAGAAAAATCAAACAATGATTATTATCACTTCAAAATATGCAAAAAAAAGAGAAACAATGATTATTATCACTTCAAAAAAGAAAAAATAAATAGTGGTTCTCACCACTACCAAAATCCCTTGCTCAACAAACAAAAATGAGCAACTCCCTTGAATACTTCAAAATTAAAAGAAAAGAAGGGAGTCTTGAACTTGAATCCCTGGAATTCTCAGCATTAGAGAACCATAAGGTGATCCTCATTACAGGTTTGGTGGATAGCCTACTTGTCAATGGTGGTAGCCTTACGCATGATGATATGTCTATCACATAAGCAACTTGCTTAGGTACAGACCAATGTTTGAATGTGGATGAGCTAGCTTGTTGTAGCCTATATTACCTAGTAGTCTAATCTAACTAAGTACAAAACTTAGGATAATGAGACTCATAGGGTGATCTTTAGTACAGATGGGCTGAGTGAATCCCGTTTGCACTAGGGAAACTTTATGCGTTATCATGGTAATGAACTCACATGCACACACAGGGATGTTGATTATCTTGGTTATCTTAGTCGGTGCATACTTTGTCAAAAAGTCTTGCATAGTTATTATACAACTTTTGATTAGGTAACTAGAGTGTTTGAGTCTCCTAAAAACTACTAAACATATCATATCACATTACATTATCCATTCCATTTTACATCATGTTGTCACATGTTTGTCAAATTTACAAAATCCATTACATAATGTTATAATAACATGAAAATAATAAAGATACATTTTGTATAGTCTATGGTGCTAGCATATAATGTGTCAAATAGCCATCATAAATCCATCATATAAAATTAAACAAATCATCCATTGCATCATGCATATACACATCTACATATCATCAAATCACATCATAGGATAAATACATGCATCCATGTTAGGCATTTATCAAAAGCATCACAAAGTTAAAAGCTACATCATAGTCCATAAGCTGCCCGTAGGCTACAATAAATGTGAGTCCTCAGACTTCACACTCCAAAAAGCCAAAAAGTCCAAAAAGAACTATCAGAGTCTACTAGCCATGGTCACGTAGGATCGACACCATGACTCTCTCCTCTACCCTCAGTAGGAGTCCGTCATGAGCTCCCAGACCTGCTACCCCCAAATATGCTCCCCCTAGACCTATCCATCCTCTATGTAGAACTTAGAGCCCCCATCCATGCAGATGACTATCCTATCTCGCTCCTCTGACTACGCTGTGAGCCAATGGCCAATGCTCGATCTAGTATGCACCCTTTAAGGCGCACTATCTCATCCTCCATCATATCCATATAGGTCTGATCCTCTCAGCACCGAGTCTGATAGGTCACCACTAAACCCTAGAGATGTACCATCTCCTCCTACATCATGGCTACCTCACCACTACTAGACTCCCCATGGCTAGGGCCCTATACACCAACCTATGCCTGAAGAGTAGCTATCAAAGCTGCCTACCTCTCCATCTCAGTCTGTGCACTCTGCACCTATGCCTATAGTAGAGCTCTCTCCTCTACAAAATCCCATCGCACCCTACTGAGATCACCCTGTAGCTCTGTAATCATAGCATCTCGTGCTGCTAACTATGCCTACACACCCCGATCTCTAGGGTCCTCCCCATCAAAGTCTAGTGGATCTTGTACATCAATCAGCTCCACCCTATCTACTACCACATGATGATGCACAAACCGCTCACCTGTGTCTACCTCCTCATCATCCAGAGACTCATCCTGACCCTCCTCATATGGAGCACCCCTAGCTGCATCTCTACTCTAGCAGTTGCATCCCCTCCTAGTGGTCCATCTCCTCGCCACTACCGTATAACCCACCAAGCATCATACTCCTCTATCATACCAACATCATCCAAATCAGAAACTACCACCACAGGATCTGACTCCTCTCCTAGTGCCTCCACAATAGGCCATGCTAGAGTCCTCTCATCCCCATGATGATGATAGATCATCGGCTCCCTAGGCAACCCCTGGCATAGCCCAAACTATCATAGGATGCGATCATAAGGGAAGTACTCTCGCTCCATCCCATGTCACCCTATCAACCACCTACCTCACCGAACTCGGCGTAGCTGTGCCTCAACATCCCTCCATGCGGGACAATCCCTATAGGGCCTCCATAAAATGTCTACCACTCTAAGCCATGCAAAAGCCTCCGCATAGTGCTCAACCTCCCCAGCATGTCGATGGCTATGGCCTATCTCATGTGACCTCTACCATAGCACCCCATAACCAATCTCCCTATCTGGTAGCTCTACTCGAGTAGTCCATGGTAGTCCCCATGGTCGCTCCACAAAAATATGCTACCAACCCCAAACCTATAGCAAGAAGTTGTAGCCCAATCCCTTCCACCCATGAGAGTGGATCTCATATAACTCCTCATATAGCTGAGCTAACAATGTAGGACCCCAAGCCATCACTATAGGCTCATCCTCTATACACTCCACAAGAGTGAACACCAACTCTATAAGGTTCCATGGGAACCTGGAACCTAAAGATTTAGGAAGTAACATGTTGCTGATCAATGTCATCAATAAAGCATGCTTAATCGTAAGCACATCAACCTGAAACCATGATACCACTAATATCCCTCCGCTGAGAAGATCAACCGTTGCATCCTCCTAGCGCACCCCAAAATACCTCCGTAGTATGGCCTCTCATCGCTCTGTAGGAGTAGATACTATAGGACGCCCCTCTATCAGAATACGTAGTATCCAATATACATCCTCTAAAGTCACTGTCATCTCCCCCATAGCTATATGGAAAGTATTAGTATGAGGGTCCCATAAATCTATCAATGCAGTCAGATAGGCGTGGTCGCTCACCACGGGATCTAACCGCGTAACATGCTTCAGGCCAATGGCATCTAATAATATTGGTTGGTTTAGGATGAACCAATATATAAGTTGAAGGGAATTTTAGTAGTGGCTAAAATTAGTTGGCACCAATCATCACATTAGTGCCTTGGGTTAATGCTACACTATTGGGTTAGTGTTGTTATTAATAGTTAGAAACTAGATAGTAGCTAACTAGCACCTAGTTAGTGAGTAGAAAATAAGAACGACCCTTTATTAGGTGCCCTACTAGTCCTAATATATATGGAAGTATATCATATTGTAAAGTGGTGGGACATTAAGATTTAATAATATATTTGATGATTTTGGTTTATGTTAAGCATTTGCATATTCTATGTGTTCATGTACCTTCATTTCTATTTATGTGGACACTAATATTATAATAAAGTAGTAAAACCATAGGTGTTTCCCCACATATTGGCTCTTTTCAAGAACTCACAAAATCACCATAAGGAATGCAAGAAAACTAAATATATTTTCTAATAAGTATTATAATAAAAATTCATCAATGTTTTGCAACACACAATTACTAAAAACATCCATAAATTACTTCTAAGATTGATTGTAAGTAATTTTAATAACTATTCTAATACAAGAATTCAAGATTTATATTTTATTTCTATTTGATAGGAAGCATTATACTTATTAATTCATCTATTTTTGTCTTATATAATTCCTAATACAAAGGTTTATAATATTATGCAATTAATAAAGTTCATTTGATTTCTAACCTTTCCCTAGCTACTCTTCTTCAAGATACATAATGAGTACAACAATTAATAATCCCAAACTAAAAAATTAACATGAGAGATCACAAGGGTTATTTATGCATATCCCTAGAAAAATCACTTATAAAAATATATCCTCCACTTGTCATAGTATCCCCCTTTTATTTCATAATAATTTAAGGCATATATGATTTAGTGCACTTAAACTTTTTGCTTAGGTTAATCTTTGAAATTTTTACTCTTACCTTAACTCATCGTGCTTATAAATGAGATAAGATTTACAAGGATAGCTAGAATTGATTGTCTCAAATATTATGTAATGATATTTTTGATATAAATAAAAATATTTAGAAAATAATTTATATCACATCATATTTTAAGGATTGGAAAATGAAATCTCATCATTTCTAGTACACATTTTCAACATCATGCTTTTATCATAGGTCCTAGGTAGAGTAAATAGAAATAATAAAATACCTTATAAGTTGGTCGCATATCACTAAATGATTTACCTATTACATTGATGAACATGCAATGCTCATGCAACTCTTAGCATCAAATAAAATAAAATATTATTTTCCTAAGAAAGTATTTCTCTCTATATTAATCATATGAAATATTGTTCTATGGTAGGAATACAACTCTAGTATATTTTTTCATAATAACAATTCATTTTTTTCTTTGACTAAACAACACTCTTTTTGAAGAGAAAATATAAAATAAATTGGACATATAAATCATATAACTAACATGATAAAATCCTCCAAGTGTATAAGAACATACGAGGATGAGGAGGAGGAGAAACATGTATTAATTTAAAATAATTCTTAAAAGTTGAACTTAAGTTTCAAATAAAAGACTAAATAATATTTTTATAATGGTTCCACTTCTCCTCTAAAAGTAGTAATCATTATATTAAAAAAATATCCACTCATAGATCTAGGAATCTTTAAGAAATATTGATCTATCAATGAGCATCACTCAATGGGTCTTCCTTCCTCATTGACCTTATTTTTTACACATGATGAAATAAAGGGCCCCTTGGATTCTAGAAAATTACATAGGAAGAGTGGCACTTATGGTTGGTTTTGGATAGAAATGAAAGGCTATATGGATATCTCTTCCTCATCACCACTTCTACTAATACCATTAAATTTACATTAATAAAATATTCAATCAACACATGGAATAGAAACTTATCTTTTTGCTCCTTTTATTTTCAAGTATTTTTTTAGCATTATTATTTGACCAAATATGTTTTTCTCATATGGATTAGATTACTTTTATAATATTTTAAATATGTTTAATTTTAAGGTTGGCATTTTACTATAGAATTTAATCTACATTTAAAACTCTACTAGGAAATCCACATGGGTTAGGAAACCCCTTAGAATATAGATTACACTTTTTAATCATAGATTATTTATACTCTAGTCTACATTGTCCTTTCCCTAAGAATAAAGCTAGTAGGTAAACCATAAATCTAACTCAACTAGGATGTTATTATTATTATTCAAAATGAATAGAATTCCTATTCAACAATTAAGAACTCAAAGATATTTTTATGCGTAAAAAACATTATTCTAACCAAATAATAGCTAAAACAACCATTAAATAGTACTTAGCACAAGACAAAACAACACCACAAGTTATTATGTAGATAAAAACTTATTAAACTCCAAATATGACATACAATATGACTCAAAAATAGAGTGAATAAAGACTTAAACATTAGTCTTCATGGAATAATATAAATCCAACCAATAAGTTAAATATTTTGACCTATTATATTTTATTTGTTTAAATGAGGACATTTTTTGAATTTTTTATATTTTAAAATATTGGAATTATAATACATAACATGTCATATTTGTTAATATACTTTAAAATTCAAAAACTCATATTATAAAAAATCTATAATCAACTTTACCAAAATATCCATATGTATTTTCCATTGTTTCCTTAAAACCATATATTTTGAACCTTTGGATCTAACACCAAATGTCATGCCCTCTAGGCGTTATCCATTTTATACATAATAAGTAGAGAACAGAAGTAGGTTACATATTTTTTAATAATATATTGTTAAAAAAATGACATTATATAGAATTGTACTTATACATATTTAAGAAACTTAAAGTAGAAATCTATATTTTGTAATACATAATGTAGTCCTAATGTGTGCCACCTTATCCCTATTACTATTTGGTTTGTAGGCCATCCCTTCCCAATGCTCCTCAAATGAGGTCATGAAACACATATAATCTAGCATCTCTTTATCCAAACTTTGTAACCATAGGTCCTAACTTCTAAATTCATAAGTAAAATGCATCCTTACTAAGTGCATATACATATCTAATGATATTAAATAAGCTTTTGCAAATATGAAGAATGATTTATAGCACCATCTCTCTAAGATGTGTTGGAATAGTTACCATGACCATGTATTGCCTAGAGTAGATAATCAATATATGATAAGTGAATCATATTACCATCCCTTCAAGATAGACTAGGCTAGTTGTCATGGTAATGCACTAGTTAATACTTGTATCATATACCATTACAAAGAAATATAAACAAAATAATGGAGGATTTGAACAATTTTAAGTGAGCCACCCCTTTTTCCAATTCTATAGCCAGACTTGTTAAAGATATATGGGACCTCCCCTCTATGTTTAGCTTTATTATCCATAACAAGAAAACATCGATGTTTACCTTCAAACCAAAGACTATATCAATATTCATCCCAATTTTTAAATTTATATCTCATATTAATAATTCTCAAGGGACTTTCTTGTTATATTTTGCTAGGATCACCTATAACAAATGAAAAGTGACTTTCCCATCATAATATAAAATTATATCAATGGATGAGGGGTACATGCATAGCCAAAGGATGGTAAATTGGTATATAACACTTAATGTTTTTAGGTAAGCCATAGAAAACTCATGGAGGTTGTTAAACAAAATAATAAAATAAACATAGTGATGATACATGGTTAAGCATATTAAAACTCGTAGATAATTTGATTTAAAGTCAACAATATAAAACCATGAGCTACTTAGGGTTAGCCATAATCAAACCATTGAATATGATGGATAATTGTAAACACTAAGAAAACCCTTGGATGAGTTTTTTAGTTATTATGGACAATGAAAACCTTTAATGATGGTTATCCATACAATATGCCACTAGTCAATAATATGTAACTAAGTGGGGGGTTATATATTTAGATACAAGCTAGGTATGAAATGGACAAGCATATAATTTTTTTAACTATTATACAATGCATTAGATAAAGGTAAAATTATCAAAATATAAGATGATCATGGTCAAGACACTAATACATGTAGGTAGATTTTGCTTCCCACATTCACAAATCCTTGTAAATAAGCTAGATTGTGATTATCTTCATGTTTTTTTAATATTTTTATAAGGAATTAGAAAAACAATGAAACTCAAAGCATCTTTTAAGCACAAGTTGAGCATTGGACTAGGCTCCTGAGGTAGATTCACCTAAAAGGATAAGGTAAAAGATAAACCAGAAGATTATAGATCGAATCAATACTTAAGAGTGCTTATCTAGATACAAGAATTCAACTAAGGCAAGTAGCCAGTCAATGAGAAGAGGTGCCAGAGTTAAAATTGACTAAGGTAATAGAGTCCAAAATTTTGCTGCAATGCTGGACTCAAATTTTGACTAAGTATGGAAGGATGCCAGAATTTATAAGGTGATGATGTCATCAAATGTGTATAAAATTTTGGAATCTAATGCATCACAAGGAAAATTTATCTATTTTTGAGAGGACATCTAGTGCTCAACATCAAGGCAACCCCGTACTAGATGCAAAATTTGGCTAAGTATGAAAGGTAGTTGGAATTTCAAAAAAAATGATGTCATCATAAGATATAGAATAGTATGGCATAGAGGAAGGCCAAAATCAGAGCCACAATTATTCTAAGGTATGAAATATAACATAAGTAGACAAAATTATGAAGTAGGAGCATCTTCGACACCCAACAATGTGCATGACAAATGGTGAGCATAAGTTATTTTATTGAAATCAATCATTTCCTTTCCATTAATTATCAATCTGATAGTTCAAAAACTTGTGAGTACCACGTACAGTATATCCCTATAGTGTGGGGAATGAGTCCCTCTGTGCCTATTGTTTTTGTGGAAGAATTATTATTGGTGTATTTTTATTTCATCAAAACCCAACAAAACTATGTACAAAAAAAAAATAATTACACTGCAATTTAAAATAAGCACACAACTAAAATTAAGATGATACAATAAAAACATGACTAAAATGAAATTGTAGGAATTTAAACACACTTGTAGAATTGAATAAAGTAGAAAATTCACACTTGCAAAAATAAATAAAGTGGAAAATTACAAAAATAAATAAAGCAGTAAATTTGCAAAATAAATAAAGCAAGAAATAAATGTAGAAAATAATAAAGCAAAAATAAAATAAATAGGGGAGGATTATTGCCTAGAGTGGGCCCAAAATCTCGTAGATGGTCTTCCCAGTTGACTATGTAAAATTCACTCTTTTCAAACACGCAAATGAGAACACTCAAAATTATTTGATTAAATATATATGTAGTACAGTATAAGAATTTAAATATTTTTTAGCTTCTTAGGAATGGTCTACATTCTTATATAGAACACAACCAATTCCGTTACATAAATAGATTGTTCTATTTTAATCATGCGGCATGATTTTCTATGGTTGTTTCGTGCACAATTGTTATTTTTCTATTAAAAGTATGTCTTTTAATTTTAATCATGCATAGATTTATTATTAGAGTTGCCTTTAATTGTGCATAGGTAAGAATGATTCTTATATTTTTGCAACACCTTTCTTAAAAATTGCATGGTCAATTGGTCAATCAATCAATGTTGAATATAGCTCCTATATTCTTGCTGGACGTAGGTACTTTCCAGCCTGTCATTGGAATACAAGCATTGAAATATAGACACTGACATACAAGAACTAGGATACATGTGCCTGCTTACCACTGGAATACAGGTGCTTGCCTACTACTAGAATATAGGTGCTTACCTACTACTAGAATACAAGTTTTGGGATACAAGCATCTATCTACCACTAGAATATAGGTACATGCCTACTACTAGAATACAGGCATTGGGATACAGGTGCCTGGTTGTCGCTGGAATATAGGTGCTTACTTGTCGTTAGGATATAGGTACCTACCTTTTGTTGGGATACAAGCACCTGCCTCTGCCATTCATTGCATTTCTCTTCAATATGTCTTCATGCATTACCAGGTTTGAATGGGACATTGACTCAAAAATACCAAATTAGTAGCAAAAACCTACATCTACGCACATTTTCCACTAAAAACACCAATCAAGCATAATACTTCATTTTTTAATTAACTGTATGTAATAATTATACAAAAATGCATTTCTAATGTTAAACATGCCATATAATATCCCTTTAAAACATGCATAAAAATAAGTATTTTTGGTGCTCATCATCCCCCATGCTGAACCTTTGACATGTCCTCATGTCACATTCCTTTAGTATATTTTGTTATGGGTGGTTCTACTTCTAGTCTATATTTTTCAACCATAGGTTGTTCTGCACTTGGTTGTTTACTAGATTCAATAGCAAAATATTTAGTTTCTAGCTAACCAACTAACTGGGTAGCTATGGAATGGTCAATCTTTGACCAGCTAACTGGGTAACAATAGAATGTTCTTCTAACTCATCAACAATAGACTGGGTATGTATGAAATATTCAACTGTTGGTTGACCACTTAATTAGGTAGTAGTAGAATATTCTACTGAATCACTAGTAGACTAGGCATCTAGAAAATATTTAGTTGTTGGTTGACCAGCTAATGTGGAAGTAGTATAATGTTTTGCTAACTAATTTACAAGTAAACTGGGTAGCTATAAAATATTCAACTATTGGCTGACCAATTGACTAGGTAACAACACAATATTTTTTTGACTTATCAGAAGGATGGGAAACTAAAAAAATGTTTTACTTCTAGTTTACCATCTAACTAGGCACTAGTAGAGTGTTTTGCTGAGGCACTAGTTGATTGGGCAGCTACAAAATATTTAGCTTATGGATGGCCAGCTACATCCACAACAACATATGTACAACGGTAACATCTACACACTACACAATAACAACAATATTTGCAATTGCATAGCAATAGAAATATTTATACACTACACATCAATAGCAACAACAACAACAAAATCTGCATACTACACAACAATTCTATTCTTCCTTGCAACAAGTAATTACTACACTATTTCTTCAATTGATGCACTATTTCTACTACACAGTGAACCTCCACATGTGTGATCTTGTAAATCATGGAAGGTGAACCAAAACACTCTTGTATAAAGAGAGATGTACCCCCATTGTGAAAGGAATATATGAGGTATTCTTAGAGAATTCTTGGCTCGTGGAGCTAGAGATCTTATGGAGTGGTTTCATTCCAAAAGGAGCATTGTATGGTGTTGCTCTACCTCAAGGGTATAATCAATCTCTATTTTATTGAACAATTTATTGTGCAATTAATTTATTTTTGGACGCATGTTGAATATTTGTGCAAACTGTTGAAACATTTATGGAATGAGAAAATATGTCCTCTACATTTGGTATAGTGATTTGGGTAAAGTGGGTTTGTTTTTTGCAAAGCTAGGGTACATTATTTAGAAAAAAACATCACATTTTACAGAGGCCATATTGTTTTATTTCAGTAGTCATTTTCAGATGGTTTTTACTCCATTGTGTAGATTTTTTGAGTAATACAAAAATTACTGCTCATTTGTTAAATTCTGATGTGTATTGAGAAAGTTATGGTTGTTTGAAGTTGAGTTTTTTTTTTTGTTTTTTGGTTGCACGATTTTTTTTTTCAAAATAAAAAAATTCGTATTGCATTTTTGAGTAGTCGTTTGTAGAATATTTTGGCACCAACATATAGATTATTTTTATTACTATAAAAATTACTGCTCATTTGTGAATTTTTGATAAGTTTTGAGAGAGTTACAGTTGTTTAGAGTTGGTTTGTTCAAGCTGTTTTTTTGCTGTTTGATTTTTTTTCAAAAATAAAAAGTTCGTATTAAATTTTTTAGCAGTCATTTGTAGAATATTTTTACATCAACATGTAGTTTATTTTGAGTACTACAACAATGACTACTTACTTGTTAAATTATGATAAGTAATGAGGGAGTTATAGTTGTTGCAAGTTGGGCATTTGGTGTTGTTTTTTTGGGTTACCGACAAAAAAGAAAAAAATTCATAACTTTCAATCCGGGTAAGCAAATCAGTTGCTTTTTGTTTTGTTTTGAATAAAATATGCAAATTTACTTGTTTTAAGAGAGAAATAGATGAGATCTCAAAATTTTTATTTTTGAGAAATTTTGGTTATTTTAAACCCTAGCTACTTCAAAAAAAAATATGGAGTTGCCAGAATTCACTGGAAGAGATGATAGTAATGCCAAGGAATGGTTGCAAAATTTTAAGGAATCTACTTTAGATTTTTTCTGAGTTCTTAAGGAAACTTAACCTTTATTCTTCTATGCAAGAGGAAGCTTCTTCTTGGTTTTTAGACTTTGTGGATGCCCATAAAAATACATACACATGGGAAGAATTTGAAGTTGCATTTTTTAATAAATGGGGACAAAAAAATGATAATAATGTGTAGGCTATAGAAACTATACCTTGTGTTTCAAGGCCAAAAAATGGTAAAAAATATTTGTTTGAATGTAAAAATTCTATTTTGCAAGTTCATGGTTGCATTCAAAATCAAAAAATTATTGTTTCCATTAACCCTAGCAACAAATATAATTTTATCAATATGTCTTTGACTAAGAGATTGCAAGTTCAAGCAAATAAAATCAAAGACATACAATTTGAGGGTCACAATGTTCAAATTTTTGAAGATTTAAAAATCACCATGGATAAATATGTCTTACATTCAGATTTTCATGGTATTGAGATGAATGATGTAGATATTGTCCTTGGTTATATTTGGTTGCATTCTTTAGGTACTATTAATGTTAATGTGCAAAAGCAATTCATGAAGTTATAGTACAAGAAGAAGAAGATAAAATTACAAGATATTTCGTAGTGTAAGGACAAACAGGTAGCTATTGTAGGGGAACAAAGTGAAGAGCAAACATTAGAACCTAAAATAGAATCTCAGGAGGTAGTAGAAAAACTCAAGGAAGAAAAAGTAAGAGAAGAATCAATGAAAGGGAGTAAGAGAGAAGAGAAAAAATAGGTTGAACATCAGGCTAAGGTTGGAGTATATCGCCATCCACACCACCATGAGAGGCAACAATCATGGAGATAGGGCTTGAGGCAGCATAAGAACAATGAGGAACATACAAGGAACCAAAGGAGCCAAACCTTTGGATATGCTACAAGTCATAAATACAAGTAGGTATGGATGAAAAAATGAAATATATGCTTTCAACACATGGCATTGCCATCAACAAAGACCACCACCAATCATAGTTCCACTCATATGGATGGATGATCAAGAATGGTACCATTATTCAGCATGGCTCATAAGATCATATTATTTAGCCTTTTTTTAAATTTTGAGGATGAAACATTCTTAAGAGGATGGAATGTTAGGAACCAAGATAGGTATTTAATATTGTCTTGTGTAAGGTATGAGCCATAAATTAATTATTGAGTAAATAAGGCCACATGTCAAATTAGAAATATGTATGCCATCGAATCATATTTGTAACCGTTGAGGGAGTATTTTCATATGTAATCACAAGGAATATTATCATGTTATTATTCACTTTGTAACTCATGGAAGGTGAACCTCCACATGTGTGATCTTGTAACTCATGGAAGATGAACCATCACACTCTTGTATAAAGAGAGATGTACCCCCATTGTGAAAGGAATCTATGAGGTATTCTTGGATAAGTCTTGGATCGTGGAGCTAGAGATATTTTGTAGTGGTTTCCTTCCAAAAGGAGCATTGTATGGTGTTGCTCTATCTGAAGGGTATAATCAATCTCTATTTTATTGAGCAGTTTATTGTACAATTAATTTATTTGTGTATGCATGTTGAATATTTATTCAAATTGTTGAAAGATTTATGGAATGAGAAAAGAGGTCCTCTACATTCTGGTAGAATTTTTTACTGTAAGTTCTTTGCTAGTTTTTTTCTTCTTTTGAGCCTCCAAAATCTCATGCCAGAGTTTGGTCAATATTTTCTATGTGTGACCATATAGACTTTGTGTGAGTCTAGTCAACATTTCTTTTACTTAGGCCTTGGTTGTTGGTCATATACAAATGATTTGACCTCTTTTTACTATTGTGAAATAAATAGGCTCATTACTTGTCTAGGTATAGTTGCAATCATTTCTTTGTTCTAATATATATATATATATATATATATATATATATATATATCATTTTTGTTTTCATTTTTTTTCTTTCATTTTTTATATATATATACAGTGACAACACCTCATGTCAGTTCTTCCTCCCACTATTTAAATAATATTACTTCACCCAAGAAGTTATATTTTTTCTTTCAAAAATGTGTGCCTGGGTGTAGTGATATCGATTACAATTCTTCTCATGCCCAATGCCATGTGGTTGATTGTTGACATGGGGTTTGCATGTATGGACAACAAACATATGGGTTTGTTTTGGCATTTAACATAGAGATATCTTTTGTAATAATTATGCACATAAATAATAGAAAACTTGATACATACCTGGGTGATTTTTCATAGATTATAATGTGTATGACATTGGTGGTACTACACAATTGGTTGACCAATGCATTGCAGCAAATCAATGACTTGCACTCTTCCATATGCTATGTGATCCATCGAAGGTGATGTGGCTCTAATTTTTTTTACTATTTTTATTTTATTTCTTGGGTACTGCATACATTTGAGTTTTGATGTCTCATGCTAAAAAAAATAATAATAATAATTAACTTGCATGGCAAGACACACTTTCTTATTGGAACTCGTTCATGGTTGTGCTTCGTTATTATTGTCTTGGGAGTACGCATACTGTGTTATTAGAAACTAAAAAATCAGCATACTCCATCTACTGAAAAATAGATATCACCGTGCTCACATGAATATAGATGCTACATTTATAATGGAAAAATATGCCTCTAAATGCTTCTATATATGAGTACTTCCATCCTAGTGGGAAGGAAGCAATACTGCTATTGTTGGATATAGGTAACACTCTTCTTTTGAGAACTAGGCACCTATTTTCTAGTTAGGATATGGGCACTACTCCTCTTGATGGAATATAGACACCTCTATGGTGGTCCATATATCGGTACCTTCCTCTAGGTGGTAAGAAGGCATTCAGGTTGCCTAGATATTACATTCAGGGAATATAATCCTACCAAAAAAAAATACAAATAAAAGAAAATATATTCTAACATTGTTAAGAAAAATAGGTTCCATGTCTCCTTTCCTCATCAATTTATTTTCTTCATTTTTTTCATCTATTTTTTCTCTCTTATATATATTTTTAATGACAACTGTGTGAACATTCATCAAACTATTGGTATGGTATTGAAATATGGGGTCTCCCCCATGCCTGTGTATGATCCAATCTCACGAATGTGAGGCATATGGTAAGGTTGTAAATGGTGCCTATTGACTGTTAATATTATGCCACTACCATCAATTTGAAGCTTTAGGGACCTGGTCTATGTGGGTCAATAATTGTATTGTGCTTCATTGTGTGTTGTTATTGACTCTCTTTACAAATCCCTTACTTCATAAAATCTCCATAACCAATTCTTTATTTTGTGTAATTTTTTTTTTATAAAAATAGGATGGAGCGACACTTGCTTGTAGGCCCATTTACCTTGGATACCTACAGTCTGCATTGCACTTCATTTTTTTTATTATATGGACAAAGAATTTTTGAAAGGATCTCAAAACCTTGTACAAAATAGATTAAACCCCACCCAAAAATAGGGAGCCAAAATTACTTACATATGGTATTAATCGAGGAATGACCAATCATAGGAGTTATCTATTTCAAAGTCAAACCAATACATAGGTAATACCATACATAATTTAAAACTTAAAACAATTGAAATCAAATTAGGATGTGAGAGATAACCAACTAAACATAGATCAGTAGTAGGACCTAAACCACAAAATGAGTCATTCACGAGTCCCATTCTCTCCCATGATGTCGTTGATTTCCTAGGCCTGCTAGCCCACTAGGACAAGAGTTTCTTCCACATTAGGGATTGTGGATTGTAGGGAGGAAACAATAGCTTGGAGATATAAAATTTGGTGTGAAAACCAAAAATCAACAAGTACCCCCAAGTTTTGCAGCTAAGTCATCAACAAAAACTCAACCAAAGCGACTAATTGTGTATGAGGTCATTATTGACATAAGCAAAATTTGCTAAAAAATTATCCCGCCACACCACTAAACTATTTTGAATAACTCCTTTGTTAGCCAATAGATTAATTAACACAAGCTTATACTGAGAGGGGGTGAACAGTATAAGACCACTTTTTACTTTACTTTCCCAATCAATATTATGCAATGTAAAGATAGCAATATCAATAGTAGTAATCAAAGCAATGCACAAATCACCACACACAATAGAGACACCAATTTTATGTGGTTCACCCAATGTGGGCTACTCCATGGAGAAAATATTTCACTAAAATTTTCTCAATCAATCTCTTGGGAATCCTTTCCCTATTACAATGTTTATGGACCTCTATCCAAAGGAGACACCAATCCCCTAATCAAGTTCATGGATCTCTATCCATAGGAGAACTCCTTTCTCCTTAGCTCTGACTGGTGATCTTCTAGAAGAACTATTGCCCCCACTGTACTGGCTAATGGATCTCTATCCACTGAAGACACCTATCCTCACTACCCTGGCTAATGGATCTCTATCCATTGGAGACTATCATCCTCTATACTCTATCACCTTCCAAAGCTTACTCTCAGCTCTACACTAAACATAGTCCTTCGATCTAGCATAAATCTTCTCAATCTCTATCTCTGGTTTGGCACAAACCTATCCTCAAATCTACACCAAACTTTATCCTCAAATCTATACTAAACATAGTCCTTCGGTCTAGCACAAATCTATCCTCAATATCTATCCTCTGATCTATACTAAACATAGTCCTTCGGTCTAGCACAAATTTATCCTCAATATCTATCCTCAAGCCTTACACAAATCTTGACTCAATCACAAATCAACTCTACTAGATCTACCCCAAACCTTAACTCAAGGTTTGAACAAATCAATCAACTCTGCTCACAAGTCTTCTCAAAGACTTATCTCAAATCTGCCTTGTAAGCTTCCACAAAATCTCACACTAATCTATCCACAAGTCCTCTCTAGAACTTGTCCAAATCTGCTCAACAAGTCCTCACTAGAACTTGTCCAAATCTGCTCTCAATCTGTATTGTAAGCTTCCACAAAATCTCACACAAATATATCCACAAGTCTTCTCAAAGACTTACCTTAAATCTGCTCAATAAGTCCACACTAGAACTTATCCAATCTCATAGAAACATAAAGAGAATTGTTAGAGACTCAATATGCTTCACATTCATCACAATGCTAAATTACTTTCAATCACTCTTTTAGAAACATACAGAGAATTGTTAGAGACTCAATATGCTTCACACTCACAAACTCTCAATCACTTTCAATCTCTCTTTTATCATAGAAACATATAGAGAATTGTTAGAGACTCAATATGTTTCACACTCATCAACACTCAACCTCTTTCTCAAATCAATTCAGAATATAGAACAATTTATTTCATAGAACTTGAACTATCACTACACACATCCACTTGACTAGGCTCAACCAACTCTACTCAACCAATCACTCAATGAAATAATCCTTGCTCACAAACCCTAGTCCAAGTATATGAACCCTCACTCAAAATATTTCCAACAATGCTTATCAACCAATCTCACATAACAATGATACTTATGTTCTTTCCAAACCCTAGTTCAAGTTCTTCACAACTTAATCACCTCAACAACAATGCTTATAAAACAATCTTCACAATAGCTCAACAACTCAATAAGGAAACCTAATCAAGTCCTTTTCACTCCAAAGTTGTTTTTCAGAAAACCAACCAATCAACTCAATCAAGGAAGAATGTGCCCATACCTTTTTTCTTGATGAGAAGTAGACCACACAAATCTACCACAATCATAAACACTTCTTTTCCAAACTCAAGGAGGTTAGATGTCAAAATATTACTCCAATACTCTCTCAAAAATATTCCTTGGACACAAAAATAATCAATGCTCAAATATACCTTATTTCTCCCTTTTAAAATTAACACTCCTCAAACCATACATAAAAACAATTACTTGGATACACCTTATCAACTCCAACTTAAAATAATATCCAACACCACAAAAATCACAACCAATCTTTCTAAAACACCTTTATTTCTTTTTCAAACCCTAAAACAAATAATATCAAAAATTTATTTTACAATATCCTTATAACTCCCTAAAACCTCATATACCACATGAAATATGCAAAAATTAATTTTTAATACCTCAACAACCTTCTCCGACAAATCCGACACTCAAACTTTAATGCATACCTTATTATCCCTCAAAAGGGTTTCGGCATGATTCGATCCACTATCTCCCCAAGCGCCAAGCGCCTTAGCGCTTTGGAGCCCACCACGTGGGCTAGAGGCACCCACATGAAGGAAGTCAACCTTCCTTCCCTTTCTACCTTATCCATTGTGCTTTCCAGAAAAACCAAAATGATCCTCCATGGGGATTCGAACCTGCGCCTGTCACTGCCCTAATGACTTGCCACTATCGCGGTTGCCAACTGTGCTACCAATAGTTGGTGACCAAGGCTCCCTCCTTGGTTGATGATATGTTCTCACCTTCCCTTAGCACTTTAAAAATTAAAAACCTTTGTTGCACACTCGATTCGCATATAGTTCGCATAGCATGGGATATCATTCGAAAAGCATTGGGGGTTATGGTAAGGTGGGTAATCCCCCTTTTATACACATGATAAATGTTCTTCCCACGTCGATGCTTAGAAATTCGATTTTGAATTTCAAATTAATTTTAATAACCCTCCTTAGGGTTAGTTAAAAATTAATATAAATTAATCTTATAATTAATATCAAAATTAATTAATAATTAATTTAAATAACTTTAAGTTAAGTAAATTAATTTATAATAAAAATTATATTAATTAATTTATAATTAATTTAAAACTTCCCTTTATAATATTATAAAAAATATTATAATATTATTCACTTGGGATTTTTGCACTTTAGACCATATCTGACGTCCTGAAACTGGGTCTTGATCAACTGAAACTAGAGAACCTAAAACTGATGCTACCCACTAAAACTACCACTGACTGGTGCAGAAATATTGACATCAATGACCACTCACTCTTGACATCAATGACAACTTATCCACTCAAAATGTCCAACAATCTCCCCCTTTGTCATTGATGGCAACCCAAATTATTTTTACCAAAACTTGACCTTTTTCCTATTCTACTCCCCCGGAAATTGCTCCCCTTGACTCAATGCTCTCTCCTTAAACCAAATCTCTCCCCCTTACTCAAATATCTCCCCCTTTGACATCAATGGCAAAGGGTCACCTTTGGGGCTCGGGGCTAAGAATGAGTCTCTTAGCTTAGCCCCTCCCCCACCTCCTCTTGAGGTGGTTAATTCTGGGGTGGGAGTATTTCTACTCCCAACAAGCACTGGTCTTTACCTTTATCCTCTTTCCTTCTCATCTGATCCTTCTGATTTCTTTGACTATTCCTGTTCCTGTTCCTATCCATGTCCACATTCCTATTCCTGTTTATATCCATATTCCTGTTCTTGTTCCTATTCCTATCCATGTCCATATTCTTGTTCTATTCCTGTTCTTGTTCATGCTTGATTCTGGAATGTCTGCTCTACACCATTTTGTTGTATGTCCATCATTATTGCACTTATAACACTTAATGTTATTATTCCTTGGAGGTGCAAATGTCTTGGAATTTCTCTTGGTGAAGTCATATTCTTTTCTATCATGAACCTTGCAATTCATTGCCTTGTGACCAAACTGATTACATGAGTAGCAATACCCATGGAAAAGTTGTCTGTTCCTAAAATTCCCATATTCTTGTCTTTCATGTGTCCTACACTGTGAAGCCATGTGCCCAAATCTATGACATGAGAAACATCTTCCATTGAAGTTTCCTTGTCTTGACCTCATTGGTCTCTTAGTCTCTCTTAACCTATTCTGATTGTTGTTCCATCTGTTTCTTCTTTGTGCATTGTTCCTTTCCTTGTTGAACTTTTTGTTGTCCAACTCATCCTCAGAAGTCTCACTTTCTCTTACACTATCTTCTTCTAAAGTTACTTCTTCTAAATTTTCTTCTTCTTCAAAACTTGAGGTTGACTCTTCTTCATGTTTCTTTTGAGCTTGTTCAAAACCAAGACCTATTTTGTTTGTTGACCTTCTTTGTACCTTGATCATCTTATCCACAATTTTTGAACTCTTTCCAAACTTGTGTAGCTTATCCTTGGATTTTTCTAAATCTTCCCTTAGTAGAGCTACTTCTTGTTCTAACCTTTCACATTCTAAGACCTTTGCTTCTAACTTATCCTTGAACTTCTTTGTCTTAGCCATTGACTTGTTTAGATCCTCTATAAGCTTTCCTCTTTCTTCATCACATTCTTGAAACTGAAATTCAAGTTTAGAGTTTTGCTTTCTTACCTTCTTTAATGTGTCAAGAGCATAAATAAGTTCTGCCTTAAGATCAAAACCTTCTTTTTCTGATTCTTCCTCTATTTGTTTGCCTTTGTCTACATCTTCATTTTCTTTTGACTTGTCTTCTATAGGATCATCTTCTTCTTCTTCTAGTGCCATTAGAAGATTTTCTTCTGGTCCTTCAAGTGCATCCTCATATTCATCATCACTAAAACTAAAACCATTCCTTGTACAACTATCTTCAAGATGTCCAAAGTTACCACATCTAAAACACTTGAGAATTATTGGTGACCTTTTCTTGACTTCTTCTTTTTCTTCAATCATAAATAGGACTTCATCTTTATCATTATCTGAAAAACTATTATCACTATCACTTGAGTACTTACTTGCCTTGTCTGCATAGTAGCTCCTCTTTTGTCTTTGAAAGAACTTCTTCCCTTGTCTGCTTTGTCCATCCTTACCTTTCTTTTGGTACCTGTATTTTTTTGATTCCTTGTTCCTGTAATCCTATTTTTCTTCATCATTGTTATTTTTAGCTTCTCGACAATCAGTTGCATAATGACCATACTTTCCATAGTTGAAGCATCTAATATATTTTGCATCTTTAAATCTTCTTGAATCCTTATTCCTTCTACCATAATTAGCTTCTTCATCACTGGATGACTCATTGCTTGATTCTGACTTCTTACCCTTTGTTTCCTTAATTGCTTTAAAGGTTGCTTCCTTCCGAATATTAGGTTCCTCTTTTGTTCTTAACTCAAAAGTTATAAGAATACCAAGTAACATATCTCTTGTCAAAGAATCACCATCTTTTGATTCTTCTATAGCATAAATATTTTCACTAAATCTCTTTGGAAGAGATCTTAAGATCTTATCACAAATATCAGATTCTTCAGTCTGATATCCAAGTCCTTCCAAGGCATTAACAACCTCATCCACATGAAGTAGATAAGCACTAATGTTTTCCTCATCCTTCATTCTTAACTCTTCAAATTGTCCTTTGAGATTTTGTATCTTTGCTTTCTTGACACCTTTATCTCCTTCATATATGCTTTGCAACTTATCCCAAATTCCTTTTGCATATTTACAATGCATAACTTTTATTGATTCTGTTCTATGCAAACCTCTCAAAAGTGCATTCATTGCTTTTGAATTGTAATGTTGTAGAAGCTTACCTTCCTTATCTGTAGGTGGATCAACTGGTGGTATGTATCCATTTTCAACTGCTTCCCAAATTTCATTGCCAAGTGCCATCAGGTGAATCTTCATTCTCATACTCCAATATATATAATCACTTCCATAAAATATTGGTGTTGAATTATCTGAGGACACATTCTTAGAATCCATTGTGTTCTTGAAAGCTTTTCCTTCAAGTTGTTAAACTCTTTCGAAGGAACCCGCTCTGATACCAATTGAAGAACACAAGCTTATACTGAGAGGGGGTGAACAATATAAGACCACTTTTTACTTTACTTTCCCAATCAATATTATGCAATGTAAAGATAGCAATATCAATAATAGTAATCAAAGCAATGCACAAATCACCACACACAATAGAGACACCAATTTTACGTGGTTCACCCAATGTGGGCTACTCCATGAAGAAAATATTTCACTAAAATTTTCTCAATCAATCTCTTGGGAATCCTTTCCCTATTACAATGTTTATGGACCTCTATCCAAAGGAGACACCAATCCCCTAATCAAGTTTATGGATCTCTATCCATAGGAGAACTCCTTTCTCCTTAGCTCTATCTGGTGATCTTCTAGAAGAACTATTGCCTCCACTTGCTCTTGGCTAATGGATCTCTATCCACTTGAGACTATCATCCTCTATACTCTTTCACCTTCCAAAGATTGCTCTCAGCTCTACACTAAACATAGTCCTTCGGTCTAGCACAAATCTTCTCAATATCTATCTCTAGTTTGGCACAAACCTATCCTCAAATCTGCACCAAACTCTATCCTCAAATCTATACTAAACATAGTCCTTCGGTCTAGCACAAATTTATCCTCAATATCTATCCTCTGATCTATACTAAACATAGTCCTTCGATCTAGCACAAATCTATCCTCAATATCTATCCTCAAGCCTTACACAAAGCTTGACTTAATCACAAATCAACTCTGCTAGATCTGCCCCAAACCTTAACTCAAGGTTTGAACAAATCAATCAACTCTGCTCACAAGTCTTCTCAAAGACTTATCTCAAATCTGCCTTGTAAGCTTCCACAAAATCTCACACTAATCTATCCACAAGTCCTCTCTAGAACTTGTCCAAATCTGCTCAACAAGTCCTCACTAGAACTTGTCCAAATCTGCTCTCAATATGTATTGTAAGCTTCCACAAAATCTCACACAAATCTATCCACAAGTCTTCTCAAAGACTTGCCTTAAATCTGCTCAATAAGTCCACACTAGAACTTATCCAATCTCATAGAAACATAAAGAGAATTGTTAGAGACTCAATATGCTTCACATTCATCACAATGCTAAATTACTTTCAATCACTCTTTTAGAAACATATAGAGAATTTTTAGAGACTCAATATGCTTCACACTCACAAACTCTCAATCACTTTCAATCTCTCTTTTATCATAGAAATATATAGAGAATTGTTAGAGACTCAATATGTTTCACACTCATCAACACTCAACCTCTTTCTCAAATCAATTTATAATATAGAACAATTTATTTCATAGAACTTGAACTATCACTACACACATCCACTTGACTAGGCTCAACCAACTCTACTCAACCAATCACTCAATGAAATAATCCTTGCTCACAAACCCTAGTCCAAGTATATGAACCCTCACTCAAAATATTTCCAACAATGCTTATCAACCAATCTCACATAACAATGATACTTATGTTCTTTCCAAACCCTAGTTCAAGTTCTTCACAACTTAATCACCTCAACAACAATGCTTATAAAACAATCTTCACAATAGCTCAACAACTCAATAAGGAAACCTAATCAAGTCCTTTTCACTCCAAAGTTGTTTTTCAGAAAACCAACCAATCAACTCAATCAAGGAAGAATGTGCCCATACCTTTTTGCTTGATGAGAAGTAGACCACACAAATCTGCCACAATCATAAACACTTCTTTGCCAAACTCAAGGAGGTTAGATGTCAAAATATTACTCCAATACTCTCTCAAAAATATTCCTTGGACACAAAAATAATCAATGCTCAAATATACCTTATTTCTCCCTTTTAAAATTAACACTCCTCAAACCATACATAAAAACAATTACTTGGATACACCTTATCAACTCCAACTTAAAATAATATCCAACACCACAAAAATCACAACCAATCTTTCTAAAACACCTTTATTTCTTTTTCAAACCCTAAAACAAATAATATCAAAAATTTATTTTGCAATATCCTTATAACTCCCTAAAACCTCATATACCACATGAAATATGCAAAAATTAATTTTTAATACCTCAACAACCTTCTCCGACAAATCCGATGCTCAAACTTTAATGCATACCTTATTATCCCTCAAAAGGGTTTCGACGTGATTCGATCCACCGTCTCCCCAAGCGCCAAGCGCCTTAGCGCTTTGGAGCCCACCACATGGGCTAGAGGCACCCACGTGAAGGAAGTCAACCTTCCTTCCCTTTCTACCTTATCCACCATGCTTTCCAGCAAAACCAAAATGATCCTCCGTGGGGATTCGAACCTACGCCTGTCACTGCCCTAATGACTTGCCACTACCATGGTTGCCAACTGTGCTACCAACAGTTGGTGACCAAGGCTCCCTCCTTGGTTGATGATATGTTCTCGCCTTCCCTTAGCACTTTAAAAAATTAAAAACCTTTGTTGCACACTCGATTCGCATATAGTTCGCATAGCATGGGATATCATTCGAAAAGCATTGGGGGTTATGGTAAGGTGGGTAATCCCCCTTTTATACACATGATAAATGTTCTTCCCACGTCGGCGCTTAGAAATTCGATTTCAAATTTCAAATTAATTTTAATAACCCTCCTTAGGGTTAGTTAAAAATTAATATAAATTAATCTTATAATTAATATCAAAATTAATTAATAATTAATTTAAATAACTTTAAGTTAAGTAAATTAAATTATAAATTAATTTATAATAAAAATTATATTAATTAATTTATAATTAATTTAAAACTTCCCTTTATAATATTATAAAAAATATTATAATATTATTCACTTGGGCTTTTTGCACTTTAGACCATATCTGACGTCCTGAAACCGGGTCTTGATCAACTGAAACTGGAGAACCTAAAACTGATGCTGCCCACTAAAACTGCCACTGACTGGTGCAAAAATCTTGACATCAATGACCACTCACTCTTGACATCAATGACAACTTATCCACTCAAAATGTCCAACATAGATCGGTCGCTTGATTACCTTCCCTATATGTATGCTTAAACTAAACCTATTCCAGATTTTGGATGTATCTTTGAACTTCCATAATAAGGTTCAAAATATTCTAGATAGGATACTGAGTCCCTCTTTCCATATTTATAATATTAATGGAGTCCCCTTAAATGATTAGGTTTTTACAACTTACAAAATCCAATAGAGAAACTCCTTGGAATAGGACCCTAGCTTCAATGAAGTGACTACTTTGATGGCCCAAATTATCAGCAAAGGCTAAAATTATCATGCCATAATGGTTCCTTATAATCCCTCCAATACCTATAGGACCTAGATTCCCTTTAGATGTACTATCAGAATTCAACTTTAGCCAACCAAATGGAGGTGGCTCCCACTTAACCCTAGCTCTGTCTGAAGGTACAATAGGTCTCACTGGTTGAGGATTGGTATTGGGCTTCATGTTGTCTTGCAAAACATAATAAAATAAAAAAGAAAAACCTAAACTAATGGTGTTAAAAAAACGAACTCTTTTTTCTTTTTTTTATTGAATGTTGTAATAGCGTTAATCGTGCTACTAGTTGTAATATTGAAGGTGGGGTCTCCCCCATGCCTTAAATCGAGCTAGCATCTAAAATTTAGGGCTTGTGATAAGATATTAGTCTATGTTAAAAATTTGATATGGCTAAGTCTTCATTTATCCCATCCCCTTCTATATCTAGTTCTATGATATGTTGCAGCATGGGAAGAGCATCTTCCTTGATGGCCTCAAAACTAGGTTCTTCCAACTCATTGCCAGATTTTGCTGGTAGGAAAATGAATATGTTTTTTATAATTTTTTTTTTAAATGTCATTTTTCCTATTTTGCAACTAATGTGAGTGTTAAAATTCACCAAAGTTTTGGGTAATGTGAAGTCTACAATTTTTATTATGAAGAGTGGGCTTCTTGGATTGAGATAGGTTTTGTTTAATATTAAATCAGTGTGTTGACCTATCACTTTCACTTCTGTTGGTTGTGGTTCTCATCCTGGTTTCTTGAGGCATAAACCCCTAATGGCTTATATGTAAATAAGCACTTACCTGATTGTTTAAGGAATGGCAAAAATAATATTTTTTAACTATCCCATAATATCAAACTTGGGTTGTGTCATTTTTCTATTTTTTTTATAATCTTTTGGGATACAGTGGAAGCCCTTCAATATTTAATTGTTCAACAACATAATTTATTTCTAATTTTGCACTAATATAGTACATTGGGTTCATTCTTGTATCTACCTAACAATCTAGTGAATTTAAATGGTTGTTGTTGGGATTTGGCTCTAGTGGTACCGACAACTATTTTGGCCTTGTAATAGGTAGAGCTGGTAAGATGGGATGTTCTGATGGTTGTGTCTATGGAAGTGGATCCATGAAGTAAGTTTCTACTTCTTCTAGATATTCTTTTATTATTTTAGGATACAAAATGGTCTGATGATCATAGTTTCCACAAATTTCCACTGTGTTTTCTAGACATTCAAATTTTTCATGGTTTTTTCTATACCTCGGGTAGGAAAAGACAAACATTGCTTCAGTTTCTTGATTATTCTTCTAGAACATGTCTTATTGTAAAGCAAGAGATAAAATATTACTCTACACACCTTCAAGAAATGTTCCTATATTTTTTTTTACTATGGAGGCTATTGTTTTTATTCCCCATGTTGGTATTTTTTCTTTTCTCTTGGAATAATTTTAGAATAGTTGTTGAATTTTCCCCATTGATATCATCTTGGTCACTAAATTATTTTTTATACTGATTTTTCATGCTAAGGTGTCTCAAGTGGAGGGGATTTTATCTTTGATAAATATTTTTAGGATATTCTAATCTTGGTATCTGAGGTGTCTTTTATTTTCTTATTAAATAATTCATTGAATTTTATAGGACTTTGGTGGACTCATGCTTCTCAGGTAAGGGATCTACATGTAAGGTAATATGAATGTGTTTAACAAACTAACTTGTGGATCATAACACTGCAATTTTGACACTCCCTGACAATAAAACCAAAATGGTGAGTAGAAATTATGTTCTAAAAATAGTCATTTCCTTTCCATTAATTATCAATTTGGTAGTTCATAAACTTGTGAGTGCCACACACAGTATATGCCTGTAGTGTGGGGAATGAGTCCCTCTATACCTATTGGTTTGGTGGGGGAATTATTGTTCATGTATTTTTAGTTCATCCAAACCCAACAAAACTAAGTGTAGAAAAATAAATAAATAAACTATAATTTTAGAATAAGCACACAACTGAAATTAAGATGCTGAAATAAACACATGGCTGAAAGTAAATTGCAGGAATTTAAATACAATTGAAAAAATAAATAAATGAGGAAATTCACACTCGTGAAAATAAATAAATTAGGAAATTGTAGAAATAAATAAAGTAGTAACTTTATAGAAATAAATAAAGCAGGAAATAAATACAGAAAATAATAAAGCAAAAATAAAATAAAGAGGGGAGTATTATTGCCTAGAGTGGTCCCAAGATCCCATAGATGGTCCGCTTGGTTGACTACGTAAAATTCATGCTTTTAAAACACGTAAATGAGAACACTCAAAATTATTCTATTAAATATATATGCAATACAATACAAGAATTTATAGATTCGTTGACTTCTTAGAAATGGTCTATGTTCTTATATAGAACATAGCCAATCACATTACAAAAATAGCTTGCTCTATTTTAATCATGCGATGTGATTTGCTATGACCATTTCATGCATAGTTGTTATTCTCTTCTATTAAAAGCATGATCATTTAATTTTAATCATGTATAGCTTTATTAATAGAGTTACCTTTAATTGTGAATATGTAAGAATAATTCTTCTTTATCTTTTTGCAACAACTTCCTTAAAAATTGCATGGTCAATTGGTCAACCGGTCAACATTGAATATACTTCCTATATTTCTACTGGACCTAGGTCCTTTCTAGCTTATCATCAAAATATAGGCATTGACATACAAGCATCGAGATATAGGTGCCTACCTATCTCTGGAATATAGGTGCTTGTCTATTGTTGGAATATAGGTACTTGCCTGTTGTTGGAATATAGGTGCTAGGATACAAGTACCTTCATACCACTAGAATATAGGTTCCTACATGCTATTGGAATACAAGAAATGGGATACAGGTGCTTGTCTATCACTGGAATACAAACACCTACCTATTTTTGGGATACATGTGCCTATCTCTACCATTCACCACACTTCTCTTCAAGATGTCTTTGTGCATTGCTAGATCTGAATGGGATGTTGACTCAAAAATGTCAAATTAGTAGTAAAAATATGCATCTACGCACATTTTCCACTAAAAACACTAATCAAGCATAATACTTCATTTTCTATTAAATATATGCAATAATTATACAAAAATGCATTTCTAGTGTTAAATATGCCATATAATACCCCTTTAAAACATGCATAAAAATGAGCATTTTTTGTGCTCATAAATAAAAGAAACTAAGTGTAGAAGATGACCATACTTTCAATGAAATTATGTAATCAAGGTGAGCATAAAATTTTAACATCGAATAGGATAATTTAAATATTTTATTAAGTATTAGATGAACACTATATTATTGAAGAAGTTGATGTCATCAACAATGCCAAAACATTCTACATTGAGAAATAGTTTCTAGAATTCATATTTGGTTGAGACAAAAAGTCTATCATAGAGTAAGCCAACCTTGCACTACTATATCTTTCAAGAAGCTCCTAGATCTATAATAATCAATAAAACTCATGCATGCCAACCAGCTACCTAGCATCATCACTATCAGACATCTCAATGATCGAAGGTTCCTCCATCACATAATTGTCCATGCATATCTATCTCAATGCAACATAAGAGTGGGAGAAAGGACACCTATCAAAAGGTGCTTATAATTTTATGGTGCAACATGCAAGCCAATTTCTCAAGAGAAATTCAATCCAAACATGTTAGCAAAATATCCTTAAAGCAGTTAAACATGACTGCTATCATTCTATACATCCACTTTGATAGGCATACAAAAAAGTTCCACATAATCATGCTAAGCTATTTGAATTCAAATTAAAACTATATATACTTTAATGTAACCCATTTTTGGGGGGTTGACTCTTTAGATTTTACAATTGTATAAGTATTATGATGATTGTACCACACATCTCTTAATAAAAATTGAAGTGTTGTTTGACCTCCATATTTGAGTTTTGTAGAACATGTATGTATGTTGATTTCATTTTTAAGCATTTCTATTAAAATTGAATAAATGGTGTATTTTGTTAAAGTTATTCTATTATCTGGATTTCTCCCTAGATTACCACTTGTTTAATTCTTGGAATGCTTAATTTTATGTGTGCTAGTCTATTAGGTAGTTTAGTCTAGTTAAGAGTGTGAGACTCTCATGTATTCTATCTCTTGATGTTGTTGAATCCTTGCAATTTTAAGTTCTAGCTTCTAACTCTATGTTTTTATTTCTTTAGTCTAAAATCCTTTTTGTTAGTTTAGAAAGTATCATAGGAACCAACCTACTTTAGAGGCTAATACAAAAGTCTTTTTAGGGTCTTCCAATCTTGGTCAAGCTCTTGAGGGTGCAACTCATCCACTTAGGAATATTTTAGATTAATATTTTTTGGCATGCTTGATAGAACATAATTTCATAGATTTCATTTTAATCACCTAGAGTTGTCACTGAATAACACAAGCTTATACTGAGACGGGGGGTGAACAATATAAGATAAAACATTTTACTTTTATTTCAAAAGTAATATTATCAATTGCAATAATGAAACAATGCACAAATCATCACACACATAAGAGACACATATTTAATGTGGTTCACCCAATGTGGGCTACATCCACGAAGAAATATTTCTTATAAATTTATCAACAAATTTCTTGGAAACAAATTCCCTATTACAATATTTGTGGACCTCTATCCATAGGAGATACCAATATCCTCTTGCTTTGGTTTGTGGACCTCTATCCACAGGGGACACCAATCCCATCTTGCTCTGGTTTGTGGACCTCTATCCACAGGAGACAACAAACCCCTCTTGATTTGGTTTGTGGACCGCTATCCATAGGAGATACCAATATCCTCTGCTCTAGTTCATGGACCTCTATCCATAGGAGACACAAATACCCTCTACTTTAGTTTGTGGACCTCTATCCACATGAGATACCAATCTCCTTTGCTCTGGTATGCTCCAAAGCCTACTCAAAACTCTGTTCCAAAAAATTGCTCACAACTTTGCTCAAATATTGCTCACAAATTTTCTCAAATATGCTCATCAAACCTGCTCAAATATGCTCATCAAACCTACTAAAATATGCTTACTATCACTACTTAAAATTTCTCAATATTTCTCATAAAACTTGCTCAAATTTTACGTCAAACCTATTCACAAAATCTACTCAAATATGCCTCAAACCCGTTCATAAAATATGCTCAAATCTATCTCAAACTTGTTCACAAAATCTACTCAAATTTGATCTAAACATACTCATAACTTTGCTCTAAACCTTCTCAAAATTTTCTCAAAGACCTTGCTTAAAATTTGTCCTTAATTCATGCACAATTTCTGCCCTTAATTCATCACAATTTCAGTCCTCAAATTATACCAAATTATGCCCTTAACTTATCACAAATATCATGCTCATACTCTATGGATTTTACCCTTTTCTAGAGTTTTTTTTCTTCAATCCAAAATGTAACCTACCCAGTATTTATCTATTATTATGAACATATAGAGAATGATATACTAGTGTTGGAATCTTCAAATGGTCAAACTATTTAATGCATGCTTTCTCACTTCTATTTTTATTACAAAGATATAGTTCTAGTTTAGTTCTTATAGCTGAACTTACTTCTTCTTTTAGATGGCTAAATTTTCCTTTTGAAACTTGAATGCTTCACACTCTATATTTGCTTTTTGAAGGAAAAACTTCAATGACCATGCAATAGATGAGAACGTACAAAATAAAATATTCCAATATCTTCACACCAATGTCATCAATGTCAACTATCCACTTTGACTTATAATTTTGTCTTTGCTTCTCTATTATAACTTCAAGTCAAAAATACTTTCATCATCCCTCATTTTTATTTTGTGAAAACCATACATGAAAATATTATCTTAAAATACAAAATATCTACTTATATATCTAACTATAAATTCAATAAATTTTAATCACCCCACAAAAGAAAATCATCATGATGTACCTTTTTGGTTGCCAAAATAAAAAATGAAACCTCTTCCTTTGAAATATTTATTTGCCACACTTTACAAATAATTAGCATGCATGAGACTTGAACCTGGGTCTCTCACTTCCAAGATTTACCAATGCAATGCAAACCACCATGGATACACCATCTATTTAGAGGAATATTCAAAACCCTGTGCTTTGAGGTAGATACATCAATCAGTGCTCTTTTGACTGTGTTGCCCTTCACTATATTTCCAAACAACAGTTTACGTAGAGATGATTTCAATGTCTATCAATAACAAAACTTGCTATGAAATTCAATCTGGTCTTCCATCCTGTGGATCACTATATATCATTATAGCTCTATCTTCTATCAAGTGAAATATGGCTAGCAATCATTGAATTTCTCAACCCTAACAGTTGTCTTTAATATTTCAATGCATGCAAATGTAACATCATATTTGAAAGGATTTTCTTGGTCTTCTTTGCAATGTTTTTTATTACCTAGGAAGTTTTAATGTCTCTCTTATGTATGGCAACAACCAGTGAATAATCCTCAGATGTCAATAGCTTCCACTAATGGCTATTGTGAAATAGTGATAGCAAACATCATAGAACTCCCTCAAATGGATATAATGAATTCTTATGGATAGCATAAATAGATTATAATTGTGAACACCAACAAACTATTTCAAACTGGGATGAGAAAATTCTACAGTAGGTGACAAGGAAATCTCACTAAAATAGTGAAATAATCTCACAAATGATAACACGGAATTCTATTGGATGACACTAAAAAACTCTCCCAAATGGCAATGAATGGCTTTCCCGAATGACAAAGAATGAGTTTTACAAATGATAATACAAAATTCTCTCAAATGGTAATGAGTGACCCTTACAAATGACAACACATAATTATTTTGAATGACAACAAGAGACTATCACAAATGACAACATACAATTCTTTCAAATGACAATAAGAGACTCTCCCGAATGGTAAACAAAAACACTTACAAATAGCAATGAAATGTACTCGCGATGGCAGCAAAGGAATGATGAACAATGACACTCTTGAAAAATGATTAAAAGCACTCATGACGGTAGCGAAGGAGGCACTCATGACTAGAAAAAAAGGAAGCTCACAAACAATGATGAATGACATTCACGATGACAACAAAAGAGCTTCTCATGATGGACAAACAACAAAGCAATTTTCTCCATCCAAAATCCTTTTTTTCAATATTCTTCAATCTCATATATATACTCTCTTCCATGTGGTGCTTTAAGACATTGGACCACAATATTAACCTTTCACTTCATATAAAATATTATGTCATTGATTTTAAATATTTAAACTTGTAACCTTTACTTTAATATATCACACTCTAATATTTAAATATTAAATTTCACATTTTGTCTTTTGCGTAGTTTACTCCAAAACATCATGATTTACTTTCTACCACAATAAAATTTGACATCAATGATAACTATTATCAATAAAAAAAACCTTTAACATCAATGACAACACAATTATTCCAACAATCTCCCATTTTCCATTGATGGGAACCCTTCAAAGAAAATTGTCTTCTTCTCAAGATGCTCCCCCTAACATGTTGCTCCCCATGACAAGCTGCTTCTCCTCACTAAATTCTCTCCACCTTTGACATCAATTGCAAAGGGTTACTTGGGGCTAAAAAATAAGACACATAACTCATCCCCCTCACCATATCCTTTTTTAGGTTATCAATTATGGGATGGGAGTGAACCTACTCCTAATTTATAATGCTCTTCTACTTTTTCAATTTTCTTTCTCCAAAATTTTAAAGCCATACCTCTTTGAACATTTTGAGAATCCTTTTTATTGCTTTTCTTTGGAAGTTTCATAAACTCTATTCTACACCATTTAGATTTATGCCCAAAATTATTACAATTGAAACACATGATGTTGTAGTCCTTGAAAAGTGCAAATGACTTGAAATTTCTCTTGGTAAAGCCATGATCATTCTTACCATGAACCTTGCAATGTATACATTCATGACCAAAAATATTACATGGGTATAAATAACCTTGGAATAAATATTCATATTGCCTTTATCTCATGGTTCTTTACTTTTCTTTTCTTGTGATGGTCCTTGTTCCTTTATGATTATTTGTTTGCTTCCTATTTGATACTATCATTTCTCAACACATCAACATAGGTCTTAGGCTCTTCTTCAATTCCTTTATTTTATTCCTTTATTACTTTTCAACTTGACTCCTATTTTTTTTTCTCTTGACCTTCTTCAAAACCAAGTCTTATTTTTATAAATGGATATCTTTATGCTTTAATAATATCATTCAGGATTTTTGTGCTTTTATCAAACCTGATATTTTGTTGTAGCTTTTCAACTTCCTTCTTTAGAGAAACAACCTCATGTTCCAGTCTTTCACATTCCAAATATTTTTCCTTTACCTGCTCATCCATACCTTCTTCAACTTTCTTTGCCTCTTCAACTTTAACTTTTAAATCAGTGAGGTCTTGTAGAAGTTTTTCCTTTGTTTTCTCATCCTATTGTACTTGATCCTTCAATCTTAAGTTCTCCCTTTTCAAATATTCAAGATCAAAATCAAGTTCTTCTTCTATATCAACCATGACTCCTTCCCTTTTTTAATCTTTCTCTTTTTATAGGTCTTCAACTATAGGATCGTCTTCTTTCTCTTTTTCTTGATATTCAATAACAAGAGAAACTTCTTTCTCCTCTATGGTCAAAAATATAATTTATTTTTTTTCACTATCAGAGAGACATTCATCACTGTCACTTGAAACACTGTTTGCTTCTTCAGTATAAAAACTCTTCTTGTACCTTTGAAAGATCTTCTCATGCTTGCCTTGACCATGCCTATTTTTTTGTTCATAATAAAACTTTATTTCCTTCTTTTTCTTGTAATCCTTTTCTTTTTCACTACTACTACTCCATTTTGTGGACAATTAGTTGAATAGTGACTAATGTTACCATAGATAAAACATTTCACAGTCTGCATATTTTTGTGTTTTCTTGGACCCTTCTTATTTCTTCTCACAAAGTTAGCCTCTTCTTAACTACTTTATTCATGACTTGATTCTTTTTATTTATCCTTCTACTTCTTTGAAGCTTTGAATGTTGCCTCTATTTTTTATGTTTGTTCTTTTTTTGTCCTCATCTCATAGGCTGTGATAATTCCATGTAGCTCATCCATGCTTAAAGTTTTGATATCCTTCATCTCTTCTATTGCTAAAACATTTGCATCATACCTCATAGGGAGTGACCTCAATATTTTTTGAATAATAGTAGATTCCTCAATATTTTCTCCAAGTCCATGAATAGTGTTGAAAAACTCAACATGAAGTAGATACATAACAATATCTTCATCATATTTCATATTCAAGTCTTCAAACTTCCTTCTGTATGTTTGAAGTTTTGCCATTTTAACCTTGTTGTCTCCTTCATATGTTATTTATAACTTATCCCACCTTTATTTTGCTAAAGTGCATTGCATGACTTTCACAAACTCTAATTCATATAACCCACTCAAAATTATATTCATTACCTTGGAATTATCTTCATATGGTTTCTTACCACTTGTATCTATCAGAGGATTTGTATATGGTGTGAATCCGTTATCAAGGGATTGTCATGTACCATCAAATAAGTCTTCATCCTAATAATCCAGAAAACATAATTAGTCCCATCAAACAATGGAGTCTTATTTGATGAAAACCCTTCATTATGAGCCATGTGTGTTCTTGTAAGATATTCCTTCAAGTTGTTAGGCTTTCACAAAGAAACCTGCTCTAATACCAATTGAAGAACACAAGCTTATACTGAGAGGGGGTGAACAGTATAAGATAAAACTTTTTACTTTTCTTTCCAAAGAAATATTATCTAATATTATCAATTGTAATAATAAAATAATGAACAAATCATCACACACATAAGAGACATAGATTTAACATGGTTCACCCAATGTGGGCTACATCCATGAAGAAATATTTCTTATAAATTTCTCAACAAATTTCTTGGGAACCAATTCCCTATCACAATTTTTGTGGGCCTCCTATCCACAGGAGATACCAATCTCCTATTGCTTTGGTTTGTGGAACTCTATACACAGGAGACACCAATACCCTCTTGCTCTAGTTTATGGACCTCTATACACAAGATACACCAATCCCATATTGCTTTGGTTCATGGACCTCTATCCTAAAGAGACACCAATCCCCTCTACTCTGGTTCATGGACCTCTGTCCACAAGAGACACCAATCCCTTTTGATCTAGTTCATGGACCTCTATCCATAGGATAAACAAATCCCCTTTGATCTAGTTCATGGACCTCTATCCATAGGATAAGTCAATCCCCTTTGATTTGGTATACTCCAAAGCCTTCTCAAAACTCTCTTCCAAAAACTTACAACTTTACTCAAATATTGCTCACAACTTTACTCAAATATGCTCATAAAAACTACTCAAATCTGCTTACTATCACTGCTCAAACTTTCTCAATAATTCTCACAAAACCTGCTCAAATCTATCTCAAACCTGTTCATAAAATCTTCTCAAATCTACCTCAAACCTCTTCACAAAATCTGCTCAAATTGACCTTAAACTTGTTCATAATATCTGCTCAAATTTTCTCTAGACATGCTCATAAATTTGCTCCAAACCTGCTCAAAGACCTTGCTTAAAATATGTCCTTAATTCATGCATAATTTCTACCCTTAGTTCATCATAATTTTAGTCCTCAACTTATCCCAAATTATTTCCTTAACTTATCACAAATATCATGCTCATGCTCTATGGATTCTTCCCTTTTCTAGAGTTTGTTTTCTTCAATCCAAAATTTAATCTACCCAGTATTTGTATATTCTTATGAACATATAGATAATGATATAATGATTTTGGAATCTTCAAATGGTCAATCTATTTAATACATGCTTTCTTACATTTATTTTTCTTACAAAGATATAGTTCTAGTTTAGCTTGTATAACTGACCCTACTTCTTCTTCTAGATGGCTGAATTTTCCTTTTGACAAATGCTTCACACTCTATCTTTTATTTTTCAAAGAAAAACTTCAATGACTATGCAATATATGAGAACATACAAAATAAAAGCTTTGAATATCTTCACACCAATGTCATAAATGTCAACTATCCACTTTGACTTATAATTCCCTCTCTTCTTCTCTATTATAACTTCAAATAAAAAATACTTTCATCATCTTGTTGGCAATTTTGGGTTTGAGATCCTAGCTTCTTGTCTATGAGTTGTCATTGATGTCAAAAGGAAATGGCATTAATGTTAAGAGGATGTGTTGGCTTCAAAGGTGGAAGATTCCAAGAGAATCCGGAGAGATTCCATTGGCAAGGGTTTTTCATTAAAACCAAGTTAAATGGTTTTTATTAAAACCAATGGAGGTTCTCTTTATTATTTATTTAATTATTATTTAAAACCCTTCAAGGTTTTAATTAATTAATTATTTAATTAATTAAGGGAGAAATTATTTTTAATTTATTAAAAATACTTAAGGGTTTTTAAACCCTTTAGAAAGCAAATTTCGATTAAATTCGAAATTACTTTTCTTTGCGGCCGACGTGTTCTAAAGTCCACGTATGGACTATAAATATGAGAAGGTTCCTAAGGTTAAACTCACTTGGAAAATCGAAGGCAATTAATTGGTTTGGCTGCGATCGAATGTTCTGTTTACGCTACGAAAGAGGAGAGCTCGTGGTTTGAAAAGCTTTCGGAAAGCTTGACCGTTTATGTGGAAGGAAGTCCGTCTTGGACTTCGTAAGCCCCTTGTGGGCTAGTGGCAACGAAGGCTGCGTTTGGGCCTTGCGTAGGCGGAGGTCTGCGTTTCGATCCCCGCGGAGGGAGCTATGCATGGATTAGTCACGTTTTTATTAAAACGTGTTTTGTGCCGCGAATTTCGGATTCTTCAAGGGCAGCCATTATAAGGTGTGATTATTTTCTTGATATGATTTTTGGCATTGTTTAGCATTGTTTAAAAGACATAGGAGAAATAAGGGGATATTTCTTTGGTTGTATTTTTGAGATTAGTCTTTTGCTATGCTAAATTTAAAAATGGAGATATAAGGTGTAAGTTTTGGTTGTTGTGTTTTTGGCTTCTTTGGTGGTTGTTTTTAAAGAAGAGGAGCTAAAAGGTGTATTAAGGAAAGTTTTTATATATGCTCATTTATCTTGGTTCTAACCCTAACTTGGTTGGAAGTTTGAGGGTTGTGTGTGGTGACAACTTTAAGGATCAATTTTCTTCTACTCCAAAAAGGTATGGGCACATTTTTCTTATGAGTATGATTGGTGTATGTTTTTCTGAAATAAGGTTGGAGTGAAAAGGTTTTCAACTAGGTTTCCTTTGGTTGGGTGTAAATCCTATTTTCTGGTTTGTTGAAGACTACTTATGCATTGTTATCCTTAAGGAGAGTTTTTGGTGAATGCATAATTTCTGGTTTGAGATAGTGGAAGCTTTGTGCACTAGGGTTTATATTTGTGAGTCTAGCTACTTGCATTGAGTTGGTGGAACCCTTGGTTGGCTGTTTTGAGTTTGATGGTTGAGTTGCTTCCATAGAGGTTGTTTGATCAAGTTATTGCTTTACTTGATTCATGATATTGGGCTTACTCCATTGAGTTGATTTGAGCAAGTTATTCTTTGCATTTGGTGATATTGTGTTGGTGGCTGTTTTGTTCAAATATCTTTGGAGGGAAAAGGATTTCTACTTGTTTCCTTTTCTTGTGATGATTGGTTGAATGCTTCAAGCTTGATGTTGAGTTGAATGGTGTTGGTTGACTAAACCTTGTTTGATGAGCATTGTTGTTGAAACCCTAATTGATGGTGAAAAGAACATGAGTATCATTGTTATGTGATTCTTTGCATAGTTGGCAATTGTTGGGGTTTCATGTTCTTGAAAGAAAACATTCTATCCTATCCATTTCAGATATTGAGTTGAGTTTTCAGATTTGAGATTGAGATTGAGCTGAGTTGATTTGAGTTGAGTTTTGAGATTGGGATTTGAGTATAGAACATATTGAGTCTCTAACAATTCTCTTTATGCTTCTATGAGTTTGACAAATCACATTGGGTCTCTAACAATTCACTTTGTGATTTCCTACTAAGAAAGTTTTTCTTGGTGAGCTTGCTGAGTTTTTGGACAGGTTCTAGTGGGGACTTGTGAGCAATTTTGGACAAGTTCCGGTGGGGACTTGTGAGCAGTTTTGGATAGGTTTCGATGGGGACTTGTGAGCAGATTTGGACAGGTCCTAGCAGAGGACTTGTGAGCTGAGTTTGATAGTTCTATCAGAGAACTTGAGGATAGAGGTGCATTGGTTCTATGAGAAGAACCTGAGGATAGATTTGGCAAGTCTTTGAGAAGGCTTGTATGTAGAGGATTGATTTGTTCAAGAGTTGGACAGATCTAACAGACAGAGGAAGACTTGTACTAGACCGACTGACTGTGTTTGGTACAGGTTGTTGAGCTATTGTGGACGTGATCATAGAAGGCAGAGGTCTCTTAGGCTAAGCATTGAGGATAGGAGGTCTTCGGTGGAAAGGAGTTCCACGTGCTGGCAAGAGGTAGAGGCAGTTGATCTTCTGAGGGATCATTTCCAGAGTAGAGGGGAAGGTATCTCCTTTGAGCGAGAGGCTCATAAATTCTTGATTGGGGGAAGGTATCTCCTTTGGGCCGAGGCTCATAAACATTGTAATTGGGAAGGACTCCCAAAGAACCTTGAGATAACTTTTAGAGAAAAGTTTTGTGGATGTAGCCCAACCATTTTGGGTGAACCACGTTAAAAATGGGTCTTCAATGTGTGATGCTTTCTGTCTTGATTAATGTTGTGTTGATGCCACTTGCTATCTAAAGTTAAAATTATTAATTGGTTAAGTCTTATACTAGTTCACCCCCCCCTCTCAGTATAAGTCCATGTTCTTCAATTGGTATCAGAGCAGGTCTCTCCGAAAAGAGCCTAATAGCTTGGAGAAGGATCTATCAGAGGAACATACAGATTCAGAAAGAGATGAAGAGTTTGAGTTCGATCTCAAAGGTGAATTCTTCTTGGCTTTGAGAAAGCTTGAGAAATTCAGGGAAGAGAATTTTGTTCTCAAGCATCAATGTCAGGAAGAAGAGATAGCAAGATCAGAATTGTCTCAAAGTGTTATAGACTTCAAAATTCTAGCTGAAGAAGGGAAGAAGGTTGAACAGGTTCGACCAGAGGCTCTCAAAGAAAAGGAAGCTGATTGCGAGAAACTAGAAGAAGAGATTATGTCTCTTAGAGTGAAGTTGGAACAGTTGGCTCTCAGACAGAATACTCCGTGTGAAAAGCAAAAGAAGGATGGTATCACCATTCATGAAATAGGGTCTTCGAGCAAGATCAATCTTCATCCTGAAGAGCGGTGGATTCCAGTTGGTCACAAGAAGAACAATCATCCAAGGCATCAAAACAGGTTACATAATACTTTCCATGGCTATTGTTTTTCTTGCAAGAAATTTGGTCACAAAGCTATGCATTGCAATAAGTCTTTGAATAGCCATAGTAAGGAAAATGTTAACTCTTTTGCACCTCTTATGAATAAAAATGTCATGTGTTACAAGTGCAAGAATTTTGGGCATATAGCAAGGATGTGCAGTTTGGATAGATCTAGCCTTGAGTTCACTAAAAAGAGAAATGAGATCAAATCTAAGTCAATGATAGTTCAAACTGCTTTTCATGCTCAAGACAAAGTAGAAAAATGGTATCTTGATAGTGGTTGTTCAAAACATATGACTGGTGAAAAGGAAAAGTTTTTGGTCTTAAAAGAAACAAACAGAGGAACAGTCAGTTTTGGAGATAACAGGTCAGCTAAAATCTGTGGTAAAGGGACTCTTAGTTTGGATGGGAAATCCAAAATAGAAAATGTGCTTTATGTAGAAGGCCTAAGACATAATCTTCTAAGTGTGAGTCAACTTTGTGATCAAGGGCACATAGTATCTTTCTTTTCAGATAGATGTGAGATAAGTAAAGAAAAAAATGGAAAACTCATTGCTAGTGCTACAAGGACTCCAAACAATCTTTACATGCTAAGTGAGATAAAAAAGGAAAAGTGTTTTCTAACTCAAGAAGATGAGAGTTGGTTATGGCATAAAATATTGGGGCATTTGAGCTTTGATAATCTTGTCAATATTAGTAACAAGGAAGCAGTTAGAGACTTGCCCAAAATAAAAAGGCCCCATAACATCATTTGCGGTCCTTGTCAACATGGAAAAGAGACCAGAACCAGTTTCAAATCAAAAGGGTATACTTCTTCAAAACCATTGGATCTTATTCATACTGATTTATGTGGCCCTACCAGAACTCAGAGCATTCAGGGAGAAAGCTACTTCATGTTGTTTATAGATGATTATTCTAGAATGACTTGGGTTACTTTTCTCAAAGAAAAATCTGAAGCTTTTGAAAAATTTAAAGCTTTCAAAGAAATGATTGAAAATGAGACTGACAAGAGAATCAAATGCTTAAGATCAGATAGAGGAGGAGAGTTCACTTCAAATGAATTTGTGGAATACTGTGAGCAACAAGGAATCAAAAGAGAATATTCAACAGCAAGAACTCCTCAACAAAATGGAGTTGTTGAAAGGAAAAATAGAACTATTGAAAATATGGCTAGAGCTATGTTAAATGAGTCAAAACTTTCAGATGGCTTTTGGAAAGAGGCAGTCAGTACAATAGTCTACATTATCACCAGGGCCCAACTTAGAGTCAATCATCATAAAACTCCTTATGAGTTGTGGAAAGGAAGACCAGCTACAATAAAATACTTCAAAGTGTTTGGGAGTAAGTGCTTCATCAGAAGGGAAGATCAGAATTTGGGTAAGTTTGATCCTAGGTGTGATGAGGGAATCTTTCTTGGATATTCCAGCAGAAGCAAGGCCTACAGATGCTTCAACAAAAGAACTCATACAGTTGTAGAGAGCATAAATGTAATAGTTGATGAAAAGATAGGGATAAGAGAACCAGTCAAGGAACTCAGTGATGAAATTTGTCAAGAAGAATTCAGAGAGGTTTCAGATGAAGAAGAGGAAAGACAACAACTGCTTCCCAAAACTCCTTCACGATATGTTCAGAAACATCATCCCAAATATTTGATCATTGGTGATCCAAATAGCAGAGCAAACAAGAAGAAGAGTCATTCCTTCACATGATTCTACAAATGTTTCATTATTATCTCAGATTGAGCCAAAATATTTTAGTGAAGCATGTGCGAGATAAGTTTTGGGTAAAAGCAATGGATGAAGAGCTAAATCAAATAGAGAAAAGTGAAACTTGGGAATTGGTTCCAAGACCTAAGGACAAGAATGTCATTGGCACAAAATGGATATTCAGAAATAAACTCAATGAGGATGGAAAGATTGTCAGAAACAAAGCTAGGTTAGTCTGCAAAGGTTATGCTCAAGTAGAAGGTGTTGATTTCGAAGAGACGTTTGCTCCTGTTGCTCGTCTTGAAGCTATCAAAATGTTTTTGGCCCTTTCAAGCTTCAAATCATTCAAGGTATATCAAATGGATGTAAAGTCAGCTTTTCTAAATGGGGTATTGGTAGAAGAAGTCTACATAGAACAACCAGAAGGAGTGTCTCTCTCAAAAGTCAGACTATGTGTGTAAACTGAAAAAGGCCTTGTATGGGTTAAAGCAAGCACCTAGGGCTTGGTACTCAAGACTTGACAGGTATCTTCATGAGCAAGGTTTCAGGAAAGGTGTGGCAGATAGCAATTTGTATATTAAGAATGAAGATGATGATATGTTGATTATGGTTGTCTATGTTGATGATATTATTTTTGGGGGAAATAATACTCAGATGTGCAAAGTTTTTGCTAACACCATGCAGAAGGAATTTGAGATGTCTATGATTGGAGAGCTGTCATTCTTTTTAGGTCTTCATATTGCTCAATCAAAAGATGGTATATTTCTCTCTCAAGGAAAGTATATCAAAGAAATGTTGAAGAAATTTGGGATGATGGACAACAAACCAGTGTGTACTCCAATGATTACAGGGTGCAAGATGAGTAAAGATGATGAATCTCCAGTGGCAGATCAGAGGTTGTACAGATCTATGATTGGCAGTTTATTATATATTACAGCTACCAGACCGAGATATCATGCGGGCGGTTGGGTTAGTAGCAAGATTTCAGGCAGCTCCAAAAGATTCTCATGTTATAGCAGTTAAGAGGATATTCAGATATCTGAAGGGCACTATGGACTTTGGGCTTTGGTATCCCAAAGGTGATGATTTCACCCTCACAACTTATACAGATGCAGATTGGGCAGGCAGTATTGATGACAGGAAAAGCACTAGTGGTGGAGCATTCTTTCTGGGAAAGAGTTTGGTTTCTTGGCTAAGTAAGAAACAACCTTCAGTTTCCTTATCTACAGTAGAGGCTGAATACATAGCAGCAGTGGCTGGGTGTACACAGGTTTTATGGATGAAAACCACCTTGGAGGATTTCAAAGTCAAGTATGAACAACCCATCTCCATACTTTGTGATAATACAAGTGCCATAAGTATTTCCAAAAATCCGGTAATGCACTCAAGGACAAAGCATATTTCCATCAAGTATCACTTTCTAAGGGAGAAAGTGCAAGACAAGCAGGTCAAGGTAGAGTATGTGCCTACTAAAGAGCAGATTGCAGATATCTTCACCAAACCTCTTCCAAGAGATACGTTTGAGTATCTAAGGGAGAAATTGGGAGTTGTACTCCCACCCCAGAATTAAACACCTCAACAGGAGGTGGGGGAGGGACTAAGCTAAGAGGCTCATTCTTAGTCCCGAGCCCCAAAGGTGACCCTTTGCCATTGATGACAAAGGGGGAGAGATTTGAGTAAGGGGGAGAGCCTCAAGACAGGGGGAGTTGTTTATGTTGAGTTTCTGTGTTGTTGAGAAGCATGGTTTGCCATCAATGACAAAGGGGGAGATTGTTGGCAATTTTGGGTTTGAGATCCTAGCTTCTTGTCTATGAGTTGTCATTGATGTCAAAAGGAAATGGCATTAATGTTAAGAGGATGTGTTGGCTTCAAAGGTGGAAGATTCCAAGAGAATCCGGAGAGATTCCATTGGCAAGGGTTTTTCATTAAAACCAAGTTAAATGGTTTTTATTAAAACCAATGGAGGTTCTCTTTATTATTTATTTAATTATTATTTAAAACCCTTCAAGGTTTTAATTAATTAATTATTTAATTAATTAAGGGAGAAATTATTTTTAATTTATTAAAAATACTTAAGGGTTTTTAAACCCTTTAGAAAGCAAATTTCGATTAAATTCGAAATTACTTTTCTTTGCAGCCGACGTGTTCTAAAGTCCACGTATGGACTATAAATATGAGAAGGTTCCTAAGGTTAAAATCACTTGGAAAATCGAAGGCAATTAATTGGTTTGGCTGCGATCGAATGTTCTGTTTACGCTGCGAAAGAGGAGAGCTCGTGGTTTGAAAAGCTTTCGAAAAGCTTGACCGTTTATGTGGAAGGAAGTCCGTCTTGGACTTCGTAAGCCCCTTGTGGGCTAGTGGCAGTGAAGGCTGCGTTTGGGCCTTGCGTAGGCGGAGGTCTGCGTTTCGATCCCCGTGGAGGGAGCTGTGCATGGATTAGTCACGTTTTTATTAAAACGTGTTTTGTGCCACGAATTTTGGATTCTTCAAGGGCAGCCATTATAAGGTGTGATTATTTTCTTGATATGATTTTTGGCATTGTTTAGCATTGTTTAAAAGACATAGGAGAAATAAGGGGATATTTCTTTGGTTGTATTTTTGAGATTAGTCTTTTGCTATGCTAAATTTAAAAATGGAGATATAAGGTGTAAGTTTTGGTTGTTGTGTTTTTGGCTTCTTTGGTGGTTGTTTTTAAAGAAGAGGAGCTAAAAGGTGTATTAAGGAAAGTTTTTATATATGCTCATTTATCTTGGTTCTAACCCTAACTTGGTTGGAAGTTTGAGGGTTGTGTGTGGTGACAACTTTAAGGATCAATTTTCTTCTACTCCAAAAAGGTATGGGCACATTTTTCTTATGAGTATGATTGGTGTATGTTTTTCTGAAATAAGGTTGGAGTGAAAAGGTTTTCAACTAGGTTTCCTTTGGTTGGGTGTAAATCCTATTTTCTGGTTTGTTGAAGACTACTTATGCATTGTTATCCTTAAGGAGAGTTTTTGGTGAATGCATAATTTTTGGTTTGAGATAGTGGAAGCTTTGTGCACTAGGGTTTATATTTGTGAGTCTAGCTACTTGCATTGAGTTGGTGGAACCCTTGGTTGGCTGTTTTGAGTTTGATGGTTGAGTTGCTTCCATAGAGGTTGTTTGATCAAGTTATTGCTTTACTTGATTCATGATATTGGGCTTACTCCATTGAGTTGATTTGAGCAAGTTATTCTTTGCATTTGGTGATATTGTGTTGGTGGCTGTTTTGTTCAAATATCTTTGGAGGGAAAAGGATTTCTACTTGTTTCCTTTTCTTGTGATGATTGGTTGAATGCTTCAAGCTTGATGTTGAGTTGAATGGTGTTGGTTGACTAAACCTTGTTTGATGAGCATTGTTGTTGAAACCCTAATTGATGGTGAAAAGAACATGAGTATCATTGTTATGTGATTCTTTGCATAGTTGGCAATTGTTGGGGTTTCATGTTCTTGAAAGAAAACATTCTATCCTATCCATTTCAGATATTGAGTTGAGTTTTCAGATTTGAGATTGAGATTGAGCTGAGTTGATTTGAGTTGAGTTTTGAGATTGGGATTTGAGTATAGAACATATTGAGTCTCTAACAATTCTCTTTATGCTTCTATGAGTTTGACAAATCACATTGGGTCTCTAACAATTCACTTTGTGATTTCCTACTAAGAAAGTTTTTCTTGGTGAGCTTGCTGAGTTTTTGGACAGGTTCCAGTGGGGACTTGTGAGCAATTTTGGACAGGTTCCGATGGGGACTTGTGAGCAATTTTGGACAGGTTCGGTGGGGACTTGTGAGCAGATTTGGACAGGTCCTAGCAGAGGACTTGTGAGCTGAGTTTGATAGTTCTATCGGAGAACTTGAGGACAGAGGTGCATTGGTTCTATGAGATGAACCCGAGGACATATTTGGCAAGTATTTGAGAAGTCTTGTATGTAGAGGATTGATTTGTTCAAGAGTTGGACAAATCTGACAGACAGAGGAAGACTTGTACTAGACCGACTGACTGTGTTTGGTACAGGTTGCTTAGCTGCTGTGGACGTGATCATAGAAGGCAGAGGTATCTTAGGCTAAGCATTGAGGACAGGAGGTCTTCGGTGGAAAGGAGTTCCACGTGCTAGCAAGAGGTAGAGGCGGTTGATCTTCCGAGGGATCATTTCCAGAGTAGAGGGGAAGGTATCTCCTTTGAGCAGAGGCTCATAAATTCTGATTGGGGGAAGGTATCTCCTTTGGGCCGAGGCTCATAAACATTGTAATTGGGAAGGACTCCCAAAGAACCTTGAGATAACTTTTAGAGAAAAGTTTTGTGGACGTAGCCCAACCATTTTGGGTGAACCACGTTAAAAATGGGTCTTCAATGTGTGATGCTTTCTGTCTTGATTAATGTTGTGTTGATGCCACTGCTATCTAAAGTTAAAATTATTAACTGGTTAAGTCTTATACTGTTCACCCCCCCCTCTCAGTATAAGTCCATGTTCTTCACATCCCTAATTTTTATTTTGTGAAAACCATACATGAAAATGTTATCTTGAAATACAAAATATCTACTTATATCTCCAACTATAAATTCAATAAATTTTAATTACTGCACAAAATAAAATCATCATGATGTACCTTTTTGGTTACCAATGTCAAAAATGAAACCTCTTCATTTGAAATATTTATTTGCCACACTTTACAAAAATTTATTATGCATGAGACTCGAACCTAGATCTCTCACTTCCAAGATTTACCAATGCAATGCAAACCACTGCGGATACACTATCTATTAAAAGAAATCTTCAACACTCTATGCTTTGAGGTAGATATGTCAATCAATGCTTTTTTGACCATGCTATCCTTCTCTATCTTCCCAAAAAACATTTTGCATAGATATGATTTCAATGTCTATCAGCAACCAAACTTACCATAAAATTCAATCTGGTCTTCCATCCTACGTGTCACTATAAATCACGGTGGCTCTATATTATATCAGGTGAAATACGGATAGCAATAATTGAAGTTATCAATCCTAACAGCCATCCTTAACTCTTTCAACGAATGCAATTGTAACATCTTCTTTGCAAGGATTTTATTGGTCTTCTCTGGCATGTTTTTCATAACCCTGGTAGTTTCAGCATCTCTCTTCTAAAAGGCAGCAACCAGTGATCAATCCTTAGACATAAATTGCTTCCACTAATAGCTGTTGTGAGATAGTGCTAGTGAACAATGTATAACTCCCTCAAACTATAGTAATGAACTCTCATGGATGACAAAAATAGATTGCAATTATGAACATAAATAAACTCTTTCAAATTGGGATGAGAAACTTCTATAACAGGTGACAAGGGAATCTCACTAAAATAGTGAAAGTCTCACATATGATAATGTGGAATTCTCACTTATGAAACTAAAAAGCTCTCTTGAATGACAATGAATGACTCTCTTGAATGGCAATGAATGAAATTTAAAAATTACAATACATAATTCTCTCGAATGGCAACGAGTAACCCTCACAAATGACAACATAAAATTATATTGAATAGCAACAAGATACTCTCACAAATGAAAAGATATAATTATTTCTAATGGCAACAAGATACTCTCCTGAATGGAGAATAAAAACACTTACAAATAGCAACAAAAGGTACTCATAATGGCATCGAAGGAATGATGAATAATGACACTCTTGAATAGTGACAAAAAGCACTTACGATGGTTGCAAAGGAGGCACTCATGACTGATGAACAAGGAAGCTCAAAAACAACAATGAATGGTATTCATGATGGCAATAAAAGAGGCTCTCACAATCGACAAACAAAAAAACAATTTTAACCTTCCAAAAACCATTATTTCAATGCACTTCAATCTCATATATATACTCTCTTCTATGTGGTACTTTAATATGTAAGTCCATAATATCAACCTTTCGCTTCATATAAAATATTAAAATCATTGATTTTAAATATTTAAAATTTTAACCTTTACTTTAATATATCCTAGTGTAATATTTAAATATTAAATTTAAATATTAAAGTTCACACTTTGTATTTTGCATAGTTTACTCCAACACATCATGATTTGCTTTCTACCATAGTAAACTTTGACATCAATGACAACTGTTATCAATTAAAACAACCATTGACATCAATGATAACTCAATTATTCCAATAGTCACAACCCTCCCTTGATCGGCCTAATCAAAGTTTGTATATTTGAGCATGTTTTGTAACTACTAATCTAATGAGTGATATATTGCTAGCATTGATTTGTAGGTATACGTACTCTCAATAATGGTGGGAAAAATCAAGATGCTTGATAGAGATGAACTCCTGTAAAATATTTATTAAAAAGGAGAATGCCAACAATTGAAATTTATTATTATTTTAAATTAACCTAATTGTCTTTAATATCTACATTGTAATTTATTAGTTATTTTGTTGTTACAAAATGATAAAAATGAAATAAAAATAAATTAGGAAAAATAACTTCTAGAAGGGGAAGAAAAATGTAGCCAAATTCTAGAAGAAGTAGAAAATTGGGTTGAGTTCTAGGAGGAAAATTTGAGCCAAGGGGTACTATAAGGAGAAAAATTGAGCCATGGCCATTTTAATCTTCATATGGAAGAAATTGTTTCTTCCTAGATCCTTCCTTCTATCTTCTTCCAAGCTTGACTTTTGAATAGGAAAGTATATCAAAAGTCTATATATACACTCTATGTTTAACTAAAGAATATAGGTAGCCTATGGGAGGAGTCTTACAGGAGAAACAAGGGAAGGAAGCAAGGGTTTCAAAGGAGGAATAATTGATGGAGAAATACCATTGGTTTATTGTAGGTCATGGGTTCCTATTCCATGCAATATTTTGGATAGTTAATTAATGACTATGTTTGATATTTGTGGAATCGCTTTCCCCTAATGTTATAATTTAGGGTGTTGTATTGAAGATTATATTTTAATAATGAATCACCTTATCATTGATTGGTTTAACTAAATGCACCTTATTTGAATGAGTTCTTTATTTTCTTGATGAAATATTTGTTTTATAGTCTATGAAGTATTAATAGATATCCCTCATATATTGGATGATGTTCGATTAACTTTCATAATCGAATCACACTCTTAATTTGAACATATTATTGTTCATATTTTGGGATGTGCACTTTTTGACATATACATCAGATAACCATTACCTAAGCCATATTCTTATGGTGAATAGTGATAGGTGATTTTCTTATTGTAAGTTTGGATCTAGCGAGCCATAACCAAGCTAAGCACCTCTATTTTATTATAGTAATTTCGATAATCCATTGATCTATACAAGATTACCATTTGTCTTGAAACCCTATCAAAGCTTATGTTTACCCCTATATGAATTTGTGATAAACTCAATATTAAATCTATTTATCTACATTGAAATTTGCATCCTCATACGTTTTAATCCATCTTAGGATACCTTGTGATAGATATTCAGTGTATCTAGGCTCATTGTTGAGTGCTAGGGTTGGTTAAATACCATGTACACTCACCTTGGATTTGCCATGATACCCATGTTGTGTTTGGAAATCTAAAGCGATGTAGGAAGTGATACATATCTGAAACCAAAACCTACGATGGTGTTAATCAACTATTATCCAATATTATGAGTCAGATTGATTGAATCATGCATCAAATCAGTTTAATATATCAACCCGAAGCATGTATTTGTTTTTTGTATGATCTAGGATAGTTCTCCATTGAAATATATGCAATATTTGAGTGCCTTATAGTGCATTGTGCATGCTTGGGTGAACTCAAGAAATAATGTCTTTTCAGCCTTCATAATTCAATATCCCACATTAGTAAAGTGGTAGGCGCCTTGTGCCTTTAAAAGGGAGCATACTACCTAATTTATTTGACCATCACTCGATGTTCATCGAGTGTGGTCTCCTATATGTTGGTTGATAATGCAAAGACATGTGGCCTATGGAGATTGAATCCAGTGCAATTGATGACCATTTGAAATTCCTATCTTGTTATTTATGTTGATTGACTAGGTTTGACCACCTATGTGCTTGTAAGAGCAATTACAACTCTTTTAATTCTTTGGTATGATTATTCCCACATTGCTCCTACAGAAGAAAGAAAATGATTTAAGTTAGGGAAACATCCCCTAATAAGGTGACCATAGAGGTGGTCAGCCTAGCCAAGGAGTCTAGGGCTCTGATTTCTATGCTCTAGCATAAGCTAACCAGTAGGATTTAACCCATTTAGGTTGACTTGGTAGAGACTTGAAAGTTTCATGGATTTTATTGAAACATGGTTGTTTGACTTCCTAAACCAAATTTTGTCAAAATAAATTATAATTATTTTGGAGCTTTAACATTCCTTTTATTTGTAAAAATATCTTGAAGCTCTCTAAAGACAATTATAATCATTTTGGAGTGAAAATATTTTGAAGCCCTCTAAAGACATCCAATACAATGGAGTAATTGGATACAACCCTAGATCTAATTTTAGGGAAAACTTGATAGCAAAGTGTAAGACATTTTGTGAGATAATTAATACATTCCTAGATCAAATTTTGGAAGGAATATTTGAATTTATAGGCTTTGTTTGTAAGCTTAAGGATTAGAAGTAAATAGTAAATTATTCTATGCTTATGATGAAATTGGTGAATGAACATAATTAATTGGAGTAAATGAATATAATTATTCTAGTTTGGAGGAATGGGTATGGAGTCCATTCTTGGAGGAGGTATGGGACTCCTCCATGGTTTTATGTTGACTAGAATAATTTATATTTCAAATGAATTGAACCAAGGATTTATTCTTATGTGGAATAAGGGTATAACTTATAGGATGAATATGGAATTCATACCATGAATGAGTTATGATGAATTATAAAAGTAAACCTTCTAGTTTTGGGACAATGGGTATGGAGTCCATTCTTGGAGTAGGTATAGGGCTCCTCCATGGTTTTGTGATAACTAGAATGGTTTACATTTGAAATGGATGAAATTAAGGAACTATAGTGTAATATTGTAGACAGATTATGGTACAAATTTGAAGAAAATTTGTAGGAACTATAGTGTAATCTTGTGAAAATATTATAGTACAATTTGTGGAAAATTTGCATGGATCTGTAGTGTAATATTATGGAAATATTATAGAGAAACTATAAGTACAAATTTGTAGAAAATTTTTAGGAAAATATATTGTAGTCTTATGGAAATATTATTGAGAAACTATAGTACAAATTTGTGGAAAATTTGTAGGGAACTATAGTGTAATCTTGTGGAAATATTAATGAAGAACTATAGTACAAATTTATGGAAAATTTGTAGAGAACTATAGTATAATCTTGTGGAAAAATTATTGAGGAACTATAGTACAAATTTGTGGAAAATTTGTAGGAAACCATAGTGTAAGCTTGTGGAAATATTCTTGAGGAAATTATGGGATTTTCTATTATAATGTGAAGAATACATGGTGCTTTAGAATTGCATTTGTTTTAGAATTGCATTTGATGATGAATGCATGTGTGCACTAGAGATTTCATTTTGTGGAAAAATAAATGTATTTAGAAAGAATGAATGTGGAATCTATTCTTGAAGGGATTGTGGGGTCTGTTCTTGTGTTATTATAATTTTATCTTATGCTATATAACTTTTACTCCATGTTGGATTGAATGTTATAATGATATCTATATTTGTATAATGAATATGAGATTCATTCTTGATGGAACTATGAGGTTCCCTTCATTCACAATGTATATGAATGCAATGATCATTTCATTTATGTGTTTCATTTGTAATGAAGACCTGAAATGCAAACGTATGGGATACTCCCATAACAATGTATTTAATTATGGTTTAGAAAAGGATCATTATGATTCCTTATATCATTGTAAATTGAGACAAAATAATTTATGAAATGAAAGGAAATATATTTTGAGGTTGGGTTGTTTCTCTTTGAGGTTTTTCCTAGGATATATGATGTGTATGCTTTATAGATTTAGTATGGATGTTGTATTTACATTTCCATAAGATGGTTATTGAAATGATATTCATTTGAATAATGATGCAATGATTTATGCTTACATGCAATGTTCAAAGAGATAATATTTGTTATTATTGATCAGTTGTAGTAGCTTACATTTAATTTTGTCAATCCGGGTTAATCCAGGTTAGATTTAAAGAGTAGCAATCTAGTATAGATTGTACCAGTAGTAATTAATACTAAGCTTAGTTTAGATCTCTTTCTGGTTTCATGTGTTGTAGAAATTAAAGTTTACGAAAAATAAAATAAAATAAAATATGCAATTTATGAATTATTCTATATGAGTATATGTGGATCCACGAATGATTTAATGATGCATAATATAATTTATAATTATTTTTTTATGCAATTTAATTAAGTTTATTCTTTAAAATTTATTCTACATTCTAACTCTATTTACCGGGAGGAAGATATTAGGGACTAACCTTTCGGAGTGGGCCCTACTTCTGGAAGGTTAGTGTGAATCCCTACCCCTATTTTGTATTCAGTAATCGACTCTCATTTAATTAATATAATTCTTAATTATTTCATAATTACAATAGAATAAAAGAAATAAAAATTACCAAAGCAAGCAAAATATAAAATAATTATAAAACACAGTTACCATATCCTGAAGAAAATATTGTTGCTACTTTACTATTGAAAATCAAACGTACATGGCTGCGCATCCAACTTTCAGAATTGGATATAGAAGATTACATCTAGAATAATCACATATTACAGATATTTCTTCATTCGCTCGTCATCCAACCAGACCTTTTCAAAGGCCTCGTATGCAAATATATATTGTCACTCAAACAATTATCAACATAACTCCCCGTATTTCTCCCATATGGTTTGGACTTGATCATGCAACAACTTTATTCTAACAATAATAATCTAAATTAAAACATCTCCTAAAATACTTGGACTCAATAAATATTCTAATTGGTCCAAGTGGCAACTAATTATAACATAATACTAACTTTGACTTGGTGGGATAACTACGTAACAATACAACCCTTGATTTAGACTTTTTCTACAACTTTGATCCTTTCTTTTAGGTAAGGATGCATTTATTACAAATATTCACGTATTGTTATAGAAAATCTCATAACAAATTCATGCCCCAAATAAATGATGAGTCACCCACATTTGATTCTTCTAAATGCCTATGTGGAATTTGAACCCTCTCGTGCTTGATTCTTTTAGATGCCCACGTGGTGTTTGACCAGGCTGTAGCATAGGTGGCATTTTTGAAATAGATTTTTTTGTAAAATTTTCCAGGCTTCCATAACACCCTTTCGTAGTGCCCTTCCGTAATGCCATTCCATAGTGCCCTTCTGTAGTGTCCTTCCATGTGTATCCTTAGTATTTTTTCATCCTTTCTTCAATATATGACCTGTATTTTGTTGTAATATTACCTACCAAAAACATACAAAAACTTCGCACAATTTGTGTAAAATATGATCATTTATTATTTTAACCTCATTTATCAAATTTACTGATAAATCACAAAAATAAGGTAAAAATAATCATTAAAACACATTTACTTTCATAATTTTGCAGATAGAAAATAGATAATATTTGCATAAAATATGTGTCAATTTGGCACTCATCATTCCCCCAAACTGAAGGAAGTGCATGTCCTCATGCACACAAGATTAATACAACAATCTCAATGGATAAACTCTGTAGTTATAATAGTTGCATAAATCCAAAATTTGGTCTATAGTAGATGATTGATGCCTTGTTCATGTAAATCCAAATCTTTACCTTGATATTCCATTTTAAACAATATTTCTTTTGGAATGTGATATACATTTGATAAGAAGCACAATGCAAATTGTCATTTGGCTAAATTGGGATTACCATCATTTTTTTCAAATTAAATAAGTTGAAACAAGAAGGTACTATAAATCATACAATGAATATGTGTTTTATTTTAGTCTAATCACTTCCTATAGCAGCAATATTTCAACTTCTATCTATCTAAACACACTTTCCAATGCAAAAGTCAATAGTGCTCATTGGACTTATTTAGATGTATATCAAAACTATGCATAAATAAGACTTATAACTTCTATAATAATGTTATCTACAAACCCATACTAACAATAAGAACATCATTATATATGTAACATATAAAATTTAAATTAACTTTTAAAGTTTATTTATTTATTATTATTTTTATTTTTATTATTATTATATTTTATTATATATATATATATATATATATATATATATATATATATATATTTATTATTATTATTTATCTTTATTTTTTTCGAGAAGAATGATCAAAGTAAAGATATAGTAAAAAATAGTAAATTAATATAATATATATTCATTTTATTATTATTATTATTATTATTATATAACTATAAAATATTATATTACCTATACTATACCTCTAAACTATATTATAAACTCTATTGTATTAAGTATTATAAACTATATTACTGAAGATTATTACAAAAGTTGTCTACATAAGATATCTACAAAACTGTAGTTGTTAGAGTTTAAGAAAATACTTTACCTGATTCTTCCCCCCAAATTGAATTGTGAACTTTGTATACCTTATTTACTTCCCATCCAAATTGTAATTTTAGCCAAAACAAGATGAAGGGTGTTTTATTTATATTGGTGGATAATATAATAATAAGTTTTATTTATGGGGGTTTATTATAATTTTTGTGATTGTGCTTCATGTATGTCATTAAGAAGTTTCCAAGATAGAAAGGTAATGAATATGAAATTTGATTTCAGCCTTCTAGGATATCTTCAATCATGGGAAAAAAAAAGTGAAATAGATATTAAGATGGCTTTTTCTAAGGGATGAAAATGTGATGGGCACAAGCCATGTTTTTGTAGAAAAAATTAAAACCATAGTACTTTCATGAGGATTTGCTTTTGAATTTTACTTGCATGTGATGCCTCTAGGGTTATCCTTCAAGGAATTCAAACATTCTAGCAATTTTGAAACAACTTCATTTACTTCTTTCAAGACCAATTGTGTGTGTTGTGAGGATTCATTTCCCATTATGAGCAAGGATTGAAAAACTACAAGGGTTATGTATGCCAAAAAGCTAGCTTATCGTATGAGTATGGGATACCTTAAGGTCTTATCCAGACTTAGTGCTAATACGTAAGGATACCTTAATAAAGAGTACCCCATGGTGTTTGAGATACTGAGAATTCTAGGGATTCAAGCTCTTTTGCCTTTTTTTTTTTTACTTTTGTTTTATTTGGGGTACTTGCTCATTTTGGGAGGAGCAAGGGATTTTTAGTGTTTTTTGAGGTTCTTGCTTATTTTGAAGAGAAGCAAGAAAATTTTCATTACTTTTTGGGGATCTTGCTTATTTTGAGGAGAAGCAAGAAGATTTTCAGTAGGATACTTGCTCGATTAGATGAGGAGCAAGGGATTTTTTTTTTTTTTCAGGGTGAAGGGCGAGCTTGTCCTTTTGCCAATTCATTAGTACTCTAGACCATGCGTAAAAATAGATAAGCAAGGGAAATTTTTTACTTTATGGAAAAAATAACACGAGTTAATTTTTCCAAAACTTCACAATGTTTTTAGATATGTATTTGTGCGTGGTCAAAAGAGAAAAACTTGATCATCTAGGAGTCACGACATTTTAAAAGATTTGCATTATTTCCAATGAAATTTTTTCTCAAAATAGTAGATATAGTTTGAGTATTTGAAAAACATCTAGACTTCATCTAGCAAACAAGGTACTATGCATCATGTGGTATTGGTAATCATCTTCCTACAAGGTTTTTAGAGAAAACATCTTCTTAAGCTATCTTTGAAACATTAATACTGAAAATGGAAGGGAATACAGATACTTCATGATGAAATAAAGGAAGCATAATCATTTTTATTTTTATATATTAATTTTTTTCAATTTATATATATAATTATATTATTATATTTTTTCTTTTCAAAGAGAGAAATTATTGGATAGTAGTTGGTTGCAGTTCAGAAATGCACTGCAAATCAGTTTGTTGTTTAAGGTGGTGTATGATTTTTTTTTTTTTAGATAGTGGCTCTTTGTATAGTTAAAACCTATGCCCATTAATTAGTGATTTTCTAGTTGAGTTACCAATAGGATTTGAGTTTTACTACACCCTTTCAAATATTTTCTTAATTGAAATTTTCATGATACAATATGTTTGTCCTACCACTTTATAGTTACATTGATTCAGTCCTCTATAATACCTCTATTTTATTTCATTATTATATATATATTATTTATTTATTTTATTTTTGTAATATTTTCTAGAGGTTTATTGGACTGTTTTTCTCCACATAGCCATTTTTTATTTTCTCTCTTTGATTTTATATTATTATTTTTTTTATTTTTATATGTATTTTTTAATTTTCTGTTTGGGTTTTGATTTTTATGTTTCAATCCTACTGTTTTCCAAGTTTAAATATAAATTTCAGAACTTATAAATATTCTTAACATATTATCTGCTAAGTTCTAGATATAAATTTCAAAACTTATAAATACTCTTAACACAGTAGAAAATAAATAAATTTAAAATTACTAAACAGTCCTAATGCTACTAAAATTAGATGTGTTTATATAGCTAATTTCAGCATAATTTGGAAAAAAAATAAAAGTACTTGGAAAGTAAATTTTTACTAGAAGTAAAATTGCTGAAGTAAAAGGTAACTTTCTACTGTTATTTTTATTATTAGGAGGGATTTCATTACAGTTGTGTCACTCAACCTAACTACTTCCTATAAAACAAAAATAGGATCCTAAAATAATATTAGGTTGTTTTCAAAAATAGGATCCTACCTATTCTTTTTCATAGGTCCTAAATCAAATTAACAATAGTAATTACCCAAAGCAAGGAAATTTGCAAAAAATAAAATTTGCTAAAATTGAAATTTGTAGAAAATAAATTTGCAAGAAATAAAGTTTTAATCTATGAAAGCAGTAAAAATGAAACCTTTATGAAAAATGAACCTGGCAACGTCGAAATGCGAGGCTTGTTGGAACCATCTACGGGCCACTCTGACTCGTATGCACACCAAGGTCTCGTACATACCCCTTTTCACATACAAGTAAGTCCTCTCGCTTTTCACTACCAAACAACTTTTTGACTAACCACTATGATGCTACTCTCCCCGACAACGATGCCAAAATGATCAGTTGTAGTAGCTTACATTTAATTTTGTCAATCCGGGTTAATCCAGGTTAGATTTAAAGAGTAGAAATCCAGTATAGATTGTACCATAGTAATTAATACTAAGCTTAGTTCAGATCTCTTTCTGGTTTCATGTGTTGCATAAATTAAAGTTTATGGAAAATAAAATAAAATAAAATATGCAATTTATGAATTATTCTATATGAGTATATGTGGATCCACGAATGATTTAATGATGCATAATATAATTTATAATTATTTTTTTATGCAATTTAATTAAGTTTATGCTTTAAAATTTATTCTACATTCTAACTCTATTTACCAGGGGGAAGAGATTAGGGACTAACCTTTCGGAGTGGGCCCTGCCTCTAGAAGGTTAGTGTGAACCCCTTCCCCTATTTTCTATTTAGTAATTGAATCTCATTTAATTAATCTAATTCTTAATTATTTCTTAATTACAAGAGAATAAATGAAATAAAAATTACCAAAGAAAACAAAATATAAAACAATTAGAAAACATAGCTACTATATCCTAAATAAAATTTTGCTACTGCCTTATTATTGAAAATCAAACGTACATGGCTGCGCATCCAACTTCCAGAATTGCATATAGAAGATTACATCCAGAATAATCACAGATTACAGATATTTCTTTTTTGCTCGCCATCCAACCAGGCCTTTTCAAAGGCCTCGTATGCAAATATATATTGTCACTTAGATAATTCTTAATATAACTCCCTGTATTTCTCCCATATGGTTTGGACTTGATCATGCAACAACTTTATTCTAACAAAAATAATCTAAATTAACACAAATTCTAAAATACATGGACTCAATAAATATTCTAATTGGTCTAAGTGGCAACTGATTATAACATAATACTAACTTTGACTTGGTGGGATAACTACGTAACAATATACAACCCTTGATTTAGACTTTTTCTACAGCTTTGATCCTTTCTTTTAGGGAAGGATGCATTTATTACAAATATTCACGTATTGTTATAGAAAATCTCATAACAAATTCATGCCCCAAATAAATGATGAGTCACCCATGTTTGATTCTTCTAAATGCCTATGTAGAATTTGAACCCTCTCGTGCTTGATTCTTTCAGCTGCCCACATGGTGTTTGACCAGGATGTAGCATAGGTGGCATTTTCGAAATAGATTTTTTCATAGAATTTTCTAGGCTTTCATAACACCCTTCCGTAGTGCCCTTCCGTAATTCCCTTTTGTAGTGTCCTTCCGTAGCGCCCTTCCATGTGTCTCCTCGGTATTTGTTCATCCTTTCTTCAATATATGACCTGTATTTTATTGTAATATTACCTACCAAAAACATACAAAAACTTCGCACAATTTGTGTAAAATATGATCATTTATCATTTTAACCTCATTTATCAAATTTACTAATAAATCACATAAATAAGGTAAAAATAATCATTAAAACACATTTACTTTCATAATTTTGCAGATAGAAAATAGATGATATTTGCATAAAATATGTGTCAATTTGGCACTCATCAATTATCATATATGTATGAATGTGGTAATTTTGTTGTATTGTTTAATGAAATATGGGATATATTTATTGTCATGTAATGACAATGATAAAATAGGTTTCATGAATAAGATTTTGTTTAATTATCTAAGTCCACATACTTAATTAAAGGAGAGAGAAATAATTCAAGGGATGAATTGTAAACTATGATAATTTAATAAATATCTTGGCTTTCCTATTTTATGAAGGTACATAAGGTTTGATAGGAGTTGGTCACTCCTATTACAAGAATTTACATTGACCATGTCATAAATATCTTGGTAGTTTATTACCTTATTGAAATGGAACAAGATAATTTAATTGCATCATATAATGATCCATGAATATGAGTTCTACCTTAAGGAAAATTATGTTGTGATAAAAAAAATACTCTCTCTTGGGTTGATTTGAGTTGGTTGAGTGGGTTTTTATAGTTTGTATCAAAGCCCAGGTTAGCTAATGGACTCTAGTGTTAGTCTAGAAAATTTTTTGGGTATTGTTAAAACTCTAGGAAAAGGGTTATAAGCTTACCTAAGTATGATCTATTGCATAAATAAGTACAATATAGATATTATCTATGAAATTTAATCCATTTGATAAGTTATGGGAGTATGAAAATAGATCCCATTTAGAAATACAATGGTGATAATATCTAGTGATAAGGCAAGAGTATGAATAAGATCAGGTGATCAACAAAAGAATGTTTTATATTAAATTTTGTTTAGAGAGACTAAGCAGTCTCAAAAAACAATCATGGTCTTTGTCCATAAGCTTGTAGAATGAAAGGATGAAGTCAATGGAAGACCACCATAATGGATATGGTATCACCATACTAGCACCACCTAAAACACTCCTTGAAATAACACTTTGTGGGGAGTTACACCTAAAATTCCACCAAACAACTATCATCATCATCGTGGTATAGTATGCCACTCGACCACTCAGGTGGTGGTCGAGTTTAATAGTGTGTCTTATACTATTTAAATGAGGGATAGCCCCACTATGTAGTGCATGTGGTATTAATATATGCATAGTAGTACTTAGTTTAAAGATATTTACTGGATTATTTTAAACCTTCTACTCAAAGGTCTCCTATGCATTGAAACAAAAAAATGAATTTTTAAAATAAATCCTAATTTAGGAGGATTCTGATACACAATTTCAATAAGTGACAGGTGTAAGAAGAGGAAAGCTCTTGGTTCAAGGTAAACATCATTCTAAATAAAGTAATATTGGTTGGAAATAAAAAATATACCCAAGAATGTGGTATATAAATAGCTCATATGTGATATATTGATGGAATCATTGAAAAAGGTATTGATAAGACATCATATGATTTAAGATGTTAGCAAAGGATGATACACATGAATAAATAGGAGGGTTTCAAGTATGATGAGGTACAATGAGCCTTAAATAATTAAGACAATATTAGTGGTGATTGAATTGAGAGACAAACAAAATATAATCTATGGAGGATTACTAATTATACTCAAGATAATCAATTTATGATCGATTAGGCGGTTGAGAAAACCGGTGGTTGGTTGAGCACACCATAGTTTTTTAAAACATAGGAAGATTTTTTAAATAATTTGCATTTCCAGCATCAACCTATCAATCTACCCATGGAATTCAACACGGTTATGTTAGTATTAGGATTTACACTATTTATAATGATCATACTCAGGGTAAACCCCATAGTATGCTTCTTGATCCTTCTATATCTACTTGTTGATATACTATTACATACTCTTTTAGAAGAGAAGAAGATGGATTTTGGTGGTGTTGGACCAAGACAATGAGGTAATACATATATGAATAAATATGTAGGTGTGAAGGAAGCAAGTGAACTAGCTAGAGAAATGATAGAGACTAATGGTAGTGAAGAGGAGCTTCCTAAACAATATGTACAAGGGAAGCAAGCCCAATGATTGGTTCAAGAAGGTATATGGGCACAAGAAAGGATGAGGTTGGAGGCTGAGATATTGTCATAGCAAAGTGAGATAGGCTCAGACTAGAGATAACACAGATAAATAACTGGAGAGCAATAACAATGGTAACCTTATACATAGAAAATGCACAACTACTCCAAGAAAAGGAAGAATACATGGTTGCATTCTTGAGCACCTATTTTCCCTAGTGATCCATGGTTTACTCATCGTATCTCAACCAACTATTAAACCTTAGCATGGGTGTGTAAGAACAACTCGAGTAGCTCGATCATCAACACAAGGTAGGTCTCAAACAACTCCTAGAGTAGTTTCTTCGACAATCTCACAAACATGAGGAATAGGTCCACCACAAAGTAGTGCAAGGACTAAGAGGTAGTAGCCACGAGGATTATGTATTGAGCATGGTTGAAAAGCAACCATTTTTGTACTATAAGGATGCATGTTATGTACTTTACTTATTTAGCCTATAAACATGTATTTTCATACATGTGTAATTTAAGGAATGTTTATACCATACTAGAATTTTTTGTGTTATTAATATTATATTTAAGAATGAATACATATTTTGGAAATATTTTTATCATAATAAGAATAGATATTCTTGATTAAAATTCACTAAGATATGGACCAAATGATCCCAATACTTGAGAGAGAGTTGTAGTTGGCAACACTCAAGTCTTATTGCTTGGGAAAATAGTTACATTAAGTAACTCTCAAGCATTCTTGTGATATTTTGGGTGGTCCTAAGCTGAGTATCTTGGACTAGTTATCCTACCATGGAGGTATGGATTATTATCACAAGTAGTGTTGGCACCTTGGGATCGAGGAAGCCAAGCTAGTGGATAGCCTTAATTAGTTTATAATTAAGCACTTATAAGTCATATACAACTCTTCGCGAAGGATCTTGACACAAGGTGATATAGCAAAGGATCCAACATATAGATGTATGATTAGGGATATGCATTTCTTTTTGGTGGAAAAAAGGAATAAACCTATACTATGGTTGAATGGTGTTACATTCATGATGGTTGGTAAGATAATTTGGGGATGCCATTAAGGTGTCCTTGTGCCATGGAGGTATCAAGGTATCCTCATACCATGGATGTATATTGAGGTAAAAATATAGATTTTTAGGATGGGGCCACATCCTAACCACTTGAGGGAGTATTTGTAGTGACCTGTTATCAAGTGAGGAATGCCTTGGAATAAAGAAGAAATTTGGGATACATATGTTGAAGTCCGTAAGATTTTAATGAAGGATAAATATGGGAAAATTTTACTCTTAGTTGAAAATAGTCTTAATGAGTAGTAACAGATATGGAACTTTTATTCTTAGTTAAGTATGAAATATTTCTTAGGGGAAGAATAGATACAAAATCTATTCTTGAGAGGAGTATGGGATCCTCTCTTAAAATTGTTTAAACTTTTGGAATGACACCTTATGAGGAGTAAGTGTGACCATTGATATTAGTGATGATAATTCTTTTGGAATGGCACCTTATAGGAAGTAAGTGTGACCATTGTTATTAGTGGATAATAATTATTTTGGAATGGCACATTACGTGGAGTAAGTCTGACCATTGTCATCAGTGGATGATAATACTATTGGAATGGAACCTTACGTGGATTAAGTATAGTCTTTATCAGTGGATGATAATATTATTGGAATGATATCTTACACAGAGTAAGTATGGAAAGGCAAATACTTGAAGACTACTTTTGTTCAAGTTCTTTCCTCCCATTATTGAACCACTGGTGAATCAAATTGGAAGAGCTAAGTGAACCCTCCATATTTTGTGGGTCTTAAATAGAGTACCTTAGACTCTTTTGAGGACTTTACTTGACATTTGTATCTCTTGGGGTATGAATTTAATATGATAGTCAATAGGTTGACTAAAAAAATGTAAACTAGAGGGGACATCAAGGATGATGCATTGGTGATGGAAAATATGTTTTCCAAAGAGGATTTCATGATATATGGGTATCTTTAAATAAGAACTATGAAATTATGTTTTTGTCTTTGATGACACCTAGTTACGTGATGTGAACTTGTGGTAAGATCTATAAGTCATAGCTTGAAAATCACTTGTGAAAGTTTTTGATAAATCTAGACTTATTTTGGTTTATATACCATGAAAATATGAGTTCATATCTTCTCTATGAAAAAAACATGATGGTAACTCTAGCTTTGTGTAACAATTTTTTATGATACAAATGATAGAGCAAAGAAGGTTCCAGAGGGGCCAATCTACACCACTTGGGGAAAGTGGAGATTATGTAATATTGGGATCTTACTCATGATTGCTTTGTTTTTTAGTAAAAATAGAGGACTATGTTTGATTTAAGGGGGGAATATGTCAGAACCCTCCCTTGAAAATCCTGATCAGAGTTTGTATATTTGAGCATGTTTTGTAACTACCAATCTAATGAGCGATATTTTTTTGACATTGATTTGTAGGCATATGTACTCTCAAGAATGATAGGAAATATCAATATGCTTAATAGAGATGAACTCCAACAAAATATTTATTAAAAATGAGAATATCAATAATTGATATTTATTATTATTTTAAATTTACCTAATTTTGTTTAATACCTACATGGTAATTTATTAATCATTTTGTTGTTACAAAATTATAAAAATAAAATAAAAAGAAATTAGGAAAAAGAACTTCTAGAAGGGGAAGAAAAATGTAGACAAATTCTAGAAGTAGAAAATTGGGCTGAGTTCTAGAAGGAGGAAAAATTGAGCCAAGGGGTACTAGAAGGAGAAAAATTGAGCCATGGCCATTTTAGTCTTCAGATGGAAGAAATTTGTTTCTTCCCAGATCCTTCCTTCTATCTTCTTCCAAGCTTGAATTTTGAATAGGAAAGTATATCAAAAGTCTATAAATCCCATTTTATGTTTAAATAATGAATATATGTAGCCTATGGGGAAGTCTTGGAGGATGAACAAGGGAAGGAAGCAGGGGTTCAAAGGAGGAAGAATTAATGGAGAAATATCATTGGTTTATTATAGATCAGGGGTTCATGTTCCATGCAATATTTTGGATAGTTAATTAATGACTATATTTGAGATTTGTGGAATAATTTTCCCCTGATGTTATGCTTTAGGATGTTGTATTTAAAATTCTCTTTTAATAATAAATCACCTTATCATTGATTGGTTTAATTGAATGCACCTTCTTTGAATGAGTTCTTGATTTTCCTGATGGAATATTTATTTCCTAGTCTACTAAGTATTAATAGATATCCCTAATCTATTGGATGATGTTCGATTAAATTGCATAATAGAATCATGGTCTTAATATAAACATAGTATTATCCATATTTCAGGATGCACACTATCTTATGTATACATCAGATAACCATTTCTTGAGCTGTCTTCTTATGGTGAATAGTAAGATATGATTTCCTTATTACAAGTTTGTATCTAGCGAGCCAGAACCAATCCAAGAACCACTAATTTACATTAGTAATTTTGATAATCCCTTGATCTATGCAAGATTACCATTTGTCTTGACACCCTATTAAATCTTATGCTTACCCCTATATGAATCTATGAAAGACTCGACATACAATCTATTTATTTGCATTGAAATTTGCATCCTCATACGTGTTAACCCATCTTAGGATACCTCGTGATAGGGATTTAATAGGTCTAGTCTCATTGTTGAGTTCTAGGGTTGGTTGTTGGAAATATGAGTAGGTTTTGTTGTCATTGATGTCAAGAGTCAGTTTCAGTGAGCAGGAAAAAAGGAAGGATGTCAAGAGTCAGTTTTAGTAAGCAGTGCAAGAGAAATATTGCTTCTAGGCCTAAGGGAAATAATATTATAATATCTCTTATTATAATATTCAAGGTGGTCATATGAGGTCTAAAGAGCAATAGGAAGGCCCAAGAAAAATAATATTATAATATTAAAGGTCTAAGGTCAAGACCTAAAGATTTAAATTAATTATAATAATTTCATTATAAATTAATTTATAACTTAATTTGATTAACTCTAAGAGTTATTAAATTAATTATAAATTAGTTTATGATTTAATTTAAATAACCCTAAAGGTTAGGGTTATAAGGGCACAAAGTTTTAATTAATTCAAATTAAATCGAATTTAAAAAGATCACCAACGTTTTGAGCACATGGCACATTGCATATAAAAGGGGCAAGTTTTATTTCAAAACTTTATCCATGCGATCCATCGAATGCTATAGAAAATCATGTGCAAGGTAAAGAGGTAGAATCACATGTGTTTTAAAAGCATTAAGAGGCAGAACAAGGAACAAGTAAGTGGGGAGCCCACTTTACATTGCAAGGTGTTGGGTAGTGCGGTTGGCCCGGGGTGTTATATTCTGGCGGTAAGGAACAAGTAAGTGGGGAGCCCAATTTATATTGCAAGACATTGGGTAGCGTGATTAGAAGCCAAGGGCTACGCTAAGACATTTGTAGGTGCAAGGTTAAGGGTTTGATTCTTAGTCTCTATTTTGAAGAGGAGAAGGTTTTGGTTTACACCGTCGAAGAGGAACAAAGGGAAGGCACATGCCTTTCCCTTTGTGTGGAGGCACGTAGCCCACTTGGTGGGTGCATGCTATGCAAAGGCACTTGGAAGGAGGGGTTTGCATGTTCGAAACCCATCGAGGCCTTTTTGGTGGATTGACTAAGGTATGCACTCACATTGCTAAGGTTTAAATGTTGCATCCAAAAATTGCAAAGGTGGAAATTAATTTTTAATTTCCTAAAGTTTTATTAATTGAAAATTGCATATTTAAAAGGGTTTGTGAGTTATACAAGGGAGATAAAAGGGTATGCAAAGTTTTATTTTTGTGTTTGATTTTTGAGTGGTTAAAGTTTATAAAAGGAGTAATAAGGTGTGCCAAGGGTGTTAGATATTTTTTTTGAAATAAAGTTATATTATAAAAATTGATTTGAAAGGAGAAATAAGGTATAGTTGATTTTTGATATTTTGACTTGGTGAAATATTTTTGAAAGAAAATATTAAGGACATATTTTTGCTATCTAACCTTTGAGATTGGCAAAGAGAGTGATTGTGATTGAGACAGGTTTTGAGGTCAAAACTTCATCAAAAAAAAGGTATGGGCATATCTTCCTTGTGAGTGAAATATTGTTGGATGTTGTGAATGCTAAGTTGGAGTGAAAAGTATTGTTTGATAAGCATTGTTGAGTTTGGTTTTGAGATATCCAATGTTGATTGATGTGGGTTTTATGGAATGAAAGTTGATACTAGAAACCTTGTTTGATAAGCATTGTTGGAAATATTGAAGTAAGCTTTCATATGCTTGAACTAGGGTTTGTGAAATATCATGAGTATCATTGTTATGTGAAGTTGAGAACTATCTTGAACTAAGGTTTGTGAAAGATCATGAGTATCATTGTTATGTGAAGTTGAGAACTATCTTGAACTAGGGTTTGTGAAAGATCATGAGTATCATTGTTATGTGAGGTTTGTTTGATAAGCATTGTTGACTAAGCTTTCATTGAGTGATTGGTTGAGTGGAGTTGATTGGGCTTAGTTGATTGGAAGTGTTGGAGTGATAGTTCAAGTTCTATGAAACAAATTATTCTTTATTTCTAGATTGAGTTGAAGGAAATATTGAAAGTGATTAAGCATTGTTGTGAGTGAAACATATTGAGTCTCTAACCATTCTCTATATGTTTCTATGGTTAAACAAGAGAGATTGAAAGTGATTGAGCATTATTGTGAGTGTGAAGCATATTGAGTCTCTAACCATTCTCTATATGTTTCTATGAGATTAAACAAGATTATGTGTGAAACTTGTTTGTGTGATTGAAGAGGTTTTTTATGATAGATTGAGTTGAGTTGAGTAAGCTTTTGTGGAAGCTTACAATGTATATTTGAGGTAAGTCTTGGTGAAGACTTGTTGAGTAGATTGGACAAGTTCTAGTGAGGACTTGTTGAGCAGATTTGAGGTAAGTCTTGGTGAAGACTTGTTGAGCATATTGAGAAAGTTCTAGTGAGGACTTGTGGACATATTTGAGGTAAGTCTTAGTGAATACTTGAGAGTAGTTTGAGCAAGTTTTAGAGAGGACTTGTGGATAGATTTGAGGTAAGTCTTTGAGAAGACTTGGGAGCAGAGTTGATTGATTGATTTGTTCAAACCTTGAGTTAAGGTTTGGGATAGATCTAGCAGAGTTGATTTGTGATTGGATCAAGCTTTGTGTTAAGGCTTAAGGATATATTTGAGGATAGAGTTTGGTGTAGATTTGAGGATAGGTTTGTGCCAGACCAGAGATAGAGATTGAGAATATTTTTGCTAGATTGAAGGATTGTGTTTAGTGTAGATTTGAGGATAGAGATTGAGCAAATTTATGCTAGATCAAAGGACTATGTTTAGTGTAGATCAAATATTGAGATTGAGTAGATTTGTGCTAGATCAAATGAATGTGTTTAGTGTAGATTAGAGGATAAATATTGAGCAAATTTGTGCTAGATCGAAGGACTATGTTTAGTGTAGATTTGAGGATAAATATTGAGAAAATTTATGCTAGATCAAAGGACTATGTTTAGTGCAGATTTGAGGATAGAGATTGAGCAGATTTGTGCTAGACTGAAGGACTATGTTTAGTGTAGATTTGAGATAGAGTTGAGAGCAAGCTTTGGAGGTGATAGAGTAGAGGATAGTAGTCTCTAGTGGATAGAGATCCATTAGCCATGGTAGTGAGGATAGAGATATTCTGAGTGAGGACATAGAGTCTTCAGATGGATAGAGATCTCCACAAGCCGAGTAGCAAGTGGAGGTAGTAGTCTTCTAGAGGATCACTAGCCATAGCAGAGGAGAAGGAGTTCTCCTATGGATAGAGATCCATGAACCAGCTAAGGGGATTGGTGTCTCCTATGGATAGATATCCATAAACTTGATTAGGGGATTGGTGTCTCCTTTGGACAGAGGTCCATAAACATTGTAATAGGGAAAGGATTCCCAAGAGATTTGTTGAGAAAATTTTAGTGAAATATTTTCTCCGTGGAGTAGCCCACATTGGGTGAACCACGTTAAATTGGTGTCTCTATTGTGTGTGGTGATTTGTGCATTACTTTTATTATTGCTATTGATATTGCCATTGATATATTGCATAATATTATTTGGGAAAGAAAAGTAAAAATTGGTCTTATATTGTTCACCCCCTTCTCAGTATAAGCTTGTGTTCTTCAATTGGTATCAGAGCGGGTTCCTTTGGAAGAGTTTAACAACTTGAAGGAAAATCTCTCAAGAACACAGATGGATTCTCAGAATGGATCTTCAAGGAATTCAGCACCATTGTTTGATGGGAACAATTATGCACTATGGAGCACAAGGATGAAGTTTCATCTAATGGCACTTGGAAATGAAATATGGGAAGCAGTTGAGAATGGATACATACCACCAGCAACTCCACCTATAGATAAATATGGTAAGCTTCTACATCATCACAATTCAAAGGCAATGAATGGAATTTTGAGAGGTTTGCATGAAATAGAGTTTATAAAGGTTATGCATTGCACATCAGCAAAGGAAATTTGGGATAAGTTGAAAGGCATATATGAGGGAGACAAAAAGGTCAAAAGGGTAAAGTTGCAAAACTTCAAGAGAACATTTGAAGACCTAAAGATGAAGGATGAGGAAAATATTGCTGCATATCTACTTCATGTGGATGAGGTTGTTAACTCCATGCAAGGACTTGGACTTAAAGTTGAGGAAACAAATGTTTGTGATAAGATTTTAAGGTCACTTCCAAAAATGTTTAGTGAAAATATTTCAGCTATAGAAGAGGTAAAAGATATTGAACTTTTGACAAGGGATGAATTACATGGCATTCTCACAGCTTTTGAGATGAGAATAAAAGAGGAACCTATTCCCCAGAAGGAAGCAACCTTCAAAGTTACTAAGAAGACAAAGGGTAAGAATTCAGATTCAAGAAATGAGTCATCCAGTGATGAAGAAGCAAATTATGGCAGAAGGAACAAGGACTCAAGAAAATATAAAGGTACAAAATCAGTTAGATGTTTCAATTGTGGAAAATATGGTCACTATGCATCTGATTGTCCAGAGGCTAGAAATAGCAATGATGAAGAAAAATAGGATCATAAGAACAGGGAAACAGGAAAATACAGGTACCAAAATAAAAGTAGGGATGGACAAGGCAAGCAAGGAAAGAAGTTTTTCCAAAGGTATAAGAAGATTTTCTATGCAGACAAGGCAAGTAAGAGTTCAAGTGATAGTGATGAAAGTTCCTCAGATAATGATGAAGATGAAATTCTATTTATATCAGAAGAAAAAGAAGTTGTTAGAAAAAGGTCACCAATGATTCTCAAGTGTTTTAGATGTGGTAACTTTGGTCATCTTGAAGATAGTTGTACAAGGAATGGATTCAGTTTCAGTGATGATGAATATGAAGATACACTTGAAGGACCAGAAGAAAGTTTACTTTTGGCAATAGAAGAAGAAGGAGGTGATCCTATTGAAGATAAATCAGAAAGGAATGAAGATGATCCCAAAGGCAAACAAATAGAGGAAGAATCAGAAAAAGGAGAAGTTGATCTTGAGGGTGAGCTTATTCATGCCCTTGATGCATTAAGAGAGGTAAGAAAGCAAAACTCAAAACTCAAGCTTAAATTTCAAGAATGTGATGAAGAGAAAGGAAAGCTTATAGAGGATCTAACCAACTCAATAGCTAAGACAAGGAAATTCAAAGAGAAGTTAGAAGCAAAGGTTTTAGAATGTGAAAGGTTAGAGCATGAGGTAGCTTCACTAAGGAAGGAAGTAAAAGAGTCTAAGGACAAGTTACACAAGTTTGGGAGAAGCTCAAAGAACTTGGATAAGATTATCAAGGTACAAAGATCTTCATCAAACAAAATAGGACTTGGTTTTGAACAGGTACAAAGAAAACAAGGAGAGGAGTCAATCTCAAGCTCTGAAGAAGAAGAAGCTTCAAAAGAAGAGAGTGTAAGAGAGAGTGAGACTTCTAAGAATGAGTTGGACAATAGAAAGTTCAACAAGGAAAGGAACAATGCACAAATGAGGAACATAGGAAGCAACACAGGGTAAAAGAGACTAAGAGACCAATGGGGTCAAGGCAAGGTAGTTTCAATGGATGATGCTTCTCATGTCATAGGTTTGGGCACAAGGCTACACAGTGTAGGACACATGAAAGACAGGAATATGGGAATTTTAGAAACATATAGCTTTTTCAAGGGTATTGCTACTCTTGTAATCAGTTTGGGCACAAGGCAGTAAATTGCAGGGTTCATGACAGGAATGGATATGGCTTCACTAGGAGAAACCCCAAGATATTTGCACCTTTAAGGAATAACAACATTAAGTGTTATAAGTGCAATAATGATGGACATACAACAAAGTGGTGTAGAGCAAAAATTCCAGAGACAAGCAGGAACAAGAATATTCAAAGGAATCAAAAGGATCAGTCGAGGAAGAAAGTGGACAAAGGTAAAGATCAGTGCATGTTGGGAGTAGAGATACTCCCACCCCAGAATTAACCACCTCAAGAGGAGGTAGGGGAGGGGCTAAGCTAAGATTTTCATTCTTAGCCCCAAGCCCCAAAGGTGGCCCTTTTCCATTGATGACAAAGGGGGAGAGATTTGAGTTAGGGGGAGAGCATTCAGTAAGGGGGAGCAGTTTCTCAAGGACAACAAAATAGAAAGAGGTAAAGGAAATGATAAAAGGAAAATGGGTTGCCATCAATGACAAAGGGGGATATTGTTGGAAATATGAGTAGGATTTTTTGTCATTGATGTCAAGAGTCAGTTTCAGTGAGCAGGACAAAAGGAAGGATGTCAAGAGTCAGTTTTAGTAAGTAGTGCAAGAGAAAGATTGCTTCTAGGCCTAAGGGAAATAATATTATAATATATCTTATTATAATATTCAAGGTGGTCAGATGAGGTCTAAAGAGCAATAGGAAGGCCCAAGAAAAATAATATTATAATATTTTATTATAATATTAAAGGTCTAAGGTCAAGACCTAAAGATTTAAATTAATTATAATAATTTCATTATAAATTAATTTATAACTTAATTTGATTAACTCTAAGAGTTATTAAATTAATTATAATAATTTAATTATAAATTAGTTTATGATTTAATTTAAATAACCCTAAAGGTTAGGGTTATAAGGGCACAAAGTTTTAATTAATTTGAATTAAATCAAATTTAAAAATATCACCAATGTTTTGAGCACATGGCACATTGCATATAAAAGGGGCAAGTTTTATTTCAAAACTTTATCCATGCGATCCATCGAATGCTATAGAAAATCATGTGCAAGGTAAAGAGGCAGAATCACGTGTGTTTTAAAAGCATTAAAGAGGAAGAACAAGGAACAAGTAAGTGGGGAGCCCACTTTACATTGCAAGGCATTGGGTAGTGCGGTTGGCAGCCAAGGGCTGCGCTAAGACGTTCGCAGGTGCAAGGTTAAGGGTTCGATTCTCGTGGTCTTCATTTTGCAAGAGGAGAAGGTTTTGATCTACACCATCAGAGAGGAACAAAGGGAAGGTGCATGCCTTTCCCTTTGCATGGAGGCACGTAGCCCACTTGGTGGGTGCACACTATGCAAAGGCGCTTGGAAGGAGGGGTTTGCGTGTTTGAAACCCGCCGAGGCCTTTTTGGTGGATTGACTAAGGTATGCGCTCACATTGCTAAGGTTTAAACGTTGCATCCAAAAATTGCAAAGGTGGAAATTAATTTTTAATTTCCTAAAGTTTTATTAATTGGAAATTGCATATTTAAAAAGGGTTTGTGAGTTATACAAGGGAGATAAAAGGGTATGCAAAGTTTTATTTTTGTGTTTGATTTTTGAGTGGTTAAAGTTTATAAAAGGAGTAATAAGGTGTGCCAAGGGTGTTAGATGATTTTGTTGAAATAAGGTTATATTATAAAAATTGATTTGAAAGGAGAAATAAGGCATAGTTGATTTTTGATATTTTGACTTGGTGAAATATTTTTGAAAGAAAATATTAAGGACAAATTTTTGCTATCTAACCTTTGAGATTGGCAAAGAGAGTGATTGTGATTGAGACAGGTTTTGAGGTCAAAACTTCATCAAACAAAAGGTATGGGCATATCTTCCTTGTGAGTGAAATATTGTTGGATGTTGTGAATGCTAAGTTGGAGTGAAAAGGATTGTTTGAGTTTGGTTTTGAGAAATCCAATGTTGATTGATGTGGGTTTTCTGGAATGAAAGTTGATACTAGAAACCTTGTTTGATAAGCATTGTTGGAAATATTGAAGTAAGCTTTCATATGCTTGAACTAGGTTTTGTGAAATATCATGAGTATCATTGTTATGTGAAGTTGAAAACTATCTTGAACTAGGGTTTGTGAAAGATCATGAGTATCATTGTTATGTGAAGTTGAGAACTATCTTGAACTAGGGTTTGTGAAAGATCATGAGTATCATTGTTATGTGAGGTTTGTTTGATAAGCATTGTTGACTAAGCTTTCATTGAGTGATTGGTTGAGTGGAGTTGATTGGGCTTAGTTGATTGGAAGTGTTGGAGTGATAGTTCAAGTTCTATGAAACAAATTGTTCTTTATTTCTAGATTGAGTTGAAGGAAAGATTGAAAGTGATTGAGCATTGTTGTGAGTGAAACATATTGAGTCTCTAACCATTCTCTATATGTTTCTGTGGTAAAACAAGAGAGTTTGAAAGTGATTGAGCATTGTTGTGAGTGTGAAGCATATTGAGTCTCTAACCATTCTCTATATGTTTCTATGATATTAAACAAGATTCTGTGTGAAACTTGTTTGTGTGATTGGAAGAGGTTTTCTATGATAGATTGAGTTGAGTAAGATTTTGTGAAAGCTTACAATGCAGATTTGAGGTAAGTCTTGGTGAAGACTTGAGTAGATTGGACAAGTTCTAGTGAGGACTTTTTGAGTAGATTTGAGTTAAGTCTTGGTGAAGACTTGTTGAGTATATTGAGCAAGTTCTAGTGAGGACTTGTTGAGATATTTGAGGTAAGTCTTGGTGAAGACTTGAGATTAGTTTGAGATAAGTTCTAGAGAGGACTTGTGGATAGATTTGAGGTAAGTCTTTGAGAAGACTTGAGAGCAGATTTGATTGATTGATTTGTTCAAACCTTGAGTTAAGGTTTGGGATAGATCTAGCAGAGTTGATTTGTGATTGGATCAAGCTTTGTGTTAAGGCTTGAAGGACAAATTTTGGTGCAGATTTGAGGATAGGTTTGTGCCATACTAGAGACAGATATTGAGCATATTTATGCTAGATCTAAGGACTGTGTTTAGTACATATCTGAGGATAGATATTGAGCAAATTTGTGCTAGATCGAAGGACTATGTTTAGTGTAGATCAAATATAGATAAGCAGATTTGTGCTAGATCAAAGGACTATGTTTAGTGCAGATTTGAGGATAGATATTGAGCAAATTTGTGCTAGACCGAAGGACTATGTTTAGTGTAGATTAGAGGATAGAGATTGAGCAGATTTGTGCTAGATCGAAGGACTATGTTTAGTGCAGATTTGAGGATAGAGATTGAGCAGATTTGTGCTAGATCGAAGGATTGTGTTTAGTGCAGATTTGAGATAGAGCTGAGAGCAATATTTGGAGGTGATAGAGCAGAGGACAGTAGTCTCCAGTGGATAGAGATCCATTAGCTAGGGTAGTGAGGATAGAGATCTTCTGAGTGAGGACAGAGTCTTCTATGGATAGAGATCCACAAGCCAGAGTAGTGGAGGTAGTAGTCTTCTAGAGGATCACCAACTAGAGTAGAGGAGAAGGAGTTCTCCTATGGATAGAGATCCACAAACTAGCTGAGGGGATTGGTGTCTCCTGTGGATAGAGATCCATGAACTTGATTAGGGGATTGGTGTCTCCTTTGGATAGAGGTCCATAAACATTGTAATAGGGAAAGGATTCCCAAGAGATTTGTGGAGAAAATTTTAGTGAAATATTTTCTCCATGGAGTAGCCCACATTGGGTGAACCATGTTAAATTGGTGTCTCTATTGTGTGTGGTGATTTGTGCATTGCTTTGATTACTACTATTGATATTGCCATTGATATATTGCATAATATTTTTTGGGAAAGAAAAGTAAAAAGTGGTCTTATATTGTTCACCCCCCTTCTCAGTATAAGCTTGTGTTATTTATTGGTTCGATGCTATGTACACTCATATTGGAGCTACCATGATGCCCATGCTATGTCTAGAAATCTCAAGCAACATAGGTAATAATACAAGTCTAAAATAGAAACCAAATACCATGTTAATAAACTATTTTCCAAGTGTATATGAGTCATATCGATTGTATTATGGATCAAATAGGTTTAATATATTAACCCAGAGCATGTGTTTATTTGTTTTTATCTAGGATAGTGCTCCATTGAAATATATTAAATATCTTAGCACCCAAAAGTGCATTGTTCATGCTTGATAAAACTTAGGCAGAAAGGCCTTTTCGGCCTTCCTAATTCAATATCCCACATTAGTAAAGTGGTAGGCACCTTGCACCTTAAAAAGAGAGTATACTACCTATGTTATTCGACCATCACTCGATGGTCATCGAGTGTGGTCTCCTATGCATCGGTTGATAACACAGAGACATGTGGCCTATAGATATTGAATCTAGTGTGCTTGATGACCATTTGGGATTCCTACCTTATTATTCATGTTGACTGATCAAGTTTAACTACATGTGTGCTTGTATGAGTGATTAAAATTATTTTAATTCTATGGGATGATTAATCCCACATTTATCCTATAGGAGTAATACAAGTATTTAAGTAAGAAAAACCTCCCCTACAAAGGTGACCATAGAGGTGGTCAGCCTAGACAAGGAGGATAGGGCACCAGTTGGTAGGCATTGGCATACGATGAATGAAAGGATTTGACCTATTTAGGTTGACTTGGAAGAGACTTGAAAGTTTTATGGATTGGATTGAAACATGGTTTTTTGTGTAATAACCCAAAATTACCCAACCAAAAACCAACCATTACACCCATATTTTTTTTACTTACATTTTTATGAAAGTAATTTATATAGTTTCCATTGAGCAAGTAGTCACGTGAATTTCCAAGGATTTGCACCACACAAGAATCAACTTGATCAGAGTATATCCATGTGCATAGGAGTGGCCAGTATCCCATAATGATCAATGGGAATTGTCCAGTTTGTTTCAACCATAATGCACATTTCCCTTATTGTTTAACCCCATGTTAAATTTATTTCAAGCATATGTGTCTTTCAACCTAACCTTAAGTGTGTGCCTTTTTTATTACTAATTATTTTCCAATAAGTTCATATTTTAAGTGCAATGCTTAACCATCTAACCATACTACATATGGTTTGTTAATGGAATCATCCAATAAATTATCATAGGCATATTATTGCCTACCACTATATCTCATTGACTACTACTCTTTAGATCTATCATTTATGTATTCTTTGATATGTTTATGTTCATTCTATGTTTCCATATTTTTACTTATAGAAATTAAAGATCTAATTTAACCATTTATAAACAAAGAATCCACTTGAGAATTCAATTAACATATTATATCATGTAAACAACTTGTTTTTCAAGAACATAAAACTTCAAAGAGATTACATTGTTCATATCCAATAAAATTAGATACTTGGGAATTATATTTTTGATAATTCCATCAATAAATCATACTCCTACAAGCTATTACATTATTTCTTCTATGGGGAAGCTTTTTATCTTACAAAAATAGTCTCATAAAGTTGAATACAACATCACTTCCTCTAATTGTAATGACCCAAAAATACACAAATAGAAACATACAAAAATAGAAAAGAAAAATCCTAAGGAGAGAGACTCATGAACCCTTCATGAACCCCTAACCCAACCTAGTATTTACCTAACATTTAAATCCCCTAATTTTTCCTTAAAGCTACATATCACGAGGAATCCTAAAACAAATCCCCTTGGTGTAGGCGTAACATGTATTATTACAAAAAAGTCTATCTATCTCATCACTCTTGATGAGTTAGAATTATCACCCCCAATCCATCGAAGGTATACACATATCACCATACCATACACAAGCCATTATATGTAGTTATGCTACAAGTATTGCGAGTTAAGCTATCCATATTGTCTACCTGATGAGCTATCTTAACTCAAATGTAGTCTCTCCATAACTTATTCTTTTATCTCCGAAATGGGGTCTCAACTCCCTTAGGTCTCCTATGTTCATCCTAAGGGGTTCTCAATTACCTAAGGTTACCTATGTTCACCCTAAGGGGTTTTCAATTTCTTTAGGTCACCTCTGAGTTCACCCTAGAACTCTACTCTTGATTTTATCATTCCAATAAAACAAGAATACATCTAGATATTAAAACAAACAAAGCATAATCACTAAGCATAAAAAAAATAAAAGAAGGATTAATACTAAAAGATGATATCATCAACGAAAATAGAATCATACACATATTAAATCTAAGCACAATATTAAAGTAAAAGTACCTTCTATAAACCAGTAACCAGTTATTGCATTAAATCTTGCATGGTAAGTCCTTATTACTCTAAATATTATTACCATATACATCAAGGATATCTCCCTACAATTCTAGTATACTTGAGCACAAGTAAATCAACATAAAATAAAATTACCTATTATTTGGTTACATTGAACTCCTCGCTTCTCCTTACTTCCCATTGGTTCTTTGAGTGTGGTAGAGGATCAAGGTACTCATGTTTTGGGATAGGCATACCTCTAAATGCATCTATTCATTTACTTTTCCAAATTACAACTATACAAAATTTAATTGAGTATCCAACCATCTAATGCATAATGGATTTTATAAAATATCCTTTGCTTTTATTTTCACCTTTCAAGTTCTCTTAGAGATTCATCCAACATGTGCTACTTAGATCAAGGTCTCACTTTAATAAAATATATTCATGTTTTAAAGCATTAAAGTCCCATACCTTTAACCTCTAAAACAATCCTTCATTCATTCCCTAAATCAAATCCCCATAACTTTAATTCAAAGAATAAATCTAATCATCCATTTAATTCACATAATCTCAAAAAAATATAATCATGTTTTAAAGCATTAAAGTCCCATACCTTTAACCTCTAAAACAAATCCTTCATTCATTCCCTAAGTCGAAGCCTCATAACTTTAATTCAAAGAATAAATCTAATCATGTTTTAAAGCATTAAAGTTCCATACCTTTAACCTCTAAAACAAATACTTCATTCATTCCCTAAATCAAATCCCCATAACTTTAATTCAAAGAATAAATCTAATCATGTTTTAAAGCATTAAAGTCCCATACCTTTAACCTCTAAAAAAATCCTTCATTCATTCCCTAAATCAAAGCCCCATAACTTTAATTCAAATAATAAATCTAATCATCCATTTAATTCACATAATCTTTGTCATCAATCCTATAACATAATTATGTTTTCTTATGAAGCACTTTTAAGTAAAGTCTACATCATGGACTTACTAATCAAATATTTACAACCTTAATGAAAGATTCATAACCTCAATTAAAGATTCATAACCTTATCCAAAGTTTCACTACTTTAGTTAAAATAGCCTCTTCATGATCTTACTTAACAAAGGTCTTACTTTAATTAAAGTCACATAGTTTAAATATTATTAATTAAAGGTCATACTTTAATTAAAATCTCCTAAGATAATTCATAATAATCAAAGGTCTATTTTAATTAAAGACTCATAAGATATTTCATAATAATCAAAGGTTTTATTTAATATTTATCGCATAAGATATTTTATAATAATCAAAGGTCTGCTTTAATATTTATCTCTTAAAATATTTTATAATAATCAAAGGTCTGCTTTAATATTTATCTCATAATATACACCTTACTATAATCTAGGACCTTATATTACTACGAAGTTATGGCTGATGTGAAACAACTTCAGCAGAGAGGTCAAACGATGACTATATTGAAGTCCAAGGAGGGTAAAACCATATGCTATCCACTATGCCCAGGGGTTCCACTAAACACGGGTGCTTCCACATAATCACAATGGCCTTCCCAGATGCAGCTCTTCCATACTCACATGGTGGAAGAACGTAGTGCTCCCGTAAACTCATGATGGCTTTCCTAGATGCAGTGCCTCCATAAACTCATGATGGCCTTCCTAGATGCAATGCCTCCATAAACTCATGATGGCCTTCCTAGACACAGTGCTTCCACACTAAAACAATGGGAAAATGTAGTGTTTCCATAAACACTTAGTGGATTTTCTAGACACAGCGCTTCCACACATAGTGGTCCTTTTTGGACAATGCTTCCACATATAGTGGTCCTTTTGTAAAATGCTTCCACACACAGTGGTCCTTTTGGACAGCGCTTTCACACACATACACAGTGGAAAATGCAATGCTTCTTGACATTTACACAGTGTAAAAAACAGCACTTCCTTACACATACACAGTGGAAAACACATCGCTTTCTTACACATACATAGTGGAAAATGTAACAAAGGACCCGACTATTGTTTTTTTTATATAAAACACCAGGAAGTTAAATGACGCCTTCCAAAAGCTTTAGACGATGGTGAGGCTGAACTTCCATATATTTAAAACAACAAGGACTCTCACAGGATGCCCAAACCCACATTATATTTTAGCCTAAATTTTAATTAAAACATCAAGGCTTCAAACCTTCAGAGAAAATTAACACGCTAGAGGGGGGTTTAACTAGGTTCCATACTTATTCACACGTCATACAAAGATCATGCAAATGGTTAAAGCTTAGAAACCTCCAACCTTAGTACTTCTGCATGTTCAAAACTGGTGGCTCCTTTTTCACTTCCCTCCTTTGCTCATTGTGTGCTCCTCTGCATCTCCTATACCTCCTTATTGCCTCCTCCTCCTTTCTTATTCTTTTCCTTTTTCTTCATTCTTACCTTATGTACTCCTCCCTCCTAGGTGGCACATCCATGCCTTCATCTCTTGAAATATGAGCCATCCCCAATCCTCTTTTCTTTCAATGTTGTCATCCCTTATCTCACCTCACTCTGGTGGCAAGCATTATTTTATCCCTTATTTCCATTTAGAAAATTAATAGAGCCCTCAGGTCATTTACGTAGGTTGCACTCTATATAGGGGGAAAAGGACATTTAGATTATTTTAAATAAAAATAGTACCTTTCCTAATAAAATATCCCTTATGATATTTTATTACCATTTAAAATACATTACTTTTATTTAAAAACAATTACCCTAATTGTTTCTTTTTTTTAAATAAAATATTTCTATTTATTATTAAATGGATTTTTTTTTCCATTTATTTCATTTCATTAAAGTTTATTAATGAATTTGCATTATCATTAAAATAAACTTTTTTTAATCACTTTAAATGAATTTTATCTTATCACTAAGATAAAGTTTATTAATGAGTTTAGATGAATTCACATCATCATTTAATCAAAACCTTATTAATTAGTTTAAATGCACCTTCAATTATCATTTAAACTTAATTTTATTTTTCTTCATAAAAATGATGCTCACTTAACATTTCAAAATAACAATTTACTTTATGCAACTACATGCATTTTCCATTTTTTCTACTTTTGAAATTCCAACATTATGCTACCCAAGTCATGATGCAGAAAAGAGTAATCAAGTTTACAAAACAACAAAGAGGGAATATTTCCATCAACCCAATCACCCATCTTAGCCAAAGATTTTACGATAGCTACTAGGCTATCAACTAAGGCTCAAGGTGATCAATCATTGATGATTATCCCTTTCAAAAATGCATGCCTATATGAAGGTATCTATCCATGTTACCTGTAGCGACCTCGGGAACGCACACACCGGTCCCTTTTCTAAAACCCTACTTGCAATGCTTATTTAAAATACCAAAGATAAAATGGAATGATAAGAGGAAAAAATATATAACACGAAATAACAAAAGATGGATTTCTTTATTGATATTGAAGCTCAGTTACATGTTAGTACCTCTTAGGGATACCCATTTTGATATTATAAATTACAAACAGGCAAGGAGGGCCCCTTTCGTGAAGAGGTGGTGCGCTTATAAAAGCTTCCCAATTCTGTACATAGAAATGTATGAGGGCTTACTGATGCCTCTTTCTCTAGGTCTATTTCTTAGAGGGATCCCTTTTGCTCTCGTATGTTGTAATATTCGTCCGATGTACCTGTGGCCCTACAAGCAATGAAAAAACAACACACATTTAGGTGTCCGAGATTGCCTCCCGGATGAGGTTGTTAGTAATCAAATAATGTAACGGAAATATGATAAAACTATGCCATGAAATCATGTAAATCTATGCTAATGATATAAGAAAATAGAATAAAAGATGTTGTCTATCTAAGCTAAGCCTATGGGCCACTGTCCAAGACAACGGCCACTAAAGTAAACCTTGCCCTCTTTGCCCCAAAGCTATGGGTTAAAGACTTTAATCTGATGTTGAAATAGTAGGTGTTATGCTCTTTGATTCGTCAACACTCCATCATACACGTGATCTTAAAGAGAACTTTCTGAGTCTTGAAATATCTCCTCAAAAATATGTCTCTCTCTCTGATATGATATCTTGTATGTCTCTTTTATGATAAACGATAAAAGATCTTTGGTATCTTAGATTTCTATATTTTGGTGCTCTTAGGCTTACACCTTTTATAGTATGAAACCCTAGGTCTATGTCCAAGCCCTAGAAATGAATTTCTCATACGTAGTTCAAGTTAGCATGAGAAGCTTTTGTCTATTGTCTATATTCGAAGGATAGTTAACTAAAATATGACTGCCCACTTGAGCATTCTATGCGAACTGGTCATTATAATGAGAATATTTTTTCCTTTGTTTATGCTTGGAGGTCAGTGAACTTAAGTCTAAATGCAAATTCAAGTCTCCTATGTGAAATGGTCCTGAAAAGGAATGCAAATTCACTCCCACTCACCTTTATTGCATGTAGACTGTCACTTCCGCATGTAGACTGCCACTTTCGCTTGTGATTAGACTGCCACTGATTCTTATGGATTAGCTTCTATTGTCTACAACGACTAATATCTGGCTGCTATCATTTGCAGTGCCTAAGGTTTGGCCACTCTAGGCTTGAGTGGCTAGGATCTGGTCACTCTTTGCTTGAGCAGCCAAGCTTGGATGGGTTGAAAATACCCTAAATGAGTGGTGATAACCACTGTTGATGCTTCAAAAGTCCAATATTATGTCTTATGATCTTATGAGTGTGTCTATGTAAGTATCTCCCCTAAGCATGACATGATTTAGGTGTCTACAAATGCCCCTTTTTGCGATGCACTATGTGGAAAACACAATGCTAAGAAAAAACATATACTGATTTGTTTGTAGGGTGTATGGTGATCAATGTCATATGGCCTAATCATGCAAGATGGTGTGTATCCCTTGAATCATTGTCTCAATGTTCAGAGGACTTAGCTTAGTGGCTTTTGCATGTTAAATTGCACTCGTTCCTCAAACTGAACTAGGTAGCTTCAGCTGCTACAACAATTTCGACCGGTAGGAGAGCTACAATTTAAGATGCCATGTCTTCTTATGTTCCCAACAAAAAAGGGAAATTTATGATTTTTGTATGCAATGATTCAAAGGACAAACATAATTTTGCTATGATCGAGTGATATTTTGTTGATTTTGATTATGATTAAGTTGAAATTTTGAACTACCTCTTCACACAATGAATTGGTGAAGAAATGACAATGAATGAAGCGACAAGTCGCTTTACCACTATGACTAATCTGGTTCCTTTCTAGCATTTGTTGCTTTTAATGGGTAATCCCACATCCAAGTGTGATTCCAATTGCTTATGATAATCATCCATCCCTATCCCGAGGAGCATTCCAACTATCAATAGCCTTATTAGGGAGTTAGGATGATTAATTTTGTTTATGCCTAGATTGTATCACTTTCACTTAATTTTTTTGATGTCATAGGGGAATTAGAATGACCCCTTCATACCCGTGGAGCAGTTCGACCATCTTGATATTCTTCGAGTTTGAAGGGTGACATATCGTAATTCTAAAATGAGTTGCTTTTGTCCCAAGTGGCCTTATGGTTATCTACTCATCTCACTAAAATACATGGAGTGCAAATCACTACAATTGTCGAGTGGATAGAGTAGGTAACCGGATACGAGGCCTACCTAAGATTGTGACTTTATGTGATTTTTTTTGTTATTTTGAACATTTTGATGATCTAAAACCACCAAAGTGTGTTTATTTGTTGTTTTTGTGGGATCCCTCAAGGAGAAAATCCCTTATTCTAACGTGTGGATTAGGGCGCTATCAGGTTCAGCAGCTTCTAAATTCCTACCTGTGGTCACTGTCGCCTTGAGCAGCCAAGAAGTTTGGGTTGCTGACATCAGCAACAACCAAGGCATTATTAAGGAATATAAAAATTTGTTTTTTCTAGGGTTTGACCTATCATTTTCACTGTTGAATATTTGTTTTTAGAGCTCTCATGCAGCAATGACAGTTGCAACTTTGAAACTTTTTGGTGCTGAGGACATGGTTGCACGGGGTGAGACATTAGCTGCTGGAGGAGCCAAACCTTCTTAGGTATTTTTTTCTTCAAAACCATAGATCTATTTTATTTGTCTAGGTAAAATTGAACTTTACTAATTAATGAGCAAAACGAACCTCACTAAATCTGCTGGAAATGAACAAAATCTATAATTAGTCTTAGATTCCCTTTTTCTATGGTGGGTTAGTCCCCAATTTTGCTATCTGTTAGTGGCTTTAGCTTAGGATTTTTTTGATTTTTTTTAATTATTCACCTATTTCTGCCATTTGGGTGTTCTCAAACTTAGCTTAGTTTTTATGCTTGGGTAGGGGATTTGCTTTCCATTTTCTTGTTTTTCCCTCCCTCTGTTATTTTTTTTAAGATATTTTGTTAAATTTGTAATTTTTTTTTATTTTATGGCCAAGGGTTCATGGGTTTGTCGTGCCACCCCTTGGCCACTGTCACTCAGAGTGGCCGGATATGATCCGCTATCGCTCAGAGCGGCCAAGATTGAATCCCAACGATCAAAATTTTGACTGTTGGGCCTTGGCCATTATTGCCTCCAAAAACCAGGTTTCATCCACTGTAGGCAACATCGGTTAAAGCTTAAGCCTTGTTTTTTGTTAATTTTATGACATTTTTGATTAGCTTAGGTGCAATTTATTCTTCTCTTGCTTAGATTTAGAGTAATTCATACTCTTTTGCACCGTCTTCATGTTTATTATGAATTATGCCTTAGATGCACTGTAGTTATATTTTATATTTCTTCTACTTTGTTTAGATCCTCACTGCTCATGCTCAAGACCCAATGCTCTTGCTTGACTTGCTTCCTAGATTTGATGATACTAACTGGGAGTGGTTTATGGCTCATGGGCTATAGTACATCATCAGGTTACCCCATTTTATCGCTGACTAGGCTTATCTTGTTGCCTTAGCCCAACGTTGGGACCTACAGACCAACACCTTCCACCTTCCACTTGACGAGATGACTATCATGCTAGAGAATGTTTATAGGATCTTTCAGATCCCATTCAATGGGGTGCCCATTTTTTTGTTAGCCACTAATGATCAGGTGGTCGTCTATGCTCAGGTGTTTGGAGTGCACTCTACATAGGCCCTCTGGGAGACTGGATTCGGGGTAGTATCTATCAAGGCTTGGTATGATGCTCATGTTTTTATAGCAAGGCATGTCATGTTGCTGATGGTGATCAAAAATGTTCTTATCTTGGACTACTCAGGTTTGAGGTTCCCTTGGAACCTCTTTGCAATGGTGCAAGACATACTGGATAGCGAGGAGCCTATCATCTATGCATGGGTTATATCGCTATTGGCTTAGTGCTACGATGAGTTGTACCACATTCGTCAGTGGGGACATGTCAGCATTGCCTGTAGCTTGATCCTATAGGTTTGGGTATGGGAGCACATTAAGATAGATTTCCCTAAGGTGCTCTCGATTTAGATTATAGCTATTGAGGATCGGACATAGTGCTATGCTACCAGATGGGCTCGAGAGCACGAGGAGCATAAGAGCCATACTTTTACAAGGGATTTTTCCCACTATACTGATGCTTTCACCTGACTATTGGTCGAAGATGTCATGTGGTGGCCTTACTATGAGTGTCCTACTTGGGATGATCCATCTAGTTTTACTGCTAGGACATGATGTGAGAAATAGATCGTTGGCCTTAATATTTTCATTCCAGGAGTATTTCTTCCACTCTCAGGTTCTTCGTCATTATGGATTATAGTAGGATGTGTCCTTGATACCATTATTGTATCAATGCCTCATAGAAGAGAAGGACCTACCTCCATGATAGATCATAGATCTTGCAGATGAGGAGGATACCCTAGACGTAGACCCTATAGTGTTTGGGGGAGTTACAGAGGCCTACTATTAGTGGTGGGGTGATTAGATGTGGCATGGCATCGACAACCTAGGGTACGAGGATGATGGCAAGGGTGATGGCACATATCCGATAGGATGTAGGGTTTGAGCCAGGACTGAGGTATCGGGCCAGTCGACAGAGCAGGTGGTAGTAGAGGATCATGATGTTCCTGAGGAGGAGGATGAGTTAGAGCCCGAGGAGAGAGACTCTCCTTTGAGAGCACAGTTGCATGAGATCAAGGCTAAGCTTCAAGCCACTGATATCCAGGTACAATGATGAGATGCTATGATTGAGCAGCTCAGCACAGATACATGCTTTATAGACTACTATTAAGTGTGGCGATGTCAGGATGTAGTTTTTTGTTCCTACTTCTACACCACAAGAGGTTCCAACGATAGGCTCAGGGGTAGATGTTGGACGACTTCTATCTTTGTTAGATGAGCATGAGGATCGGATCTAGGGACTTGTGGATCATATTACCATTCTTCAGATGCAGCTTAGGAGGTACGGGCTTGTCCCTAAGGATCCAGCAGGTGCAGGTGGTTTGCAGGTCAATAGGTGCTCTACCTCAAGGTAGTCTTTTTCCCATCCTAGCCAGAGGATATAGACTCAGACAGAGAGACCAACAGGCTCACACAACTCAGCTCACGATACCACCACATGAAGAGGTGGCATCAGAGGAGGTGGTGCAGGAGGCTCAGGCCTGACATTTGATTGATGATCTACTTGGTTCTTGATCTATTTTTTAGGTCAACTGGCCTACATGACTATAGCCCATGGGAATTTTTGTATATCCATTGGACTTGACACACATACTTTTATGATAGATTTTCCTTTTATGACTCATTATGTGTATCGTTTATTGCTTATATTTTTGTTATTATTTTGTTTTATGATATGATGTGATGATGGTATTATGATGATTTCATGAATATGTTAGATGATAGATGATATTGAAGATGCTTAGATGGATGTATAGATGCTTATATGTTTTGATGATATGATGCGATGTATTTTGATGATGTATGATGAATTTATGATTGGTATGCAAATGGATATTGCCTATATGTTTTATGATGTGGTTTATGGATGATTAATGACTTGTTTTTGTGGATGCAAATGTTATTGTTAAATGCATGTTTAATTTTTGCTTTAATTGTATGCATCTAACTTATGTGATGGAATGGTATAAATGAACCTATATGCTCTAATCACTTAAAACATACGAAATGCATATGACATTGATAATATTAATGGGTGATACCACATAAAGTAAAAAAATAATCATGAATTTAAATAATCACTCCTATCATAAGAATTTATTAAGTATTCATATATGATATGTAATTGTGTGTAATGTATTTTCTTAATAAGTTTCTGTAAATTAAAATATATAAAGTAGTTAGTGGTCCTCTATATATTATTTCTAATATATATGCGGTATCTGTCCTACTATGTTGATACCCCTAATTTATAAAATCTTATAATGAAAGTGATTGTGTGAATGATGTTATGAATTGTTGCTATGTAAGAATTGTTGGGGATTTCAGAGATTCAATCACTTAGTTCCCCTATCAACAACTGTCGACTTACCACTTAGATTTTTAAAAAGTACTTCTTTTAGCATGGACCTGGTTTTTCATGATCTCTATGTATGCATGTGATTTTTTATTTTGAGATAGAACTCAAGCATTTCCTCCGATGTCAGGTAGGATTCTTTCAGCCCATTTCTAAGATCAGGGATTCTCAAGTGTTCATCTCATCCTTATGTTGGACTTAGTTGGACTATACCACTAGGCAATATTGATTTACCTAATCTAGCTCATCCACATTCAAACATTGGTCTACACAAATGCATGAAGCAATTGTAATAGACATATCGTCATGCGTAAGGATTTCTCCTTCCAATTTTGTACAATGCTGAGAATTCCAGGGATTCAAGCGTTATTCCCTTCTTTTTGTCTTCTTTTTTGCTTTGGATTTTTTTGCTCATATGTAGTGATGAAAATCACTGTTTATTTTGATTTGATTTTTTTTTTTTTTGAGCGGGGATTTTTGTAGTGATGATAATCACCTTTTATTTTGCTCATTCGTAGTGATGAAAATCACTATTTATTTTCTTTTTGAGCTTGATTTTTTTTTGGATTTTTGATTTGTGTATCAGATTTTTGCTTTGAAATTTGGACTGTATGCTTGGCCTTTTGAATATGTATTTTTCTTTGGATTTTTTTTTTGTTTTGATTTAAGAAAGGGACTTGGATAGGGTAAAGCTTGTCCTTTTGCCAATTCTCAGCACCTTTAAACCAGTTGCATAGGGGGATAAGCAATAATAATCCTTTTTGCTTAAGGTAACCTAAACCACTTTGCAGCTTTTATCTTTTCCTTGTACTAGCTAGGATTTTACTGTTTCAATTAGTGATGGGATCTTGAATATCTAAGGCTTTATCACAGCTAGGCCGTATCTTCTACTAATCAAAGTTGTTTTCCTCAAAAGTTGATAAGATTACTAGGTGTGGTTGACTAACCGAAAAACCTTAGTATATTATGTATAGCAACAAATAATGGTTGTGTTGAAAAACATAATTACACACATGTGGATGGAGGTATGGATATGAATGACTTGTGTGACAAACTATGGTATCACTTTTAAGGCTCTCTTGACATATACAATTGTAATGTATGTGAAAATGAAATGCAATGATGTGGATGCAAAATGTGAGATGCAATTGTTTTTGTTATTTTTTATTTTAGGTTGTTTTTGTATTTTTTGATTAATTTGACCAAAGGGATTATTATGCTTTTGGGGCTTATTTGTTGATTTTGACCAAGCGGATTGGGCACCCTTGGAGTTTTTTTTTTTATTTGATTTTGACTAAGTGGTTTGAATTATCCTTGGAGCCTTTGAATTGATTGGATTGTACCAAGGAGTTTGGATTGCCCTTGGAGCCTTTAGTTGATTTTTGACCAAGTGACTTGAATTACCCTTGGAGCCTTTTGATTGTATTGGTTTTGACCAAGCGGTATGAATTACCCTTGGAGCCTTTTGAATTTATTTTTGACCAAGCAGCATGAATTACCCTTGGAGCCTTTTGAATTGATTTTTGACCAACCAACATGAATTACCCTAGGAGCCATTTGAATTGATTTTTGACCAAGTGGTATGAATTACCCTTGGAGCCTTATTTTTGACCAAGTGGTATGAATTACCCTTGGAGCCTTTGAATTGAATTTTTGAATTTTATGTTTTTAAGTATTGTTTGTATTTTTGACATGTTTGAATGTTTTTGTGTTTTATGACATATTTGAATGTTTTTTTTTTAATTTTGACATATTTGAATGTTTTTCTGAATTTTGACATATTTGAATGTTTTTATTTTTATGACATATTTGAATGTTTTTTTTGACATATTTGAATGTGTTTGTGTTTTTTAACATATTTGAATGTTTTTGTTTTTATGACATATTTGAATGTTTTTGTGTTTATGTGTAAAATACATTTAAGTGAATGATATTGAGAGGTTCAAGCTCTTCAACACCATCTAATGATATAAGGTGATATGCTCCAAGCTCAACTCTTGTTGAAATCATATATGGACCTATCCAGTTTACCATGAAATTATCTCATAGATGCGGTGATAGATTTGAATTCTGTTGGTTTTATTTGAGCACTAGATCTCCAACCTTGAATTCCCTTAGGTGGAATTTACTATTGTAAGCTCACGCAAGGTGATCTTGGTAAACATGGAGATGCTCTAAAGCATTTAATCAACATTCATCAATAAGCATAAATTGATCAAGGTGGCCTTGTCGTACAACTTCATCATCTATGAAGTCCTTTAATGCTATGTGTAGAGTCGATATTTCCAACTCTAGAGGCATGATGGCTTCAGTGCCATATACTAGTGAAAATAGTGTTGCCCCAGTGGGTGTCCGTATACTAGTCCTGTATACCCATAGTGCAAGAGGCAATTGCATGTGCTAATCCTTATGATTTTCTTGCACTGTCTTCCTCAAAATGGAGACTATTGTTTTTTTTTAGGCTTATGCTTGCCCATTTTCTTGTGGATAGTAAGGCATTGAAAAAATATGCTGAATATGGTATTTTTTCATTAAAGAACGCACATTTTTTTCTTGAAATATGGCCCATTATCTGATATTATCTTAGAAGGAACCCCAAAATGACTTATGATATTATGGAGTATAAACTATGCAATCCTTGGTCTAGTTGTTGATGTTAAGGGGATCACTTCTACCCATTTAGTGAAGTATTATATGGCTGTTATGATGAATGTATGTCAGCCTGATGATGGGGGTGAGATTTTCCCAATCAAATCTAGTCCCCATTGCAAGAATGGCCATGCTGCCTGGATGGGCTGCAAAGCTTGCGATGGTAAGTGCATTAGGTTTGCATGATGCTAGCACTTACTACATTTCTTGACATACTCATAGCAGTCCTTTTCCATGGTGGGCCAATAGTAACCCATTATCAAGATGCGCTTAATGATGGCCATGCCACTAAAATGGCCTCCACATGTTCCATCATGAGCTTGTGAAACTACCCAAGATGTTTCCTTGGTATCAAGACAATGGAGTAATACTCCATCATATCCTCGTCTATAGAGGATTTATCATAGAAAAATGTATCTTGTTGCAATCACGATGGGACGACCACTAATTTTTCATTTTCTATCGAAACACTAACTTAATTGTGTGTGCAGGTCTAGCCGCTTTGAGCTACAATGGCCAGAAACTAGCCACTCTGAGCTATAACGGCCAAAAACTAGTCTCTCTGAGCTACAGCGACTAAGAACCAACCACTTTGGTCAACAACAGCTAGGACTGGAGTATAGTAGAGGTCAAAACACATACTCTCTAAGCTAGATCAAAGGTTGGTATAGCTTCTTTGATATTTTATAGCTTTATGTATGCTTCTATGTATTTAAAAGAGAGAACTTAAAGCACATTTATGTTTGGAAAATAAAATAATAAAAGAAGAAAGAATTAAGGATTTTGCATATCTTAGACCTTCTTTTAACTTTTCCACTAGGCATTGCTAGGAACAGTGGCTTATGCTTGAAAATTTTACCCTAGAATCCAACGTGCTAGACATTGTATGTTGTTTTCTTGCTTTGAGGCCCTTCTAGAGGCCATATTTGCATGAGATAAAGTGCACTCATACAAATCATAGTAGTTCATGCATATTTTTGAATACTTAAACATATTTTTACACTTAGGCATATAGGAAAGATTCATTGCTGCTCTATGATGCACTTTATGTTACGCAAGCTTAAAATGAACACCACAAACGCACGTATCATTTAAAAATTGGAGAGTTTGATTTCATCACCAACCTTCAATTCAATCCAATGACATTGGAATTAATATCCTTCCACTAGTTTTCCCCCTAGAGCTTCCTAGAAATGGATTGAGAAACTTACTTATAGTGACACTAAGTTACTTGTGTTCAAACTATCTCCCACTGTTAGAACAATTATTGGTTCAGAGTGGAAGAGCTAGGAAAACCCTCCATTGGGTCTTTAGCGGTGTACCCTAGCTTCTTCTAAGAAAATAATTTTTAGCATGAGTGTACTTGATTGTCACTATGGATGATTCTTCTCATTCTTAATCCAAGAAAAAGAGTAAAGAAATCAAAATAACAACACATCAAAATACACCAAACATTTTAGGGCACACTAAAATTGGTAATCAAGATAAACACTTGTTTGGTATTATGTGGTCATTCCTAAATTAAAACTCAAAATATCAATTCATAAGACAACATGGTCAAAACAATAAGTAATCACCCTCGATCTGATACCAAGGGAGAGACAAGCAACTCATACCCATAGGCGGAGTCATAGTAACATTGAACAACCTATCCGCAAGACCGTGAGATGTAGCTCTACGATCCTAAGGGGTGATAACTCAACCCCTGGGGTATATCTTCGAGAAACCCCAAGTAAGGAGCCACATCACAGAACAAATTCATATAAACAAAAAGAGGCTTCATAGCCATCCTCATCAAGGAGACATGAGGAGACCTCAAGGGCCTCCTCTAAACACAAAAAAAACATCTTAAAAATGTGAGAGAACTTCAAGGGCTTCCTCCTCACATGGACATAAATAAGGTTATAAGACCCATTCTTCACATGGGAATGACGAGACTACCACATCTCCATCCACATTGAGAAAGCATACTACCACCAAGCCCTATTCATCAAGAAGGCAAAAAAGAATTGCAACACCTCAAGACTCACAAGAAACATATGAAATAGGTCTACCCACTGAAGGGCAATAAATTAGAGCTATATCTAGTCATGGGAATCATATAGAAGAAACTCTTCACATAAAATGACAGATTCTCGTAGACTATGACCTCATAGGAGTAAATGGCACCCCATGGGACCACCCATGGAAAACAAGACAACTAGATGGTTTGGATCAATTTCCTACTCAACCAACTCAAAGAACTGTAGCTACTAAGAACTCTACATCTAGAAGCTCACAAACTATGACTTCTAAACATACCTCCCAGTCTAGGGGTACCTTAGAGCGACCCCACAAAAGATGTGTGGAGTCTAATCATAGGGATACTCAAAATTACACTAAAAAAGTCACAATAACTAGCAATAGCATAGATACAACAGAAACCCCCTCGAGGAATCTGTGAGTCAAGACAAAAAGAATAAATTTTGATAAACATGAGTCTTCTATGACAAAAAAAACTGACCGAATGAGGTGGTTAGAAAATGCATTACGCAAAGAGCAAGAGCTAGTGGAATCTCTCAAATAAGAGAAACAAAGAGAAAGACTCTTGTGCCAACATGAGCAGCATTTAAGAGAGCAAGCTGAGCAGCTAGCTCTTAATAGTTTACCAACAAATGGTGGTAACCAAAAAAGAACAAGACACATTGACTCACCTAAGGAGAGGCACACTAGACAAAATAGCCCACAATGAAACCCCCCATAAAATCATGAATGAAATCCAACTAATGGGGGGAGGGCAAACATAACAAACCAATATCACAATCTTGAGTCCCCTCTTATGAGGGAGTAAAATGGAACAAATAAAATGGATAGAGAGTTACATCCATTGCCAATGCGAATAGGCTTACAAGAGGAGGAAATCCATGCATCAAAGGTATTTCAAGAGCTTTCTGAAAATATGAAAACCTTTGAGAAACAAGAGGCAGCTGGGAACTCACCAACATTAAGAAAAATACACAATCAACCATTGTGCCCATCAATCCCTAGCCCTCCATATCCAAAGCACTTTGAGATGCCTAGGTTAGAGAAGTTTAAATGTGAAGTGGATGCACAAGAGCATGTCACCAATTTTATCAACGCCTATTTTCATCTTGAAGACAATGACACTCTCATTCTAAGAACATTCATAATGACATTTTCATGTGCTACCACTCAATGGTTCAACCAACTACCTAAGCATAGCATAACCAACTTTGAACAACTAGTAAGTACATTCTGGAAGCATTTCTCCTTTGGTGCTAAGAGGAAGGTGAACCTTTCAGACCTGGCTAACTTTAAACAGTATGATGACGAGCCAGTAATGGATTATGGGAATATATGGAGAAAATTCATGGCAAAATTAGCATTCTCCATTCCCATAGAAGAGATCATTCACATGTTTACTAGAATTTTTTCTAAACATATCTCCCTCTTTTTACAAATACAATAGTATCCTTCATTTAAGGAAGTTTTGGCATAGGCCAAGCTCATCGAAGAGATAAAAGTAGATGAGGAAACCATTAAGCTCCAAAACAAAAAGGAGTGGAACAATAATGGTAATAATGAAAAGTATAAATAGAAGTAGGGCAACCCTGCTCCAGTCAATCAATTTTTATTTGCTACACCTAAGGATGGGAGTGCACAACAACTATATAACTATTAAGCACATTCTACAAGTTCATGGGCACCAACCCACAAGAGACACCAACACCCTTCTACTAGTTCATGGGAATCAACCAATAGGAGACACCAATACCCTATACAATTTCATGGATACCAATCCATAGGAAACACCATTCCCCTTCTGCAAGTTTGTAGGAACCAACCCATAGGAGACACCAATCCCCTTTTTCTAGTTCATGGGTACAAACCCACAGGAGACACCAATCCCTTATACAAGTTTATGGACAGTAATCTACATGAGACACCAATCTCCTTCTGCAAGTTCATGGGCACAAACCCACATGAGACACCAATCTCCTTCTGCTAGTATATGGGCACCAACCCATAAGAGACACCAATCCCCCTTCTGCTAGTTCATGGGCACCAACACATGGGAGACACCAATCCCATATACTCAAGTTATTCTCCAAAAAATATTCATAAACACTCCTCAAATATGCTCTCAATTTTACTCACAAGTCCACTCACAAACACTGCTCAAATCTACTCCTAAATCTTCTTATAAATTTGGTCATAAACATTTCTCAAGTGTGCTCAAAAATTTGATCCAAAACCCTGCTCTTACTCTTTAAATTATTCCCTTTTCTTGAGTTTGCTTTCTTCAAACCAAAATATATTCTAACCTAAATTTTTTTAACCTACTAAACATATAGATTATGTACTTATGTAGGAATATTTTAATGACCAAACTATTATTTACATTCAACAATTCTTTCACTTCCGCATGTCTCACATTTCTTACATTTTAAATGTGGCTCTAGTCTAGCACTTGATAACTGACCTTGTAATTGTTGATTTGTAACTATCTTGTGCACCTTTCCTTCTTGTAGATAGCTAAAATATCCTTCCTTTTCAATTGGATTCTTGGGTGAAGATGTTCACTAATCCCCTTATTTTATCCTTGCATTATGTGACACCTCTAACACTTCAATGAAAATATCTTAACATATCTGAAACACTTAGAACACCAATCAACTTGCCTTAATAGTGAATTTCATGGGTATGAGCTGCTCATCATGGTCAACCTTGCTACGGAACTTCTTTGCATTCATTTTGATTCCTTTACCCTCATTCTTAGCTCTAAAAGTATATCAACTTTTCAACTACTTCAATATGCCATAAACCTCTTCATAGTTACAATACTGGTGTAGACACTAAAATCATGTCAATCAAATTAGAATGCAATGACACACTCTTATCAACACCATAAGGCCCAATTGGGAAACCCTCAGGGGTTAATTAGGGGTCCTAACCACTTTTGAGAAGGTTTACCCCTCTTTTGGGAAGTTTTTGGTCCATGTAGCCATGGTCGTCACACACCAAGATCATAGTTCATGGCCATCCCACCTAGGGAAAGCCATAGGCAACCATCCCTGGATGGGACGACCATGGCCTAGACCCCTAAAAAATTTAAGGGTGGGACAAATGGAAATAAAATTCTTCCATTTATCCTACCCAATGACTTATGATAGATTGGGATCCTGTCTAAGCCATCACAACCTGTAAATTGGAGGCCCAAATAGGAGGCCTCTTCCACCCAATGCATGACAATGGTTTTGACAATTGGTGGCACCTGCCTTGCATGCACCAACTTATCCATTTTTCCCTGTGGCCCTCTTGGGATATAAATTGGAGATATTCCAATCAATTTTAGAGGGAGGTCTTTGTAAGAATTTGCCATGAAGTTCTATTGAGAATCACTCTCTCTTTTTATCCATGTATTTATCCTTGGATTATTCATCAATTAAAGGAGTTTCCAAGACATCCCCAAATATGCACATCCATTCTAAAACCCACCCATTTCTATGATTTAAGTTACCAAATTTTATGAAAACACCCCTAGGAGTATTCTAGACCAAATCCTAGAGGAATTGGTGGCAAAAACCACCATGTTTGGTGGTCATTCCTTCTTGGGACGGTTAATAGTCCCAATTGGCACACCTAGGGACAGCCATGAATTGGCATAAAATTTTGAATCAATTTTAGTGTAGATCATTTTTAGAGTAGTTTATATGCATCATACTTGAATTTGGTAAATTTTGGAGTTATTTTGGACCACCAATTGGGGTTTTTCTGATGATAGTCCTAATTGGAACACCCAAGGATGGCCATAAACTTTGCTCACAATTTCATTTCAATTTCTACATAGAGCATACCTAACGTAGATAATATACATTATGCTAAGTTTTGGTATCATTTTGATAATATTTACATTCTTTATTGCACTCTTGGTATCCTATGTTGCACACATTTCATTGATTTTATCTTATTTCGTACATGCTCTTAACCAATTTTAATTTCTTGTGTGTAGGTATAGGTATTCCAGTGCATGAGGAAGGATCTAAAGAGTTAAAAATGGATAACTCATTGCAGCGGTAGCAAAAACCCACTCCAATTGTGAGTGTGAGGTATACACTGAAAGTGTACCTTAATTTTGTGAAAGGATTGGATCCTTGAATATTGTAATGAGTTTTATCAATTGATATCCCTCAAGAGGATGTTTTATACTTATGTATTTGAAAAATTAATCAATATAAAGACAACCCCCATTTATTTCACATATTTATCACATATTTCTTACTTTAATGTCACTTTTTGTAGTGCTTAAATAGATAGGTTATTTTCATTTCCTTTTGCTTGGTGCACCATTTTTTTTGCTCTATAGTGGCAATCACGATGGGACCCTTGTCCCATTTCATTTTTGCAAATTTTGACCTTATTTTTATCTTTTGAATGTTGCAGGTTTTGACCATTGTGGGATGAAACAACCCCTAAATTCCTAATTGGAACACCTAGGTACAACCACAACAACTGTACCACCCATGAACGACCCCAAAATTTGCAGCCGTTCCACCCTATGATGGCCATAAAATAGGGGGTTTGCAACTCAATTTTATAGAAACAACAACATTCCTGGATTTTAAGGTATGCATTTAAACCTTCACTTTTCATTAATAATGTTCAACAAGGGTTAAATTCAGATTTTTCATGTCTTTACTTGTTGATTAAAATGTATATTTCAATTTTTATAAACTTCAAAATAAAAAACAGAAGAAAAACAAGAAAAAAGAATAGTTTAAGTATACATTTGAATGTTTTCACTGATTACGACCTACCTAATGGTTAGGTTTTCATATATGATAAGTACTTTGTAGGCTCCTTATTCATGCAAATATTTTTGAAAGTGAAATGTTTCTTATGCATTTAGTGAAGATTCATTGAATGCTACATTTTTTTTACTTTATTTAAGTATAAAAGGAACCACACACACCACATCACATTTGAAAATTAATGAGTTGGAATTTCATCCCCAACCACCAGTAGAGACCAACGAAAATGGGCTTCATCTCCACCCGTTGGCTCGCATTATATGAAACCTATTTTTGTCCAAAACCAGCTCCAAGAACCATCTTATCCATGGAAAATAGTACGCACTCCTCTTCGAAGGGTGTATCATTGCCCATGATCAATATGGGTTAGGGATGGTAGGACTTGTGCTCCTTGATTAGGTATGGGCTTCATCTCCATACTTTGGTTGTTATGTGAATAGACTAAATTTTCATTAGAACTAGAATTTTGTTGGTACTGGCATGATCTTCTCATATTTGGTTGCACCAATGACTATTCATCTCTCTTACTTTTTATCTTACTTGATCAATTATATCTCTATTCCAAGCCACTTTATTAATGTAAGACATGCTTGAGTTTTTACTACTTTGGTATCTCAATATATGATCACTCTACCCACATGATGTTGATTATTTTAAGCCCTGCTATCAAGAATCATATTTGCTTAGCTTATGTATGCTAGAAAATTACCTCAGTGGTACATGAATTTATCATGAGTGTATCAAAGCATTTATTTTTCATGTCACCATAGTTATGGGAAATGATTATTGTTACTTACAAAGGATAAATTAAGCTAGCCTTTCCATTGGGCTATAGAGTCAAGATAGTAGTAGAAGAAGAAAGGAAGAAGGTAAAATGCTTGAAGTAAAGGATGTGGATGAGCACATAATGAAGATGAGAGGGAATGAAGAAGAGATGAAATATTTATATGTGAGGGTAGATATATTTCTTCATATGATGCTTCCATTATTATGCCATTATGATCAAAGCCCTCTTTTTGATGGCTCCTACATAACAAAGGATGTGTATCCTAATATAGGCCTCTTTTCTTGTGAAACAATCATCATATAGCTTGATTATAATCCACATATTTTTATAAGGGTATTGTATCTCTCAACAAGTGATGTGCTCTATTTGGCATCTAATAATAAGGCTTTCTCAATATCCCTTTTACTGCCATTTTTAGCTATTACAAAAAAAATATTTAATAGCTAGTCTATGTACACAAAATTGTGGCATACTTGTTTGATTTTTATTATCTGCATCTGAATTTATAGTAACTTAAGCATATAATGCAAAATTTATATTTTTCTCTGTGTATCTTGGGAAGTAGGACTAGTCATATTAGGAATATCCAAAAATTTAGACTTTGTGTTTGGATTTGTTTTCAAACTATATTAGAAAGTGGTATGTACCATCAGTGGCAAAACCTATTTTGAATCACGTGAATTATCATACACCATGTATACTTTCCAACATTCTAGCTAGTTGATTGTAAACTAAATACTATCATAATACTCAATGCTCCCTGATTAGCCATATAGTACAAAGTCTTCACTTGTCACCATTTAGTCTTCTACTTTACTTAACAAAATATTTTGAAACATCTATTAATATTTGTTCCTATCCTTGTGACTTACTTTCAAGACAAATTTATTTCCTAAACATTGCAATGGCATGTGATCATACTTTAGTGAATTTGATTCATTACAGGCTAGTACTTGTTCATATTTTTCCTATTCAATGGTATCCATTTTGGCCAACTTATGAATCTCTTGAGATATTTTTACCTTGTATTCTTCATATTTCTACATGTGAAAGGATCTAATATCTTCATTGTGAATATGGTCCAATTTTTTAACACATGGTAGAACTATATGCGTACCATGATATCCCATGTGACCAGCTATTTGCATCAAGAAATATCTTGGTAAGACCATGGAAAATGTTGAAGGAACTTCTACCACCATGATATGTAGAACTACTACTAAATATAGTATTCTTTGCAATATTATCGATATATTTTTTGCTATCCCTATTGCATTGATATACCTTTTCTTATATTGGATAACTTGATGCTCTATGCTAGAGGATTTCAATCTTATAGAATCACTAATTGCCTTTGGCATGACGGTAAATTCAACTTCCTGGTATACTATATAATTGTCTAATATAAATTCCTCCAAACCTACTAACATATAACAAACAAAAGAACTAACCTCTCTCATGCTGAAAGATAATTTTCCATTTGCTATTTGAGGTTTTGGTAAAGCAGTGGTGTCTATCAATCAATGTTCCAAGGATATTTTGACCAAGTCAAACCTTTCATATAGTAGTAGTTTTTCTTTCAAATCTCCTTCTATTGTATCATTTTTGAAACTTTGCCATCTCCTGATTATGTATGCCCACTTTTCTCTTAATATGGATGGGTAATAAAATGTTTGTTGACCTTATTGAAGAATAAAAGCTTATACTGAGAGGGGGGTGAACACTATAAGACCACTTTTTAATTTTTATTTCCCAATCAATATTATGCAATGTATCAGTAGTAATATCAACAACAATAATCAAAGTAATGCATGAATCACCACACCCAATTGTGACACCAATTTAACTTGGTTCACCCAATGTGGGCTACTCCAAGGAGAAAATATTTTACTAAAATTTTCTCAATAAATCTCTTAGGAATCCTTTCCCTATTACAATGTTTATGGACCTTTGTCCAAAGGAGACACCATTCCCCTAATCAAGTTCATGGATCTCTATCGACAGGAGAACTCCTTATCCTCTACTCTATCTAGTGATCTTCTAGAAGAACTACTACCTCTACTGCATTGGATTATGGATCTCTATCCATTGAAGACTATTGTCCTCACTTGGAAGACATGTCCTCACTACCCTGGCTAATGGATCTGTATCCACTAGATAATTTCATACTCTATACTCTGTCACCTCCAAATCTAGCTCTCATCTTTGTTTCAAATCTGCACTAAACACGTTCCTTCATTATAGCACAAATATGCTCAATATCTATCATCAAATGTACACTAAACACACTCCTTCGGTCTAACATAAATTTTATTAATATATCCTCAAATCTACACTAAATATAGTCCTTTGGTCTAGTAAAAATCTTCTCAATATCTGTCCTCAATTCTGCACTAAACATAGTCCTTCGATCTAGCACAAATTTGCGTAATATTTATCCACAAATATACACTAAACACAGTCCTTCGATCTAGCACAAATTTTCTCAATCTCTATCTCTGATCTGGCACAAACCTATACTCAAACTTGTCCTCAAGCCTTAAGACAAAGCTTGACTCATTCACAAATCAAATATGCTAGATCTACCCCAAACCTTAACCCAAGGTTTGAATAAATTAATCAATCAACTCTACTCTCAAGTCTTCTCAAAAACTTATCTCAAGTCTACCTTGTAAGATTCCATAAACTATCACACTTATTTGTCCACAAGTTCTCTCTAGAACTTGTCCAATCTACTCAACAAGTCTTCACCAAGACCTCAAATATTCTCAACAAATCCTCACTAGATGTTTTCCAATCTCACATAAAACATATATAGAATTGTTATAGACTCAATATTATTCACACTCACAACAATGCTCAATCACTTTCAATATATTTCTTAAATAAAATTATAATATAGAACAATTTGTTTTATAGAACTTGAACTATCACTTCAACACTTCCACTTGACTAGGCCCAATCAAATCCACTCAATAAATCACTCAATAAAGTACTCCTTTCTTACAAAACCTAGTCCAAGTATATGAACACTCACTCACTTATTTCCAACAATTCTTATCAAACAATATCACATAACAATGATACTCATGATCTTGCACAAACCCTAGTTTAGGATAGTTCACAATTTCACATAACAATGATACTCATGATCTTGCACAAACCCTAGTTTAGGATAGTTCACAATTTCACATAACAATGATACGCATGATCTTGCAAAAACCCTAGTTTAGGATAGTTCACAATTTCACATAACAATGATACTCATGTTCTTTCACAAATTCTAGTTCAAGTATATGAAATATTACTCAATATTTCCAACAATGCTTATCAAACAAGGTTTCTAGTATCAAATTTCATTCTAGAAAACCAAAATCAAAAATGCTTATCAACCAATCCTTTTCTCTCCAACTTAGCATACACAATATCTAGTAATCACTCATAAGGAATATGTGCCCATACCTTTTGTTTGATGAAGAATTGTCCTTAAAAAATTATCTCAATTATAACCATTCTCTTTACCAATCACAAAGGTTAGATGTTGACAAATACACCTTATCACTCCTAGATATTAATGCATTTTAAAAGAAAAATAATCACTTCAAAATATCCCAAAGCATTGACAAATTATTTTTATCTCCTTTTATAAAGAAAGATCAAACTAATTTTTTTTTTTCATATCTTAACTCCACTCTCTAATTCGTTTCCAAGGCATCAAAGAATTAAAATAAACTATTTTAATCCTTATATCTCCCTACTTCAAACATTGCCCTCTTAATAATATGTATACCTCAAAACACCCTTTATTATAACATAGGCCTTGCAAAAATTAAATTAATTTTTCATACCTTAGAACTTGCACCAAAATGTTTGCGCACCACACAAACTGCCTCCACACAAATTTGAACCCCAAACCTCACTGTCAGTATTTCCCCCCAGCAGATGCTAGGCTTACCACCTTGGATACACACCCAATTGAGACCAAGGGCACACGATGTTCGTTTTACCCTTGTCTTCCATGCCAAACATGTCAAATGCAAAACTTTTCTTTCTTCCTTTAAAAATGCAATCATGTGACTTGAACCCATGACCTAGCCTCCATGAAAGTCTTATCATTGCATTTCTTGCCATCTGTGCTACCCAACATGTCATGTAGGGTTTTCATGCCCACTTTGATTTCAACACTCACTCCTCTGTCCTTTCTAAATCACACAAAGATTCCTCCCTTGAAGCGCTTGCACAAAAATATATTTTTATCAACTCAAAATTCTAATGCATTAAATACCTTGGGGAAATAATTTACCCCCTCTTTATATGCAATATCATAAATGTGAAGACGTTGGCTCTTATTCGATTTACCACCATATATAAAAAATAAATTTGGCATCAAGAATAATTTGAATTAAAATTTTAACCAAAAGGTTAAAATATTTTAATAAAAATTATTTAACCTTTTCCTCCTTTAATATTATTAAAACTTGCTCTCTTACTCTTTTCAAGGAGAATGCTTTGCATTTCAAAAGTAATAATTTAATTATAATTATTTTAAATTTAGAATGAATTTAAATATAATAATTAAATATTTAAATGTCCTTTGGGCCTTTTTAACTATAATCTTCCTTAGATCTTTAGGAAAACCTTTTGTCATTTTCACCCTAGCTAAATAACCTTATTATTTTCTTTCAACCACCATGGAACGGAGATATATTTTCAACCTTTTTATTTTGCCCAAATATTATAATATTTCTATCTTTCTTGCTTCTCTTTTTGCTGCTTTGGCCATATAATATTTGAATTAAATATTATATCCTTACCTCTTATAAAATCAATCATGAATCATTTTCTTAACATTATTTTTCCATTTTCTTAGTATTCCTTTGATCAATGACAACAAATTCTACTCATATTTCCAAAAATATCCCTCTTTTTCATTGATGGCAACCCATTTAACTTTTATCATTTATTTTATCTCTTTCTACTCTGCTCTCCCTAAGAAACTACTCTCCTTGACTAAATGCTTTCCTTCTAACTCAAATATCTCCCCCTTACTCAAATCTCTCCCCCTTTGTCATCAATGGCAAAGGGTCACATTTGGGGCTCGGGGCTAAGAATGAGACTCTTAGCTTAACCCCTCCTCCACCTCATCTTGAGGTGGTTAATTTTGGGGCAAAAGTATTTCTACTCCTAGCAAGCATGGATATTTACCTTTGTCCACTTTCATATTTATCTGATCCTTCTGATTCCTTTGACCATTTCTATTTCTGCTTGTCTTTGGAATTTTGCTCTACACCACTTTATTGTATGTCCATCATTATTGCACTTTTAACACTTAATATTTTTATTCCTTGGATTTACAAATGTCTTGGGATTTCTCTTGGTGAAGCCATATCTATTCCTGTCATGGACCCTACAAATCATTGCCTTGTGACCAAATTGGTTACAAGAGTAGCAATACTCTTGAAAAAGCTACCTATTTTTGAACCTTCCACATTCTTGTTTTCCATGTGTCCTGCATTTTGAAGCTTTATTCCCAAACCTATGGCATGAGAAGCATCATACATTGAAACTACCTTGCCTTGACCTCATTGGTCTTTTAGTTTATTTTACCCTATTTTGGTTCCTATTCCATCTGTTCCTCATTTGTGCATTGTTCCTTTCCTTGTTGAAATTTCTATTATCCAACTCATCCACAGAAGTCTCACTCTCTCTTACACTCTTCTTTTGAAGTTTCTTCTTCTTCAGAACATGAGGTTGACTCCTCACCTTATTTATTTTGTACCTGTTCAAAACCAAGATTTGTCTTGGTTGATGTAGATTTTTATGTCTTGAGAATCTTATCCAAATTCTTTGAGCTTCTTCCAAACCTGTGTAACCTATACTTAGACTCTTTTACTTCCTTAGTGAATCTACCTCATGCTCTAAATTTTCACACTCTAAAACCTTTGCTTCTAACTTCTCTTTAAATCTCCTTGTCTTATCCATTGAATTTTTTACATCCTCGATAAGCATTCCTTTCTCTTCATCACATTTTTGAAACTAAAACTTGAGTTTTGAGTTTTGCTTTCTTACCTCCCTTAATGCAACATGAGCATGAATAAGTTCACCCTCAAGGTCAACTTCTCCTATATATGATTCTTCCTCTATTTGTTTGCCTTTGAAAACATCTTCATTATTTTATGACTTGTATTTTATAGGATCACCTCCTTCTTCTTCTAATTCCATAAGAAGATTATCTTATGGTCCTTCAAGTGTATCTTCATATTCATAAACACTGAAACTAAAACCACTTCTTGTACAACTATATTCAATATGATAAAAATTACCACATATAAAACACTTGAGAATTATTGGTGACCTTTTCTTAACCACTTATTTTTCTTTTGTCAGAAATAGAACTTCATTTTTATCATTATTTTATGAACTATCATCACTATCACTTGAGTACTTACTTGCTTTTTCTGCATAGAAACTCTTATTTTTCCTTTGGAAGAACTTATTTCCTTGCTTACCTTGTCCATCCATATTTTTCTTTTGGTACCTATATTTTTTTGTTTCCTTGTTCTTATGATCTTGTTTTTCTTCATCATTACTATTTCTAGCTTCTTGATAATCAGATGCATAGTGACCATACTTTCAATAATTGAAATATCTAACAAATTTTGTACCTTTAAAATTTCTTGGATCCTTGTTACTTCTACCATAATTTACATCTTTATCACTAGATGACTCATTTCTTGAATTCTAACTTCTTACCCTTAGTCTTGTTGGGCATTGAATTGCACCAAGTTTTCACTTGATACTGTAGTTTTCTATCTTCCTATTTTCTATTGAGGCTTGCACCCAATAGCTATAGCTCAACAGTCAACATTGTATGGACCAAAAAAGATTTTCTGATCCAACCTCTAGAGTAGGATGGTTCCTTGTCAACTTAAATAGGGGGTTGAAACAATTATACTCACTTAGGGTTTGAAGGTTAGGGCAAGAAGAGATTAGGGTTAGAGAAATATGAATAGTATTGGATAGATAGGCTAACAACATTGCACTACCATAGAAAGCTCCAAAAAGCTAACCCAAAGATACATAACTCAGATCAATATTATCATAAATTGAATGACTCTTCATTCGTTAAAGCACAATAGAGAAATATTGTAAAAAATGATTTCAATATCCAGACAATGATAATCCAAATAACAAGAATTTACCAATATCTAGATTCTACAAAAATGCATTTTCTAACAATAAAGATCAATCTCAGAAGTAAATTTCAATTACTTTAATAGCTAGTAATCCATTAATTTGTCACAAACTAACCACTTAAGTATTCATAGAAATACAACTAAAGAGTTCAAACCTCTGATATCAAGTATGAAGATACAAATTTGAGGTGAAGATCAATGTAATGCTCCTTTCATTAGCTCTTGGGAATATTTATAGTAGCACAAGCAAACACACTAGAGACGATCCTTAAAAATGAGGGTTCGACCTCTACTTAGAGTTTTGAAAAACTTAAAATTCACTAAGAACATTACAAAGATTTATTTTGATAGTGCAACAAATAATTCTTGTTGGTATTTGCTTATTGATACATCCTTTGAGAAATCCACTCAATGTGGTCTGCCATGGTAGCTTGGTACCTCTTTAACTTGCTGGTTGTTCGACACAACTAAAGTCCAGGTCATTGGAAATCACGTATCATCATTGATTCTTCTTGGATACTGTTTATCGTCATCTATTTGTAAACACCTCTGGTTCAACTTTCTTGAACACCCTCGATGCTTTAGATTCCTCTTCCAATTGGCTATTTCGATTCTATGGAAGAAACATCCCTAAATAATTTAGATTCTTTGACACAATATCCACCGTTGATCTCCCTCATTATATGGTTCTAATTAAATATGATAAAAGCTTATTATAATTACAGGGAGAAATGACACCATTCCACTTTAAAATGTTTGTGACATCATCCTTCTATCTCATAAACTATGGAATCACCAATCTGGCCCAAAATGATCTGATAACTAAGCAATAATGAATCCACTCCTTGTTCCTCAGATTCCTTTATTATCCGCAAAGTGCCTTCTAATCCGCACAAAAATATTGATGACATCACTCCTTATTTAAAACTTTTGTGGATTTCATTTTGGGATGAGCAAGTGCATTAACATATGATCATCAATCTAGACCTATCATAAAGCAACATGACATTTTCTCCATTCTGCACTATCCTCAGAATAAAACATTCTGCCTTGTCACCATTATGGAATTGAGAAGTCAAAATCACCTTTAGTCACAAATCTGTATCTTCCTTGTCTATAGCATCCCATATTATCACCATTATAGGAAAAAATACTCTATGTATTCTTTGAAATCGGGCCTTCTAAGACTTAGCCGCTCGTGAAGTTCTCAAAAATATTGAGTGGTTGCCAATCCACACTTTGTATCACTGACGTCATTTCCTCTTAAAACTTTTGTGGATTCGAGCATTTTCACCAGTCCAAAACCAAACACAAAGGAAGTACCCAACGGAATTTCTCCAAGCATGAAAATACTCTAAGTGTCAGGCAGACTCATACATCTTGTTGCGGATCTGCTCCAAAATACATTGTTAGGTGTGCAGAATGAAGACTTTCCCACTTAGACAAAATTTGCAAAATTTTCCTAAGTATGTGGCCATTTTGGGCCTACATTCTAGCGCCTCCCGGGTGGATTTGCTCACAAAACCAATCAAAATCAGAGTCTTATCCATTGGGCCTTGGATTCAAACATACTCATATTCAAAACATATTTTATAGAATAACTTCTATATAACCACTACTCTATAAAATTATGACAGTCTGCCTAGAGAGTAAAGGTTCATATCGAAGTGATGCCAAAAATTATATAAAACTTACTTGCTCATACAGAGTATGTGTCATAAATACAGATCTTGCCACTGCCTTCAAAAAATAGAGATAACTCTACTCTTTTTATAAGGCCTTATTTCAAAAAATACCTTCATATATAATCCACTGTGCTTCTGTCTCTATAGTCTTCATGCATTTATTGCTTACTTCTAAAAATTGTCAGAGTCAAAATAAAAATGCAAAACTTATGCATATGTACAAAATAAAAATGAACTAAGTGTGAGCCCCTTCTAGGCCTATCACTGATCTATCCAACTCCCATTATTCTGTGGCCTCTTCTTCCTTTTCTTATTCCTCCACTTCTTCTGTAGTAGGTGTTTTCTGACCTATTTCTCTAGAAGTATTTCCAAACAATTGAACCATTAATTCCAAATATTGTAGACCCTATTTCCAGGCTTCTTCAGAGGGATTTGATGTTTCTTTGAGTTTATTATAAATATATTCTAGCTCTCCAATGTCCTCATAGTTAGCAGCATTCCTTTTATTCACCAGCTCTTCCATAAGATATCTCAAATGGGTAAAATCCATGTTCAATTGGACAAATTGTTCTTTGGGTAGTGGCTCTTCTAGAGAATCTATTTCAGAATCATCCTTCAAATTCTCATTAATGCTTTGCTAGATCTCTTCCACAGATAACAAGTTGTGATCTTCCTTCCAGAGTCCTCTAAAACCAACCTGAATCATTTCCTTATTTAATTCAACAACATCCCTAATAATCTTTTCCATCCTATCAATCAACATCTAGGCTATTTAAAGTACCCTGTTCTTTTAAACACTATCTTGGCAGTAACTCTAGCAATATTCCATTCTTTATTAGTAAGAGGTTTAGTAGAATCACTGAGTCTTCTATCAACCAACCTGTGCATTTGTTCTGCTAGAATCACCATAGGCTGCAACTCTTCAATGATTTGATCTAGCACTTTCTGAATAGTGGAGAGTAGGTGGCTGACATCATCAAGATAATCAATCATAATTTGAAGACCTGAACATTTTCCTGGACCTCAGAAAGCAACTCCTTCCTAATCCTTTTCAACTCATTCTTAGAAAATATTGAAGGTTTAGCTTTCATGGTTTGAAGTTGATGCTTTAAATTCTGAATTTCTTTTGCTCTTCTAATTGGTCCTTAAATTTATTGAACTTTTAAAACTTCTCTTGCCAACCCTTAGCCTATTTTATCAAAGATTTTTATATTTATTTTTTATCATTGAGATTCTTCTTAAGAATTTCGACCTGTTTCTCCAACTTATCCACATTCTCTTTGACCATATCATTTTCACACATAAGGTATCCAAGTGGGCTTTGGCTATAATTAGCTCATCGTACTCAGGAAGCTTATCAATATCTTATGTGACCTCCTCCACTTGATAATCCTAAATAGTCATCTCAATTTCAGGTTTGCTCACTAGTGGAGTCATGGATCTTGATATTCTTTTTTTGGCAACAAGATCAACATACATGCTTCTTCTTGTGACAGCCATCCTACAGGAAGACTTAGTAAGCTTCTCTGCCCAATAATAATTTATACTCTAAGTGGTTGCCTGCTATTTTGGTACAGTAATAGGTCCTGAAAGACCAATATACAGGGGAGATGATGACACTAGAAATGAAAGGGTGGACTAAAATATTGATGATGTGGGTGAAGATATAGTTACAATAGCCTCTTTGACAACAATGGACTTTGTAACTACTGTTGTCGTTGTAGCTAGTAGACTCATGGAAATTGATGCAAGACTAAAAATCAGATGGATGGATATACTTAGAACAAAGTGTCCCACTGATGGTGGTGATGAAAAATATGGAAGTGAAATGATGGTAGATGAGGTATTAGGACCCTCAAATGCTAGATATGGGATTTGAGGTGGTTGTGAGGAAAAAGGAGTGACTTGTACCTCGATGGTGACTGATGACTTATGTGGTGGACTGTGAGAAGGAGGAGGTACACTTGTCATGTCTTCTTTATTAGAAAGGGAGGGGGATTTATTTGGGGACTCATGATGATGAAGAGGAGAAGAGGTTTTAGAATCCATACCTTTGCCTACTGATGTAGGGTGTTCTTGTTCTACCTACGTATCTTGTTGTTGCTCCTGATCAATCAATTTTCCTGCAACAAAATCAACTACTTCTTTAGCAATCTCCTCCATATCCAATTTTTGTTTCTTTGAAATATTTTTTTCCTCTCTTTTTGGGACCCTCTTAGTCCTTCTATGAACTAATTGAAAATTAGTCATATCACTCTTAGAATATTCTTCCAACACATCTTCTTGCACTACTCCAAAAAGTAATGATTGTTTAAAAATAGGATGTAACTCAATAGATGTTGCAGGGGTAAAATACAGGTGTCTATACTTAAATATTTCATCCTTCTCTTTCCTGTTGATATCTGTGTTTGGAGGCCATGCTCCTAAAGCTAAGTGTTTAGGCCTAGATGTTGTTTCAATAACTAGGGTACTGACAACCTTTTCTTTAGAATATTACATTTTTCTCATCAACTTAGCTCCCTTAGGAAACGTTTCCACCTTCTCAGTGGTAGGATGAAAGGTCTTTAGTACTTCAATCGCTATCAAGGGAGTTCCTAGTTCTTCTATATGAGCCTCATGATATGTAGTTGGAGGGAGAGATTCAAAACCACATTGAGGTTTTTCAACCATTAATACTATGTTTTTGACATCCTTTTGTTTCCAGGTTCCAATATTTTTATTATATCTCCTTGAAAATTATTTGTCAATATTCATTCCAAACTTGGACTTAGCCTTTCCAATTTCAATCCTCATTCTCCACCAATATGTTATATTTGTTAAATTCCATGGTCCATTTTCCTCCTATTCTTCTTCCTCTGCAATCTCTTATTCAGGTTGAGGATCCTTTTTATTTGCAGACTTAGCCTCATGCAGAGGATATTTTTTATTTGCTGATTCAATCTCAATATTTTCAATTATAGCCTCTATAATCCGATGAATGGGCTTATTATTAGGGTCAAAATAAACAATTTTCTCATAAAAATCCAACCATGGAGGTAGTTGACCCATATTTGAGACATTCCACTCTAAAAGAGTAGTCTCATCATTGTTTTGGCCTTGTTAAAAACGAGCCTTGGGCATCATTTCAAACTTATAGGCCTTAGGTCCATTTAGGGTTTTATTCCTTGGAGTAAAAATGCCATCAAGGTCATAAATCCATCTTTGGGGAATATAAAACAGGCCTAACCTATCAAGGTATTGGCCAATTTGTTGGCTCTGCCCCTTCTTGGTGATGGTAATGTCATCCAATGTGCGGTGGGTAAGTAAAGTCTTCCTATTTCTCCCATAACCATAGTTTGCATAAATATACTTTGTCTGCCTCTGGTATTCTAAGGTAAAAAACCTTTTTGTGATAAAGTGGGGCAGGAGAAAAGGTTTACCCATGAAACCATACAGTCTGATTACCATACCCTTGTTCATTCACGTCATTCTATTTTTGGTGGAAGCATAGAACATCCACACCAAACTTAAGCAGTGCCTAAAACTAGGAGCATCAACACCCCTTTTCATGCTTACTAGCTACTCATGTATCCTCTATGCGAGAAAAGTTGGCCAATCAAAATAAATCACTCTAGTCCCTTTATTTCCCACATCCTTCTCATACATTATTTCGTTAGAAATACAGTATGCTATGGCAATTTTCTAGCCATGTACCATTCTATCAGATTCTAAACCCTCCATGCAAGCCAACATAGAAAATAATTCAGGATTTGCAAATTCATCAATATGAATAGGGACTTCAAGCATTTCATCTTCATTCCTTATTCTTCTGAAATTAAGATGCAACCATTTTTCTATAGCCTTTTTCTTTACTTCTGAAGTTACCATTGCAGCATAAGCCCTAGCTAATTCTGCTATGTCAAACGGTCTGGGTTTTGAGGGTGGCCCTACTCCTACGGTAAATAATTCATGGCAGAATTCTTTTGTAATTGTGAATAGGGGAACACCCTCAAAGGTTTTAATCATTCTACTTTCAAAATCATAGAATTGAATCATAGTTGAGACTAATTCAGGGAAATGATGTATACAATCATAGATATAGATGAACAAGAAATATTTTATAGCTATAGTATCTTCAAAAATTCACTCTACCTTTTACCACTCTAGGGATGCAAATAGATGCCAAATGAGCGTTATATACATCTTTTGTCACTTTTTTTTTTTTGGAATGTGCATATCCTCTATCATTAATGTAGCCACTACATGATATCACCATTGAAACACTTTCCAATTTTTAATCATTCACTTCAGTGGTTCAATGGTGGCATTCTATCTTTTCATTGATCAAAATTTTAGATTGCACTGCCACCTCACTGCACCCCTTTGGCTACTCTTGGGTCTTGGCACAAGTTCATTAGCATTAACTGTAGGATCGTTCTTTGGTCTCCACATGTTGTGGTCATAATAACTACTTGGCTCCACTTTGATTTTGAAAGCGATGGCTTAAGAAGATTTTTGGGTCCACAAACACTTAGAAAATTTTAGGCATGACTTTCTATCTTGATTCCTCTCTAGCAACATTGGCTTCGAAAGGTTCCTGGATTGGGAACATCTTTTACTTTCTTTTGACTAACAGCTCACCATTCCGTGAGATAGAAACCTCTACACCATTCTGTGTGGATCTAGCATATTTTTATGTGGATTCAAGAGTGAGCATTGTTCCGAAAATTTTTACATAGAATTGAGTGCAAAATGGAATTTCGTTGTGCACTTAGCCCATACTTGGTCATTTTTTGCAATTAATTTTCCTTTTTTCAAGGTTTTTTAGAGAAAACCAATTACAAAGTGTAGAAAGAAAATTAAAGTACAAAGTGTAGAAAGGAAGGGAAATAATTATACAATGTATATACATATGTTACAATGAGCTCACTCCATACACAGTAGATCTTGAGGTGAAAACCATTCACTAAAAGTGGTTGCATGTTTCCTTTTGGATCTTCTAGCTAAAATACATTAGACTCCTTGGCTTCCACTATCCTGAAAGGACCATCCCAAAAAGAATTAAATTTTTCATGCTTGTCTGGTTTTTCTCTATCAACATTCCACCTGAGAACTGATTCCCCAACCTAGAATTTCTTGAATATGGCTTTCTTATCAAACCATGCTTTAATGTTGATGCAGGAGCATCCGGAGGCAGTAGGACAATCTTGCATCTTTGTAATATTCTTCAGTTCTTTTAAGTTCTTTGTACTTTGATCTATTTAAAATTCAGTATTGGGGAAGGTTTGTAGAGCAAATTTTGGCTTGGAAGGTTGTGTATGGCAAGGGGAGAATGGGTCACGAAATCGCGACCCAAAAAGTCTACAGTTGGCCTAGCGAGTTTTCGTCGCGATATCGCGACCGTTTGTTAGAGCGGAGAAGAAGAGCTTCGAACGTCGCGATATCGCGACGTCGCGATATCACGACGGTTTGGTAAGGCGTAAGGGAAAAGCTTCGAACGTCGCGATATCGCGACGTCGCGATATCGCGACTCTTTTCAAAGTTTGGCAAGAGAGGAAGGTCCTGTCGCGATATCGCGACAGGTCGCGAGCCTCAGTTGTCACGATATCGCGACGTCGCGATATCGCGGCTCTTTTCGAAGTTTGGCAAGAGAGGAAGGTCCTGTCGCGATATCGCGACAGGTCACGATTTCGTGACCTGTCGCGATATCGCGGCCAGTAAACAGCCGACACGTGGCAAGCGAAAGGCATGGCAAGGTATCATTAAAGTGAAGGCGTAGAAAAGAAAGGAGGGGGAGAAGTATGAAGCAGCCGAAGGTAAACAAAGGGACAGCGTGGCGAGACCAACTCGACACGTGGACAGTGTGGGAGACACGTGCATCAAGCGAGTTGCAACAAGGAAGAGACACGGCCAGATGGAAAGAAAACAAAGATATCAATCAAGGAAGGTGTAGGCCACGTATTTTACGGTATTATTTTTGGCAAACGCAGCATCTACAGGAACGGAGTTATGGAGAAGACGTCAGTACGAAGGACGGTCAGAACAAAGCGGTCGGTGCAGGGAAGCCATTAATGGGAGCTTCCTGGTAGATCGGGCAGATGGCCCATTTATGACCAAAAATTTGAAAACCCAGGAAGAGGGGGAAAATCCGAATTTGAAACTTTTGTTAGGCGGGCATTGAAGGCTGTGAGGATCGGGGCCTCGATAAAAACCCGAAAATCTGTAATAGGAGGGATGGTGAGTTCGGGATTTGGGAGGAGGAAGTGTCTTGAGAAAAAGCTGTAACGAGAGACCATATTAATGAAATTTACTACAATTTGTGAGACTGGTGTGTTTTGAATCTTGACCTCGCCATCAAGTGGTATCAGAGCGGGAGCTCCTGAGCGTGTAACAGATCGTCGGAGAGAGGCAGTTGCACCAGGATACGTGGAAGAATTCTAAAAAAAAAAAAATAATATAGAGAAAATATCATGCCTCCACGAAGGAACCGTGGCGGAGCGAGGAAATGTAGTGCCGGCCGAAGACTTCGGGCCTTGCAAAGGCAAGTTCAAGCCCTACAAGCGAGTTATGCGAGAAGACGCGAACCCGGAGGGGATGAGGAAAGTGAAGACGAAGTTGAGGAAGAAGACCAGTTTGAGGAAGAAGAAGAAGCTGTGGATCCTGCTCAAGCCCGGTTGTATAGGGCCATCTCTCAGATTGGAAAACAGCCAAAAATGGAGGTATCTACCTACTCGAGAAATCTGAATCCAGAAGAAGTGATTGACTGGATAAATGATTTAGAGGAATATTTCGAGTATGAGGAGATTGAAGACCCTAACCGGGTCAGATTTGCTAAGACCAAGTTAAAGGGTCATGCCAGCATTTGGTGGAGGGGAATACGGTTGGAGAGAAACGAGAAGAGGGAAAGAGAGAATAACAAGATGGGATAGAATGGTGGAGAAGCTTAAAAGACAGTTCATCCCGACGGATTACGAGTTGGATCTGCTAAGAAAAATGCGAGCTTGAGACAGGACAAACAAAAGCTGTCCAAGAGTACCTTGAAGAATTTTACAAAATTTCTATTAGAACGGGGCATTTAGAGGCAAATAAAGAGAAAGTAGCCCGCTACATTAATGGGTTGAGGCTTGGTATCCAGGAAGAACTGAGCCTGGTTCGAGTAAACACCATTGAGGATGCTTATCAATTTGCCTTGAAGGTAGAAGAAAAGCTAAACAGGCGGTTTGAAGGCAAGCAAAGAGGAAGAGGTCGAGGTGGAAGGACTGGTGGGAGGACCAGTGGAGAAAATTACAAAACCCAGGACCAAAAAGAAGAAGATGTTTATCAGCCCCGAGATCAGAACAGCTACCCAAGAGGACGGGGTGGATCTGGACGAGGGTTTGGAAGGGGAGTATTTCGTGGAACATGTTTCCACTGTGGTGAAGGACACCGGGCATTTGAATGTCCACAACATCGAGAAAGAACAAACAAGAGGCACGAGGGCCCGACGGAGCTGCTTGTGGCGAGAGGAGGATGCTTGAATACGAGCATTCCGAAGAAGCGGAGAGAGGAGAAACAATGGTTGTAAGAAGAGTCTGTTGAACGAGGAGAAGGACACAGACCAGAGGAAAAGTTTATTCCGCACTAGATGTAAATGTGCGGGCAAGGTTTGCAATATCATTATTGATAATGGTAGCATGGATAACCTGGTTTCTGAGGAAATGGTTACAAAGTTACAGTTAGAAAGGAAGAAACACCCACACCCATACCGGGTCGCATGGTTACAAAAGGACCACAGAGCTTTGGTCAATGAGCAGTGTTACGTTAAATTTAACATTGGGAATTATTGTGATGAGGTCTGTGTGACATCTTACCCATGGATGCTTGCCACATGTTCTTTGGGAGACCCTGGCAGTTTGACCGGAGTGCAGTACATGATGGCCGTGCCAACACCTACTCATTGACAAAGAATGGTGTACGCCATAAACTAAAGCCCTTGAAGGATGCAGATGAAAAGGTATGTAATATTTCCAGAGTCTATTTAGTTGAGGGGAGAGAGTTTCTGAACGGGTTAAAGCATGAACATTTATGTTATGCAATAATCCCTAGAGTTAGGGGGAAGGAATGTCGGGATACCCCAGCAGAAGTTCTAAATCTGCTGGAGGAATTTCCAGACATTGTGTCTGACAATGTGCCTGAGGGCTTACCCCCTGTGAGAAAAATTAGCCATCATATAGATTTAGTACCAGGATCAAGCACTGCCAAATAAAGTTGCACACGGGATGACACCTGTAGAGGCGAGGAGTTAAATAGACGAGGTCCAAGAATTATTAGAAAAGGGATTGATTCGGGAAAGTTTGAGTCCATGCGCGAGTACTGCGAGTGCTGGCGCCAAAGAAGGATGGAGAATGGAGGATGTGTACAGATTCACGGGCCATCAACAAAATTACTATTAAGTACAGATTCCCGTTACCAAGAATGGATGATATCATGGACTATTTAAGTGGAGCTGAGTACTTCACAAAGATTGACCTGAAAAGTGGTTATCATCAGATCCGTATCCGAGAGGGGGATGAATGGAAGACAGCCTTCAAGACAAGAGAAGGCCTGTTTGAGTGGTTGGTCATGCCCTTTGGACTGTCCAATGCACCAAGTACCTTCATGCGGCTGATGAATGAAGTACTGAAAGAATTTCTGGGAAAGTTTGTTATTGTTTATTTAGATGATATATTGATATTTAGCCGGACCCTGGAGGAACACCTGATGCATATCAGGAGAGTCTTTGAAAAACTGCGAGAAGAACAGTTTATTAATAAATTTGAAAAAGTGTAATTTTGTCAAGAAGGAATTGGTATACTTGGGGTTTGTAATCTCAGTAGAAGGTCTGAAGATGGACCCCGAAAAGGTGAGAGCTATCATTGAATGGCCTACTCCAAGAAGCACAACAAAAGTGAGGTCATTCCATGGTCCGGCCAGTTTTTATAGGAAGTTCATAAAGAACTTCAGCAGTATTTGTGCACCTCTCACGGAGACAATGAGGGGAGATAAAAAGGAGTTCAAATGGACATCAGGAGCTGAAAGGAGCTTTGATACATTAAAAAGAAAAGTTATCGAGCAGCTCTGTTTTGGCACTTCAGGACTTCAACAAGGTATTTCGGGTGGATTGTGATGCCGGTGGCGGTGCAATAGGGAGTTATCTTGAGTCAAGGAGGCAAGCCAGTTGCTTATTTCAGTGAGAAGTTAAATGATGCGCGAAAAAAGTATTCAGTCTATGATCAAGAATTTTATGCTATAGTTGAGGCCCTGAAAAAGTGGAGACATTATTTATTACCAAAGGAGTTTGTATTGTTTACTGACCATCAGGCTTTGCAATACATTAACAGTCAGACAAAACTGAACCAAAGGCACATGAAATGGGTGGAGTTCCTCCAAAGTTATACCTTTGTGCTGAAACACAGAAGTGGGAAGTCAAACAGAGTTGCAGATGCCTTAAGCAGAAGGCAGACTCTGCTGACTAGATTGACAGTAGAAGTAATGGGATTTGAAGAACTGAAGGGTCTGTACTCTGCAGATCCGGATTTTGCAGAAGCCTGGAAGGCTTGCTCGAGACCTATTACTATGGATAGAACAAAATGGTTGGATTTCTTAATCCAAGACGGAATGTTGTTCAAGGGTAGTAAGTTGTGCATTCCCAGAAGTTCTATGCGGGAGAATTTAATCAAAGAAAAGCACAGCGGAGGATTGGGTGGGCATTTTGGTCGGGATAAGACCATTGCCTTGGTTGAGGAAAATTACTACCGGCCACAACTTCAGCAAGATGTGCGGAAGTTTGTGCAAGGTTGCGAGAATATGCCGGATGGCAAAGGGTGTAAAACAAAATACCGGGCTGTACCGGCCATTACCATGCTGAGAGACCGTGGGAGGACATAAGCATGGATTTTGTTCTTGGATTGCCGAGAACACGAGAGAGGAAATGACTCAATATTTGTGGTGGTGGACCGGTTCTCCAAAATGGCACATTTTATTCCCTGCCAAAAGACAAGTGATGCGGTTCACATTCCTTGGGTTGTTCTTCAAGGAAGTGGTACGACTTCACGGTCTACCAAGGAGCATAGTTTCGAGACGAGAGATACAAAGTTTGTTGGGTATTTCTGGAGAACTCTATGGAAGAAATTGAAGGCGAGACTTGAAATTCGGTTCAGCATACCATCCACGAGACGGATGGGCAAACGAGAGGTGGTCAATAGAAGCCCGGGCAATTTCTTGAGATGTTTGATAGTGGATCAACCCAAGGGATGGGATTTGGTCTTACCACAAGCGAGTTTGCATATAACGATTCGGTTAATAAAAGCACAAATAAATCTCCGTTCCGAGATAGTATATGGAAACAGCCCGAGGAATGTGTCTGAACTAAGAAAGTTGGATAGAAGAGAAAAATGTAGTGCCGAGGCGAGAGGAATTTGCAGAGCATATGAAAAGTCTGCATGAGGAAGTAAGAAGACAAATTACCAAAAGGAACAGTCAATATAAGACAAGGGCAGACCAGAAGCGGCGGTTCAAGGAATTCAAGATTGGGGATGAGGTTATGGTGCATCTCAGGAAGGAGAGATTTCCTGCCAAGACTTACAATAAATTGAAGATGAAAAATTTTGGGCCATGCAAGATACTGGGAAAGCGGGAGTCAGGAAATGCATACGAAGTAGAATTGCCGAGTTGGCTCGATATTTCACCAATTTTTAATATTTTAGATTTAGTGGAATATCATAAGGGAGAAGGTACAGAGGTGCAAGGTTCAGAATTATGGCAATTTCCAGCATCTGCTCCAAGCACAGATAAGGCCGAAGAAGTATTAGATACCCGTGAAGGCGAGAAAAACCAGGAATAAACGAGTATCTTGAGTATTTGATCAAGTGGAAGGGCAGGCACTGTTGAAGATGCAACTTGGGTTTCTAAGATGGAGGTTGACCGCCTGGGTCTCCCTCTAAAAACCTAAAAGTGAGGATCACTTTTCTTTATTTACCCGGGTGTACGATGCGAGGAGCATCCGGAGGCAGTAGGACAATCTTGCATCTTTGTAATATTCTTCAGTTCTTTTAAGTTCTTTGTACTTTGATCTATTTAAAATTCAGTATTGGGGAAGGTTTGTAGAGCAAATTTTGGCTTGGAAGGTTGTGTATGGCAAGGGGAGAATGGGTCGCGAAATCGCGACCCAAAAAGTCTGTAGTTGGCCTAGCGAGTTTTCGTCGCGATATCGCGACCGTTTGTTAGAGCGGAGAAGAAGAGCTTCGAACGTCGCGATATCGCAATGGTTTGGTAAGGCGTAAGGGAAGAGCTTCGAACGTCATGATATCGTGACGTCGTGATATCGCGACGTCGTGATATCGTGACCGTTCTACTTTGCAAAGGTGGGGAGCCTCAGTTGTCGCGATATCGCGACGTCGCGATATCGCGACGTCGCGATATCGTGGCTCTTTTCGAAGTTTGGCAAGAGAAAGGTCGGGGAACACTCGTTGTGGTATCCCGTGCGATATCACGACGTCACGATATGTGGCTCTTTTCAAAGTTTGGCAAGAGAGGAAGGTCCTGTCGCGATATCGCGATAGGTCACGATTTCGTGACCTATCGCGATATCGCGACCAGTAAACAGCCGACACGTGGCAAGCGAAAGGCATGGCAAGGTATCATTAAAGTGAAGGCACAGAAAAGAAAGGAGGGGGAGAAGTATGAAGCAGCCGAAGGTAAACAAAGGGACAGCGTGGCGAGACCAACTCGACACGTGGACAGTGTGGGAGACACGTGCATCAACTGAGTTGCAACAAGGAAGAGACACGGCCAGATGGAAAGAAAACAAAGATATCAATCAAGGAAGGTGTAGGCCACGTATTTTACGATATTATTTCTGGAAAACGCAGCATCTGCAGGAACGGAGTTATGGAGAAGACGTCAGTACGAAGGACGGTCAGAACAAAGCGGCCGGTGCAGGGAAGCCATTAATGGGAGCTTCCTGGTAGATCGGGCAGATGGCCCATTTATGACCAAAAATTTGAAAACCCGGGGAAGAGGGGGAAAATCCGAATTTGAAACTTTTGTTAGGCGGGCATTGAAGGCTGTGAGGATCGGGGCCTCGATAAAAACCCAAAAATCTGTAATAGGAGGGATGGTGAGTTCGGGATTTGGGGAGGAGGAAGTGTGCTGAGAAAAACTGTAACAGAGACCATATTAATGAAATTTACTGAAATTTGTGAGACTGGTGTGTTTTGAATCTTGACCTCGCCATCAAATGTCTGATGAATGCTTTTGAAAATTGTCATATTTCTAAGCTCTACTCTCTTCTAATTGTAGCAAATGTTTCAACCTGGTTTTCATAGGATCTTCTTCTAAATATTCTTCTAAATTGACAAGCTTAAGTGTTGGGATCTCCAAATGAATTGGTAACACTGCCTCCTTGCCATATACTAGTGCATAATGGGAAGTATTTATGGACTTCTTAATAGTAATTTTGTATGCCCACAGATCTTGGTCCAGTAATAGATGCTAGCTTCTTTTTATTACCTTCCACTGATTTCCTCAAAATCTGTAATAGGTTTTTGTTGGTAGAGTTTGCAAGTCCATTACCCTGTGGATAATAATTGGAATTATTTTTAAGAGTAATGCCATAATTAATGGTAAAATCAATATACTTGGCTCTGAAATATGGGCCATTTTCACTCACGAAGGCTTCTAGGACTCCGAACCTTGAAATCAAATTATCCATAAAATTTATCACATCATCTTGGTTTGACTTCTTGGTAGGAATAGATTCCACCCATATGGTAAGATAATATGTGGTCATTAAGATAAAATTATGCTCTATTGAGGAATTAGGGTTGATAACCCCTATGAAATATAGCCCCAATTGTTGAAAAGGCTCTTCAACTTGAATTGGCTTGAGGGGGGATGAAGCATTCCTTGTCCTTCCCACATATCTCTGACATTTGTCACAAGCTCGGGTGATTTTAAAAGCATCAGTGAATATAGTGGGCCAATAATAACCCACCCTTATAATTTTTAAAGCTATAACCCTTCCTGAACTATGTCCACTAGGTGATCCTCCATGGAATTCCTCCATGAACCTTTTTCTTGGTCATCCTTTAAGCATTTTAGAAGAATTCCATCCAAGTTTCTTTTGTATAAGCCCTCTGGTAGTAGTACATATTTCAAAGCATGAAGCTTGTAGCTCCTCCTTTGGAAAGAACTTAGATTAAGGGGGTATACTCCACTCTGGAAATACCTAATCATCTAGTCAATCCAATCAGAGTCTTTAGTTTATATTATTTCGATCTGATTTTCTTCTACTGCCTGGCAAGATGTTACTTCTACCAATTTTGTAGCTCCTTTTAATCCTTGGCATAAGGATATACCTCTCACTAGCTTGGTGGGGTGTATTTATACATCATATTCTTAGATTTTGGTAATCCAACCAGCTCTTTTATCTCCTAGATCACCCTGGAGGATAAAACTTCTTACATCCAGATGAACTACATATACTAGTGTCTTGCTTAGTACCAAATACTGCATGACCTTCTTTAGTGACTTCATCACAACAAATACTTGCCTTTCAATAAAGTTGTATTTGACCTGATAGTCATGGAGTTTCTGTCTCCAAAAGAACACAGGATGTTCCTCCCCTTGATCATCTATTCTGAGTGAGTACTGAGGCATAACTTTCTTTAGCTCCATATGCATAAAGAATAAAATCTTTGCTAAAATCTGGGTTTACCAGTACTGGGGCTATTGCAATGGATTTCTTGATAATCTCAAAAGCTTGTTTCCTAACTTCAGTCCACTTGAACTCAAAATTTTTCTTAAGTATCTCAGATATAGGCCTTAATTTATGTGTGAAATCAGAAATAAATTTCCTAAAAAAATTGATTTGGCTTAGGAAGGACTGCAATATTTTCTTAATTGTAGGCAAAGGAAGAGCTAGAATTGATGTGATCCTATCTAGATCTATGACCATGCACTATTTTGAGACCACATGACCTAGTAGCTTTCCTTCATGGACGACAAATAATGACTTCGTAGGATTGAGTGAAATACCAAATTCTCTGCATTTTTGAAAAACTTGCTCCAAGTGTGATAGATGGTCTTTTTTATCATGGGAAAACACATTCATGTCATCCAAAAAATTATAATAGCCTTTTTGATCAGTGCTCCAAAAGCATATTCCATAGCTCTTTAAAATGTGGCTCCCGCATTGAACAACCCAAAAGGCATTCTCTGGTAGGCAAATGTACCCCATTTTGTGGTGAATGTTGTTTTATACTAATCTTCATCTTTCACAAAAATTTGGTTATATCCAGAGCAACCATCCAATAAGAAGAATATTTTTACTCCTAGCACTACTTGTAAGATCTAATAAATCTAAGGGAGGGGGTAGTGATATTTAAGGGATGCTTGGTTTAGATTTCTAAAGTCCACACACAAGTGTATATCCCCATTCTTTTTTCTCACAAGTACCAAATTGGCTACCCAAGTAGAATGTTTTATTGGGTATATGATCTTAGCCTTTAATAAATTTAAGAGACCCTCTCTCATAATGACCTCGATCCTTGGATTGACTGGTGTCTTCTTCTACCTAAATGGTTTTGCATCAGGATCTAGCTCAAAATTATGTTGGATAACATTTTTTATCATACACCTTGAGGTCTTCATATGACCAAGCCACAATGTCTTGGTATCTTAAGCATAGAGCTTTGATATCATCTGCTTCCTCAGGTGAACTTTAGATTCTGACATTGAGCTTCTTTTATATACCAACTTCAACTTCTTCATAGATTTTTTCGTTGACCTTCATGGCTTTGGTCTTATTTTCATCCTCATTATCAAATAAAATTTCAAGGGTGACCAACCCTCTTGGGATATGATTATTCCTTAGTTGGATAATGTCCTGTTGATTAATTTATTTTGAATTCTCTTGTTAGACAATAGAGAGACATGCTTCTCTTATCAGAAAATCAACTATTTGTTCATCACTTTCAAAAACCTGCCAGAAAATCTGCTTGTTTGATACTGTAGGTCTGAAAATCATTTTAATTCCCTTGGTCTTCTTAATTCCAAAGTCTACAGAAGGGTTGAAGTTAGCTACATTTGTTGCTAAAGAATAAACTAGAGCATTCTTTTATCAGGGAACAAAATTTAAATTTAGGGCATCAAAAGATTCCATTAAATCACATACCATGTTTCTGTAAGCTTTTAAGTAATGGTGTTTATTGCTGCACCTTTTTCTTACTTTATGGACTATTAGCTCAGAATCGCCATATATATTAAAAATATTAATGCCCATACTTTGTGCTTGTATCAATCCTCGACATAGGGCCTCATATTATACCGTATTGTTAGTACATGACCATGTCAATCTATAAGAAAAAAAATTTGTACCTTCTGATTGGGATTGAAGGACCACCCCAGATCCTGCATCATTTCAGCATTTAACACCATCAAAGTGCATGATCTAAGTTTATTTCTCTCTCAAATACTGGTTGGATATAGTAGAGATTTTATTCTATAATTTTGTTGAGATGTTGTATGTTCCCATACCAGTTCTAAACTGGCTGTATTCTTCTCTGAAAGGCAACTCATCCTCTATGTCTAGCTTTTCAATATTTTCCACTAGCTCAAATTCTTCCAAGGGATTAATATTGCACATATCTTCTTCAATATTTTCAATGTGATAAGCTACTAGTTTTTTAAGTGTTATCCTTATCCTATTTCCTTTGAAATGAATTACCATGCTAGAATAATCCATGTACATACATTCCCATAGATTTGTAGTAAACTCTCTTGAAAGACATAATCCAAAATAGGGTTCTGCTGTGGCTTCTCCACAACGTACCCCAAAAAAATTGGGGACCCACCTTTTTGCTTTGAAAGTTCGATGTTTGTAGTTTGTTTTAAGGGTCTATGCCTTCGTTTCATCATGGGTTTTGCAATTGTTGTCGGTTCTTGTCGACAATATTTTATTGTCGATGATTTTTTATTGTCGATGACTTTTTCTTGTCGATGACTTTTGTCATCATTTTCTCGTCGATGACTTTTGTCATCATTTTCTTGTCGACGACTTTTTCTTGTCGACGATATTTTATTGTCAACAATATTTTATTGTCGACGGTTTTCATTTTTTTGTTGTCGACAACTTTTGTCGTCATTTTCTCGTTGATGAATTTTGTCCTCATTTTCTTTTCGACGACCTTTTCTTGTCAACGATATTTTATTGTCGACAATATTTTATTGTCGATGTTTTTTTTGTTTTTAGCAAGTTTATTGTCGAGTGTTGGTGTTTCTTGTCATGGGTGGTTCAGATAATGAAAACAATAAAAAATAATAATAATAAAAATAAGTTTGTATATATATATTCTATATATATAAATTTAAGATTTAAAATAAATAAATTAGAGGATTTTTCGTCATTTAAGTTTCAATTTAATGGTGGTCATGGTGTTGATTTCTAATATGTTAATTTGGTCTTTGCAGGTAGAAGGAGACCCCATATGGACTAAGTGACAAGGAAAGACTCAGCAACATTCAAGGCACGAATACCCAGAAGCAGGTAGATATGTGGTCTACTGATTTTGGATTGTGTGTGAGCTGGCAGAGCCGACCACTGTCCAAAGGAAGTAGAAGAGATATTAAAGTGGAATGAAATTCCAACATGCATAGCATCCAAGGCAATGAAGTACACTACGCATTCATTGGGAAAAGCAAGAGTTATTGACACAAGAATTATGTGAATTATGTCAAGGAAGGATTTGCCAGTGACAAATGACAAAATGTCCACATCAATGTGCATAGTCAAGATATGCATGCAGAGTACCATTTAACACGGCTCATGGGTGTAGTGGAGCGAAGGAGTTTAATGTGACCGATAGAAGACTTCGACGCCTACATAGAGGTCACCACACAAGAGGAGACCGACGATGCAGAGAGAGCCAAAGACGCCAGGAGATACATTGGCATATGTAGAAGAGAATTGTGATAGCTTAGTTTGATGGGGAGGATCATCAAGTTTTGACACCGAGAGACCACAACATTGCAGGCAATGAAAATTAGTTCGAAGAGATATTTGATGACAATCACGGGATACAATTAGCTCAAGAAAATCATTCTACAGACGCAACATAGAGCAAGTCTTGTAAGTGGATGAATGAGGGACAAACAAGGTTTCTCAAGGGCAAAGAATTAGGGCACTATTTTCCAGTGAGAGGAGATCGGTATGTGGGTGTGGATGATTACCCATCGGATACACACAGATGTGGTAGAGTTTACCAACAAGACTCATGATTCAACAATGGAGACATCGAGTATTCACTAAGAGAAACACTGACACAAATGAATGATCGAAGGCACTAGCGAGAGAATATGGTAACGTAGATGATGCGCATGCTTGGTTGGCAAAAGGAATTTTAGGGCAACGATGAGTAACCGAGAGCAACTACCAAGAAGGACAATTGGTCGCTAGCATGGAGCAGATGCGGCGCTGTAATAGATAGGAACGAGATTGTTTTTATGGATGAATAAAATCTACCGGGACAATGTAAAGGACTTGCTGGTGATTGGTTTTCGGGCATGGAACACAACAAGAGATAGACTACGTAGTCATTGCCAACCTGGAATCCTTTAGATCTGACAAAAGATGTCGAGTTCCAAGTGATGATCATGCATTCGATGGCCTCATGGATAGGAGGTTTTAATCATTACACTGCAAGCATGACAAAATTACTGTGGCCAAGCTATGTTGGTGGGTATTTGTCCCATAATGTGTATGTTGGGTCATGAAAGTTTCGAATAGGCATGAAGTGGGGGCATATTAATAAAAATAATTAAGCACATTATTAATAAGACAAGAAAGCATGCATGTCATAAAACCATGGATTAAGCCTAAGGTACGAAGATAAATGCGGTCATATGTGTTGCAATACGAGCTAATAGTACAAAGATGAAAGAGACAAAAGGACCTATGTATAAAGTGGGAACTTTATGATAAAAATGGGTACTCTGCCCTAATTTTGATTAATGGTAATGCCTTGAATAAGAGATTCCATGCCATGCATATACTATGGAGATAGTTTCGAATAGCGAAACATGACGAAGAATGTAAATGAGGCAGGCGGTTACATTGAAGATGCCTATCGAATGAAACAACTTGGAGGTCAAATGAAAGGGCATTGGAAATGAAACGAAGGAAGCCAAACCATGGGAATGAAACAAAGGGTCACAAAATAGAAACGAATAGCCTTGGAAGGAGAAACAAAATTTTTCAGAGGTTTCAAATATGCGATTCAAGGAGAAAATGGTGGTTGGAAATGACTGCAAGAAGAGTTACAGATTTGAAGTCAAGAGGGCCATTTTGGACCTATTTGAGTTTTTTTATTCCATGGACTGGTTTGGGAAATCCAAAAATTTATGTTATTGTAAAATCATAAATTTTTAATACAAAAAATTTCAGAAAGTTGCATTTTATGGGCAAGAAAGGAGGAGTCATTTTATGCATGCAAGATTAAATGTTTATTTTTTCCCCTTTTCAGATTTTAGGCTTGTAAATGGAGTTTATGCAAGTTTCTTGGTTGCTTCATGCGAATGTTTAAATCTGAAAACCTCATTTAAAACCCTAGGAGCCAGCACTTAGCTTATCCGGATTGTGCTTGTTTTGCAAGTCCAATAGGTTAGGTTGCATGCATGAAAACCTCACATCTTCGGTTTTTTCGGAATAGGATAGCATCAAACTGAATGTATCATGTGTTTCATTTTCTGCATTTCATTTTCATTTTTCTGCATTTTATTTTTCCAAAAATTTTAATTTTCATGAATTAAAATAAACATTAAAAAATGTTCAAAATCCAAAAAAAATTTCACCATTGCGTAGGTTATACTTCATAATTACAATACACACTTTGAAATTTCATTTTCGGAGTTTTTTAGTATTTTTAAAAATTCATCGAAGTTGCTATTTTATTATAGATTTTGAAAATTCTGAAAATAGAAAATTTCCATTTTTGGGCCGAATTTCATTTTTTCAGTTTCATACTTCATTCATGAGCCTATGATGACATTCCCTTCATGAAAATTCTAATTTCATTGAAGGAGTTATGTTTTATGGCACTTCACAAATTTCCATATTTTGAGCCTAAAATTGCCCTCTCCATAAAAATTCTAATTTTACGAAAGAGGGGTAATTTGAGTATTACATTGAAGGTCTTTTCTTCAAAGAACTTAATTGTTCATCTTTATGAAAATTTAATTTCATTTAAGAGGGATAAGTTGAGGTGACATTTAAAGCCCTTACTTTAAGGCCATAAATTATTGCTTCTTTGTGAAAACCAATTTCACCAAAGAAGGATAGTTTATCTATCACATTGAAAGCTATCTTCATCTTCATGATAAGAAGTCATATTTGGACTTAATAAATAAGATAACATCTACCTTAAAATCCTCAAGATAAAGGGAATTAAGGCACTACATCATGGTCATATGAGGGCCAACTCACATTTTCTCTATTTTGGTTCAATGAACAATCACTAAAGTTTCATGGTAAAATAAACCAACATTGCCCCTTGTTTACAATTACTTGCAATCACTAAGGTGTTCCAAGCATTTAAATTGAATATCTTTATTTGAGATTACTAATACACATATGCAAATGCTAATATAGCGGAGACCTTGGAGAAGTCGTTTGTTTAACTTATTTGCAAGAGGGGATTTGGAACCCAAATCCTAAGGAAGAGTGTACTTTCACAATTGGGTGAAAATACCACTCAACATATTTGGCGCTAGAAGGAGGGCCTGAATTGGTTTATTTCAGTATGATTTAAATGCTATAGGGATTTAAATTTTGAATATTTCATGCTCTATTGATTATTATCTTTAGCCCTATTTTAACAATACAACCTTGTAGTGTTAAAAGGAGGACATGAATTGTTATGCATTGTTCTAACGCTTTTGATTGTTCATACAGGAATAATGTGTTTTGATTTGATTTTGAAAAATTTTGGTCTTGACTAATGAGGTTGTCTCCATGCAATTACTTTCATTTGATTTTATTGGATACATCTCTTGGTTGATGCTAACATGATTATTCATACGTTACATGTTTGATATTTGCTAGTCATTTCATGCTTATTTGTAAGGAATTATTTTTCCTAAAATGTATTTGTTGTATGTATTATGCTCTTCACTTGCGTGTAATGCGATCTTGTGAATCATAAAGCCTACAACACTAGGAGTATGCTCTTCACTTGCGCATATGCGATCTGGTGAATTAGAAACTAATTTACATTTTTAGAATATTGCTTTGTCATGGTTCCTTCTTTTATTCATGACTAACAAATTGGTTTTGAAGTTATTCTTTGATTTCCATTAATGGCTACAACTACAAGAATGTGGTATGGGATACATGTTAATCCTTTGAACATTAGTGGAGATTCTCATGATTTACCCAAGAACGTAGAAAAACATTTGCCCAAATTTAAACACAATGGTCCAACATTAGCCGAGGAGCATATTCAAGCCTATTTGGATATCCTAGTTAGATGGAATGTCAAACATGAGGATGTGGCATGTAGAATGTTTCTTGTAACCCTAGATGAGGTGGCATATGATTGGTACATCAATTTACCCACTGGTTCTATTACATCTTGGACTCAATTGAAAGATGAGTTTATCAATCAATTTAGGTTGCTCATTGATCCTCTCACGATATATCAACAATTTACTTCTTGCAAAAGAGAACCTAATGAGCCAGTGAGAAGTTTCAACTTGAGGTTTCGAAAGCTTTATGCGAGATTTATTTCTCCCTATACTATTGATGAAAGTGGTGCTCTTCAAATATGCTTTCGAGCATTGGATCCATTGTTTGCCATATTTGTTAGGATGAATCCTTTGGTTACTGATCTTGCATCGGCTTACACAGAAGCTATGATTGTATATCAACAATTGAGGCCACAAGGTTATGGAATGGAGCAATAAACTATGGTAGGGGCTTGCAATCAAACCTTGATGGTAAATCAAGCGTGGGCACAAAAAAATTGATATCAAATGTTTTTCCCTACAATCAACTTAATCCTACCATACCAACTTATGCTCCCACATGTGCTTATACAAGTACTTCCATCCATCCAACTATGCCTCAATTAGAGAATCATGTGGTCACTCATGGAACCATTGCAACAAATGTTCAAGCTTTGTCTGTGGATATCAATCCAACTAATCCTACTACTTCTACCACTCAACCCAAAGAGTTTGTATTGAAAGTAAAAGAGAAAAAGAAAGTGGTTAAGAAGGTATGTAGGCATGTTCCACCACAAAAATGAGCACGTCAATGTATGCATCCAAATCATCCTAGGAAGAAAATTCATAATGCCGATCTTAATGTTGTTTCATGTTATGCTTCTTCAAGTGATACAAGAGATTTTGAGGTGACTTACGTTGAAGTAAATACCTATTCGAAATGTCTTGAAGAGCATGAATATTTTGGAGAAGAAATTCTATGGATGGGTAACAAGAAGTTGGAATAAAATGATCACCATCTTGTTTTAGAAAATAAATATCTACAATCATTACCCAAAAATGAGGATTTGGATTGATAAACTTATGTGGATATGATTAGGTCATATGTACTTGCAAAGGATTGGAGCAACTATATGACACAGAATTTAAAAATTGATCCCATTATAGAAGCTCCTAAGCCATCACAAGTGGCTGAAAATGAATTATAAAGAAAATCAACAAATGAAGTTGAAGACATAATAGAATTCCACCACTTATTCTCGAAAGACACTTTGGATGAGGTTCTTGAAAGTGATGACCAAGAGGATCCAAACCTTCCAAATTGTGATAATATTGAATCATGGGTTACAAATTTGGATTATGATAGCTTTAACAATTTGAATTCAATATATAACCCACTTTTGGAAATAACTAAACCATCTAAGGAAGGTGAAGATGAATTGGATGAGAAACATGTTGATGAATCAAAAGATGAAGAAGTACTTGAGCGTCACAACTTGAACTTGGAAGATGATTACTATGATTCGTGGAAGAAATGGGAAGAATATTATCAATCTAAATCTTCTAATAAATTTGTTGTGTCAATTTGTTACACTCCAAACATGAAGAGTCGGCTTACACTCCAAACATGAAGAGTCGGCTATTATCCAATTGTGTAAAATGCATTATATATGGATGCATAATAATTTAATTGTGAATCATCTTATCTTATTTTTATAATTGTCATTCTGCCTTTGCGCAAGGGTGTGCCCACCTTAAGTGGCCAGAGATTTTATTCCATTCGTTCACCGTGATTATCCAATCGTAATTGTTCCGTCTTCGTGTTTGCATATTAATTGATTTTTTTGTAAGTTTATTAAGCTAAGGATAAGATTTATCCTTGCAAGTGGTATCAGATTCGGCGATCTCCGGGAGCGTTCGTTCGGTCTCATAACATTCAATTCTGCTGTGCCATACCGGTTACTGCTCGCGTCGCGTCACAGTATT